>CM037586.1:97119778-99519778 GCA_021018995.1 Chloranthus sessilifolius
TAGGAAAGGGTTCTAATGGGTTTGGGAAGGTTAGGGTTAATTCCTAAGGGTTTAAGAAGGTTCCGAAGGGTTTCATACATGCCATTAAAAGCTTGAAAGTTTACCTCTTTCGAAATGTGTTCCGATCGAGCCTTGGCCAAATTTGGGTGTCTACAACATCTATACTACACATAACAAGCCATTCAACAATTCCAACTCAATCAATCATGTCCATTTGATAGCATTGAAAACCACAATGCTATGGGATTCAATTTGATCAATACCATTCATTTACCCTAAATATTTAGTTTTAACTCAGAATTTTTGAGATCACATGGTCCTAATAGTGGCATCTTATGGGGGAAGAGACATGCTAAGCCTCAATGGCGCATGATCTCTACTCAAAACTCCAATTTTATCAAGATTACACCAAAAGTAATTATAGGTCATCCGATCAATCAAGCAGCAATGTGTGATCATCAAGATCACACACATTACTCCACATCTCAGGTCACCAAATTAGAGTTCAGCTAAATTTCAAACAAAACCCTCGTGAAAATCACCCTTTCAAAATATATTTGTACAATTTCTACGTCATTGATGGGCATAGTCCAAGTTTGACCGATTTGGACCATTGGATGGTTTTGCATGATCACCAAATTTACATGCATGGTGTAATAGCCCTAAAATCTCGAACAAGAATCCGACTCCTTCGAGATACATGCCCGACACGAAAATCGAGACAAATTTAAAAATTAGTAATTAATATTATTTGAAATAATATTAGCCCGTAGTTAGATGAGGTCATGTGTGACTTCTCACATGAATCCGAGGCTAGTAGAACCTTGGTGGAGCGTGTTACGCCATAGAAACGGTATAGGCGCTTCACGCTGAAGCCAAACTTAGAAAAGAAACTGAAATATCAAGGATATTTCAGTTTCTTAGCTTATAAGAGAAGGAAGAGACTTGGAAAGATCATCTTTCATCTTCTCCTTCTGGCTTCTTGGAGAGACTCTGTAGCTAGGTTGTGGTTTCTGAGTGAGTTCTTTGAGAAAACAAGGTTGGTGATACCCTAGGTCGTGCATTGGTTTGAATTAGAGTGTGGAGAGTTCAATAAGACGCTTTACATTTAGTCTGGGTATGTGTAAGGTCTCTGCGTGCTGAACCAGAGCTAATTGTCTTCTTGTCTGAGTTATATCGGCGATAAACTCTGAGAGTCAGATCTAAAACCCTCTTCGGATCGCGTTTGACGAAACCCCAAAAGGGCCTAATTGAGGTGAGCTTTTACATTTAAGATGGGCAAAGTTAAAGCCTCATGTGTATGTGTATATGTGTGTGTGAATGGTTGTTAGAAACCATTAATGTTAAAAGGGGTGACCTCCATTAATGACAGAGAACTATCATTATTGATCGATCAATACTGCATTGATCAATCAATGGGAGGGATTGATCGATCAATTTGTATAAGCATTAAGTGGGAACAGTATGGGCATTTTTTTGGAAGTTCAGTGCCCGAGGACATTGATCGATCAATTCGAAGGGTTGATCGATCACAGAAAGAGTGATCGATCAATGGAAACGATTGATCGATCAATAAGGGCATTGATCGATTAATGGCAAAGATTGATCGATCAATAAGGGCATTGATCGATCAATCTATACAAAGTTAGAGTGAGAACAGGAAGAGGGAAATTTAAAATTTAGGCTGGTGATCGATCAATGAGGTCATTGATCGATCAATGAGACGGATTGATCGATCAACTAAGCTGGTGATCGATCAATTTTCCTCTGTCAAGTGTGAGGCTATTGATCGATCAATTGAAGCATTGATCGATCTATGAGATGGATTGATTGATCAATTACCCTTGGTCACCTGTGAATTTTGTGAAGGGTTGATCGATCAATGTGGTGGGTTGATCGATCAATCAAGGCTGTTGATAGATCAATTACCCCTGTTTTTGACATGTTTTGGTTTTGTAAATTAAGAGCTACTGAACACTGCGACAGTTAATGTTCTGACATCCCTGACACCTAGTGTACTATATTTATGGTCTAGGATCAGACCTTGATGCTCTGAAAAGCTTTGGATTTGCTTAGAAAGAGGTCTGAGCTAAGGTAGGGTAAATCCAACCTAAAATATTTTTTACTATGATTTCATGATTCTTTCATATCTGCACCCTGATTTCTATTTTAACAAGCATGTTTACATATCATATATCTCTGATTTGTTTCCTGTTTTGATATTTTGGAACCTGCTCCTGATTCTGCTATCTGATTCGTGAGGTCTATGTGTGTATGTGATTTAATGATTTAACCAGATGATCCCCACCGACTTGGCAGTATATCCGTGCCTGGCACACTTGTGCATCTGCTTTGTTAATCTCTTGGCACAATTGCACTCCATAGATGAGGCATTGTTGCACCCTTAAATTGTTCATGTGAACGACGATTGGTTGGGGTTTCCTATCGGTAAATTCTTTATTACTCCGTGTTATATATTCACGGGAGTTCTTAAGTTAGAAATATATATATAATTTAAGTCACCGATTATACACTTGCATAGCATTTGTTTCTTGTTTAAAAGCTCAGTAATTGATCTGATTTTGCCCTGTCTACACGTTCTGATTTGATTTCCTGCTTTGAGATATCATGTCTTACATATTCAATACATTTTTAGTTGGGATTCTTCTATTGAGCTTAGATGTAGCTCACCCTATTTCTATAAATAATTATGGGTTAGAGCTCCACACCGACCAGATGAGGCTAAGACGAGGAGGCGGCGTCCGAGTGCACGATTTTTATCCATAGTCTGGGTACTTAAGTCTTTTATTTTGAGATTTTTATATGATACTCTGGATTATTGTGTGCCTGGCGGCCACCGTTTGTATCTATTATCATAGATGTTGTTTATAGGTATTAATATACATTCTGTAGGAACCACTATTGGAACCATTATTTTGGGTGATGGATGTCCATCACCAGTGGTTCTTCTTGGTTCCTTTTTAGTGAATGTATATTCTTTTGTTTTTGTTTTTATAGATATGAAATGTTTATTATTTCTTTATTTAAATCCTTATATAACGACTCGATCTGCCACTGCTGGACAGTGTCTGCTTGATTTATACTGTACGAGCAGACACTTCGTGAATTGTCCTGGGGATCATCCAGAGTATGATCCTGATGGCACAGATTTCCGGGCATGAAAATTCGGGCTGTCACAGTTGGTATCAGAGCCTAGTCTTTAGGTTGAACTGTGGATTCATGTTGGATTGTTTTCACAATCTATGTACTGATCAGTGTTATTATTTTTACAATGGCAGACCAGTATGGGCCCTCTCAGAGGCGGACTTAGCGGAGGCAGAGAAGGACAGAGAGAGGTCCCTTTGCAAGACATTCCCGATGTTGCTGGGACATCTAGGGGATTGGGGTTCCTATCGGGTGAAAATATCATTCTAGTAGGACCGAGAGGAGGAAGAAGAGGCAACGAGGATAGAATGGAGTAGGTGTTGGAAGCCTTGGCTACCAACGTTGCTCAGTAGACGGCCGCTCTAACTCAGCAGGCAGCTAGACCACCTCACCAACTAGGCGGATTCACGGAGTTTAGGAGAATGAGACCTCCTAACTTCCAGATTGATCTCATAGAGACCGAGGGTTGGATAGAGGAGATGGAGAAACTTTTTGAAGTGCTCCAGTGCAATGATGTGGAGAAAGTGCGCTGGGCCACTTTCAAATTGGATGGTGATGCCGGTGGTGGAAGTTGGTGTCACAGAATCGACAGAGAGAGTTTCCTCACACTCCATGGACCTGGGAGGAGTTCACAGAAGTATTTTACAATAAATACTTTTCGAAAATAGTGAGGCACCAGTGGGAGGTGAAATTCATAGAGCTAAAGCAGAGTGCGATGTCAGTGAGAGAGTATGGTGCTGAGTTTGATCGACTGGCTAGGTTCGCACCCCAGCATGTAGCCACTGAGCTAATGAGAGCACGAAAATTTCAGCTCGGCCTGAGGCAGAACCTTCAGAAATATGTCGCCATGTGGGAAATGGAGACATATGAGAGAGTTATGGCCAAGGCTCTCATAGCAGAGGAAGAAAATCAGAAGTAGTGGAGAGACAAGCAGACCAGAGAGAGGTCATTTCAAGGACAGTCTCAGGACCCTGAGCAGAACAAGCGGGTGAGATTCGCTAGACCTACGAGATACCCTATTCACTCCCAACCGGCGATTTCTTTAGGGCTGAGTTCGTACCAGAGGGCAGCAGTGCCTACATCTTCCAGACCATTCCAATCGTCTAGTTCTTCTAGTAGCGGAGCTTCAGTAGTGTAGGGATCTTCAAGGGTCTCTTCATTCACTCCAGCTGTATCATGTGCAAAGTGTGGGAAGCCACACAAGATAGAGGAGTGCAGAAGGGAGACAGGGGCGTGCTTCAGGTGTGGCAAGATGGGCCACTTGGTTAGGAACTGCCCAAAGGAGAGCAAAGACAGTAAGGAGCAGTCCGGATCAGTGCGGATCAGTGTCTACGCAGAGATCTTCTCAACCTGTGGTTCAAGGTCGAGCATATGCTGTTACCGCGATTGATGCTCTAACATCGAATGATGTCATTCAAGGTATGATTAAATTTCAAGTGAGATTATTTTATAAAATGGACTGGAAATTTGTAATGTCGAATTATTGTGAGTATTTGCTGATTACAATGATGATGCACATTATACTCACATATTGTAATCACCTGATTAAATTGTGCCACTGAATTATATGTGTATTGAAGGTGTATCAGCGTTGTGATATTTGTTTTCATAGAGCACAAGTTTTGGTAGACCCAAGCTCTATACACTCATTTGTCACACCTCAATTTATGAAAGAATTGAGTGTCACTCCTGAAAATTTAGACTTCATATTGACGGTGTCTATTCCTACGGGGAATTCGGTGAATGCAAGCACAGTGTGTAAATCAGTGATTGTAATGGTAGAAGATCACGAGACGATGGTAGATTTGATACTGTTAGACATGCAAGGATTTGACATTATTCTTGGAATGGACTGGCTATCTGCTTATCATGCGAGCGTCGATTGCCTTCAGAAGGTTGTAGTTCTTCGTCCTCCAAAGATGAAGTCGCTTAGATTCTGCGGGGTAAAGTCTAAAGTAGCTCCGTTGATATCAGCTATTCAAGCCTAAAGGATGATGAAGAGTGGATGCAGTGGCTATATGGCTTTTCTGTAAGAGCAACGGGAAGAGACGAATGTGATATCCGATATTCAAGTTGCATGCGAATACCTCGATGTGTTTCCTGAGGATTTACCAGGACTACCACCAGCTCGGGAGATTGAATTTGCAATAAATCTAGTTCCGGGTACTGAACCAGTATCTAAGGCTCCGTATCGGATGGCTCCTGCAGAATTGCAAGAATTAAAGGAGCAACTGCAACAACTGCTTGAAAAAGGGTTCGTTCGACCTAATGTGTCTCCTTGGAGAGCACCAGTACTATTTATCAGAAAGAAGGATGGTTCGATGCGTCTGTGCATCGACTATCGGCAATTGAACAAGTTGACGATTAAGAATCATTACTTGCTTCCTAGGATCGACGACCTGTTTGATCAGTTACAGGGAGCACGGTTCTTTTCAAAGATTGACTTGAGATCTGGTTATCACCAGCTAAGAGTCAAAGCAGAGGATGTAGAGAAGATGGCGTTCAGAACCAGATATGGGCACTAAGAGTTTTTGGTTATGCCATTTGGATTGACGAATGCTCCTGCGTCTTTTATGGACCTGATTAATCGAGTGTTTAAACCACACTTAGATAAGTCCGTGCTTGTCCTTGTAGATGACATCCTTGTCTATTCCAAGACAAAGGAGGAACTTGAAGGACATCTGCACGTGGCTTTACAGACCCTCAGAGATCACAAGTTGTATGCAAAGCTCAGTAAGTGTAAGTTTTGGCTGGACCAAGTTAGTTTCTTGGGCCATATCATCTCTGCTAAGGGTATAACAGTCGACCCAACAAAGATTGAAGCGGTCGTGAATTGGGAACAGTCGAGAACGGTAATCGAGGTCCATAGTTTTCTTGGTTTCACAAGATACTACCGACGATTTGTAGAGGGGTTCTCCAAACTATCAAGTCCGCTTACTTAGCTCACCAAGAAAAATGCTAAGTTTGATTGGACTGATCAGTGTGAGAAGAGTATCCAAGAACTCAAGACGTGTCTGACTATAGCACCAGTGCTAGCTATACCTTCTGGCAGAGGAGGTTTTGCTATATACAGTGATGCATCTTACAGTGGTTTGGGTTGTGTCCTTAACCAGCACAAAAAGGTTATCGCGTACGGCCCTAGACAGCTTAAGGAACATGAGAAGAATTTTCTGACTCATGATCTAGAGTTAGTAGCGGTGATCTTTGCTTTGAAGATCTGGAGGCACTACTTGTACGGTGAGACCTTTGACATCTTCACCGACCACAAAAGCCTCAAGTATCTGTTTACCCAGAATGACTTGAACATGCGACAACGTAAAAGGATTGAGTTTTTAAAAGATTATGATTGTTCCATCCAGTATAACCTTGGGAAGGCCAATATTGTGGCAGATGCTTTAAGCAGGAAGTCTTCAGCTCAGTTGTCACATCTTATCACCAGTGTGTAGAGGTGGCATCTACTTAAGGATCTAGCCTTGTGAGATACACTGATTGATGACAAAGGTTCAGGGGCATTGATGGCTACCATCGTGATACAGCCCACGTTGTTTGATAACGTGCGTAAGCTCCAGATGATTGATGATGAGCTTATGGCCATTAGAAAAGATGTGATCAACGAGATTAAACCTAATTTCTCCATCAAGGATGATGGTACCTTGCTATTTAGAGATCAGATGTGCATATCTGATACTAAAGATCTTAAAGATACTATTTTGGAAGAGACACACAAGTTAACGTATGCTATACATCCTGGGAGTACCAAGATGTATCAAGATCTCAAGCGAAATTTTTGGTTGAGAGAACTGAAGAAAGTTGTTGCGGATTATGTTTCTCGATGTTTGGTCTGCCAGTAGGTGAAAGTAGACCATCAAAATCTAACAGGGTTATTACAACCATTACTAGTGCCAGAGTGGAAATGGGAAGCCATTTCTATGAATTTTATCTTGGGATTGCCGAGCACATTGAGAAAGAACAATGTCATCTGGGTCATTGTAGATAGACTGATAAAATCTGCACATTTTCTATCGTACCGGACTACGTATGCAGCCAATAAGCTTGCAAAGCTGTACATGAATGAGATAGTTCAGTTGCATGGCATACCAGTTAGCATCGTGTATGATAGAGATCCACTCTATATGTCATAATTTTGGCAGCATTTTCAAGAAGGCATGGGTTCTAAACTGGAGTTCAGCTCAGCGTTTCATCCTCAGACAGATGGGCAGACTGAGAGAGTGAACCAGATCATAGAGGATATGTTGCGTGCATGCAAGTTAGACTTTCATGGTTCATGGGATCAGCATTTACCTTTGATTGAGTTCATGGGATTGGCATTTACCTTTGATTGAGTGCACCGTATGAAGCCTTGTATGGACGACGATATAAATCTCCTTTGAATTGGGAAAAAGTCATTGAGAAGCTTGTTTTGGGACCTGATATCATGGACAGTGCAACCGAGATAGTTCGATTGATCTACGAGAGGTTACGGGTTGCTCAAAGTCGCCAAAAGAGCTATGTCAATCTCCGTCGGACGCACGTTGAGTTTCAGGTATACTTAGATGCGTTTGAGAAATTTTTGATTCCCTAGTTAAATTGATTAGCTATGGAATTAACCATTGTTTTCAAGTCGGAGACACGGTCTTTGTGAAGATCTCGCCAACCAAGGGCGTCATGCACTTCGAAAAGCGAGGAAAGTTGAGTCCTCGGTATATCGGCCCCTTTGAGGTACTCGGCTGGGTTGGCGAAGTCGCATATAGGATTGCTTTGCCACCGCAGTTGGTGAGTATGCATAACGTCTTTCATGTTTCCATGCTACGACGCTATGTGTGCAACCCGACTCACGTATTGGACTTCCAGCCGATTGAGTTGCAAGAGGATTTGACAGTGATTGAGGAACCGATAGCGATTTTGGATCATAGAGATCAAGTTTTGCGGACCAAGTTGATTCTACTGGTACTTGTAAAGTGGAGAAATCATTCAACTTTCGAAACTACTTGGGAGCGCGCAACCGAGATTCGCGAGCAGTATCCGCACTTGTTCACTTGATATGAGAGGTAATTCTTTATCATAATTATGTGCTTCTCATGTGTAAGCAAGCATAAATTGACTCATATAATCTGCTATTATGGGTTCAGTATGTGAGGTACATGTACCCTCACTTTCAAAGTGTGGTTTATTCGCATTAAGGAAGTGACTGTGTTAAGAAATCGCTTCACGGTCTTGATTGATCGATCAATTAGGGAATTGATCGATCAATTTATTGATTGATCGATCAACATAGTGAGGTGATCGATCAATGATATGTAGAGCCTGGTGCTCAGTGTTGGTGATTGATCGATCAATAAAGGTTATTGATCGATCAATTTTGGATTGTATTGATCGATCACCAAATATGTTTATCGATCAAATTGGACGATTGATCGATCAACATAGGGCATTGATCGATCAATTCATGTTGTATTGATTGATCAATAAGGTCATTGATCGATCACTACTGTCGGGTTAGGGCTTTTTAACTTCACCATTGATCGATCAATATGAGCATTGATCGATCAATCCAGCAGTTTTAAGTGGCGATTGGGTTTTTAAATGCCCATTTGTACGGTGCAAGGAGGTTGATCGATCACAAGGTTCTTGCTTCCTTGCGTTCAAGTTTTCTTTCGACGAGTTTTCCGGCCACTAGACTTCCTTCCCTCACGCTTTTTACCTGAATTTCACTCAGTAACCTTGGTAAAACCCTCCCTTTTATTTCTTTTGAGTTTTTTCTATCCACATTTTTGCTTTTAAACCATGGGACCACGAATGAAGAATGCATCGCAGGAGACTCCCACTTCCTGGGTTCGTGCTTCCGTGCCAAACCCCGAACCCGTTCCCCAACCCATCGTGCCACCCGTGGCAACTATTGCGGACGCGGTTCCACCCATCCAAGACCCCATACTGACCCAAATTCAACGCGAAGTCCCCAACCAATGATGGACTTCCAAAACCTTCCTCCCAGAGTATGTATTTGACACTAAGCTTTTTGAGGATCGGCCCGAGATATCTTGGGCCATTGATTACGTCAAAAAGCTAGGATTGAAACCCCTACTCGATCCGTTTCATGATCATTATTGTCCTCGTATCGTGTGGCTATTTTTCTAAAATCTTCGTTGGGGCGATAGCCGCCACCGACTCATCACTTCGATTGATGGGTTCGAATACAAATTCAACCAGTTTCATGTTGTGGCTACCCTATAGTGTACGTCGGTATACAATGAAACCTGTGGCTTAGGGCCCCCCTACATTAAAGACGTCCCTTTTCCCAACGTGGTCACCAAGATGACCCAAGGTCAACATGGGAAGGGGCAATCCATCACCTGTTCCCAATTACCTGACCAGTTGTGGATGCTTGATACCTATATCAAGTGTGCCCTCAACCCGTTCCTGCACAAGTCCTCACGGACTGGCGTCGTGCAACAGGCGCTCTTTTTTGCCTTTGAGAACCGTTGGTTCTCTGTTGCAGATCTGCTCATCGATGGCATAATAAATGCTAGGGACCTGATGTCAGATAAAATAAAGACCGGGTCCAAGAAACAAACTCCCTATGCTCGCCTGGTCACTAAGATGGTGGAGCAATACGTTGCTCTACGCAAGGCATATAGTTTGGCTCCCGGTGAGCCACGGATGACCAATAACACGAAAGTGTTTCACCTAAAAGACTAGACCAAGAGCTACAACCTTTTGGTCAAACGGTTATCGGAGGGAGAGGAGCAGGCTGTAGAGCCGACGCAGCCCGATGTTGCTGCTGCTGCCGAGGCGGTAGAGGGTGTTCCTGGAGAGGGGGAGGCACCATCTGACCAGCCACCTCAGCCAATGGTATCTACTAGACCTACCCCCACTACACCACGTCCGCCACCTCGTCCTACCACATCGCATCAACCTGCTCCTTCCACCATGGACGTGGAAGCGATGCTTTGTGAGCTTGTGGAGGGTAACCGGCATATCAACGAGCGGCTGGACATGATGGAGGCGTTCCAATGTCAGATTCATCATCGGCTGGATTACCATGAGGGCATGCACGAGCTCGTGATGCAACACTTGTACGCCACCACGTCGACACCGATGATTGCTCATGCACGTCAGCATACTGTGGATCCTCACGACTACCGTACACCGCCACCCCGCCCCAGTCGACCTTCCCTTGAGGAGGCCGGACCATACAACGCCCCAACAGGTATTTACTATGCTATTACGTGATTGTTCTTTTAATAATTATATCTATATATTTCCATCTTTTCCTTTCCATTTAATTTATGTCTGTATATATATCTTCATGCATGTTTGATATGCTCGCCTACTAGTTTTACTACCTTGTTATGCCTGTTCACTTTAGGACCCACCACCTTGCATCTCATTCCACCTCCCTGACATTTTCGAGGATGAAAATTCCTAAGGGGGGGATAATGTAATAGCTCTAAAATCTCAAACAAGAATTTGATTGCTTCGAGATGCGTGCTCGGTACAAAAATTGAGACAAATTTAAAAATTAGTAATTAATATTATTTAAAATAATATTAGCCCGTAGTTAGATGAGGTCATGTGTGACTTCTCAAGTGAATCCGAGGCTAGTAGAACCTTGGTAGAGCGTGTTACGCCATAGAAATGGTATAGGTACTTCACACTGGAGCCAAGCCTAAAGAAGAAACTGAAATATCAAGGATATTTCAGTTTCTTAGCTTATAAGAGAAGGAAGAGACCTAGAAAGATCATCTTTCATCTTCTCCTTCTTGCTTTTTGGAGAGACTCTGTAGCTAGGTTGTGGTTTCTGAGTGAGTTCTTTGAGAAAATAGGGTTGGTGATACCCTAGGTCTTGCGTTGGTTTGAATTAGAGTGTGGAGAGTTCAATAAGACGCCTTACATTTAGTTTGGGTATGTGTGAGGTCTCTGCGTGCTGAACCAGAGCTAATCGTCTACTTGTCTGAGTTATATCGGCGATAAACTGAGAGAGTCGGATCCGAAACCCCTCTTCGGATCGCATTTGTCGGAACCCCGAAAGGCCCCAATTGAGGTGAGCTTTTACATTTAAGATGGGCAAAGTTAAAGCCTCATGTGTATGTGTATATGTGTGTGTGAATGGTTGTTAGAAACCATTAATGTTAAAAGGGGTTAAAATGGGTTAAATGGGTGACCTCCATTAATGACAGAGAACTGTCATTATTGATCGATCAATACTGCATTGATTGATCAATGAGAGGCATTGATCGATCAATTTGTATAAGCATTAAGTGGAAACAGGAGGGGCATTTTTCTGGAAGTTCAGTGCTCGAGGGCATTGATCGATCAATTTATTAATTGATCGATCAATTCAGAGGGTTGATCGATCAATAAGGGCATTGATCGATCAATGGCAAAGATTGATCGATCAATAAGGGCATTGATCAATCAATGGCAAAGATTGATCGATCAATAAGGGCATTGATCGATCAATCTACATAAAGTTAGAGTGAGAACAGGAAGAGGAAAATTTAAAATTTAGGCTGGTGATCGATCAATGAGGTCATTGATCGATCAATGAGACGGATTGATCGATCAACTAAGCTTGTGATCGATCAATTTTCCTCTGTCAAGTGTGAAGAATAAGAGGCTATTGATCGATCAATTGAAGCATTGATCGATCAATGAGATGGATTGATCGATCAATCAAGGCTATTGATCGATCAATTAACCTTGGTCACCTGTGAATTTTGTGATGGGTTGATCAATCAATGAGATCGTTGATCGATCAATGTGGTGGGTTGATCGATCAATCAAGGTTGTTGATCGATCAATCACCCCTGTTTTTGACCTATTTTGGTTTTGTAAATTAAGTGCTACTGAATACCATGACAGTTAATGTTCTGACATCCCTGACACCTAGTATACTATATTTATGGTCTAGGATCAGACCTTGACGCTCTGAAAAGCATTAGATTTGCTTAGAAAGAGGTCTGATCTAAGGTAGGGGAAATCCAGCCTAAAATATTTTTTACTATGATATCATGATTCTTTCATATCTGCACCCTAATTTCTATTTTAACAAGCATGTTTATATATCATAAATCTCTTATTTGTTTCCTGTTTTGATATTCTAAACCCTGCTCCTGATTTCTGCTATCTGATTCGTGAGGTCTATATGTGTATGTGATTTAATTATTTAACCAGATGATCCCCACCGACTTGGCAATATATCCGTGCCTGGCACACTTGTGCATCTACTTTGTTAATCCCTCGGCACAATTGCACTCCATAGATGAGGCATTGTTGCACCCTGAAATTGTTCATGTGAACGACGATTGGTTGGGGTTTCCTATCGGTAAATTCTTGATTACTCTGTGTTATATATTCACGGGAGTTTCTTAAGTTAGAAATATATATATAATTTAAGTCACTGATTATACACTTGCATAGCATCTGTTTCTTGTTTAAAAGCTCAGTAATTGATCTGATTTTGCCCTGTCTGCATGTTCTGATTTGATTTCCTGCTTTAAGGCATCATGTCTTACATATTCAATACATTTTTAGTTGGGATTCTTCTATTGAGCTTAGATGTATCTCACCTTGTTTCTATAAATAATTATAGGTTCGACACCAAGAGCGACCCAGTTGCCACCGACCTGAGGTCGAGGTCGAGGACGATGAGACGACGCCCTGTGCACGATTTTTATCCATAGTCTGGGTACTTGAGTCTTTTATTTTTGGATTTTTGTATGATACTCTGGATTATTGTGTGCCTGGTGGCCACCGTTTGTATTTATTATTATAAATGTTGTTTATAGGTATTAATATACATTTCGTAGGAACCACTATTAGAACCATTATTTTAGGTGATGGATGTCCATCACCAGTGGTTCTTCTTGGTTCCTTTTTGGTGAATGTATATTCTTTTATTTTTGTTTTTATAAATATAAAATGCTTATTGTTTCTTTATTTAAATCCTTATATGTTAACTCGATCTGCCACTGCTGGACAGTGTCTGCTTGATTTCTGTTGTACGAGCAGGCACTTCATGAATTGTCCTAGGGATCATCCAGAGTATGATCCTGATGGCACGGATTTTTGGGCACGAAAATTCGGGCTGTCACACATGGCCTCCTATGGTTCTGGTCTAACTCTGCTAAAAAAATCTTCTAAAATTTGAACAAAAAAAAATTCAAAGCCAAAAATTAAAATTTTCTACATAATGATGAACATAGTTCATCTTTGTCTAATCTAGACCATTGGATGGCCTACATGATCATCAAGATGTTATAGTCAAACTATTCTTCCAAAAAAAATTTAAAGCTTCAAACAAAAATCAAATTTCTTTTACCAAAATTCAAGGAAATCCTACACTATAGTGGTCATAGTCTAGTTGACTAATCTAGACCATTGGATGGCCTTGCATGATCATTATGATCACATGCATGGCATCCCATAGCTCTATTCAAACATTGTATATAAATTCCAAGATTAAAACTCCAAAAAGAATCTAAGAAATTCAAATCCTATGGACAAATTCCTACACTACAAGACTAAAAACACCAACATAGCTTTAACTAAGACATTACCTTGGCTTGATCTATATAGCTTGCTGGTTTGTCCTTGTTTGTATGGTGCAATGTGCTGGGATGTAGCCCAATTTTATATATGTGGGTCTAGAAGATGTGGGGAGTTGTGTGGTGGTGTTAGATTTTGATTTTGTTGGTTGGATGTGGAGGGCGAAGTAAAGGTAGGAGGAGGTGCTCTAATGGAGTCTCAAGAGAAGGAAGAAGATGAAAATGGTGGGAATGGGAGAGGCCCCATGAAAATTCAATTTTTGCAATGGGGAGTGGGGGACAAGGTTAGAAATTTTGGACACTTGGCCTATCCTCTCTTCCCAAAGTCCACACTCTCTCTCCTCTCTCCCCTCTCTCCTCCACTCTTCCATGTGCATGTGGGAGTGGACACCACATGGTTCACTTCCCACCACACCTTTGGTCTAATCTTGGCTTTTGTGCTTTCTATGCCCTCAAAATTTGTGAAATTCTATTTTTCTAACTTGTGGTACATGTGTGAGAGTACATCTCTTACCCTAGATTTCTCCAAAGTTTTTTTATTGTGTAAGATGGGTCAAAGTTAGGTCAATTAGATGAGTTGCTAGAATTTGCTAGAGATTAACAAAAATTAAATTTCTAATTAAGAAATTTAGGAAATTAGTTTATAAATGCCCTTGGGCTTAAATTAAATTTACGAGAAATTTCATTGCTCCATGCAATGCACATACATTGAACTTTAAATATTAGTGCATCTAGTTTTTTAAAATTTATGAGTCCAAGTATGACCCAAACCATAGACCAATTCCATGATCCTCATCGAAATCTAATTCATTAGCGATGATCTCCTCATCAACACCAACGCTTAGAGCCAATTCAGGTCAAACCATAGGTCAAGGTCCATTAGAAATCAGTCTGGGCTTCTCATAAGGTGTGAGATGTGGTGTGTGTTTTACTAAATTACTAACACACCCATTCAAATAAAAGGTGTGCCCTATGGGTACCACTAGAAATAGGTAACATCCCATCAATCTAAGGTGGGTTCTTAACATCTTTAGATAGACCTGGCCTCAGGCATTCACCTGGCACAATTAGGTCTCAGTCAACAGGTTGATCAATGCAAAAATTGAGAGGCAGGTGTTAAAATTAATACACTTGATTTTGTGTCGTTCCCGTACCTTGATCCGTTGACTCATAAAAGAACTAAAACCGTTTTTGTTCGATGAGACGTTTAGTTCATTTTTGGGATCATTATGTCCTTGGCGATTATCTTTACGTTTGACATCGTATGTAGTGTCTCAATGTAAAGTGTCCATAGTGATTGGAGACCCGTCATAGAGATCTCAAAGGTCTTCCGCACGTTCAACTTCCATCTCTTGTGTCGTCATTACGTGAACCTACTCTGATACCACTTGATGCAATAAATAGAGTGGTGGAATCCCTCACACCGGGCATAATTGCAAGGGGCGTAGCCAAGATTTTGCACTAGTGGCTAGCAATGATGAATATATGTTAATACTTATTTTAATGTCTATTTGGGGTTTGTTCGCCATATATTTGGGAGCTTATATAAAATTATAGTTGTATAAGAAAAGTATCTAATACAAATTCAAGAGTTAAATGGGGGCTTCAGCCTCTACGCTTTTGTATGTGGCTACTGTTGGTACGCAATTTTCAGGAACCCTCTCGGATTCGGGAAAATGGCTCAATGTGATCACTTGGGATTCTGTTTAAAATGGGGTGAAGGTGAACTAGCAACAAACAAACTTGGTAGTGGGTGGTTTGACAACAAACAGACTTGTCGAACTGAGTGTTAATAACAAACAGACTTACTAACACTCAAATTATGGGTAATGCCGCAAACAGACCTACAAAACCAATGTTAGTGAGAAACAAACTCACTTTGACGTAAAATATGAATAAAGGTGAATTAGAAACAAACAGACTTGCTAATAAATCTGTAAACAGAAATATTAGTGACGAACTGACTCACTAGTATCCTGCAAAAAGAGTGTTAGTGACAAATAGGCTCACTAACAAAATAAAGTATTTTGTAAATAAGTTAATAGCAAACAAACATACTAACCTGATTAGTGATCGCTACCTACAGATATTTATCGACATTGTAGAATGCCACTGATCACGAGGTTTGGGGGATTGTGGATTTTACTCCTATACTAAATTCCGGTCTATCGGTTTTAGTAGCTAGGGTTACCTACTTTTAGCTAATTCGAAAATCTAACCTAAGAAATCTAACTAAAAAGGGATGTCATGGTCCGTTATGCGTAGGAGGATCGAACTTGTCCGTTGGCTCCCCTGGGCAAAGCAATTTAAAGAATATGATGTGTTGAAAATATGCAGGAAAAGTGTCTGAACTTAATTGGATCTAGGGCAAAATATTTAGAAAGGGTAAAACTCTAAGGCTAATTTTATCTCTCTTTGGAAAGTGTGAAAATTGAAGTAGAAGGGCCAACCCCAACTAAAACAAATACTCAACGAAATTCCTAGAAGAAAGTCAAAGCTCAAACCTAGACGTTTAGAGTTTAACTTTTTCTATTCGGAATTTCAGAGTCAATTACGAAAATTTCAAAGAGAATAAGTAAATGAATGATGTGTATTGAATGAGGGGGGGTAGTGACCTATTTATAATATCGAGCTAATTATATGCTGGAATTATAGCATATAATTAAGAATTATACGTTGGGAGTCCAACGTATAATTTAAATTATACACCTGTAAATGGCTCTATAATTGAATTATATACTAGAACTATAACGTATAATTAGAAAGTTGGCTAGGATTTCAGCTCCATGAGCCAATCCTAGTCGAACTCTAAGTCGGCTTCCTGAGAGACTTGGGCGAATTATACGCTGGGGATCCAGCGTATAATTCAATTATATGCATGGAAACATATGTATAATTGCTGACTCAACCGAATGGGACTCTGTGTCAGCTTGATATATACGTTGGTGAGCTAGCATAAAAAAATTTCACATCTTGACTTTTAAATGGGGGATATATTGTCACAGTTCTAAGTCGACCTTTGACTCTAAGTCAATAGGACTTGGGGCCTAAAGCATAATAGTTAGGATGTCACATATGATCTAGAAATGTCTAAAATGGGGTGTCTACAACTATGCCACTGAGAATCGCTCATGTCAAAACTAGGACTTGCTCACTTAGATTAGGGAATCACTCATCTAATAAAGAGGAATCACTCACTCAAAATGGAGACATCAAGATCTCAACACAAAATAATTCATATTTTTCTTCTTTTTTCGACTTTCTTGAATTGATGTTGATGATTAGATGACCTTTACGTTTCCAAGGGTAACAAATGTCTAATACCTAAACAAGTTTCTAGAATGTTATTTCCTAAGATAAATAATTAATTCTAATCCTAACACTAACTTTATTAATTAAGGCCCCATAACCACTAGGACCAAAAATAATAAAATATAAAATATATACGGTGAATCAAATTGCGCCCCATTAACAAATCAAATCATGTGACATGAACGAGTCACATGGACAAAGCACACTACAAAAATAAGTTGTTTCAGTGGCAGCTAGAAACTGCTGCTATTAATTAACAAAAAATTGCCACTGCTAGTCATGTCGCTATTAAAACAAGTTTTTTTGTTAATAGCGGCTGCCGCCAAAAACTACCGCTGATAGTCTTATATTTTGTACTTGCAGGTTGCATCAATTTCTTATATATATATATATATATATATATATATATATATATATACTAGTGGTATGCATGTGCGTATCATAGAGAGATGTGAAAGAGAAGCGCAGAGGTTTAAAAGAGAAACTTTTTGGATATCTTTATCTCAACTCGGGTTTCACATGTTAAAATTGTTGACTAATTTGAATCAGAAGATAGACATTGTTTTTCGTGATAATCGTTGGCACAATAGATCTTGAGATCATGGTTTGATGTACATCCTGAAAAAGTGATCCAAGAACCATGTTTGATGTATATCTATGATCATGTTCATTCATTCGGGATGTGTGTCATGTGAAATTAAAAGGAGACCATCTAATTATAGGCCCATGATCTCAAGCTCTATTGTGTGAAGATAATTAGGATGAAAAATAATCTCCATTGTCATATTTAACAATGGTTTAAGTACATGAAGCCCTGGGAGAAGCAAAATTTTTGGGTTATAAATAAAAATATTGGAAACGAGAGATGTAACGATATGGATGAAAATTTTACTATTTTATTCTCCCTTCTCAATTCCACGCTTCAAGCTTTATAATAGTACAAATATATCTCATAGGTGTAACATCCTCTCAATATAGTAAAACCCTAAAATATATATATATATATATATATATAGTAAAACCACACGCCAAATATGGCATAATTCTGAGCCACAAAATCTTAAAAAATGCTCTCACACACAGGCACGCACACACTTGCTCATCAAAGCTTTTGGCTGTCAGACAGTCAACTTTTATACGAATAAACAACCCTATATTTGTGAGCAGCAAATTGCCTTTCATTGGTGTTGCTTGTGTTGTCGGATAAGGTGGGATCTATGAACTGCCCCTACCCTCTAACCTGGTTGCAAACACGATACGCACTCACACTTTGCTTTGCTACACCCCCTTGTCGTCACCCTTTATAACCAGCCCACTCCCACAAACAACATACGACATCACCATCCACTAAACCCTACCCTCATTTGACATCCAAATCTTACCATCCATTCCACCTCCCACTTTCCTTCGATTTAACAGAAGCAAAAAAGATAAAGAAAAAAAGCACCATCCACCTTTGCGTATATATATATAATCATGGGATTATATATCATGAATCTAGCTATTGTTGGCTACAATAATTGCCTTAAGCATTTCAAGGGAAGTTCAAATGACATGCAGTCAATAAGATCTCAAATCATGAGTTTATATCTCACAATAGTTAAGAGATCATTTCCATATGCGTAGTGAGTCAAGTTTGTTCTCCATGGAGGGCCGTTACTGTCGTCCAGAGTTCACGTGGAGCATGGGGGATAATTTAAATTAATTGTTAAAAAAAAGAATTGAAAGAACCTTTTAAAAACACAAATAAATGTCTGACAAGTTTCAATGGTATACATTTTATGGCTCAAAAATTGTAAAATTGAGACGATTTTTTTTTAAAAAGAATTAAAACTGATCTAAACAATGCACCTGAGCTCCGCGTGATATCGAAACATTGTTTTGGGTACCATGAGGAGCTCCAGTAGAATATTGGAGAACGGACACCTTCTCCACATGTATGTATATAAAGCACAAGTCAAACTTAGTCAAGCTTCAATGGTCCTAATTTTATTGCTAAAGAAATACATATGGTAAAGACGAGTTTTCAAATTTTCTTTTTCTCAAAGAGGATCTAAACAATGCACCTGTGATCCATGAGGCATCAAAATGGTGTTACGAGTGCCACATGGAGCTCCATGTTGAATCTTAGAGGATGCTTACCGTCCTCTATTGGAGAATGGAACCCTTTTCATATATATATATATATATATATATATATATATATATATATATATATATATATATATATATATATATGTGTGTGTGTGTGTGTGTGTGTGTGTGTGTGTGTGTGCACTCGCAAATGGAACAATAGGTTGGTCATACTGTCAGCGGCGAGTGAGAAACTAGATCACCTATCACGTGGCACATGATTTCAAAACAACACCCGTTTTGGGATCATGTGCCATATAGCATGTGATTTATAAAAAATTTCAAAAAAATAGATTTTTTAGTGGTAAAAGTTTGGGTACCTCTCACACATCCTAGTGCATTGAATTTTTTCTCCTTTGACCATGGTTTGGATGGTATATATGTATCGGATCATGTCCACACTTTTTGGGTGGGCTTTGATCTTCCTTGGGCAAGTTGTAGAACTCAATTCCTCGGATGGATGTCACATGGACCCCAACATAATATAACCCAGCGCAAGCGCCCCCGTTGGAAACCCCTTAAAATCCATTGATTGGGTCGGATCAGATGATGGAGATTGTGTTTAACCAAGACCTTCTACACAAAGGATCTTGAGATCATGTCGCACCTATTAGACGATCAGTTTTTTATTCCGTGTGTCACAAATCTCCCAAAAATGGCCCTTGAATAATATGGTACACATCACGCTCAAACGTAATTTTAGGGTAATATTTTGGAGATTTGTGACATGTGGAATAAAAATTTGACCATCTGATATGTGGGACATGATCTCGAGATCCTTTTTGTGAAAGATCGGGATGAAACACGATATCCGTCATTTGATCTGACCCAATCAATAGCTTTTAGGGGGTTTTCAACATAGACACTTTCAATAAATGAATGGGCGCGAAGAGGGGTACCCTATATATATATATATATATATATATATATATATATATATATATATATAGAGAGAGAGAGAGAGAGAGAGAGAGAGAGAGAGAAAGAGAGTGTAAGGAAGGTACCTATATATATATATATATATGGGAGCCGTGAAGGTATTCCAAGTCACCGTACTATAACATCCACATTGAGGTTCATGTAATAGTTAAAAAATATTTTGCGTGCCACATGGAGCAAGGTAGTGTTGTTTAGATCATTTTTGAAAAAGAAACATTGTAATTTTAATTTAGATTCTTGAAACATGGTCAAATTTTGACTTTTAATTTTAAAACTTGGCTTTTAAAAATTGATCTCTATAGGCTGTTGAAGCTCCATGTGGCACCAAAACAGTATTTGGGGGACCATGTGGATGTTGAAGTACCTTCATATTTTTCATATATATATATATGAAAAAGGTGTTTGTCCTCCATTGGAGGACGCTTGTAAAAACCTCTAATTGGCAGCATGATACCAAATTGATCGCTCACAGAGCACGTGTTCATTGCTTAAAATATATTTAGCAAAAAAAAAATCGAAAACTCATCTCCACCATGTGTTTTTTGAGCCTTGAAATTTAAACCATTAAAATTAGTCAAACTTTGACAAAGGCCTTAAAAAGAAAAATTTTGAAATCTTTTTTTGGGAAATTGATCTAAGTCGTTCCCTTATGCTCCCCATCGCACCCAAATAGTGTTTTGGACGTCACATTGATCTCCATGAGATCTTGGAGGACACTTGAGCGTCCTCCCATAGAGGACGAAACCGGCTCCCTATATATATATAGGGAGAGAGAGAGAGAGGAAGAAAGTTTAGGGACTACGCATTCGAATCAGTTGAGTGTCATGTGACACCCAACCTGGGGATCGGGTGTCACGATAACATGCCTAAGATCGGTTAGGTACTATCTAAATAAATTAAAAAATTATAATTTCTCGCTCTCGAATTTTTGGTTAAATGTGCAAAATTTTAGTGCATCATACTTCTACGGTGATCAACTACAAACTTTGACTTACAATTTTAAGGGCAAAAATGTTTAAAATAAAATTTTAAAAACCTAGGAGACTAGCTGAACCCTTAGACAAGTGGTATAAGCCAAGATCACGTGGCATGTGGCACCAAGGTGTCAAAATCGGAATCGGTATCGGGTATCGGTCCATGGAGGACCAATACGTATCGGTCAATATGTATCGACCAATATGGATACAACTCGGTACAATTCGGTAACTGGATACTTGGTTAGTACTGTATATCAGCTTAGTAAATGCAAATGCCATAAATGATAAGCGATATTCCGGTAGTACTCTACAACTTCAGTAAATGTCATAAATGCAGCTGACAAGTGACAACTGATAAAGCAGCGTCTATTGACCTATTGACTGACACCTATTGACTGAAAGCAACGCTTATTGACTGAAAGTGTCTTATCTACTAGGGGTAACTTTGTTTGCACTCCCTTATCTAGTTAAAGCACCAAAAGTTGTATTTGGCGATACCGTATATGTATCGGTTGACCAAAAATCGATTCGTATCGGTATCGGCCGATATTTGATTCCTTATGCGGCACATGATCTAGTATTTTTCGGCATGTGGCACATGACGTAACATTTGGACAATAGTTGATGCCATGCATTTAAATGCATTGTCCCACTGATATTTATTTACAAGTTGTAGTGGGGAAGAGGGCTTTCAATTTTTAATGTTTGGTGAATGGGTGTTCAAGTTAATGGATAAAGGAATCTATTCTAAGGGCGTCTCCTGTGGACGTGTGGGTTATATTCTGAGTTGGGTTTCTTTTTTATGTGGTATATAAATAAATGCGTTGGCCATATGAGCTTCAGAGTGTGACAAAGACTACAATTTCCTTCCTTTGCTTTGCTTTTGAGTTTTGAGTTCATCGATAGAGGGGTTTGAGAGAGAGAGCAATGGAAAATGAAATAGGTAAAAGGCCCTTGGGTGCAGTTTTCAATATGGTTAAGCCCTATGTGGCTATGATCTCCTTGCAATTTGGATATGCAGGGATGTTTATCATCACTATGGTTTCTCTAAACCGCGGAATGAGTCACTATGTGCTAGTCGTGTATCGCCACGCTTTTGCGACGGCTGTTATCGCCCCTTTCGCCTTCATACTTGAGAGGTTCTCTCTCTCCTATTTTTTTTATGAATACCTTATTCGCGCCTACCAAATTACTGAGGGCGCTTACGCTAAAGAATTATTGATTGCTTTGAATAAGACGTTGTAAATCAGTTTTCTTCCCAATTTTTCTTAGAATGAATCTTTAGTCTATGGTCAGTTTTTATTTCTATGCGGCACAGATCCCAAAAAGTGATCCTAAAATCATATTTGAGCGTGATGTATGTCATGTGATTTTTGAATCACTTTTTTAGGATTCATGTCACTTGAAATAAAAAATTGATCATTTGATGGTATGCCCATGGTCTCAAGATCCGTTGTGTGGAAGATTGAAATGAAAACCGATCTCCATCTTCTGATTTGAAGTAGTCAATGATTTTTCGGCATAGATGCCCTCTAAAATTCTAAAGGTGCAAATAGAGCTATGCTCTATTTATTTGAGTTGGTATTGGGCATGCAGCCCAAGTCCAAGTGACTTGGGTCACTTTTTGGAAAATTTGGCACCTGATTTCATCAAATGTGCCATCTAATTTCAAGATCTGATCTAAAAAAAATTTATAAGTCAGCGGAGTTTAAATTATTGGCGATCGAGAATAATTAACGGTGACAAATTCTCTATGTTGTCCTCACCCATCCGTTAAGTCCATGATCTAAAATTTTATATATTTGTCGTGAAAGAGCAAGATGAAAAAATATGTCCATCAAGTGTTTCTAAGCACTCAATGCCTTTTAAATTAACTGTATTAGAGATTTAGATGATTCAAAAGTCATTAACTGCTTTTTATTATGCAATGGAGGTATTTTTCATTCTCGATCTTTTATGTGGCGTGACGTGACTGACTGTAGTGCTTTAGCCCACCCCATTGTGTGTCAGGCCAATCACGTCACGCCTTATAAACTGTCAGTGTGGATGCATGATTATATAGCATGGCATGTGCCCTACAAGTAATTCATCAACCGAGACATCAGGTCCTTTTCTTGTATTATTAAATTGATACAATGAGAGAATCTTTCTTCTCAACTCGTGCTTCACATGTATATTGTATGAGAAATCATTTTTCGTTTCAACCTTTTATATTTAAATCTTAAGCTTAAGAGCCTACCATGGTACACATCCTAAAATGTAAAGGTGAATTATGTTTAATGGTATATCATGAATTGTGATTACAGTCACTTTTGGAACATGTACCATATATAATCAACATCTAACCGACTAATGATAGGGCCATGAACTCGTGATCTATTTTATAGGAGATTGGGATGAAAAATACTCTTTATCGTCTGATTTAAAGCAATTAACAGTTTTAACACTTAAAACCTTGGTTGAAAAGAAAAAATCTTAGTTTGTAAATAACGGTATCCTTTTCACATGTTTTAAAAGCAAAATCTTGAATAATCCTCAAGAGGGATGGCGAGTCGATCTCCATCTAACAACCGCATATACTGTAATTAGACCTCGTGCATGAGGTCATATGTCTCTCTCACTCTCTCTCATATGAAGTAAATCATAAACTACGTAGATAATGCCTTTTGGGTTTTCTTTTGAACAGGAAAGTGAGACCCGCCATGACATTCTCCACGTTCATAAAGATAATGGTGCTTGGTTTCTTGGAGTATTTCTCTAAAACACCTCATTAAACTACTACTTAATCAAGTTAACTTGATGGTTCTATTATGTATATTAGCTACCTAATATGTATCCTTGTGTGTATAGGCCGGTGCTTGACCAGAACTTATACTACGTGGGGATGAAGTCCACATCTGCAACATTTGCATCTGCAATCTTCAATGTCCTCCCTGCCATAACCTTCATAATGGCAATTATCTTTAGGTATCTTTTAATTTTCCCAAACTCAAGATAATCACTAAGCAAACTATAAGGTTTAGGCCTTACTTTATGTTATGGTGGGGCCCACTCAAATTCCATCATAGAACATGATTCATAGTACAGCATGCATATACGTGAGACGACTCGTGTCTCGGTCATGAGACGAAAAATGGTACTTAAATGACCTTATAATATTAAAATATATGTTTAATCTTGCCATTAAAGCGCACTTTACTATTATATCATCTTACGCATAGTTTTGATCAATCTAAATATTTTAAGTGATTCTCCATCTTTGGAACATATCTCGTTAAAGAATCACTACTATAAGAGGGTGCAAATTGTCTAATCAATGAACTTTAATATTAGTCATTAAAAATTAAAATCAATAGCAGATAATAGGGTAGATTTGGATAAAGTACAATTACTATTCAGGGGTCGTCACATAGATAGGATAGAGTATAGGATTTTATTAAAATACCCAACATGGTGAGTCAAAATAGTGCCACATGTATAATAGTAGCAATTCTTTCACTTTCACTAGGGAACTAATATTATATCCTTTACAAACTCACACTACTAAAAATAAGACTATTAGTGACAGTTTTTTGTTACTATTAGTCTTATCGCTATAAAAAATTTGCCGTTATTAGTCCTGCCGCTACCAAAAATTGCCTTAACAATAAGTGCCGCTGAAACACCTTATTTTTATAGTGTCATCCTAAAAAGATAAGCTTCTCTCCAACATCCGAGACGAGGCGTGATATGCTTATTGTCTTGCTCAGCCCCAAGATGCAACTTATCATCCAAGACATTTCATCTCGGTCGATATTTGAAACAATGATTATAGCCAAAGAGGCTGAGTCATGATTCAAGATCACGAAAAATCTCAAAATTAAATACAAGCCAATAAATAGACCAATATAGGCCCGAGATAGCACTACAAAAAAAATAAGGTTATTAGTGGCAACCAAAAGCTACCGCTATTAATAAAAAACAGCCACTAATACCCTTACCTCTAATAGTCTTAATAGCTAGTTTGTTAATAGCAGCAGTTTTTTACAGCCAAAAACTACTGCTGATAGTCTTATTTTTTGTAGTGTAGTACAATATAGAGTCATATGATACTAGGTATATACCACCTGGTATATCAGTACAAAAAATAAGATTATTAGCGCGGCCAAAAACTGCTGCTATTAACAAAAAAATTATTAAGACTATTAGCGACAATGATATTAGCAGCAGCTTTTTGTTAATAGCGCTAGTTTTGACTGCCGCTAATAGTCTTATTTTTTGTAGCATACTAAGTTCAGATTTTTCGGTATGAGCAAGATATACCATAAACCACATATTTCATATTTTTTATATTTTTTATTTTAAAAAATTAAAATTACCAATACATAGTAGAAAATATCGGCAAGTTCGGCCGGGTGACTAGTACAAGAATTGGAGTGGAGACTTTGGGTACATTTGATTGCCAAATGAAACGTGCTTCTCCGTTATAACTGGCAACAGTTGACTGTGAGCAGTGGTTTGATTGACCAAAGAGTAAACGCGTTAATGTGTTTTTAACTTACGATTATGAAAAATTACATACGAGTAGGGACCCTCATATCCGCTCGTCGTTACAAGTCGCCACATATAACCACGAGTGCCCTTAAACTCGTTGCACTTAAAAAGTGCCGTTTATACAACCTTAAATTTCAATCGGTGAAGGCCGGACCTAAATGCTTTTAGGCGTTGCATATTAAGCCTGCTTATTATTAAGGAGGCTGGTTGGCTAGGGGCTGAATTTTATGCCCAATTAAAATTTTAGGATGGAGAGGGCCCATCACATGGACACCCCTCCACATTCACAGAAGTAGGACTATAAACAGGTCGGGTCAGCCAGATATCTGACCTGTCTGAACCAAAATTTTTATTGGATTGGGCACATAAACTTGACCCGTCATATCGGGCTGGCTAGGCAAAACTCATGTGCGGTCGGGCTAATGCAAATTCAATATTTTATGCAGAAAATCAATGAAAATAAGTGGTTATAACCATTTTGGGTTGGGTTTTTGGATCGGTCAGTTTTTCGGTTCAGATCAGGCATATACCCTTGACCCGTCGGGTCACGTCAGGGTGCAATATCAGGTCGTGTCGGGCAGGGCAGATGCCCTTTACCAATTAACAACCCTACCACCCAGATACTTGTGTTGACAAACTAGTTAATCTAAGCCAAATACACAAAGATTTAACTAATTATGGAACTGATTACTGTGAGGGTTGGGTTTATGGATCAGGATGGAGAAAATAAAGATAAAGAAGGTGCACAGCCAAGCTAAGGTTTTGGGAACAATGGTGACTGTGGCAGGAGCGATGGTGATGACAGTGTACAAAGGCCCACTCCTTGATTTCGTGTGGTCGAGGGGACAAAGCCACCATGGAACAAGCAGCAACCAAACCGACACCAACTGGTTGAAGGGCACATTCATGCTCCTTTCCAGTTGCACCGGTTGGTCTGCCTTCTTCATTGTCCAAGTAATTTATCCCCTCCCCTACCTGTAACAATTATCTTACTCACCTCCTAATTTAGGACATCTTCTTACTTCTAAGCAAAATCATCAATATGAAAAGGGGCTCTTTAGAAATTAAAATGAGCCTAGTTGAAAGCGGCCAGTTAAGACTAACTTCAAACCGTTTTAGAAAAAATGGCCAACTTAAAGTTTTAGAAAAACATGCTCATCCATGTGTGGCTCTACGTAGCACCCATATTGATCAAGGATCGGGTGACAAGGCATCTTGCCCAAGAACTTTCAGGTACATTATTTTAGGTATGATCCGATGCATATCCACCATTGATAATGTGGTTAATTATGTCCAAAATCAGTGCACTAGATTGGGTGAGTGTTACCCTATCTTTGATCTATCAAATGAAGTGCAAAGTCCTAAAAAAAAAAATATTTAAAAATCATGTACCACATGACTGATGAACCCAAAATAACCCAAAACAGGTGTTATTTTGGGTTGTTTCATGCATTCGAAAACGTAATAACCCTTGTCTAAAAACTGTTTGAAGTGGATTAGTAGCCTAAAATTGTTTTGAAATAGCCTTTGTTTAAAAATAAAATCTTGAATCTTTTGAGACCATGCTTTTTTGTTTTCTTTTAGACTATGTTTAGGATTGCTCTTTGGAGGCAAACAACAGCTCTTTGGTCTAGCACAGAACATTTTAATGGGGATCTGTGTTTGGTGTAACTGCTCTTTGCTCTTTTGGAGAGTGGAAGAGCTGAATTTGGGTCTACCGAAAAGAGTAATTTAAACTTGCTCTTTTAAGTAGGCAATCCCAAACACAGCCTCAAATGGTCATCATCATCATCATCATCATCATCATTGCCTTATAATATTTATTTCGGATCGGCTTGTATGAAAATTTTAAGCTTTCAATTAGATTTTATTAGCTTAAACGGTGCATTGTGTTGGGCTCAGTCATACACACTAAGGACATATCCGGCGGAGCTCTCTCTCACAGCCCTCATATGCCTGATGGGCATGGTTCAAAGTGCTGCCGTTGCACTTGTCATGGAACGTGATGGGAGTGCCTGGGCCATAGGTTGGGACTCAAGACTCCTCGCTGCCGTCTATTCGGTAAGAGAATTTGTAGATTTTGAAACTTCAAATTTACCAAACAAGGGTAAGGTTTTCCTCAGGAAATTTTACCAAACAAGGGTTAGTTCTGCACTAGGGTAATTTCTTTGGTAACAAAGATATGTGGTAATATATTTTATAATTAAACATTATTTTGTAAAACGTCCAATTTTCAATTACAACCCAGAAGATAAATATATTAAGCGAGTCAATACTCGCACTCGGAAAGTTGGCCTCTGCACTGAAGTTACAGAAAGAGTTGGTATTTTAGAGACATGTGAAACCATAATTTGGCCCTCTAATTTGAAGTTCATGATATAGCATATAAGATTGGAGCAAAACACAATATTTATCATATGATCTATAATGGTCAATTGTTCAATCAGATATAGCCTTTGACTATATTTAATCACATAAAGAAGATTATATTTTGTGCTAGTCTTAATATCTTTAAATCATGACATTCAAATCAAACGGTTTAGTGGTAATTTCACATAGCAGAGGTTGTTAAACTTGCATGTCTTTCTTTTAAATTCTATGCAAGGACCAACTTTCACTACAAAAAACAAGACTATTAGCAGCTGCCAAAAATTGTCGATATTAACAAAAAACTGCCTAATACCCTTGCCGCTAATAGTCTTAACAGTTTTTTTTATTAATAGCGGCAGTTTTTTGAAGCAAAAAATTGCCGCTAATAGTCTTATTTTTTGTAGTGTTTCCTAGTGCAAGTAGGGCTCTCAATTGGCCGACTGGGTTTCAACCCTGCCTGGCCTATCTGGGCCAGGTCCCAATTTTTTTAGCTCGGCCCTAATCCGGGCTGTGATGTGCTCAGCCCAAGCCCAGCCTATAGCGGGCCAAGCCGAGCTTGAGTTTTTTCTTGAGCTTTTTATGCGAGATTTTTTTAAAATAAAATTTGGTAAAAAAATTTCAAATCAATTTTCAACGAGAGAGAGTTTGAGGGAGCGAGAGACTTGTTTGCTTAGAGTTGAGACTTGAGATGTTAGAAATTGCGATAAAATAAAAAGTAAAAACCCTATTTTAGGGTTTAATTTCTATTTATGAAGCTAGTACCGATTGGGATTGCAAGTACATTTTTACTTAAATATTGTTGATTTTAAACCTTTCAAGTCAAGGCATTTAATTAATATATATATATATATAATGTTTAGTTCTTTATCATGGCCTTGTGTTGGAACATTCAACCCAAGCTCGGCCCGGATCAATCCAAGTCACCACATGACATGCTTAGCCCGACCTGGGTACCGGGCTAGATTGGCTTCATAAAATATATCGCTTTTTTCAGGCATGGTGTAGGTCAAAATCCGGGTTGGCCAGACCCATTGAGAGCCCTAAGTGCAAGTATTGGCTCCCATATATTAATTGGGTAGTTGATTTTTTAAAATTTTGAAGTTTCTTATAAGCTAAAGAACTAATTTTATTTTATTTTTTTAATTATTTCAATTTAATTAATAGAAAGCTCTACATATGCGTTAGGATGTTCGAATAATATACATGCAAGCGCCGCATGCATTGCTATTTTATTTTGTTTTTAAAATTATTTCAATTTTATGTATAGAAAGCTCCACATATGCCTCGGAATACTCGAATAATATACATGCAAGCGCCGCATACATCGCTATTTTGAAAATGGGACCTTATTGGAGAAAAGCAGAATAGGGAAACGAAAGACAAAATACTAAATACTTATTTGGCAAAATACTAAATACTTATTGCCATACCATTCTGTTTTGGATGAGTTTGGCATTACTATGGATGGGAATGCGTAATCGCCCTGCCCTGCTCGCTCCCGGCGAGCTCTCCAGCAAAGCGATTATCAACCACTCTGGCATAACTGTCACTAGAATTGCTCCCGAGCGCCAAGCAACTGCCTGCCCACTCCCTATCAACTCCCCGCACACTTAACAAACGTGCTCCAAGAGGGCGGGCCGTAAGAGTAATTGGAGCAGGTTGCCAAACAAACCCAAAGAGACCCATCTCGAAGAAAGAAAATCTTAAATCAACCAAGTACATTTTTAAAATTCTAAGTAATTAACTGGAAAATATATATATGCATCTCCCCAGGTCAGCTGCTCGGGTGGGGCACTGCCCCTGTTGTAAGGGCTGGATACCTACTACCAAATTTAAGAATTAATTATGAATTAGTCCCTTGGGATTGTCAATCTTAGCCGGCCAGTTGGTGAGCCCCACCCGTTAGGCTAATTGGTCGGTATTAGGTACCAGCATGAGCACCACGGGCCATGCTCAGATCAATCTTCTTAGACAAGCCTCAAAAGATGCACAGATATTTATAAGTATGCAAATCAGTGAAAGTATGTCCAAGTACCTAATTCCAACTCTAGGCTATTATTTTCAAACTTAATCTTAGGCTGTGTTTGGGATTGCTCTTTGAAAGGGTAGCTGCTGCACTTAATTTTCTACTCTCCCAAAGAGGAATGCAAACACAGATTAGGGTCTGCTTTTGCTACATTTTTTGGTTTAATTTCTACCATTAAATATGTGATTAATGTGGGTGTTATGAACCTTAACCCTTTTCTGTGAAGGAATACTGATGAAATTTGAAAGCCTACGCGCAAATAGAATTGATATTGAATTAAGTGGTAGTTAATTTTATTTTAAATGATTTCGTATAACTTACTGTGGAAGCAGGGAGTGGTGTGCTCAGGGATCACGTATTACGTTCAGGGAGTGGTGATCAAAGAGAGAGGCCCTGTTTTTGCTACTGCATTCAACCCTCTATGCATGGTTATTGTTGCCGTTCTTGGTTCCTTCATTCTAGCCGAGCAAGTCTACTTGGGCAGGTATATATATATATATATATACTATGGGTTTGAATTCTAGCACTTCCCGAGGGCATGGAATGTCCCATTTTTTGGTCAAAATCTGAATAATAATGTCTTTGTTGGATTCTCCGATCGCAATAAGGGGAAACCCAATTCCATTCTCGATTAAAAAAAAAACATCAAGCATATGCCCAATAAATTCGTCATTGGGCTGGGCTGAACAATTTGGGATTGACGGCGGGTCGGTTGGCCTGTTATCCAACTCACCCGATCCCATTTTTTCATCAGGTGGGGGAAATAAGCTTGCCCCGAGTCCTTTGAAGCATCTGAGCTCCAGAGAGCCCACCAACTAACCCACCTCATGTCCAATAGGGAAGGGTGTGCATAAGTCATTGCCAAGTGGGAGTTTAGGAATAAGTCGGCAGGAGTAAAATTTGGAAGATTAAATTAGGTAAAACATAAAAAAAGTTCGGTAAAAAGTCGAGAATGATTTAATTACAAAATATTGTGATTTATTTCAATAAAATATGTTTTGGAAAAGTCGTGATTACAATGTGATGTATTCCTTTAGAAATAAAGTGTGCTTTATTCACTACTTTTCCAAAAAGTCGCTGAATTTGGTGACTTTGATTGCCACCAATGCCGCCTACCAGCAATCAACTAGTCAAAGCATGCCATTTCCTTTAGCAGCGTTTGGATAGGGATCCACATATTATTGTTGTGTTAATCGCATTTACAGAATCTCAAGTGAGCTTACTTTTTTTTTTCTTCTTTCATCAGTGTTATTGGAGCAGTTATCATAGTCGTCGGACTTTATTCAGTAGTTTGGGGAAAAAGTAAGGATCACTTGTCCTCACCATCGTTGGATGCAGTAAAGAAGAATGTGATTGAAGAGTTACCGGTGTCTACAATCGATACCGTTAAAGCAAAATCTAGCGAATGCATCTCTGAGGGTACTGTGATGCCTGAGATTCTTCACTCAAAGATCTCACTGACATAGCTATTTCTATTGTTGTTTTTGGCATGTCACAACATTCAGAATATTGCAGTGTGGAGTGATTGCTTTTAATTGTACATTATAATGTTCCTGAAACTAAATAAGAGTTCTATTTTACTTTCTACGCATTTCTTGTTCTGTCCCTAAGAAGTAGGGGGTTGTCAATTACCCAGGCTTCGACCCCAGCCCGGTTTGGGCTTAAATTTTACAAATGTATACAGGCCAAGTCCAGTCCGATTTGTAGACGAGCTGAGTTTGGCTAAATTTTACAAATGTTCAGGCAAGAGTTCAGCCCTACCAAAAGTTCAGTCCGGCCAAGCCCAATATTAGTAAGGGAAAAAGATAGGATTGGCCAGCCCGAACCCTGTTCCGGTCAGGTTTGGGTTTGAGTAGCTCAATCTAATTTGTACCCGATCAAAGCCAAGCCTAATTTGTAGTGGAGCAGAGTTCAGATCTTGTTTTATGGTCGATAATAATTGCGCCTACCAAAAGCCTGGCCTGAAACATTGACAGCAATGCAAGAAGTAACTTCATAATTACAAGTTTGTGGTGGCAAACTTATAATTATAAAAAAAAATTATAAGTTTGCCACCACAAAAGCAAAAAGGGCTGTTTTTGTCCTTCATTTATTTACCAAAATGTCACCGTGTGGGGGCATTTTAGTCCGGGACGATGCTAACCTCACAAGGAACAAGGTGACCTTAGCATTCCCAATAAAAGAATATATAGTAACATTATACTTTCGAAGCACTGCATTATGAGCATGTTTTATATTTGGCTTTCTTTCTCAAGATTCATTTTCATGTTATATGATAGATAAGATCAGGTAATGCTGAAGAAATCAATTGTCACTCGACACTTTAAATATGGTTAAATCTGATGATAATTGTTAAGGTTACGTTAATTTGAGTGTCCCATTAGATTGCAATGTAGCGGATTTTATAGTCAAAATTTTGTTTTGATGAGGTTTGATTTCGTACGGCCACTTTCGCCTATAACCCAATTCAATTCCGTTGAAATTTAAGTAGCCTTAATTGCGATCCAAACAAAAACAGATCAGTGTTGGACCTATTTCTGTCATTAATGAGACTAAATTGAGTTCTTTAAATCAGAAAAAGAAAGAGAATCCTACAAGGAGAGACCAAGACACAAAGGAGATAAATAAACATTTGCTAAACTCAACTAGTCTTTTGCAACTTTGTATATGAGACCACTTATATATAAACTTTATATGGGTTGAAGAAGAAGAGTTAATTTAAAGATACAGAGAGAATTGTAGGTAACTATAATATTATTATGACTAGGAATTAATTTGAAATGAAAATGATGAAGGAAGTGTTAATTTTCGCCCCTTAGATGGGCAATAGTCTCTCACGTATACTACACACACTCTCTCTCTCTCCTACTTGTATACAAAGTGAAATTTTAATTTAAATGAAACTCATTTTCTATAAAGAAACGGGAGTCTTAAATAAAAAACACTCTAAGAGAAAATTTGAGAAAAGATAAAATTTATGGGCCATTTGGATCATGTGACTTTTTAATCCAGAAAATAACTTAATCCATAGACAAACTTGTTAGTGAAAATTTAGCTGTCAACTTGTCTGTTGTTTGGGTAACATCTGGGCTTTCCAATGACTAATAATTGTATTTGTTGTTTTGGTAATATTTAAAACTTCTCAATATGACTGATTTATTTACTATTTGATGGTGGGGATGATGTGGTGGTGGTCATCGTGGAGAATGTGGTGGTTGTAGTGGAGATGTGATAGTGTGGCAGTAGTGGAGGAGGAATTGGTGAGAAGCTGGTGGTATGGCGATGGTCATGGTAGAGTGCTCGTAATGGTTGTGGTGGTGGCGGTGATGGTCATGTTAAGGTTGTGGTAGTGGTGGCGGCAGTTGGATGGTGGGGGGGGGGGTAGGGGGGGTGGGTGGGTGGGTGGTGGTGGTGGAGATGAGGTGATAGTCGTCATGGGGTGGTGGTGGTGGTGCTAGTGTGCCGAGACAGTGGTGGATGTGGTGGTCATGGTGTGGTAGCTAGTGCTAGTATTGGTTGTGATGGTCGCCATGGGGTGGTGGAGTTGTGGTGGGGGTTGTAGGGTGGCAATGACGGTGTGGTGGAGATCACTACCAAAAATAAACTTTACACTGACGGCTGGAATGGGAAGCCGTTGGTGTACATAAAACCTATGTCGGCGGTTAGTATGGGCAGTCATCGGCGTAGGGTCAGAGTATATAAGTGCTTAATCTTATTTTTTTTTCCTTGAAACCGCCTCCCCTTTCTCTCCCTCCCTCCCGCTCTCCCTCTCGCTCTCTTCAAACACTAGCTAGCTGCTCTAAATGCATCAAATCTGATGCGATTCATCTTCGATCTCGTGCTAACCCTAGATTTCTTAGGTTTCCATTCGATCAAGTCTACCGCAACTTCCAAATGTCTTCATCTTCGATTTCTGAGGCGATCATCAAGAGACTCCATTCCATCAGGCTTCTACAACTTGATCAACTTTCGATTTCAATTTTCTGGTACTCTCCTCTCCTTATCTAAGAAGTTGAATTTGTGCCCTGCGTTTCCTAAATCTGAAATTTTTTTCCTCTAATTTGAGTTAGAGTTTTTATTTTTATTTTATTTTATTAGGGCTCCCTCTATCTCTTCAAACCCTACACTTTCTCTCTAATCTGATCACCTGTTAAACATATGCATGCAATGTTTATAGCCAACCAAAGTTCTCAAATTCATTGCTCCTTTTTCACGATTCTTCTCTTATGTGATTCATGTAACTCTGCACTTACTTCAATCTCTTTGTTTATTTGTAGGAGGATTATCTCAAAACCACAGTCCCTTCATAGCTCCTTGCCGAACGAGGCTCCAATCTCGTCATCACAAATCCTGGTGTGAAACTCTAACCCTAATATCCCACACTCTCTTTTTTTTGGTTTTTATGTACTTCTGATATATATATATATATATATATATATACATATATATATATATATATATATATATATATATATATATAATTTTTTTTTTTAATTTCTATTTTGGCACGGTGTATAGGTTCTGCAAATGTTCAAATCGGCCTCGCTCATCAACGAACTCCTTTTAATGTTCCTCAGTGCATTGCTCGTCCAAGATCAGGTCAATTTAAATTATGTCTTTTCTTCTTCTATTTTTTATTATTATTATTTTATTTTATATATTGTAGACACCCAAATTTGGCTCAAGGCCCAATCGAAACATGCTTCGAAAGAGGCGCACCCGCGAGCTTCCGATAGCACCTCCCATACCCTTAGGAACCTTCCTAAACCCTTAGAAACTTGTTGAAACCCTTAGGAATTACCCCCGACCTCCCCGGACCCATAGTTAACCCTCTTGGCCAATGGTTAGAGTGAGATGTGCTAGGGCTGACAAGGACTTCTATTGAGACTAAGTCTTATACCATTTAAAAGTAGAGGTTTCCAGCTTTCCAATAAGCCAAGAATCACCCTGATCCAAGTTGCACATCAAAAGTTACAGCGATCCGAAGTTTCGGACCCGAGATGGCTCCAATATACCAAGGGGGAATGAACCTCTCGACAAGTTCCGAACCACTCGAGAGCCTCTCGAGGAGATGGGCATGCTTGGGGTGTATAATACACGTGCCAAGCCATTTTCTGGAAGAATGTTGCGTGGCGTGTATATTATATACACCAGGCCACTTATTCTCAAAAATGGCTTGGTGTGTATATTATACACGCCAAACATGGATGGGCCCCCTAGCGGGCTCTGAACTTCCCAAACACTGTACATATGCCTGATGTGGATAATACATGCACCAGGCTTAGCTACAGTAAATCTTGGATTTTACCCGAATTTCACTTTTGGGTTTGACTTGTTTACCATCCCAATATTTATGGTGGGTTTCATTAGGACTGTTACACCCTCATTTACCCTAATTGCAACCCTCTAGTCATTTGAAATCTCACCCTATCATCTACCATTGAATACCATTGCCCACTTTTTCAAGCCCTTAAAATCTTAGGAAACCTTAGATTAGAAGATGGCTCCAATATACCAAGGGGGAATGAACCTCTCGACAGGTTCTGAACCACTCGAGAGCCTTTCGAGGAGATGGGCATGCTTGGGGTGTATAATACACGCGCCAAGTCATTTTCTGGAAGAATGTTGCCTGGCATTTATATTATACACGCTAAGCCATTTATTCTCAAAAATGACTTGGCATGTATATTATTCATGCCAAACATGGATAGGCCCCCCAGCGGGCTCTGAACTTTTCAAACACTATATATGTCTGGCGTGGATAATACATGCGCCAGGCTTAGCTACTGTAAACCTTAGATTTTGCCCAAATTTCACTTATAGGATTTGACTTGTTGACCATCCCAATGTTTAGGGTGGCTTTCATTAGGATTGTTGCACCCTCATTTACCTTATTTGCAACCCTCTAGTCATTTGAAACCTCACCCTTTCATCTACCATTGAAGACCATTTCCCACTTTTTCAAGCCCTTAAGATCCTAGGAAACCTTAAATTAGAATATTACCTAATTGCTAATCCTAATTAGCTCTTAAGTACCCTCCTAACCTCCATTTTTCCTATAAATAAAGAGGCACCCCCCTTGCAAATGGCTTGGAAAAATTCCAAGAGAGAAAAAAAGATTAAGAGATCCTTTACTCCCCTTTGGTGCACCAATCCCATGCAAATTTCAGAACTCAAAATCCTTCTTTAGATCCCATCTTCCATCAAAAACCTTAGATCTTAGGTGAGATCTATCCCCTAGTCTTCCTACTCTACCCCTTAGCTATCAATCCCTAAAAGAGAGAACCCATCTTCCAACCCCTCAAGCTATCGGAAGCTCGTCAAGTGCACCTACGCGAAGTTTCACAACTGTGCTACAAGGGCTCTAGAGCTCCGGCTCTTCCCTCTACTCCTCTATCTTCTTTGCTTTTCCTTTATCTAAGGATTCAAGCTGTTACGCCCCCAACTTTTCGGTATTTACGGAGAGCTTGATATGATCATAGTGCCTTTGGGCAAGAGGAAGTGCACTTTTTTATTTTATTTTTCCTTTTATTTTATAGAGACAACTTCCGAGCTGGTTGATCAGATGCCTAATTCCTTCCCGATCGATAACCGAAGCCCCTACCCAAGAGCCTTCGGCATTAAACAGACGAATCAGTCATATTTGGCACTTCAGTGCATCTAATATTGATTTGAGGTTTCCCGGGACACCAAAAGCTTCGGGTGGCGACTCTAGTTTTTTATTAAAACGAGCGCATCGTCACGACGGACTCGCGAGAGCCCACGATTGCACAAATGGCTACTCTGCTGGGGAGTAGCTAGTAGAGCTTCCCCTTAAAATTTGGCATTTTTTATTATTTATACTAACATTTGGTTGATTTCTTATTTTTACTCACCCCTACGATTTCGTCAATTTTTCTCACCCCTACGATTCGGTCTATTTTTAATTACCCCTACTTTTTCGTCATTTACATGCCTTAGCTGATTGGTGGGCCTACTTGAGCATTGTTTTTATGATTCATTTATCTTTCGATCATCTATATGCTTTACTTGATTGGCGGGCTTACTTACGCATTTGCAAGCCTTAGCCGTTTGGTGGGCCTACGTGAGATTTTACTTTTCGCAATCATATCTCATCAGTGGACGTCGGTCCGTAGAGGCGGCACTAGACCATCACCCCCCATTTTTGAACATTAAGCAAACTCCCTTAAAAATTAAAGTTAAAATTGAACTGAGAGAGGGACTTAATTGAATTTTGTCGGGGGTAGATTTTATAAGGATTGGGAATTTTAGGCAAAGATACAAACACCCAGTTCTTAGTACGGCAGCAACTCCTAGTGGTGATGATCTAAAAAAGTACCACCCCATCCAGTATCTGAGAAGGCGCTTGCGCCGAAAGTATATAGGGTGGGTGACTGATCCAGTTACGAAGCTTAAAACCCTTGGGGGAGTGCGTTAGTTGTCCTGAATCAACCTTGTATCCCTAGGTTCGGTGAGGAGGGATCCGTTATAACAAGAAAATCAGTCTCCAGAAGCATTGCTTCCAAGAAAACCAGAAAAAGAGACCAATTTCGGGCTTGCTGTTTGCTATCAAAATATAAACATAATCCCATTTTGCCTGGTGCGTGTAAAATACATGCCAAGCCTTTTTTACCCAAGCCTTTTTTACCTAGAATTTGCCCGGCGTGTATAAAACACACGCCAACCCTTTTTTTGTCCAGAACTACTCTAGCGTGTATAATATACACGCCAAACCAAAATCTCCAGATTTTGGCCTGACGCATATAATACACACACCAAGCCTTTTCTAGGCTAGGCAACCCGAATCTGAGGCCTTTATCACCTCCTCGAGTCCCCCGCTTAGTGGTTTAGCACCTTTGATAGGTCCCGCACTCTTCGACGCCCAATACGCCCTTGTCGGTCAAAAGAGGTCACTCTCTTATTGACTCGCTCCGGGGGATTGGGTTGTTTGTGTGGATTCCCGTGCCTTCACATAGATCAAAGGGTTTTCCTTTTGATTCTTCTAAAGCACGTTAAGCCTACTGCAGGAGTTATTTAGGGTACGAATACCACCCAAAACGGGAATTCAAAGGCCCCAGAACTTGTACTAAAGGTTCATTTGTTCTATAAAAAAAAAACCAAAAATAATTAAAAATCAAAATCTAAAAAAATAAAAATATATAATAATAAAAAAAAACTAAAAAATATATAGTTTGTGGTGTCGGCATAACGACATCACCTTATCCTCCATCATCCCGTAGGGGAAGAAGGAGAAAATTCTATGGACCAACCTGAAGCATCAGTACCCAACCCGTCACCAAGTCATGTCATGAGCAGTAGATCCGGCATACTCCAATCCCGATTCATCCTTGCCATGCTCCCCAACCCATTCTCATTCTGAGGAAATGTTCTCCTTCGGAGGAAATGTTCTCATTCGGAGGAAATGTACCCAACCCGTCACCAAGTCATGTCGTGAGTAGTAGATCCGGCATACTCCAATCCCGATTCATCCCTGCCATGCTCCCCAACCCATTCTCATTCGGAGGAAATGTTCACCTCCATTTCACTCACCCAACCATCATTCACCATCACCGGACCCTTCGGTGCACCCCTTTTTCCATCCACCACCGTTCGAAACCCCCAAAATCCAACCACCCATTCCCCCTCATTCTCTCAAACCATCTCCACCTCCATGTCCATTCCAAACCCATCTCATATTCCATCCACATCCACCCAAAACCCGACCCCCTTTCCCACCTTTACCACCATGCCCCATTTTTCATCCTCCCAACATATAGCCGATTCTTCCGTATTTACCCATGCCCCATTCATCTTCTCCAACCCACCACACATCCCCCAGTCTACCAAGGTCATGCCCAATTTTACTAGGGTCATGCCCGATTCTTCCCACACATCCACCTCATTCACACCCCACATTCCATTGGGTGCACCATCTACATCCCCTCACCCAATCCAATGGCCATGATGGAGGAGATGGTCAAGGCCTACACCAGCTGGAAGGCTTCTCAAAGCAACCTCCCTTATCCTCCACTCACAAACCTATCTCATACTCTCCCAAATCTCTATGCCCCTTTTTTCCAAAACTCTCATCAACCCCCCATTATCCATACCACCCAAGACCCTCACCAACCATGAAGTCATTGGAGTGGGCCTCAAGCCCAAATGAACCAGCCCCAACAAGGCCCAATGGGCGAGACCCATCAAGATCCCATGGGCCAAACCCATCCAATCCCCACGGGCCAAACCCATCAAGACCCTATGGGCCAGACCCATCAGGTCCCAATGGCTTGAACCCATCAAGGCCCAATGGTCCAGACCCACTCAGGCCCTATGGACCAAGCCCAGCAAGGCCCAAACCTTAGAACCTCATACCCACACCCACCACAATTCCTCAAAATCCCATTCACACATCATACCCAACCCAATACGGTAACCTATCTCACACAATTCATCAACCCCAACTCACCCATCCTCCTACATCTCAAAATCATCCCCATGAATTACCCCAGGCATAGTGGCCTCATCAAACCCTAATCGAAAACCCAACCTCCACTCACGCCATCATACAGTGGTCCCATTCGCACCCCTTCAGACTACCCAACACCAACAGGAAAATCTCACCCTTCCCCCGTTCTATGCAGACCCACAGTATGAGGAAGATGAGATCAGAAACAGCGGAGCTTATATAGGGGCACAGACAAGTATCAATCCTCTGCCATCGGTAATCACCAATCCACCTACAATGCAAAGTGAATGGAAGCTGACAGTCGAAAGAACGACACCACCATCCAAAGAATTTGAGCAACTAAAGGAACAGCTGGACAAGATCCAGAAACAATTAATGAAGATGGGTGGAATCGAGATCCATGCCACGGACTTTTTCGACCTGTGCCTATTTTTTGATGTCCCCTTACCCCCGAAATTCAAAGTGCCGATCTTCGACAAATATAATGGCACGAGTAACCCCATTTCGCATCTCAAGTCCTACTGCAAGGACATGTGCCAATACGGAGGGGATGAGCATTTGCTCATAAAGGTCTTCCAATAGAGCCTTACAAGCTCGGCCTTGAGATAGTTCACTTCACTGGAACCTTCCATGATCAAAACTTGGAAGGATCTGACCCACTTGTTTCAAGAATAATATGTCTATAACATCGACATAGAATCGCGCAAGTCTGATTTGGCCCGATTAAAAAAGGACCCCGACGAAGCATTTAGTAATTATCTTGGGAGATGGAGGGCACTGGCGTCTCAGGTCAAGAACAGAATACCTGACAATGAGCAGATTGAAATGTTATCAAAGAACACCTTACCAGTCATCTCGGACTTTTTGGTACACCAATAGTAGTTCAGCTTTACTGATTTGGTAAGGAACGCTAATTGCTGTGAGAATAAGATAAGAGAGGGGCAGTTGAACAAAACAACAAACAGTGAAGTCCGAAGGTTCATCGATCAGAGAAATGAAAGAAGGATTGGGGCAGACGTGCAAACAATTGACAATATAAGACCTAATACTAGCACAACCCCATTCAAATGTAAGGCAGCCCAGCCAATCCCAACCAGAAGTGAGCCGATGCAAAGAATCGAAAATGGATAAGGGGCACAGATGACCCCAGAGCAGAGAAAAGCCCGTTTTGATCAAGTCTTCACACCCTTAGGGCAGTGCCTGAATATTTTGCTGCCTTTGTTAATTGAAAAGGATTTGGTCACAACATTACAGTCATGACCCCCGCCAAATCCAATTCCGAGGAACTATGATCCCAACACCTATTGCAACTTTCACCAAGGACCAGGCCACCCGACTGATAGTTGTTTCCCATTGAAGCACGCGATATAGGACTTAATAGAGGCTAGTAAGATCATCCCTCTGGCACTTCCCCAGGATAGCCAACATGTGAACATACATTAAGTGCCACTACCACCACTCGCACTAGGAGGGGCAGGTTCGAGACCAACTATCAGCATGGTAGAAGAGGATGATGAGGAGTTTAACCCGTCAGAGTATATCAGCGCTCGAGAAGATTTGGTAGTACCACGATAAAGAGGCCGAGAGAACAGAAGCATCGGGGTGATTGAACCTTTGAATTTGGCTGATTACTGTCCTAACCCCGCACCACAAGCAGAACCCTTAGATCTTAGGGTATATTTCTCATTGCTAAATCCCATCAATTACGTCCAAATCAATTCATATCAACCATACACAACCACCCCCTCCAACTACCTAATGGCCAATTGTATCCCCCATCCCCCTCCATCACCAATCAACTATCAATGGCCACCCTGTCACATCACCCCCGATACAATCATCCACAATCCTCGCCAACCCCATTTGGCCCACTTGCTCCACCCTTCCATCTGTTAACTAGGTGATCCCCGCCCATCTCAATCCATTAGCACAGACACCTTCTTTCACCCCATTCCAGATCTCGGGACTAACCTATGATCCCCACCATGTCCCGCTCAGTTATGATCAAATGAATATCAATGCCGACAGCAGCAGGGAGGGGACAGTTGATTTCATCATCAAGTCAGGAATGATTTCAAAGCAGCGGGATGCACCAGTACCAGCACCAGCCCGACCAGAGGGGAAGAAGGATGCTATTGTAGTAAACCCATTTGAGAAAATGAGCAGAGAGCACATACTGGAATTGCAGTTGAAGAGAATGCCGGCTCACGTCACCGTTTGGGACCTTTTAATGACATCTCCGCTCCATTTCCAAGCTTTAATGGAAGCATTAAAAGATGCACATGTGCCTATCCAAGTAATCCCAGACGAAGTGGGACAAATAATCAGGTAGGTATTGGCTCCCAATGCCATCTCTTTTTCAGATGCTGATTTGCCAGATGAGAAAAATAATCACTCCAAACCCCTCAACATCACTGTAGAAGCCGAGAACTTGGTGATTCCATTAGTATTAATAGACAATGGATCAGCCTTGAATGTATGCCCTCTGAGAACCGCTACCAAGATAGGGGTGGATCCTTCCATGTTCAGGCCAGCAAGAACAAGTGCCAGAGGATTTGATAACACGAGAAGAGAGATAATTGGAGAAGTCGACCTTGAGCTCTTCATCGGGCCAATGACCTTTTCCATACCCTTCCAAGTTATGGACATCAAGTCTACAGTTAATCTGCTATTAGGGGGCCCCTGGTTATATGAGGTCGGGGCAATACCTTCAACCCTGCACCAAAAGCTTAGATTTGTGTTAGAGCAGAAAATCGTCACCATTTAGGTGAGGAGCAGGAGGAAAGAGAAAAAGTTGCCCAGAACATTGAGAATTTCAAGGTGATGGATGTGTCGCACACGATCGAAGATACAGACCTTCATAGCTTTGAATATGATGTATCGATGGTAATCCCTAAGCCCCTCGAGAGGATCACTTTGAAGGCCGATGGTAGAATGGTCGCGGCTATAGCCATGCTCTAGAAATGTGGCTATAAAAAGGAAAGGGGTTAGGAGCCCAGTTGCAAGGCAGGAGAGAGACAGCCAAGGCCAAGGGCGAACAGCAAGTCAAATTTGGGTTAGGCTACAAGCCAACTTAATAAGAAGTCTGAGAGGCTAAGGAAAAGGCTCGAACAATAGCCACTGCTAGAGCCAAGGGAATAAACCTAGAAGAGGAACCCCGTCCTAGACCTCAAATCTGAAATACCTTCGTGAGCGCAAGGATTGTGAAGATTGATCAAAATGGGGCAACAAAATTAACCCCCCAAAAACTGGTAGCCCATATTCACCCGCCAATCCCCAAATTATTCCCCCCAACCTGGAAATAGACCTAGCCGCTCTGTCCCTTTTTGAGGAAGAGTCTTTCGTACCCGCACAATCTCTCCATGTGGTAAACAACCATAAGACCTTGCTAATGTTTGAGGATCAGATCTCGGACGAACCCATGATAACCGTGATGGAGGCTGACTCCCAAAAGTCATCACAACCAGCTTCCTCCATCAGAGCAGGTAAAGGTGCAACACTGTAGGTAAGAAATTGGGTGTCAATGCCCCTAAGTGTGGAAGCATCGGGTGGCCTTAAATTTGACACCTGCTTCCCAAAAAAAATAACCTGTAAAAAGTCAGGTTAGCCCTTAGCAGGCAATATCATGTGTATATAGAGACCCGCCTTACTAAGGGCCCACTTCCAAACAAAAAGAAAAATCCAAAAAAATAAAAGAAATACAAAATAATCTAAAAAAATTATCTTTCAAAATTCTCGAGAAAATGAAAGAAAATGGTGTCTTAATAGAAAAACCCGTCCCACGTGAACTCGACCCCTTTCTTGTAGAAATACAAGAAGAGGTAGGTATCACGAGTCTGAACGAGAAAATTACCACTGAGGAGCTCCCCAATGAGCTCCTTGACCGATTTGCTAATTTTGAGCATGGCCCTATACCGATTGTTGAAGAAACGGAGGACATTAATCTAGGGACTGAGGAGATCCCCAAAATTACCAAGATCAAAACGTCGCTATCTCCCGAGGAAAGAAGTAGCATAATTGATTTCCTTCAGTCATACCAAGACGTCTTCGCATGGTCATATGAGGATATGTCTGGTTTAGATATTGATTTGGTTAAGCATGAGCTACCGCTATATCCAGATGTTAAATCAGTCAAGCAGAAGTTGAGACGCCTCAAACCCGAGTGGATGCTGAAAGTAAAAGATGAGGTCTTCAAGCAGTGCGATGCAGGATTTCTCATGGTCTCTAAGTACCCACAGTGGCTAGCCAATATCGTCCCAGTACTGAAGAAGGATGGAAAGGTTCGCATGTGCATCGACTTTAAAAATTTGAACAAAGCGAGCCCAAAGGATGACTTCCCGTTACCACACATCGACATCTTAGTCGATAACACTGCTAGGCATGGGATGCTCTCATTTATGGACGGATTCTCTGGGTATAATCGGATCAAGATGGCAAAAGCAGACCGCAAGAAAATAGCGTTTATCACTCCATGGGGAACTTTCTGCTATCGAGTCATGCCTTTCAGACTGAAAATTTTCGGGGCAATATATCAGAGAGCGATGATAGCACTCTTCCAAGACATGATGCACCGAGAAATTGAGGTGTACGTTGACGACATGATCGCCAAATCACCAGAAAGAGGTGACCATCTGGTGAAACTCCAGAAATTGTTCGAAAGATTGAGGAAATATAGGCTCCATCTGAACCCTTAGAAGTGTGCATTCAGTGTCATGTCAGAAAAACTATTGGGCTTCATTATCAGTAGAAGAGGCATCAAGGTTGACCCAATCAAGGTAAAAGCCATTGTTGCTAATGAGAAAGAAGTCAGAGGCTTCTTGGGCAGAATACAGTACATCAGTCGATTCATTGCACAACTAACTTCTATTTGCACGCCGATCTTCAAGTTACTAAAGAAAGATTTGCCACTCAATTGGAATGACGACTGTTAGGCAGCATTTGATAAAATTAAAGGTTACCTCCTCAACCAACCAGTTTTAGTGCCGCCCGAACTCGGGAGACCACTCTTAATGTATCTCTCCACAACGAAAGTTTTGATGAGATGTGTCCTAGGGTAACATGATGAAACAGGAAGAAGTGAGCAGGCCATTTATTACTTGAGTAAGAAATTCACCGATTACGAGATATGTTATTCTCATATGGAGAAAGTATGTCTGGCTCTCATATGGGCTACCCAGAGGATCCACTACTACTTGCTATCTCAAGCTGCTCTACTCTTAGCGTGAATGGATCCATTGAAGTACCTATTTGAAAAGCCAACTCTCACTAGTCGAACTGTACACTGGCAACTTCTCCTATCTGAATTTGACATCACATATGTCACACAGAAGTCGATCAAGGGGCAAGCACTTATTGATCATCTTTCCAAAAGTCCTTTACCTGACTATGAATATTTGAGAACTAAATTCCCAAATAAGGACATTTTGTTCATGACAGAGAATGATACAGCGGAGACAGAGGAATCCTGGGTAATGCACTTTGACGGGCAGCAAATGCTGAGTTTCAAGGAGTCGGTGCTATTTTGATTTCGCCAAAGGGGTCTCACCTACCAGTGTCTATCAAGCTCAACTTCCTATGCACAAACAACATGGTCGAATATGAGGCATGCACAACAGGCTTACATGCAGCACTTGACCTGAAAGTAACTCATCTCAGGATTTTTGGCAACTCACAATTGATCATATGTCCAATAAACAGAGATTGGAAGACAAAGGATGAGAAGCTGATCTCATACCGTGAGCACCTCCTAGATCTGATGGCATGCTTCGATGATATTACGTTCTCTTATGTACCACGAGCGAGAAATCGCTTTGCCGATGCACTAGCAACGTTGGCATCGATGGTCGAAATTCTATATGGTATCGAGATGAAGCCAATCATGATTGAGCAGAGGAATGAGCCATTCTCAGATATCAAGAATTTCCTCGAAACTCAAACTTTCCCTTAGGGCACTTCCAAGACGGACAGACGAACTATCCAACGTTTAGCGGTGAACTACGTCATCTGCGGTGAGTGCCTCTACAAGTGGTTATATAATAATATCTTACTTCGATGTCTACTGAGGGCGAGGTAGCAAACATTATGAAAGAGATCTAAGAGTGATTATGCGGGGCCCACGTCAATGGCAACATGCTCACCAAGAAGATCCTACGATAAGGATATTTCTGGACTACCATGGAAGCTGACTGTTGCAAGAACATTCAGAAGTGCTACAAATGCCAAGAACACTCTAGTTTGATAGATACTCCAGCCATAGATCTACACAGTATGACCACTCCTTGGCCATTTGCCACTTGGGGCCTCGACGTCGTCGGAAAGGTAAACCCAAAAGAATCTAATGGGCATCAATTCATCCTTGTCGCCATCGAATACTTCACCAAATGGGTGGTGGCAGCATCATATACGAACATCACATCCAATCATGTTGAGAAGTTCATCAAGAATAATATCGTTTGCTGATTCGGTGTACCCAAGGACATCGTCACGAATAATGACAGTAATTTTACGAACAAGCGCATCAGAGCCTTCTGCGAATAATATAAAATTAAATATTATCGCTCATCACCATATCGGCCGTAAACCAATGGTGCCGTAGAAGCTGCTAACAAAATAGTAGTCCGCATCCTTGAAAAAATGGCCATCACTTACCGAGATTGGAGTGAAATGCTTCCCTTTGTACTATGGGCCTATCGAATGTCGATCCATACCGCTACAGGGGCAACACCATTTTCCCTTGTGTATGGAACCGAGGTCGTGCTGCCAGTTGAGGTTGAAGTACCTTCGCTCCGCATTCTCATGGAGTCTAATCTACCTGAAGCTGAAAAGGAGAGGTCCTGCTTTGAGCTACTGAACTTGTTGGACGAGAAAAGGCTCCTGGCTTTATGTCACACTCAAGTTTATCAAGGGCGAATCGCACGTGCTTACAACAAACATGTTCGCGGTCGAGATTTGAAAGTAGGAGATACTGCTCAAGAAGATCTTCCCATCCCTCCACACTGATCCAAGAGGAAAATTTAAGTCCAACTGGGAGGGACCTTATGCCATCCGAGAAGTGCTCTCAGGGTATGAGCTCCGCCTCGCCACCATGGACAGGGATCACTTTCCTAAGCCAATCAACACTGGGTATGTCCGACGATTCTATTCCTAAGTCTCCCACAATAAAGTAAGTACTGATAAAAATAGATACGTGACTGCTTAAGGATACTTTAAAAAAGAGGCCATCGTTTCAAAGCCAAGTAGCCAAAAAGTGTCCTTGAACGATCATCCCCTTTGCTACACCCATTAAGCCATTGACCTTTCTTTCATAAACCCCTCCCTAGAAAAGAAGACATAAAAAGTGTATATACCAAACAAAAAAAAAAGAGAAAAAAATAGTTACCATCAAATCTAAAAAAATCATAAAAGTAAAATCCCAAAAAGAGGATGTCTAAAAAAAAAGGTAAAAAGAAGAAAAAATCAAAAAGAAAAATGGGGCATGTACAGTCAAAATCCCCCAAGGAAGAAGTGTATTATGGTAGCTGGAATCTAATCAAGGAAACCTTTTAAAACCCGGAATACCTTCAAAATTCCTCACCTATCCCATGGCCACAATACATTCTGAGAAAAAACCCTCATTAAAGTCCATAAGCAATCACAATATCCATTGAGTCAACATGAGCCAAGCTGTGAGATGATAAAAAAGTTTCATCCAGCCGACTATGACTGAATCAACGTCCATGTCATGGCCTCTGAGAAAATAAAAAAGAAAAGAAAACGAAAAAATGCAAGCTCAAAGCAAAGAGGACGTGGTGAAAACCCGAAAGGGCGCCATGGGTAAAAACAGTTAGCTTGTGCGGACCAGGTGAAAACCTGAAAAGGCGCCTGGGATAAAAATACATACCCATGGACGTAGTGAAAACCTGAAAGGGGGCTACGGGTAGAAAAGAGGAAAACAACTGGCATGGCAAAAACTCGTCTTAGGCACTATCAGTAAAATATTGTAAAAGAGAAGAAAAAAGAAACTCATTCAGTTACTCCCTTGGTTACAATCCCGAGCTATTTGGTCTTCAACTGGACCGCTCATGTCCACTCAGTATTTTGATAAGGCAAATCCTTCAGACTGCACCGTTAGAAGCATGACCCAAGGTAAGGATAAAAGGTTGATTCGACCCAAAGGGATGGACATTCCGACCTCGATAAAAAAATGCTAAACCTCACTCGGATTCGACCACATAAAGGGGTTCGACTATGCTCAAAATGGAACCCGTTACTTCGTCTCACTGTTAAGGCATCAAATAAAGAAAAAGAAGAAAAAAAAAAAGAAAAAAAATCAATCAATACAAAATCCAAAAAATATCAGTATATATATATATATATACCCACTTTCTTTATGTCCATGTATATATGTACATCATCATCTCAAAATGAAGAAAAATAGCAATAATTCTAGAAACAAAAATCTAAAAAAGGATATAAACCTTGGAAATTGAAAATGTGTAGGTAATAATTTACTTCTCCTTCTGTTAATTAGGATGCATATTGTTGCCTATATAAATAAAAAAGAGATTGACATTTTCTTGAGAAATGTGTAGGAACATTAAAATGGTCCAAAGCTTGAAAGCCGGCAACCTCTGAGCGATGGACAGATCAAATGAAGCATCTCTTCACAGACGTCAGTCTATTCAAGAAAAAAATGGAAAAAAAGAATCATTTGAAAAAAAAGAGAGAAGAAATTTGTGTTTTCGTGGTACTTTTTGTCACACATAGCTACGCACATGTGTGCTCTAATGCGATAAAATGTCAATATTTTATCGGTAACGCAGCTGTACTACATTAACGTCCAGAGTCTAAGGTTCTCCTTGGATCTTTGGATCCTACTTAAAGTAGGAACAATAATGTCAATCTCGATCAAATGATCAATGTTTTGATCAGGTTGATTTCACTGCTAAATCCTTGCACCAAGCGCTCCATTTTTGGATTCACGTGACTTAAGTGTCTTAAGCTTCAGATTCCTTAGAAAAAGGTTAATTGTTAGTTAAAACCAACCTATCAAAAAGGAAATTATCTATCGAACGACTATGTTCAAATTTGCATTCTGAATGGCTCATTTTAAGGTGCGGGCTTAAAACCTGTATTTGTACGGTATCCTTGTAAAGTGTACGCCTTGCGTCTGGGTATCTGTTGGGTGATCGTTTATTCTCGTAAATTATATCCTGACGGGTTCTGGGTCGGGACTTTCATTCCCCTTTATTTTTATCTACCCCTTATAGTGCATACTTTTACAAAATTATTCAATAATAAGATCATCATTGACGAAGACCAAGATTGAATGCCTCCTTCAATAGGCATCTAATTTGGCCAGATCTATCCAGTTTTATTTGAAATTGGGGACTCTGGGTCATGTTAATTCAGGACACACCATAAAAAGCGGCACGTACTCTCAAAAAGCGTTGCGACATCAATTCGCTCCACTCGAGTAGTCATGCTAAATTAACTTTGGGATCGTTGGGTTCGCCTAAAGACCTCGAACCCTGCTTTACGCAGGGGCACCCATGGCCGATCAAATGGGGTAATCAATACCTCATATGATTGGACACAAGTTGTGGACCTTCGAGCATTTGTCTCGCGCCTGTCTTTAAGTATTGGTGGATCACCCTCTCACTCACGAAGCTGTTTTATTCAGAATGAAACTCGAACATCGAACATCTTCAATCATCTCGAGAAGCAGACTTTTTTTCCAACATATTGGGTTTTCGCAACTCGCTCCATCTCGGTTATGCTCAATAATGTCGCTAAGCGCTTAGGGACCGATAGCCTTGAGGAACGAACGTTTTTTCCGACATACAGGACTTTCGTTTACTCACCATGTTACCCACCTGATGTTTGAGGTTCGTTCTGAATACATCGAACTCGTCAGTATTGCCTTGGGCCTCTTCAGCTGTCTCTTGTTTTTAGCATTCCACCATTAGTGATCAGACACCAAAGAGGGGCATCTGTAGACACCCAAATTTTGCACAAGGCCCGATAGAAACATGCTTCGAGAGGGGTGCACTCTCGACCTTCCGATAGCACCTCTCATGCCCTTAGGAACCTTCCCAAATCCTTAGAAACTTGCGTAAACCCTTAGAAATTACCCTCGACCTCCTTGGACCCATAATTAACCCTCCTGAGCAATGGTTAGAGAGAGATGTACCAGGACTGACAGGGAGGCCTACTGAGACTGAATCTTATACCATTGAAAAGTAGAGATTCCCAGCTTTTCAACAAGCCAAGAATCACCCCGATCCGAGTTGCATATCAAAAGTTACGGCTAGGGCTGTGTAAAAAACTGACCTAACCGATCGAAATCGACTGAAATTTCGGTTCGGTTTCAATTTCAAAAAATAGAAACCGATAATTATCGGCTCGGTTTCAGTTTTAATGTTAAAAAATCGAAACCAAACCGATAGTGGTGTATATATGGATTATAGTATGTCCATGTTTGAGTTTGATGGTGTGTGAAGCTTATTATAGAAAGCCAATTGTTGTTGCTTTAGTTTGTTAATCACCAAAAGTCTTAAAATCAGTTGAAGCATAGGAGTTTACAAAAATAATTTGTATAAATCGGTTCAGTTTGTATAAATTTTGAAAACTCTAAGTCGAAACCGAAAAAATCGATTCAAATCGGTTAAATGCTGCAAATAAAGAAAAGTTAAAAAAATAAAGTTTAGAAGCCGAAAACTGACTGAACCGACCGAACCGACAACACCCCTAGTTCTCGGTTCAGTTTTGGTATCATAAAATAGAAACTGATAGTTATTGGTTCGATTTCAGTTTTGCGTGAAAACTAATCCGAACCGACCCGATAACTAGTTATGGCGATCCAAAGTTTCGGACCCGAGATGGCTCCAATATACCAAGGGGGGAATGAACCTCTCGACAGGTTTCAAACCACTGGAGAGCTTCTCGAGGAGATGGGCATGCTTGGCGTGTATAATACACACGCCAAGCCATTTTCTAGAAGAATGTTACCTGGCGTGTATATTATACACCCAAGCCATTAATTCCCAAAAATGGCTTGGCGTGTATATTATACACGCCAAACATGAATGGGCCCCCCAGCGGGCTCTGAACTTCCCAAACACTTGCGTGGATAATACATGTGGCAGGCTTAGCTATAGTAAACTTTGGATTTTACCCGAATTTTACTTTTAGGGTTTCATTAGGACTGTGGCATCCTCATTTCCCCTATTTATAACTCTCTAGTCATTTGAAATCTCACCCTATCATCTACCATTGAAGGCCATTGCCCACTTTTCCAAATCCTTAAAATCCTAGGAAACTTTATATTAGAAGATTATCTAATTGCTAACCTTAATTAGCTCCTACGTACCCTCCTAACCTCTCTTTTTCCTATAAATAGAGAGGCACCCCCCCTTGCAAATGGCTTGGAAAAAATTCCAAGAGAGAGAAAAAGATTAAGAGATCCTTTACTCCCCTTTTGTGCACCAATCCCATACAAATTCCAAAACTCAAAATCCTCCTTTAGATCCCATCTTCCATCAAAAACCTTGGAGCCTAGGTGAGATCTATGCCCTAGTCTTCCTTCTCTACCCTTTAGCTATCAATCCCTAGAAGAGAGAACCCATATTCCAACCCCTCAAGTTATCAGAAGCTCGTCAAGTGCACCTACGCGAAGGTCCACAACTGTGCTACAAGGGATTGATAGCTAAAGGGTAGAGAAGGAAGACTAGGGGATAGATCTCACCTAGTCTTCCTTCTCTACCCTTTAGCTATCAATCCCTACCTTCTTTGTTCTTCCTTTATTCAAGGATTCAAGCCGTTACACCACTGAGCAGGTTGATTGGGTGCCTAACGCCTTCCCGATTGATAACCGAAGCCTTTACCTAAGAGCCTTTGGCGTTAGACCGATGAATCAGAGTCATATTTGGCACTTCAGTGCATTTAATATTGATTTGAGGTTTCCCGAGACACCAAAACCTCTAGGTGACGACTCTAGTTTTTTTATTGAAACGAGCGCATCATCGCGACGGACTCGCGAGAGCCCACAGTTGCACATATATATTGTTTCCTACTCTTACGAATTAACATTTTTGGGTTCTTGGTTTTCAGCTCAATTTAAAATTATATCTTCATCTGATTTTTAATTGTTTAAAGTTTTTGGTTTCCAGATTCTCAATCATCAAATTACTCCTGCTCAGCAATGAGAGTGCGAGACGTCATATGATATCGTAAGAGAATGCTTCATTGTGTGTGTTTGAATCTAATCGATATGGGGGTGTGTTAATTTCTGTTAGTTGCCTTATTGCAGATTGCGCCTTTACTGAAAATTCTGTTTCTGGATGAAGAAATTGCAAACAACTCCTACCCTGGTAAGGTATTAAAAACCATGGCCGACCTGAATCTGAACTGCTTTTGTTTGTGGAATGGTGTTGTGGCTTTGTATCCAATTGAATAATGTGGTTGGATCCACAATTACAAAAAAATCTGAAATAATATTAATTGCAAAGTGGTTTCCCATAGATTGCAAATGTTTGTAAGATGCTAATTTATTTAGTGTAAATTAAATATCTATCTAAACTAATTTATTTAGTATTGTGATTCTTTGTGCAACTGAATTAGAATAGGAAAGAAACACTATCTCATTAATGAGTTATGGCAATCATTGCCATTTTATATATAGCTGATCATGATTATTGATTAAGTCATAGATTCACAGTATAATGTTACTGCCATCGTATCCTTGGGTATCGTCTTTGATGTGGTCTAAATCTTTTGGGAAAGAATGTAACAGTTTTCATTACATGAAACAAATGAGAGAGTAACCTTGCATATATACCTACTAGTATTTAGGTCTACATATGCACACACAGGAACACCAAAAAGAAAGAAAAACCAAAGACACATATGAATGCATTGACATTTTTAGCCGAGCTGGAAGGTTTATAAATGATTTTTTCCCTAATTATGGAGCTGATCCGTGAGCAGTCCAAATAAACAGATTTGATGTTTAATGTAAAGATTTAAGCCAGTTTTTGTGACTCCAAACATGATTGAAACCCAACACCTCTTTGGTCTACCGTAAAGGTACTCTATGGTGCGGTGAGACTTAGGCCCGAACCAGGCTACACCTCTATGTATTAGCATCCTTGCACCATTCCTTATATTATACCTCATCTTTTAGGCTTTATGCATAAAATATTATAATTTTATGAATTTCAGTTTGTAATATTTCTGGAGTTTCACTTTTCTTGGCATCAAAAGGCCTCATTCGAACTCCTTCTACAATATGCCTTTAGAAGTTGAGCCTAGAGTTTCACTACAAAAATAATAAGCAAGTTCATGGTTCCAAAGCTCGGCCGATACCATACATATCTGCGATACGTATTGGTTTCATCGGAAACCGATACCAATATCACTTCGATATCAGTATCGGGGGTCGAATCGTTATCTGGTCATTCCCTTTGGATATTTGAGATGGAGTACTATGCAATGTTAGAAAAATTTGGGGTTCATCACTTCAATGGGAGTTCTAACTCTGGTTTTGTAGAGACTTCTGAGTCTTAGGTCTGAGCTATTTAGAGGGTTCTCATCCTCTTATACTGCTGCAAAAACAGTCTTGTAAAGCTGATTTGTAATTTCTGATATTTGGTTTTAATACTCTTTGTTTGTAAGTAACTATGATGTCTTGATTAAGTCTTGATCTGATATTACAGGAATTAGTGGGCAAGTGCAGAGAGAAGAAGAATTTCTTGAAGTGAAAGTAGAATTTCAGGTGAATTGCATTATTAAATTAATTTATTTCAGGTTTTTAGAATGCTAGTTCTGCATCCTATACCTCATCTTTACTTCATTAACAATGTAAAGGTGTACTTCAAAATTGTTATTTGGCAACTCGTGTGCTTGTTTCATAATTTTCCATCTTTTCTAAAGGTCTTCGATGCACAAGGAAACATTTTTAGGCCATACCTGTCCCGTTAGTAGGTGTCGCTTTTCTGTAGCTGGAACTAATATTGCTACTGCTTCCATAGATGGCATTGTCTGGTAGTTAACATAAAACTAGTAACCATTTTTTCTTGGATTAAGTTACTTCCTATAAGTCAATACTTTTCTTGCATTTGTTATTATGAAGGGCCTGGACTCATCGACCCCGACATCAAAAAATGCAACTATTTCTTGTGGAGCTGAGATTATGTCACTTGACTGGGAATGCAAATCCTCTTGGTATGCTTCATAGATCAGTAAAGGATATGTCCTCTCTGGTGATGTTTGATATCGATTATGAATCTTGATGGTTGGAAAAAAATTTCACAAGGGATATCTATCGCCCAAATTTCCTTATTCTTTTTTACAATAGTTGCTCATAGGTACAGCTGATGGCGGTATTGAAGCCTGGAATGTTGAGCAATCAAGCTTATAGTTATTTGTTTGACAAAACTTGCCTGTTCAGAAAAATAATATTTCAAATTTTCCTTGGTGAAAATTATCTCATGAGTTCTATTTCAATTTTATATTGTGGACTGAATCTAGGCATAACTAATCCATTACTAATCTGCATCAAATACTTGCAGTTCTTCCCATTACTCCTAAAGTTGATAGCATGGAATGGAAAGAAGTAAGTTGCAATGTGCTGATTTAATTGGTCCAGCTGTATGCTATGCTAATGAATCCTTTGTTGTTTCTTTGTAATTTTGTAATTTGAGTTATTTTTGCATCTTGAGATTATGCTTTTTGTAGAATACTGTAGTCGACTCCTGATGTTACCAAGATTACTGAGAATTGATTTCTGCATGCTTGTTTTTGAAATCCTTTTGTCCAAGAGTCAATCACCAGTGATTGACTCTTGGACAATCAGCCTTCAGGTAAAACTTATAAAAGGAACTGCACAACATCAGTGATAGGCATCCCTTGAAGGTCGCTTTGAAGGTTCTTGCCCATATGATTCTTGCGAGGATAAAAATTTATATATATATATATATATATAATTTTTTTTATATAAAAAAAAAACACCTATGCCGACGTTCAAGTGGGATACCCTCACGGATGCCCAAGTCAATGTTTGACCCTTACGAAGACTTAATTTAACTAGGTCATAGGATTGACTCAGTATATGAACTATAGTAGGACTGGGATCCCGATGACTGATTGGTAACCTCCCGATGTTCCTAATGGAGAGTTAAAAATGTGAGGTTTCAATCTGATCAGACCGAGATGTAATAGGATAAACAATTGGTGAATCACTAGTTGACTAGGTGGACCATAGACGATCATCCAAATAATTTTACTAATGGCACCCCAAGTACTAAAAATAGTTGAAGCCAAATTTTATTTCGTGTCATCCATATTTCTCACATTACAAACCACAAAGTGATCCTCTTGATTTGGGGTACTTGGGAATTGCTAGGTGGACCATAGATTTTGCAAAATAAGGCCAAATCTTTTTAAATTTTCACAAAAACCAAATCTTTTTAAATTTTCACAAAAACCAAATCTTTTTAAATTTTCACAAAAACCAAATCTTTTTAAACCACAAAATGATCCTTTTGATGGTTAATGCCACGAAGCTCGGGCTGTTCACAAAAACCGAGATGCATTTCTAAATGGATTTGAGCGACTTACACTTTTGGTGTTGAGGTTCAACTATTTGAACCTGAATCTATGTTCAACCAGATCTGCAGCCATTGGATAGGAAAGAATCTTGATTACATGTCATCCCATAAAATTGAAAACTGTGGAAGTCAAGACTTTCTCTATATCCAATGTATAGACGCCCAAATTTGGCCCAAGGCCCGATCAAAATATACTTCAAGAGAGGCGCACCCCCGAGCTTCCGATAGCTTCTCCCATACCCTTAGGAACTTGCCCATACCCCTAGAAAACTTCCCAGACCCCTAGGAACTCACCCTAAACCCTTAGGAATCTTTCCAAACCCTTAGGAATTACCCCCAACCTTTAGAAACCTCTCCAAAACCATTAGTTAACCAACAAGTGAAGAATCACCTCAATCTGAATTGTACATCAAAAGTTACAGCAATCCGAGCGAGGCCCGGAAACCACACTTGGCTAGGGCATATGTGGCGCATGTATTATATGCGCCAAGCCATATTTTCCCAGAAATAGCTTGGCGCATCTAATACTTGCGCCAAGTACAAGTGGGACCCACCTCGGGCTCTGGACTTCCAGTCACTGTAGCTATGCTTGGCACATCTAATACATGCGTTAGGCTTAGCTACAGTAACTGATAGTTTTTTGCTCGAAAATGGCTTTTGGGGTTTGACTTGTTGACCATCTCAAAGTTTGGGATGGGTTTCATTAAGACTGTTACACCCATGTTTACTCTATTTGTAACCCTTTAGTCATTTGAAACATCACCCTATCATCCACCATTGAAGCCCCTTGCCCACATTTGTAAGCTCTCAAAATCCTAGAAAACCTTAAATTAGGAGATTACCTAATTACTAATCTCAATTAGCCTCTAAGCACCCTCCTAACCTACCCTTTTCCTATAAATAGAGAGGCACCCCTCCCTTTAGAAAGGCTTGAAAAAATTTCCGAAGAGAGAAAAGATTAAGAGCTTTCCTTTCCCCCTTTGGTGCACCATTCTCATCCAAATTCCAGAATTCTAAAACCCTTTTTAGGCCCCCCTCTTCCATTAAAAACCTTTGAGTTAGGAGAGAGTTACCCCCTAGTCTTCTTCCTCTATCTCTTAGCCATCAAGCCCTAGGAGCTAGAACCCTTCATTCAACCATCCAAGCCATCAGAAGCTCACTAAAGTGCCCTCACGCGAAGGACTACAGTAGTGCTACAAGGGCCCGAGAGCTCTGGCTCTCTCCTCTATTCCTCTACCTTCTTAACTTTTCTCCTATCCTCTAATTTGTGCCGTTGCGCTGCCAAAATCTCGGCAAGTGCGGAGGGGCACTAATAGGATCCAAGTGCCTTAGGGTAAAAGGGAAGTGCCATTTTCATTTTTATTTTTCTTTTATTTTGACCATAAGTAGAGATCGCTTTAGAGCGGATTGATCGGGTGCCTAACACCTTCCCGATCAATAACCGAAGCCCCTACCCAAGAGCCTTTGGCGTAAACTGGTGAATCAAAGTCACATTTATTTTTGGTACTTCAATGTTCATAAAATTGATCTAAATTTCCCGGGACACCAAAAGCTCCGGGTGGTGTATATTTTTTAGAGGGTGTGCATCATCATAATGGAATCGTCAAAAATCCCATGGTTTCCAAGATGGCGACTCTGCTGGGGAGTAGCTAGTAGAGTTTCCCCTTAAAATTTGACTTTTTTATTTTTTTACTAACATTTGCTTGTGTTCCTTCTTATTTTCATTTTTTTCTTTCTTTTACTCACCCTATGATTCGGTCTTGCTTTTACTTATCCCTACTTTCCTGTCATTTACGTACCTTAGCCGATTGGCAGGCCTACTTGAGCACCGTCCTTACGATTTCTTTATTTTTCCGTCATTTACATGTCTTAGCCGATTGGCGGGCATACTTGCACTTTTACACACCTTACCCATTTGGCAGGCTTACGTGAGCTTTTACATTTCCGCAAACATATTTCATCAGTGGACGTCGACCCGTAGAGGCGGCACATGACCATCACCACCCATTTTTGGACTTAAAAGAAAATTTCCTCTAAAATCTGAAATTAAAACTGAACCAAGAAGGGACTTTAATTGAATTTTTACGGGAGTAGATTTTTCAAGGGTTGGGAATTCTAGGCAAAGATGCAAACGTCCCGATTCTTAGTACGGCGGCAGCCCCTAGTGGTGATGATCCAAAAAAAAACTACCCCACCTAGTATCTGAGAAGGCGCTTGCACTGGAGGTATATCGGGTGAGTAACCTATCCTGTTACAAAGCTTAAAACCCTTGGGGAGAGCGCTAGTAGTCCTGAAGAGACCTTGTATCCCTAGGTTCGGTGAGGAGAAACCCGGTGCAACTAAGAAATTGGTCCCTAGAAGCATCACTTCTAGAAAACCAAGAAAAAAAGACTGAATTCGGGCTTGCTGATTTGCTATTGGGGGCATCTAACCCCACTGTTTGCCTGGCACAACTAATACACACACCAAGTCTAGAAACCCCAGATTTTCCCTAGCGCATGTAATAGATGAACAAAGCATAAATCGGACCAAAGCTGGTCTAGCGCATGTAATACTCGTGCCAAGTAGTGGTTGATCCCAACTGAGTAGAACAACCCAAAATCTGAGGCCTATCTCACCATCCCGAGTTCCCCGCTTAGTGGTTTAGCACTTCTGATTAGGTCTCGCACCATCCGACACCCAATACGCCCCCGCTAGTCAAAAGAGGGCAACTTCTTATTGACCCGTTCCGGGGGATCGGGTTGTTTGCATTGATTCCCGTGCCTTCAATAGTTCAAAGGATTTCCCTTTAATCTTCTAAAGCGCGTCAGGGTCTCGCCGCGAAATTTATTTAGGGTACAAATACCACTCGAAATGAGAATTCAAAGGCCCTGAAATCCTTCATCATAAAAATCCAAATACAAAATTTCAAAAAAATTAAATAAACCAAAACACCAAATTGTTGTGGTGTTGGCACAACGACACCGCCTTATCCTCTGTCATCCCGTAAAGGGAGAAAGAGGAAGCTTTACGGGCCCCATCCGAGGCACCCATACCTCACCCGTAACCAAGACATGTCATTGGCAATGGATCCCGCATACGCTTATCCTGATTCATCCCCGCCACATTCCCCAACTCATTCCCATACGAAAGAGGTTTTCACATTCATCCCCCTCACCCAATCCCCATTTGCCGTCACTGGACCTTTCGGTGCACCTATTTTCCCGTCCACCACCACTTAAAACCCCCAAAATCCGACACCACACTCCCTTTCATTTTCACAAACAAGGTCTATTCCCCCCGCCATGTCCATCCCATATCTATCTCACATTCCATCCACATCCACCCGAAACCCGGCCCAACTTTCTACCTTCACCAATATACCCCATTTTTCATCCTCACAACATATACCCTATCCGCTTGCATTTACCCATGCCACACCTAGTTTCTCCGATCCACCCCATATCCCCCCATTTACTCAGGTCATGCCCAATTTTATTAGGGACATGCCTAATTTTTTTCACACATCTACATCATCTACACCCCAAATACCCTCAAATGAACCACCTTACAATCCCTCTCCAATGGCCATGATGGATGAAATGGTCCGGACTTACACTAGTTAGAAAGCCTCCCAAAACATCTCCCCTCATTCTCACCACACATCCCCCAAACCCATCATCCATATTCCTAAGCCTCCATGCTTCATTACCTCAAACCCACCAAGGCCCAATGTCCCAAACCCCCATCATCCACACCCACCAAGGCCCAATGGCCCAAACCTCCATCACTCACACCCTTCAAGGCCCAATGGGTTGGACCCATCAATGCCCAATGGACCAGACCCATCAGGCCCCAATGGGCCAGACCTACCAGGGCTCGATAACCCAAAGCCAACAAAGGCCAATGGGCCAAATTTCCCAAGGACTTATGGCCAAAACCCCTCCAAATCCCTCATCCAATACCCAAGCCCAGCAAGGCCCAAGTCCACATACCCATACCCTCTACAATTCCCTCAATATCTCCCCCCCACACAAACCTCACACCCCGCCCCAGGTGGGAACCCGACACATATCTTTCACTAATTCCCCCATCCTCACACACCTCAAGGCCATCTCCAAGCATTCCCTCAAACACAATGGCCCCATCAGGGCTTCACACAAAATCCAAATTCCGCTCATCCCAACACTCTCCAAAATTTCCCTCACCTCCAATGGTCCCACCCGGCACCTATCCAGCCCAGCCAGCACCAACAAGAAAATCTCACCCTCACTACACCATATATAGACCTACAATATGAGGAAGATGAGATCAGGAATAGCGAGGCTTATGCTGGGGCATTTTCTAGCATCAATCCTCCACCCATAATCACAACCGTCCAGTAGCACAAAGTGAATCAAGGCCGACCATTGAAAATAGAGCCCCGCTGTCTAGAGAGTCTTAGCAATTGAAAGAACAATTAGATAAAATCCAGAAGTAGTTGCTGAAGATGGTTGGAGCCGGAATTCAATGCCACGAACTTCTCGAACTTGTGTTTATTTGTAGAAGTCCCCCTGCCGCCAAAATTTAAAATGCCAGTCTTTGATAAATATAACGGCACGAGCAACCCCATCACACACCTCAAGTCCTACTGTGGGGACATGTGCCAATATGGGAGAACAAGCGCCTGCTTATAAAAGTCTTTCAGAAGAGTCTTACGGGCCCAACCTTGAGATGGTTCACGTCTTTGAAACCATCCATGATAAAAACTTGGAAAGATCTGATGCATTTATTCCAAGAACAATATGTCTACAACATAGACATTGAGCCTCGTAAGTCAGATATGACCCAATTAAAGCAAAACCCTAATGAGACCTTCAGCGATTACCTTGGGCGTTAGAAAGCGTTGGCAGCTCAGGTAAGAAATAGAATACCTGACGACCAGCAGATAAAGATGCTTTCAAAAAATACCTTGCCCGTTATCTCGGACTTCCTCATTTACCAACAGCAGTCCAGCTTTACTGATTTGGTGATGAATGCCATTCATTGCGAGGACGCTATCAGAGAAGGGCAATTAAGAAAAAATGTATTCGGTGGGGCCGGCGGGGTCAGGAGATTCTCTAAGCAAAGAAATGATAGGAGAACTGGGGCAGAGGTGTAAAACGTCACGCATATCAGGCCCGACACCAGTATAATCCCCTTCCAATTCAAAGCCGCAGCCAGAAGTGAGCCGATTCAGATAACCGGGAATGGGCAAGGGGCACAGATGACCCTAGAACAGAGAAAGGCCCGCTTTGACCGAGTTTTCACACCATTGGGGGAATCACTGAATGTTTTGTTGCCTTTATTAATAGAAAAAGGGTTTATCACAATACTATAATGATGACCTCTACCAAATCCCATCCCAAGGAACTACGACCCCAACACTCACTGTAACTTCCACCAGGGACCGAGTCACCCTAGTGATCGCTGCTTCTCATTAAAGCACACAATTCAAGATCTGATTGAGGCCGAAAAAATCATTCCCCTTGCACTTCCCCAAGCCAACCAACATGCCAAGATTCACCATGTACCGCTACCCCCGCAGCCACTAGGAGGGGCAGGTCCGAGACCCACTATCGGCATGGTGGCAGAGGATGATGAAGATTTTGTAGCACCATTACAAAGAGATTGGGGAGATGGACGTATTGGGGTGATCGAACCCTTGAATCTGGCTGACTACTTTCCTAGCCCCACTCCACAAATAGGACCCTTAGATCTTAGGGTATACTTCCCAGCGCCAGCTCTTGTTAACAATGTCCAAATTAACTCCTATCAACCATAAGAGGCATCCTCCACCAATTACCCAATGACTGATTATGTCCCCCATCTACCTCCAGCGCCCATAAGTTATCAATGGCCCACCCCTGTCACATCACCCCCAATTCAGTCGTCCACGGTCCTCGCCAACCCCATTTGGCCCACCTTCTCCACCCTTCCAGAAGTTAACCACATGATACCCACCCATTCCAATCCCTCAGCACCAATGTCCCCAGTACCCACCTTCTCCCCGTTCCAGATCCCAGGACCAACTTACAATCCTCATCAAGTCTCTCTCAGTTACGATCAAACAGACATCAATGATGGCAGCATCATGGAAGGGGTAGTCGATTTTGTCACCAAGTCGGGGAAGATCTCTAAACAGCTAGACGCAACGGCGCCAGCACCAGCCCAACCAGAGGGAAAGAAAGATACCACTATAGCAAATCCGTTTGAAAAGATGAGCCGTGAGCACATACTCGAGACCCAACTCAGGAGGATGCTGGCCCATATCACGGTTTGGGATCTATTAATAATGTCCCCACTCCATTTCTAAGCTCTAATGGGGGCGTTAAAAAATGCACACGTTCACTCCAAGTAAGCCCAGATGAGGTTAGGTAGATAATTGGACAGGTGATGGCTCCCAATGCTATCTCTTTCTTGGATACGGATCTACCGGAGGAGGGAAATAATCATGCCAAATCCCTCAACATCACTGTAGAGACCTGAAACATGGTAATCCCACAAGTGTTGATTAATAATGGGTCTGCTCTGAATGTGTGCCCTTTGAGAACCGCCACCAAAATAGGTGTGGACCCTTGTTTGTTGAGACCAACAAGAACTAGCGCTAGAGGGTTTGATAATATAAGAAGGGAAATAATTGGGAAAATTGATCTTGAGCTTGTGATCGGGCCAATGACCTTTTTCATACCTTTTCAAGTGATGGACATCAAATCTTCTTTCAATCTCGTTATTAGGACGCCCTTGGTTACACGAGGTTGGGGCGATACCTTTGACCCTGCACCAGAAGCTCAAATTCGTGTATGGGCAGAAGGTCATCACCATCATAGGTGGGAGAAAGCTACCCATAGCATTGAGAACCCCAAAGTGTTAGACGTGCCACACACGATCGAAGATACGAACCTCCACAGTTTTGAATGTGAGGTATCGACGGTGGTCCCGGAACCCCCAGAAAGCATCACTCTGAAAACCGAAGGCTAGATGGTAGCGGTTGTGGCCATGTTCCAAAAGTGGGGCTATCAGAAATGAAGGGGACTGGGTCCCCGGTTGCAAGGCAGGAGAGAGTCAATCAAGGTAAAAGGTGGACAGCAGGTCCGATTTAGGTTAGGTTACAAGCCCACAGAAGAAGAGTTCCGAGAGGCCAAAGAGAAAGCCCGAGCTGCAACAGTTGCTAGAGCTCGAGGAATCAACTTATAAGAGAAGCCCCATCCCAATCATCACATTCAGAACACTTTTGTAAGTGCAGAGATCATAAAAATAGATCGGAATGGAGCAATGCAGTTAACCCCACACAAACCAGCCCCCCCTGTTCACCTTACCAATCCTCAGATCATCCCTCCCAACCTGGAGATAGACCTGAATGCTCTGTCCCTTTTTGAGGAAGAGTCTCCCATACCTGCGCAATCCCCCCCTATGGTAAATCACCACAGGACCCTGCTGACGTTTGAGGACAGAATCTTAGACGATTTCATGATCAACATGATGGAGGCTGACTCTGAAGAATCATATCAGCCAATCCCCTCCATCCAAACAAGTAAAGGAGCGACACCACAGGTACGAAATTAGGTGTTTATGCCCCAAACTCTAAAAGCGGCGAGTGGCCTGAAATATAGCACCCATTTAAAAAAAAAAAAAAAACCTATAAAAAGTGAGATAAGCCCTTGGCAGGCAATATCATGTATATATAGGGACTTGCTTTGCCAAGATCCCATCTTCGAAGAAAACAAAAATACCAAAAACATAGAAAAAATATAAAATCTAAAAATAGTCTTTTAAAATTTTGAATAAAGTTAAAGAAAATGATGCCTTAATAGAAAAACTCGTCCCACATGAAATCGACCACTTTCCTGTAGAAATACAAGAAGAGGTAGGAGTCAAGAGTCTGGACGAGGAAGTCTCTACTGAGGAGCTCCCCAATGAACTCTTTGAGCATGGCCCTACCCCCATTATTAAAGAAACAACGGACGTTAATCAAGGGACTGAGGAGGTTCCTAGAATCACTAATATTGGAACATCGCTATCTCCTGAGGAAAGAAGAAGCATGATTGACTTCCTTCGGTCATATCAAGACGTCTTCTCATGGTCATAGGAGTACATGCCTGGTTTGGACACCAATTTGGTCGAGCATGAGTTGCCACTCTACCCTGATATCAAACCAGTCAATCAGAAATTGAAGCGAATCCGACTCAAGTGGATGCTGAAAGTGAAAGACGAGGTCATCTAGCAATACGATGCAGGATTTATCATGGTCTCCAAGTTCCCTCAGTGGCTAGCCAATATCGTTTCAGTATCGAAGAAGGATGGAAAGGTCCGCATATGCATTGATTTCAGAAACCTCAACAAGGTGAGCCCGAAAGATGATTTCCCGTTACCACACATCGATATCTTGGTGGATAACACTGCTAAGCACGAGATGATCTCCTTCATGGACGGATTCTCTGGATATAATTAGATTAGGCAGATCGAGAGAAGACAATGTTTATCACTCCTTAGGGCACTTTCTGCTATAAAATCATGCCATTTGGGCTCAAGACTACCGGTGTAACATACCAGAGGGCTATGTCGACACTATTTTATGACATGATGCACCGAGAAATTGAGGTGTATGTCGACGACATGATTTCCATGTCACCAGAGCGAAGTGACCATCTGATAAACATTCAAAAGCTGTTTGAGAGGCTGAGAAAATATAGGTTACATTTGAATCCTCATAAATGCGCATTTGGTGCCATGTTAGGAAAGTTACTAGGATTCATTATTAGCAGAAGGGGTATCGAGGTGGACCCAGTCAAAGTAAAGGCCATTACGAAAATGCCACCACCATCTACTAAAAAAGTGGTCAGAGGTTTCTTGGGTAGAATTCAGTACATCAGTCGGTTCATTGCACAACTCACTCCTATCTGCACACTATTCTTCAAACTACTAAAGAAAGATTCTCTCGTTGAATGAAACGACGACTGTCAGGCAGCATTCGATAAAATCAATGGCTACCTTCTCAACCCTCTTGTATTAGTACCACTCGAGGCGAGGAGACCACTCCTAATGTATCTCTCCACGATGGAAGTTTCGATGGGATGTGTCCTAGGGCAGCATACGAGACAGGAAGAAGAGAGCAGGCTTGGCTCTCGTATGGGCCACACAGAGGCTCCGCCACTACTTGTTATCCCAGGCTGTTCTCCTCCTAATACGCATAAATCCATTGAAGTACCTATTCGAAAAGCCGGCCCTTACTGGGCGGATTGCGCGCTTGCAGCTTCTCTTATCAAAATTTGACATCACATATGTCACACAGAAATTAATCAAGGGGCAAGCACTCACTAATCATCTTGTCGAAAACCCTTTATCAGATTACGAACCTCTAAGGACCGAATTCCAAGACGAGGACATCTTGTTCATGACTGAGGACGATGCAATAGAAACAAAGGAGTCTTGGGTGATGCACTTCGATGGAGCAGCAAATGCCGAAGGTCAAAGAGTCGATGCTATTCTGATCTCGCCAAAAGGATCTCACATACCAGTTTCTATCAAACTCAACTTCCCTTGCACTAACAACATGGCTGAATATGAGGCATATGCTACTGGATTGCAAGCAACACTTGACCTGATACTAACCCACCTCAGGGTATCTAGCGATTCGCAATTGATCATATGCCAAACTAATAGAGATTGGAAGACGAAGGATGAGAAGTTGATCTCATACCATGAATATCTCAAAGATCTGATAGCGTGCTTCGATGATGTTACTTTCTCCTATGTCTCACGGGTAAGGAATCGCTTCGCCGATGCGTTAGCAACTTTAGCATCGATGGTAGAAATCTCCTACGGTGTTGAGATGAAGTTGATCATGATTGAATAGAGGAACGAGTCGCCCTTTTTCCTCTAGATTGAGGAACCCCAAAGATTGGATGATGAGCCACTATGGATCTCAAATATCAAGAATTTCCTCGAGACTCGGGCATTCCTTGAGGGGACAGCCAGAGAGGACAGACGAACCATTCAACGTTTAGCGGCGAGCTACGTCATTTGTGGTGAGTGTCTCTACAAGCGGTTATATAACAATATCCTGCTCCAATGCCTAATTGAAAGTGAGGCAATGAACATTATGAAGGAGATTCACGAGGGAGTATGTTGTGCCCACGTCAATGGCCACATGCTCGCTAAAAAGATTTTACACCAAGGATATTTCTAGACCACTATGGAATCTGATTATTGCAAGCATGTTCGAAAGTGCTACAAATGCCAAGAGCACTCCAGTTTGATCCACGCTCTAGCCATTGATCTTCACAGCATGACCACTTTATGGCCATTTTCCACTTAGGGCCTCAACTTCGTCAGAAAGGTTAATCCGAAACAATCAAACGGGTATCAATTCATCTTGGTCGCTATTGAATACTTCACCAAATGGGTAGAGGCCACATCCTATATGAACATCACAGCCCAATATGTTGAGAAATTCATCAAAAGCAATATTGTTTGCCGATTTAGCGTACCTAAGGATATCATCACGAACAGTAGCATGAACTTTGCAAACAAGCGCATTAGGGCCTTCTGTGAGCAGTACAAGTTCAAACATCATTTCTCGTCACCGTTTCAACCACAAACTAATGGGACCATAGAAGCTGCTAATAAAACGATCGTCCGCATGCTTGAGAAGGTGGTCGTCACCTACCAAGATTGGAGCAAAATGTTACCATTCACTTTATGGGCCTACAAAACATCGATCCACACCGCTACAGGGGCAACACCATTATCCCTTGTATATGGAACCGAGGTCGTCTTGTCGATAGAAGTTGAAGTACCGTCGCTCTGCATTCTCATGGAGTCTGGCCTACCTGAGGCTGAAAGAGAGAGATCCCACTTTGAGCAGTTGAACTTGCTAGACGAGAAAAGGGCTCCTTGCCGTGTGTCATACCAAGGTCTCCGCGACAAGGTAAGTATTGACAAAATGGATACGTGACTGCTTAAGGATACTTTAAAAAGAGGTCATCATTTCAAAGCTCAGTAGCCAAAAAGTGTCTCTAAATGACCATGCCCTTTGCTACACCCGTTGAGCCATCGGCCTTTCTTTCACAAACCCCTCCAAAAAATGTGTGTATAATTCCAACAAAAAATAGAAAAAGAGTTACTATCAAATCCACAAAAATCAGAAAAGAAAAATCCCGAAAAGAGGATGTCTAAAAAGAAAAGTAAAACGAATAAAAAATATAGAAAAGAAAATGGGGCATGTACAGTCAAGAACCCCCAAGGAAGAAGTGTATTATGGCAGTTGGAACACAATCAAGGAAACCTTTTAAGCCCAAAATACCTTCAAAATTTCTAACCTATCCCATGGCCATGATACATTCCAAGGAAAAGATCTCTTTAAGGTCTACAAGCAATCACAATATCTGTCGAGTTAGCATGAGCCAAGCTGTGAGACAACCAAAGAATTTCATCCAGCCGGCTATGACGGAATCGACGTCCATGTCGTGGCCTTTGATAAAGAAAAAAAAAAGAAGAAGAAAGAGATAAAAGAAAATAAAATAAAAATATACAAGCTCAAAGCAAAATGGACATGGTGAAAACCCGAAAGGGCGTCACGGGTAAAAACAGCGAGCTTGTGCGGACCAGGTAAAAACCTAAAAGGACGCTTGGGGTAAAAATGCAAACCCATGGACATAGTAAAAACGCGAGAGGGCGCTAGGAGTAAAAAGAGGGAAACAAAGGGCATGACGAAAATCCACCTTGGATGTTGTGAGTAAGAAAGTTGAAAAAGAGGAATTGAAAAATAAAATAAACAAGATCCCCTTGGTTCCCCTCCCGCATTACTTGATTCTCGACTGGGCCGCTCATATTAGCTTAAATTCGGGTCCCAACCAAGAATGACTTCGCAGGCCGCACTGTCAATGTATGACCCAGGGTAAGGATAAAATGAGGATTTGATCCAAAGGGATAGATGTTCCGGCCTTGGTAGAAATTGTTGAACTTCACTCAGGACCAACCGTTAAAGGGGGGGGGGGGGGGGGGGTCGACCATGCTCAAAAGGGGACTCATCATCTCTCCGATAATTAAGGCATCAAACCAAAAAAAAGAAGAAAACAAAAAGAGAGGGGAAGGAGACCTTTTTTTGTCAAAGATAACAAATTTCCCTTCCTATTTTCACACCCACACTGTGTACACCCACCACTCTGGGATGATTGGTCTTGATGACCGGAATGACCACATTTGTAAAAGATAATAAATTTTTTTTTCCCATTTCGGGCCCACATTGTGTGTGCCACGTCTCCAAAGGAATAATCGGCACAATCCTCCCCATTTTACAAAAGAAAACAGGAAAAGGATAGAAGTTTTATAAAGATAATAGATTTCCCTTTCTCATATAGAAACTTATATACAGCTGACACCACATCCCAAAAAATAATATGTGAGATGTCTAGCTTCTTTCTTTCTTTCTTTACAAAAGTGTAAAAATAACAAAAACATAAAGAAAATATGTATACAAAAAAGATGTATCTAATTAGGGGTTTCTTACGCCCCTTTCTATGGTTTGATCTGTGCAAAAAGTATGTGCTTGAGGGAATCAACGACCTAACTCATGCTTCAAGGCACGGATCTCTGCGCGTAAAGCATCCTCCCGCACATCCCGCTCTGTCATCCAGTGACCATGGAGACTCCTATACCGCTTTTGGGAAGCGTCAGTGGCACCTAAAGCGTCACTCAAGGATCCTTCTAAACGAAGGACCTCACACTCAGCTGCATCGGCCTTGGCCTCTGCCACCTTTGCTCTAACCACCTGTTTCTCTAAATTTTCATACAAGATGAGCTTCTCATCCATCAATAGCTCAATACGCCTCTGAAGCATTCACTCCTTCCTTGGCCAAGGCCACACCGTGTCACTGCTCTCTGTTTGATCCAAGTGACCAACAGCAGGCTTCTCAGATAGTAGCCAAGCCTCGTACTCCGGGGAGGATAAAACCGAATCCCCCTGCTCTAGATCACACATGAGAGTCGACTGATGTGTCTCCCAGAGAGTAGCTATCCTATCCATGTTCCCAGAGGACCCTCGAGGGAAAATCAGGTCACACAGAGGTAGCTTCGTCACATAAGGCACTTGCTGAGGGCAACCGAATTGGCGCAGCACCCAAAATGGGAAGTAGTAAGTGCTGCCAGTCAAACCGAGGAGAGTGATGCCCTCATGATATCTGGAGCGAACCACTAGGAAGGTTTGATCTGACCAAGGAGGCCTCCACACCAACTCGACTTCCGCCAGCCAAAGCTTCAAACCCTACATATCTCCCAGTGGAAGCATATGGCATCTGCCCAAAAAATAGCGGGCCACCTCACCACGAGGAACGTAAAAGCGGGGCACGGGTCTCAAGATAGCAAGATGCTCCCCAAGCCAAATTTGGAGCAAGATGGGACATCCCCAGAGGCCCTCCACCTTGCCCAGAGGAAGGTATCAAGGCAGCGATAAAGCTCCGCCAGCACCATATGCATAACAGAGCAGCCTCCCTCTATTTTCGCCATGACATCACAAAGTGCAAGCGAGAAGCTCTCTCCCTCTATATAGAAAAGAACCTTGGAGATAAGGCAGAGGGCAAAGGCCTTCACATTATGAGAATTTTTTATCGACAACTTTCGCAGGCTTTCCTCTCTGAAAAGTTCTCTTAGGAATTTCATCGAATGCTTGGTGGGCCCCCCAATGAGACTTTTCTCATAATCATTTTTCTTCAAGCCCAAGGTGATCTGTGTGGCTCTGGCATAACCCGATTTCGGCAGCACTCTCGCAAGGTCTCTATGCATCTTCAAACCTGATAGATTGGAGAGCTCCTCTAAAGTAGGAGTCAACCCACGATTCCCAAAATAGAAAACGTGGGTGTTAACTCCCCAAAATGAAGTAGCGGCATGAATGAAATCCCAAAGGGGGGGAACTTCGAGGAAGGACACAAGATGGACCAAGCCGAGCCAATCCAAACTCGTAAGCTCGCTCTCGTTTATGCTCTCAAGCCACTTCCTTAAAAAATTGGGCCCCACGCCCAAAGAGGGACGTATCGTGGTCCCGGACCCCCCATGAGAGGCGGGGTTGAAAAGTGGGTCCATTAACATACACAGATGTTCCCGAGGATACAAATTCAATGTAGGACGATAGACCGACCTTGGGGGCAAGAAAAGAAAAAAGGGGGGCAAAAAATGCAAGTCAAGGCCAAGAGAGAAGAAAAAAGTGCATTCCCGGGCATAAGAAGGCCCCACTGCCCTCTGGAAGCACTTGGCGCATGTAATACATTCGCCAGTGAATTTTTCCCCATATTTGGCCTGGCGCATGTAATACATGCGCTAGGTCACTTGGGTTCCCATATGCATAAAAGTGAGGGTTGGGGAGGAGTTTTTTATTACTGTTTCCTTGCACTTTATGCCTCTTGTCTACAAACACACACAACAGGCCCAACACGGAGAGGAAAACTTGGTTTTTGGTCACATCTAACGTGTATAAATCTTCGTGCAGGAAAAATCCACACCGGCATGGAAATAGTGGCCAAGTGTTAACAAAGTAGGTGGCCCCGGAGGCCATCCCTTTTGTCAAAATCATACCCATCCTGCAAGAAATCTAATACACTTTGTTAACAAAAGCTGACATCAGAACAGCATATCCAGCCCCACCCCAGTAGTATCTATGCACGTCTTCCCAATTTACCATAAGACTCAGTAGGGACAATGAGAACCGGCCGCCGCTGGCATTTGAGAGGAGGGTCTTGCCTAGCAAGAAGAGGAGCGAAATGCGAGCCAACATCACCGCACGCTTTGGCTCAATGAAAATATCTGCATCTGGCTGCCCCAGGTCCACCAGTTCATTCTCCGCAAATAGATCAGAAAGCCAGGACATTTTAACTTCAGTGCCATACAGGTTTGCAGAGGTGGGATAATCCCCGATCAGCTGAATCACCTCATCCCGACTAGGCACGAGAAGGTCGGCCACTGGCATACTTCCCTATCCAAATCCCCGTAATCATAGACTAATCTACGGGGGTAAGAGTCATCTCCACCACGGCCAAATGAAAGCTCATGGACTCAAGACAGAAGCGCTCGATCAAGGCCTTCAGATATGCCGCGTCGGCCCTCATGACAGGGCACAAGAGGAAGTCCCCAAAACTGGCCTAGGCAAGAAGGAACTTCATGACCGGAGGGAGGTAGAGATAGAAGTGCTGAAGGTCCAGCTAGCCTCCTCGGAAGGTGACAGAGGGCACGTCTTGCATTCAAATAAAGAGGTGTCAGATGCTGAAGATATAACAAGCTCACTTAAAATAATAAAGCCTATTTCGTTACCCTGCCGGTGATACCAAAGTTGGAGACATGAACGTACTGCTAATGAAGGAGCCCGGTACAGGCGGCCTCGCTCGACATTTCGAATCAGGGACGGGAGGAGCATTACACTACAAAAAAATTGTTCCCCTCGGGAACTATAGGCCACTTCCAGCCCCTCTTCTTGCTCCTGCCCCTCCTCCTGCGCGTACTCTTCCTCGCTCCACATCCTGAGACGGATACAAGCAATAGAGACATATCGATAGCAAGAAATCATTTACTAAACAGGCTAACAGGGAGGTAAGTAGGACCTTTTTCTTTCCTAATCATTATCATCATTTTCAAAAATCATCATCAAATCACCCGCATTTTCAAAAAAAGAGAGAAAAAAAAAATCCAAAAAAATAAATACATATATGTGCATTCACGCAACCAAAAAAATCCAATAATAAAACACAAAAACTGTGTATATGTGTGTGCATTTATGCAACCAAAAAATTCAAAAAAACAAAATGAAAAAAAATACATATATGTGCATTTATGCAACCCAAAAAAAAAAAAAAATCAAATCAAAAAGAAAAATATATGTGAGCATTTATGCAATCAAAAAAAAAAAAAAAAAAGGGAATGCCCTAACCAAAAAATATATAATAACTCAAGAAAAAGAAAAATATAGGGCATCATTTGCACGGAATAAGGTCAAACCATTCATGGATAATCACACTTGCAAGAAATATCATTCATTTATCATCTAGAAAAGCAAGAATCATAACCGCATTGCAAAAAATTTCAAGAAAAATCAAATAAAAATGGGTTTAAAGTGATTATTTTCAAAAGAAATTGAGTCCTTGATCCGGTGTAGAGTGGGTGTTTAATCGATGCGAGCGAACATCGGCAATGAAGCACGCTTGGAATCGATCCAAGGGACCATTAGGAAGGAGTCCCATTTCGGTTTAGAGAGGGAGAGAATTTTTTAAAAAAAATACCCTTTTGGCTCGAGCTCGGGCATTTTAAAAACCCCTAGTCCTGGCTTGGCGCATGTAATACACGCGCCCAGCATGTTTTGGCCCTGTTTTGGCCTGGCGCATGTATTACATGTGCCAGGCTATTTCGGGTCAGATTTGGCCTAGCGCATCTAATACATGCGCCAGGCTATTTCTGATCCATTTTGGGTTGGCTTGTGTGCTGCACACACCGAGCCCGACCTTCCACGGACCCAAGGAGAGGCACACACCCCCAAAGCGGCACGTCAAACCCCATTTGATTTGCCCGGGAGGCTGTGCTAGAATAAGTGGCTCAGGACCAATAAGCATCCCGAGCACACATGAAATAATAGAGAAAAAAAGAACAAAAAAACTCCACATAAAATACCAAAAAATTCCACATAAAAATCCACATAAACACCAAAAAAATCCACAAAAAATTCCACATAAAATACCAAAAAAATCAACATAAAAATCCACATAAAATACAAAAACTTTCCACATAAAAATCCACATAAAATACCATAAAACTCTACATAAAATACCAAAAAATTCTACATAAAATAATAAATTTTTTTACATAAAAATAACAAAAAGCGCATGTACTCCAAAAAAGCGTTGCGACATCAATTTTCTCCGCTCGGGTAGTCATGCTATATCAACTTCGGGACTGTTGGGTTCGCCCAAAGACTTCAAACCCCTGCTTCGTGCACGGGCACCCGTGGCCAATCATATGGGACAATCAATGCCTCACATGGTTGGACACAAACTGCGGACCTTCGCGTATTTGCTTCGCGCCTATCTTTAAGTATGGGTCGATCAAGCTCTCACTTACGAAGCTGTTGGATTCAGAATGAAACTTAAATGCCAAACATCTTCAATCATCTCGAGAAGCGAATGTTTTCCCAACATATTGGGCTTTCGCAACTCGCTCCACATCGGTTATGCCCAGTAATGTTGCTAAGCGCTTAGGTACCAATAACCTTGAGAAACAAACATTTTTCCCGACATACGGGGCTTTCATTTACTCACCATATTACCCACACTACAAAATATGAGACTTTTAGCGACAGTTTGAAACCGCTGCTAAAACATTTGGTGGTAGTCACCCAAACCGCCATGCTTGGAGCCGTTGAGAAAAGTTTTACCGGCTGTTCGGCTCCAACCGCCACTAAAAATACACATTTTGAGCGGCAGTTTTCAACCGTCATTAATTATTTTTACCGATGGTTAACTAACACCGGTCATTATGAATAATTATTATAAAATTAATGGTATTACTGATGGTTTGCAATCGGCGGTAAAAATTAAATATTTTAGCGGCAGTTTATAACCCGTCGGTAATTGATAATAATTTAACGGCGGTTATAAACCACCGGTAATTGATAATAATTAACGGCAGTTTGTAACCGTTGGTAATTTATATAAGTGCTTGCTAACATTTGGAAACAATAGCGGCGATTTTTAATCCGTCGGCAAAAAAAAAAATTCCTCTTTTAAAAGCTATTAATTATTTATTTAGAGCATTGCTTTCAATCTCAACTATAAATTAAAACCTGAAATCTCATATATATATATATATATATATATATATATATATATATATATATATATATAGTTCAATAAAACATAATACAAATTTTACAAGTTTTACAAACCTGTAAATACAACTCTATATTATTCAAGAAAATTAATTAATGTCATCTGTTATAAAAGGAAACCTAGAAAATCCATTTCCCAATTCAGAAAAACTATGGGAAGTTCACCACCTGTTATGAAGAAAACCTATACAATGTAAATTCAACATAAAATAATAAAATTGTCACAAAACCTATAAGCAAATAATTCTCATTGATACAAAATGAGAGTTCAATATTACTTGACAATTTCCAACACAATAATGACAACTAGAACATAAGTCTTAATCAAAATGGATAAAAATGTCTTAAGATAGCGAAAATGTCGATAACCAACTAACAAATTCCACCATGTCCCTCAAATTTTACTACAAGCAATAAACAAAATATAATCACATCTACCCATCAATATTCAAATAAAACCTACAATCTATCTACAATTCATCTTCATCATCTTAGATTGGTGCACCTCTTCCTTCACCTAGAGAAATTCCTGCAAGAAATCAGCAAGTATGACTTTAGCTAAATATTCAAAAATTCGAGATTCGGTAGCATCATATCAAAAAATGACATCTCATCAACAAATAAATATTTGAAAATACGAATTCAATTTAATTGACTAAATGATCAAAATATGAATATAATTTAATGAAAAGAAGCATGTGATTACCAAGTAATAATTTTATCATGTTTGTGCACGTACGCCATCAGAATCCCTAATTGGCCCTGAAATGCAACACAAAAGAAAAAGTGTATTTGATCAATTGAAATGGCCCCAACCTGTGCAAAATTTCTTTTTAACTGCGATCACTCTAGACTATAATTCACCATCTTAGTTTGCCAAATTTCTCCACCACCACTTACCTAAAAAGTTAAATTTAATAGCTCAAGCATCTTATTCCAAGAGGCCCCTCCCCCTCTTCACTAGATAAATTAGACCTTAGAGCAATTAACCAAGTGAACTGCATGGATTTCTTTTGCATGTTCCCATGAGTTTGTTTTAGCCAAACAAACTTATGGGAACAATTTTAATATGATAGTTCTGGAAAAGAATCATCCAACTGAAACTACAAAATTCCACCTATATTCCATTTCGCTAGGAACAATTTTAGCATGATAGTTCTAGAAAAGAATCATTCAACTGAAACTAAAAGATTCCACCGATATTCCATTTCGCTTTTTTTATAGCTAAGTTGGGATTGAATCAATGCAGTCAACTGTTAAATTAGATAATGGACTTTAACTACATTAAATTTTTATTCAAAGTAATTTAAAAATCCAATCTACTCAGAAGAACTTACATTTTTACCATTTTTGTTAAAAGCTTCCTTGTGGGTAATGTGCCATCAAATAGCTTTGATTGTTGATGGTGTCTAGAGGTGCATTGCCACCATGTTCTTCCTTTAGTCCTGAATTATAAAAAATAAATAAATGAAAGAACGATTTGATATTTTGGGGACATTACATGCACACAAAGTATTGATGTTTGCACACTGTTTAAAAGAAAGATGATGTTTTGGGGACCTGTTTCATGTAAAAACACTATCTTGGCCATCTAATTTGAAGGCCATGATTTAAAGATATTACCTACAAAAGATTGGCAAGAAGCAGAGTCTTTATCATGATTCAATGCATTCAAGGGGTTAGATGGTACGCCACTCTATTACACCATTGATCTTAGTTATCAAGCTTAGTATTAGCACAAAAAAGTGAGGTTCCTTAAAAAAAACGAAAAGTAAAATTAGCTGTAAACTATCCACCTGAATGACTTGGACCCATCCAAACTCATGACATGATTAATTTTGGAGACTATTACATGTCTAAGTTTGAACTAAATAATTGGGTACAATATACTAAAGCTCAAGTGATTCTCTCTCCACAAGCCAAGACATGCACATGTATTTTTAGTACCAAAATAGGAGTTTTATATCAATAGGGTACTTTAGTTGATTTATGTGCTTAGGAACAGATGTGCACCTTCCGAGACTTGACCATTTTGGAACAGAGAGATTGACCTGCTAGCGGTGCTCAGCTCTCATACCTAATATGACTTAGATTTATGAGTACATCATAGTTGCTAATCAAATTAGGTTCAAGACTGAGTTCAGCAAGGGAAGCAAAAATCCAAATATAGAAGATGGAGTGGAACTCAGTACAGTAAGATCAAATTAGTTTACTAAATCATCTTTCCACCAACGATGGAGTAGAAATCCAAATATAAAAGGTAACCAACCTGTTGATAACATCCTAGAGAAGCAACAACTCGATCTATAGAAACTTGCTCCCTCACATGGCTTAATGGCCTTGTGGGGCTCCTCCAGGTGTCCATATTTTGATCGTCTGATCCAACTTACCAATTTTCCATGAAAGAGGATTTTAAAAGCATACGAAACCTTGTACTCAACAAAGAAAAACTTCAAAAATATTAAGTCAACGGAAAATTTCAGTTTTACATCAGGGAAAAGTGAAAACCATGAAAGTTAAAATTCTTGCTTATTCAAGGGCTATAGATGTGCCTACTCTTCCTACTAGCAAAAGACCATCTAGAACTGGACCTAATTCTCTGTTATTGATAATAGGAAACATTTAGACAATTCAGTTTTATTTTAAAGATGAAATAGTAAATGGGAAGAATCACCTATAAGAAGGTGATCAAGATCCATGGATAAAAAAAGGGAAGATCTTGAAAATAAAACTCCGAGACAAGCATCTTGTTTCAACGAATGAAAAAATCTAATAAAAGCATCCGAGACGGCTTTTGAATGGCTGTCTTTAATAAATGATTATTGGAGGCGGCTTCGAATAGCCGCCTCAAATAATCGTCTCCAAAAGTCCTTTTTTTGGTAGTGTGAACAGTCTGGGCAACATTCAACTTGCTGTAAAATTGGTAACAAGGCCATGGAATGATCTGATATCCATTGGAGCAGGCATCTGATCAAAGATCAAATGGCGGCGCAATGTAGTGTCCAACCAACAGTCCCTATCATCTACACTCCCATGTGGGGGACAACATTTGGTCTTCAGTACATCACAAGCCCAACTGTAATTGGGCAGCGCTCCAACAGATGGAGCACAACTAACAAATATATAAAAAAAATAACTTGCAGGCCACTCAAATATGGAGCAACAATGATATATCATGGGATGAATTATCACTAAAAGCAATTGCTCTTTTTTTAAAAATTGACAAAGCAAAAGTACAAAGAAGAAATGACAGAATGATATGCAGATACTCCAACAATATATTTACATGATCCAATGGAGAAGATCACTAACCACTAGAAAAAATTGCACAAGCAATTGCTATCCTTGTAGAACTAAGCAGGAAAAACTATAAGGAAGAAATTGATGAAGAAATAGGAAGATACTCCCCTAACAATATATCAGTGGAAGTAAGCACTAAGCACTTGAAAGATTAACCAAGAGGCAATTGACCTCCATAAAAAATTGAGAACGAAAAACAAGGAAGAATAAAATGACGAAACAATTGGCAAATACTCCTTTGATATTCACATTTTCCAATCCAAATTCAATATAAGGAAGAGATCTCCTTTGATGACCTCCTTATAGCAATTTTAAATGGTAGTTGGGACATGTCAAAGGTACACATGCCACATGCATTTGTCAATCCGGAAATGCAGGTGTCAGGTTCCTTCTTGGATTGTCTGTAGCCCAAAAATCATGACAATAGGAAAACTCTAACCGCCTGCTTTATAAATGGATCCGGTTTGTAAAAATTCAGGAAATACCTAACTTTGATCCTCCATTGCAATCAAGAGTCTAGAAATGGGTTCTCTGATCCTCTATTGCATATGGAGCTGAGATGGGTCCTTCTGCTTTGAGAGAGAGAACTGATAAGTGCAAAGCATGAGATTATCAAAAGAAAATAGAGAAAGGACAAAGACCATGGCCCAACTTTTGACAGATGTTGCACAATTTTGCACAATTTTGATCAATCCAAATTCCTCAAGTGGCATGACATCATATGAATTTCAACCAGCCCATTAGAAGATTCGTAGTATAGGATCCAAGAACTTGAATATGATTCCCTAAGTTCAACACATCAAGAGTTTCATATTATTGTGCGAAGGTTATGAGGCTCACATCCATTGATGGGCAGCACATTCTAGATAGGCCATCAATTCATTCTAATCATGTTTCTAAGAAGTTTCTCAAGTGATAGAACACCACCTTTGATTGAATAAAAAAAACGATGAAGATGGAAGATGAAGATCGCCTGATCGATGATGAAGTTTCTGCATTGACAACAACTAAAACTTTAAAAATCGAAAATCCTTAATAATTCAAAACATGTGAATTGTGTCTTTACAAAATCAAAACCCTAAATAATCGAGAATGCATGAATCGTTCACTTAGCAAATCAATAAAAATCAGATCTCACCTATGTTATAACAACATTCATTTTCGGAGCTCCGTACATCAAATGAATTTGCCGATTCTCCTCAAATTCTATATTAACAATAGGAAAGTAAGAACTAGTGCAAAGGAATTTGAAAAGTGATACTCATGAATGGCTTATCAAACAAATATAATCAACAGTGAAGACTTTGTAAACAAGAATTTCATACTGATGATAGGCAAGTTTTTTAAATGCTAAATCAAAGCTATATACTTTATCCAACATTCATGCATGAACTAACAAAAGTGCGCAACAAAATCTACTAAGGAGGTGGTGACTCTTAGGTAAATTAGAAGTAAATAAATTGAACAATTTGAAGCACAAATAGAGAAATCTTTCACTAAAACTAACACAAAGTATCAAAATGTGTATTCAATCTAATTATGATTATGAAGAACCATCTATTGAGCAACTTGCATATGAGCCGGTAATAGAGAAGTCATCTTTTCAAAAAAATAGTAATAGAGAAGTCATGTTTTCCGTTCATCCCATGTATCATAAACAAGTATTTGGCATTTCCTCAAACAAGTATCAGACAAACTCCAACTAATGGGGCGTGGGCATAACAACCCTGATTACACACAGAACATACATCCAAGAACCATTATCTGACTGAATGTTGCGAATATCCGCCTTTCTAAGAACACCTCGATCAAGATACAGGTATTTTTCGCTAGATTTGAATAGCAAAAGCCACTGATTTGTGAGTAAAATGGATGGACAAGAATCAGAAGATTCAAAACAAAGTACTGCTGATATGACTATTTTTGTGCAAAATCTCCTTCAGAAAATGCAAAGTAGGTTCCAAAAAATGTCTGAAAATATTGTCTCAAAGATCGACGAAATGGGAAGCCGAATAGATGAGTTGGAGCAGAGCATCAATGATCTCAAAGTGGAGATGGCACCGGAGTGCCCTCAGTCACCTATCGCTCCGTCTAAAGCGAATCCCGAAGAAACTAAGCCAGCAGACGGATCTGCCTAAGAGTCATTTGAAATGGGTAGGCCCTATTAACTTGAAGTGATACACAAAGGCCATAGTCGATGCTTCTCTTTTTATTATCTTCAACATCAATAGATATTGAAACTAGAATTGCTTCTGTTTGATGGGTATTTTTACCGTTGCCAAGGTTTTGTGGTCTTTGTTTCATGCTAAGAGAAGTAACAAAAGTAGGGTTGGACGGTGAAAAAATAAACAAATATATATATATATATATATATATATATATATATATATATATATATATATATATATATATATATATATATATATAAGAACACCTCGATCAAACCAAACATATTTTTGGATAAATAGACAAAAAAACAGATATACCAATTTTAAAAAAAAAAAAAAAACTCCTTGCATACCTTCTCTAGGACCAGATATTTTAGGGCTTCTTTGAATTTACAACTTGCTGCAGATAAGAGATTCCACATGGCACACATCGATTTCAACTTGCTGTAGATCAGATCAGAGAGAAAAGAGACTAGGAAAAATCATAGAGAAAAGTGAGAGCTTGACGATTTCATTGGGGTTTCATTGGAGTTTCGCACGAGTTAGAGAAAGACTTCAGTAATTGTAGAAGAAGGGGTCTAAAAGGAGTCACTCGGGTTAGGGTTTGATAGTTTTGCTATGAATTACTTTGGCGCTGGTTTTTTTGTTTTTTGGAGGGGCTTTGGCCTTAGTTAGAGGTCTCTTTTAATGTCTTGTTTTTTATAACAAGAGGTCTATTTTAATTTACTCTCTGATGCTTGGCTAAATACTGGCTTTGCTGGTAGTTAATTAATACCGCAGGCAAAACACCGTCGCTAAAAACCCATATTTTGTCGTGCCACCTGATGTTTGAGGTTCGTTCTGAATGCAGCGGACCCGTCAGTGATACCTTGGGCCTTTTAGGATGTCTCTTGTCTTTAGCATTCGATTATTAGTGATCAGATACCAAATGAGGGCCTCTGTAGAGACCCAAATTGGGCTCCAAGTCTCGATCGAAACATACTTCGAGAGAGGCGTACACCCGAGCTTCCAATAGCTTCTCCCATACCCTTAGGAATCTTTCCAAACCCTTAGGAACTTGCCGATACCCTTAGGAAACTTCCTAGATCCCTAGGAACTCACCCTAAATCCTTAGGAATTTTCTCAAACCCTTAGGAACTTGCCCATACCCTTAGGAATTCCCCCCAACCTTTAGAAACCTCTCCAAAACCCTTAGTTAACCCTCACGGGCATTGGTTAGAGAGAGATGAACTAGGGCTGGCAGGGACCTCTACTGAGACTGAATCTTATACCATTGAAAAATAGAGATTTTTCAGCTTTCCAACAAGCCAAGAATCACCTCAATCCGAGTTGTACATCAAAAGTTACGATAATCCGAGCAAGGCCCGAAAACCACACTTGGCTAGGGCATATATGGCACATGTATTACATGCGCCAAGCCATTTTTTCCCAGAAATGGCTTGGCGCATCTAATACTTGCACCAAGTACAAGTGGGACCCACCTCGGGCTCTGGACTTCTAGTTACTGTAGCTATGCTTGGTGCATCTAATACATGCGTTAGGCTTAGCTACACTAACTGATAGTTTTTTGCTCGAAAATGACTTTTGGGGTGTGACTTGTTGACCATATCAAAGTTTGGGATGGGTTTCATTAGGACTATTGCACTCATGTTTATCCTATTTGCAACCCTTTAGTCATTTGAATCCTCACCCTGTCATCCACCATTAAAGCCCCTTGCCTACATTTCTAAGCTCTCAAAATCCTAGAAAACCTTAGATTAGGAGATTACCTAATTGCTAATCCCAATTAGCCTCTAAGCACCCTCCTAACCTACCATTTTCCTATAAATAGAGAGGCACCTCTCCCTTTACAAAGGCTTGAAAAATTTTCCAAAGAGAAAAGATTAAGAGCTTTCCTTCCCCCTTTGGTGCGCCATTCTCATCCAAATTCCAAAATTCTAAAACCCTTTTTTAGGCCCCCCTCTTCCATCAAAAACCTTTGAGTTAGGAGAGAGTTACCCACTAACCTTCTTCCTCTATCTCTTAGCCATCAAGCCCTAGGAGCTAGAACCCTTCATTCAATCATCCAATCCATCGGAAGCTCACCAAAGCGCCCTCACGTGAAGGACAACAGTGGTGCTACAAGGGCCTGAGAGCTCCTGCTCTCCCCTCTATTCCTCTACCTTCTTAGCTTTTCTTCTATCCTCTAATTTGTGCTGTTACGCCGCCGAAATCTCAGCAAGTGTGGAGGGGCACAAATAGGATCCAAGTGCCTTAGGGTAAAGAGGAAGTGCCATTTTTATTTTTATTGTCCTTTTATTTTGGTCATAAGTAGAGACTGCTTTAGAGCGGGTTGATCGGGTGCCTAACACCTTCCCGATCAATAATCGAAACCCCTACACAAGAACCTTTGGCGTAGACCGGTAAATAAGAGTCACATTTTTGGTACTTCGGTGCTCATAAAATTGATCTAGGTTTCCCGGGACACCAAAAACTCCAGGTGGCAACTCTATTTTTTTAAAGGGTGCGCATCTTCGCGACGGGATCATCAAAAATCCCACAGTTGCACACAATAGCTATAAAACTGGTTTAGTACATAATCAGGTTCAGCCAGTTGGACCTGACTATTGCTCTGTAATATGTATATTGGTTTATAACTGTTGGACACGATTACTGCATCTATTTGCAATGCCTGGGTAGCGTAGCTAAAAATTGTTCATTTCGATCTGAACGAAATACCCAAGTATGTCTATAAATTGGTAGCTACTGGTATTCTGATCATCCTGTGATAACCTGATATCCAACAACCTTGAGAGTGAAAAAAAAAATAACAAAAAAATAACAAGATATCTTTTGCATTTTACCTTTAAACCAAGATTACATTGTTGTAGCATTTTCTCTTTCTCCTTGCTTTCCTGAGAATTCGCGTAATCTCTTTTGTTGCTTCCTCCATCAAAGAATTTGTCCTATTGCTTGGCACCGAACATAAACGAGTTTCATTAATTGATGCAGAACTAATTGATCAAATCAAGGGTTCCTTCGAATCTGAAATACATAACGTCAAGATCCCTGAAATATGAGGAAATCTGTTATTGACAGGATTGATGGGGTGTAAAAGGCTTTTCAAATTATGTTGCTGCGGAGAAGAGTCAATCCCCAGATTAATTAGAGTAATATATTTGTGTTATAATTATCTTATAATATATTAATTAGAGTACTATATAGTTGTATTATATTCATCAGGTGCTTATCATCATCTATTTTTTTAATGGTAATGATCTTCACCTTGGTGGTTGCAAGACTTATCTTGTGATTGTTTTTCTGTTTTGTTATCTCTATTTGTATTATAATCATCTCGTAACATTTTTTGAGGTGGTCAGATTGTATAATGGGGATCCATCATATGACCTCCCATGAGTGTATTTTGTGATGGCCTTGCCATTCCATAATATGACCTCCCCTTTTTTCTATAGACAACATTTTGGAGCTACTCCTCACTTTTTTCTTATGGGTTGTCTTACGATACCCCTGTTTTGAGTATGGTTTAGTATTTGTGGCTAATGCGCACATTTAATTTCTATTTACTAATTTGTCGTGAACAGTTAGTTGTGTTGATTGTGATTTCGACTTGTCTGTTTGTGGTAACTCTGTCAAAAGATTTGAGCCTCTCTTAAATGGATCAATGAGCACCTGTTTCAAATGGATCAATTTATGATATCTGCATTATTAATAAATTGATGATCTTTTTGACAAAAAAATTGATGATTTTGGCATGACTTATTTAACTGATGCATTCTTGTAAGCTATTTTGATATACATGTACTACATGCTTGTTATACCAAAGTATCCCCTTCTGCTAAAGTGGAGAACCCTGAACTTGTGGTGTGGTCTAAATCAGTTGCTGAGTTGATCGATTTGAATCCCAAGGAGTATGTGGCTCTGTCTGTGTGTCCTTGTAATTTAGGTGTTGTTTGTTTGTTGCATTTTGAAACTCAGTATAATGAAACTTCTTTGACTGAAACTGCCTATCATGGGTGCTCAAGTTGGGCAGAATATCCCTTCTATTTTTTTCTTGAACTCCAAATGATTTCTAAATTATGTTCCATATTGCTTTGTAATACAGGTAGTAGATCATAATGTTGTTGTTGGATTCATACTCTATAGGTAAAACCTGAAAAACTGCTACCCACCTACATCATATCTGTGCTTGCTTTTGTTAAAAGTAAATATGGTTAAATCGCATTTTCATGACGTTTTATAAATTAGACGGCTATCTAGAAAATGAAAGTTGACACTTGTTTTCCAACACAGTCATTTCTTAGTACTTCTACAGTCTAAGATAGGCGTTTAGCATAGCCATTTTCCCTGTGATGCAGGTGTTGGATCCATGTCAGTTAGGTAAGTGCAAATTTGATACCATGTAATTGGTTTGATTATGAGAAAGGATTTGTTCATAAAGGTATTGAATCAGCTCCCTTTATGCTTGTCCTCCAAAAAAACTATTTGATTTTGGTTTTAATATAGATGCAAGAGATCCAAATAGCATTCTTACTGTTGTTAGCCTTTCACATAGGCTGCAATATTTGGGAATGATGATTCCATGGTATTATAGATTTGGATTTGAGTCCATCAATCCAAATATACTGTTTGGATCACAAGTTTCTTTGCCTAGATATGGAATTTCCAAATCCAGTCATTTTACAAATACATAAAACATATTAATTTCAAATTATTTCAAATTCAGCGCTCCTTTATTTATTGGTTTTTTGCAGACAACAAAATATGTCAAATGAGAAGTAGATGCTTTGAAAAAGTTGCATCACGAGAACATAGTTCAATCGAAAGAGAAGGTATTTTCTACAAGTTTCGTTTAAATCTTTTTCTTCAATAGAAGAATGGATAAGACATATATCTTAACATATATATATATATATATATATATATATATATATATATATATATATATATATATATCTTATTTTTCTTTCTTAATAACTGATACTATGAGCTATGTAGCCGTAACAATCAGTACATTAAAGGTTGCCATGATGATTGAAATTTCACAACAAAATTATTTTATGAAATAAACTAATTAATTCAGCTTTTGTCACATGAAAGGCTAATAGATACTCCCGATATTTATTTTATTTTATTTTTTAACAAGGATAAAGGGATGCTATTTCGAGTGCCACATGACATCAATCTGACTTGGTGCTAGGTTCCTAAGCCCGAGCACAACAAATGATGTTTGCGTCACCATGGGAGTGCAGGGATTTTGGCCAGAATTTTGAATTCTATAGGATTGGGCCACGATGATATCACTCAAGTAAGCCAGAATTTTGAATTCCTGTAGGTTGGGCCTCAATGATATCACTCAAGTTTAGCAGTTTTGTTTTATGTTCAGTGGTTTCTTTCAAAAGATCTATGAAAATGTTTTTGTGTTTCTTTCAAAAGATCTATGACAGTTTTGTTGCGTGGAAGTAAAAATTACATGCTTGATTTTTTTACACAACCATTAAATGTAGGGTAACTTTGTGATCTTGTGGACCTTTGAAGGTATCTATGGGAAGTTTAGTTTTTGTGGATGTAGTTTGTTAAATGGACCCATGTAACAAGTTTATTTACCAGGGTGATTCGAAAAATTGGATTATAGTGGCTGAATTGGATTATAGTGGTTGAAATTTATTGCTTTTATTTAATTGTAAATTCTTTATTTATACAGGCAAGTTAATAATAACTGCAAATAACTGCCCTCCCTTTCAGAAATCTGAGATGAGATGAAGTACTATGCAATGTTAGCAAAAGTTGGGGTTCATCACTTCAGTGGGAGTTCTAACTCTGGTTTTGTAGAGACCTTTGAGGCTCAGGTCAAAGGTATTTAGAGGGTTCTCATCCTCTTATACTGCTGCAAAAGACAGTCTTTTAAAGCTGATTTGTAACTTCTGATTGGTTTGAATACTATTTGGTCGTAAGTATTGTCGTCATTTGTGGCCATTCAACATCCAATAGTGTATTGGTTTTTCTATGAAACATGTGCTATTGTTGTTGGATTTTTAACCTAGTTTTAGTTGCTTTTTTGATAAAATCTAACAAGTATGGATGCTGCTACTCATAGCTAAATTGAGATTTGGTTATTATCATGTTATATAGTGGTGCAGTGGACCAATTGATCATTGCCCTACAGCACCACTATATATAACATGGACTGTAGTCTACCATATATAGACACTAGTTGTGAGGTGGTGAAATTTAAAAAAAAAATAAAAAAAATACCTACACCGACAGCTCCAGCCAATGGTGTAGGTGGGACAATAGATTTTGAAAAAAAAGACTAATTTTTTTTATTAAAACACCTACGCCGACGGCAGCAGCCGCAGTCATCGGCGTAGGTTGGGAATTAATTTTAAAAATAATATATTTTTTTTTAAAAACCCTATGCCCCCCCCCCAACTCTATGCCAACAGCTTCAGCTATCGGTGTAAGAATTAGCCAACCGAAGTATTGCCGAAGGCTGCCAGCCGTCGACGTAGATCCCTTTTTTTGTAGTGGATGGTGCTAACAATGAGTGCGGTGGGGTGGAGAGGTTGTGGTGGGTTTGGTGGTGATTGTGGTAGTGCTAGTAGAGTTGTTGGTGACAAGGTGAGGTGATGATTGTGGTGGTGGTGGTCGAGGATTATTATTCTTTAATTATCACTAATTTAGCTTTGTGAATTTGGCAAATATGCTCTGAAACTATAATTGCAAAAAGTTTTTCTTTCTTCCACATAGCCTACGTCCAAGACTATAGGGTGGGACATAGATGTTCAAAGGCGTTTTTGACTACAAAAGGTAATATACCACGATGCCTTTTAGGAGGCACACCATGGTATATTTTGTACAACCCAAAGTTCTTAGGGTATCGAATGCACTATGTCGGCCTTTGTAGGCACCTTGTAGTTGTGGCATACACCAATGAGCCTATGTTGCCGTACACTACAAAAAATAAGCATATTATTGACACCAAAAATTGCTGCTATTAACAAAAAAAAAGGACAGTTTAGAAAACAACCTTAAAAAACAAATGTTTTAGCAAAAAATTCCATAACTTAAATGTTTTAAAAAAACAATGCTTTCACAGTTTTTGAAGTTCTGTGATCCGTGAAAGCATTGTTTTTAATGAGGATTTGAGATCTCATGAATCTCTGAACTTCAAAAAACCGTGAAAGCATTATTTTTTTAAAACATTTAAGTTATGGAATTTTTTGCTAAAAAGTTTGTTTTTTAAGGTTGTTTTTCTAATTTTCCCCAAAAAAAACTTGTTCTTTCAATAGTGACAGACTAGTAATAGCAGCAATTTTTTTTATTAATAGCGGCAGTTTTTTGTGCCGCTAATAGCCTTATTTTTTGTAGTCACAAAGAGACACTGTGGTAGTGCTCCATAGGCCAAAGTATCTAGTTCATAGTATGCACTATGACAACCTTCCAAGGCATGCATGGTAGTGCCTCATAAATTGAAACTTTTTTTTACTCCCAAGTACATGAATCGATTCAATAAAATTTTAGCTAAAGTGCAAGGTCGAACTCACAGGTACAATTGTTCAAACAATTCTTAAAGCCAACAATCAAAAATCAAGTGAAAGTAACACTAACCTAATCACAAAAGTGTTGGAATAATAATTACAACAAATTAAAATAAAGGCACATCTATTTAGAAGAAAGTATCACTTGAGAAAGAATTGCATTAGGATCCTAAATTGTTTCATCTAAAACTTATATTTCTTTATCGCGTCGACCTTAGACTTTGGTTGAAAAGTTAAGCCTCATAATTGTATGAAATCAATCTACAGTTATGAAAAATAATACAATTATATTAATTTAAAGATAGGTTAACAAAAATATGTTCTTTCTTACCTCATATGAATAAAATGGAATCATTTAATGTATCTAATAATTATCAAATCACAATAAATACCCGAATCCAATAAAATCAACACAAATCAAGCATGGATCTAAGAGGGTTAATCCGAAGTCATGAGCAAAGCAGGACTAGTGCTCATATCCCAGATCTAACTTTCTTGATCAAAATAGGTAAGAACAACATTCACTTTAAATACAAGCTAACAACCTACATCATGGTTTTGGTGCACAGAAGTATAGATCTAAATAAAATTGATTATATCCTAAAAAATAAGATATTTAGCTACTCATGCTTAAATGTAAATAACAAGGAAAATAAGAAAATAATGACTACTGATGAGTACTGAAAAATGATGATATTTCACCCCTAAATACCTATATTTAGCTGTCCAATGAAGTCTATCTGATGAGAATGATTAGATTTGAAGTGTTTCAGGTAAATACAAGCCAAGTATAGAAAACAGCTCAAGAATTCTGAATATAATGTCAAAACACTGCAACTTTGGGTAATCAAGAACTTGGTGCGATTTGCGGCTAAATTTGGACCTTCAAGACGGCCGCATTATAAAATTTTCAAAACATGACAGTTGTAGATATTTTCGTCAGCTTTCCAACGGCGCAAGAATCACCTCAATCCGAGTTCGAAACAGAACGTTATGGCCGAAATACCGAAGCCGTATCTGATATAAAGAAAGTGCTAAATTTCACGGATTTCTGGGGTCGATGCATCGACCCTATAGGTCGATTAATCGAGGATGAGTCAGAGTCTGACACGAAACTGACACTGTAAAGCAAATTTTTGGGATGTTTTGGCGGCTCGATGCATCGACCCTCCCTGGTCGATTAATCGACCCTAAAAGTTTGGCTTGGGAGACTTCCGCGACGAGGGTCTATTTAAAGCGACTCAAACACTTCGGAAAGGGGGATTAGAAAGGAGATTTTTTTAGAGAATTAATTTTAGGTTTAGAGTTTTTAGTTTTTAGCCATTATTTTTCATAGTTAGACATAGAAATAGGGAAGTTTTATTATTTTTTTTTTAGAGCTTTGTTCCTTTAATTTTTTCAGTACGCATCCCTTCAGTTTATAAATTTTGTTCAAAGTTTATTCCGGCATTAGTTTCGTTTCTGAAGATCATCGTACCTTTGGATCAAAGTAAGTTCTTTTGAAGTTTGAGGTAATTTCAATTTATTAAATTAATGTTATTTTCCCGTATTTATTTATTTATGTCATTTAATTACAATATGTGTGGCTAAATTTATAGGGATGGGGATCTAATAATTCCCATCCGAGGGATGTACTTTTAATAATATAAATTTAGGATTAAAATATGAGATTTTATTTTATGGTTGTTGTGCTATCATGAACGGATGAAATCCCCGCCACTAATCGGGATCGCATGTGCCTAGCCATGCCCGGGATCTTAAATCTGTGACGGTAATTTTACCCAATCATTATTATGGTCTTTTTGCTTTCATCGTATGGATCTAATTACGATTATGTTCTAGGATTGAGTGTGCCTAGCCATGCCTTGGATCTTGGTTCTGTAATGGTAATTTTATCTTAAATACTCCCTAATCTGAATAAAGTGTGCCTAGCCATGCCCTTGATTTCAGATTTATAAGTGGTATTCTTGTTGGAATTTTCACCCACTTTGGGAATGATTTTTATTTGAACCTGAGATCATGTGTGCCTAGTCATGCCCTTGATCCTAGATCTATATATGAAAATCATCTAAGTCCTGATTGCAGGGATGCAACGTGGAACCTATTAGGGTGTTGACCATTGATCTTCCATAAAAGATGTTTGTTACCAATGAAATATCTCATAGTTTAATCCTTAGATTTATATTATAGGAAGCACGGACCAAAGATGGGAGGATTTAGTATCTTCATCTTTATCATCATCTTTACCTTTACTTTTGAATTATCAATTAAGTTTTATTTTTGTAGTCATTAATTACCATCTCATCAACCGCTTAAATCATAAAACTGGTAGAATACTGTTAGATCTTAATAGATTTCTAGAATTGCTTGTCTCTTTTAGATACTTCAAAATTAGTCCTCGTGCGAACGATCTCGTACTCCGCACCCACTATATACAAACCGATTCGTGCACTTGTGAGTAAAACATCACATTAAAAAAATCACATCAAGTTTTTGGCGCCGTTGCCGGGGATCAAATTAAGAAAATCTGAATTTTTGGTAGACAATAAATTTTAGGAATTTTTGAGGATTAAAATAGTATTTCTGCTTAATTAAAAAAAAAAAATATATATATATATATATATATATATATATATATTTTTTTTTTTTTTTTTGCTGGAAGTCGATGCATTGACCCCCATTGTCGATACATCGACCTTCCTCGATTGATCGAGTGTGACTCGATCAATCGATCTCTGAAAAAAAAAAAAAAAAAAAAATTCAAAAATTTCAATTTTAAAATTTTAAATTAAAAAAAAAAAAATAAAAAATTTTGAGGTTTTCCTGCCTGAAACCTCCACTCTGTGCATCATTTGCATGCACACTAGGTCTTCTAAAGAGAGAAATTTAGAACCTGTAAATTCTGAGATCGAACGTGCCTGCCGGTCAAATCGTAAGGACACTAGATCAAGGCAAAAATTTTTAAGTGAATCATCCACTGAAGTCAATATGACTGACAACATGAATGGGCAACTCGAACAAGAGGAAGAACCAACATTGAGAGAACTGTTTTCTCCGATAACTACAAATACCCCATCATGCATTGTATACCCCGCCACACCTGGTGGCCGGTTTGAAATTCGGACAAATGTCATCCAAATCCTTCCAATCTTTCATGGCATGGAGCGAGAAGATCCATACCAGCACTTTAAAGACTTCGTCGAAGTCTGCTCATCTGTTTACCAAAATTTCAACGAAGAATCTGTTAGGCTGCGCTTATTTCCTTTCTCTATAAAGGATAAAGCAAAAACATGGTTAAATTCTCTACCATCGGGATCCATAACCACCTGGGATCAGATGGTCAAAAAGTTTCTGTCAAAGTTCTTCCCTATGGCGAAGACGAATGTCCTTAGACATGAAATCACGGATTTCACGCAAGAGGAGGATGAGAGATTATATGAAGCTTGGGATAGATTCATGGATCTCTTACTCAAATGTCCGCACCATGGATACTCAAAGTGGAGACTGGTCCAGTGTTTCTACAATGGACTGAATCAACCAAATAGACATCTGGTGGAGTCAATGAATGGCGGAGGATTCCTGAGCCTTAAGGAAACCGAATATTATGCTTTCCTAGAAAAGCTAGCTGAGGATTCTCAGCACTAGGATTTCACAAAGACTCGGGAACAATCAGTCAAAGCCCGTGATCAAGCCGAGAGTTCAACCAAGAAAGGAGGACTATACGTAGTAAAGGATTCCCAGATCTGATGGCTAAAATTGATTTCCTCACTCAACAAGTGGAGGAATTGAAATTAAAGAAGAATGTGCATATGGTCAATACACAACCTGAGCCATGTTCAATTTGTGCAAGTCCAATGCATATGGCAGATGATTGTCCTTCAATGCAGAACTATCATGAAGACACATCTGAACAGTTAAATGTTGTGAATAATTATGGGTGGAATCAAGGAAACGTTTTCAATGAGAATAACCCAAATAGCTGGAGATACCACCCAAATTTCTCATGGAAACAAGATAATCAAAGAATGCAGCCCAGGAAACAGGGGACGAACTTTTATCCCCAACAAAATTTCAATCAAGGACCGCAGCAGAACTACGGTCAAGGGCAATTTCAGCAGCAAGGGTTCAATAACCCAAATCAATTTCAATACAATCAAAATGCACCACGGCAAATGAACCAGAATTTTCAGTTTACGCAACCAATGGGAGGTTATCAAAACCAACCACAACAAAATTTTGTGCCGACATTTCCACCACCTGGATTTAACAACCCACAGGGAAATCCTGCCCAACGTCCTCATACACAAACTCCTTCTACTGAGGACCTGATGAAACTCATTCATTCTCACACGTCCTCAATCTCTAAAATAGAGACCCAAATTGGGCAATTGGCATCTTTTCTCTGTGAAAGAGAAAAAGGTTCGTTTCCAAGCCAACCTGTTCCTAACCCAAGGGGCCAAATGGTTGTTGAACAAATATCAACTTCAACACAAGAGGATAATCAACAACAAATTCGGGCAATCACAACGTTGAGATCTGGAAAGCAGGTCCATAACAAAGTAGTGTTGCAAGAGGAGGAGGAAGAGTCTAATGGAGAGAAGAAATCTGAAGAGAGAGAAGAAATTGATGACAAAGTACAAGCAAAAGAAATATCAGATGACGAGAGTGAACAGAAGAAAAGTTTTGTTCCGAAAGCACCGTACCCGCAAAGATTGATGACACCACTGAGAAATCGCGATGTGGAAGGAATAAATGAGATTTTTAAGCAGTTAAAAATTAACATTCCCTTCCTGGATGCCATCCGTCAAGTACCTGCTTATGCTAAATTTTTGAAGGAATTGGTCACAATCAAAAGAAAGACCAATATTCCGAAAAAGGCTTTCTTAGCCGAGCTGGTTAGTTCAGTGTTGCAAGCAAAGCTCCCAATCAAATACAAGGACCCAGGTTGTCCTACAATCTCGATCATCATTGGCGATAACCGTATTGATCAGGCCCTTTTAGATTTAGGAGTGAGTGTCAACTTGTTGCCTTATTCTGTGTATAAGGAGCTCGAATTGGGAGAACTTAAGACCACTGCGATGACCCTTGATTATGATGGTCCGTAAAGTAAAGATCCCTCAAGGAATTGTGGAAGATGTCCTCATCAAGGTGGATTCTTTCTACTTTCCTGTAGATTTTGTTGTTCTAGACACTGAACCGGCATCAAATTTGAAGAATAATATTCCAGTGATTCTAGGAAGACCATTCCTAGCAACCTCCAATGCGCTGATCAATTGTCGAAACGGGATCATGAATCTGTCATTCGGGAATATGACAGTGGAACTCAACATTTTTAATATTGCCAAACAGCCCATGGAGGATGATGAACATGCACAAGCATGCATACTCGATGAAATTGTAGAGGAAATATTTCATGCATCTGAATCTGAAGATCCTTTAGCAGCTTGCCTTGCGCATTTTGGAGAAAATTTCGATGTGGATCAACTAATCCAAGAAGTAAATCACATGTTGGACTCCACACCACGTCTGGGTGAAGAACATGAAATAGAGTTTGGAACTCAAATTGAATTAATCAAGGAAAAGCCGAAAGAGGAGGAGAAAGTGTCTTTAGAACTTAAACCTCTTCCGGAAAATCTCAAGTATGCCTACCTGGGGGAGAATGAAACTCAACCCGTTATAATATCATCAACACTGGATGCGAATCAGCAAGGCCAACTCATGAATGTACTCAAAGAGCACAAAAGTGCCCTCGGTTGGTCGATAAAAGATATCAAAGGCATTAGTTCGACGGTGTGTATGTACCGAATCCATTTGGAAGACAATGTTAAGCCTTCTAGAGAACCACAGAGGAGACTGAACCCTATAATGCAAGATGTGGTCCGAAATGAGGTAATCAAACTTTTAGATGCTGGAATCATATACCTCATCTCGGACAGTAAATGGGTCAGCCCCACACAAGTGGTCCCTAAGAAATCGGGAATCACAGTGGTGAAGAATGAAGAAAACATACTGGTCCCTACAAAAATTCAAACAGGGTGGAGAGTGTGCATTGATTATCGGAAGTTAAATTTGATGACGAGGAAAGATCACTTTCCACTTTCGTTTATCGATCAGATGTTAGAAAGATTGGCCGGGCATGAGTACTATTGCTTTCTCGATGGGTATTCCGGGTATAACCAAATAGTCATTGCACCGGAGGATCAGGAGAAGACCACTTTCACATGTCCTTTTGGTACTTTCTCCTACCGATGAATGCCGTTTGGGCTTTGTAATGCACCAGCTACATTCCAAAGATGTATGCTGAGTATTTTTTCGGATATGGTCGAGCGATTCCTTGAAGTCTTCATGGACGACTTCTCGATACATGGAAACTGTTTTGCTGACTGTTTGAATCATTTGTCGCTAGTGCTTGCACGATGCCAGGAGAAGAACCTTGTTCTTAACTGGGAAAAATGTCACTTCATGGTTAAAGATGGCATTGTTTTGGGACACATCATATCGTCCCAGGGTATCAAGGTCGATAAGGCTAAAGTTGATTTAATTGCCGACCTACCACCACCGAGGACAGTGAAGGAAATCAGATCTTTTCTGGGCCACGCCCGGTTTTCTGAGCGTTTTATTAAAGATTTGATGAAGATATGCGGCCGCTCTGCAGCTTACTTTCGAAAGATGCCCCATTCATCTTTGATGATAAATGTTTGCGGGCCTTTGAAACCATTAAGGCCGAATTGATAAAAGCTCCAATTATTCAATCTCCGAACTGGGAGTTCCCGTTCGAAATTATGTGCGACGCCTCTGATTATGCAATTGGAGCTGTTTTGGGGCAACGAATACAAAAATTACCGCATGTAATCTACTATGCGAGTCGCACTCTCAACGATGCCCAGTTGAACTACTCGACCACTGAAAAGGAACTTTTGGCGGTAGTTTTCGCGTTGGATAAATTTCGATCCTATTTATTAGGATCTAAAGTTGTGGTATTCACAGATCACGCTGCTCTGCGTTATCTGTTCGCTAAGAAAGACGCTAAGGCACGCTTAATTAGGTGGATCTTGTTGTTGCAAGAGTTCGATTTGGAGATCAAGGACAAGAAAGGCTCAGAAAATGTGGTGGTCGATCACTTGTCACGAATAATTATTGAGAAACCTGACGAGCCTGTTCCGATCTTGGAGCACTTCCCAGATGAACAGTTGTTCAGGATTGATTGCCCACTTTGGTATGCGGATCTTGTCAATTTCCTAGTCATCGAGAAATTACCTCACCATTGGTCGAAGAATGAGAAATCTATTTTCTTAGCTCGGGTGAAACACTATTTTTTCGAAGATCCGTACTTATTCAAATACTGTCTTGATCAAATCATACGAAGATGTATTCCTGAATCTGAGCAACCACAAATCATCTCGTTCTGTCATGAGTTAGCTTGTGGAGGTCACTTTAGTTCCAAAAGGCTGCGAAAGATCTTTCAAAGTGGTTTTCTTGGCCGACGATATTTAAGGATTGTCATCAACATTGCAAATCCTGTCACAACTGTCAAATGCTGGGCCGAATCTCAAAGCGCAACATGATGCCGCTCAATCCAATTTTAGAAGTTGAATAATTTGATGTTTGGGGGATCGATTTTATGGGTCCTTTCCCGAATTTGTTTGGAAATACGTTCATTCTTGTCGGTGTTGACTATGTTTCGAAATGGGTAGAGGCCGTGGCTTGTAAATCTAATGATCACAGAGTAGTGATCAAATTTCTCAAGGATCAAGTGTTTTCACATTTTGGCATTCCAAAGGCGATAATCAGCGATGGTGGAAAGGACTTTTGCAATAAAGTGTTCACCAATTAATGAAGAAATATGGTGTCACACACAAAGTTGCTACACCTTACCATCTTCAGACAAGTGGCCAAGTTGAAGTCTCTAATCGGGAACTTAAGCGGATTTTAGAAAAGACAATCAATCCGAACAGTAAAGACTGGTCGTTAAAGTTGAATGACGCTTTATGGGCGTATCGAACTGCATTTAAAACTCCGATTGGCATGTCGCCGTATCGGTTGGTCTTTGGTAAAGGATGTCACCTCCCGGTTGAACTGGAACATCGAGCATTTTGGGCCGTTAAGTCATTGAATTTCGATCTCCTGAAATCTGGTACCCAAAGGGGCTTCCAAATAAATGAATTAGAAGAAATCCGTGCTGATGCATATGATTGTGCTAAATCGTACAAGGACCGTATGAAACGGGTTCATGATCAATCTATTCTGCGAAAATCGTTCGTTATTGGTCAACTGGTTCTACTCTACAATTCCCGACTTCATCTATTTCCAGGGAAACTAAAAACCCGTTGGAATGGTCCTTTCAAAATCTCTCGAATACTCCCCAATGGGGCAGTAGATATTATCAACCCGAAACACGAAAATATTTTTCGAGTTAACGGTCAGCGATTGAAACCGTTCCTTGAGAATGCGATTGCATTCTCTGACACTCTTTCTTTGAGTGAGCCACTGGCTCACCTTGACTGAGCGATTCCCAAGGTCGAGCTATCGACTTTAAACTAGCGCTCATTGTGAGGCAACCCAAGTGTGTACTTCCCGTTTGGTTTTGTATTGTGTAAAAAAAAAAAAAAAAAAAAATAATAATTTTGGGAGTCGATGCATCGACCCCCTCTGTCGATTAATCGACCCACCCTGGGTCAATGCATCGACCTTCCCATGGTCGATTAATCGACCATTTTGGTCGATTAATCGACAGCTTTAATGCAGTGTCCTTTTTCAAGGAGACTGCATTTATGACGGTTTTTGACTTTTTCTTTAGTCGATTAATCGACTCGAGTCGATGCATCGACTGCTGATTTTGGAAATTGGGCTGCTTTTCGAATTCTGCCCATTTTTGTCTTATTTGGAGTTGATTAATCGACTCTTTATGAGTCGATTAATCGACTTTTATTTTGGGGCATGCGTTTTTGGGTTTTTCTTTGCCTCGATTTAAGTCGATTCATCGATTGTTACAATCGATTAATCGACTTTTCCACTTTTGGCCGTTGCGTCTTTTCACTTAAAGACGTTGCGTGTTTCGATACGTCGGGATTTATGACGTGCCTGTTTTCAATGGAGTCGATTAATCGACTCTTTGGTCGATTAATCGATTATTTAGTGGTGTGTCCGTCCCGAGAGGACGCCTTTGCGCCTATTTAAATGGAGCAGTCTTGCTACGATTTTCATTGAGTTTGTTTTTCTGACTGCCTCCGACATTCCGACAGTGCAAACATGGCTTCGACCTCTGCCGCACCGCAAAGACTTGTACAACGCCCTGCTGGTCATCCACGTGATCAGCCAAGTGGTCGCTTCGCGACCCGCGACCTGTGTTCCGAATATGTTTTTGATCTCACGGCTTTTCAAGCACTGCCTATCTGCGCCGTTTCCCTCGCCTATGCGATGGCTCTCAATGCCCATTTTCTCCTCACTCCACCCATGATCAAAGTGTCTGAACGCGTTGTTCGGTTATTCTATCAGAACATGGCATGGGTGCCCGCCTCCGTCGAGAATCAAGTCGCCGCCCACTTCACTGTTTCAATTGATGAGTGGTCGCGCCCGATTTACCCGCACACCATTGCAGAGGTCTTTAATGTTTCGTGCGAGCGCCCTCACAATCACACTTTGGGTGAGGAACTAGACGAGTCTCAGGAGGATATAATCAACGAGATGTGCCGCGGCATATTTTCTTCTGGGATCGCCACTAGGCGATCGGCGTTGCTGCGCTCGCTTTTGTTTTGGGATAGTGTGGTCGAGTAATCCGCCTGACGCTTCAGCGCACGGTGATCGGGTTCAAGCGCTTTATGGGGCCCACCGCAATTCATGGATCAATGTGCCCAGGATTATTCATGATGGCATGTGGCGATGCCATGACGAACTCACTAAACCTACAACTGGTGAAGCCCCGTTGGTCTACTTCCCCATTATGTTATGAAGTTGCTTAATTTTCTTCGTTTCCCGTTCTACCGGGATGATGATATCGGGGACCTTGCATTCTATCGTTATGGTGCGTCCCAATGGAACCGCAGTATGCGTCTCTTGGGAAATATCCCTGATGTCCCTGCTGATGCACCAGCCCAACCGGCTCCCCCACGCCAGCGTCACCACGTTCGCCAGGATGACCAACATGCACCTGATCAAGGACCCGAGGAGGGTGTGTTGCTTGGCTCGCTCCAAGCCCAAATTACCTCTTTACAAGAGGAGCAGTAGCGACAACATGGTGTACTCCTGCGCTGTAGCCACTATGATCGTTCCTTCCTCCATCAGATCGGGCAGCGCATGTGGCCTGATAGTTATGATGAGATGCGCGCCAGGGCCCGCCAGGCCGAGGAGGATGGAGATGATTAGTTTGATTAATCTAGGATTAGGATTTTTCGTTTTGTGTTATTTTTCTTTCTTTTGTTTAGGCTGTTTATTTTAGGAGTCAAATCAGCAGTGTCCTTGAAATCATCGTATTTATCAATGAAAAAGTGTGTTTTCTAATCTGTGTGGGATTGCCAAAATTTTGCAAATTACCGGTTGCCTTTAGAGTAGTTGAAAAGCACCATTAAAATATCATTTTTTAAAAAAAATTTCAACTCTCTGCCAAGATGGTGTCGATTAATCGACCCAATGTTTGCAAAGAAAAAAAAAAAAAGAAATTTTTTTTTTTTTGGAGTCGATGTATCGACCCCAATGTCGATTAATCGACCCCAAAGGGTCGATGCATCGACCTTTAGGGATCGATTAATCGACCCTATGTTTGCGAAAAAAATAAAATAAAATAAAATTTTTTGGGAGTCGATGCATCGACCCCAATGTCGATTAATCGACCCCCCAAGGGTCGATGCATCGACCTTCAGGGATCGATTAATCGACCCCACCGTTTTTTTGTTTTTTTTTTGTTTTTTTGCGGCGGTACTCCTATTGGAACTCTAATTTGCCACTTTTCTCACGACCGTGGACTCCCTTAGACGTATTGCCACAATTTTCATTGTTTCTTTTTTTGGAGGACACCTCTTTCCACTCCTACTCCAACTCTATATATTTTTTCCCTTTATATTCACCTTTAGGCTCACTTTTCATTAACTCTGCACAATCTTTCTTATGGCCCGACGATTATACATCACCAGAGCACGATTATCAAAGATGGAGGAGACTGCTAAAAAGCGGGAGCGCCGCTCTCATCGGACGGTCCCTTTTGTGTCCAACAATGCTGAAATCATCGACCTCGATCCGATGATCATTCCTTACTGGGGAGAACCATCTAGAAAGAAGGTAAATCGTTCAAAATCTCCTACGCCATGCTTCAATATTGATATCGAGATAATTGATGTGATGCCATCACCATCTCCCCCATCTTCATCTCCTACTTTCGCCTCCCCACCTCCATCCATACAATCGGCGGTGTCTCATCAATTTCCCCTTGATCTTTGGGAGAAATTGTTCCCTGTGCCTAAGAATATCAATTTAAGTGACCCGAGGTGGATGGTCCGCCTGCCAATGATTAACAGAGTTGGATTCATGTTTAGTTTAGGATTTAGGATTTATTAGTTTTTTTTTTCTTCTTTCCTTTTTGTTTTGTTTTGTTTAGTTTAGATTGTTTTTAATTCCCTCAATAGTGTAACCATATTCCCTTCAATATATTTTTTGTCATGTTCCAATTTGATGCACATATTCTCTGCACCTGATCTTTGTGTTGAGATACTTCTTTCAAACAGGTTTGGGGGTGCGCTACCTCTTTCAGTCAATGCGGACATTGTCATCTTTAGGTTTGGGGGTATGGTTATTTATGTTGCGTCATTTATATGTTTTATCTGAAAAAAATTTTAAATTTTGAAGTCATCATGCACATTATTTTACGATTGTTTTCAAACTTTAGTTGATGATGCATGTGAATTTAATTTTGAGAATAATAGTGTCATATTTTGATTACTTGTATCTAAGATGATGAAGCTTAATGTGATATTTTGTGGATAATTTTGATATTCATGCTTAGAATTTTTACACTGATACCAAGCTAAGACTTAGAAATCGATGAACTGTTTTGAATGTTGAATCTTAGGCTCTCAGTGGAGACTAAACCCAGTGAGCTTTAGAGCTAATTTCCCGTCATTGATGAGTGAATATATAAACTCGAAGTTTTCTTTGAATACGACTTATTTTGCATAATCTCATACACTTCATTTTGACTTGTGACTTTGCATGAAATCAAATTCATATCATTATGTTAGAATGTACTGTATATCTACTCAAGACAAATAGGCAAAGTTACTATCTTTTAAGGACATGATTGAAGGCCATCTTTGGCTCGTTTGTGCTTAAAATGCCCCACCTCAAATAAATTTATCTTTCTAGTACCCCTTTGAGCCTATTAGAAAAATTTACCTTTATACATTCTTTGATAAGCCACGTTAACCTTTAATCCTTCACAATTTCTGAAAATTCAGCTTTACCCTTCTTATTTATGAGAAATTAGGAACGAGGGATGAGAGTGAACGAAAAGAGAGTAAGTGGAGAGATACTGAGTTGTGGTGTTTACTGAGAGTGTATGGCAAAAATAAAAAGAAAAAGGGGGGAGAAAAAGAAAAAGAAAATTGTGAAAAATAATGAAAAATCTGAGGTGCTTCAAGAAAAGGAAATTCAAAAGAAAAAGAGAGTTGAGAAAAATAGAAGAATATTGAAAAAAAATAGTGAGAGATTAGAAAAGAAAAAGAAAAAATCAAAAAGGTATTTCTTTTCCAATTTCTCAGAAACTTTGAATCCCAACTTCCAATTCTTTCTTACCCTTTCCTGAGCCCCATTACAACCCTAAAAAGACCTTCATGATCTGATCTTGCATTAGTAACTGCCTTGTGGAGAGTAAATATGTGATACTTATGACACGTGATATGACATGTTTAGGATATACAAGTATCTTCTTATGAGATTTATTTTTGTTCATTGATTGCATCGTGTTTCATTTATCATGTGAGCCCTTTTTATTTGCTTTATATTGACCTCTCACATATGTGCGAAAACTATCCACTATCGGTGTCTGTATATTTTGAGAGTATACCTAAAGTGAGGATTGAGTCAAAACAACAGATTCAACGGTTTTCCATTTGAACTAGTTCTGAGATGAATGAATTTTGGTTTGGTTATGCACACACTTCACGTTTAGGCATGAATGGATGAGCTATCTAACGATTTGAGTATTAGACTAATTTGAATGGATATTAGTATGATTAGTATAACATTGTTATTTAAAATTGAGAATTCGCATGTTGAATTGATTAATGATTTTTGTTTTTGAATGGTATATATGTTATCAAAATCATGTTTTGAAAACTCAATTTTATCGATGATTTCAAAAATATATTAAAGTTTGTGGGTAACTTCACTGTAAACCCTCAGGAGACATAACTCCTCCACTAGGATCACCTAGGGGTTTAAAGGCTTGTTGCACATGCTAAGTGCAATCATGTTCCCTACGAAAGTGACATTTATTTTCTTTAGTTTGCTTTGCTCGAGGACTAGCAAAGTGTAGGTTTGGGGGGATGATGAGTACTGAAAAATGATGATATTTCACCCCTAAATACTTTTATTTAGCTGTCCGATGAAGGCTATCTGATGAGAATGATTAGATTTGAAGTGTTTCAAGTAAATACAAGCCAAGTATAGAAAACAGCCCAAAAATTTTGAATATAATGTCAAAACACTGCAACTTTGGGTAATCAAGAACTTGGTGCAACTTGCGGCTAAATTTGGACCTTCAAGACGGCCGAATTATAACATTTTCAAAACATGAACGTTGTAGATATTTTCGTCAGCTTTCCAACGGCTAAAGAATCACCTCAATCCGAGTTCAGGACAGAACGCTATGGCCGAAATTCCGAAGCAGTATCTGATATAAAGAAAGTGCTGAATTTCACGGATTTCTGGGGTCGATGCATCGACCCTATAGGTCGATTAATCGAGGATGAGTCAGAGTCTGACACGAAATTGACACTGTAAAGCAAATTTTTGGGACGTTTTGGCGGCTCGATGCATCGACCCTCCCTGGTCGATTAATCGACCCTAAAAGTTTGGCTTGGGAGACTTCCGCGACGAGGGTCTATTTAAAGCGACTCAAACACTTCGGAAAGGGGGATTAGAAAGGAGATTTTTTTAGAGAATTAATTTTAGGTTTAGAGTTTTTAGTTTTTAGCCATTATTTTTCATAGTTAGACATAGAAATAGGGAAGTTTTATTATTTTTTTTTTAGAGCTTTGTTCCTTTAATTTTTTCAGTACGCATCCCTTCAGTTTATAAATTTTGTTCAAAGTTTATTCCTGCATTAATTTCGTTTCTGAAGATCATTGTACCTTTGGATCAAAGTAAGTTCTTTTGAAGTTTGAGGTAATTTCAATTTATTAAATTAATGTTATTTTCCCGTCTTTATTTATTTATGTCATTTAATTACAATATGTGTGGCTAAATTTATAGGGATGAGGATCTAATGATTCCCATCCGAGGGATGTACTTTTAATAATATAAATTTAGGATTAAAATATGAGATTTTATTTTATGGTTGTTGTGCTATCATGAACGGATGAAATCCCCGCCACTAACCGGGATCGCGTGTGCCTAGCCATGCCCGGGATCTCAAATCTGTGACGGTAATTTTACCCAATCATTGTTATGGTCTTTTTGCTTTCATCATGTGGATCTAATTACGATAATGTTCTGGGATCGAGTGTGCCTAGCCATGCCCTGGATCTTGGTTATGTAATGGTAATTTTATCTTAAATACTCCCTAATCTGAATAAAGTGTGCCTAGCCATGCCCTTGATTTCAGATTTATAAGTGGTATTCTTGTTGGAATTTTCACCCACTTTGGGAATGATTTTTATTTGAACCTGAGATCATGTGTGCCTAGTCATGCCCTTGATCCTAGATCTATATATGAAAATCATCTAAGTCCTGATTGTAGGGATGCAACGTGGAACCTATTAGGGTGTTGACCATTGATCTTCCATAAAAGATGTTTGTTACCAATGAAATATCTCATAGTTTAATCCTTAGATTTATATTATAGGAAGCACGGACCAAAGATGGGAGGATTTAGTATCTTCATCTTTATCATCATCTTTACTTTTACTTTTGAATTATCAATTAAGTTTTATTTTTGTAGTCATTAATTACCATCTCATCAACCGCTTAAATCATAAAATTGGTAGAATACTGTTAGATCTTAATAGATTTCTAGAATTGCTTGTCTCTTTTAGATATTTTAAAATTAGTCCTCGTGGGAACGATCTCGTACTCCGCACCCACTATATACAAACCGATTCGTGCACTTGCGAGTAAAACATCACATTAAAAAAATCACATCAACTACATTTTATAAATACCAAAAAGGAGTTGACAAAGATTATTGATGACACTTTTAAAAAGTTATATTCTCTACTTGCTTTTCTCAATTTCAAAACCAAGAATAAAACATGATAACCCAACTAAAACCCTAAAAAAGTTTCATATAGAAGCCCGTATGAGAATTGACCAAAAATAGAAAGTAAAATCGGCCAAAAAATGTGTCTTTCACGCTCTGCTCGCCCGGGCGACTTCGAGATTCGTTCAGGCGAGTTTATTGTTTGAGTTCTCTTTAGACGGCTCGCTCGGGTGACTCAAAAACTTTAACACTCGTTTACATTCTATTTTTCACAATTTTCGGAGTTCTTAAGCTTCGCTAACTTTCACCTTTGGACCTCTTTATACTTGGCTTTTTTTCAAACCTGCAAATCAATAAAACTATACAAAATACTTTAAATGGCTTAGCTTTTGGGCTATAAAATATAGATTCAAGGACACCCTCAAACCTATATTTTTCTAGTCCTTTAGAAAAATAAAATGACACGAAATCTATCAAACAAAAGAAAAGTCACTTTCATAGGAAACACAGTTGCATTTAGCATATTCAACAAGCCTTTAAACCCCTAGGTGATCCCTAGTGGACGAGTTTATTCTCAAAAGGGTTTCCAGTAAAGTTACCCACAAACTTCAATACTAACAAACTTTCAATCCAACCCTTTATTTCTCATTTCATTCTTTTATTAAAGATCGCTAACATATTTATTATATTACAATAAACTATCAAACTTATTATAGTGAAAAAATTTATGTGAGAAGATCATACTATCACCATTCATAGACTAATTATCACTAAACCCCGTCATATCAGAGAGATCTCATTTAATTTAAATTTTTTATAGACTATTAGTCTCTCATAAATACGTAATTTTGAATTGATTTCAATACAAAATTTTCAATTATTCCAAATTTATTGAAAATCAATCATAAATAGCTCAATAAAAACTGTTTACTCAAGCAATTTGATTCTTTATTTTAAACACGAATTTTACAGTGTGACTAGTGCAATGATTAAGTTTATTAATCTCTCTAGCTAACCTTTGTACTGAGCTTTAGACTAATGATGTGACAGCTCGAATTTCCTTACCATAAAACCCGTGCCGCCGGATCACACACAAGACCCGAATCATAGTGATGCTATGGTATCAATGTACAGCATCACCTCTTGACAGCTCGTTCTTTCCTCACATTACACAATAGAAAGGACTGAGTCATCGTGTAATGGTAAGCGCACGTAAGTGGAAGCAAAGTGCACAACACAAAAGCGTGATAGAGCTAAAGCATAGATATAATGGCAACATAAGAACTCACACGACAAACTACGATATATACATGTTCAAAACTAAACATCCACCGACGAAGGCTGACCTTCATCTAAACAGTGGATCAAAACATATCATATCATTTAGTTACATATTTCGCTTTTACCGTTTATCAAAATTTTCCAAAACAAAACTCTCCCAAAAACTACTCCCAGCTATGGATAAGGCCCTTCAGGCAGATCCTCCTCTTCTCGGGGTTATAATCCAGATCTTCCTCTCTTTCCGGATCACACTCCAAGTCCTCACCTGCAGCTATGACATATAGTCGAGGAGTGAGCTTCATTCAAGCTCAGTAGAGAAAATTACCATTCTAAATCACACCTTATCATTCAGATTCATATTCTTGATGCATAATTAAAAGCAACTAAAACTTACGTTTATATTTAAAATATATCAAATTTAAGCAAAAACATTCATAAATCTCAGCTGGTCAAATCATGAGAGCATTCAAAGCATGCTTACGCTATGCATAACGAGATAAAAGAGTTAAGACACAATCGAAGCATATGGCAGAAATGAGTAAGAAGGATAGTTCATGACTCATGGCATGGGTTCATATCATGACGGATCACATAGCATGGTTCGAGACAAAGCATATCTTATGGAATTATAGTAAGTATCCCATATTAGGGAACTGAGCAGTCCGTATCGAACACAAGATTGCAACCCCGAGGACTCCACCCCTCTCATGGAGACTCCACTCCCCTTACATATAATACACTCAGAATCAAGTCACATGGCAAGGCATCCCGTATTAGGGAACTGAGTAGTCCGTAGCAGACACAGGGTTGTGACCCTGAGGACTCCATGCCTCTCATGGAGGCTCCCCTCCTCATTGCACATGCTCACAAATTCCAAACGCACAAGAATAGATCAAGTACACATGGTCAAGAACGAGTTTTACGAACGAACACACTACACAACAAGTACCCATGAGATTCAAGAGACGTATATAAGTGGTCATGCAAGTAGTGAATGCGAATGCATCATCAAGTATTCATATTTACAAGTTTTTCAAGAGGCATAAAGAATAAATCATGGCGAAAGTACATAATAAAATTCATGGCGAGGATATAATTCCTTTGAAAATAGCATCATAAAACATGACTTCGAAAGAACATATAAGTTGGCAAAGTGTTTTCCCTACTTGTATTCGTGTCGAACACACGTGCAAAGATTCATGGTTTGAAGAGTTCAGAACCTTGTTCCACAGTGAGTTTATCCTGAATCATGATGACCATTACATGTGTTAGTCCACTCATATAACTCATAAGCATGCTAGCCAAATCACAAGTACAAACATTGAAAATAGCCAAATCAGAGGTTCACGCTCGAGTGTGGCTCAATCCTGCTCGAGCGATTCTCAGTGGCACCTATGTTTCATGCTCGAGCGGTTTTAACCAGAGCGAAATAAGCCTACAAATCACGCTCGAGCGTAGGCTTCAAATGATATCCCACTCGAGCGTATTTCCAGTATAAATTCAAAGTTCCACTCGAGCGGTTTTAACTCGAGCAAAATAAACTCAAAATTCCCCCTCAAGCGTACGCTTCAGAAAGTCTCTTGCTCTAGCGATCCAACACGCACTCGAGCGTATTTCTCCTACAATTCCCAGGTCTCGCTCGAGCGGTTTTGACCCGAGCTGAAATGGCCTAGAGATCCTGCTCAAGTGACCCAAATAACGCTCGAGTGTATTCCCAATGTAAATCCTCAGCAGATGCTCGAGCGATTTAAGCCTACATTTCCCGCTCGAGTGTAGGCTTCAAGTGATATTCCGCTCGAGCGGTGCGATTCACGTTCGAGCATAACAAACAGAACTGTTGTCTTTAACAGTTCATCCCTCCAGCTCGAGCCGACCTTTATGGCTTTCCAAGATGGTTCTACAATGCAACGAACAAGCTCTGAACTAGTTGTCACTTGCCTACGAGACTCCTTAATGAGAATGAAGCAAAATGCATACCATAACTTACGCATTCACAAGGTTTAACCCTACGATTTATCCCCAATTTCGCACACATGCAATGGTTTCAATGATTGAGTTCAATGCTCCCTTTCTCGCGACTCTTCCACGATCGATCCTTGAAATATTTGCATGCGGTCATGAATAGCGCTACTTAGCATTAATATTCGAACTCTAAAATGCGACGCATGTGATATGAGGGTTACCTCTACGAGGTTTCTCACATGCGGGGATCTACGATTCACCAGTGTTGGATTAATACCTTCGACAAGCTGATTTCGCAACTCTTTCCCGTTGATTGAATGGCTTACAGTGTTTTGGTGCTCAGAGGGTATAGGGTTTTATTTCTACTTGAAACGGAAGAGCTTCGAGATGGATTCAAGACAAGAAGAAGAAGTTGGTGGCTTCTCTTCTTCACCCATAGCCGACAGACCCAAGGCAAATACTCGATTGCATGGTTACATGCATGTAGTTAAAACAGAAGGACATTGATCAGATGTATAGCTTGCAGATCATTCCTTAGGTGTATGTACTCCATCCTTTGGCTCCCCACTCATGGGCCCAAGTGTCCTATTCCACATTTCTAGGGGACCTTCAGAACTACGGTTTCAATTGGATCCTAACAGCTAGTCTCCCTAAGCCTAAGCATTGAAAGTGGCTCAAACAGAATTTAGTTCCAAAACAGCTCCCCCCCAAGTGGTTTGGTTTAAAAGGCCTGTGGTTTAGGTCCAAATAGACCTTTAGTTCAAATTAGTCCTTATGGGTCTCAAGTGGCTAGTGCCCACATGGATTCTTCCCGTTCCAGGTTTCATGGTCCATGACATACCGTCGATCTGGACTTTACACATGTGGTTTTACGGGGTGTCACATCCTCCCCTCCTTAGAAGAATTTTCATCGTCAAAAATTGAACCTTCTATGAAAACATTGCAAAGGTATACAAAAGCATTGCAAGGTTAAATAGAAGCATCGCAAAGGTATACAAAAGCATTGCAAGGTTAAATAGAAGCATTGCAAAGGTATACAAAAGCACTACAAAGGCATACAAAAGCATTGCAAGGTTAAACAAAAGCATTGCAATGGTATACAAAATGCCGTATTTAGGAATATTCAATGTCATTAAAATTTCTAGTGTATTCACTTGTATGATTACTACGAGACTGTCAGTTATGGAATTGGAAATTGTCAAGGACGTAATGTAACTAGCAATTTACTAATACATTTCTATCATAGAATCACTGAGAATCAACCAGTCTAATAAGTAATGCAGCTAAAATAGGAATTGAATTATAGACTCATCAAGCTAATCTGCGGCCTGCTCCTCATTATGTCTCGATTCAGAGGTGGAAGGACCAACACCCAAGGTGCCAACGTCTGGCGCATAAGTTCGTGCTTTGGCGATTCGATGCTCAAGGGTGGTCGGGAAACAGTAATGCATGATCTCTACTAGCATGCCTTCAAGGAAATTCATTCTAGTGTGTATGTCGTTTCGCGGGTGTGGTTCGTCGGAGGGAACGATTACTGGGGGTTCGTGGTAAATTTGGATCAATGTTTGCTTAGTGCCAGCCCACTCCTCAGGTCTAAAATATTGAACATTGTCATCTCGGCTTGGTTCCCCGGGTAATAACACATGGCCACCCTTTTCATCTTGGTATTCTTCGACGAACCATGAGATAAAGCGAGCATATGGCATTTCGCATAATGACTTTTTCCTCGTCTCCAACATTCTCTTGTCTGCAGTCGTAAGTCCATCTTGTAGGACATTGGCCGCATCAAACAACCTCCTCTCGAATGCCGAGAATAGAGTTTGTAGGGAGGTCCCACATCGATTCTCCCAGTGACTGACAGGGTACAAGTTGCTGTGGAATACTAGGTCGAGCCACCACATGCAGGGCAGTAATTGGGACCTCGTCACTGCGCGGCCCTGGCCACGTTGCCCGCGAGGCATTTCAATGGTGATATGAGGAAACGGATTTGGGTCTGTGTTGGGCTCTAGTAAGCCACAGTGTTCAAAGAAACTAAGTGGAACACCCATGGTTGCGGCAACCCGATCATGGTCAACGGAGATATCCTGACCGTCAATGGCAGTGTAAATGTGTCTGTTCGGTTCACATTGGAGGTTCTGGTAGAAGAGTTTCACGATTCTTGGGTAATAATACCCGTGGAAGGGATTGAGTAGTGACGTGAGGCCAACTCTTTCAAGGTAGGCCATTTGACGTTGGAATAGTGGTTCATGTTCGAAGTATGGAACGTCGAAGGACCATTCTATTTCGACCAACTTGGCGTCCCACCACGGAGTAGGTTGCTCAGCAAGTGATGGTGGTGGATTGGACCTCGAACGCTTCGAAGACTGAGGTTTCGGGATCATAGATTTAGAGGATTTGGTGACCATTTTCTTCTTTGAAGCCATGGATTGGAGGAAAATAAGGAAATTTCAAATGGAAAAGAGGGGGTTTCTAGGGTTTTATTGCTCAAAAAGGAGGTATGCCAAGTACTAGGCCAAAATTTGAAGAGACCTTGCACGAGCACGGAGGAAATGAAGTCCCTTTGGAGCGAATCTGACCTTTTTCTAGCGAAGGAAGGGAGAAAATGAAGCGTCGGAGTGTTTTGAAACTTCGCAGGAATGAATACAAGGGTTTTTGCCCCCCTTTTATAATCTCGATGGCCGCATGAGCAGTGTGAAGTACGCTCGAGTGTGATTTAAGTGGACGCTCGAGCGTGATCTTGACGCTTGAGCGGGCCAGCCTCAGGTACAAGTTTTTAAGGTTGAGTGTTTTCCAGTGTCCTGGTTTCATTAACTATTGCCTTTCTTGTATATAGCACAGTATTTTGCAGCCACCTGATGATCAAACGATGATGTACTTGATCCCAATGAACATGATCTCTCTTGAAAGTCTTAGCCCGATCCCATGATAAGCGCAAGTAGACTATTACGAAAAATAATGGCGCTGATGATGCAAGTGTTCTCGCATCAACTAAAATGTCTATAGTTTGCATCAAAATGGAATGTCCATAAAGCTAATATATATTATTTGAACATAAAGGTACACTTCGTTCATACATGTGTTTAAAAAATGATACTAATACAAGGCCTAACAATTTCAAGAAAACAGATTCAGGTATTGATCGCGAATCTTCGCCTCCCATTCCCATGTTGCTTCCTTGGCAGAGTGGTTGCGCCATTGAATCAGAACGAGGGGAATAGTTTTGGTTCTTAAAATCTACTCCTTATGATCCAACATCTTTACTGGTTCTTCTATGAGCTTCAAGTCGTCTTACACCTCAATAGGCTGATAGTCTAGCAAGTGTGGCATGCCTCTGACGTACTTCCTTATCATTGACAGGTGGAAGATGTTGTGAACGCTCGACAGTTGGGGTGGTAGGCAATACGATAGGCTACCTCACCAACACAACCTAATCTCTCAAAAGGGCAAATGTATCGTGGGCTTAGCTTCCCTCATTTGCCAAACCTCATGATGCCCTTGGTTGGTGAGATCTTTACGAAGACGTGATCCCCAACCTGTAAGGAATACTACTTTTAGAACGTTCTCATAAGGTACTAGTATATATATACATATCATTGTGTCCAAAAGTCACCTAAAATTGCAAATTTGATCTTTTAACATCTGCATAACTTTTCTGACGGCTTTGTGTGACCCATAAACGTTCTTGAATGAGTCAAACGGTCTTATTCGTGCTCTCAATGAGTTTCGAGCCCAATAATACACAGTCTTCAACTTCTTCCCAATTTAGCGGATATTTACACCGGCGGCCATATAGTGCTTCAAAAGGAGCCATGCCAATACTCGCCTGGTAACTGTTGTTGTACGCGAATTCAACTAACGGCAGGTGCTTATCCCATGACCCTTGGAAATCTAGCACACATGCCCTGAGCATGTCTTCTATTACTTGATTCACTCATTCGGTTTCTCCATCAATTTGTGGGTGAAAAGCTGAGCTGAACTCAAGTTTCAAACCCATTCCTTCTTGGAAACGCTACCAAAATTGGGATGTATACAGTGGGCCCCGGTCTGAGACGATGCTTGAAGGTATGCTGTGTAGTCTTACGATCTCTCTCAAATACAATTCAGCAAGTTTTCTCGCGGTGTAATGCGTGTTGTATGGAAGGAAGTGTGCAGATTTGGTCAATCAGTCAATAACTACCCAGATGGCGTTGTGTCCCTTCTGAGTTCTGGGCAAACCCAATATGAAGTCCATCGGAATATTCTCCCATTTCCATTCGGGGATTGGCAGAGGTAGCAGTAACCTAGCAGGGTGTCTATGGTCGAATAGCATATGCTTCCTGTAACAACCCGACTCCTTATCGTATGCGGGAAAGGTCGCGTCGTCGGATCACCTAACATGATCCTATCATAAAAGTACATCGTGTACAAAGTGTTACATTGTGAAAGCGATTTAATATCTCTGACAAAGAGAACATATGGCAACAACTGATATCCATTTCTAACTAATGCAAGAAGATATACAAAAAGATATAAACAAAAAAATATAAACAAAAGCCATGTATAGCTTTCCACCGATAATGACTACCCGTCATCTAAATAATGGAAAGAAGACCTATACATGCATATAACAAAGTATTTTAGAACAAAATAGGAGTTATTTACACCAGTGTTTATCAAAAGAGTCCTCTCAAGTATTCTCTCTTTCTAACCTATCGAGGAAAGAAGTCCTTAGCAGAACCTTCCTCCTTGTCCTCCTCGCCCTCCTCAGGCTGGTAGGTAGGATCAGCCTCATCCTCAAGGTCACGGTCAATATCTGCAACTAAGACATGAAGTCGTAGGATGAGCTATCATCGAAGCTCAGTAGGAAAATTTAAAGTGCTACTTTATATGTTAGATTTATAATTCACTTCTAGTTGCATAAATTATGAAACTAAACACATTATATCTTACATTGTATCTATTCTAGCAACATTTAGCATTTATTCTAGCAACATATAGCATAAACAAGCAATAAATCAGGTGAATCATTGATCATGCTGACAGATTCATGTTGAACAAATACGAGGCATCATGTTTCATGTGGAACAAATACAAGAAATCATGATGACAAGAATCTTGCTGAAATAAGACATCAAACTGAATGTCTAGCCCCTGAGCTATGTTAACAGGGTCACTAGCACCAAGAAATCAAGCCCTTGAGCTATGTTATCAAGGTCACTTGATACAAGCGAGTCAAGCCCGTGAGCTAAGTTAGCAAGGTCACTTGGTACAAGACCATCAAGCTCCCGAGTTAGTGGGATCACTTGCCAAGCTCTCGAGTTAGCAGGATCACTTGTTGCAAGACTTACACAGTCAAGCTCCTCCCGAGTTAGCAGGATTACTTGGCTTAAGATGAAGCAGGGACGTGTACATGATATCAAGGATAACAGGACATGAATAATGCATGATAATATGTATGCGAGATCATCATGAACAAATATCATATAAAACAATAAACTAGCATAACTGATCTTGCATGCTCATACATAGCGGAGACTAGCATATTCAAAACTGATCTAGCATGTGCATACCATCTATTAATCAAAACTGAGCTAATTATTTATCGAAACGAATTTAGCATGTTCATCTTTTAATCATACTTCAAAACTAAGCTTATCATCCTCATTTCCTAACTAGTCATCGAGACTGAATCTAGTATCGTTAATCCAAATCATGTATCAAATCTGAACTTGTATCATGAGTTATAAACTCAATCCGACTTAATCATAGTCATGCAAAACACACATCAAAACTTATATCTATCATCATCTAACTATTCATCGAGACTGAATCTAGCATATCTAAAAGATATAAGATTGTATCATGATTCATAAACCTTCCTCTAAACTCATCAAAATTATCATCATGCATACATATTTATCTGTTGATCTATATCATGTCATCTAAGTTGGTTTGACAATATTCCAAACATACTAATATATGTCGAGCTGATCTTATCGAACTGATAAGCTCATGATCATGTATCAACTTAAAATTGAATTAGCATATGCTCATACATCGAGCTGATCTAATTATAAGCATGCATTCATTTCAACTGACTTACTGTCATCACTGCAGACGTATAGATTAAACTGACAAATCATCATTACAGCAGCTGTCTAGACTCATATATATATATATATATACAATCCATATGTCTAGTTTTAGCATGGTCTTGAGCAAAATAATTATATACTATCACGTACGATCAAAGATGCGAAGAAGAAACTAATTATAAGGTAGCAAGGTAAAATTCCCTACCTGAGCTTACACGTTTCTTGTTCCATATGCATGCACGCGTTCAAACTATATTCCTCGGTACGAGCTCGTCATGTGCACCAAACACCTATCATTGACATATACATTTTTAGTATATATACATGGTTTCTGGGTCACCACAGACCCCAAATATGGACCTTCTATGGTCAAACTAAGGAAGCCAACACTACTCAACCCTAGGTAGATATAGCTTTAAACTGCCTCAGACATAGGGTTTCCACGGCAAGAATATGGGTTGTCGCGACAAGCTCCTCAGCTGAGCACCTTTCTTCAACTTGTTACTAAATTTTGACCCTTTAATTGTTAGATTCATGAATTTGTTACTTTATAAAAGTTATAGGGCTCGTTGTCCCCTTCCAACGCATCAAGAATCGTGTTAATCAGAGTTCGGGGTCAAACGTTATGACCAAAATACCAAACAGTGGTCTGAGCATAAGGTTGCCGCGACAAGGATGTTGCTTGTCAAGGCAAGCCCTTCAGCTTGCACCTTGCCGTGGCAGGCATGAGGGGTTTCCATGGCAAGCTTGCTACACAATCTTGGCTCGATTCTCCCTTGCTTCTCTTTGAGGTTTTTGGTACTTTCAATGTGTTGAGCCTTTTATACTTTATAAATACTTTATATTTTGTTGTATAAATTACTTATAGAACCCCTTTTTATTTACTACTTTGGTATGAAATTTCTAGTATGTGCAATAAATTGAAGGTTTTTAACTCTGAAACCTTCACACACCATCTATTTTATAGTTGTTGATTCAAGCTTATGAAAGCTGCATCACAGACCTTAACATGTAGTGTAACTAAACTCTAAGCTGTGGTTTATTTTGATTGCCTACCTTTTGGTGGACACGAAGTTACGACGATGCTAAAATTGGATCGGGATTGAACTCGCAACGTATGCGGAATAGTGCAACTTTCTGAGACCAATACTCATCTGTGGAATGTCTCTTTGACTCCAAGGTTTGAATTAGTTGACACAGAAGTGGGTGTTGAGCTAGACTAATGGCTTCTCCTGTTATGATGTTATGGAGACTCAATTGTTTTTGCAGGTTTGCTAGGGTTGTCTTCAAAGCTTGAAGTAGGAAGACAAAGGTTCCTTGGCAAGATTTATAGTGGTTTAAATCCACTTTGTGTGCATGAAAGCGCATAATGACTTACACAGTCGTGTAGTCACAATGCAATGCAAAGCAGCTTATAAGCTACTAAAGGTTATTATCTGATATAAAACTTGCACTTAGTCTTTACTCTATCAGTAGATAAGACGAAATAAGCTGTATTTGGATATTAGTCCATTACACATTTCGAAGTGTAAGCTGTGAGGGACTGGTATCCTTTGTCAAGCCAATACCAGCTAGTATGTGGTATATACCTAAAAGCTAAAATAAAATACAAGTAGCTTATATAAAGCTATTATTCCATGCAAGACAGTACTTAGTGATTGAGTGTATGTACAGATAAGACAACAAGGTTGTCCTTATATCTAAGCCTTATATACTGTTGTAGTATATAAGTCCTTTGGGCTGGTATTTCATGCAATGCCCACATGGGTTTGTTCTTGTATAGGCATGTAAGCTACATAGACTTGGCTTGAGTGTAAAGTGAACACAGAATTACATGTGTATAGTAAAGTTACCACTTCATGTGTACGTCTAATACACTCATATAAGGTCATTTATAGCTTTAGTGGTAAGCATACACATATATAGAACTATCTATATACAAAATTTGAATAGTTTAATACACCAGCTCAAAGTGTTTGCATGCTTGGGTTTATTAACCATTTATTGAGACTCTAAGGGCCTCACATTTTGAACAGATTTGAAGGCTCACATAGCTAGGTCCTTTGGGTGTCGAAGTAGGAACTCACACACGACCGGACCAGCGTCTATCATACCCCAGAGTGTGGTTTCAACTAGGGCAGTTGTTACATTCTCCCCTACTTAAGGGATTTTCGTCCTCGAAAATAAGTGAAGACGAAAAGTGATCGTTCTGGGGACTACAATTCATCATCAAGACATTATAATAGATGGTTTAGTACAAATGCATAAAATCAAACACAATAAGGGATAAATTAAAAAAGCAATAAGCCATAAACAAAACTGGTACATATACAGCTTATATAATACTAAACGAATGAAAAAATATAAACAAAACGCATATAAACTCATAGCAACTAACATAAACGATATACATGAGTTAGATACGTATGAAAATAGAGAAGTAAAAGTGATAGAAACGTAAGTTATTTACTCACCTGGCTGTGCACTAGGCTGTTGTTGACCAGGGGATGACGGTCCAGCCTCCTGCTGCTAAAATTCTGGCACTAGCAAGGCTGCGTTTCGAGTGTACGCCGACACATAGTTTTGTGCTTTTTCAATGTAAGGGCTTGCAGCAGTTTGAAAGGTATGCTCCATCATAATATTCATGGCTTTCTCGATATAATCGACTCATTGATGTGGCATATAGTGATTTCGATAAAGATTATCGAATTGTTGCAAGGTTTGCTCATGGTTTTCTCTACTGCTAATTTATACATAATTATACGGGCAATACATACAAAACCTTTATATATATCATATGCAATAAGTTATTCTAACAAATTCAATAAGCGATTTACATCAGAGAAATAAATGATTTACCTCATGGCTTTCTCTACTGCTAATTATACACAATTATATGGGCAATACATACAAAACCTTTATATATATCATATGCAGAAAGTTATTCTAACAAATTCAATAAACGATTTACCTCAGGGAAATAAATGGGGATACTGAGCGCGAATATCAGCTTCGCATTCCCAGGTAGCCTCATGTGATCCGTGATTCTTCTATTGGACCAATACGAGTGGAATGCATTTTGTTCTCAAGATTTGGTCACTGCGATCCAAAATCTGAGCTGGCTCTTCAGTTACTGTTTAATCCTCCTAAATATCCAATGATTGATAATCCAAAACATGGGTTGGATCTCTTATATACTTTCTCAGCATTGACGCATGGAATACGTCGTGTATGTTGGCTAAGTGTGGAGGTAAAGCAACTCGATATGCCACTTCACCAACTCTGCCCAAGACTTGAAATGGTCCGACGTAACAAAGACTTAACTTGCCTCGTTTCCCAAATCACATCACGCCCTTTGTCAGAGATATTTTAATAAATACATGATCGCCGATCTGTATGGTATACGTTAGAGACACAATACACATAATTTAATTTACGTAACAAGTATCCTTATAGGTGTGTTTAATTACCTGAAAATCAACACTAGTGCGTTTGAGATCAGCATAACTCTTCTGTCGACTCTGGGCACTTTTCAGTCGCTCACGAATGACGTGTACATCGGCATTGGTACTTTCAATCAAGTCAGGGCCCAAAATAAGATGTTCACTAGCTTCTTCTTAGTTAATCGGAGCTTTACATCGATGTCCATACAGTGCCTCAAATGGTGTCATGTCGATGCTTGATTAGAAGCTGTTATTGTATGCAAAACTGAATTCCAACTTGGAATGCATTCCTTCTTGAAAACTCTGCCATAATCGAGAGGTCTATAATGGATCACGATCTAACACGATACTCACTGGTATCCCATGTAGTCTGAATATCTCTCTCAGATAGACATCAGCCAACTTCGACGCTTCATGCCACTCCACTAAAATGTCTTCTTTAAGTCCTGATACATTTTCGTACTACCAGGATGAATGACATAGGCTGACTTATGAGCTTCCTCAAGAATTTCATGACGCAAAGCACTATCATTCAGTACAATACTAGACCTCGAAATAATAAGGACCCATCATCCTTAAACGAAAAGTCTGACTGAAGCCCACCGAGTACTCTCTGTATAATGGCGATAAGCTCTGTATCATGCATTTGGAGTTCTCTGATCCTATTAAAGAGTGTGGATCGGATCATAACTGTAGCAAGAAAACCACCAGTTGGTGTTGCCCTAATAGTGGCACTAGATGACACTATGTCATTAAGCAATTTCCATCTTTGTAACCGTGTCACAAGATGGGATAGTTGAGCGGATGACTTCCAACTTTGTGCATCAGCAACTACATTGGCCTTGCTAGGATGGTACTGTATAGAACAGTCGTAGTCCTTTAAGAACTCCATTCATCTTCTCTGTCTCATATTCAGCTCTTTTTGGGTACAGAGATACCTAAGACTTTTGTGATCAGTGAAAATCTCAAAGGTTTCACCATAAAGGTAGTGCCTCTAGATTTTCAATACAAAGATGACCGCTGCTAGTTCCAAGTCATGAGTGGGGTAGTTCTTCTCGTGATTTTTTAACTGTTAGGAACCATATGCATTCACATGTTTTCTCTGATTCAATCCACAATCTAACCCATTGTACGAGGCATCGCTGAATACAGTAAAACCACCACTGCTTGATGGTATTACGAGGATTGGCGCAGAAGTGAGTCTTCATTTTAACTCTTGGAAGTTCTGCTCACATGCCTCATTCCACTCAAATTTCACATTCTTACGAGTGAGCTTCGTGAGTGGTCCAACAAGCTTTGAAAACCCTTCAACAAAACATCGATAATACCCTATGAGACCTAGAAATATTTAGATCTTGATTATGGTTTATGGTTGCTTCCATTGTACTCCAGCCTCTACCTTGGTAGGTTCTATGGTAATACTGGTTTCGGAAATGACATGGCACATAAAACTGACTTGAGTTATCCAGAAGTCACATTTACTGAACTTCAGATACAGCTGAGAGTCTCTCATTGTTTGCAAAGCAAAACATAGATGACCTTCGTGCTCTGCTTTCGTCTTTGAGTAGATGAGAATATCGTCGATGAATACTATGATACACTGATCTAAGTAAGCCTTGAAGACTCGATTCATCAAGTCCAAAAAGGATATAGACGTGTTGGTCAACCCAAAGGGCATGACGAGAAACTTGTAGTGACCATATCATGTCCAGAAAGTTGTCTTCGAACTATCTTCAACTTTCACCTTCATCTGGTGATATCCTGATCAAAAATCAATCTTGGAACACCATCGTGCTCCTTGCAACTGATCAAAGAGATCATCGATTCTGGGGTGCGGATAACGATTCTTACTCATCAACTTATTCAGTTGCCAATAGTCAATGCAGAGATGCATTGACCGTCCTTTTTCACGAATAATATCGGTGCGCCCACGGAGACACACTCTGTCTAATAAACCCTTTGTCCATAAGCTCTTGCAACTGCTTCTTGAGTTCCTTCAACTCTATAGGTGCCATTCGATACAGCGCCTTTGATACTGGCTCAGTACCCAGGGCTAACTCAATGGTGACTTCTACTTCCCTATCAGGCAGTAATCCTGGCAACTCATCAGGGAAGACATCAGGGAATTTACAAGCAATTGGAACATCAGAAAGTGGAACTTTCTTCTCCATCTGATCGTGATTTTGATCGTGACTCTGCATAAAAATGTGATACCCTTGAGCACCTTTATCGAGTAATTGTCGTGCTCGGATTGCCGAGATGAAGGGAATTGTAGTTGACTGTACTCCAAAAATCTAGCCGATTTCCTCACTTGGGGTCAAAAAGTGACAATCTTCTTTCGACAATCGACATTTGCATGGTGGTTGTACAACCAATCCATGCCAAGGATTGCATATCAAGTAAAATCAAATCGACTACTGCTTCCTATTCCCAGTAATCGTTGATCAAGACTATAATGGATCGATATACAATGTCGATTGTGACAAATTATCCAGTCGGAATAGACGCATCTAAAATAAAGTCGAGAGATTCTGGGGTAGCTCCCAAGTTTCCCAACTATTCTGCAAACCGTGGTGTGACAAATGAATGTGTCGATCCAGGATCTACCAAAACTTGTGCCTCATACAACAAGGAGGAATCCTCTGGATATAATTGCAAGGTACTAAAGATATAGATTTACTAGTGTTAGCTAAATTGTTTCTACTTAACAAACTATATATCTATCATTTCTAAACTGATGATAAGCAACAATCATACTAGATGCACAGATATATAGACTATTTAACTAAATGCACCTTCATTAATAAAATTAAATAATTGGTACCTAAAATGCATGTACCTTGAATGATGTCATTGCTGGTTTGGGCACCTTGTGCTGTCACAACATAAGCTCGACCTTTTACCGTAGGTCGTACAGAACGCAGAATTGGTCCTGCCTTTGATGTCGTCCCCACCATCTATGAAAAATCCTTGATCCGATGTCCCATTTTTCCACAACGAAAATATGCACCAGACGCTTTTCGACATTCATCGATCTTGTGTGCCTTACCACACTTCCCACAAACCGCGGTTGATGCTACTGATGAAACAGCATAGGAACTGGTGCGAGAAACTGCCGGTCGTGCTCGTGAAACTCAAGACACTGACTTGGCAAGCTGATGTAATGGTTGTGGAATTCTAGGTGGTAACGCTGCTGGATTGTAGGGTCGCGTATAAGCTACTGCAACAGGTCAAAATGCTGGCTGGATGGAGAATCGCGGTGGCTTACTGATTTGATCGAGACCAGAACTAAAGGATTGAGATGGAGCCTTGCAAGTTCTATTTTTCTCGTCTCTCCTTTTGTGCATACTTTCCACATCAGTTTCTGCTATAAGAGCTAACCGCATCACATGCGAATAGGTCGTTGCTTGAAACAACGAAATTTCCTCTTTGATCAGGGGCTTCATACCCCACTCAAACTTATGTGTCTTCATGAGCTCGGTGGCGACAAGCAATGGTGCAAAGCGAGAAAGGCGAGTAAATTCTGCCTCATACTCCCTAACAATAATCTGACCCTATACTAAGGTCACAAACTGGACCTCCATCCAGTATCTCTCAGGTGCCGAAAAGTACTTCTTATTGAAAGCTTCAATAAATTCTTCCCATGTCCAAGGTACTCCAGGTACTCTTGTCCGTTCTACTGACTACCACCAGGGATCTGCTTCACCCTCTAATTTATAGGTTGCCCAGCTAACCTTTTCGTCTGCAGTGCATGTAACTCTTTGAAGCACTTTATCGATCTGTGTTAGCCATTTATCAGCCTCCATCGGGTCATGCTAACCATTAAAACTCAGTGGTCAAAGCCATACGAACTCCTAAAAACTTTCTAGGGGTGATCTCACAGCTAGCATAGCCATTGGGTTCACCATGGTTTCCATCAACTGCGGATTCTGTCCTGCATTCTGATTGGTGCCGGGTACAAGACCCATCTGATTCACATTTTCTATGGGCGGAGTATGCCCTGCAACATTTCCATGGTAGTCCGGCTCGCTGCCACATTCACATCTTCTCCGTGTCCTGATGCAGTGTCATGCACATAGCCCGCCACTAGAATAACATTAGCCCCTGTGCGATGGGGTAATGGTGGTCTACCCCGTCCTCTACCTCATCGTGGAGGCATCACAACCTATCATGATCAAGCAACACTTGTTCTGATAATTCTAGACTCAACCTACATCCTAAGACTGAATAAATATTAGAAGTCTTTCCATATGTTTGCACCAGAATTAAGTCTCCAAAAGACATAACGTCGATCTCTAATACCACCTGTAACAACCTGACTTTTCCCCTTATTGTACATGGGAAAGGTCGCGCTGTCGGATCACCTAACATGATCCTATCATACAAGTTCATCGCGTACAAAGTGTTACATTGCGAAAGAGATTTAATAACTCTGACAAAGAGAACATATGGCAACAACTAATATCCATTTCTAGCTAATGCAGGAAGATATACAAAAAAATATAAACAAAAGCCATGTATAGCTTTCCACCGATAATGAAAATTCGTCATCTAAACAATAGAAAGAAGACCTATACATCCATATAACAAAGTATTTTAGAATAAAATAGGAGTTTTTTACACCAGTGTTTATCAAAAGAGTCCTCTCAAGGATTCTCTCTTTCTAACCTATCAAGGAAAGAAGTCCTCAGCAGAACCTTCCTCCTCGTCCTCCTCAGGCTGGTAGGTAGGATCAGCCTCTTGCTCAGGGTCACGGTCAATATCTGCAACTAAGATATGAAGTCGTAGGATGAGCTATCATCAAAGCTCAGCAGGGAAATTTAAAGTGTTACTTTATATGTTAGATTTCCAATTCACTTCTAAATGCATAAATTATGAAACTAAACACATTATATCTTACCTTGTATCTATTCTAGCAATATTTAGAATTTATTCTAGCAACATATAGCATAAACAAGCAATAAATCATGCGAATCATTGATCATGCTGAAAGATTTATGTTCAACAAATACGAGGCATCATTTTTCATGTGGAACAAATACAAGGAATCATGCAGACAAGGAATCCTGTTGAAATAAAACATCAAACTGAATAAAGAATCAAGCTCTCAAGATCAAATGTCTAGCCCCTGACCTATGTTAACAAGGTCACTAGCACCGAGAAATCAAGCCCTTGAGCTATGTGATCAAGGTCACTTGATGTAAGACGAGTCAAGCCCCTGAGCTAAGTTAGCAAGGTCACTTGCTACAAGACCATCAAGCTCCCGAGTTAGCGGGATCACCTGCCAAGCTTCAGAGTTAGCGAGATCACTTCTTTCAAGACTTCCACAGTCAAGCTCCCGAGTTAGCGGGATCACTTGGCTCAAGACGAAGCATGGACATGTATATGACATTAAGGTTAACAGGACATGAACAATGCATGATAACATGTATGCGAGATCATCATGAATAGATATCATATAGAAAAATAAACTAGCATAACTGATCTTGCATGCTCATACATAGCGAACACTAGCATATTCAGAACTGATCTAGCATTTGCATATAATCTATTCATCAAAACTAAGCTAACTATTTATCGAAACTAATCTAGCATATTCATCTTTTAATCTTACTTCAAAACTAAGCTTATCATCCTCATTTCCTAACTAGTCATCGAGACTGAATCTAGTATCATTAACCCAAATCATATATCAAATCTGAACTTGTATCGTGAGTTATAAATACAAACTGACTTAATCATAGTCATGCAAAATACACATCAAAACTGATATCTATCATCATCTAACTATTCATCGAGACTGAATCTAGCATATCTAAACAAAATCAGATATCAGATTGTATCATGATTCATAAACCTTCCTCTAAACTCATCAAAATTATCATCATGCTTACATATTTATCTGTTGATCTATATCGTGTCATCTAAGTTGGTTTGACAATATTCTTAACATACTAACATATGTCGAGCTGATCTTATCAAACTGATATGCTCATGATCATGTATCAACTTAAGACTGAATTAGCATATGCTCATACATCGAGCTAATCTAATTATAAGCATGCATTCATTTTAACTGACATTCATTTCAACTGACTTACTATCATCACAGCAGACGTATAGATTAAACTGACAAATCATCATTACAGCAGTTGTCTAGCCTCATATATATATACAATCCATATGTCCAGTTTTAGCATGGTCTTGAGCAAAATAATTATATACGATCTAAGAAGCGAAGAAGAAACTAATTATAAGGTAGCAAGGTAAAATTCCCTACCTTAGCTTACACGTTTCTTGTTACATATGCATGCACACGTTCAAACTATATTCCTTGGTACGAGGTCGTCATGTGCACCAAACACCTATCATTGACATGTACGTTTTTAGTATATATACATGGTTTCTGGGTCACCATAGACCCCAAATATGGACCTTCTATGGTCAAACCAAGGGAGTCAACACTTCTCAACCCCAGGTAGATATAGCTTTAAACTGCCTCAGACACAGGGTTTCCGTGGTAAGAATATGGGTTGCCGCGGCAAGCTCCTCAGCTGAGCACCTTGCTGCAACTTGTTACTTCCTTTTGACCCTTTTAATATTAGATTCATTAATTTATTAATGTATAAAAGTTATAGGGCTCGTTATCCCCTTTCCAACGCATCAAGAATCGTTCCAATCGGAGTTCGAGGTCAAACGTTATGACCAAAATACCGAACAGTGGTCTGAGCATAAGGTTGCCACGGCAAGGACATTACTTGCCGAGGCAAGCCCTTCAGCTTGCACCTTGCCGCGGCAAGCATGTGGGGTTGCCGCAACAAGCTTGCTACACAAACTTGCCTCGGTTCTCCCTTGCTTCTCTTTAAGGTTTTTGGTACTTTCAATGTGCTTAGCTTTTTATACTTTATAAGTACTTTATATTTTGTTGTATAAATTGCTTGTAGAACCCCTTTTTATTTACTACTTTGGTATGAAATTTCTGGTACGTGCAATAAATCGAAGGTTTTTTACTCCAAAACCTTCACGCACCATCTATTTTATAGTTTTTGATTCAAGCTTATGAAAGTTGCATCATAGACCTTAACATGTAATATAACTAAACTCTAAGTTGAGGTTTATTTTGATTGCCTACCTTTTGGTGGACACAAGGTTACGACGATGCCGAAATTGGATCGGGATTGAACTCGCGACGTATGTGGAATAGTGCAACTTTTCGAGACCAATACTTGTTTGCTAAATGTCACTTTGACTCCAAGGTTTGAATTAGTTGACACGGAAGTGGGTGTTGAGCTAGATTAATGGCTTCTCCTGTTATGATGTTATGGACTTATACTCAATTGTTTTTGCAGGTTTGCTATGGTCGCCTTCAATGCTTGATGCAGGAATACAAAGTTTCCTTGGCGGGATTTATAGTGGTTTAAATCCACTTTGCGTGCATGAAAGCACATAATGACTCACACAGTCGTGTAGTCACAATGCAATGCAAAGCAACTTATAAGCTACTAAAGGTTATTATCTAATATAGAACTTGCACTTAGTCTTTACTGTATCAGTAGATAAGACAAAATAAGCTGTATTTGGATATTAATCCATTACACATTTCGAAGTGTAAGCTGTGAGGGACTGGTATCCTTTGTCAAGCCAATACCAGCTAGTATGTGGTATATACCTAAAAGCTAAAAAAAATACAAGTAGCTTATATAAAGCTATTATTCCATGCAAGACAGTACTTAGTGATTGAGTGTATGTACAGATAAGACAACAAGGTTGTCCTTATATCTAAGCCTTATATACTGTTGCAGTATATAAGTCCTTTGGGCTGGGATTTCATGCAATGCCCACATGGGTTTGTTCTTGTGTAGGCATGTAAGCCAAATAGACTTGGCTTGAATGTAAAATGAACACAGAATTACATGTGTATAGTAAAGTTACCACTTCATGTGTATGTCTAATACACTCATATAAGGTTGTTTATAGCTTTTGGGGTAAGCATACACATATATGGAACTATCTATATATAATTCAAATAGTTTAATACACTAGCTGAAAGTGTTTGCATGACTGGGTTTATTCACCATTTATTGAGACTCTAAGGGCCTCACATTTTGAACAGATTTGAAGGCACACGTAGCTAGGTCCTTTGGGTGTCGAGGTAGGAACTCACACACGACCTGACCAGTGTCTATCATACCCCAGAGTGTGGTTTCAACTAGGGCAGTTGTTACTCTTCATTCCTTTCCGCCAAAAGTTTTTCAAATCATGATACATTTTGGTGCTACCCAAATGAATAGCATATGCTGATCTGTGGGCCTCTTCTAGTATTGCCTGTCTTAATTCATTATCAACCGATACACACAATAGACCTTTAAACAATAAGGAACCGTCGTCCTTAACCGAGAATCCCCAGTGATTCCCAGTGGTTATACTCTTACGGATGGTCATCGATTTTGAATCTTTCAACTGGCTTTCTCTGATCCTTTTGAAGAGAGTTGAATTGATCTTTCAACTGGCTTTCTCTTGGGTATGTCAACCTTCTTGTCCTCCTATGCTTGAATGACCACAAGGTATCCTTGACAACCCTTACTGATCAGTCGTCCAACTTGAATTGCGGATATAAAAGGTACTCTGGTTGGTCGAATGCCAAAGAGCTTGAAAGGCTTCTCTCTCGTGGGGTAGAGAGTGACTATCTTCTCTAGGAAATCTACTTTAGCCCGTAATTTATTCGGCCAATCCATGCCAAGGATTGCGTCGAACCCTTTCATTTCAAGTAAAATGAAATAAGCCTTTGTTTGGCGATGTGCCATCGTTATGACTATTGATCAGCATACGATGTCGGTATTGACAGAACTTCCTGTTGGGGTTGAGATAGAGAGAACGACGTCTAGAGGTTCTGGTGTGAAGCCTAATTCCATAGCAAAACTTGGCGTAATGAAAAAATGCATAGACATTGGGCCTATCAACATGGAAGTCCCTATCAACTTAGTTGATAGGGATAACTCCTAGATTCAATAAGTACTATCAACTTAGTTGTAGATATGACATGGCATGACATAAGTAGCATTCCTGCAAAAATTATCCTATGGATGCACCATATCTATCTAAATTATGAAATTTTAATCTTGACTAATGCAAGAGAATTTTATAACTTGGATGACGTCGTTGCTAGCTTGAGCTTCTGTCGTGGTCACCGCGTAGGCTCTGCCTTGTACCGTAGGCCTTAATGATTTCAGACCTAGCGTGATAGTGGTTGTAACACCCTTCATCTTTGGGCAATCCCTAATGCAATGCCCTATATGTCCACACTTGAAACAAGCTCCTATCATTCTACGGCACTCCTCTATTTTGTGTGGCTTCCTACACTTCGCACACACCGGTGTTGGTGTGGAGGAAGCAGTACAAGAAGCTGTCGATTGCACTTTTGGCACGCTTGTATTCATCTGGTTTGTTATGTTGAAAACTCTTGGAGGTCTTGGTGGCAGAGGCAGTAAAGCTGCCTGATCAAAAGACCTTGTCGAAGTCGAAGGAACTGGTTGCGGCGGTAGCGACTTCGAATACTTAGACCACTTGCTGGCCTATTCTGCACTAGCTGCTTGGTATGGTGCCTTTCGACTCCTCGCTTCTTCATCTCTTGTTTGATATAACTCTTCAAGGTCCCTTACTGCTATGAGGGCCAATCTCACTACCCTCTCATAGGTGGTTGCTTCAAACAACAATATTCTTCCCTTGATAGCAGGCTTGAGTTTGTGCTCAAATTTCTGAGTCTTCATCAACTCAGTAGCCACTAATGCTGGTGCAAATCGAGACAAATGCGTAAACTCAGTTTCATACTCTCGAACACTCATTTTTCCTTGAACTGGATTGGTGAATTGAATTTCCATTTGACACCTTTCTGTTGTCGGGAAATACTTTCGGTTGAAGACGTCGGTAAATTCCGCCCAGGTCCATGGTACTCCCAGTGCTCGAGACCTCTCAATCGATTTCCACCATGGGTCCGCTTCACCCTCGAGCTGGAAAGAAGCCCAACTCACCTTCTCTTCTTTCGTACAGTGGACTCATTGCGACAGTTTCTCAATCTGGTTTAACCATTTTTCAGCCTCCATTGAGTTAGCTTGTCCATAAAAGCTCGGAGGCCTTAGTCTCCGAAAATCTTGAAAGCCTGATGGCTACCTTCTCTCAGCCAACACCGCCATGGTGTTCACCATGGACTCAAGCAATTGCTGATTGCTATCTCTTCTTGGAGCATTTCCAGTATTGTTCCCTGACCCGGATGCATTGTTGTTATTGTCAAGGATCTCATTAGCTCTCAGTGTACTGCTATTGGTATTTACCAGAATAACATTTACTCCTGAAATGAACCCCTCCCTAGTAGGGGCATCTCCTACGTTCACGTTCCTTGGTCTGCCACGTCTAGGAGGCATTTTGTCCTGCCACGACCATCAAACGACAAGTCAAATCAAGTTAAGACCATTGGTCTTAATGTCTGAACCTAATAACTAGACCTAATGCCATTGTCCTTATCCTACGTCATAGCTTGGTATACCCGTAAGACTAAAAGATGGGGCTTTGATACCACCTCTAACAACTCGGATTTCCTTACCATAAAACCCGTGCCGTCGGATCACACACAAGACCTGAATCACAGTGATGTTATGGTATTAATGTACAACATCACATCCTGACAGCTCGTTCTTTCCTCACATTACACAATAGGAAGGACCGAGCCATCACGTAATGATAAGCTCATGTAAGCGGAAGCAAAGTGCGCAACACAAAAGCATGACAGAGCTAAAGCATGGATATAATGGCAACATAAGAACTCACACGACAAGCTACGATATATACATGTTCAAAACCAAACATCCACTGATGAAGGCTGACCTTCATCTAAATAGTGGATAAAAAATATATCATATCATTTAGTTACATATTTCTCTTTTACCTTTTATCAAAATTTTCCAAAACAGAACTCTCTAAAAAAATACTCCCAGCTATGGTTAATGCCCTTCAGCCAGATCCTCCTCTTCCTCAAGGTTATAATCTGGATCTTCCTCTCTTTCCGGATCACACTCCAAGTCCCCACCTACAGCTGTGATGTATAGTCGAGGAATGAGCTTCATCCAACCTTAGTAGAGAAAATTACCATGCTAAATCACACCTTATCATTCATATTCATATTCTTGATGCATAATTAAAAGCAGCTAAAACTTATATTTATATTCAAAATATATCAAATTTAAGCAAAAACATTCATATATCTCAACTGGTCAAATCATGAGAGCATTCAAAACATGCTTATGCCAAGCATAACGAGATAAAAGAGTCAAGACACAATCGAAGCATATGACGGAAAAGAATAAGAAAGACAGTTCACCACACATGGCATGGGTTCATATCATAACGAATCACATAGCATGGTTTGAGACAAAGCATATCTTATGGCATTATAGTAAGTATCTTGTACTAGGGAACTTAGCAGTCCATATCAAACACATGGTTACAACCGCGGGGACTCCACCCCTCTCATGGAGACTCCACTCCCCTTACATATAATACACTTGGAATCAAGTCACATGGCAAGGCCTCCCGTATTAGGGAACTGAGCAGTCCATAGCGAACACAGGGTTGTAACCCCGAGGACTCCACCCCTCTCATGGAGGCTCCACTCTTCATTGTGCATGCTCACAAATTCATGACACAAGCATAGATCGAGTACACATGGTCAAGAAAAAGTTTTACGAATGAACACAGTACACAACAAGTACCCTTGAGATTCAAGAAACGTATTTAAGAGGTCATGCAAGTCATGAATGCGAATGCATCATCAAATATTCATATTTACAAGGTTTCCAAGAGGCATAAAGAATAAATCATGGCGAAAGTACATAATAAAATTCAAGGCAAGAATATAATTCCTTTGAAAATAGCATCATAAAACATGACTTCGAGAGAACATATAAGTTGGCAAAGTGTTTTCCCTACTTGTATTCATCTCGAACACACGTGCAAAGATTTACGGTCCTACGAGTTCAAAACCTTGTTCCACGGTGAGTTTATCCTGAATCACGATGTCTATTACATGTCTTAGTCCACTCATATAACTCATAAGCATGCTAGCCAAATCCCAAGTACATACATTGAAAATATCCAAAACTAAGGTTCACGCTTGAGCGATTCTCAATGGCACCTATGCTTCACGCTCAAGCGGTTTTAACCCGAGCGAAATAAGCCTACAAATCATGCTCGAGCGTAGGCTTCAGATGATATCCCGCTCGAGTAGCACTATTCACTCTCGAGCGTATTTCTAGTATAAATTCAAAGTTTCGCTCGAGCGGTTTTAACCCGAGCGAAATAAACTTAGAATTCCCACTCAAGCGTACGCTTCAGAAAGTCTCTCGCTCGAGCGATCCAACACACGCTCGAGCGTATTTCTCCTACAATTCCCAAGTCCTGCTAGAGCGGTTTTGACCCAAGCTGAAATAGCCTAGAGATCCCACTCGAGCATACCCTTCAGGTCTTTTGCCGCTCAAGCGACCCAAATCACGCTCGAGCGTATTCGCAATGTAAATCCTCATCTCACCCTTGAGCAGTTTCTTCCTGAGTGAGTTAAGCCTAAATTTCCCTCTCGAGCATAGGCTTCAGGTGATATTTCGCTCAAGCGGTGTGATTCACGCTCGAGCATAACACACAAAATTATTGTCTTTAACAGCTCATCCCTCCAACTCGAGCCGGCCTTTATGGCTTCCCGAGATGGTTCTACAATGCAACGAACGAGCTCTGAACGAGCTGTCACTCACCTACGAGGTTCCTCTACAAGAATCAAGCAAAACTCACACAATAACTTACACATTCACATGGTTTAACCCTACGATTTATCCCCAATTTCCCGCACATGCAATGGTTTCAATGATCGAGTTTAATGCTCCCTTTCTCGTGACTCTTCCACTATCGATGCTTGAAATCTTTGCATGCGATCATAAATAGCGCTACTTAGCATTAATATTCAGACTCTAAAATGCAACGCATACGATACGAGGGTTACCTCTACGAGATTTCTCACATGCGGGGATCTACGATTCACCGGTGTTGGATTAATACCTTCGACACGCCGATTTCGAAACTCCTTCCCGTTGTTTGAACAGCTTACAGAGTTTCAGTGCTCAGAGGTCATAGATTTTGATTTCTACTTGAAACAGAAGAGCTTCGGGATGGATTCGAGGTTTGGTTTGCGAGGGGGTTTGAACTAAATCAAGAAGAAGAAGAAGGTGGCTTCTCTTCTTCACCCACAGCCAACAGACCCAATGCAAATACTCATTGCATGGTTACGTGCATGTAGTTAAAATAGGGGGACACTGATCGAATGTATAGCTTGCACATCATTACTTATGTGTATGAACTCCATCCTTTGGCCCGCCACTCATGGGCCCAAGTGTCCTGTTCCACATTTCTAGTGGGCCTTCATAACTACGGTTTCAATTGGATCCCAACAGTTAGTCTCCCTCAGCCTAAGCATCGAAAGTGGCCTAAATAGGATTTAGTTCCAAAATAGCCCCCCCCCCAAGTGGTTTGGTTTAAAAGGCCCGTGGTTTAGGTTCAAATAGGCCTTCAATCCAAATTGGTCCTTATGGGTGTCAAGTGGCCAGTGCCCAGGTGGATTCTTCCTATTTCAAGTTTCATGGTTCATGACACACCGTCAATCTGCACTTTACACGTGTGGTTTTACGGGGTGTCACAAATTACTCCCAATCCAATTGGCTCGAGGCATTAGGGGTAGAGACACCCCTATGAGTTGAATGACTTGGGTCAACTGGGGTACAAGGCTGCCCATAATCATCTTAATTCACAAAGTCATCCCACATTTTTACCTGAACCCTCACTGCTTGCTGAGGCAGAAGGCCTGATTACTCAGTAGTAAACTTTGGAATTTTATTATATTCATTTTTTTTTCTCGATTCAAAAATTATTTTGTCATTTAAATCATTAATTTCATTGCATGGGATGTGGCATTCCTTACAAATTAACCATGAATTCATTTCAAAATTGATGAATTCTTGTTAATCTCAATTCTCATACCCCCACAAACTGTGATCCCATTTAATAGTGACATGTTTTAAGTTGTGATTCTAAGATAAAGATGATAAGATCTAACAAGAAGAATCCCATAGTTGGGAAGTGTGATAACCTTACAATCGTTATTTGACACATTTCAAAAAGCTTCTCACTCATTGAATAGGTACATCGTCCAATGTCTACGATCATCGCAAAAATATTTGGGTTGTCTGAAAATTTCCTCTTATTTATTTATTTTATTATTGTTATTATTATTATTATTATTTTAGAAAATGCAACAAAATCTAATGACTACACTAAGAAGAAAATATTACACGACTATTATGATGGCGTAGCGTGTCTATCTACTCCAAAACTTGAATCAAAGGACATCATCCTTGATGTCAAAATATATGAAAAAAAAAATGTAAAAAGGGAATGAGATTACGGGTAGCCTAGTGTCATACACAACTCTATTAATCTTAGAATATCAGCAAGAGACCATTAGGCATAGGGGAAATTAGCACTTAAACAATCCTGTGCAACATATAATAGCCAAGATGTGGATATACACATAAATCAGGAATAAACATCAAATCACCATCTAAAATCAAACAACTACTGATAAAAGGGAGTGTAATTGTAACATCCCCAAATTTTTTAATAGAATAAATTCCGTTAGATGTGTGTATAGGTGGCGACACCTAATATCAATTCGGATTTTCAGACAAATTAGTTGGATTTTGCTATGTTAGATTGAACTTGTGAATAAGAGGCTAACACTTGACTTAGGTGTGTTAGGTTCACAAATGAACCAAACCGATTGACAAACACGTGTTGGTGTGTGTGTGTGCTTCACATAGAAGCAAACCATGAGTATAAGAGAAGTAAGCCATCCCTCCTTGCATTTGTTTGGAAATAGAGAGAAAAAGAGTTGAGAGAGAGAATTCCCCATGTGAAGCCTTGGTACCTTGAAACCAGAATCGTCGGCATTCTTCCATACAAAATTGTTCCGTCCCTCGAATTGCCAAGACAAAAGGTTCCAAAAGATCAAGTGAGAGGAGCGTGAGAGCCATCATATGAAACCCTTTTGATTTGAAAACCTTTGGTTGAGAATCCATCTTGAATTCACCATAGAATGAGAACTGTGATTGGTGGTGTGTGTTGGAAGGAGTCGTGTATGCTCCAATACGATCGTGGGGAGGTGAGTTCAAACCCTTGTGACGCATGTGGCGAAAGCGCTGATGAGCACGTGCCTTCGATCAATGTGTGCATAAATCTTCGTGAGTTAATGCGGGAAGATCTCTTGTTAATTGTAATTTATTATGGCTTAGATTGAGCATTTATTGCTCTAAAAGTGAAGTATTTAATGTGGGTTTGAAAAGGCAAAAAAGAGAAAGAGAACGAAAATCCAATTTCAGGTGGAATAGCAGAAATCCCGACAGTCGCTCGCACGACATTGGATCGCGCGCCCGTGACATGGAGTTGCATGTAAGATGGGCTTCAGAATAGCCAGAAAACAAAGTAGGAACAATCGCTCGTGCGATTGTAAATGTGCCATGTGAAGTTGCTCGCGTAACTTTGAAACTCGCGTGTGCGACTGTCTCAGGCCATTTTGACAAGAATTAAAAAAGCACAGTCACTCGGGCAAGGCTGCACGATTGGGGTGTGCCATTAGAACTCGCTCACGCGACCTTGGGACTCGAGTGCACGACTGAGCCAGTTTTGGCTATTTTGGATATTTTTGGGAAATTTCTTTGGAACTTCAATTAGTATGTTTCCCTAATAATTAGTTAGTGACCTTTGAATGCCTTGTAATGTAGGTTATAAATGGAACTTGTGCGTGAGGTCATGCATCATGTTGTCATGATTTGCATGATTTCATGAACAATGAGGTAGGGGAAATTTTAATAATATAATATTTGATACAAATTATATGTCATGTGATAAGACACGTGTGATATGTTTGATAAGCATTTAAATCTTTGATTGATTAATATTTTGATTAAGCGTTACATATGATTCGAAATGTGAACATGATTTGCATATGTGTGTGTGATGTCGAATATGAATGTTGTGTGTGAACCTTGAAGCCCAAAACTAGCTATAAAATAAACACATTACATGGTGATAAACTATAAGTTTGAATTTGCACAATGATTTAAGTTCATGTGGAACTAATCCTCATCGTGTACCGGTAAGGCAGGATATCCGTACACTTGCACTGGCCAATGGTAACTTTAGCCGCACAAGTGCTCTCAAAGCGTAGGGGCTTGTGCATTCCGAAAAATGGTTCAATTGAACGATGATGGTTCAGAGATTCCCATCAGAATATGTGTGGCTCTCAATACTATATTCGTTGAGAGATTTTTAAGTTATTGTTTAAATCATGTTGAGATATGAAAAAAGCATGTGAAAACAAACTTCTAGCTTATGTTTTAAATCCTGTTTTGTGTGAATTCAAACATCTTGAAAATTCAGCTTTATACGAATCATGTTTTCTGAAATCAGTCATAAAATCTATGCTTTTAAATAGGATAGGCATGTTGTTGATATTCCTGCTATTGAGCTTAGACTGTTAACTCACCCTTCTACTATACATTACAGGTATAGGTGTAGATATGGCAGTTGAGGATTCAGGGCGTAAAGAAGACCTTGATTACGTTCCAGAGGAGGATTCAGATCTTCCACCAGACGAGTATTTCCTTAGGGGACGTCTGATATTTTGAAATCGTTTGACTAGGGTTTGGTATGTCCAACCATTATCTTGTTGTAGAACTTTTGATACCTGAAACGTTGTGCAAATATTTTGTGTGAACCATTATTTAGGTGATGGTCGGCCATCACCGGTGGTTCATTTTTGTTCTATCAGGCTTATGATTTGTACAAGGATAGAACCATAATTTTGTTTCTAATCGCAAATATATAGAATTGGATATTTCCTTTGCCATAAGAGTACAATTGCTTTGGATTCTGTTGTGTGAGTGGATGTGCCAAGTGTTTCATTCAGGGATTTTCGTTATCAGTGGTTCAACAGTCCGAATTTCAGGGTTAGGAAATCCAGGTTGTCATAATTGGTATCAAAGCTTATGGCGTTAGAAATTTCTGACAAGACCTAGACTTTTAGCTAAGACTTTGTTAGAGTATAGGGGTCGTCTATTAATGAAAATTTTGTTTCATGATAACATATCAGGATGTTAGCTAGAGGTAGACCAAGAGGTGGTCATAACCGAAACACTAGGAGTGGTGAAGGAATCACCACTGGTCCAAATAGGATTCCAATTGGTGAGAGGGGTCCTCCAAAAGAAGAAAATCAAGGAAGAGATGAGAGTGAAGGAATGACACAAGCCATAGAAACTGTGGCCAACGCAATGGCACAATAGATAATGTTGATGGTTGTAAACAATGCGAATAATCATCAGCCACAACCTTCGGTGTTCATAGAGTTAGGAGAATGCGTCCTCCAAGTTTCTTAGGGCAGGCCAATCCACTTGAGGCAGAAAAGTGGCTCAACGAGATGGAGAAAATCTTCAGTGTGCTTCCTTGCACCAAGGATGAGAAGGTTAGATGGTCTGCTTTCAAGTTGGATGGAGAGGTATCCATGATGGAAATCAGTGTCAAGAACTAGAGAGCAAGAGAATCCTAATATGTTGTGGACTTGGGAAGAATTTGTGGAAGAGTTTAATGAAGAATATTTTCCCAAAGTGGTAAGGAACCAGATGGAAGTTAAATTCATTAACTTGGAACAAGGTAAAATGATCATAAGAGAATACGAAACAAAATTTACAAGACTGTCAAGGTTTGCACCGGAACATGTAGCTTCGGATGTAATGAAGGCCAAGAACATCCAATGCGGCTTAAGGCCAAATATTCAAGATGGAGTCTCTATGTTTCAGTTGGAGACTTATACGGGAGTAATGAGCAAGGCTCTAGTAGTGGAAGAAGATATAGAAGAGGGTATAAGAGGAGGGACCAACAGAGTCGAGACAGAGCAAGTCACGTGTGATTAAATAATTATGAACCAGGAAACAAAAAGTCGAGGCTCGCAATACCATCACCAAGGCAACCTACTCAGAGTGTCTATTCAAGGCCATTTATGCCTACGCCCACTAGATTTTCTCCCCTACCAGGTCTTGCTATGAAAACTGGTGCTTCAGTTGCCCAGATTCCTTCACGAGCAGCATCGTCTACTCCGATAGAGACATGTGCTCATTGTGGGAAGACACATAAGATGGAGGATTGTAGGCATGGTTCAGGAGCATGCTTTAAGTGTGGTAAGATGGGGCACATGATAAAGCATTGCCCGGATATCGAAAAGGAAGGGATGGCATCAGCTTCCACGCTATGGTTTGCACGATCTGCGCGACCTACCATTCAGGGTCGTGCATATGTTGTTACTGCACAGGATGCTCAGACATCCAACGACATTATCCAAGGTATAACTTAAATTGGATTAATTTTTTTTCACTTTAGTTCCATTAGTAAATATCATGATAGTGATTACAAGCAAATTACAAGTCATGAATGTCATCAAACATTTTTCTCTTCAATGAATTGAATTGCATGCATGACATGTAGGTACCCTACAATTGTATCAGCGTAGCGATATATGTCAACACGAAGCACGGGTATTGATAGACCCAGATCCACACACTTTTTCATAACTCCATAGTTTTTGGCCGATTTGAGTGTCATTCCAGAACCCTAAGATTTTATTCAGATCGTATCAGTTCCTATGGGAAGTTCGGTGAGCACGAATATGTTTTGCCGATCATTTGTTATTTTAGTTGAAGATCATGAGATGACGGCAGATCTCATTCTATTGGACATGTAAGGATTCAATGTAATCCTTGGCATTGGCTATCCTCTTACCATGCAAGTGTTGATTGCCTATGGAAAACAGTCACTTTCTACCCTCCGAAAGGAAAGTTGTTCTGATTTCGTGGTATCAAGACTAACGTAACACCGTTTATCTCTATGATCTGAGCTAAATGTCTGATGAAGAATGGGTGCAGTGGATACTTCACATTTTTGTAAGAGCAACGGGAAGAGAAAAACAACATTTCTGATATTCCAGTTGCATGTGAGTTCCCAGATATTTTTCCTAAAGAACTACCAAGATTGCAACCAGATTGAGAAGTTGCGTTCGCAATTGACTTAGCTCCAGGCATAGAGCTAGTATCTAAGTGATGTGCTCTTTATGTTGTTCTATTTAAGTCTTAACCCATTGCAAGCGCACAATGGAAATTGTAATGCTAGTACAGGATCATTCCCACGAGGAAGTGATTTATTGCATATTTTACTTTTCTGAAAACTTATATTTATCTTTAAGGTTTTAAACAACTTGAGAAATATGAATGAAAGAATGGTTTCTTAAACTAATTGCAGAAAATAAATCTAAATCCTCCTCTTTCCAGATTATGGTCGTCAATCACAATCTTTTAAGTCTCGAATATTTACAAAATTAAAATACTGTTACACCTTATTGCAATCTTCTAGAATTTGGGCATCAATTAAAATCTAAAATCCTTTAACAGAGATTTAATCTAATCAACAATCTCCTCAAATTTGGGCGTTAATCAAATTTGAGAAAATTGAAGATGGAAAAGTAAAATCGTTACACTAATCTGCAAATCTCAACCTAAGTCGTCAATTCAAATCAAAACTTGGAGATGTTTACAAAGCAATAAATTATAATAAAAATAAATCTAAACTAGAAAGCAAAGTAAAAATATATCTTTCACCCCTCAGTCGCAGGCGTTAATTGCTTATGATAAATTATGGATATATACGCTAATCTTTCAGCTCTAAATCCCAGTCGTCAATTGTGATCGAGGAACCTTGGATATCTAAACTACTCTAAACTATTTTTTATCGAACGAAAACCCAACCTCAGTTGTCAATTGATTCTGAGAATTCCTTCGATAAAATTATTCCTATGTTGAGCCCTCTTATTTATAAATCATAAGGGGTCGGTTTACAGTGATCTAATTCTAATAAAAGAAACTACTAAAAATAAAATATTCCTAACATAATTCTAATTTCTAATTTTATCTTCCTTGCTTTCAGTGGTTGATGTGCCTCTGGACTTTCTCCTTAATTTCAGCATCCGAGATCTTTAGGAGTCTTTCTTCATTAATCTTCTCAAATCCGTGACTTGCCAAACTTCTAATTTAAGAGTTCTTCTATTTTGGTGCATGGCGGTATGGATCTTCACATGATCAGCAATAATGAGAAGCTTCTATTTGTAAAATCGTAAATCACGATTTTTCTCTTCTGTTACAGCTTTCTCTCTAGGCGATTCTATATTACGATCAATCGCTTTCTTTCTATATTGCCTTTTACTTTGAACGACTTCTGAAGAATCGTAAATTACGATTTCTTGTTTCTTTAGCTTCGTTCAATTGTAAAGTACGATTTCTTAGCTTTCAACAGCGTCGAATCATTTTTCACGTTCAATCATTTATCTTATTGCTTTTTGAGTTCATTTTGATAAAGATTAATACTTTGGTTCTCTTTTATAATTTTTCCTTAATATCTACACATCATTAGCTTGTTAGTACCAAATTGAGGTCTAGCAGCATTAAGTTAAGGGTGATAAAATGATATATTCTGTGGCTGATCACACCCCCAAACTTACTTTTTGCTAGTCCCTAGCAAACAAGGAAATAAATACTAATCTAAAATTTAAATGCCACTTTCGTAGAGAGCATGATTGCATTTAGCAGATGCAACAAGCCTTTAAACCCCTAGGTAATCTCTAGTGAAGGAGTTGTAGTCTCCTGAAAGTTTTTAGTGAAGTTACCTACAAACTTTAAAATATTTTTGGGTTTTTTAGTTTTTCAAAGCAAAACAAAAGATTAAAAATCTACACTAATTTTATACACTAGTTAAGTTAGTCATCATATGGTTATTATGATTTTCAAAAATTACAAATCTTTTATATCCTTACTTTCCATCATAACAGTTATCCTCAATCAGAACTCAACAATCTAAATTCTGTAAAGCGTGGAGTGTGTGCGTATCAGTGAACAATTTATTCTTCATAAAATTTTCTAAGCTGCAAATTTAGAAAATATTTTCATCCAAAGTCTCACTAGTGGCATACTCTAAAAAAGATATCAAAATTTTTGGGTTCTCTCAATATGATATATATGATAGATTTGAAGGACAAATGACTAAAAGGATAAATCTCATAGAATGGATAATCAATTCTCATTCATATGATTTTTCGTTCATTCATAGTATCTATTGCATATATCTCTACTAGACTCATACTTTTACAAATCATAAATCAGAAAGGTCTTTCCTTCGACTTGTAATGGGGCTTTGGGTTAAGACGTTTCAGAGAAAGGTAGATAGGATTCAAAGGTTTCTGAGAATTTAGTTCTTCCTTCTCTTCTTTTTTATTTCAGTAAGTATCCAAAACGTTGGATAATTTCTTCCCATTTTTCTTTTCTGTAAATCTTGTGTAAAACTCATTTCTTCAATCAATTTTCTTCAGATATCCTTTTGATTTTCAGTTTGGAAGCTTTTTGCTTCTCTTTTTATATTTTTTGTAGAATTGTAATTGCAATTTTTGACTCTTTCTCATATTTTCTTCTTTTTATTTCTCCTTAGTCATACCCTTGTTCAGCATATCCTTTATCTATTTCTTATACTCCTTTCACCCTCTCTTTTTCCCTTCTTTTGCATTCTAAACTCTCAGAAAATGTAAGGGTTAAAAGTTGAAAGTTTTGGGTAGTACATATGGTTAAGGGTTTATAAAATCTTAGTACCAAGAAATTTGATTTAGGCTTCTAATATGGGTTCAAAGGATAAATTCTTTTTGGAATTTTGGCTTTGACTAATAAAAGATGGCCTTTGATCATTTTCACAATTTAGTAGTATGGATGTCATATTATTTTGATGTATGTAATAGATAGTTCTAAAAGAAACAAATCATCATAATCACAGAATATTTGATTCAAAGTCAGTAATATGAGATTTCGTATAATGCAGTTAAGAAGTTAAAGGAAAAATTTAGCTTGAATAGATAGCAGTCTCTCTCTAAAAAAAAAAAATTATGGCTCAAAAGCTCACTAGTTAAATAATTTTGAAACTATAATCTAAATATTGCAGTTTAAATAATTGTATAGTTTCAAACATTCAATCTGATACAGTGTTCAAAAGAGCTAAGCATGAATTGAAACTGCTCTATTCTTTATTGTTGAACTCCTACTACGATGGATCGTTAGTTTTCAGGATTCATAATTTTATTTATTTCTACAAGCTCAGATGCAAGGTATAAGAATCTAATCTTAACCAAAGAATTGGAGCAATCCTAAGGCTATGATCTGTTGACTTAAATGGTCACAAATCATCTCAAATATTATTCTAATTCAAGGATCTTGATTGGAACAGATAAGCTATCACAGATGCTGTGAGTGCCAGGCTACAAGCTCAAGCATCCACAGGGATATCTAATCTAGGGAAATCAAATACAAAAAAATAAAATATAGATCAAAATCAACTTTAAAAACTATAATTACACTGTAATAATATAACTTACAATCCTATTGTGCTCAGATATGCAATCTGTGTAACATACAATCCATTTACAAAGCCTTTAAAATTCTCAATTTACAGCTCTCAACCTCACCCTAGCTACTGAAGAGGATTAGCCAACCATGATTAGCTAAGGAGAGAATGGGGAAAGAAGGAAGAGGGAGGAATGTTGGAGATGGGAATTCAAATTTTATCTCAACTCTCTCAATTTCTGGATGAATTTTTAGTGCAATTTCTCTTCTATTTATACTCTTCCCTCATATCTATTTTAGCCAATCAGAGCTCAAGAGAATAATTCAGTTATTCTGAGTTGTTGATGTGGCTGATTTTACTTCTAGAAGCTTTCTATCCATTGATCCAAACTGGACAAGTGCATGTGAAGTGGTTAGAGTTCTCATTCGTGCCCCTAGGACTTCTAAAAATACCCCCAAGTGTTGTTGACGTGCCTTGGAATGTGTGCATAAAGCATTGAAGTTGGCAATTGCTTTGAATGGAACTAAGAAGTACCTAATTTGAGTATCGAGAGGTTCAGGGAACCTCTCGACAAGTTCTGAGTCTGCTTGGCACTTCAATCGACAGGTTGCTTGTGGCTTTCGACAGGATCGGGGACTTCTCGACAGGATTGGTAACAATGCTCGATAGGTTGCTAGAAATTTTTAACTTCTGTCTAGTCTTCATTTATCCTGTCGAAAGGTTATACAGGATCTTGTCGACTTCTTATAAGGCTTGAGTTGAGCTCTCGACAGGATTGAGAATGTACTCTACAGGTTGCTCTCAACCTCACACCAATCATTGTAGCTTCAGATAAGGTGTCGATAAGATGGTGTTGATTGCTCGTTAGGTTTTGGGGAACCTCTAGATATGTGGCTGGAACCTCTCAATTTCCCCTGCATTTACAGGTATCCTCTCGACAGGATGCACTATACAACTCGACAGGTTCTGTGAACCTCTCGAACTCTTCACTCTTTCAACTCAATACCTCTCAACAGCTTATAAACCAATCTTCAGAACCTCTCGACAGATAAGCATGCACTTCCATAACTTCTCGACAGGTACTGGAAAGCTCTTGACAGCTTCATTCTAAGCATCCAAACCTGTCGATAGGTCGAATTAACCTCTCGACAAGTTATATCCTTTGTTTCCACAACTGGCACACATCCTTTGGGGTGTTATCTTTCATCTGTCAGCACAAAGTAGCCTCTTAGTGGGTTTAATCTTCATTTCTTGCTACTGCACTTGGTCCCAAGCATACGCAATTGGACCCATAACATTCTCATGAACTTCTAAGGCTCTGTGGATTGTTTGATTGGTTGGCCTTTGGGCTATATGAGCACATGTTGAGCAGCAAATTACTTCTTTGGCCTTTTTAAATGGATGTCTGTACTAAGACTGTAATTTATTACTTATCTACAAAATACACCCAAAACACATTATTAGTCAACTCAAAGATCCATGAAAGGTCAGGTTAGGAGGTGAAAAATAGTATTTTTCACTGCTTAACAACTTACCTATTAAAGCTTGCTGCAATAGCCCTAGTTCTTGCGTGACTGGTTACTTACCTTGATCCCATTCTACTGTACTTTGTCCTTTTAATTTACTTGCACTTGAGCTTGTAGCCTAGTGAGAGATTGTGCAGGAACAGGCTCCCCTCTGTCTTATTTGACCACTATCAAATGTTAGATCTAGCTTCTCTATAGTAATTACAGACTGGAAGGCTGAGTCATTGCAGACCTTTTGTAGCAATGATCAACTGTGCTTAAGTCCTTATTTAACCTGTTGCTTTTCCTATGTGTTAGCTCATTGTGCTGATGGCCTTTGACAAACACATAGGATTTTATGGGCTGGAACTCCTATGAATGTCTGCCAGATCTGTACGCAGATCTGGAGAGCTTGTAGCCTGGCAAACATAGTTCTACAATGGTATTCATGGCCTGATTTGATTCATTAGATTAGGTGAGATCAGCCCACTCCTTTGGATTAGGTTAGCTTTTCTGACTCAATCAATCGGATTTGATAGACTCTATTGGATAGTCTGTGGCCATTTAAGTGGATAGATTATAGCCTTAAGAGCACCCCAAATGGCATGGGTTAAGTTGAATTCTTGTACCTTGTTGAGGTTATTGATAGCACTTCAATAAGAATTTGCTGCAGAGAGAGCCCTAAATCCGAGTTACATAACTGAATGAACTTTAGCCTAAACTGCTTACTTCTCATTCTTTTATCTTTATTTTAATACACCATCACCACCTTCTTCATAACCCTTTCTTAGGATAGGACTACACTTTATTTTTTTCTTTTTAATGGTAATTTAGTGTAGTTGTGACGCCCAACTCCCTTTCTTTAAAATTGTCAGATCTGTAGCCAAATTTGGAGGCCTACTATTATAGCTCATTTTGGAATCTAGATCAATTTCTCTATGGGATAAACTCTTACTTATCAAAACTTGCTACAATAGCCTTGTATCTTGTAGGCTTAGGATTATTTTAGTTGTGCTGCTTCCATCTTTTATTTTACTTTAATTTTTAATTTATTCTCACCACATAATAAAAGCAGCACATTGGAAATCCGTCAGTAAGTTTTTGGCGCCGCTGTCGGGGATATTAATCTTTTTAGTAGACTTGAGTTGTATTATATTTCATTTTAGAAAATTCTTTGTAGCTGTGGCATATAGAGAATAAAAAAGTACTACTAATTTTTTTGAATTTTGCATAATTGGACAAAAGCAGAAGGGAAAAGCTAGAGCTACAACTAGAGTCTAGCTAGCTCTGTTTGTACCTCTTTCATCGTGAAACTTAGTCCCTTGATGTTGAATTCACTGTAATTAATTTAGTGTAAATTTTTTTAGTTATTATTTTAGTTTAGAAATTCTTTGAGTGTTGTAAGCATTTTCCTTACTTGCTGAGTTTGTGGGTGTATGCTTGGAAGAAGGTCCCTTAACCCTAAGTTGAAACCTCCAAATCCCGATGTTGAAAGGATCCTTAGACTAAGAAGCACCACGCAAAGCCTTCCTGTTGAAACTGAGCAAGATAACATGACTGAGAGGCAAAGAACCTTGAAGGATTACAATGCACCTGGGGATTACACTTCTCCCTTCTGCAAACAATTCCCTTCAGTGGAAGGAAACTATGAAATCAAGTCCTCCACCATCAATATGTTGTCATCCTTCCATGGGCTTAGTAAGGAAGATCCTTACAAGCACATTGACCAATTTTTGGCACTTTTCACCACTTTCAATATTACTGGCTTGGGACCTAAAGCCACTAAACTGAGGCTTTTTCTTTTTGCTCTAAAGGATAAAGCCAACACCTGGCTCTCTAAGCTCCCAACCAATAGCATTAAAACATGGAATAAGCTCCAAAGCCAATTCCTGGCTAAATTCTTTCCCATGAACAAAGCCAGCCAGATGTGGACAAGTATTTTATCATTTACTCAGTCCTTAACTGAGGATTTTTATGAAGCTTGGGAGAGATTTCAGGAGATGTTAAAACTATGCCCCACCACCAAATTCCAATGTGGCAACTAGTGCAAGTATTTTACCAAGGAATTAATCCCAAGAGTAGGGATATGGTGGATGCCTCATGTGGTGGTAGTTACCTCCACAAGACAGTTGATGAGGCTTGGGAGCTGTTTGACATCATAGGGGAAAATTCCATGCAGCAGGAGTCACTATCTCGCAATGACAGTCAGACCCCAGTTAAGTTGGTAAAAGAGTCCACCCCTAGAGGTGGAATATATGAAGTGAAGGTGCAAAGTGAGTTAGAGAAGAAGGTGGACGATCTGAGCTTGAAGTTTAACAAATTGATGAATATGATGTAGCCTCAGATGGTTTCACAAGTGGAGGAGGCATATCTAATATGCCAATCTCCCACACATTTACTCCAAGATTGTCCATCAGCCAACCAATTCCCTGATTTTGTTATGGAGCATGCCAATGTTGCCCAAGCATATGGGCAGCAACCTGCTGGGTACTCATGGAGGAACCACCCAAATTTGAGGTGGAGACAAGATACATACCCTCAACCCCAGCAGCAGCAGTTGGCAGCTCCAAATAGACCTCAGCACTAATTTAACCACGGATACCCACCTAGACAGAATTTTCAGTTGCCTGCCCCAGAGCCCTACTAGTTTGCCTTGCCCCCACAATAGCCTAGATCCTCTTCTTTTAAAGAGAAAATGCTGACATCTATGCAAAATTTGGAGAGCTTCGTCCAAATTGTGAACCCTCATGGACAAAGCATTAAGAAAATAGAGGACTAGCTGGGTCAAATCTGTAATGCTTTGAACAAAAGACGGGATGGTAGACTGCCTAGTCAGCCCTTGGCCAATCCAAAAGGGCAGTATATGATTGGAGATGCATCCTCTACCCATGTGGATGATGGTTTAGTAGGACAAGGCAACTGAGGAGGTCATAGAGAGTAACAATGAAAAGAAGGTGAGTGGTGAAGAATCAAAGAATGTGTGTACCATATGTATTGATTGTGTGTTTTATTTTGTGTTACGTAGAAAATTTTCAAGTACTGCTTTTAGGGTAATAATTCTTTGCTTGTGTGTTTGATTTTATGTTATTTGGTTTTATTTTGAGTACATGTGCATATCTGTGATCTGAATTCAATGTTCATATTTTTTGCTGATAATTAAGATGCTCTCATAATAATTGTCATGAATTTGATCTGAAAGAGTATCTTTAAAATTCTGAGTTTTTGAGGTTTAAATGTTGAAAAAGGGTAGCTATATTGTCATGATGAATGGTGTACATGTTAAGGAGTTGGTATTGATGCACATTGAATTGGTGCATGGTATGGTACATGCACAGGCTAGGGCACAAGCTGAGAGAAAGGGTTAAGTGTTGCTCTCTCGTGAGGCTAAATGGCCTAAATTTCAAGCTCGCGAGCCACCTGAAGCTTTCTCGCAGAGGTCTGATGGATATTTTATACTGCACGAGAGCTTCGCGAGCTAAAGGACATCTGTTGCAGCCTGATAGTGAGCCCCGCGAGGTGCTTGATACTCACATTTTAATGCTCGCGAGGCTTTGCTACTCTAGCTACGCGAGATATGAGCAACTACTTCGCGCGCTTGAGCTGGAATTTAACTCTACGAAGAGCCTCGCGAGGCCCTTGAAGCTTTTAAATCTATCTTCGTGAGGCTCTACTTTTCTTCACAACTGAACCTCTCGCGAGGTTAGTTGTGTATTGCACGAGGAATATACTCATGGAGAACTTAGCGACAGCTGCGGGTTTAGCCCTATAAACCCTGTGAATTTCTCCATTTTCTTCATTCTATCTTTTTACCCTAACTTTTCCTGCGCACTTTCGAGCTCCCCCTTTTCTTCTTTCTTCTATACTACCCTTTCCACTAAACCTCAACTAATTTCCTCATACATTTTTGCTCCCCATCACCTCCTGGTCACTTTAAGCTAGGTTTGGGGGGATTTGAACATCTGCGTAATGTGTGAAGTGAAACCCTAGCTGTCATTTGGTAAGATTTCTCACTCTCTCTCAGTTGATTTAATTGCACATTACTTTAGTGTAAGTAGAGAGCAATTTGGGGCTTGTTTTATTTATGAAGTGTGCATTACAATTGCTGGGATTTTGAAACCCTAATTTGGAGAAATTTGATAGTTATGACCACGAGTTCAAAATTCACAGATGCCTTGTCTGCTTTGGTAACCCCACCACCTGCTGGGAGCCTTGTGGCCACTCACAAATCTGCAAGGATTGCAGAGGCCTCCAATGTGGAGACCTCTATGGTAACTGCACCCACTGAGGAGCCCCAAATTGAAAAAAACTATGAAGAAAGGAAAGGGCATGACCTCTGATGCCCAAGGTACCCAAAAGAAATATGCTCCTAAGAAAAAGGCCAGAGAGCACCCACCATCTAAAAGCCCTGAGAGGTCAAAGAAGAAACAGAAAATGGGCAAGGAAATTGGCCCTGAGGCCCCTGAGGATGAAGGGGATTTAGATGATTAGATTTGCAACTGTAGTTAGTTAGGATATCTTTGCATTATTTCTGTATAGTCTTTTGCCTTACATTGTATAAATTTTGCTGCATAAATGAAATTCCTTTTTGTTATATTTTGATTGCTTTACTTTCTGCTTCATATCTAGTTTGTTTTGTTTTAGTTGTTTGTGTGTGCTTTCTTTCATGCTTTCACTTCCTTTATTTCCTATCTAATTTTGTGTATGATCCCTGCTGCACATGCCCTTTATCTTTGAATCAGTGAGGACAATGCTCCTCATAGGTTTGGGGGTGTGGCAAGGATTGCCAATGATCTAGTTAACCTAAGTGCAACAGTCTTAACTGAGGAATAAATATAATGAACTTTACCTAAGCAATGTTGAAAGTGAGGAAATTTAAACACTGTGTAGACCTTTTTAACGCTAAAATCATTTGAAAATCAATACTTCTATGAGGTGAACATCAGGAACTTTTTTATAAACAGTAGTTAGTGAAGCAGTAAGGAGAGAAATAGGTGAAAGCATACCCCTTTGAGTGCAATTGAAGACCATACCCAGTGAGTTTTTAGCCTATAAATTTTTTTATTTTTTTTTAGGAGTGTATGTGGCAAAAAAAATTATGTTCTAAGGATTGACTGAGTCAAGCCCTTTTCACTAGAAGTTAGACACCCCAAGTTGAAGCTATTTGACAGTAATCATGACACTAAGGAGAGGATCAAGGCCTTCATTTGGATTGTTTGAGCCTAAAAGATCAAACCTGTGAAACTACCCTTGTGCATACACTTTTTGAGCCTTAAAGTCTCATTTTTCTTCAACAAACACTAAAGTACTTGAACCTGAATCTCATAACCTGATTCATCCCTACCCTCACTCTGAGAATTCAGAAGGTAAAGGAGAGGATGTTGAAGACAAGTGAGCAAAGTTTAACATTTGGTGAAAGAAGAAGAAGAGAGAAGGAGATCTATAAATAACAGTGTAGCAATTGTAGATGTGTGGCAACCATCATAAAAAAAATATATATAAATACAAAAAAAAAAAAGAAAAAAAAAAAAAAGAGAAGTCAAAAGAATAATTTCATTAGAAATGTTGAGAAGAAGAAAAGAAGTTGGCCACTTTAGCTCTTAAATTTCAAAAGAAGATGGAGTTGTGCTGAAATGAAGAAGGTGAAGTCATGAATCATCTCCTACCTGTGTTGATTTCTCAATTTTGAATCCCTCTTTACCCCTTTTATTCTTTACAACCCTTACCAATAAGCCACATTACAACCCATGAAAAGCCCTTGTTGATTCAAAATCAAATGAACTGTCATGTGAAGATGAAGGAATGTCTCATCTATGGTGAGAAGTACTTTATGATGTCATAAATTAGAAGAACTGTCTATACTCATGCTTGCAAACCTATTTGGGGTATGTAAATGCTCTTGAGCTTATGTGAAATGATACACCCCTTAAATTCATTTATGAGAGATAGCCCTGGTAAGCATTGGGTCTAAGATTGAAAACATTGGGGCATTGTTTGAACCTGAATTTTGATATACTCGTAAGCTTAGTACTATTTTGCACATTTTGTTTTCTTGGTGTCAACTGATTGGATGTGATGAGCATGCATGCATGATTGAGGTGTTAATTTATTTTCATACACTACTTTGGAACTCCTTTAATTTTGACAAAGTGTAGACACCCAAATTTGGCCCAAGGCCCGGTCAAAACATATTTCCAGAGAGACGCATTTTTGAGCTTTTTATGGCATGTATGGAACCCTTAGGAATCATCCTAAACCCTTAGGAATCACCCTAGATCCTTTAGGAACCTATCCCAAACCTTTAGAAACCAGCCCCGATCCTTAGAACCCATTCCAAACCCTAAACCTAACCTTCCCGGGCAATGAATAAAGAGTAGTACACTAGGACTAGCTAATATCTTTTAATAATATCAAATCATATACCATTGGAAAGAGGACTTCTCTAGCTTTCCAACAAGCCAAGAATCACCTCAATTGGAGTTGTATATCAAAAGTTACGGCGATTCAAAAATTGAACTCTTTTGGAGGGATTTTTACCTGGCGCAACTAATAGTTGCGCCAGGCCATTTTCCCCCTGGATTTGCCTGGCGCAACTAATAGTTGCGCCAGGTATAAATGGGTCCCCCCACCCCTCGCGAGGCTAACTTTCAGGCTACTGTTCATTACTGTTTTACTGTACATTTGCCTGGCGCAATTATTAGTTGTGCCAGACATATAAATAGTAACTGTTGGAATTTATCCCAAAAATCATGATTGGGGTTTGACTTGTTGACCACCTTGACCTTTGGGGTGTGTTTTGCTAGTTCTGTTGCACCCTCTTAAAGCCTATTTTCACCCCTTTAAGTGGCTTTAAGCCTCACCCCATCATCCACTATTGGAGGACCTTCTCACACATTTCAAGGCTCCAAAAACCCTAAGAATCCTTAGATGTGAGATTACCTAATTGCTAAACTTATTTAGCTCTTAAGTGGCCTCCTAACCCACCCTTTTCCTATAAATAGAGCCCCCCACCCCTTAGTTTAAGGGTTGAGAATTTTGCTTAAGAGAGAAAGAGCTCCAAGTGAGAAGTTCTTCCTCCCTTTGGTGCACTATTTTCACCTAAAATCCAGAATCCAAAAACCCTTCCCAAGCTTGCTCTTACACCCAAAACCCTTAGCCTAGGTGTGTGTGATCCCCTAGCCTCTCTTCTCCATCTCCTAGCTAGTAGGCCTTAGTGGTTATAACCTCCTTTTCCACCATTCAAGCTTCCAGAAGCTCATCAAAAGCAAGCCAAGCAAGGCTCTCCTACGGTGCTATAAGGGCCCGAGGGCTCCGGCTCTCCCCTTTTTTCTCCTCTCTTTTTGGCATTCCCTACTCTTTCATTTGTGCCGTTACGCCGCCGAATTTTCGGTAGGAACAGAGAGGCACAAATAGGATTGGAGGCCCATTTGGGAAAGAGGGAACCACTTCCTTTTCTTTTACATCATTTTATTTTTGGCCATTAGTAGAGACCGCGTTAAGCGGGTTGATTGGGTGCCTAACACCTTCCAGTCGATAACTGAAGCCCCTACCCAAGAGCCTTTGGTGTGGACCAGATTCAGAGTCATATTTTTAGCACTTCGGTGCTCATAAAAATGAACCAGGTATCCCGGGACACCGAAAGCTCCGGGTTGTGACTCTATCTATTTTTTTCGTTAGAGAGCGCATCGTCGCGACGGGATCGTCTCGATTCCCACAGTTGCACAGATGGCGACTCTGCTGGGGACTTGCTTGTAAAGCTTCCCCTTGAACTTGGCCTTATTATTTTTTATTTTTGCTAATATATTATTGCTGTTTTTAGTGTATTTTTGTTGTTTCTTTTTTTTACTCACCCCTCTGATTACATCATTTTACTTACCCCTACGTTTCGACTTTAAATTTCAGCAATTTTTGCCTAGTCACTTAACTGGCACCTTTTTACTTACCCCTATGTTTCGGCTTTAAATTTCAGCAATTTTTGCCTAGTCACTTGACTAGCACCTTTTTACTTACCCCTATGTTTCGGCTTTCAATTTCAGCAATTTTTGCCTAGTCACTTGACTGGCCCCTCTTTTACTTACCCCTACATTTTGGCTTTAAATTTCAGCAATTTTCGCCTAGTCACTTGACTGGCACCTTTCTTACTTACCTTTACGATTCGGTTTTAAATTTTAGCACTTTATATTTCCCGCCTAGTCGCTTGACTGGCCCCGTCATCTTTTTATTTATTTCTTGTCATGTCCTAATAGTGGACGCCGGCCCATAGTGGCGGCACGGGATAATCACCCCCGGTCTTTGAACTAAAGAAAACTTCCACTCAAAAAAAAGAGAAAAGCTTTGCAAAAAATTAAAATTGAACCAAGTTAGGGAGCTTAATTAATTTGTTTTGCGGGTTAGATTTTCAAAGGGGTTGGGTTAGGCACACATACAAACACTCGGGTCTTAGTATGGCGGCAGCCCCTAGTGGTGATGATCCAGAAAAGTCCCAGCTCACCTAGGATCTGAGAAAGTGCTTGCGCTGGAGGTATATCGGGTGGGTTCCCATTCCGAAGCTTAAAACCCTTGGGGAGCGCGGTAGCGAGTTATACCGGACTCAAAACCTTTAGGTGCGATAAGGAGAGAATCGATCATCAAGAAAACTACTCAGTTCCCGGAAGCCTAGCTTCCACAAAAACCAAAAAAAGAGACTCATTTCGGGCATCAATGGTTGCTGTTAAAAATTCTGCAGTATCTGTTTTTGGCTAGCGCATGTATTAGTTGCGCCAGCACAAAAAGCTGGAATTTATAACTGGCGCAACTATGCTTTAAACTCCACTTTTTTACCTCGGCGCAACTAATAGTTGCACCAGTGTAAAAGAGCTCCCCTGCAACCTGGGCGCAAGTATTAGTTGCGCCAGGTCTGTCTGCACAGCCCCGGCCAGAATCCTTAGCCCTTTCCACCTCCCAAGTTCCCCGATCAGTGTGCTTAGTGCCTTATTTAGGCCCTGCCATCTCCGACACCTAATACGCTCCCATTGGTCAAAAGAGGGCAACCTCTTTTTTGCTCATTCCGGGGGATCTGGTCGTTTGCCACAATTTTTGTGCCTTCAATAGATCGAAGGTCCTCCTTCGATTCTTCCGAAGTGCATCGGGACCATCGCCGCAGGGCTTGAATCAAGGTACGAGAGCCACTCGAAAAGGGAATTCCAAGGCCTCAGAATCTTTATTTTTCAAAACTTTTTCAAAAGAAAAAATCAAATAAAAAAACATATATAATCAAAACCCAAAAAATATATAGTTTGTGGTGCCGGCACAACGACATCATCTTGCCCTCCGCCGTCCCGTAGGGAAAGAAGGAGGAGGATTTTTGGGCCTTATCCAAGGCACCCTTACCCGACCCGCTCCCGTAGAATGTCGTGGGTAGTGAACCCGGCTTACGCTGATCCGGACTCATCCCCACTGCATTCTCTAACCCACTCCCATTCGGGAGAAGTCTTTTCCACCATCTCCCTCACCCAACCTCCCTTTACCGTTACCGGCCCATTTGGCGCCCCCATTTTCCCAACCGATACCCCCCGAAATATCCAAAATCCAATCCCCCATTCTCCATCTTTTGCCCAAACCATGCCCATGCCAAACCCATTTTTCCAATCCACATCCATGCCCCAAATCCCATCATCCCCCTATAGACCCGATCCACCTACATTCACATGCACCACTTCCACCCTATCCAACCCCCCGTAAAATCCCCTATCCATCTGGGTCATACCCATTTTTACCAGGGCCATGCCCAACTTTCCTCATCCCTCCTCATCATGCCCCCCATCATCCCAAAACATACCCAATACATCCCCTCATCCACCCCCACCTACCGTGGCCATGCCCAATTATACCGGAGTCATGCCTAATTTTTCCACCACCTCCATCCCATCTATACCCCATCACCCCTTAAACCCACCATCCACATCCGATCCTCTTTCCATGGCTATGATGGAGGAGATGTTCCAAGCCTATTCCGTGTGGAAGGCTTCTCAAAACACCCCCTCTCCTCTACACCCCATGCCCATGAACCCATCCCATACCCTAGCTAATCTCCATGCCTCACTCTCCCATGACCCCCATCAACCCCCCATAATCCACACCACTGAAACCCCCATTACCCACTTACCCCAAGGCCCCATGGCCCAATCTCCAAACTCCCACATACCCCAAGGCCCATTGGCCCAAACTCCCTTTTCCCACATATCCCAGGACCCCATGACCCAATAGCCCACCACCCAAGCCTACCCAGGGCCCATGGCCCAGACCCACCAAGGGCCCGTGGCCCAAACCCACCAAGGGCCCATGGCGCAGACCCATCAAGGCCCATTGGGCCAAACCCATCAAGGCCTATCGGGCCAGATCCACCAAGGGCCCATGGCCCAAACTTACCCAGGGCCCATGGCCCAAACTTACCCATGGCCCATGGCCCAGACCCATCAAGGGCCCATGGCCCAAACCCATCAAGGCTTATTGGCCCAAACCCATCAAGGGCCCATGGCCCAAACCCATCAAGGCCTATTGGCCCAGACCCATCAAGGGCCCATGGCCCAAACTTACCCAGGGGCCCAAGGCCCAGACCCACCAAGGGCCCATGGCCCAAACCCAAACCCCACACTCATACCTTCCACAATACCCCCAACATTTAACCCAACCTTCACTGCCCGGCCAAACCCATGCCATACCTCACACCCAATTCTCCCATGGCCCCACACCCCAAGGCCATCTCCAAACCTTCCCCCATACCCAATGGCCCTATCAGGTCCCACCTCAAAACCAAATTCCCATCACCCAACAAACCTTTCCTCACCCCAATGGGCTCACCCAACCCCTACTCATGTCATTCCCATCTAACCTATGCAACAACAATAGGTTGAGAATCCCGTCCTCACTGCACCCTACATAGATCAGCAGTATGAGGAGGACGAGATCAGAAATAGTGGGGCTTATACTGGGGCTTTGACCAGCCTCAACCCTCCTCCCTTAATTGCCCATCACCTGGTGGCCTAGAGTGAGGTTCAACCAACTGTTGAGAAAGCAGCTCCCGTGTCCAAAGAATCAGAGCAGCTAAAAGAATAGTTGGATAAAAGACAAAAGCAGCTGATGAAAATGGGTGGTGCTGAAATCCATGCCATGGACTTCACAGACTTATGTCTGTTTGCGGAGGTCCCCCTACCCCCCAAATTCAAAATACCAGCCTTCGACAAATATAATGGCACGGGCAATCCTATTGCGAAGTCCCATCATCAGGGACATGTGCACGGAGGACGAAAAACTACTAATAAAGGTCTTTCAGAAGAGTCTGACCGGGCCGGCTTTAAGATGGTTCACATCATTAGAACCGTCTATGATGAAAACGTGGAGGGACTTGATGCATCTCTTCCAAGAACAGTATGTCTACAAATAGACATTGAGCCGCGTAAGTCCGACTTGGCCCGTTTGAAGCAGAATCAGAACGAGACCTTCAGCGACTACTTAGGGCGATGGAGGGCATTGGCAGCTCAGGTCAGGAATAGAATACCTGATGATGAACAGATAGAGATGATTTCAAAGAACACTCTGCCAGTGATTTCAGACTTTTTGGTATATCAGCAGCAAACCAACTTTGCTGATCTAGTGAGAAATGCCAACCGATGCGAGGATGCTATCAGGGAGGGGCGTCTAAATAAGAACGTGCCAAGTGGACCCAGTGGGGTTAGAAGATTTTCAAAATAGAGGAACGAGAAGAGAACAGGGGGCGATGTCCAGAACATAGTCAATATCAGGACCAATAATAATACTACCCCGTTTCAATTTCAGACAGCCCCACCAGCACCTGTTAGGCCTGAGCAGATGCAAAGAATGGGGAATGGGCAAGGAATGCAAATGACCCCAAAACAGAGGAGAGCCCGCTACGATCGAGTCTTCACACCCTTAGGGAAATCCCTGAGTGTACTTTTACCCCTGTTAATAGAAAGGGGATTAGTGGCTATCCGCCAACCGCAACCTCCTCCTCACCCAATCCCAAAGAACTATGACCCAAATACCCACTACAATTTTCATCAGGGTCCGGGTCACCCTACTGATCACTGCTTCTCATTGAAACACGCCATCCAGGATTTGATCGATACCGGGAAAATCATCCCCCCTGCACCTTCTCAGCATGCTGATATTCACCAAGTGCCACTACCCCCACATCCTACCGGAGGAGCAGGCCCCAGACCCACCATCGAAATGATAGAAGATGAGGAGGAGTTTGAATTTGACCCATCCGATTATATCTGTGATCGGGAGAATTATGTGGCACCATGACCGAGGAATGATGAAGAAAGGAATGTTGGGGTAATTGAACCCATAAATTTGTCTGAATATTTCCCCAACCCAACCCTACAATTTGAACCTTTGGATCTTCGGGCATACTTTCCATCCACCATACCCGTCAATTATGTAAATATCAATGCATATCAACCATACACCACGACCCCCATCAATTACCCTATAAACCCCCATGCCCCCAATCCTGCACCCACACCCGCCAGTCATCAATGGCCTGCGCCCGCCCCATTTCAACTACCACCATACACCACAACCCCCATCAATTACCCTTTAAGCCACCAGGCCCCTAATCCAACACCTGCACCCATCAGTTATCAATGGCCTGCGCCCACTCCATCACCCCCAGCTCAACCACCGGCAAATTCCACCACCCCGATCAATTATCTAACGGCTCATCAGATCCCCCATTTGCTGCCAGCATCCACTAGCTATCAATGGCCTACTTTTACCTCCTTCCCTCCAATGCCACCACCCTCAAGCTCCACCACTCCCATTTGGCCCAATCTTTCCACCCAACCCACTGCCACCAGGGTGAATCAAGTATTGCCCACACCTCCTAAGCCGACAGTACAAGTACCTCAAGAGCCGACAACCATACCCTTCCAGCTCTCAGGACCCACATATGATCCTCATCAGGTCCCGCTAAGCTATGAACAAATAGATATCAATGCCGGAAGCAGCAACAGAGAAGGGACAGTAGATTTTGTTACTAGATCAGGGAGGATATCAAAGCTGCCAGAAATACCAGCAACAGCACAGGCCCAACCCGAAGGAAAGAAAGACAGCGCGGTGAACCCCTTCGAGAAGATGAGTCGAGAATATATACTGGAGACTTAGCTAAGAAGAATGCCTGCCCATATCACTGTATGGGATCTGTTAATGACGTCCCCACTCTAGTTTCAAGCATTAATGGGGGCGTTAAAAAATGCGCATGTATCACTCCAAATTAGCCCAGATGAAGTCGGGCAGATAATTGGTCAAGTGATGGCTCCAAATGCCATTTCATTTTTTGATGCCGATTTACCTGAGGAAGGAGGTAGCCACTCAAAATCTTTGAATATAACCATTGAGTCCGAAAATATGATTATCCCCTTGGTACTAATTGATAATGGGTCTGCATTGAATATATGCCCATTGAGAACCGCCACCAAGATTGGGGTTGATCCGTGCATGTTAAGGCCCACCAGAACCAACGCTAGAGGGTTTGACAATACCAGGAGAGAAATAATGGGAGAAGTTGATCTTGAGCTATTGATAGGGCCAATGACCTTTTCCATCTTGTTTCAAGTCATGGATATCAAATCCTCATTTAATCTGTTGTTGGGGCACCCGCGGCTACATGAAGTCGAAGCCATACCTTCCACATTGCACCGGAAACTCCAATTTGCATCTGGGCATAAGATTATCACGATCATTGGAGAGGGGCACAGCGAGAAAGAAAAAGCCGCCAATAGCGTTGAAAAACCCAATATGCTGAATGTACCACACACCGCTGAGGACGTCGACCTCCACAATTTTGAATATGAGGTGTCGGTCATACTCCCAGAACCCATTGAGGGCATCATGCCTAAAATGGGAGGTGTTATGGTAGTAGCAGTGGCAATGCTCCAAAAGTGGGGCTATCAGAAAGGAAGGGGTCTAGGACCTAAATTACAAGGAAGAAGAGAGCCAGTTGTGGCTAAGGGATAGAAAGTAAGATTCGGGTTAGGATATAAGCCCACAGAGGAAGAGGTCTGATAGGCAAAAGAGAAAGCCAGGGTCGCCGCAGCTGCAAAAGCTCGAGGAATCAACATAGAAGAGAAACCTCACCCTAGGCCACACACCAAGGATTCCTTTGTCAGCGCAGGGGTCGTAAAGATCGACTGAAATGGGGCAACCCATTTAACCCCACACAGATCCATAGCCCCAATCCATCCCACCAATCCCCAGATCTCCCTTCCTAGCTTGGAGATAGATTTGGTCGCATTGTCCCTTTTCGAGGAACGACGGTCGGTACCTGAACAAACCCCCCTATTGTAAATCACCATAAAACTGAGTTATCGTTTGAGGACATGATCTTAGACGAAATGGGGATCAATATGATGGAGGCTGACTCCAATGAGCCAAATCAATCAGCACCCTCCATCCCAACAGGTAAAGAAGCGGCCCCTCAGGTACGCAACTGGGCATCTTTACCCCAAACCCTGGAAGCGGGGAGTGGCCTAACATTTGGCACTCATTTCCTAAAAAAAAATAGCCTATATAAAGTGAGATAAGCCCTTGGCAGGCAAAACCTTGTATATACACAAACCCGCCTTGCCAAGGGTCCATATCCGAAGAAAACAAAAATCTCAAAAACATGGAAAAAATAAAAAATCTCAAAAACATACCAAAAACACAAAATCTCAAAAATCCAAAGCCCAAAAATATTGTCATTTGAAATTCCAGAAAATGTCCCATAAAAGGATGCCTTAATCAAAATGCCCGTCCCATGAGAAATTGACCACTTCCCTGTAGAAATACAAGAACAGGTAGGGATCACAAGTCGGGACGAGGATGTCCCCTTCGAGGAACTCCCCAATGAGCTCCTTGACCGATTTACCAACTTTGAGTATGGCCCTACCCCCATTGTCGAAGAGACCGAAGACGTCAATCTAGGAATCGAGGAGGTTCCTAGAATAACCAAAATCGGAACGTCACTATCTCCTGAGGAAAGAAAAAACATGATCGACTTCCTTCGATCATACCAAGACATTTTTGCCTAGTCATACGAGGACATGCCTGGTCTGGATACTGATTTGGTCGAGCATGAGTTGCCCCTCTACCCTGATATGAAGCTGGTCAAGCAGAAGCTGAGACGTCACTGATCGGAATTGATGCTGAAAGTCAAAGACAAGGTCATCAAGCAGTACGACGCGGGGTTTCTCATGGTATTCAAATACCTGCAATGGCTAGACAATATCGTACCTGTGCCAAAGAAGGATGGAAAGGTCCGCATGTACATCAATTTCCGCAATTTGAACAGAGCAAGCCCAAAGGACGATTTCCCACTACCACACATCGACATCTTGGTTGATAACACAGCTAAGCACGGGATGCTTTCTTTTATGGATGAATTCTTAGGATACAATCAGATCAAAATGGCAGAGGTTGATTGCGAGAAGATAACGTTCATTACCCCCTGGGGAACCTTTTACTATCGAGTCATGCCATTCGGGCTGAAGAATGCCGGTGCAACGTACTAGAGAGTTATGAGTGTACTATTTCGTGACATGATGCACTGAGAGCTTGAAGTGTATGTCGACGACATGATAGCCAAGTCACCGGAGCGAAGCAACCATCTGGTAAACCTTCAGAAGCTGTTTGAAAGGCTGAGGATGTATCGACTATGTCTGAACCTACAGAAGTGCGCATTTGGTGCTATGTCAGGGAAACTTCTAGGGTTCATCGTTAGTAGGAGGGGGATCGAGGTCAACCCAATCAAAGTCAAAGCCATCGCCGTCTACCGAGAAAGAGGTTAGAGGGTTTCTGGGTAGAATATAGTATATCAGTCAGTTTATTGCACAGCTAACTCCAATCTGCATGCCGATCTTCAAGTTACTAAGGAAGAATTCGCCCGTTGAATGGAATGACGATTGTCAGGCAGCGTTCGAAAAAATTAAAAGCTACCTCCTTAATCTGCCTGTTTTGGTACCACTTGAGCCAGGGAGACCACTCTTGATGTATCTCTCCACGACTGAAGTTTCGATGGGATGTGTCCTGGGGCGGCACGATGAAACAGGAAGAAGAGAGTAGGCCATTTACTATCTGAGCAAGAAGTTTACTGATTATGAGACGCGCTACTCATTTGGAGAAAGCATGCCTGGCTCTTGTATGGGCTACTCAAAGGCTCCGCCACTATTTGCTGTCTCAGGCGGTTCTGCTCTTGGCCCGAATGGACCCATTAAAATACCTATTTGAAAAGCTAGCTCTCACTGGACGAACCGCACGATGGCAACTTTTATTATCTGAATTCGACATCACGTACGTCACTCAGAAATCGATCAAGGGGTAGGCGCTTGCTGATCATCTTGCTAATAATCCTTTACCTGACTATGAGTCGTTAAGAATCGAATTCCCAGATGAAGATATCTTGTTCTCGACAGAAGACGATACAGAAGAAGCAAGATGATCCCTACCTCTCTCAAGTCAAATATTTTATCTGGGAGGATCCCTACCTCTACAAATGTTGTACAATTTAGGTAGTGAGGAGATGTGGTCCCTGATAGTGAATTCCATAGTATTCTAATAATGTGTCATAAACATGCCTATGGAGGTCACTTTGGGGGTAAAAAGGCAGCAGCTAAAGTGCTACAATCTGGATTTTACTAATCATCCTTGTTCAAGGAGCATTTGAGCACTGCAAGGCTTATTTGAGTTTTCAAAGGTTGGGGGCATATCTAAAAGAGATTCTATGTCATTGCAACCCATCCTTGTTGTAGAATTGTTTGATGTCTGGGAGATAGATTTTATGGGTCCTTTCCCTCCTTCCATGGGTTTCAATTTCATCCTTGTGGCTGTTGATTATGTTTCCAAATGGGTGGAAGCCATTGCCACAAGAACCAATGACCATAGGATTGTCCTGAAATTTTTGAAAGAAAATATTTTCTCTAGGTTTGGCACCCCCAGAGCTATCATCGGTGATGGGAGAGTCATTTCTGTAACAAGCACTTTGAGAGCTTGCTCAAAAAGTACTCTGTTACACACATAATTGCTACTCCATATCACCCACAGACCAGTGGGCAGGTGGAGATTTCCAACAAAGAAATCAAGCACAGTCTAGAGAAAACAGTGAGGACAAACAAGAAGGACTGGTCCCTAAAGTTACATGATGCACTGTTGACTTATAAGACTGCCTATAAGACCCCTATTAGGATGTCCCCTTTTAGGCTTGTTTATGGAAAAGCTTGTTATCTACTAGTAGAGTTAGAACACAGGGCCAATTGGGCCATTAAAACTTTAAATTTGGATCTAACTTTTGCTGGTATAAACAGGAAGTTGCAAATTTCTGAGCTGGAGGAACTTAGGCTTGATGCCTATGCAAATGCAAAGATCTACAAGGAGAAAGCTAAGGCTTTTTTTGACAAGAACCTTCATAGGAAGGAATTTGCTGATGGAGCTAAGGTATGGCTTTTTCAATTCAAAATTGAAGTTCTTTCTCGGTAAGTTGAGATCCAGATGGGATGGCCCGTTTATTGTTATACATGCATCCCCATCTAGAGCTGTTGAGATCATGTAACCTAATTCTGGAAGGGTCATGAAGGTCAATATCCAGAGGCTCAAACTCTGTGTTGAGAATGTTGTGGAGCCCTCTAAGACCATCAATCTTCAAGAACCTCCCACCTAATATATGATCTCAACCTTTATACCATGTGTAACATAAATGTTGAAGTGTTTTAAAATTTTGTAACTACTGTGTTTCTTGCGGTCTGCTTTTGATGAATCTTGATTAAAATTTATGCTATTAGTGTTGATATGTTGTGGAGTGTTGAGTGAATCTGTTTCGCATAAGGCATGAGAGTGTGTTAGAGCACGAGTTTAACCAAGCCTATGTTGCATTCTCAAAAGGATTAAAAACCTTCAGATCCTCCTCTCGAAACCATTTTGTAGGTGAACTAGTTGTCTCTCGAGAGGATCATGTGCTTCAAAATAGCCTCTCGGGACATTTGTTCTAAGGCTATACCCAGCCTCGATAGGATCATGCGTGTAAAGCCAACTACTCGAGATCTTCTTGAGATGCTCTTTCTGAAGCCCAATCCTCTCGTGGCTCGGGTTCTGAGATTATAAAGCCCTCGTGAAACTCATTCTCTCATTTTGTCTATCTGCTAAACACTCACACTCCTTCACCTGCTTCGAATTTCTTCTTTCAACTCTACTGCTCAATACCTGCTACACCATTACTCCAATATTGCTAACAGTTTGATCAGCAACTCAAGCCAAATTTTTTGCACCAAGTATCTTCAAATTTGGATCACTGTGGACTATCCTCGCAATACCCTAGTTTAGGTAAGTTCTCATTACTTTCTCAGTCCATTTCATTTTCTGAGTATTTTCTACTGGATTGAGACCTTTATGCTGAGGATTAGTGGATTTATCATTTTCATTTAGTGCATTGAGTGTTTCTAAAGTTTTAGGAAACCTAGGGTTTGGATTTATTAGAATGAAATTAGGGTTTCAGTAATGGCTAACAATACTGATTTTGAAGAAACCCTAACCAACTTGCTTCGTCCTGCCAAAACCCATCCCCCTTCACCAACTAGGAAATCCAAGAGGATTGCCTCTTCCTCAGCTCCTGTAGCTCCTATGGCTCAACCAAAAAGAAAATGTGTTGTCTTGGGTGACTCAGCAACTTCAAAAAAGAAAACCAAAGCTAACACCCATGAGCCTAAAGCTATAAAACAAAAGAAACAGAAGAAGGGTAAGGGAGCTGCCCTTGAGTTCGACCCTTTCACTACCTCGAATGATTTTGTGGATAATCTCAGTCTGGTACCCGAGACCGTCTTTGGAAGAAATTGTATACCCCAGATTAGTGAAGTTGTGGTACCAGAACATTAGGATGAAAGAGTCTAGAGGAGGGCCAACTCAGAAAGACCTTGTGCTAGTTATCCTAATTGATGATTTTGAGGCTGTTGTGGATACAATTGATATAGCACAGGTATTGGGTATCCCTGTAACCTATGATCCATCTTGCAGCCTGGAAGCCCTAATCAGTTCTTTAATGAAGGAAATTACCCAGCATTTAACTCGAGGGAAGAAAGCATTTGGTGATTTAGTTATGAGGAGTGACTTCAACACAAATCTTTTGTTCATGCATAATATTTTGAGGAAGAATGTTTTTGTGGCTGCACACCAGCAGGAGAGGAGGCATCCAATTGTGGATGCATTGTACTCCTTCTCTTTGGGGCATTTTTTCAATGCTGTCAAATTAATCTTTGAGGGAATGAGTGATATCCATGGTAAGGTGAAGAAGAGGCAGGCAATTCAAGGTTTACCCTACAGCATGCTGATCACAGCCTTGTTCAAAAAATGAGAATATATGTGGAAAATAGATGAGCCAACTGTTGAGTTGTCACCAGTTGTGTTTGGAGAAAGACAGTGGAAGATTAGTTTGACACTGATGATGAAGGAGTCAGAAGTAGCCCCTTCTGCAGCCACCTCAGAGCAGCCATCTTCCACTCTTCAGTCCATTCCACCACTAGCTCCTCCACCATCCTTACCTTCCTAGTCCGTTCCACCATCAGCTCCTCCACCATCCTCACCTTCCCAGTCCATCCCAGCATTAGCTCCTCCTCTTCCCATACCTTTCCCCTACAACCTTCCTACACCTACTATCCAGAAAACCTACAAAAAGAAAACCCACCACCCTACCACAGAACCTAGCCCATCCACTACCATACCCCCACCCATCCCAAGCCCATCATCTGAAGAATCTTCTCCATTTACCCATCTTGACTGTGCAACAATGGTTGCTGCCATTGAGCCCACTAACCCCATTCCTTCCCCTGCCAATTCCCCTCCATTTTCTCCTATCCAAGACCTATTTCATAACACCTCTGACCAATTTACCATAGAGGGCTACTCAGCCCTAATAGACTCCATTGTGGAGGACATTAGGCATGAGTACACCCCTCTGCCTGACTCCCCACACCACTACACATTTAATCATGCACCTACTTCACCCCAACCAATTCATCCTCAATATGTTACGTCTACCCTTCCAGAGCCTCTATCCTAAATCATTTCCCTCCTAACCTCCCTTCAATCCCAAATCCACACATCCACAGAAAATCAATCCTCCATCTAAACCAGCCTTGCTTCCATCCAATCAACCCTTCATTCCTTCACAATGCAACAATTCACCCCTATCCCTACCTCTCCTCCATGCTAGCACTCTTCTACAACTATGGCAACAATTGATGTTGTTAGCCAAACAGATTTGGAACCTGAAGAGTTGATTCTGGTCCCCCTACCACATCTTCCAACTCTACCCAAACAGAAACTCCCGAGGAGGATCTGATCCCTTCCCAGCCATCCATTCCTTTCTAGTAAATTGCCTCTACTACTAAACCTACTTTTGTCTCCCTCTCTGTTAATGATCCATCTAACTGGACCATTATACCAGTTGATCCAAGCAAAGTACCTACAACACCCATCCTCACTGCTTTAATGCATGCCAACCCATATCTTGCCAAGGATGTGTGTCTGCTGATCAACTTTGTCAGAAATAGTGTACTGAAAAGGTTGTGAGGATCATTTGGCCTTGATGAAGCTAGCCTATTGGAAACAGTTGGAATCAATCATGCTAGCTCATCAACAGGAGATTTTTGTAATGCAGGAAAAATTGGACACTGCTGTGGCAGCATATAAATTATATGAGCAGAGGACTAACCAATATGCCAAGTTGGTTGATTCATTATCAGCCACTCTAAGTTCTCTAGGAGTCCAAGATATTGAGCATCAACCAACAACCAAAGGCATTATAATTCAAGAGCATCAACAACAAAGGGGCAGCACCAAGCAAAAGAAATCCATTGCTTCAAGGACTAAAGCTGGTGTTGCTAAGGCTGAAAATGTCAAGAAAGGGAAAGAAAGAGCAGAGGAGCACATAGCTCTTGACTCAGATTCAGACTATTTTTAGGAATTTTCTATTTTTTAGAGTTTTCTGTTTTGTTTTGTTGGCATTTTGTAAAAAAGTGTTCTCTTTTGTATACTATTTTATTATGAATTCTATTTTTCTGTGAATACTATCATCTTGTTAGTGTAATTATCTCTTTCTTTTCTGTATTATTTTTCTTTCTTCCTTTCCTAACTCTGCTGCCCCTAAATATACTCTCTGTTGAAACATTGAGGACAATGTTTATATTAGGCTTGGGGCTATGGCAGGGTGCTTTAATAAAATAATTAATTATAGTGCAACATTGTTAGTTAAATGGAATGAAATAAAGTTAATTCCCACCTAACCATTTTAGAAAGAGGAAATTAAAATTGTTTAGTAGACATTTTAAAACTGTAATTTTTTGAAGATCTAACACTTCAAGAAGCAAGCTTCGAGAAATCATTTTCACAATTAGTGCTTAGTAAACTAGAAAGGAGAGAAAATGTGAAATTATACCCCATGAGTTTACTTAAAGACCATACCCAGTGAGATTTGGGCCTATCAAACTTTCTTTTCAAGAGTGTCTTGGCAAAAAAAATTCTGCTCTAAGGAATGATTGAATCCACATCTTTTCACCAGAAGTTATGCACCCCAAATTGAAACTGTTTGGCAGACCTCATGACAATAAGGATATGATTTAAAACCCTCATTTGGACAGTTTGAGCCTGAAAATACCTACCCATTGAACTGCCCTTTGAATACACTGTTTGAGCCTTAAAAATTTATTTTCTTTGACAAGCACTAGAGTAATTGAATCTAAACCTCATTGACCTGATTCAGCCTTAACCTCACTCTGAGATTTCAGAAGGTAAAGGAGAAGATGTTGAAGAAAGTTGAGCTGAGTTCAACATTTGGTGAAAGGAGAAGAGAAGAAATCTATAGAAAAGTAGTGTGTCAGTTGTATATTTGTGGCATTTCATTTGAAAAAAAACCAACAAAGAATGAGAGGGAGAAGTCAAAAGAAGTACTTCATCTAAAAAAATTAAAAAGATGAGAAGAAGCTAGCCACTTTGGATCAAAAAAATATAAAAGAAATATGAAGTTGTGATGTAATGAAGAAGGTGAAGCCATGAATCACCTCCTCCTCTTAGCTAATATCTTAGTTTTGAATCCCTTTTATCCTTTTATTCTTTTTAAACCTCAACTCTAAGTCGCATTACAACCCAATAAAAAGACCTTATTGATCTAAAGTTAATTAAGTTGTCATGTGGAGATAAGGGAATGTGAAATCTATGGTGGAAAGAATAAGAAGATTTTAGGAATTAACAGTAATGCCCATGCTCATGCTTGCAGGCCTATTTGAGGTCTGTAATTGATCTTCAGCTGCAGTGAAAGTGAAACACCTTGGAATTTCATTTCTAAGTGATAGGCCTAGTGAGAATTGGGTCAGAAATTAAATTCATTGGGTAATATTTAAACCTAATTCTTGAATTAATGGTGAGCTTAGTACTGATTACCACATACAATACACTTGATATAAGCTGCCTGGCTGTGATGAAAATTCATTATAATTTAATTGACTGCATTACTATTTTAATTCCTCTTAATTTGAAAGAATAGGGTGTGGAATAAATCTTTATATGTTGAAATCTGAGTTGACATATATTGCACTAAACTTAACTGTTCTATTGTAAAGTTTGTAGGTATCTTCACTGAAAACCCTCAGGAGACTTCACTACTCCACTAGGGATCACATAGGAGTTTAAAAGGCTTGATGCATAGGCTAAATGTATTCGTGCTCCCTACAAAAGTGGCATTTAATTTCTAAAATAATTATATTATCTTCTTTTTGCTCGAGGACTAGCAAAGATTAGGCTTGGGGGTGTGCTAATGACTAAATTATGCCACTTTCTATCTCCTAACCTAGCCCTTACTAGACCTTAGAGCTGTTTAATAATTAATTTTTGAGTATGGTTTTGTAGTTAACAATAATCTGTAGAATGGTGCAGCAATCCATGTAATAAGCGCCCAGAAGAGAAGAATTAGAGTCAAGCATTGGAGCTGATGGAAATACAGAGATAAAACCTTGGTGGTCCCCACCCAATGGGCTATTCAGCATACCTTGGACCCCTAAAAGTTATATAATGAGAGAAAAGTAGGACCCATACCTAAAGGAGAGCTGCAGCAGTTGCTAAGAAGCAGAAATCTTAGCTCGACAAGTTTCAACCAGATCTGCAACCTTCAGATCATCCTCTCGAGTTGTCTTGAGCGGAATAGACCTTCAGATCAATTCCCTCAAGTAGTTGTCTGGCAATCTCGAGCAGTTCTTTGCCTTCAGAAGTAACCTATTGAGCAATGTTAAGCAATTCATGTCTGTAGCAATTCATCTCCTCGAACATCCAAAAGATTGCTGCATTATATCCTCTCGAGCAAACCATAGCCTTCAGCATTATATCCTCTTGAGCAAGCTCGAGCAGACAAAGTCCCATAGCAATTCGTCCTCTCGGTGAGCCTTCAGAAAGCATTCCATCTGCTCGAGATGAGCATTCAGAAGATTGCAGAACTATCCTGTAGAGCATTTCTTGACCAGTCTAAACTCTATAGAAGTTATCCCCTCAAGCAGCTCTCGAGCAGTCAAGAGCCTTCAGAACTATCATGTCGAGCACTGTCGAGTAGATCAAGCCTACAGCATCCCATCCTCTCATGAATCCTTCAGAAAGCATTCCATCTGCTTGAGATGATATGTCTGAAGTATTATCCTCTCGAGGCTTGGGACCCAGCAGCTATCTGTGGACAGTGGGTGCATTCTCAGAACTTCTGTAGCACATGGGACACCTGGCTAAGTGTGTTGTGCTTTTCCTAACAGAATGGGGCAATACATGGCTGAAATTAAGCCATGTCAGTAGATCCTAACTATTTTGATTCTCTTTTCATCTGATTGGCCAGAGCAAAAAGTACTTTTTAGGTGTGTATATAAAGAAAAGAAAGCATGCTTGTAAAGACACACCACACTAGACAACACATGATAGCTTCAGTCATTTTTAGGGTTTAGGTCATCTTCCTTTTTATTTTTCTTCCCTTCTTAGCTCAGCATGACTGGCTAAACCTTTGTAGCAGTTAGGGCAATTTTTATTATACATTGCTAAGTAATAACAGTGTGAAGAGCTTTGAGTCATGCAGAGACTGCAGACTTGAGACCTGTATCATTGTAAGTTTCTTTTTAGCAATGAATAGCTGGTTATAGTGTTTCATTGAATTTGTATTTTCTTATGATTTTCATTAGATTTTATGGATTTTATGCACTTATGGATGCATGAGCTTGTAGCCATGCAAACATAGTGTCTGCAGTGGTTTTATTATTGCATCTTTAGCCTCCATGACTGGATTATATCCATGGGATATCCTGTAACCATTTGAGTGGACAAGATATAGCCTTAAGACTAGTTCATATCTCAGGGTTTAGTTGGATTCTTCTTCCTTATATTTGTGCTTGTAGCCAAATGAAGGATTATTCCAGATCTAACTCTTGCTTTGTTTTACATTCCTTTTTACAGTAAAAATTAACACCTAACTGCTTACTTCTCCATTTTCTGTTTATTTTTACCAAACCACTTTTATTCTTCTTTCAACCCTTTTCTTTTCTTTCTGATTTTGTATTTACTTCTATTTTAGTTAGTGACAATCCCCCAAAACACCTTCTCTTTAACCTATTTTATTTGCTTAAGAAAGATTAGGTTTAGAGTTACCAGATCTGTAGCAGATCTAGAGATTTACTACCTTTAGATCCATAACTCCCTGTGGGACAACCCTTACTTCATTTAAAATTTGTTGCAACAACCCTGTATCTTGCAGGTGGTGTTTGTGTTCTAATCCTATTTTTCTCCATCTTTGTTTGTTTCTGTCATTCTTTATTTCTATCATATCTGATTATTTTTGTAATAAAGAACACAAACAAAGGAACCAACACTTTCCATAGGTGTATGTCTCAGATCCTGAGTGGCCTTTTGTGAGTCACTCTTTCTTTTCTGTCGGCTTGGGTGTAGACACCCCCATTTTGCCCTCTCGGAGTATACACATTTGTTTAGTCAACCTTTGACCTTGCCCGTGATCTCTGAAAAAGGACTAGCCTTCTCTAAATACTTTAAAATCCTACACCAGGACCATGCACTGAAACAATAGTACATGGTCGAGACCCATGCTGAAACAATAGCCCTGTGGCTTAGACCCGGCTCAAACCCAAAAAAATCTCGAATTATGTGCCTTGTCTAGCACACGTAACTCTATTGCATGCCCCATGTCTGGCACGCAATTGGTCCCTCTTGGACCAAGATTGTATTTCCTGAGGATAGCCTTAGGCCTGGATTATGCGCCCTAGCTGGCGCACGCAATCATATTGCACGCTTCACCACCAACGTGCAATTAGTCCATTTTAGACTAGCCTTCTACCCTTCTAGAAACTGCCTCGAGACCTGATTGCACGCTCCATCGAGAGCGCACAATCTATTTATGTGCTCCAACACATGCATGTAATCGGTTCCCAAGTGAACCTGGTCTCTAAATCCTTAGACTGCCAAAACTCCCCTGTTAAACATACTTGGCATGGCATTTAATTGGATTGTGCGCACTAAAGAGGGCGCACAATCAATCTAATTAGACTAGGACTGGGACACCCGGCTGAGCCAGTCAACTAGTCACTCACTGAGTCGGTTGTTAATTAGTGAAAAATATCATTTTTCATCTCCTAACCTGACCTTTGATAGACCTTTGAATTAACTAATAATGTGTTTTGAGCATGTTTTGTAGATAAGCAATAAATTGCAGTCTTAGTGTAGACATCCATCTAAAAATGCCAAAGAAGCAACCTGCTGCTCAACATATGCTCATGTAGCCCAAAAGGCCAGCAAGCAATCAACAAAGCCTCAGAGCTCCATGACAATGACATGTGTCCACAGGAGCACATATGGGAACAAGACTAGCTGCATCGGATGAGGATTGAACCCACCAAGAGGCTGCTAAGGACTGGACAGAGGAAGGACAGCACCCCAAAGCTATGTACCTGCTATAGAAGCAAAGAATAGAAGAGTTCGAGAGGTTAACTCAAGCTGTCGAGAGGTTTTAGTGATGGGAATGAAGCTGTCGAGAGGTTGGGTGTTTAAATATGAAGTTTTCGAGAGCTCCCCACATCCTATCAAGGAGTCAAAGCTGAGGAAATCAACCTGTCAAGAGGTATTGGGGTGAAAGAGTAAAGAGATCAACAGGTTGATTCAACCTATCGAATGATTCAAGGTGCAGCAGAGCATCCTGTCGAAGACTTACCAGGAGATGCAAGGGAGCTCGCGAGGTTCCAGCTACTTGTCGAGAGGTTCCCCAGAACCTAATGAGCAGTCAACACCATCCTATCGAAGACTTACCTGAAGCTGTGTTCATTTGCATGAGGTTGAGCCAACCTGTCGAGAAGCAAAATAGATCTTGTTGAAAGCTCAACTGGAGCTATATAAGAAGTCGACAGGTTGTTGTATAATCTCTCGAGAGGATAGACAGAGCTAAGACAACAGTGAGGATTTGTCTCCAATCCTGTCGAATAGTTTCCAGAACCTGTCAGAAAGTCACAAATCCTAGCGAAATCCTACCTCAACCTGTCGATGTGAACACAAAGAGGACTCAGAACTTGTTGAGAGGTTCCCTGAACCTCTCGACACTCGAATTTGGAACTTCTCAGTTCCATTCTCAGCTGCTACTTGCTTCAGTACTTTGTGCACACACTCCAAGGCACTTCAACAACCCTTGGGGGTATTTTTGGAACATAAATGGGCACAAATGGGAACCTCTTAGCCACCTCACATGTAGTTGTCTAGTTTGGACCAATGGATGGAGAGCTTCTAGAAGTAAAATTAGCCACATCAGCAGCTCAGAATAACAGAATTATTCCCTTAAGCACTGATTGGCTGAAACATATCTGAGGATAGAGGGGAAGAGTCTAAAAGCCTGAAGAATTTATAGAGCTAGAGATCCAGAAATTGAGAGAACCAAATCCAAATTGGAATTCCCAAAATTCCTTCCCTCTTTCTTCTTCCCCATTCATTCTCTAGACCAATCATGGTTGGATAAACCCCTTTAGTAGCTAGGGTGAGGTTGAGAGCTGTAAATTGAGAGGTTCAAAGATTTTTATATGGATTGGATGTTGCATAGATAGCATATCTGAGCACATTTTACTATAAGTTTATATTGAATCAGTATATTATGGATTATAATGTTGATTTTGATCTATAGATCTCTTGTTTGCATTTGATTTTCCTAGACTAAATCTCCCTGTGGATGCTTGAGCTTGTAGCCTTGCATCCACAACATCTGTAATAGTTTACTTGTTCTAATTAAGATCCTTCAATAAGAGGAATCTCTGGGATGATCTGTGACCATTTAAGTGGATAAATCATAGCCTTAGGATTACTTCAATTTTGATCTAGATTAGATTCTTATACCTTGCATCTGAGCTTGTAGCCAGATGAAAGATTTTTGCAAATCAGTTTTATGCATTGCCCTTGAACTAATTGATTTTCAGTAAAGACCAAAATCCCTAGCTGCTGCTCTCCACCTTTTGATTTGAATCCTTTTCTTCATTTCCTTAAATCTGAGTTTTAATCAGTTTTGGATCATTTGCATTTAATTTTCTATAGTTTTAGTAAAGTTACAACCCTCAAAAACCTCTCCTCTTTCCTTTCTTGATTTAGTTTAAATTAGGATAAAGTGTCAGATCTGTCATAGATTTGGAGATTTACCCCATTTTAAAGCACATTTCCCTGTGGACATACCCTTACTTACCTATTAAAGCTTACTGCAACAACCCTGGTTCTTGCAGAACTGGTTGCTTACCTTGATCGCATTTTGTTGTACTTTGTCCTTTTAATTTGTTATTATTAATCCTTTAATAATAACAAGGTAAGCAAGCCAACAAGTTTTTGGTGCTGCTATCGGGGATCTATGTTGTTAGAATTGGTAGATCTCAGTTTTTCTTATTTTAGATTTAGATTTATAATTGCCTGTTTTGTGTTTGACTAATTGCTGTTGTAGTTTTGCAGTTTAATTTTGTGTTTGACTAATTCTGAGCACCAACCACAACGACGAACACAGAGACAACGGCATCGGGTAGAATTTCACAACTCGACAACTCGTAGACCTAAGCGTCCAAAAGCTACAAAGGGGAGGAGATGAAGTTGATGAACTACTCCACAACTTAGCCGCAGCATACGAGACCATCAAGGAACGACGAGACGCGGAAGAACAAGAACGACAAAGACGGGAGAGATCACCCCCTACTCCGACGGTGATATCACCGCACGTGTTGCCACCAAGGCACACTCTCCACACACTCCTCAACAGCGGACATCAAGATAGAATCTGTTCCCAGACCGTTAAGCAAGACGCCGTTGTGAGAGTAGAGGATCTCCCCAAAATGATCGATGAGTACATGATTAAGAAAAATTGCCTCGGCTTGTCATTCGGATTCGACAGTTTCTGGCAAGACCTCAAATTCAATTTACCTGCGGGGTTCAAGCCCCCAAAATTTAGCAAATATAAGGGCACCAAGAATCCAAACCATCATCTGGCATTGTTTTGCAATGACGGTCAGCCTATTCATGACAATCGCGGACTTCTAATACATTACTTTCAGAGGTCACTCGAAGGGGAAGCTCTCGACTAGTTCGTCGGGCTCCCGCTACATAAAATCGACACATTCGAAGAGTTAGCCTGATAATTCTTAGATTAATACAAGCACCTGATATAGGAGGCCGTCAGTCTTAGCCACTTGATATGGAGCAAGAGACCGAAGAAGACTTCGCCAATTTTGTATCACACTAGAGGAAACTTGCGACTTGTATAGGAAGTCAGATGGGAGAAAAAGATGCAATTGACATCATCATAGATAACATCAGAGAGCCCCTTTGAAGCACTCTGACATAAGTCACTCTGCACCAACGCGCCAGTCACATCCAATGCCACATAAAGGGAGGAGACCTCGCCTTCTCGATCATAGCGTCAAAGACCTCAACTTCCGACGATTCAAGGCCCCAAATTAACAAAAAAGGCTCAGGCTTTGAGCAAGTCAATACGGTCGCTAATCAAGGCAATAGGAACAACCAAGAAAGGGACTCCAGTTAGGGTCAATACCAAAATCAGCAATAGTATGCCAATCAAAATCAGAATCAATATCCTAACTAAAATCAGTACCCTAACTAGAACCAAAACGCTGCCTAAAACCGTCCTTCTAATACCCAAGGCTACAACAATATACCCCCGCCCTAAAATTTTAATTAGCAGACTTGAGGTCTCTATCAGCCTAGACAAGATCATTATCCTCCGTTACCCAATACCATCCCTAATATGTTCTGTCTCCTAAGTGATCAGAACCTCATTCGCTTCCTACCAGAGTGGCCACGGCCCTGGCCTGCTAACCTATATTATACCAAGTTCTGTATTTTTCACCGATACGTGGGAAATAACCTAGAAGACTGTTGGGTGTTGAGAGATATGATATATGACATGAACGATCGAAACCATATTGACTGGGAATCCCTTCGAAATTCTAACCAAAATAACCAACAGCCTCCATAAAACCTTGGAATCATCAATAACCCTCTGCTAAACCATCATCAAGGACCGGTCACCCATGTCACCACTGTAGACCTCCCAGGTTGAGCCCCTTTTCACCCATCTGCTCTCATCACGCGAGTTAGTCATCTTGACACTACAACTAGCTCGGATAGCCCTTCAAGGCCCACCATCATTCCACATCACCCTTCTACCTTCATAACCTGAATTGAACCACCAACTCCTCCATCGTATCCAAACTTCACTCGAGTTCGAGTCTAATCTTTTCAAACTCGAAGACCCATCATTCGACCTATAGAACCTTCTACACCCCCAAACATTGATATAGCTCCCGATAATGCTGAGCCAGAATATGAGGACCATCTCCTTCAAACTGTAGAACAGATTACGGCGTGGGTAGACAGCATCACCCGAAATACTACCAGTTAATAATGCGAGGAGACAGCTGAAGAATGCCCATCAGCGGTGGAGATAAGATAGTAGGAGGAAGAACCTACCAAGGAAGAAGTGCTAATCTTCGCATTCCTGGAAGAGGAAGACTACACTCAATACCTCCCACCTTAGAATGGCATAGCTCTAGCACGCATTCCTTCGTCCAATTTCGCTCCTTTCACCATAAGCTCCATGATAAATCCTTCAACACCCCAAGGTCAACAGCAAACATGCTCAGTCCTTAAATCTGGGATCAACTATCGACCACCACCATTCCCTCGAGAAAAGTAAGGCAACAACACAGCCATCTGACCGGCTAACCAAGGAACGAGAAGTAAACTTGCCCCTTCCACCTCATGTAATCCCTCCACCTCCAGCACCAGTACCTCAACCAACTCAATAGAACAGGTGTAGAGCGCATCGACCTGACAAAAACCATGCCTTGGAAACAGGTCATGAATACGATCTTCTCTAACACCTCGCCAAGGTGTCAGCGCAAATATCGATCCTCGAACACATCAAGAAATCATTAGAGCATCACCGACTGCTTGTAGAAACATTGGATGAGACACACATAAATGAAGATGCCACCTTGGATCAGCTGCATGAGATTGCCTCGGTTATGACTCATCCCCCTGCGCTCACCTTCACTAAAGCCGACATGCCTAAAGAATCATTACGTGGAAGTTTGGCTCCTATTTATCTGACCGTCATAATCAGAAGATTTTTGGTACCTCACGCATTGGTCGACACAAGAGCAGGATTTAACATCTGTCCTATAACGACGTTGAAGATCCTTGAATGCACCAAACAGGATATAAGGCCCTCTTCCTTATCCCTCATCGCTTATGATGGCTCTCTGCACTTCGTCAAGGGAACCATCAAGTTGTAAGTTCGTCTCAGGGCAGTCACCAAGGACGTCATCTTGACGCATGACTCAAGATTAAACACAGTGGCATATAAAAAATGCAGATCCTCGATGACGACGCATGGCGGTTAGCTACCCTCTGTCCCTTCCGATCCATCAATAAAGAGTAGTGAGAAGAGAAGCCGAACTTGATCTCGCCTGACTGTATGATATAAACTCCTACCACGACAAAAGGATGGGACTTGATGTATCAACTTGGATACGTCCCTCACACTGGACTCAGCAAAGATAAGCAAGGATGCATAAGACTGATCATCTCGAAGAAAATGCGCAAACACATCGGATTAGGCTGCCAGTCAGACGGCAAGCAAGCCGACATCCTACCCACTTCACCAAAGTGGTCTCTCAAGACCATTTCATACATGGAACTACTGAGAAGGCTGATGTGCCGAAGAGAAGAAAGGAACCATCCTTCACCAAATCTCAGGCAACCGAGATCGAGCAAATAACCAGAGCCTTCACCGACCTAACAAACCTAAGCCGTGATAGTGACGACATGGATAAGCCACTCAAAGGAGTCGGACCATTATTCAAAACCCCTAAAGAGCTAGAGCCGCACAAAGAAGATTGGGGATCGACAGATGAGGAAGATTTCTACATTACCACCCTTAGAGATGCAGAAGAATCGGAGTCACATCAATCGACCAAGTCACAACGAAGGGATTCCTTCTTAGTGACAAGTGAAAAAGAAGACTACTGAACAAACCTCAATGACACAGTGCTTGAAGACCACCTGAGAGTGGATCGATTTGAATGTTACAAATAAGAGAATCCCTCCCAAGTTGGAAATTCAGACACCGATTACCAGTACGTGCTCGATAATTGGCAATGCCTGTTTTAATGTTCCTACCCAAAATTACCGTACTGTGGCTGATGCATAGCTATGACGCTGCAATGTCAGAAAGCCACCATGAACGAGATTTGGTAAACAATCAGGTCAGAAGAGTCTCATATCACCTTCATCAAAGTCGAAGAGGAGTTAGAACTTGATGGCCCTATATCTCCAGAATCACCTCAGTTCTAGATCCTCTGGATGTCATTAGAGGAAGAATGGCAATCCCCTCCAAGCGATGATGAAGACTATTGGATAGATCTCCCCGTACTTGAGTTAGCAGAACAGTTAAAACATGGCTTCCAAGGACGATCAGACGAAGAGGGTGATCTCGACCCTTACAATAGTGACCTCAGCTTTGATCATGAAGGATGGAAATGCCCTTGGGAGTATCCCTACATCTCTCTCCCATATCAGCCCCGTTGTCAGGCCTGTATACTTCTCATCGCATACTATGAGGTTCAGAGGAAGGAATTCCCAGATTCTGACTTCAATGATAATACTTTCGAGCACTTCTTCGCCACATGGGAGTACCCACGAGAGTTTCCATGCATCGTTCGACCATACCAGCCTTATTGTCGGACCTGCACCATAATAATAGAGGACTTTGAACAAGAAGGCCAAACCAATCCCCTTCCCTCACTATGGAGAATGGTTGAAAGCAACCCAGATTCGATAATTAAGTTCATCGAATCATATCTTTCATTAATATGAAGTGAAGAATCTCAGTGACAAACGAACCTCTGGTCTGATTCCCAAGATGAGAGTTTGGATGACTATCATCTTCAGACTCTCTTCGATGACGAAGCACTTCACGTAGTAGAAGAGGAAGAGGAACCGTCTGACAAACCGTTGCCAGCATCGCTCATCAAGAGGATCATCTCAGCTGAAGGTCATACAAAAAAAAATGCCAAATTCATATCGAGTTCACATCATCCGAAGACTCGCCCGAACAGCCTCAGTAGCTGTCACACTTCCCCAACTAGGAGAAGTGACCTCGCCGATTTCAACCCTACACCATACCTATAATCAAAAATTAAAAAAATAGAAAATCCTAAAATCTCTAAAACTATAGAAATAAAACACCCAAAAAGATTAGAAAAATTCATAAAAGAGAGGGTGCTCTCCATCCCAGACCCCTTCAGCAACCGACCAGGATACCTTTCCCCCAAGGCTACAAGTGGCAGCAGATGCATCGATGGAGCCGAACAAAAACCAACTGATATACCCAAAATTGCCAACGCCTTCGACGTCGCCCAATCGCACCTCTAGCCCACTCAACGTAGCTCTACTATTTCTTCCTCGCAAGGACACAAGATATCCTGATACAATAACAAGCCAGTCATCATACCCGGCGAGATACTCTGTAACTTTGAAAGGAAAATGAATAGCCTTGACCTTCACCTCACCAAGGATTCCGCGGTTATCAACTACACCGATGAAGGGCTACCTCTCACAAAACAAACACTCTAATATAGTGATTTTGCAGTGTACACGCTTATAGATGAGGAAGAAGGAACACCAGTCGCCAAGGAAACACAGGACTTCCAATGGGTCATCAAGCGCTTCGATGAGCAAAGTTAAGCCGTCGCAAAATCGACTGAAGAAATAAATTTCGGCACCGAGGAAAAGCCCAAGAAGCTACTGATCAGTGCGACACTCAAACCCAAGGAATGGCAATAAATTATCCAAGTCCTCCAAGATCACCTCAGCTCTTTTGCATGGTACTACGAGGATATGCCTGGATTGGACCCGAGCTTAGTAGAACATCAATTGTTCTTAGAACCTGATCCTAGACCCGTCAAACAGAAACTCAGAAGAATGCACCTCCAGACAGCGTTGCAAGTTAAAGAGGAAGTTGATAAGATACACAAAGCAAAATTCATTTGATTCATCCTCTACCCTAAGTGGATTACCAACATAGTACCTGTCACCAAGAAGGATGGCAGAGTGCGGGTATGCATCGATTTTCAGAATCTCAGCAAAGCATGCCCAAAAGATGACTTCCCCCTACCACACATCGAAACCTTGGTCGATAACACTGCCAGGCACGAGATGTTATCCTTTATGGATGACTTCTCTAGATACAACCAGATTAAATTAGCAAAATCAAACCAAGAAAAGACTTCGTTCACCATGCCATGGGTAACTTACTGATATGTTGTCATGCCTTTCTGGCTCAAGAACTAGGAGTCGTATATCAACGCGCCATGATAGCCATATTTCATGACATGATGCACAATGCATTGAAGTTTACGTCGATGACATACTAGTGAAGTCTCAGACACGAGTAGGACATGCTAAAGGACTACGACTTGTGTTACAAAGATCTGAGCAATATTAATTGAAGATGAATCCAAAGAAGTGCGTATTCAGAGTAACCTCCTGAAAACTACTGTGATTTATAGTCAGCAAACAAGGTATCGAAGTCGACCCGGTGAAGGTCAGATCCATTCTCGATATGCCACCTCCCAGCAACATCCAAGAATTACGAGGCAGGCTTGATAGGAAGGTTACAGTTCATCAGGAGATTAATCTTCCAACACTCAGATCGATGCGACCCTTTCTAAAGACTACTTAAAGGAGGAGCCGAGCACAGATGGGATGACCAATGTCAGCAGGCCTTAAACAGCATCAAGAAGTATCTCCTTAACCCGCAAATACTATTGCCACCAGTTTCTGGAAGACCCCTAATCCTCTACCTCTCAGCAAATGACAAAGCGATGGGAGTAATTCTTGAACAATATGAAGAAGTCGGCAAGAGGGAGAAGGCTATCTATTACCTCAGTAGAATGACGGTTGAGTATGAACAGAAATACACGCAAATGGAGAAGACTTGCCTCACACTAGTATGGGTCTCAATGAAACTACGACACTACTTCGGTGCGCACAAAACAATAGTACTAGCACGCATGGACCGTGGACCCTTTGAAGTACATCTTTGAGAAGCCCGCTACCTCCAGGAAGATCACCCGATGGCACATGTTACTACAAGAATTTGACATCATGTATGTCACGCAGAAGTCCGGTAAAGGATAGGTGATCGCCGACTACCTCACCAACTTACCACTCCCTGACGACAAGCCTATGCACGCAGACTTCCCTGATGAAGACCTGCTCTCAATTCACGATGAAAAGCTTGATAAGACCTCATGGACTTTATACTTTGATGGCGCTCTTAATCACAAAGGGAAAGGTATCAGGATAATCCTACTAAGCCCGGAAGGAGTCGTCATATCGAAAGCTTTCCAACTCGACTTCCCAGTCACCAATAACGTCGCAGAATATGAAGCTTTCATCGCTGAACTATGAGCAGCGCTACAACTAGGAGTCAAGCAGTTTAAGACAATCGATGACTCCAAACTTATGATATCGCAAGTTATCAGGGAGTGGAAAACCAAAGAAAGACGACTGATGGCCTACCTGAAGACAGCTCAGTTCTTAATAAAAAATTTTGAAAGAATCTCTTTCACACACATTCCTAGATTAGAGAACGAGCTCGCGGACTCTCTCTCCACACTAGCCTCATTCATACAGATACCAGTCGGTCAAAATACAAAATCATTTTTCATTAAGAGGTTGACAAAACTAGCAGACGAAGTCGCTTAGCAAGTGAAACCAGAACTACTAATTACACCAGAAGCTCACACAAACGAAGGGCAGCCTGCCCCAAGCACTTCTACGGAGAAAGAAGCCACCATCGCCGCATTCAGATTCGAAAAATCGCCAATCGGCGATGGGCAACCATGGAACTTCAACATCTAGAATTTCTTAAAGCATCAACATATCCCTCCTTATGCCACAAAGATCGAACGGAAACCCATAAGGAATCGATTTGCGAGATTTTGCATACTCAGTGAAACCCTATATAAAGAATCCTTCACTAAAGGAGTACTACTGCAATGTGTCACAATAGCCGAAGGATAATTCATCATCCGAGAAGCACACACCAGTGCCTGTGGCATTCAAGCTAGCAGACAGAGACTTATGGATCAGATCATACGATAAGGCTACTTCTGGCCAACAATGATAAGAGATTGCCACCTCTATGTCCAATGCTGCAAACAATGCCAAGAACACGCCACGCTTATCAAAGCTCCATCAGTTGCATTGAACCCTATAAGTTCACCATGGCCATTCTCGTGTGGGCCTTCGATATCATCGGACCCTTCACAAACACAGTTGGGAACACTCATAAGCACGTGTTCATACTCACTGCGACAGAATACTACACCAAATGAGAAGAAGTTGAATCCTACATCAAAATCATTGTGTCAACGCTCGTGAGGTTTGTCAATCGAAACATTATTACCCGGTTTGGAGTGCCCAGGATGTTTGTCACCGATAATGGACCATAATTCATCGCAGAGAAGATGAAGAAGCTATATAAGAAATTTGACATCGATCTACACCACTGATCACCGTTCTACCCCCAGGGAAATGGACAAGTAGAAGCTACGAATAAAATGCTGATCCAAATTCTAAAATGAACAGTGGAGACGAGCAATTGAGCCGACTTGCCTGAACGACTACTAGAAGCACTCTGGGCTTATAGGACTTCTATTTGCACGACCACTGGCCAAACTCCTTACCTTCTCACATACAGAATGGAAGCAGTCCTACCCTATGAGATACAGATACCATCCTTACGAATTCAACTCAATGATGAGCTATCCTTAGACAAAAGGAGAATTGCTCTACTCACTAAGCTAGAACAACTCGATGAGATGTGTCTAAGGGCAGCCGATCATGCTCAAGTATACAAGAGGAGAGTGGCCAGGGCTTATGATAAGAAAGTCCTCGAGCAAACTTTCGACATTAGAGAATTAGTCTTGGAGAAAATCATACCCTCCAAACACGCTCATCCAAAGGGAAAACTGAAACTGAACTGGGAGGGCCCATATGTTATAGCAATCGTATATCTAAGGAATGCATAAAAGTTGGTGAACCAAGATGGGAAAGAACTCCCCAGCCCTTGGAATGCCATGTACCTTAGAAAATACTACCCTTAACCCTGTGATCATCACATCCAAATACTTATGTCTATCACCCCAGTAGTTTTCATGACCCATTCATTGGTCATACGTTGTCAGTTCCCGAAATATCCTTAAGACTTCCAATTTACTGCTCGCTTTCTTATTCGGGCATTTTGATTAAAGGACTAGTGACATACCTGACCTCTTTCAAAAGCATAAGTAACACTCGATTCTCATCCACCTTCCCTGCCATTCGAGAAGACGTTAGAGTGCAAAAAATGAAGATGCTGGGCTCATTCAAAACTCACCATTCTTGTGCTAGTAGGTTGCTTTCGAAAAAAAAGTACATATTCATATACAAAAAAAAATTGAGTGAGAGTAATACGACGAATTAAGCAGTCAATGAGCTTAAGGAAGCATAAGCAGGTCATGAGGACATCTCTGGTAACTCTATTAGAAATATATAAGCAAGCTATGAGGGCATCCCTAATGTCCCGATACTACTAGATGTCGTCTTAAGGTGGTGGGAGGAGGACAACCTCCTGCTAACCATAGAATGTAAGGCTTTGATGGTGTCGAAACATGACGGAGAGCTCAATCATGGCACCCCATTCCCACTCTGAGAAAAAGACTGTTACTCGTCTCTTTTAGAAAGCGTTAGATATAAACTATTCCCCCATATCACTGAGCCTTATCTCTCTTTCACCCTTAATTTTTATATTCGGACAATGAGTCGAATGCCTTTCAGGATATTCCTAGAAATGAAATCGAAAATCGATGAATGATGACTGATACAATCACCTATTATACTTACCGCACGCTCTCCATAATAATGACCATGGGATAGGATGACCACTATCCAAGGTAGACCCCCAATATACAGCTGATATGATTAGACAATCCCCCTGGTTCGATGACAGTCTCAAACGAGCTTTTCTTCAAAACTAACTCACCAAATACACATCGCCCCCTATAGGCCCAAAGTACTTATCAAAAACCCAGAGAAGCTCCATTGAACCTCGACACTGGGGCATTTTTTTATTTTCAGAGGAAGAATCACATTAAAGGCTCCTGCTTGCCCATAAAGAAGATGCAGAATGATTAAGTTACCACTTGAGGAATGCCACCAAAGATACTACACTGTCGATTCTACCACACTCCTACACTGGGGCATTTTTTTTTTAATTTTAAAATTCTCTTTTAGTTATTTGCTTTCCCTGTTGCACTATTTTCCTTTTCTTAGTAATATAATAAATAAAAAGAGAAAAAGAAACAAAAATATACATCTCTTCCTACCAGATCTCGATCTGAGACACCTCCCCCTTAACAATCAGGAAGGGGGAGAATAACAATTACTAGCAGCTTTGCTCTCATGTACAGATGCAGATCAACCTTCAACTATTATTGGGCCAACTCAAAGAGCATCCAAGTCCCAATAACAGGCGACAGTACCAAAAATAAGATGATTGAAATATAGAAGGTAATAAGAAAATGAAGCGAAGCTAGGTACATCTAAGCTAAAAATCTCTTTTATATATCAAAAGTTTCTTTTACATCTGCCACCGGGGGCATACCCCCTATATATACAATGAATGAAAATGATAAAAATATGCCCTACTCCCTCCGCTGCCTCTGCGAGGGACGCTCGCTATCATCTCCCATATCCTTGCCCCTGAGTTTGGAGTTTGACCCCTCGACAACTCAATCTTAGCACTGTTGGCTGCTCTGGTGTGCTTACATTATTGGTTGGTGGTGAAAGTCATTTAAAAATTAAAGAAAGAGTAAAACAGGGGGTGAATTCAGCACAACTCAGAAGTCCTAGACCTGCAAGATACAGGGTCTTTGTAGCAAGTTTTGATAAGAGTTTGTCCCACAGGGAAAGTTGATCTACAGCTCCAAGGGAGCCATCTCTAGTAGGCCCTCCAGATCTAACTACAGATCTGGCAGTCCTAAAAGGAGGGGAGTTTAAGGTCACTTATTCTAAGTATTCTAATGTCTAAAATACAGAAAGGGTTGAGAGGATGGATGGAGTGTGGAGTATAAATATAAGAGGGTGAGAAGTATGTTATTGAGCCAAGATCAGAGAAGTTTTGTAACTCAGATTCAGATATGATGTTATAGAAGTCCTGTCCAATGGCTACATTATCACCACTGAGGAGAAAGGATCCAACCCATCACTCTGCCATGATTCCACCCTTAAGGCTATAACCTGTCCACTCAAATAGTCACAGATTATCCCATAGGGGAGCCACTATCCAGGGATGGGTTAAAACACAACAAGTAAATCATTGTAGGGACTATTTCATCCAGGCTACCAGCTCAAGAATCCATAGGAAACCTCAATCTCTAAAGCTCTATATGTGGGGCTAAGGCTGTATAGGACCATGATAGCCTAGACCCATAGAACCAGCAAGAGATTAAGTACAACCTTCAATCTAGCTGTCCATTGCTTGAGTGAGGCTGCAATGGTCCAATCACCAGCCTATAATCTCTATAACAAGATCGGATCCAACATCTGATGGCGGATCTATACAAATATAGGGGAGTCTGCCTCTGTACAATCTCTCACCAGGCTTCTACAAGCTCAGGTGTAAAGAAGAAGGATCCATCTTGGATCAGTGGATTAGAATCGCCCTAAGGCTATAATCTGTCCACTTAAATGGTCACAGACTATCCCAGAGGTTATCCTCCTCACAGAGCCCAAAACAAAACAAGAATATCGCTGCTACCACCATGTTCACAAGGCTACCAGCTCAAGCTCCCATGGGGATTTCAGATCTAGTGGGTCCTGTGGTGGGGCTAAGGCTGTAGGACCATGATAGCCTAGACACATAGGTCACTTGGATCTGAATGGCCCTTAGAATCAGTCCTCCATTGCTTTGAAACACAGCCAAAGCAATGGCGAATCACAATGCAGTAGCCTTGCACAGAGCATCTCACACATAAACACCAATCCCACAAAGTACAGATCCTATTACAGAACTTCCATTAATCTAATTCAAAAACACATACAAAGGCATAGCCAACAAGTGCTGGACTATGGAGAGAAGGAAAGAGAAAAAGAAAATTACTTACAGCTAAAAAGAAAGAGAAAAGAAAAAATGATCTGAGATGTGTTCCCAGATACCTAAACCTAAGCTAGGTATGGGTTTATATAGCAGTGGGGTGGCGGCGCATTAGGGTTAGGAAACCCTAATTTTAATGATGCCACGTGGCCTAACAGTGATCCTTGGATGCCTCAGGGCGCGTGCACAAAGATTTGAGCGTGGGAGTGCGTGCCCTAATCGCTTAGAAATTCCCAGAAGGTCCTCTGCTGAAGAGATGGAGGTTTAGGTTCAGAGCTTCGCTAGGTAGCTGTAGTTTCCCAGACTTGTCGCGTGGTAGCTCTTTGCTCTTCGCTAGGATGATCTGACATTGAAGCTTTAGCCGTCGCGAGGTTGCCTTGGTTTGCTCTTCAGGCAGTCGCGCTGTAGAGAATTGCGCTCTTCGCTGGATTGGGCTTCACGAGGTTGAGTAGAAAACACAGTCTCAGATGTCGCGGGGTTGAAGTTCAAGCAGTCGCGAGGTTGCTCGGTCTTCGCTGGGCTGATCTTCGCGAGAGTGAATTTGAACAGCGCGAGCACTTCTCTTTACTGGACTTCGCGAGGCTTTAATGAGTTCTGAACTGTGCGAGGTTCCATGTCTTAATTGATCTTCGCGAGGATGGCTTTGCCTTCGCCAGGATGTTTTCTTCTTGAATGGCGCGAGAACTGCCCGACACTGCACGATGTGTTCTACTCTTGAGCTTTGTGAGAGCTACGCGAGTTTGAGTTTCTGAAGCTCTTTAGTCACTCATCTGTGTGAGAGGTTGCTGTAAAGTCTTGGGAAGCCCAGTTGAACCGCGCGAGGCATATTTCTCCTGAATCCTCTAAAGCTTGGGTCAGTTGTGCGAGGCTCATTTCAGGTCTGGATCCAGAGTTCATTCTTCTGAGGGATTTCTGGTGCCAAAGCAGGCTCCTTAACAGGATTCCTGGCCTTATTTCGCTGCTGATTATTACCTACACAAAACACTTAACAAGAACTTATTAGGAGGCTAAGGGTCTAATCAAAGGCTAAGTTAAGGGGTGAAAAGTGGTACTTTTCAAGTCTTAACAAGTACCCAGAGTCAGAGGACACTCCCTACGAGGAGAAGGCCTAGCAACAGAACCTCTCTCACTCGCTTGGCAAGAGGCCCACCGAGAATGCGAGCGTAGAGGACCAAAAGAATGCATAGGCCCTAGGGCCGAATAGGCCTAATCATAGGCCCTCATGTGCTCATGAACTCCTCGGTGAATATCTACCAGTGAGCCACTGACCCTCGACCCCGACCCTGGAAAGTGGTCAATCATCGCTCGCGCTCTCCCGCCAACTCTCTCCAACTCGTGCTGTAAAAGATCTATCATCGACTGCATCTCAGCACGAGCCATAGCTCGAGCACTCTCTAACTCTGTTGTCCGAGTCCTCCGCTCAACCAATAGGTCTATGGTCACTTCTTGGAGGTGGCGCTCCGCAACATCGGAAGGAATCTCACGAATCTCTTGGTGAGCTAAGACGCACCGTGTCTTCAAGTGCGACTGTTCCAGCTCACATACCTGTATAAGTCGAAGGTTAAGAAAGTGCATATGCATAACAAGACAAAGTGTAGACAACGAAGACATCCAGCTCAGCACACTCCCATAGAAGATGCTCTATGGTGGAAGTAGTGGCCAGATCAGCTTGAGGAACCTCCGACACAGGTGGCTATAAGAAGCAGAGAAAGAACATTAGGGATATAATGGTGCTACAAAATCAAGAACGAAAAATAATCATGCTAACCAAATATACCTGGGAAGGAGCGGGAGTCGACTCCTGAGGAGGAGCCTCAAGAGCTGAGTCAGGAATAACTTGCACGTGAACCAAACAAACACGAAACTTGTTAGATAAAATTAATTAGCAAATGAATAAAAACCAAATAAACTACAAATATACCGGACTCTCTAGGTGCAGCAGTCGCCTCCCTCATCTGGAGGTCCTCAGCAAGGCGGTGATAAAAAAGACATAACACAACATCAACAAATTGCTAAACAACACAAGGCCAGATAACTCAAAAGAGCAAAGAAACTTACCCAGTGCCCTAGCTCTGCCCAGAGCTGAGCCATCGCCGGATCCTCCTGACTAGAAGAGGCGACTGAATATGGGTCAAACACCGAAGCAGAAGCCCCAGCAGTAGCAAGCTTCACTCTCTGCAAATATCAATAAACACATCAGACCTATCGAAGTCAACGATTAATAAAAACATGAACATTAATGACAAATAAAACAAAGATAAGCACTTACCAATTGATCAATGTCAGAGCGTAGGCTGGCCGTCACCTCCTGGTCAGCCAGCTACTGACTATGGTAGGACTCGAGCAATGCCGCCTGCCTGACGACCTCGCTCTCTCTCTCTCTCTCAGTTTGACAAACTGGAACCAAATAAGACTATTAAACTAAAAATGACTAGAGATAGGAATAAACAAAAATCATAAACAAATACACTCACCAGAGATCATCGGGTCTTTACGAGCTAAACCCTCAACTCGTTCTCCGAGGTCCTAGCCTGGAAGACCGAGTTCGTCAAGGACCGCAACATCTCCTCGTCTGGACGAGGAGCGCATCCTATCCGCTCCATCGCCCTGTGAATCGCGTCCAGCGCTCTACGGACACCTGCACCCAAGTGGCCCTGCTCTGATGTGACCAGTCTCTCCCTCAGAGCAGAGCTAGACTTAGGACCACCAACTACGAAAGAATCGCTCCCATGGAAAGGGCAGGTAAAGAGTCGACCACCGCCTATATCACGAAACCACCTCAAGAACTCTCGGGCATCTGCTTCATCGCGTGCCTCGATAACTCTAGTTCCCCTAGCTTTAAAATCCTCAATCTAGGCCACCATCCTCAATAAAAAGATGCGACCGGAGGGACCAGTCATCCTCCTTACCACTCGATGGCGAATCTCCGGAGGGACTCCCTGAGGGAGCCCCAACTGACGAATCACTCGAGAAAGGTGGATGTGCTCTGCCTTCTCAAAACAGTGGACCCAGATGTCCACATCAAAGAAGGACTGACCAGACTGAATCACTGGCTACCTGCATCCTCGACTACACCATAGGGGCTCCAAATCACCTGTGACTAGAAATAAGCAAACGGCCTATCAAGTCTATGACCTAAAACACATAAAACACCATGATGACATAAACAACACATACCTGCCCTACATGCATATCCTCGAAGAGACCTCGCGCTGTCTGCAGGTCTGAAGATCGATGACGATGCCCTAATGCCTGCCACCACACATGCATCCGTTGGAATGTGAAAGTAATCTCCCTCAGGACCAACGAGCACAAGAAGGAGAAATAGTAGTACCCCAAAACTAGATGCACAACATCAGAAACCATCACTAAAATGGATATTAAAGCTACTAAGACATTACCAACAAAATTGAGTAATCAACCAAAACTCACCTGGTGAAATGGAAGGAAAACATCGATGGTCGTGATGCCTCTCCCTCTACAGAAAAGCTGCTCGTAGAGGTACGCCAACGCCGCTGCCCCCCAAGCATAGGTGGGCACCTGATCCAGGTCCCTCAGTAATGTCAAGAAAAGACTCGTCACACACCCTCGGGTCAAAGACAAGAAGAGGACCGCCTCGAAGAAATGCATCAAGAATGCCCAGAGTACTCGATCTGCGTCTACTCCTGACTCTGTCACTGGCGCCCTGCATGCCATCGCCGCACTGCGTGCCGTAAATGTCACCCCCGCCTCTGAGTGACGCCTCAAAGGAATGAATCCACTCATAAAAGTGTCAAAGAACCAGGTGAACCAGACCACCCCGGTCCATGATCTGCTATACTGGTACTCAATACCGAGCATTTCTCGACACACGGACTGATAATCACTCCATCTGTCCCGCGATTGGTGCCCCCTCGAACTCTAGCCAGGAGATATGAATCCAATCCTCAGGAGTGGGCAATAGCATGCCTAGGAGGAATAGCAAGGCCTGCTGCTCCTCCCTCCATCTCTATAGAATCGCCCCGATCAGACTGCGGTCAACAGTGAAGGGCTCTAACTCTAAAATCAGCCCAAAGCCGAAAGTTGGTAACCGTGCTCGCTAGAACTCAGGCAGGGCACAGTACCAGGCATGAGACTCCGACCATGCGGTACTAATGGCTAGTGTCGGAGGCTCCTAACGAACCACAAGAGAAAAAAACAAAATATACATTAACTTATGCCTACACTACTATTGATTGCAACTATAGATAATGACTAAACCTAAACCATAATAATAATTATAAAAAAATAAAGACAATCTATAACAAACATGCAAAACATGATAAAAATAACGCAGAGTGATAAGGTAAACGTGACTTGAAGCTAGATACGAATATGATGTATGAAGGTGCATGCACCCTAAAATAAATACAGGTTGACGTAAAATTCAAAGGTTTCCATCCTAAGAACTCAAAGTTATAACCTAAATGCCTAGGAATAAAAAAGACTCTTGTTCACGGATACCTAGCTGATCTCATGCAAAGAACTCTAGTGGAATCTTGATCTTGGGCTCGTGAGGAGCACTGTCCTCACTACCATCCTCGCCAGCCTTGTCATGATCCTCAAGGACCTCCACCCTGACAACCATCTCAATGTCACCACCAGTGCAGACCTCAGAGGTCTCACCTCCCCCTTCGGTCATCCGCTCTACCTCGGATGCGGTCAATGAAAGTCAGTCAATACCCTCAGACTCCATCACAGATTGAAGAGCTCAAAAAACTAAAGAGAACGCATGAAACGACATCCGAAATGGACGGATGGATCACAAGAAATATTGAAAACACGGAATTTAGGGAGCAAGGAAACAAGAGAGCACAGAAATTACAAAGGATTCAAGAAGCGCGGGTTTGAAATTCAAACCTCATCCTAATATAGGGCGTGGTTTAATCACGCGCCTAACCTCAGGTGCACAATTGAATCGTGCGTGATACCCACAACGCTCAATCGGAAACACAGACCGCACAACGGGCGCATAATCAATCGTCGCCTGTCTAAACACCAGTCACGCATTCAGAATAGGACGTGCAATAGGATTAGAGTGGATAGAGTATCAAAAACTTGTTGGTCATTTTTTGAGACTCTTGCTGCTATTTTATTAAGAATAGTGGAGAGAATAAATCAAGAGTGGGGAATTAGAGATGGGTCAGCACAACAAGTCAGAAATAAACATAGTCCTGCAAGATATAAAGTCCATTGTAGCAAGTTTGGATAAGTAAGAGTTTGTCCCACAGAGAAATTGATCTAGAACCCAAAATGATATATAATAGTAGGCCTCCAGATCTGGCTACATATCTGACAATCCTAAAGAAAGGGAGTTGGGTGTAATGACTACACTAAATTAATCCTAAAAGCAGAGAAATAAAATATAGTCCTATCCTAAAGAAAGGGTTAAGAGGAAGATGGTGGTAGTGTGTGCCAAAATAAAATACAAAAATTATGAGAAGTAAGCAGGTTAGGCTAGAGTCAAAGCAGTGATCTAACTTAGATTTAGTCTGTCTCTGCAGTGTTCCTTGCTGAGACGCTATTAAAACCCTCAACAAGGTAAAAATATCCGGTTTAACCCATGCCATTTGGGGCTCTCTTAGGGCTATACTCTATCCACTCTAATGGTCACAGGGTATCTGATAGAGTCTGTCAAATCTCATTGGTTAAAATAACATTACCAATCTAACCCAGGGGAGTGGACTGATCATTCCCCCAGCCACTGGGCCAGATCAAGCCATGAATACTATTGCAGCACTATGTAATGCCAGTGCTATAAGCTCCCCAGATTTGCGCACAGACCTGACTGACATCCATAGGTATTCCAACCCATAATATCCTAGCTGCTTTGCTAAGGCTAACTACTCACTAGTGTCTACAAAAAGGACCATGCAATAGGTTGAATAAGGCTTTAGATTCAGCTGGTCATTGCCACAAACGGCATGCAATGGCTCAGCCTCAAACTAAAATTACTACAAAGAACTCAGATCTAGCATCTGATGTTAGCTAGGTAAAACAGAGGGGAGTCAGTTCCTGTATAAACCTCCTCACAAGGCTCTAGAAGCTCATGTGCAGGGGAGAAGAATCCTTCTCAAATATGTGAATAGACACAACCTTTGGGCTATACTCTCTCCACTTGAATGGTCACAAGGTATCCCATTGGTCTGTCCATCCCACAGAGGCCTGAGAAAGAACATGAAAATTGTTATAACCATCATGGTCCACAGGCCGGCCTCCGAGCTCCCTGGATCTCACTATAGATTCAGCATTGCTTTCCATGGGCCTATCAAACCAAAGGAAATCAGATGGTAAGTAATAGATCTACTAGAAACTAAATGGGCTAGTCCCAAATACATGGATCCTATAGACATCTAAAGAAACCATAAGATCTTTAGATTCAATTAAGCATTAAAACGACAATCCATTGATGAACACAAAACTTATAATGAATTATCTCCAGGCTGCAGCTTGTACACAACTGCTCATCCGAATCCCAATGTATACCAAAAACCTATTACAAACTAAAATGAAACTAAACCTAGATGCTTACAAGGGGGTTAGCCAGCAAGTGTTGGGCTAAGAGAGAAGAAAAATAAGAAAAAGAGATAATCAAACCCTAACCCTAGCTTACTAGAGTTCTCAGCCGATAGAGGATGAAGGAAAGATGAAAATAATAAACTCTAAGTATAGCTTATATACTCTGTCAAAAATGGCCTTGGCTTTAAAGAGATTAACCATAATTTTTTCAGCGGATGTGGCACTGTTTCAACCCTTGGATGCCTAGAGATATGCGTCTCAAAATTCACACCTTGGGAAGTGTTCCTTAGCCTTGGGAAATTCCTAAAAAGTCCTTTAGTTAAAACTGAGAAGTGGAGAGCCCGGGCTTCGTGGGGCTGGTATCTGCTTTTAGCTCATTCACGTAGCTACTTTAGCTTCGCGGAGTTGCCTTTTACTGGTGGGAAGTGCTTACTCGCGTGTTAGCTCTTCATTTGATCACACAGTTCACTGGCACTGCAATACTGTCACGGAGATGATCTGGAGCGCCAGGATTTCTCGCTTAGTTGAGCTTCAGAAGCTCTCTCCTGCTAAGTACTCGCACAGTTATGCTCTTGCGCTCATGTAGTCAATGGTAAGGCTTCAAAGTGTGCAAGATCCACGCAAAAAGAATTTTGGTCGTCTCTCTCTTCTAGGGCTACGTGAGAACTCCGCGAGGTGATAGATTGGTCAGTGTACATATGGACTCCCTATGTTCTTCGTGCGACTGCTTGAGGCTTGATATCCGCAAGAGCTTCACGACCACAAATTCTGGGGACTTTAACCTGTGAGATATTCGCGAGGTCATTTCAGCTATCCTTCTCATTGAGCAGCATATCTGCACGAGGGCCCTTTCCATTGCAACTTTAGCTTCACAAGGAAGCTCCTCAACTCTGTGAGGTCTATCTTTTGTTGCTCTGGTGCATTGCACTTGCTACTGTTGCAGTCCCCTCCCTTCTCAGCTAACTTCATTCATCTGCTAGACTTTGGTCAATGGTGATCAGCAACAATGAGTCACCATTGTAAACACTACCAAGGTGTTCCATTAGGCTTTGTCTTAGCTGTCATCTTTAAGTGTATTCTCTCTCTCTTTTGGGCCAAAAAGCAAGGAATTTGTATTAAGCTGCACATTTTATTGCTAACTACAAAACACACTTAACAAATGGTTATTAGTCTGCTTCATGGTCCAGCAAAGGCTAAGTTAAGAGGTGAAAAGTGATACTTTTCAGTGAATAACACACCCCCAAACCTAATCTTTGCTAGTCCCTAAGCAAAGGAAAAATTAAAATAACTACTCTAAGAATTGAAATGCCACTTTCGTAGGGAGCACGGATACAGTTAGCATATGTACCAAGCCTTTTAAACCTCTGGGTGATCCCTAGTGGAGGAGTGAAGTCTCCTGAGGGTTTTCAATGAAGATACCCACAAACTTAATGAAACAGTTAATAAAGGTGTAACATTATCAAGTCAGCTGTCAAGAAACAAAGCATCAGTTCACCTTTGATTCAAATAAAAAAATGTGAGGAATTTGGACATGAAAAGCACAAATATTTAATCATCACAACCTCTACATGAATGCACAACAGTTCCAATTAGCTCACAACAAGGGGGACAACACATGTATATCAGCACTGAGCTCATCATTAATTCAAAAATCTGGTTATAGGCCATGCCTAATACATTCAACATCAGACCCAATGCTCACCAGGGCATACTCTCACAAGGGACCTTGAGGGTTTTATTTTCTCTCAAGCTCAAGAGCAGTTACAGCCCCCAAAATGGGTCTGTAAGCATGAGCATAGGCAAAGCACCTAAGTCCTGGCATCATTGGCATATCCTCATCATAGATTGGTCAATTCCTTGTCTCTTCATGACAACACATTCGACTTTGGATCACAAGGTCTTTAACTGGGTTGTAACGTGGCTTATGAAGTGGGTTATAAAGAATGTAAGGTTGAAAAGGGATTCAAAGTTGAGAAATTAGTAAGTGAAGGAGGTGATTCATGACTTCACCCATTTTTAGCTCAGTACCTTTTCATTTTCTTTCAAATTTTTTAGACTTGAAGTGGCCAGCTTCTCCTCTTCATTTTGATTTTTCCAATGAACTATTCCTCTTGACTCCTCTCTCACTCCTCTTCATTATTGTTTTTCTTTCTTTTCTTGCATTTTTCTTTCTGTTTTTGTTTTTATTTTTGTGTTTGTGACTTGCCACCTCTTTCCTCAGCTGCTACACTACTCAACTTTAGGTATCTCTTCTCCATTCACCCAATGTTGACCCTACTTGTCCATCTTCAGCTCCTTCTCCTTTACCTTTTGAATTCTTAGAGTGAGGGTAGGTTTGAGTCAGGTCCATAGGTTTAGGTGCACGTACTCAGGTGTATTTTGAAGAAAATTGGAAATTACGGCTTAGCAGGTGTGTGCACATGGGCAGTTTATTAGGATTTGGTTTGTTTAAGCTAAAACTGTCCAAGAGAAGGCCTTGATCCTTTCCTAGGTTTCATGAGTGTTGTCAATTGTTTCAACTTGGAGATGCCTAACTTCTAGTGAGGGCATTGCCTCAACCAGTCCTTAGAGCTAGAAGAATTGCCACAGTCACTCCTCGAAGGAAGGAAAAAAGTTTTTGTAGGCCCAACTCTCACTGGTTATGGTCTTCCATTGAACTTTTAAGTATGTACTTACCTTTTTCTCTCTTTAATGATTCACTCAGTACTGATACAGGTGAGTTTACTTGGTATCCACATCATGGAAAAGTTAAAATTTAAAAGCTTGTAATACCTAAAGGTCTGTAAAATTTTAAATTTCTCATTTTTTTTAATGATTCTTAGGTGAACATGGTTCTATTTCTATCTTACTCACTTGAATCTGCTGCACTTAGGTTAACTATTTCATTAGCAGAACCTTCCACACCTCCAAACCTATGAGGAGCAAAGTCCTCACTGATTCAAAGGACAATGGTTGTGCAGTAGTGAATAAACAGAGAAATTAACTACCAAACACTACAAGAGAGAAAAGCAAAACACATAACAAATAACAAAAAAAGAATAAACACATATAAAAAACAAAAAGTGACAGATTGTCGAGAAAAGACATTTTATTATAGGTATAAAAACAAACAGATTACAAAAAAAATAAATTATAAACCTAAGAACAATCTAAGCAGAACATCTTGTTAAACAAAATGGTTCTTCCTCCTGGCTCAGGGATATCCTCAACCATTCTTCATTAAACACTCAGCAAACTCAGATGACACACATGCACAAGTATTCATTCACAAAATGTAAACACAGACACAACAAAAACAAGCAATTCAACAACTTACTAAAAACACAATTGACAGAATTCCAAAGAACACAATTCAAAATCGCATTTTCATATATATAGTACACTTATTGCCAATATTTGGATCACTGGGCACTTGCCTCCTCCTGAGTAGAGGATGCATCACCAATCATAAATTGACATTTCAGGTTTGTTAGGGGCTGACTAGGCAATTTTCCTTCCTCCCTCCTGTTCAGAGCATTACAGATCTGACCCAACTGGTCCTCTATCTTCTTGATGCTCTGTCCATGAGAATTGATAGTTTGCACCAAGCTCCCCAAGTTCTGCATTGAAGCCAGCATCTGCTCTTCAAATGAAGAGGATCTAGGCTGTTGTGGGGGTAGGACCAATTGATTAGACTGTGGGGTAGGTAACAAAAAATTTTACCTTGGTGAGTATCCTTGATTAACCTGGTGTTAGGGTCTATAGGGAGCTACCATTTGTTGTTGCTGGGGTTGAGGATATGAGTCTTGTTTCCACCTTAGATTTGGGTGGTTCCTCCAAGAATACCCAGCAGGCTGCTGCCCAAAAGTTTGAGCAACATTGACATGCTCCAAAATAAAATCTAGAAACTAGTTGGCAAATGGACAATCATGAATAGAATGTATGGGGGATTGGCATAATAGGCATGCTTCCTCCACCTGTGCAACCATCCGAGGTTGCATCACATTCATCAATTTATCAAACTTCGAGCTCAGGTTGTCCACCTTCCTCTCCAGATCACCTTACACCTTCACTTCATATATTCCACCTCTAGGGGTGACCTCTTTCACTATTTTAGCTGGAATCTGACTGTCATTGCGTGACAGAGACTCCTGCTGTATGGAATTTTTTCTTATTATGTCAAATAGCTCCCATGCTTCCTCAGCTGTCTTGTGGAGGTAACTACCACCACAGGAAGCATCCACCATATCCCTACTCTTGGCATTAATTCTTTGATAAAATACTTGAGCAAGCTGCCACATTGGGATTTGATGGTGGGGGCATTGTTTTAACATCTCCTGGAATCTCTCCCAAGCTTCATTAAAGCTCTCAGTTGAGGACTGAGTGAATGACAGAATATTTGTCCTCATCTGGCTTGTTTTTTTCATGGGAAATTTTTTTGCCAAGAACTTTATTTGAAGGTCACTCCATGACTGTATGCTGTTGGCTGGGAGCTTTGATAGCCATGTGCTGGCTTTGTCCTTTAATGAGAAAGGAAAAAGGCTCAATTTAGTAGCCTCAGGCCCCAAGCCAGCAATGTTGAAGGTAGTACAAAGTGCTAAAAACTAGTCAATATACTTGTAGGGATCTTCTTTACTCAGCCCATGAAATGAAGGTAGCATATTGATGGTGGAGGATTTAATTTCATAATTCCCCTTAACAGAGGAAAATTGAATGCAGAAGGGAGAGATGTACACCCCAGGTACCTTGTATTCCTTTAATGTCCTCTACCTCTCAGCCATAATAGCCGATTCAGTCTCAATAGCAGTGCCCTATGTGGTGTGCCTAGGTCTAAGGATCCTTTCAACCTCTAGATTTGGAGGTTCCAACTCAGGGTTTAAGGACTTTCGACCATGCATAAACTCACACCCACAGTAAGTAGAGAAAATACTCACATGCACACACAAATAATCTCAAGTAAAAATTAACAATTACACAGCTTACACTAAACAAATAACAGGGACTTTAACATAAATGGATTGAGATTTAGGGGGAAGGAAGTGCAAACAGAGCTGGCTACACTCCAGCTGCAACTTTAGCTTTTCCCTTCTTTTGCTATCTATTTCTGCAAAATTTCACAAAGAATCAGTAGTACTTTTTATTTTAAATTAGGCACAGCTACAAAGAATTGGTCAGTCTAAATTAAAATATAACTCAGGTCTACTAAAAAGATCAATATCCTCGGCAGCGGTGTCAAAAACTTGTTGGTAGTTTTTCGAGACTCTTGCTGCTATTTTATTAAGAACAATGGAGAGAATAAATCAAGAGTGGGGAATTAGAGATGGGTCAGCACAGCAAGTCTGAAATAAATACAATCCTGCAAGATACAGGGTCCATTGTAGCAAGTTTTGATAAGCAAGAGTTTGTCTCACAGAGAAATTGATCTAGAACCCAAAATTGGCTATAATAGTAGGCCTCCAGATCTAGCTACAGATTTGACAATCCTAAAGAAAGGGAGTTGGGTGTCACGACTACACTAAATTAATCCTAAAAGCAGAGAAATAAAATATAGTCCTATCCTAAAGAAAGGGTTAAGAGGAAGATGGTGGTAGTGTGTGCCAAAATAAAATATATAAATTATGAGAAGTAAGCAGGTTAAGTTAGAGTCAAAGCAGTTATGTAACTCAGATTTAATCTGTCTCTGCAGTGTTCCTTGCTAAGACGCTATTAAAAGCCTCAACAAGGTAAATATATCCGATTTAGCCCATGCCATTTGGAGCGCTCTTAAGGCTATACTCTGTCCACTCTAATGGTCACAAGGTATCCGATTGAGTCTGTCAAATCCCATTGGTTAAAACAGACATTGCCAATCTAACCCAGGGGAGTGGACTGATCATTCCCCCAGCCACTGGGCCAGATCAAGCCATGACTACTATTGCAGTACTATTTAATGCCAGTGCTACAAGCTCTCCAACCCATAAGATCCTAAGTGCTTTGCTAAGACCATGCAACAGGTTGAATAAGGCTTTAGATTCAACTGGTCATTACTACAAACGGTCTATAATGGCTCAACCTCAAGCATTAATTACTACAAAGAGATCAGATCTAACATCTGATGTCGGCTAAGTAAAACAGAGGGGAGCCAGTTCCTGTACAAAGCTCCTCACAAGGCTCTAGAAGCTCATGTGGAGGGGATAAGAATCCTTCTCAGACATGTGAATGAACATAACCTTAGGGCTATATTCTATCCACTTGAATGGTCACAATGTATCCCATTGGTCTGTCCATCCCACAGAGGCCTGAGAAAGAATATGAAAACTGCTGCAACCACCATGGTCCACAGGCCTCCGAGCTCCATGGATCTCACTATAGATTCAACATTGCTTTCCATGGGGCTATCAAACCAAGAGAAATCAGATGGTAAGTAATAGATCTACTAGAAACTGAATGGGCTAGTCCCAAATACATGGATCCTATAGACATCTAAAGAAACCATAAGATCCTTAGATTCAATTAAGCATTAAAACGGCAATCCATTGATGAACACAAAACTTACAATGAATTGTCTCCAGGCTACAGCCTGTACACAACTGCTCATTCGAATGAAACTAAACCTAGCTGCTTACAAGGGGGTTAGCCAGTAAGTGTTGGGCTAAGAGAGAAGAAAAATAAGAAAAAGAGACGATCAAACCCTAACCCTATCCTGCTAGAGTTCTCAGCCGGCAGAGGATGAAGGAAAGATAAAAATAATAAACTCTAAGTACAGCTTATATACTCTGTCAAAAATGGCCTTGGCTCTAAAGAGATTAACCCTAATTTTTCTAGCAGACGTGGCACTGTTTCAACCCTTGGATGCCTGGAGATATGTGCCTCAGGAAGTGTGCCCTAGCCTTAAGAAATTCTCAAAAAGTCCTTCAGTTAAAACTGAGAAGTGGAAGCCCGTGCTTCGCAGGGCTGGTATCTGCTTTAGCTCATTCGTGTAGCTACTTTGCCTTTGCAAAGTTGCCTTTGGCTGGTGGGAAGTGCTTGCTCGCATGCTAACTCTTCATTTGATCGTGCAGTTCGTTGGCGCTGTAATGCTGTCGCGGAGATGATCTAGAGCGCCAGGATTTCTCGCTCAGTTGAGCTTCAGAAACTCTCTCCCGCTAAGTACTCGTGCAGTTATGCTCCTGCGCTTACATAGTCAATGGTATGGATTCAGAGTGCGTGAGATCTGTGCAAAGAGAATTTTGGGCGTCTCTCTCTTCCAGGGCTATGCGAGAACTCGTGAGGTGACAGTTTGTTCAGTGTACATATGAACTCGCTGTGTTCTTCGCACGACGACTTTGAGGCTTGATCTCTGCGAGAGCTTCGCGACCACAAATTCTAGGGGCTTTAACCTGCGAGATCTTTGCGAGGTCATTTCAGCTGTCCTTCTGACTATGTAGCGTATATGTGTGAGGGCCCCTTCCACTGCAACTTTAGCTTCGCGAGGAAGCTCCTCAACTCAGCGAGGTCTATCTTTTACTACTTTGGTGCATTGCACTTGCTGTTGTCGCAGTCTCCTCCCTTCTCAGCTAACTTCATTCATCTGCTATACTTTGGTCAATGGTGATCAGCAACAATGAGTCACCATGGTAAGCACTACCAAGGTGTTCTATTAGGCTTTGTGTCAGCTGTCATCTTTGAGTATATTCTCTCTCTCTTTTGGGCGAAAAAGTAAGGAGTTTGTATTAAGCTGTACATTTTATTTCTAACTACAAAACACACTTAACAAATGGTTATTAGTCTGCTTCAAGGTCTAACAAAATGCTAAGTTAAGAGGTGAAAGGTGGAACTTTTCAGTGAATAACAGACACACAAACTCAAGCGTTGCCCGTACATTAACCAGAAACCGATCAAATCATTCGTGAATAACTGTGCGCGCAATCTATTTATACACACTTTAGAGTGCGCGCAATCAACTAGTTCCCGTGCAGCTATATAGGCACTAGCAATTATATTGAGCGCTCTGTACTCAGCACGCAATTACCCAGGTTCAACAAAATTGTATTCCAACCATCAGAAGTCAGAAGATGAAAGACCAGACTTAGCGACAAACTCTAAACACCACAAACAGCCTAGATTTCACACGCATACCTAAACTTAGGCACCTAATCTCTCAAAACTAGGAATTCACCTGTACACCCACACTTAAACACCTAAAATCATTTAAGCCTATCCAAAACCTATACCAAATCGAGACCAAACCAAATTAAAAATTCTCTAAACTTAACTAAACTTAGTATCTCCTAATTAAATGAAGATACCCCCGATTGAATAGGGGGGCATCCAATAAAAAAATAATAATAATAAAACTTAATTGAAATTATAAAAGTTGAATTAACATAAACACAAATAAAATTTTATTTAATATTTGAAAATTATTATAAATTACACCAAGGCCATACCCTTTGAAGATATAAAATTACAACTTTTGAAACAGAAGACGAATTTGAATTTAAAAGAGATAACCATAAAAGAAACGCCCAAAATTATAATACATAAAAGGGGGAGATAATAGGAAAGTCCGGAGAGGAAGCACCTAGACGAATTCCAACAAGAATCTCATCTTCCTCTCCCGAGTTGGCAAAAAAGAAAGAGTGGCTCACAGAAATCCACCCAAGATCTGACGGATACACCTATGGAAGGCCAATCTTGGAAACCCCTAAGGGAACGCCAACTAGAAGATAACCCGCAGAGCCTACCAAGGAGCAACTAGCATCGGTCACGAGAACTCTGGCATAGCTCCTTCCTTCGATTTCTTTTCCCCCTCCTTTGACTCTTCCATCTCTTCCCCCAATGGGGTAGCACTTCGGGTTAGATTAACATCATCGACCCTAGCACCACCCCATATTCCCAATGCCATTCATTCCTAATGATAAACCAAATAATTATAAGCGCTTTAGGATTTAGTACCCAAGCTACAAAATAAAAAGGAAGAAAAGACATTGAGTAAAATAGAAAAAAAAATGCCCCAAACTTTTAAATCCTAAGTTAGGAATAAAATTCCAAATAAAACGAAGCCTTCTAGCCCCTACTTATAACACACACCTCCTAAACCATGGTTCAACAAGTGTCACATTCCTAAGCATCCTTCATCTAATTAAATCCAAACTAGACACATACCCCCTAGGAGACCACAATCCATGAGAAGTTTAAATAAGCCAATCATTCCACAACACCTACTCCTTGAATCCATCCCAAAGTAGATAAACCAATAGGATTAAGGCACCTAACATCCATCTAGAACCTTTGAAATTAAACCTTAATTTCACACAACTATCATGCTGAATCAAACATAAGACCAAAATAAAATACCTCAAACATGGGACTCATCCTCCCACCATGACAATTAATTAAGGCCAAACAATCTCAAAATTCAAATCATAAAGTTAAATCTAAATAAATAAGAACAATAAATACATAAAATACGATAAATATCTTTTTATTCATATAACAGATTTAACTTACAAAAGTCACCGGAGGCATACCTCCTGAACATACAACCCAAAACGAAAATCTAAAATTCTAATCTACAACCCAAAACGAAAACTGAGCTTAAAACGGACACAAAGCGAGGAGCAGCATCCAATCAAAAGCTTCAGAAAAGGCTTCAGGGAGGATTGGTTGGGGAACACAACCCTCCACTTATAGCGCCTCCCCTTCCGCCATCTTCACCTCCTCCACCGTTGCCTTCACTGCTCCCTAAAAGGGACCGATGTGAAGGCCAATCTCCTCCTTCCCAATACCGTCCATTCTCAAAGTCACACCACCATCAGAAACCCCTTCAGGCTGAATATCACGCAAAACCATGAATAATGGAAGAAACGACATTAAAATCCAATGGTTGGATTACAAGTTACTGCTAAAATGCGAGAGTTACAGAAAAACAAAAATGAATGAAGAAAAATGAAAGAAACTCTGATATATATAAAACCCTGCTTAATTGAGCGCTCGAAACGGGACGCCCAATTCAATTATGCGCTCATACAGAAGCAAATAACCATAATCACGTGCATCCCATGGGGCGCGCAATTGAACTTCCGCCCATACACAAGTCCCGCCAAAATAATCATGCACAGCTAAGCCAGCACACAATGAAATCGCTCGCCTATGGTACTGCACGGAATCTGAAGGGACACCCGCATAGTGACCTGGTGATTCTTCGATTACGCACACTGACCATAGCACATAATTGGATTAAACGTTGAACCTCACGCACGTAATCTGAATCGACACCCGAACACCTCCGCTCTGCCAGCCCCGTGACGCTCCGATTGCGTGTTATCCACAAAGTGCATAATGATATTACACGCACACACACTGACGCGTAATCACAATCACACGCATGTGACCCGCCGCACAATTTAATCAAACGCGCGGTACCCTACACATAATACTTAGCTACAACCACATTCCGAACACAATGCACATCCTCACACCTTTTGTCCCATCTCAATCAGAATCCCTCTCCCATAACCTTACACGTTGGGAGACATTGATCACACCTACATCCCACTGCGGCAGGACTTGCAACATCCAAACACATCAACATAAGTCAGCGATGTCCCACCGCGACGCTAAAACTTCACCATGCGACCTAACACGCCACGCAATCGAAGGAAGGCTAGACCAATGTCCCATCACGAAGAGTTAAGAATGAGCCTCCCAAAAATCCTATCATACCACCAAGACCAAAGTCAAATCCCATAGCAATCCCGACACCATTGACACTGACTCCCCATTACATAACCAAGGTCTGCCAAAGAAAGAGACACCATCATTGTCCCATCACGACATTGAAGTGACTAAGGGGTTATCAGACCAGACTCGGTCACACACTCACAAACATATCCTAACATGACGTAATTATAACATAACCTCATCATAAAGCCATCCCGTCTCAACATTACCACCTAAAATGTTCAGCTATAAACTACCATGATACACCACCAAAAGAGAACACCACCCGGTTTCCATCACCATTTACACCTACTCGAAACACCATCGTATAACTCCACATAACAAACGAAAGGGAAAGGCTCAATCAATGTCCCATCATGATAATCAGTGAGCCCCTACCATTACAGAAATAAGAAGAACAGAGGATAGACCCTCCACCGCCCCATCGCACCCATCAAATATCATGTTCCAATGCAAACATCTTATCAAATTTCCCTTAAGCCCCACCGCGCCTGCAACCAGCGGGACTCATCATAACACACAACCATAAGGGGAGAACCACCATGTCCCATCGTGAACCTCCCCAAGATATTTCATCACATTGGTGACCATCAGAAGTGAAGAAAAAGAAACCCTCCAATGTCCTATCGCAACATTGCGACAACTAATCAGTCCCGTCACGGCCCATACAGAGACCCTCAACAACAATTCAGGTAAGTATCACCCCTTCTCTTTATTCGATATTTCTGTAAAATATAATTAGTTAGGATTAAGTCAAATGTCTTCAAAAAACCCGTCTCTCTCTATCCGTGAATCACTTAATCCTCCCATAAGAGACAATCATCAGTATTCACGAGAAGATTAGGCGACGCATTTGGCATACCAAGTGTCGTCTTGACAGCCACGCAAACGGTCGAGTTCACAAATCCCGTACCAGTGGATCTGCTCAGCAATATGTCGAAAGCCACATTTTCTAAAGATTTACAATCGAATTGATTTTAATTTAAATTCCCAAAATTTTAAAAACAATAAAAATATATATATAAAATAAAAAATATATAATAATAAATACAATAATATAGTAAATGAACTTCCATCTATCGAACTTTCACTTCTCACCACTCCAATCCGTTCTTTTCCCTGAGAAACTGAGCATTAAATATATTCATCCCTGAGAAATCACAAATGTCCACTAGAAAGGGACACCTGACGCGCCACTAGTGTGAGCAATGATGTGCCCGATCTTACATGACTTGCAAAAACCTTCACCATTACATGATATTTCATCTTATTATCGATCTCCAGACCTTGTCTCTAGACATTCATATGACCACCCCCGGTACCTCGATTGTGTCGGACATCCCTCTGTTTGATTGCCCCTTGCGCCTACAGATCAAGATATCGACTCTCCTATCATTTGACTGTCCCTTGCAGTAAGTCGCGATATGTGGCGGGATGCCCCTTACACTCACTGATTAGGTTATGCCAATTTTCTCCCGTTGACTGCTACTAGCAGTAGGTCGCCATATGCGACAGGATGTCACTCGCATCCATGGCATGGAATATGCCTTCCGACAGATACCACTAGGCCCCCGAATGCTCCATTTTAGCTTGTGCTGATAGATAAGAGAGTCAAGCATTTCATGTCAGCATCTCAAGTTCACACTTGTGATTTTGCAAGAAAAATGAGAAGGCACCTCAAATGAGGGGTGTCAACTTCTTTGACACATTCTTACTCCGCAAGAACGTGCCGAATAGGGGCATCTATAGACACCCCCCATTTTGCCCTCTCAGAGTATAAAAATTTGTTCGATCAACCTTCCTTTGACCTTACCCATGATCTCCGAAAAAGGACTAGCCTTCTCTGAAGACTTTAAAACTCTACACGGGGACCATGCACTGAAATAATAGTACATGGTAGAGACCCAGGCTGAAATAATAGCCATGTGGCTCAAACCCAGCTCAAACCTAGGAAGGTCCCGAATTACAAGCCCTATCTAGCGTGCGTAACTCTATTTCATGCCCCATGGATGGAATGCAATTAGTCCCTCTTAGACCAGGATTGTATTTCCTGAGGACAGCCTTAGGGCTTGATTATGCGCCCTGGCAGGCGTGTGCAATCATATTGAACGCTTCACCACTAGCGAGCAATTAGTCCATTTTGGACTGGCCTTCTACCCTTCTAGAAACCGCTTCGAGACCTGATTGCACGCTCCATCGAGAGTGCGCAATCTATTTATGCGTTCCAACACATGCGTGTAATCGATTCCCAAGTGAACCTGGTCTCTAAATCCTTATACCACCAAAACTCCCCTATTAAATGCAGTTGGCATGGCGTTTAATTGGATTGTGCACACTAAAGAGGGCGCACAATCAGTCTAATTAGACTAGGACTGGGACACCCGGCTGAGCCAGTCAGTCGGTCACTCACTGAGTCAGTCACCGACTCAAAGAGATTGGGCACCTGATACAGGGCGTGTAATTCAATTAAACGCCCCATGCAAGGCGCGTAATTGGAATTCACCGACCAATTGAGCGCACCCCATAGGGCGTGCAATTGGCCAAATACCTATAAATAGGACCCACCACCTCATCCCAAAAATACATCACAACGCAGCCAGCAATCGAATTTTTGAGTTCCTGCTTCCAAATTTGAGAATTCGAGATCTCTCTCTCTGCAGCCCTGGCCTCAGGTATACTTTCTTCTAGTTCTTAATTTCCTTAGTTCTAGTTCTTATTCTTAGTTCTAGATCATAGGTTATAGACTTTAGGTTCTTAAGTTTTTAGTTATAGATCTTAGATTTTAAATCTCTCTAGTCCTTAATTTTTACCTTTTTTCCTGGTTCTAGTTCTTAGTTTCTAGAACCAGTTCCTACTTTTTCAATTTAATTCTTATTTTTCTGGTTCTAGTTCTTCGCTTCTAGAACCAGTCCTTAAGCCTTTAAACCCTAAATCCTAACTTTAATTTTTTAGTTTGGCATTCTAAACCCTTAATTTTAGGCTTTAGATCTTAAGTCATAGACTTTTAGACTCAAACTCTTAGTTTTACTCTCTGATTTTAGATCTTAAAATCAGTCTTTAGTTTTAATTTTTTTAAACTATAGTTTTAAACTTTTCAACCTTTTCCCTAATTATTAATTTCGAATTCAAGCTGTTAATATTTAGTCTTAATTCATAATCCTTAAAATTCCAGTCTTCAATCTATAAATTCTTAATTTTAGAATAAAAATCAATTTTTTAATGCATATTATTACTAAAATAATCTCTAACCACCCGATTTTCCCAAGGGAGTTTACAGAGGGTACCCGGGAATGGGGCCGATCCTCCTTAGCATAGTGGGCCCTTTTTTTTAGAATTCTGATAGAATTAGGATACTTTGATTAATTACAGTTTTGATAGAATTAATTTACTTAACATAATTAGCGTAGTTCATTTAATTATAGACTTAGTAGAATTGGAAAGATTAGTATTTCTCATAAGATTAGGAAATTAGTTAGAACCCTAATTAGATTCTGATATAATTATATTTTTATTGGAATTAGGACATTAATTAGACTTCCAGTCACATTAGGAGACTTAGTTGAATTAGGATTCCCCGATTAGGTAGACTTCTAATAGGATTCCCGATAATATCAAGTAAATAAAGCAATCAAAAATCATAGCAAGAGTAGGAAAGATAAAACAGTTAAAAGAGAATTAGGAAAACTAGCTTAACTAAACTTCTAGGCGTCATGCTACTGACATCGGCCAGCCAATGATTCAGTAAAGAGAATAGCCCATACCTCTACCCCGAAAGGCGTGATCAGTGACATATTGCAGTGTCAATAAATATCTGCAGCTGGCAATCATAACAAACTAGGTATTTTCTTAGGATTTACCTCTTTATTTTTAATACTTAATTACCTATAAAAACACCGCCTTTGCCAGAGTCCACTTGTACCGAATTGGGCCACTTATTCTAGGGACCGAGAGGAACCCAAAAAAAGCGCGTACCAAAACCGAGGTTCTGAGATGCTGCTACTCGATCGTGTGACTTGGAAGATTGCATCATAAGCAGCATCTCAAGGAGAAAATGAGGTAAAGATGAGATTTATGTTAGAACTTGCTCAGCTCATGCTTCCTCTTCAGGCCTCTCCGTCATCTCTCCCTCTCTTGTGTACTACTGCTCGGGCGGCTTTCCCCAAGCGCTCGTGAGCTCAGGTGTCTTTGAGTATTTGTCCCGTGTTCAAATTTTTCTTTCATTTTGGATTTGTATATTCAGGGGGTATGCCCCCAGTGTAACTTGTAATAATTTTGTCATATTTATAAAAGTGAATTTATTTATCATTCTTATAACTTTATTTTGAGTTTCTTAAATGTTGGCTTGATTGGGTTTAGTTTAGTGTGGTTTGGTTTAGTCTAGTTAATCTTGATTTGGTCTTGGGTGTGTTTTGGCTTAGTTTTGTTTACGTTAGCGTGACCAATGGTTTAATTCGAAGCGCATGTAAAAGGGTGAGGGCTTCCTTTCAGTTTTCAAGGCATGGGCACTTAAGTTTGATGTCTTCCTAGGGTCGTATGAGCGTATGTGTAAGTTTCGTATTGCAGGTACTGTTTTATGTATAGCTATAGGTCTATAATTTCATCTCTAGCCGCTGCTAGTTGGTGTATATTTTTTTATTTTGCTATACTTGGGGAATTACACCCAAAGGGAATGGAACTCAATTTAATTATGCGCATATTGTTTTGCGCGGGATTGTGGATTCAGGAAGGTAATTGCACACAGCATGGTTTGTGCTTAATCCAATTACAGGCATGGGATGTTGCGCATGATTTGAGAGTCGCTGGGTCACTTAAATGGGTGTCTGGGTGTCTCTCTGAATTCCGGGCAACGGTGGATGTCCGTGATTCCAATTCCGCGCAGTGTGAAGTGTGCGTGCTACATTTGTCGCCCGCGCGGGTTGATGGAGCTCTAATTACGTGCCACTTGTCTAGCGCTTAATTTAAAATTCTCGTTGTTTAGTTTACGCGTGATTCAATTCCGTGCTACATTTGTTGTGCTTAATTAACTGGTGTCTATATTTGCTGAAAATTCTTCCCATTTGCCTCGCGCGTTCTGATTTTTCCTGATTTTCTTGCTTCTTTGCTCTCAAGTACTCTAATTTCTATGTCCTTGCGATATCGCAATCCGTTCATTGGATTTCGACACGGTTTATTGCGTTCTTCTTCATTTCTCAAGTGCTTTCTTGTGAGATGGAGCCTAAGGGTAGTATGGCTATCTCAGAGTTTGTGGAGATGTTGGATGGTGAAGGTGCTCTGGAGGTTCCCATTGTGGAGAGCGAGGGCGTCTCGAAGATTGTTGTTGAGGCCGAGATTCCTGCTGGGGCCGAGGGTGCTGATGATGTTGTTCCACCTCGGGCTGAGCGTCCGATACGGATTCCACTGGCACACGCCTTCGCGACGAACCAGGTAGGTGTTCGGAAACAAGAGTCCCTTTACTTATTTATGCATTTAGGCTATAATGTAGATTACCTAGGATCTAGAAACCCTTTTATTTTATGCAGAACTTGCATTTTGTCGTGAGTTGCATGCGCATTCATGCATCATGCCTGTATATAGTTTTAAGCCATGTCTATTTTTCTATGTCGCTGTATTATCTTCTTATTTTGCATGCCTATCTTAGACTATTGCAATCATGCCTGTCATGTATTTTCTATGCTTTATTGTTTGTTATTATTCATTGCTATTATCATTGCTTGTTAGTTATCACCGTTATCGTTCTTTCATTATCGTCATGATGTGTCTATTATTTGTCCGCTCTTTTATTTTATTGTTGACTTATTTTGCTATTATCATCGTGGTTAGTTACCAATTATTTATTATTGTTATTATTGTTATTTATTACCATTAGTATTTTATCGTTACTCTTATTATCATTATTATCGTTATTATTATTTTTGGTAACATTATTGTTGTTACCATTATTATTTTTATTTATTATTATTATTATTATTATTATTATCATTTTTTGTTATTATCATTATTATTATTATTATTGTCATTGTCATTGTCATTGTCATTATTATAATTATTATTGTTGTGAGTGTTTTTAACATTATTTACTATTATCAATATTGTTGATCATCTATCAGTAACTTGTATTATTGTCCAATTTTTGGTTAATTCTTATGTAGTTTCGTCTTACGTTTTCATTCTTTGTTTCGTATGTTTAGGAGCCCCTCTCCCTATGCATTAGTTCTATGTGGGCCAAGTCCCAAGCATGGTATCGGGATCTCCTTGCGTTTCAGCAGGCGAGGCTCACGGATTTTGGTTTTGGGCCGATCCCGGGGCTCAATCTTTTCCACCCTGACATTGGTGTAGTCGGGGCTATAGTGGAGAGGTGGAGTGAGGAGCACCAGACCCTGTTGTTCCCCACGGGGATGATGTTGTTGACCCCTGAGGATTGGGTCTGTGTTACTGGGGTGAGGTTCGAGGGCGAGCCTGTGATCGGGCAGATGTTGTCTGATTACCAGGTGGCGAGTGTAGAGTGTTTTGGGCTCGAGTACGCTTCTAGTGGGTCCAGACCAGGGATGATTCGGACCACCTGGTTCTTTGATACCTTTATCGCGGGGTTCATTCCCTCAAGACATCATCCGGAGTCCTTGGCGGCATATGAGGAACGACACAGGGAGATAGAGGCTCATGCCCCTGTGCTAGAGGAAGGGGTAGAGGTGGATCATGTTATCAAGGTCTTCCTGATGCACTTCTTTGGAGGAGTCCTATTTTCCTCCTCCTCCCAGGGGTGTAGTACCGGGTTATTCTTGCTATTGCTCATGGATTTAAAGTGAGTCCCTTTGTATGCATGGGGCACGGCAGCATTAGCCCATCTTTATGGGCAGTTGCTTCATTGGGCAAGGGAAGTTGCTACCATTGGTGGTTTCATCCTTTTCCTCTAGGTGAGGTTTCAGTTTTATATGTTTTTCAGGGATTGTTGTCTTCTTTTAGGAGTTCTTATTGACGGTGTCTTATTTTGCCTTATTCAGTTCTAGGCGTACGACCATTTCACATTTCTTCTCCTTAGGGTTCCTCCAGGGACGGCGCCCACGTTGCCACGTATGTACGCGTGGTGGACATTGATGGGATATCGCCAGAGTACAGACCTCTAGACCGCGAGGTGGCTGTTTGAGGAGATGCACCTCGGTCAGGTGTGTGTCCACTTTGTTTTTTTAGTTCTATTTATCTTATGTCTCAGGTTTTACTAACATATTTCTCATTAGTAGTCTTTTTTCACGAGTCATTTGGAGGCCCTATGATGATGGCGAGGGTGCCAACCAGGCTGTGATGCAGTCTGGTCAAGTTCTTTTCAGGTAGGAGTTGTGGGTCCCCTACTTTGAGATGGTGAAATAGATCCACCTCTTCCATGTTGCGCACCAGTTGGGGTTCCCCCAGGGAGTTCCTCTAGAGCTTCACCCACGAGTGGAGAAGAAGAAGACCGGTTCCCTCGACCACTATTTTGAGAAGAAGATGCGGGAGCAGTTTGCAGATTTCTGAGCTAGGGGGTTCGAGGTGACCAAAGGGCAGGATGAGGCAAATGCTCAGGCCTACATGAGATGATTCAAGGAGCTCCGTGGCCGGCTTTTCACCCGATTCCCCTTCCAGGGGAAGAGCTCCTTCAACATTGGTGGACTTGATTCCGTCAGAGCATTGAGGGAGAGAGTAGCCAAGCTAGAGCGGGGTCTAGCTCTACCTCCTGGCCTCAGCTGACCTCAGCTGACCTAGAGCGGGGTCTAGCTCTAGCGGGGTCTACATGAGATGATTCAAGGAACTCCTGGCCTCAGCTGACCCAAGGCTAGGAGTTCGCGGGGCATTGGAGGCCCTGCATCTTGAACAGGAGTGGATGGGGAGTGCCCCCTGTCCTAATAGGGAGATGTTGCGGTCGCTAGCGGCCTCTATAGCCAATGTCAGAGCCGTGAAGGATGGTTTGAGGGGTCAGCTGGAGGAGACCCGTCATATTCTGGTGAGTTTGTTGTTTTTTTTTTAATTGTATTTGGTTTTACCTATCTTATTTTTGTGAGTTAATGTGCTTGTATATTTCTCAGGCGATGAGAGAGGGCGAGATGGATTGTTAGGCGCAGCTAATTTAGCTACTTCAGGGCCATCAGCAGGTTGGCTGTGAGGTAGAGGTCAGCTTACGCTCAGAGATCGATAGACTGGTGAGTGTTTGTATTGGTTTTGTTAATCATTAGCATCGTTGATTATGTTGTTTCTGAGGTGTTTGTTGTCTATTATATTTGCAAAGGGCGGTGTTTTCCATTGCTGGGGTATCTGCTCCAACATTTGATCCGTCTTCGATGACGTCCTCGAGTCGAGAGGATCTGGTGATTACTCAGCTTCGCGCCGAGTTAGAGCGTTGGTGTAGACACCCCCATTTTGCCCTCTCGGAATATATAAATCTATTCCATCAACCTTTGACCTCATAACCCTAATGTGGGACCATTTACTAAAATAATAGTATATGGCTGAACACAAGCTGAAACAATAGCTCTGTGGCTCAGATCCCAACGTACGGAGACTATATACTAAAATAGTAGTATATAGTCGGAATGCAGACTGAAACAATAGTCTTGCATTTTAGATCCCTTTACCCTAATGTGGGACCATATACTAAAACAATAGTATATGGCTGGACACAGGCTGAAACAATAGCTCTGTGACTCAAGCCCCATAACCCTAAATTGGGGACCATACACTGAAATAATAGTACATGGCTGAACACATGCTAAAATAATAGCTCTGTGGCTCAGATCCCAACATAGGGGGTCTATATACGGAAATAATAGTAAATAGTCAAAATGCAGACTAAAATAATAGTTTTGCATTTCAGACCTGACCTGGACCCGGACAACCTCGAATTACGTGCCTAAAACCATGTGCATAATTTGATCACACACTAAACCACAAACGTGTAATCAGTCCCCATTCAGATTAGACTTCCTTTGCCAGACCACCTCGAGACTCGATTATGCACCTGACATGACACGTGCGATCGAATTGAGTGCCCCACCACCAGTGCGCAATTATCCTACGCCCAACCTAGTCTTACCGTCGTTGACCCCCTAGCTTCCTCGATCAAGCGCTTCAAATGAGATGCTTAATCAGATTGTGCACTCCACACTAGGCGCGCAATTAGTTCTAAAGTGATTAGAACTAGGAAACTCGATGAGCAAGTCAGCCGATCGCTCACTAAGTCGGTGACAGACTCAAAGCGATTAAGCACCGAAAAATCGGTGCGCAATCCAGTTAAACACCTGAAACAAGGCCCTTAATTGGAGAAAAACTTATAAAAGATTTTTTTCTAATTTGCCGGAGAGAGGCTGGAATTTTAGGAGAATGGAATTTTTTGGGATTTCGAAATCAGAGAACTCCGAGAATGAACCCATAGAGGAACATAGCCATGATTTCGAGATTCAAGCTTCGAATCTTTGGGTTTCTCCCCGCAGCCTCGACCTTAGGTAAGAGCTTAACTTTTGATCTCCGACCGTAGATCTTAGTTCTTAGACTTAGGATTTTTTTTCTTAGTTTTAAATTATTAATATTAATTCAGTCTTCGACCGTAGCACCCTTTTCGGATCGTAATTTTAATACCTGGTTATAGTTCTCGGTTTTTAGAACCATCCCTTAATCTGATGGTCCAATTCACCAACTATAGACTCAATTTCATTCTAAAATTTTAATCTCCAGTCCTATCATTAATCTCTGGTTCTAGTTCATAGTTTCTAGAACCAATCCTTAATCATACGGCCTGATTTTCTGATTTCGAGCCCGAATTCAATCCTAAAACTTTTAAATTCTAGTTTTAATTCCTTAGTTTAATATTTCTAAAATCTCAAATAGTCTTCTATAATCTTAGTTTCATAATTTAATTCTTAATTATAATACCGAAAATGACAAAAATTCAAAAATACTATTTTATAATCCAAAAACTAATTTATCCTTAATCTCAGCCACCCGATTCGCCCAAGGGAGCTTACGGAGGGTACTCGAGAACGAGGCCAATCCTCCTTAGCATAGCGGGCCCAAAACCCCTTTTTTAGGATTATTTTATTGCTTTAATTAGAATTAGAAAATCAAGTCCATAATTTTCTTAGATTTTTCGTATAATTAATTTACATGCTTTATTTTCATTAGATCCTTGGAATAATTGCCTTGATTAGAATTCTAATAAAATTAGTTCCTCTATTTTAATTAGTTAATTCATTGCTTGATTAGATTCCAGTATAGTTAATTTCTTTTTCATTTATCAGAGTTTTAGTATAATTAATACATTGCTTTGATTCTAATTCTAGAAAAATTAGTTCCTTTACTTTAATTAGATTTTAGTATAGTTATGTGCGACCATGGATCCTCTCGGACCCTTCGCGGTGATGCGCTCGCGGTAGAATAAAATGTAGAGTCACCACCCGGAGCTTTTGGTGATCCGGGAAACCTTTAAATCAATATTTTGAGCACCGAAGTGCTAAATATGACTCTGATTTACCGGTCTTTGCCAAAGGCTCTAGGGTAGGGGCTTCGATTATCGATCAGAAAGGGTTTAGGCACCCGATCAACCCGCACGTAGCGGTCTCTATCTATGGCCAACAATAAAAAATAAATGGGCGGAGCTTCCCCTTGCCCGAAGGCAATACGGTCCTATCAAGCTTTGGGTCAAAATGAAATTTCGGCGGCGTAACGGCTTGAATCCTTGGACGGAGGAAACACCAAGAAGGTAGAGGAAGAGAGGGGTGAGCCGGAGCTCACGGGCCCTTATTGCACCGTAGGAGACCTTCGCTTCGGCGTGCTTCCGACGGCTTTAAATGGCTTAAACGGTAGAGGAATAGGTTCTAATGCTAGGATTCGATAGATAGGAAGTGTGGGATGAAGCTAAGGACTAAGCTTGACTAACAAGGGGTGATCTAATGGTTGAAAAGAGTTGAAAATGATGAACTAAGCATGTTGGAATTCTAGTTGAAGAATGCAAAATAACATATATTTTTTCTCTCACTAGGGCTCTCTCTCTTAAGCTTAACTCTCAACCTTAATTTTTCAACCCTTTTGGGAAGAGGGGGGCCTCTCTATTTATAGAGAAGAGGCGGGTTAGAGGGTTACTTAAGAGCTAATTGGTTTAGCAATTAGGTAATCCTCCATCTAAGGTTTTCTAGGTTTTTAGGGTCCTAGGGGTTTGAGAAACTGGTTTCAATGGTAGATGATAGGGTGAGACCATGGGTGACTTAAGGGTTGCCAATAAGCTCAACGGGGGTGCAACCAACCTTAAGACACCCACCTCAACCACCAAGGGGATGGTCAAAGGGTCAAACCATATGGAGGAAATTTGAGCATTTAATGACAAATACTATAGCTAAGCTCGGCGTATATATTACATACGCCTAGTTTATGCACATTGAAATTCATGAAAACCAGGGGGAATCTGAGAAGATGGGTGCCCGTGAGGATTTTATGTGGGCGATGTATTATATACGCCTACCAAATTTGGCCCAAAATGCCAGCGATATAATATATACTACTGACCAAACTGGGGCTAATTTGTCGGGCGATGTAATACATACCGAGCAAAAAAGTCATGATTTTATGTGATCCTTCAAACGGCCATAACTTTTGAACCACAACTTCAAATTGGGTGATCTTTGGCTTGCTGGAAAGCTGGAGAAGTCCTCTCTCCAATGGTATGTGGATCATCCTCAACAGTAGTCTGTATAAAAATTTGTAGCTCTCCTCCCATCAAATGCTCAGAAGCTTTTAAGTTGAGTCTGGGAAGGGATCCTAGGGTTTAGGGGTGATCTCTAAGGGTTGGGGGAATGGTTATAATGGATTTTAGGTAATTCCTAAAGGTCTGGTTAGATTCCCAAGGGTTCGGGGGTGCCATCAAAAGCACAAGGGTGCATTTCTCCCGGAGTACAGACCGATCAGGCCTTGGGCCGAATTTGAGTGTCTACAGATGCCCCTCTTTGGTATTCGATCACTAATGATCGGCTGCCAAAGATAAGAGACATCCGAAAACATCCAAGGCATGTTTGATGGGTCCACCTAGTTCAACTCAATTCTCAAACATTCATGGTGATGGTCAGTATACGTAAGCCCTCTCATTTCGAGACATCGTCCGTACCTCAAAGCTAACAGTCCCCAAGCGCATTGCGACATTACTGGGCATAACTGCAATGATCACAAAAAGTGTAAGCCCGCTAGCCGGGATATCATCCACTTCCTGAGGGAAATTATGGATTTGTGATGTTGAGTATTAATCTAAACCAGACAGCTCCATGAAATGGGGTGATCGATCTATGCTTCGAAATCGATGCGAAGTACACAAGGCGAAGGCCTAAACAATGTTACCAATCCTATGGGGTATTGATAGCTTCCTTGGATCGGCGTGGCCACAGGTGCCCTTACCTAGGTAAGGCTCGGAGTTTTTGGGTGAACCCATCAACCTCGAGGTTGCTTTAGCATGATTTACCCGAGTGGAGTGAATATTGATGTCGCAACACTTCTTGGGAATGCATACCTATTTTCAAAGTGAATTTTTTTTATGCTTTTTCTTCTAAATTTTCTTTTGTTTCGAGGCCTCTAAGCAAAGCTCAAGGACCTCTGGCAATTTTATTTTTGCACAACTCTTTAAGTTGATCAAATGTCAGTTGACACGCCTTAAGAATGCGTGTGCTCTATCGGGGATGGGTGCACCTTGGGGATGTGCTCGTTCCGGTGGCGAGGTGCTCCTGATTCACATGAACCAGAGTGCCTTAACTTGAGATAAAGCTAAAAAGGATCGGGCTAGAACCAAACATCCATTGAAAGAGATGGTCAATTTTAGCCTCCGTCCCTAATGAAATTCCATCTTACTAACTATGCACAGACAGACACCCATCAGGGGCGATAAGCGACAAATAGGCGCGAACGGAAGCCTCGACCCTAAGGTACAATTTACAAGGAAAAACGACCATCCTGTGGATACCCTGACACAAGTGCGTACATTCAACAGGGGCACTGTGCCTATACAGGTTTTAAGCCTGTGTAAAAGGAAATAAAAGGGAATGAGCCCTTTGGTCTGTATGTTTGCACATAGTTTGGTTGGTTGTAATTTCATTTTTGACGGGTCAGTTTCGACTGACAATAGACTTTTCGAATGGTCTGAAGTCGGGTGCATTCTTGGTTAATCATAGATCAGAAGGTGGATGATCGGAGCCAAAGCTTGGAAGGTGTGGTCAACCTACTCAGGATTTTAACTTCATAACAAAAGGTTGTTATTTCCTCTCTTTTCTTTTTTCTTTTTCTCTTTTTTTTATTCTTACATGTAAGTTCGAGACTTTGAGCACGCTCAAACTACTTTATTTTTGCACGTATCCTTAGGCGAATCAACTTGTCATGTTGACACGCCCTGAGGACGTGCAAATTCCGGTGATAGGTCCTTGGTTTGCCTGTCGGACCAGGTACGGGGTGTCCCTGTGTAAAATAGGTTCGAGAGTTTTCAGGTGAACCCGATTATTCTGAATTGATTTAACACGGTTCTCGGAGTGGCACAAACCGTCACTGCGACGCTCTTTTGAGAACTAGTGTTGTGTTTAAGGATTTTTTTTCTCTTTTTTTTCTTCTTTTTTTGTTATTTTATGTGAATTGTTTCTTTCTCTCTTTTTTTTTTACAATTTTTTTTTTTCATGATTTTATGGGAGCACTTGGCGAGCGCTTGCAGATCTAGATCCGCTTATTATAGCACGGTCCCTTTGGGCCAATCGAAGGGAGCTCGAGGGGCCATTTGGGGATGCACACACCATCGCTTGATGGTACATGGGCTTCTAAGAGGGGTCGGGCCTTGGTCCAAAGCACACAGGGGGGGTCCGTCGGGACTCAAAGCCAAAAAATGGCCGGGCAGTTTTAAAACTATCAATTTTGGTCCAGCGTATATAATATATATGCTCGGCAAATCTGCAACAAAAAAATGGCCGGGCGTATATATTATATACGCCTGACCAAAATTGGCAGTTTTAAAACTGCCCGAGCCCGAGCACCAAAGGGGCCCCCTCTTTCAAACTCTATCTTCTTCCCTCCTTCTTTCTCAAGTTCGGGACAACCCCTTAGGGTTTTGGCATTTGATTTTGCTTGAGTTCTATCACTGAGGTTCATGCGTGTGGATCAGAAACGTTCATCCTCTGCCGGTGTTTGGATCTATTTCTTCTCCCTTTGAAGGTAATCATCAACCCCTCTTTTATCTCCTTTTTGAATTTTGATAATGCTTGATGTTCCTCCTTTTTGTGGTGACAAATTAATGCATTTTTTTTCTCTCTTTTATATTTTTTTCAAGTATATGTGATTCCTTGTGCTCATGCTTTTCTCTTTTTTTTTTCATTTCTCTTTTTTTATTTATTTTTTCATCCATCATCATCCTTTTTCCCCTTTTTTATTCATCATTCATCATATATCATCACCATTCATCATCTTTATGATGGATTAGTGCACATATATCATTTTTTTTGCATTTTTGTTACTTTTCTCTTTCTCTCTCTTTTTTTGGTTTGAAATGCTTGATGTTCTTCCTTTTTGTAGTGCATTTTTTTTCTTTTAGGTACATGTGATTCCTTAGGCCTATGCTCCCCTCTTTTTTTTATTTTCCTCATTATTCATCACCATTCATTCTTCATTCATTTCATTTTTTCTGGTGGATTAGTGCATTTTTTGTTATTCTCCCTTTTTTTTTTCTTTCTCCTTTTTTTTAGCAGCCCTTTCTTATACCGATGTGCTCCATATTTTTAGATGTCTAGCGACGAAGGGTAGGATCCACAGGAGGGGCCCGAGATGGCCTATGGTCCTCATGGGGAGCAGTTCATTGTTTCTCAGCGCTCCTCCCAACCTTGGTATGAAATGCAAGGTGAAGCCGCTCGTACCAGCCTCCTTCATTGTTAGCATACCCATATTTCTAACTTTGGGATCGCTAGCCACGCAAACAGATGAGCCCTTTTTCTTTTCCTTTGATGCCTTCATCATACCACTTTGCTCCTATTTGACCGATGCCTTTTGTCTGCAGCCTTTGCCACACATTATGTTCCGGGGCGGCTGGTTCGACCTCCAACGCCTCGTACTTTATCTCCCCCAGGTGGTGAAGGACCTGCTTGCCCAAGCCGGTTTTGGGGATTTCATTTCATGCCCCGCCGTGAGGGACGATACGGCCTATCTGAAGGCCCTGATAGAGCGCTTCCGCCCTGAGACCATGGCGTTTCACATGGCCATGGTTGAGATGACCCTCACACCCGCAGACTGGTCCATGATTATCGGGGTTCGTATTGGAGGGGTGCCAGTGATACCTGCCCACACGCCTGATAGGGAGAAGGTGACTCGGCTGATAGGGGCCTACCCAACCTTCGGGAACGTTCGTGGTTTCGAAGTCAAGTTATCTTGGCTGGTTGGTTTGTTTGAGCCCCATGAGTTAGTGGATCTGGGCCAGCCTGATGCGGCCATCTATCTCGAGCCGGAGCGTGCACTGATGCTGGCCCGTATTCTCTGCTGTTCCTCCTTGGCAAGACTCTCCTTTCAAATACCAGCGGAGGGCAGGTCTCATTGTCTCTTCTCAATCTTATGGTGAACTGGGACACTATACATCAGTTTGATTGGGGAGGTGCTGGTTACGCGGTGCTCATGTCTAGCCTGGTGCGAGCCGTTCTTGGGGACTCCAGCTCCGTTGTGGGCTTCTGGCCCGCACTTGAGGTATTTTATCCTTTGGTCTCAATTCGTCCCCCTTTTTTTTTGGCATATCTATTTTTATCTGCTTGCTTTCTCAAGTATGGGGGTATCTGCATTTCCAACCTGGTCACCCTCTACTTCTCTCGAAAGTTCCCACGTTCCCCCTTATGAGCAATTGGCACGTGAACCGCCATCGGGATGTGGGTATGAGGCACTTGGAGTTAGGGCTGCGCTCTTAGTTTGATCTGCTGATCCCTGAACAGGTATAACAATTTCTCTCTTTGCAAATTTGATAGCTCATTTATGCTGTGGGTTCTGACCAAATGTACAAATCCCTACCTCTTTTTGTTGAGCAGGTCATCCTTGATCCCTACGTCGGATCCCCCTTTTGGAACCTGGCTGCAGTGGGCCCTTCTCGCCTTTTATTAGATCAGCGAATTATTTTCTTCTATGGGTCTTGGGCTAGGGCCTATTACTTAGGAGAGAGGATGATTCATCAGTATCGACCTCTTTTTGCTGTGCCCCAAGCTCCTCCAACTGATGTATTGGCTCCCGAAATGCTTACTGCTCGCTTTCTCCACCACGGGGTCCCCATTGATGACCTTCTCTTTCACGGGGATATCGATGTGTACAGTCTCGCCTCTCGTTCTCTGCCCCGATTCGTGCCCGGCGCCAACTTTTTGGCTTTTGGTGGTCCGCGATCTTAGGTAATGTTCTTTCCTCTTTCTATTAGCAGCCTTCCATATGATTACCTTAATTGCCCTGTTATTTGAACAAAGACTGTTTCTCCCTATAGTTTGGACAAGATGGATTGGATGAGGGGATGAGGTAGTTCTGATGAGGCTACCGGTCTTTGGACCTTGACCCTTCCTTGGCACTTCTGGCAGTTCGCCAACCGAGGTCCAGGTGACTTTTAAGCGCTTGGATGATGCCTTTCTGTCACGTATGTGTGCCGATGTGGCTGAGAAGGCACGCATATCCGCTGAAGCTATTCAGATTCCGCCCCCTGAGCTAATCCCTGGGGTAATCTCTCCCTTGTTACCTTGCTCTTCCGTTTTCTTGGATCATGCCGATGACCTGTGTGACTGATGCTTCTCTCTTTATCTTTTTGCTGCAGGATTATGAGTCGGCCGTAAACCAAGCTGAATATTACCGCAACATTGTCGGTCTTAGGGAGGTTGAGGTGGTGAGTGAATATTGACCGTATCTAGTTATCTTCATATTTATTTTCTGCTTGTTTTCCTAACTGATGGCCCTTCGTGTGCTTATGCAGTGTGCTCGTGAAAAGGAGTCGCGCTCTCAGCTTGGCCGCATCTCTCAGGCGTGGACTCGGGTGGGGGAGACCCGCACCTTTCAAAGCACGACCCGACGCCGAAAGAAGTCAAAGGGGGCTGCCCAAGATTAGTTCATTTTTTGAAATTTTGAAACAGTGAAACAATTTAGATTTTGAAATATTAGGGAATATGTAATAATTTTCTTTTGATTGATTTTTTTGGATGGCTTTATGACTTTTATGATTTATTTGAATGCTCTGTTTGTTTATCTCTCTACCTCTATGGGTTTTTTTTTTTTGGCATGAAGCGGGCCAGAGCCCCTCCAATGATGGGGGGGCTCGCGTGTGATTACCTGCATATGACCCACGGATGCCACGTCATTCGAGGGTTTCCCATGGGTGCATTAGCGTGCTCGACTGTGGGCTGCCCCGGCAGAAAAAGTAGCCTGAGCGAAACCCGTCCCTCCCTTGGGAAGGAAAAAAATAAAATAAAGATGCATGGCCCGATGTGAGGGAAGCCACGGGACCCTACTTTTCCAAGTGGGCGTATATATTACATACGCCGGGCAAAAGTTTTGAAAATTTGCCTGGGCGTATATAATATATACATCGAGCTGAAAACGCTCAGTTTTTACCTGGGCGTATATACTATCTACGCCAGCCATAATTTTTTCAGTTTTTGCTCTGGCGTATATAATATACACGCCTTGTATAACTGGGCTCAACGGGTTCCTTATAATCCGCGCCCAGTGTTGATCTGACAAATGCTCGGCGTATATATTACAAATGCTCGGGGCTTTCTGACATGCTGCTCGAGGCTGCCCCATGGGAGCATCGAAGAACTGAGCCTATGGCTATCTGATGCAAAATTGATCTGGCAACTTCCCTGGTTGGACGACACCTTTCCGATTGTCCGCTCTCGGGATTGTGAGGGCATTACGCTTTTGGGGTTGACTGGTAGTACCTACTATTTCCCATCTCGGGTACTTTGTCAATTCAGATATACCAAACACGTGTCGTGTACTGTGAGGCCACCCTTGTGTTCCCTGATATTCTCTCGGGGTTCTCTCAGTGACCTAGATCGCATAGCAGCCCTCTGGGAGACCCGCCAATCGGTGCACATGTGTAGCTTGGTTCAGGGGGGCGTCCTCTCTTCTGATTACAAGGTTTGGCTGGCATCTGAGAGCTTACCTGCCCCTAACCTGGTTTCGGTAGATGCGATAGAGACGGGACCCTGGCCATACAAGGAAACGATGCTCCGGACTAGAATTGAGGCTCTTTCTATAGAGAAGCTGGCTTTGACTGAGGCTTTGGGGAAGGAGAGGTCCAGAGCCGAGATGGCGGAGGTGAGACCTGCTACGGCCGCGAGTGAGGTTCTTTGGTTGACTGGGCTTTTGACTGAGTCTCGCAGTGCAACTGACGCTTCGCGGAGGTGGAAGAAGAGTCTTCATGGTAGGTGGTCGACCGATCTAAATGCTCGTGAGGACTCTCTTCTTGTAGAGATCAGTGCCTTGAAGCATGGTTCCTGCCCCTGACCTGTTCCTGCACATACCATAGATCATATATACAGAGGGGGCTGATGCCCCTTAACAGAGATCTCCTTTCTTTTTTGGGTTATTTCTTTTTTGTTTATTTTATACTTGTACAGAAGGCAGAAAGTAGAAAGTGTGTCATGTTGTTATCTTTTTGGGACAGGACACTTTATACGTAATGCTTGTAAGAAAAGAAATGAAATCTGCTATATACACACATATATATATATATATATTTTTTTTTGGTATTCGAATTTTCTTCCATACGACTCGCAACGTAAGATTTTTCTTATGGAAAAGGAAAATCTATTACCTTTTTTTTTTTCAAATTTTTCTCCTACACAGGGTGAGGCTTTTTATGGGAAAGGAAAATCTATTATCTTTTTTGAAATTTTCTTCTACACAGTGTGAGGCTTTTTATGGGAAAGAAAAATCTATTATCTTTTTTAGAAATTTTTCTCCTACACAGTGTAAGGCTTTTTATGGGAAAAGAAAATCTATTATCTTTTTTTAAAAATTTTCTCCTACACAGTGTGAGGCTTTTTATGGGAAAGGAAAATCTTATTATCTTTTTTTGAAATTTTCTTCTATACAGTGTGAGGCTTTTTATGGGAAAGGAAAATCCATTATCTTTTTTTGAAATTTTCTTCTACACAGTGTGAGACTTTTTCAAGGCCAACTGGTGGGTCCTTTTTTGAGCATGGTCGAACCCTGTTTATGAGGCTCTAGTTTTTTTCTTTTTAAACATGGATAGGTTAGCTTCCCTGAGATTGATTGGTCTTCTACCTTTACCTCTGGTCATGTGTCAGACGATGCGGTAGAGACGACATACTTGATCGAGATCCGATCCATTTTGACATGAGTGGCCCAGCAAAGGGGAGAAGAGGCTCAAGGGGTCCAGACTAAAATAGGTGAGCCAGAATAGATCCTCTCCTAATCTCTCTTTTCTTGACATTTTTGCTCACAGCACCCAAGACGGGTTTTCGCCATGCCTGTCATCCCTGTTTTTACCTGTAGCACCCTTTCGGGTTTTCACTACGCCCATGGGTCCGCTCTCTTACCCCAAGTGCCTTTTCAGGTTTTCACCTGGTCCGCGTGAATTCGCTGTTTTTACCCGCGGTGCCCTTGCGGGTTTTCACCACGTCCATTTCTCTTTGAACTCAAATTGATTTTCTTTCTTTCTTTTTTTCTTTTTCTTTTCTCTTTTTTTTTTTTAGAACCAGAATGCCACGACATGGACAAAGATTCCGTCATAACCGGCTGGATGGGGTTCTGGTGTCGTCTCACGACTCGGCTCATGTTGACTTAACAGATAATATGACTGCTTGTAAACCTACAAAGAGGGCTTCCTTCAAGGTATAGCTTGGCCATGGGTTGGGTTAGGATTTGAAGGTTTGCTGGGTTTAAAAGGGTTTCCTTGCTATGGCTTCAGTTTTCCCAAAATACTTTCTTCCTTGGAGGTTTCTACTGTACATGCCCCGTGATTCTTCTACATACACATTTTTTGTTATTCTTTTTCCTCCATTTGAGACAAAAAAATTTTTGAGGTTTTTCTTTTCTCAATTTTTTGGATTTGATAGTAACTATATACTCATGTATTTTTCCTCTCTTCCTCTTTTTTGGTATATGTACACGTATATATTATTTTATTTTTTTGGGGAGAGGGTTTATTGAAAGAAAGGCCCAGGCTCAAATGGGGTAGCAAAGGATATCATCATTTTTAGGGATGCTTTTGGGCTACTATGTTTGGAACGATGGCCTCTTTTGGATGATTCTTAAGCAGTCACGTATCTGTTTCATCAATACTTACCTTATCATGATAGACTATGAGTAGAACCGTCAGACGTATCCAACGTTGATGGGCTCAGGAAGATGATCTCCGTCCATGGTGACGAGGAGGATGGCGTACCCCGGCAGCACTTCTCGAATGGCATATGGTCCTTCCTAGTTTGGCTTAAACTTTCCTCTCGGATCGGCATGGAGGGAAGGGAAGATCTTCTTCAGCACAGTGTCTCCTACCTTTAGATCTCGACTGTGGACACATTTATTGTAAGCGCGTGCGGTTCTCCCCTGGTAAACTTGAGTGTGGCATAAGGCTAGGAGTCTCTTCTCGTCCAATAAGTTTAATTCTTCAAAGCGGGATCTCTCTCTCTGCTTCCGGTAAGCCTGATCCATGAGGATTTGAAGCGAGGGTACTTCAACATCCACCGAGAGGACGGCCTCGATTCCATACACAAGGGAGAATGGTGTTGCCCCTATAGCGGTACGGATCGACGTTCTATAGGCCCAAAGTGCGAAGGGCAACTGCTCACTCCAATTTTTGTAAGTGACTGCCATCTTCTCAAGAATGCGGATCAGAGTTTTGTTGGCCGCCTCTACGGCTCCATTCGTCTGAGGCCTATACGGGGATGATCGATGATGCTTGATCTTGTATTGCTTGCAGAAGTCTCGGATGCGCTTATTCGCAAAGTTTGTGCCGTTGTCTATTATGATATCTTTGGGTACTCCAAACCGGCACACAATATTGTTCTTGAGAAACTTCTCAATGTGAATGGCTGTGATATTGGCATAGGATGTCGCTTCTACCCACTTGGTGAAGTATTCAATGGCGACGAGGATGAATCAATGCCCGTTTGATGCTTTCGGATTAATCATTCCGACAACGTCAAGGCCCCAGGTAGCAAATGGCCAAGGAGTGGTCATGCAGTGAAGATCAATGGCGGGAGCGTGTATCAGAGTGGAGTGTTCTTGACACTTGTAGCATTTTTAAACATGTTTACAGCAATCTGATTCCATAGTGGTCAAAAAGTATCCTTGCCGCAGAATTTTCTTGGCGAGCATGTGACTGCTGGCGTGGCCTCTGCATACTCCCTCATGGATTTCTTTCATAAGACTGACCGCTTCACTTTCAGTGAGGCACCTGAGTAAGATGTTATTGTATGATCGCTTGTAGAGGCATTCCTCGCAAATGACGTAACCTGCTGCTAAACGTTGAATGGTTCGTCGGTCTGTTTTGGATGTACCCTTCGAGAAAGTTAGGGTCTCGAGGAAATTCTTGATATCTGAGAACCAAGGTGGCTCATCATCAGGCTTTGTAGGTTCCTCAATCTGGACGCAGAAGGCCGGCTCATTCCTCTGCTCGATCATGATCGGCTTCATCTCAACACCATAGGGGATTTCAATCATTGATGCCAAAGTTGCTAATGCATCAGCAAAGCGATTCCTTATCCGAGGGACGTATGAGAAAGTCACAACTTGGAAGCAAGCTATTAGATCCTCGAGGTATTCATGATAGGGGATCAGTTTCTCATCTTTCATCTTCCAGTCACCATTCGTCTGGCATATGATTAACTGTGAATCACCAAAAACTCGAAGGTGAGTTACATTCAGATCGAGAGCTGCCTGTAGACCAACGGCGCAAGCTTCATAATCAGCCATATTGTTAGTGCAAGGGAAGTTGAGCTTGATAGAGATCGGTACATGGGATCCTCTTGGTGAAATCAAGATGGCACCAACTCCTTGGCCCTCGACATGTGATGCTCCGTCAAAGTGCATTACCCATGGTTCCTTTACTTCTTCTGTATCATCTTCTGTCACGAACATGATGTCCTCGTCGGGGAATTCAGTCCTTAGAGGCTCGTAGTCAGGCAGAGGGTTCTCAGCAAGATGATCGGCAAGCGCCTGCCCCTTGATCGATTTCTAAGTGACGTATGTGATGTCAAATTCAGATAATAAAAGATGTCATCGTGCAGTTCAGCCAGTGAGAGCAGGATTCTCGAATAGGTACTTCAACGGATCCATCCGTGCTAGAAGTAGAACAGCCTTGGATAGCAGGTAGTGTCGAAGTCTTTGAGTAGCCCATACCAGCGCTAGGCACGCCTTCTCCAGATGAGAGTAGCGCGTTTCATAATCAGTGAACTTCTTGCTCAGGTAGTAGATGGCCTGCTCTCTTCTTCCTGTCTCATCATGCTCTCCTAGCACACAACCCATGGAAAATTTCGTCATGGATAGATACATTATCAGGGGTCTACCAGGTACAGGTGGTACCAATACTGGAGGATTTAGGAGGTAAGCCTTGATCTTGTCAAATGCAATTTGGCAGTCATCATTCCACTCAACTGGTGAGTCCTTTCTTAGTAGTTTGAAGATCGATGCGCATATCAGAGTTAACTACGCGATGAACTGACTGATGTACTGGATTCTGCCTAAAAAGCCTCTGACCTCTTTCTCTATAGACGGTGGTAGCATTTCAGTGATGGCCTTGATCTTGGTCAGATCGACCTCGATGTCTCTCCTACTGATAATAAAACCTAATAGTTTTCCTGACATAGCACCGAATGCGCACTTCTGGGGGTTCAACCGCAACCTGTACTTTCTCAACCTCTCGAACAGCTTCTGAAGGCTTACCAAGTGGTCGTCCCTTTCTGGTGATTTGGCAATCATATCATCGACATACACTTCGATCTCTCGGTGCATCATGTCGTGGAATAGGGCTGTCATTGCTCTCTAGTAGGTTTCCCCAGCATTCTTGAGCCCGAATGGCATCACCTTGTAGCAGAAGGTTCCCCAGGGAGTGATGAGCGCGGTCTTCTCTCCGTCGGCCTCTGCCATCTTAATTTAATTGTAGCCCGAGAACCCGTCCATGAAGGAAAGCATCCCGTGCTTAGCAGTATTATCAACCAAGATATCGATGTGGGGTAATGGAAAGTCATCCTTAGGGCTTGCCTTGTTAAGGTTTTGGAAATCAATGTACATTCGAACCTTCCCATCCTTCTTTGGTACGGGGACGATATTGGCCAGCCATTGCGGGTACTTGGATACCATGAGGAAACCCGCGTCATATTGCTTAATGACCTCGTCTTTGACTTTCAACATCCACTCAAGTCAGAGACGTCTCAGCTTCTGTTTAACCGGCTTATAATTAGGGTAGAGTGGCAACTCATGTTTAACCAAATCGGTATCCAGACCAAGCCGGTCTTCATACGACCATGCGAAGACGTCTTGGTATGACCGGAGGAAGTCTATCATACCCTTTCTCTCCGCAGGGGACAGCGATGTTCCAATTTTGGTGATTCTAGGGACCTCTTCGGTGCCCAAATTGATGTCCTCTGTCTCTTCGACGATCGGGGTAGGGCCATGCTCAAAATTGATAAATTGCTTGACAAGCTCATTGGGGAGCTCATCGACTTGACCTTCCTCGTCCAGACTCGTGACTCCTACCTCTTCTCGTATTTCTACAGGGAAGGGGTCGGCTTCGCGTGGGACGGGTATCACGACATCATTTTCAATTTTATTGGGAATTTTAAAAGACAATATTTTTGGAATTGGTATTTTCTCTATTTTTATGGTTTTTCATAATTTTTTAGAGGTCGGCCTCTAGCAAGGTGGATCTCTATATATATAGGGTAGAGTGTCCCAGAGGCTAACCTCACTTCTTATAGGTTATTTTTTTTGGAGAGCCGATGCCATATTCGTAGCATTTCGCGGCTCCCAGGAGTTGGGGCAAAGATGCCCAGTTACTTGCAAGAGGCATCTTTGCCCCAACTCCTGGGAGCCGCGAAATACTGCGAATATGGCATCAGCTCCTGGGAGCCTACCGATGCCGTTTACCCTTTTGGCTGGAAACGGCATCGATAGGCTGTTGCAGTTCCCCCCTCAGCATGTTTATGGAGGGATCCTCTGGGACCCTATCCTCTATGGTTAGGATGGGCCCAAAGTGGCCGGTGCTAGAGTGACAGGTGGACCAGGGGACTTCTTCCTTAAATAAGGAGAGGGCGGCTAAGTCCACCTCGAGGTTTGGGGGGGTGATGTAAGGGTTGGTAGGATGGGCGGAAACAGGCTTGTGCGGGGTTACCCTTGTTTCCCCATTCAGATCAATCTTTACCACCTCGATGCTCATAAAGGTTTGACGGATGTGGGGTCGGGCGGGAGTTTCTTCTTCCAGGTTGATTCCTCTGGCCCTGGCGGTTGCTGCGGCTCTTATCTTTTCCTTAGCCTCTCTGACTTCTTCTTCAAGGGGCCTATAGCCCAAGCCAAATCTGGTTTGCTGCCCCTTAGCCCTGACGGGGTCTCTTCTTTCTTGAAGGCGTGGGCCCAAACCCTTCCCTTTTTGGTGGTCCCATTTGTGGAGCATGAGCACTGTTGCATCCATTCCTACCCCAGTATTGGCAGGGGTTTTCTCAGGCGACTCAAGAGTAATGACTGAAAAGTCATACTCAAATCGTTGGAGATCGGTGTCATCTGTTGTATGCAGCATTTCAAGCACTTTCGGATTCTCAATATGCAGAGCGCTCCACTCCCTGTCTTCTCTGTTCTCACCTACGATGGTGACGATTCTTCCGCCTAAGATGAGTCAGAGTTTTTGGTGTAGAGTTGATGGTATTGCCCCGATCTCATGCAGTCACGGCCGGCCCAATAGTAAATTAAATGTAGACTTGATGTCCATTACCTGGAAGGGAACAGTGAAGGTTTGCGGCCCGAAGATCAGGTCGAGGTCTACCTCTCCTATGATTTCTCTCCGGGTGATATCGAATCCCCTGGAGCTTGTTATTGATGGCCGAAAAGTGTTGGGATTTGTACCGATTTTAATTGTCGTCCTTAGAGGGCACACGTTTAATGCCGACCCGTTGTCTATTAAGACCAACGGCACCACCAGGTTCCCTACTTCTACTATTATATTCAAGGGCTTAGAGTGGTTGTTCCCCTCGAGTGACAGATCCTCATCAGTGAATGAGATGGCATTTGGGGCCAATACTTGCCCAATTATCTCTCCCACCTCATCTGGGGTCACGTGGGCGGAAACGTGTGCGTCTTTGAGCGCGCCCATTAAGGCTTAAAAGTGGAGCGGGGACGTGATTAACAAATCCCAGACAGTAATATGTGCGAGTGTCCTCTTGAGCTGTGTCTCCAACACATGCTCTCTGGCCATTTTCTCGAAGAGGTTCCCTGCAGCCTGCTCTTTCTTCTTCTCTTCTCCTCTACCGGCCCTTGATGCTTCTGACTGTGTAGAAATCCTACCTGACCGGGTGATAAATTCGACCGTCTCTTCTTGGTTGCGACCAGCATTCATGTCCGTCTGCTCGTAACTTAATTGCACTTGATGCGGGTCATAGGTGGGTTTCGGGATGAGGAAGGGAGTGCATGGTGATTCTGGGGCGGATTGGGCTGGGTATGTCGGATTCTCGGGCCCAACCAGATTGACTCCAATAGGGGGTGTAATGGTATTGGCGAGAATTGGCGAAGTTGGGTTTGAGGGTGCGGAGGGGGTTTGTGCAGGCGTTACCGAGGCATGGTAAGACCAATGGTGATTGGGAGTAGGTGATAAGGGGAGTGGGTGAGGGGTTGTTTATTTGGGGGGGGTGGAGTTGGATTGGGGGTAAAATGGCGAAGGGATGGTGGGGGTGTGACTGGGATGGGGTGACTGGGAAACGTCGGAGGTGCGGGGTGATAGGGGTATGACGGGGTAGCGGATGGAGCAGGGGGGTACTGATATGAAGGGTTTGTAAATGGGGTGGCATGGTGGGGCGATGATGGGTTCGTGGATAAAATGGGGTAAACCGGGGATGATGGAGTTGTGCATGGGGCGGGGTGATTTGGGGATGGTGGAGTTGCGTATTGGGTGGAGAGATTTGGGGGTGTGTATGGGGTTGGGTAGTATGGGGATGGTGGAGTGATGTATGGCGTGGGGTGATTTGGGTGTGACGAAGAGGTATATAGGGTGGCTGATGGTGGGATAGTGTATGGGATGGGGTGATTGGGAGGTGGTGTGTACTGTGGAGTAAATTGGGAGTGGGGCGGATATGCGTATGATTGCGGCGGGGCTGAGCCCGTTTGGATTTGATAGACAGGAGCGGGAGTGGAAAAATACTGTCCTAAATCTAAGGGCTCCTCTTGGCATGCCAGGGTGGGGAAGTAATCGGCTAAATACAGTGGCTCGATCACCCCCACAATTGGTTCGCCCTTGTTCAGCTTGGGAAATGAAAACTCCTCTTGACTATTGATGTAATCCGAGGGATCGAACTCTTCCTCTTCCTCTTCTACCCAATGGATGTTAGGCCTGGGGCCTCTGGGATGTGGTGGCAGAGGGGCTTGATGGATGTTCTAGTTCTGCCCTTAAGGAAGCGGCGGGAGAACAATTTTTCTTGCCTTTATTAAATCTTGGATTGCGTGCTTTAGTGGGAAGCACCGGTCCATAGGGTGACCTGGCCCCTGGTGGAAGTTACAATGTAGGTTCGAGTCATAGTTTCTTGGTATTGGATTGGGGGATGGGCGAGGCTGGAGTAAATTGACCAGACCCTTTTATAGCAATATTGGCAATAAGACGCTTAATGATTGCCCTAATAGCGTGAAGACCCGTTCGAATCGTGCTTTCATCTGTTCCTGGGTGAACGGGGCCCTCAGTCCATTGTTCGGCCTTGGTGCTTGTTCGAAATGGGCCGGGGGTGGGTGTGCGGCCTGGAGCTGTATCAGGGTGGTATTAGCCTGGGGATAAACGATGTTCTACACCTTTGCCCCTGGCCTTCTCTCAACCCTTGGTTCGACAGCTTTCCAAACCCCAGCGGCCCTGTTGGCCATGCTCTTCCCCAATCTGCCCTCTCTAACGGCGTCTTTGCAACGGTTGGCATTTCAGACCAAATCAGCAAAACTGGATTGCTGCTGATATACCAAGAAATCCATGATGACTGGGAGCACTCCCTTGGTTATCAATTTAATCTGCTCATCATCTGGAATCCGATGGGTCACCTGGGTGGCCAATGCCCTCCACCTCCCTAAGTAGGCACTGAAAGTTTCATCATATCTTTGCTTCAAACGGGCCAGATCCGACTTCCTTGGCTCTATGTCCATGTTATAGACATATTGTTCTTGGAATAAGTGTGTCAGATCTTTCCAAGTTTTGGTCATGGACGGTTCTAGGGATGTGAACCATCTTAGTGTCGGGCCCATTAGACTCTTTTGGAACACTTTGATGAGGAGTTGTTCATCTCCGCCGTACTGGCACATATCCCCACAGTAAGATTTTAAGTGGGCGATGGGGTTGCCAGTGCCATTATATTTATCGAATGATGGCATCTTAAATTTTGGTGGTAGGGGGACATTCGAGAATAGACATAAGTCTAAAAAGTCTGTCGAATGCAGTTCTACTCCCATTTTCACAATGCTTTTGTATTCTGCTTTTTCGCTCTTTCACTCGATTCTTTTGACGAGGTCATGCTGCCTCCCCCTGATTTTGTTCGACCCCGAGTGTGACGATGATGGGCCTGGGGGGGTGAAACTGGCAGCTCCTCCACTATTGCGGATCTCATCCTCCTCGTACTGTTGATCATTGTACTAGTGAGGGGCGAGGTTTGCTATTTGGACCTGGGGGTGATGGGTTGGATGACCTGGTGGGACCACAAAGCTTGTAAGGGATGGGGGGAGTGAATGGATGAGTGGTTTGTGGATGAGTGATGTGCTGAACTGGGTGCACATTCTGGGGGTGATGGGGGTGTGGTTGATGTGGCAGGATGGGATGTTGTAGGCATGGTTTTGAGGAATGTGGTGGATCAGATTTTCCATTGGAGGCGGGATGGGGGCATAAGGGATATAGGTGAATGAAGGGTACTGGTGAGGGGGTAAGGGGTTTGTGAAGGGGCTTTAATGAGTGTGGGTGGATGGGCCTTGGGTTTGGGCTTGATGGTTTTGGAAAGCTTGGGTTGATGGACCTCGGGCCTGGGTGTGGGGGTTGGCATGATTTTGGGCCAATGGGCCCTGTTGGGTTTGGGCTAATGGGCCATGTGGGTATTGGGTGTGGGATGATGGGCCTTGGGCTTGGGTTTGATAGGTTTGGGTCCAAGGGCCATGGGGGGTTTGGAACTGGGCCTGAATCTGATGGGCTTGAACCTAGGCCTGAGTCTATTGGGTTTGGGCCTGGGCCATGGGCCTTAAGGGTTTTGGGCCTGGGTTTGGGTCTGATGGGTTTGGGTTTGGGCCCATGGGCCTTGAGGATTTTGGACCTGAGTCTGATGGGTTTGGGCTTGGGCCCATGGGCCTTGAGGATTTTGGGCCTGAGCCTAGGTTTGGGCTTGGGCCCATGGTTCTAAAGACATTTGGGCTCGGGTCCATGGATTCGTGTGGGTTTGGTCCTAAGATGAGTGGGCTTGGTCTGCTGTGCTTGAGCCTGGGCCTGGAATTGAGGTGGGGGATCTTGGATGGTATGAATGATGGGTGGTTGGGCATGGTCATGGGGGAATGGGGTATGGAGGTTTTGGAGACTTAGATGTGGGGTTTGGAATGTAGGACTCCGAGAGGTAGCCCACAGGGCATACATCATTCTCATGTCCTCCATTGAGGGCATGGATTCAGGTGTGAGATTGGAGGGTGATGGCCCATTCAGAGACGGAGGGGGCTGGGTGAACTTGGGCATGACCCGGGTATGGGGGGTATGAATGATTGTGCTTGGAGGGTGTGGATGTATGGCTATGGAAGACAGTGGGTTACTGGCCACACCCTGGGAAAAGTTGGGCATGACCTGGGTAAATAGGGAGGTATGTTGGGATGTGGATGGGCCATGTGATGTGGAAGGCAAGTGAGATGAGGTGAATGGGATATAGGATGTAGGAGGCATTGATGACGAGGTGGACGAGATGTGGGAGGTAGGTGGGGGATGGGGCTCCCGATGGGGTCTTTGGGAGTAGGGGGGTGCGGTAAGGGTGCATGGATGGGAGATGGGGAAGTATGGGTCGGTCGGGAAATGAGGTGTTTTAGTAGAGGATGAGATGGGGGTATGTTGGGAAAATGTAAGGGCGGGGGATGGGGTGGATGCAAACATGGGTGCCCCAAATGGACTCGTGACATCGAACCGGGTTTGGGTGAAGGTGTTGGAGATCGGGTCTTCTCCTATATGGGAATGGGATGGGGATGATGGCGGGGATGTATCGGCGCTCGACATGATCTATTGACAAGTGTTGTACCGATGCCTTGGGTAAGGGCCGAACACTTTCCTAGTTCTTCCTCTACGGGTTGGGTTTGAGGTTGCCGTAGTGACGGTCGCACCGAAAGTGCGCGTATACACGGTTTTTTTATTTTTCTATATATTTATTTTTTTGGATTTTTCAAATGAAAATTATCTCCTCTATTTTAAATGAATGATGATCTAGTGCCCTAGAAAAATTCCCGTCTCGGGTGATATATGCACCTTTAGTAGGTCCCACGGCAGGATCTGACACACTTCGGAAGAAGCGAAAGGGAACCCTTTCGTTCTATTGAAGGTGAGGGAATCCACGCAAATGACCCGATCCCCCGGAGCAAATCAATGAGAAGTCGCCTTCTTTTGACTGGGCGGGGGCATATTGGGCGTTACAGAATGCGGGAGGCTACTGTGGGCACTAATACCGCTAATCGGGGAACTTGGGTGGTGGATTGGGCCTCAGATCGGGCTGCCTGAACCCAGTATATACTGGGCGTATGTATTATATACGCATGACCAAAACTTAGAAGATTTGGCTGGGCATATATATTATATACGCCTGGCTTAAATCTGAGGATTTTGGCTGGGCGTATATATTATTTACGCCTGAGTATTTTTGAGGATTTGTTGTCGGGCGTATGTAATATATACACCTGGCAGAGGCTATTTTTCCAGCCTTGTTTGATAGTAAACAGCAAACCCAAAATGGGTCTTTTGAACTGGTTTTCTGGGAGGGATGCTCCCGGGAACTGTTGTGTATATTATCGGGTCCCTCCTTTCCGCTTCCTAGGGATACATGGCTGAATTCAGGCTGTCTATGCGCTCACCATCGCGGGTTTTACGGCTTGACCGGAATTGGCAACCCAACCGATATACCTCCGGCGCAAGCGCCTTCTCAGGTACTGGAAGGGGTGGTTCTTTTCAGGATCATCACCACTAGGGCTGCCGCCTTACTAGGAACCGAGTAAGTTATATCTGTGCCTAAACCCCCCAAAAAATACCCAAAAGACGCAAAAATAGATTTGATTATGTCCCCACACTGTTGGTTCACTTTTAATTACAAATTTTTAAAGGGGAGTGAATTTAAGTCCAAAATCGGGTCGGGGATGACAAGCCCGTGCCGCCTCAACGAGCCGGCGTTCAATGGTGAGATATGATGACTAAAATAAAGAGCACACGTAGGCCCGCCAAACGGCTAAGGCTCGTAAATGACTGAAATTTAAATGACGTGAAAAGTAGATGCGAGCAGGCCCGCCAAACGGCTAAGGCGGCTTAAATGACAAATCGTACAAAACTGATATTTAAATGCACAAGTAGGCCCGCCAATCGGCTAAGGCACTTAAAGGACTGAATCGTAGGGGTGAGTATGTTAGTAAAAATAACAAAAATAAAGGAAAATAGCATAAAATCAGAACAAAAAAATAGCCATGGTTAGTAAATAAAAAAATAAAAAGAAAGGCCAACAAGAGGGGAAGCGCTAGGGTGACATCCCCAGCAGAGTCGTCACCCGGAGCTTCCATGGATCCTCTCGGACCCTTCACAGCGATGCGCTCGCGGTGGAATAAAATGTAGAGTCACCACCCGGAGCTTTTAGTGACCCAGGAAACCTTTAAATTAATATTTTGAGCACCGAAGCGCTAAATATGACTCCCGATTTACCGGTCTTTGGCAAAGGCTCTAGGGTAGGGGCTTCGGTTATCGATTGGGAAGGGTTTAGGCACCCGATCAACCCACACATAGCGGTCTCTATCTATGGCCAACAATAAAAATAAATGGGCAGAGCTTCCCCTTACCCAAAGGCAATACGGTCCTATCAAGCTTTGGCCTAAACCGAAATTTCGGCGGCATAATGGCTTGAATCCTTGGACGGAGGAAACACCAAGAAGGTAGAGGAAGAGAGGGGTGAGCCGGAGCTCACGGGCCCTTGTTGCACTGTAGGAGACCTTTGCTTCGGCATGCTTCCGACGGCTTTAAATGGCTTAAACGGTAGAGGAATAGGTTCTAATGCTAGGATTCGATAGATAGGAAGTGTGGGATGAAGCTAAGGACTAAGCTTGACTAACAAGGAGTGATCTAATGGTTGAAAAGGGTTGAAAAGGATGAACTAAGCATTCTGGAATTCTGATTGAAGAATACAAAATAACATATATTTTTCTCTCACTAGGGCTCTCTCTCTTAAGCTAAACTCTCAACCTTAATTTTTCAACCCTTTTGGGAAGGGGGGGGCCTCTCTATTTATAGAGAAGAGGTGGGTTAGAGGGTTACTTAAGAGCTAATTGGTTTAGCAATTAGGTAATCCTCCATCTAAGGTTTTCTAGGTTTTTAGGGTCCTAGGGGTTTGAGAAACTGGTTTCAATGGTAGATGATGGGGGTGAGACCATGGGTGACTTAAGGGTTGCCAATAAGCTCAACGGGGGTGCAACCAACCTTAAGACACCCACCTCAACCAAGGGGATGGTCAAAGGGTCAAACCAGATGGAGGAAATTTGAATATATATTACATCGCCCAGGTTTATGATGATGAAATTTATGAAAACCAAGGGGAATCTGAGAAGATGGGTGCCCGTGGTGGGGCCTTCCTATGTTGGGCATATGTATTATATACACCCGGTAAAATTTGGCTCAAAAATTCCAGGGGTATATAATACATACGCCTGACCAAACTGGGGCCAAATTTGATGGGCGTATGTAATACATACGCCTAAGCAAAGTCATGATTTTATGTGATCCTTCAAACGGCCATAACTTTTGAACCACAACTCTAAATTGGGTGATCTTTGGCTTGTTAGAAAGCTGGAGAAGTCCTCTCTTCAATGGAATATGGCTCATCCTCAACAGTGGTCTATGTAAAAGGTTGTATCTCTCCTCCCATCAAATGCTCAGAAGGGTTTAAGTTGAGTCTGGGAAGGGATCCTAGGGTTTAGGGGTGATCTCAAAGGGTTGGGGGAATGGTTCTAATGGGTTTTAGGTGATTCCTAAAGGTCTGGTTAGATTCCCAAGGGTTCGGGGGTGCCATCGGAAGCACAAGGGTGCATTTCTCCCGGAGTACAGACCGATCGGGCCTTGGGCCGAATTTGGGTGTCTACAAGTTAGTTTACTTGTTTTAATTAGATTTTTAATAAAATTAGTTTATTTGTTTTAATTAGATTTTAATAAAATTAATTCATTGCTTAAATTAGAGTTCTAGTCAAATTAGTTCTCTATTTCAATTAGAATTGCAGTAGGACTAGTATAATTGCTTTACCTAAAATTTTAGTACAATCAGCATGCTTGATTTAATTAGAGTTTTATCAAAATTGATATATTTGCATTCCTAGTATAATTAGGAAACTGATATTAATTGGACTTCTAGTACTAATAGGACACTAAATTAATTAGAATTCTAATAGGATTAGGACACTACATTAATTAGACTCCTAATAAAATTATAATATTAGATTAAATCACTATAATAAACCCATACCACTAGACTCACAATAGAATTAGGAAATCTAAACCGATTCGAATTACAACAATAACAGGAAAGAAAAGGAAAATTGGACTATCTAAACTATAAGGAAGAGCCATAATTGCTGACGTTCGCAAGTGGACGATTCAGTAAAGAAGTGACCCACACCCACTCTAAAGCGTGATTACTGACGTGTTACAGCATCGTTAAATATTTGCAACTGGCGATCGCAACAAACTAGGAACCTTCCTAGAAAACCTCTCCCCTTTTTTTATTTTATTTCTAACCTTCCAAACATCGCATATCTAGAGTCCACTTGGACAGAATTAGGCCACTGATTCAACGGGCACCGAGAGGAACCCAGAAAAAGTGCGTACCAACAGACTGGCAAACACGATGGGACATTTTTGTTGAACTCTTTCCTTTCTTTAGATAGGTAGTTTTTAGTTTGTTTTCCTATTTCACTTTCTATTGCGTCATTTCGAATCCCTTTAGATACATGAGTTTTCATCAAAGACTCAAAATATCTGGCATACGAAGAGTAAGCTTAGGAGACCCACCATTATGGGGATATCATGACAACCCCATATACGTAGAAGAACCACATTACAATTCCAGCCTGTGACAACTCAAGATTAGCGTGGCTGGAGAATAAGAGAATCCCTTCTCTACCCCACACACTGAGAATAATCATAATGGGAGAGATGGTAATACTGGACAAAACCTTACTGCTCAACAAATCGTAGATCTCAATATTGAGAGAATACAAAGAGAAGATGATGACTCTTAGGAATTTCTTCGGAGATTGGCTGCCGCATATGAGACCATTAGGTCACAACAATTTTCAGGAGACCAAGAACGACAAGAATGGCCACCGCCTACCCTGAGCATAGTGTCAGCCCGCGCCACACCATTGAGATAACCTGCTCACACATTCTTCAACGATGGCTCTCTAGACAAGGTTTGCTCACGGGTTGCTCCAAAAGACAACACTATCAAAATTGAAGATCTCCCTAAAATGCTGGACGAATACATGGCCAAGAGGGAGTGCCCTGGTCACTCATTCGAATTCGACAAATTTTGTCAGGATGTCGAATTTAACTTGCCAATAGGATTTAAACCACCAAAATTTACCAAATATAATGGCACAAGAAATCCAAACCATCACTTGGCCCTCTTTTGTAATGATTGTCGACCCATATGTGATAATCAAGGACTTCTCATTCACTATTTTTAATATTTATTAGAAGGAGAAGCCCTAGATTGGTTCACGAGACTCCTACTCTATAAGATAGAAACATTCAATGAATTAGTCGGTCAATTCCTAGACCAATACAAGCACTTAATCCAAGAGACAGTCAATCTCAGCGATCTCATGGCGGCCAAGCAAAGGCTAGATGAAGAATTCACTGACTTCGTCGCCAGATGGAGAAAACTCACTGCCAGGACTGGCACTTCAATAAAAGTGAAAGACTCAGTTGAAATTATCATCAATAACACTAGAGAACCATTAAAGAGCGTGCTTGTCATAAGTGATTGCCCTGACTTCACTGCACTCCACTCCCGGGCATCTCGACTAGCATGACACATTAAAGGTGGAGACCTCGCCCTGTCCATAGTCACGTCGAAAGTAGGCTCTTCTAGTGAATCAAAGTCAAAAAATAACAAGAAAGCCTCAGGAACCGAACAGGTTAACACCATTGTTAGCCAAGGGCAAAACTTTGGGAACGAAAACTTCCAACCGAGAAATTCCGGGCAAAATCAGAATCAACAATGGTACATGAACCAAAACCAAGGCACTAACCAACAAAGATATGCAAACTAAAACTAAGGCCAGAACAAGAATCGAGGCCAATACCAAAACAAAAATCAATATCCCAACACCTACCAGAACAAAAATGCGACACAAAATTGACCGGCCCACGCGTCGAACTATAATAACGTACCCCCATCACAAAACTTTAACCCAGCTAGAGGCGCTTACTAGCCAAGGCTGGAACACTATCCCTCTTTACCTGATACAATCCCCAACATCTTCTGTCTCCTTAACACTCAGAATCTCCTTCGATTCTCGCAGGAAAGACCCCAGCCATGGCTGACAAATCTAGATTATAGTAAATACTTTGCATTCCATCGATACGCAGGACACAACCTAAAAGACTAATGAGTCCTTCGGGATATAATCTATGACATGAACGACCAAAATCAAATTGACTGGGAAGGGCTTACGAATCCTAACCCTAGTAATAACCAACCCCAACAAAATTTAGGGATCATTAATAACCCCATGCCTAACCACAACCAAGCAGCACCGGCTCAGGTCACCACCGTAGATCTCTCTGGTCGATCCCCCTTCTAGACCTCCACCTTAATCACTCGCATCCCACCTTCTAAACCTTTTGCTACCCCCACAAGAGTTCCTTTACCCTCGCACCCCTCGGCCTCGATCACTTAAATCGCCCCGCCGAGCCTGCCTCCTCACCCGAAATTCACTTAGATACGAGTCCACTCCTTTAGGACCCGGAGGCCATTCCTCCACAGTCGCCCACCAGAATCGCCAACCCCTCCAAATCCTGAGCCAACACCATTACCACTCCCCTTGTCCGATTCAAAACCGGAGTATGAAGATCATATTCTTCAAACTGCAGCCCAAATAGCCGCATGGGTAGACAGTGTCACCCGAAAGACCCCAAGCCAAGAAGACGAGACAAGGACTGAGTGTTTGCTAAACGCAGAAGAGAGTGAACAAGAAGAATATCCTTACACATGTGAGACACTGGTTTCTGCTATCCTAGAAGAAGAACATTACACACAGTACCTCCCACCTTGGAGCGGCACAGTGCAAGTGCGTGCTTCATCCTCGAATTTCACTCACTTCATAAATACATCGACATTGAGCTACATCGGGTTTGGTCAACAACCTACTTGCCCGATTCTTAAATTAGGAACAAATTATCCACCTCTGCCTTTCCCTCGGAATAAGGATTTCACGAGCGTACAACTACCAGGGAGAATGTGAGAGAAAGGAAGTTAACTTGACTTCCCCGCCTCACATTATCCCTCCACCAATCCCTGCAACTCAACCACTCCAACCACTTGCACCCAAGGCTCACCGGTCGGGCAAAGAAATGGCACTCGAGTCAGGGCAAGAATATGACCTTCTGCGGCACCTTCAAAGGATCTCGGCCCAGATATCTATACTAGAACTCACTAATAAATCATCTGACTATCACTGGTTGTTGATAAGGACACTTGAGGACACACAAGTGGATGAGGACACAACATTAGACGAGCTTCATAAAATTGCCTCGGTCATGGCGCAACCCTCGGCACTCACTTTCATAGACACAGACATGCCTAAAGAGTCACTTCACGGAAGTGCAGCTCCCATATACCTTACAGTCATAATCAGAGGATTCTCCGTATCCCATGCGTTTGTCAATATGGGAGCAGGGCTCAATATCTACCTTATCACAATGTTAAAGACGCTCGAATATGCAGAGCAGGATGTCAGACCCTCCACACTATCACTTATGACTTATGACGACTCGCGTCATTTCGTCAAAGGAACTATCAAACTCCAAGTTCGCCTTGGACCTATAACAAAAAACGTCACTTTTCATGTTTCTGATTCTGCTGGTACATATAATCTTATCTTAGGAAGAAAATGGTTAGAGTCAATGAAAGCCGTCGCGTCCCCATACCATTAATGTATCAAATTCCCGTACGAGGACCCCATTGTCCGTATATACGCTAATGCACCCCTCCAAGAGATGGACACTGATTACACTGCGAGTATTCCGACAGCCCATGATTCTGTATTGAACATAGGACACATTCAGAAGGCCGTTGTGGAAGTCCGTCCCCCTACCCCTCCTAGTTCTCCCCCAACGCATCAACAAAAATTAATGAGAAGAGAGGTTGGCCCAGACCTCGCCAAACTCTATGACATTAACCCTACCATGACAAAAGGTTGGGACCTCATGTATCAGCTCGGGTACATCCCCCACACCAGACTTGGTAAAAATAAGCAAGGTCGCGTCAGACCCTTTGTCCCAATGAAAATATGCAAGCATATACGGTTAGGTTTCCAATCGGACAGCCCACAAGCCGACTTGTTCCCTACCTCACCGAAATGGTCTCTATACGACCACTTCGTCTATGGAACCACCGAGAAAGCGGATGTATCAAAGCAGAAGGAAGTGTCCTTCACTAAATCCCAAGAAGCAGAAATCGAACGAATGGCTAAAGCATTCAACAATTTAACCACTCTGAACGACGATATTGATGAACCACTCGAAGGAGTCAAACCTTTGTTTGACACTAAGGAGCATGGACCAAAATGTTAGAAAACCAGTACCTATCATCCGAGTCAAAAACTGGTACGTATCGAATGATATGTACCAGATCAGCAACATACCAGACGATACATTGAAGGTATCGTCAGGTATTAGCCATATAAAAGGGCAATACGATACATTTAATGTACTGTATCATCCACCTTTGTTACCGATATGCATCGTCCGATATGTATCGGTATCGGACGATATTTTAAACCATGCTAAGGAGCTAACATAAGAGAGAAAGGGAGAACCTCCCAAACTCGAGCCGCAAGTAGAAGATTGGGAATTCACCGACGATGAATATTTCCACATAGCCACCATGCAAGATAGTGAAGAGCATTTACACTTAACATGGGAAGAAGATGACACCCCACAAGAAAATCTTAACTCACATAGCATCCGCCTCAACCTTGGCCTTGGCGGATGGGAATGCCTATGGGACTCTCCTTATATCACCCACCCATACCAACCCCGCAGTAGGGCATGCAGCAGCATATTGGAATGCTTTACTAGCTGGGTCCGACATTCCACAATGTTAGAATCAAACGACTCCAACCTCATCACAACGGAAGCAAGTAACGACCCATCAACTCAGCTACCGGCACAAAAAGAAGAAAATTTTAATAGTCATTTGGTTGACCCAGGGGGAAACACCCACATTGCCTTCATAGAGTTTGAAGAGGAACTTGAACTTGACACTCTTTCATCCCCAGACATGCCACAACTTCAAATAGTTTGGAAATCACTTGAGGAAGAGTGGCAACCCCCTCCAAGTGATGACGAGGACTACTGCATAGATCTCCCTGCACTCAACTTAGTAGTGCAGGCTTACCTAGGACTTCAAGCACTATTAGATCGAGAAGATGAGTTCGATGTCAGCTTTAACTCTGGCTCAGAAGGATGGGAATGGCCTTGGGGATCACCCTGCATTTCTCACCAATATCAGCCTCGCTGCCGAGCATGCGTGCTCATCCTAACATATTATAAAGTTCAAGGGAAAGAACTCACTACCCCTGAGGATCCCTCATGAGATCACCCTCGACAGGAAGAACAACCACATTATAACTAAGAGGATGATAGTTTGACTGATTACGATCTCCAGGGCTTCTTCCAAGATGAGGCAATCAATGTGATAGAGGAAATCCGAGCATCGATACCGCCGCCACCGGCGTCGCTTATTCAAAACACCTCATCAGCTGAGGACTCCAAAAAAAAGCGTCAAATTTAGAACAAATCCATATTTCCCGAAGAATCACTCGAACGGCTCCAGCAGTCATCTCGCTCCCTCAATTAGAGGAAGCAACTCTCCCGGTGCCTCTTGAGGCAACTAACCCTGTACCATATCTACTATTGAAAATCAAAAAAATAGAAAAAGAAGAAAACCCTAAAAATCTAAAAAAATCAAAAGACCCTAGAAAAGAAAGGGAACCCTTCATTCCGAATCGAGTTTGAGACCAACAAGGAGACTTTCCTCCTAAGACTGTCATCCCATCTCCCATACGAAGATGCAAGGCATCTAGGCTAAACAACAAGCCAGTGATCATATCAAATGAGATACTTCGTGACTTTGGGAAAAGAATCAATAGCCTTGACCTTCACCTTACTAAAGATCTCCCAGTCATAAATTGTACCGATGAAGGGTTATCTTTCGCAAAATCGAATCTCCAGTGTAACAATTTTGCAATATATGAGCTTACCGAAGATGAAGAAGAAACACCAGTCCCCCTAGATGAGCAAACCCAAGCTGCCACAAAACTTACAAAAGAAATTAACTTTGGCGCCGAAGACAAACCTAAGAAGTTGCTAATTAGCGCAACACTTAATTCTAAGGAACGCCAACAATTCGCACAGGTCTTACAAGAGCACCTCAACTCCTTTGCATGGTCCTATGAGGACATGCCTGGTTTAGACCTGAGTTTAGTAGAACATTGTCTCGTCTTAGAACCCGATGCGAAACCTGTTAAGCAGAAACTCCATAGGATGCACCCACAAATAGCCCTTCAAGTTAAAGCGGAAGTTGATAAATTACACAAAGTCAAATTCATCCGAGTCGTCCTCTACCCCAAGTGGGTCGCCAATATAGCACTTGTCGCTAAGAAAGACAGCAGAGTGTGGGTTTACATTGACTTTCAAAACCTCAACCAGGTATGCCCAAAAGACGACTTCCCACTTCCGCACATTGACACTCTAGTCGACAACATCACTGGACATGAGATGTTATCCTTTATGGACGGTTTCTCTAGGTATAATCAGATCAAATTAGTAGAGTCTGACCAAGAGAAGACTTCTTTCACCACACCATGAGGAACTTACTGTTATGTCGTCATGCCTTTTGGGCTCATGAACGCAGGAGTCACGTATCAACTCGCCATGATGACTAATTTTTACGATATGATACATAAATGTGTAGAAGTCTACGTCGATGACATATTAGTGAAGTCCCAAACAAGAGTAGGACCTATCGAAGCACTCCGATTGGTGCTACAAAGAGCTAAGAAATATCAACTAAAAATGAATCTGAAGAAATGTGTCTTCGGAGTCACCTCCGGAAAATTACTCGGTTTCATAGTCAGCAAGCGAGAGATCGAAGTCGACCCTACAAAAGTCAAAGCCATCCTTAAGATGCCGCCTCCTAGCAATATCGAAGAGTTATGAGGCCTGATAGGAAGATTGCAACTCATCAGGAGATTCATCTCCCAGCATTCAGACATATGCAATCCATTCTACAGACTACTTAAAAGAGAAACTGAGTACAAATGAGATGACCAGTGTCAGCAAGCCTTCGACAATATAAAAAAGTACCTCCTTAACCGGCCAATACTATCACTACCAGTTCTCGAAAGACCCTTAATTCTATACCTCTCAGCTAATGACAAAGCAATAAGAGTGATTCTGGGACAACATGAAGAAGACGGCAAGAGAGAGAAGGCTATCTACTACCTTAGTAGGACGATGGTCGAGTACGAATGAAAATATACTTCAATGGAGAAGACCTGCCTCACGTTAGTGTGGGCCTCAACCAAATTATGACACTACTTCGGAGCACATAAGATCCTAGTACTAGCCCGAATGGACCCTCTGAAGTACGTATTCGAAAAGCCTGCAATGTCAGAAAAGATCGTTCGCTAGCATATGCTCTTGTAAGAATTCAATATCACTTACGACACGCAGAAGTTGATCAAAGGATAAGCAATCGCCGATTACCTCGCAGATCTTTCACTCTCGGATGATGAGCCCATATACGTGGATTTCCTTGATGAGGACCTACTCACGATTCATAACGAAGGGCCCGATAAGACCTCATGGACCCTTTATTTTGACGGTGCTCTAAATCACAAAGGAAAAGGCGTCGGGATAGTCCTCCTAAGCCCGGAAGGAGTGGTCGTACCTAAGGCTTTTCAATTAGACTTCCTTATCACTAATAACATCGCAGAATATGAAGCTTTTATAGCTGGACTCCAAGCAGCACTACAATTAGGCGTTAAACAACTAAAAACTATCGGTGACTCTAAGCTAGTGATCTCGCAAGTAATAGGAGAATGGAAAACTAAGGAAAGGAGACTAATGGAATGCCTAGAAACCGCTCAATATTTGGTAAAAAAATTTGAAAGAATCTCTTTCATGCACATCCCTAGATTAGAAAATGAGCTTGTAGACTCCCTTGCCACACTAGCCTCAGTCATTCAAATACCCGTTAGACAAAATACCAAGACCTTCATTGAAAAGCTGGCAGTACCCGCTCACAAGGTAGCATAGACTATTAAGAGAGAATTACCAACCCTCCCCACAAGTACCGGACCAAAAGAAGCAATCACTCTGGAAAATCACATCAAGACAGAAACCCAAGTCGCTATGTTCAGATTTGAAAAATCACCAACAGACGATAGACAGTCATGGTATTTCGACATTTGAAACTTCTTAAAGCATCAACGTGTCCCGCCATTCACCGCAAAGATCGAACGAAAGACTATAAGGAACCGATGCGCCTGATTCTGCATACTCGAGGAAATACTATATAAAGAAGCCTTCACCAAAGGACTACTGCTATGATACGTCAAACCACTGTAGGACAATACATCATCCAATAAGTACACACCAGTGCCTATGGTGCCCACACCGGTAGACAAAGACTCGTCGATCAAATCACACAATAAGACTACTTCTGGCCGACAATGATAAGAGATTGCCACCTCTACGTCCAACTCTGCAAGCAATGCTAAGAATATGCCGCACTTATCAAAGCTCCATCAGTTGCATTGAACACTATGACTTCACCATGGCCATTTTTTATGTGGGCCTTCGATGTCATCGGACCTTTCACAGACATAGTTGGGAACACTCACAAGCACACGTTCATACTTACAGCAACTGAATACTACACCAAATGGGCAGAAGTTGAATCCTTTGTCAGAATCATCGCTTCAATACTTGTAAGGTTTATTGTTCGGAATATCATCACCAGGTTTAGAGTACCCAGGATGTTCATTATCGATAATGGACTACAGTTCATCGCAGAGAAGACGAAGAAGTTATGCAAGAAGTTCAGCATCGATTTATGCCACTCATCACTGTTCTACCCTCAAGGAAATGGACAAGCGGAAGCTATGAACAAAACGCTGATTCAAATTTTAAAACGCACAGTAGAAACAAGCACTGGAGCCGATTTCCCTAAGCGACTAGCAGAAGCACTCTGGGCCTATAAGACCCCTATCTGTACAGCCACTGGCCAAACCCCCTACCTCCTTACCTACGGGATGGAAACAGTCTTACCATACGAGATATAAGTATCATCCTTATGGATTTAACTCGATAATGAGCTATCCTTAGACGAGAGGAGAATCGCCCTACTCACGTAGCTAGAGCAACTTGATGAAACACGTCTAAGGGCAACTGATCACACTCAGGTATAACAAAGGAGAGTGGCCAGGGCTTACGATAAGAAAGTCCTTGAACGAACCTTTAATATTGGAAAATTACTCTTTAAGAAAATCATTCCTTCTAAGCACGCCCATCCGAAAGGAACACTGAAATCGAACTGGGAAGGCCCTTATATTATAATAGATGCATACCCTGGAAATGCATACAAACTGGTGAACCAAGACGGTGAAAAACTCTCTAGCCCTTGGAACACCATGTACCTTAGAAAATACTTTCCTTAGCCCTGTGATTCGTCACATCCCGTGCTTAAATACTTATACTTATCACTCCCGTAGTCATCATGACCCATTCATTGGTCGTACGTCATCAATTCTCAGAATATCCTTAAGACCTTTAGTTTATCGCCCACTCTCTCACTCGGGTAATCTGATTGAAGGACTAGTGACCTATCTAACCTCTTTCAAAAGCATAAGTAACACTTGATTCTCATTTCCCCTTCTCCCGCCATTAGAGGAGATGTTAGAGCAAAAAAAAATGAAGATGCTAGGCTCAATCAAAACTCATTATTCTTAAGCTAGCAGGATGCTTTCAAAATACATATATCAAAAAAATCGAGTGAGAGCATTATGATGAATGAACAAGTCAATGAGCTCAGGGAACCATAAGTAGGCCATGAGGACATCTCTTATACTTTATTAGAAGTGTATAAGCAAGCTGCGAGGGCACCCCCGATGTCCCTATACTACTAAATGTCGACATAAGGTGGCTGGAGGAGGACAAACTCCTGCTAATCGTAGAATGCGAGATTTTGATGGTACCGAAACATGACGAAGAGCTCGATCATAGCACCTCGTATCCCTCTGAGAAAAAGATTGTTACTCACCCCTTTTGGAAAGCATTAGATACAAACTATTTCCCACATTACTGAGCCTTACCCCCCCTTCTACTTTTTTCGGATGATAAATCAAAAGCCTTGAAGGATATTCCTAGAAATGAAACCAAAAATCGATGAATGATGACTGATACAATCACCCACTATACCTATCGTACTTCTCCCTAATAACCACAGGATAGGATGACCACCACCCTAAGATAAACTCCCATATACAACTAACCTAATCAAAGAGACCTCCCTCGGTTCGATCACAGTACCGATCAACCTTTCTTCAAAACTAACTCACCAAATACCCATGGCTGCTTAAAGACCCAAAGTGCTCATCTAAAGCCCAAAAAATCTCTATTGCATCTGCACACTAGGGCATTTTATTTTATATCAAAAGGAGAATCACCTTAGAAATGCTTACTCATCCACAAAGAAGACGCGAAATAACGAAGTCACCATCCAGAGAATGCTATCGAAGATACTATACTATCGATCCTACCACGCTCCTACACTGGGGCATTTTTTATTTTTATTTTTATTGCTCTAGTTATTTGCTTTCCCTATTGCATTATTTCTATTTCAAAAAGAAGAAAAAGAAAAAGAAAAATAAGAAATAAAAAAGAGAAAATGTCCACCTTTATTACCAGGCCCCGGTCTGAGACTTGACAACTAGCAAGGGGGAGAACAAAAATTACTGATAGCGTTACCTTTACATGCGCAGATACAAAGCAACCTTCAACTATCAGCAGGCCAGCTCAGGAAGCATCCAAGTCCCAACGACAGTCGACAACGCTAAAGAAACTAAAAAGCGAAAGACAAATGCAAGAGGTAATCAAAAGGAAAGGAGCCGATCATGTACATCTAAACCAAAGAATCTCCATATATATATATATATATATATATATATATATATATATCAAAATTTCATTTTTTTACACTTGTCACTGGGAGGGCATTCCCCCCTATATATATACAATGCACAAGCAATGGATAAAATAAACACACACACACACACACCTACTCCCTACACTATCGCTGGGATGGACGAGCACCACTGTCCCCAATATCATTAGCTCGGAGATCCACAGACTGATCCTTCGAAAATATAATCCTGACACCTAGAGTCCTCAGGACCTCTAGACGACGAGGCCTCGCCAGAGAACCCCCCTCACTCATCGAGCTAATAGATCGCCTCGATCACGAATGAGGAGGATACCCCGCAAGAATCTCACGAACGACAAAATCCTCACGAGAATCACCCTTGACACTATCACGTGACATGTGACGAGCCTGCCCAGCCGAGGAACCTATAGCCCTTGACTCTGATCCATCAAGCTGACTAGCTAACCTACGCACCTCTCGCTCACTCCTCGTTAGACAATACTGTAGCTGATCTAGGGACACCTGCATCTCTTCCCGCATCATCCGACGCATTGCCTCCAATGCCTCAGCCTGAGTCTTTTGATAAACCACCATCTCCATGAACAGGCCGTCACAACTCTGCATCTCCCCAAGGATCTGTCTCACCTTAGGAGTGGCGCGCGCTCGTATCACCTCTAGACGTGCCTCCTCAAGCTGACGAACCTTCATAACCACACCAAGTCAAGGAAAACTAATATATATATACGAACATTTTAAAAAAAACTTTGAAAAGGAAAAAATCATACCAGATCCAGCCTCTCCTCCATTAGTCGCTCAACCATCTCAGCAGTCACTGGATCAGCAGGAGGCACGGAAGGGACAGCAAACGTAGGCGGCTGCAACAAGAACAAACAAATACATTAGATAATACTGTAATGACAAATAAACTATTAGCACAATAACTAAAACATACCTGAGTAGGGATAGGGATAGACCCCTGAGGGGGAGCCTCGGGAGCAGAGTCTGGAACAGCCTGCGCAAAGAACCAAACAAGCCAACACAAAATATGTTAGAACAAATAGGATGAAATAACCTAAGCTGAAGTATACCACACCAGAAACTATACATGACTCTCCGAGCGTAAAGAGGCAGCAGTCGCCTCCCTCATTTAAAGATCCTCGGCAACCTGACACTAAAATACCATGTAATGTTAGTAGAATATCAAGAAAGTGAAACAATAACATCCAACAAACTAATGCAATGACACAAATGAGATAAAAGATTGAATGGAACTTACCCAATGCTCTATCTCGGCCCGAAGCTGAGCCATCGTTGGATCCTCCCGACCGGAGAAACAACTGAAGATGGATCAAACGTCGGAATGGGACCTCCAGCAGCGAGCTCGACTTTCTACGAATAATAATAAACACATCAATTGGCAAGCTCACAATGCTAACAATTAACAATCCAAGTTCATATAGACAATTACCAATTAATCAATCTCAGATCGCAAACTGTCCTCCACCTCTCGGTCGGCCTACGGCTGACCGCATAATAACCCTATCATCTCCATGTGACTAGCGACCTCGGTCTCCCTCTCAGACTGTCCAAAACAAAACGAGACACCACAATCATGTCAGAATGATTGGAAGACCAAGTCTACATAATACATAAACAATTAGACCAATAAGTCAACTCACCAAGAGTCGTCGAGTCTCTGCCAGCCGAGTCCCCCAACTCTTCCTCCGCTCCCCTAGCTTGAGCAATCGAGAGGGCTAAGGAGTGCAGCATCTCCACATCTGGATGAGGAGCACACCCCATCTGGTCCATCGCCCTATGGAAGGCATCTAACACCCCCTGTAGACTCGCTATGAGATGGCCCTGCTCCAACGTGGCCAGCCTCCCCTTCAATGCTGACACCGATTCTGGCCCACAGATAGCGAAAGAACCATTCCCATGGAAGGGACGTGTGAAGAGGCGCCCACCACCCAGTGTACTAAACCATCTCCTATACTCTCGAACATCCACCTCATCACGCGCCCCTGTGACCCTGGTCCCCCCAACTCTAAAATTCGCCATCTGAAGCCCCATCTTCTCCCCAAAGTTTCGACTAAAGGGGCCAGTCATCCTCTTCGCCACCCAGTGGCGAATCTTCGGAGGGACTCCCTAAGCGAGCCCCAGCTGCCACACCACCCGAGATAGGTGAATCCTCTCCACTTTCTCAAAACAATGGACCCATATGTCCACATCAAAGAAGGGTTGGCCAGACTGAATCACCGGCACACCTGCATCCTCCTCGGCCACGTATGGCCTCCAAATCACCTAACCAAATAAACAAGCCAACCCATCAACGAATCCTTAGATCCTAAAAGACCGAAACAAAATATACACATGATGATATATACCTGCCCCACATGCATATCCTCAAAAAGACCCCGTGCAATCTAAAGATCAAAAGACCAACGATGACCCCTCAATGCTGACCTCCACACATGCATCCGCAAAAATGTGAACCTCACCTCCAACAGAACCCCAGGACAAAGTTAGGCAAAATGATCATACACCCAAAACTAGAAAACACAAAAAGAAATATTAAATATCTGTTACAACAAAAAAAAATAAAGAAGTCATGACACCGATTAACTAAGACTCACTGGAGGAAGGGAAGGAAACCTCTAATCATCACAACGCCTCGTCCCAGACAATAACACTGCTCATAGAGATGCGCCAATGCCACCTCAACCCACGCATAGGTAGGGACCCAATCCAAGTCCCTGAGAACCATCAAAAACAACCGGTGACGCATCCCCGAGTCAAAGAAGAAAAGAGTACTACACCGAGGAAGTGCATCAAGAATGCTCAAATCACCTATCTGTAGCCAAGCCCGGATCAACCACAGGTTCCCGACCCGCCAACACCACACACCGTGCCTCATAAGATGCCCTTGCCTCTGAATGACACCTCAGAGGGAGGAAGCCACTGGTGAACGTATCAAAGAACCAAGTGACTCAAACTACACCTGGCCCCAATCCACTCGACCTATACGACACACCCAAAATCTCCTCACACACCTCCAGATTATCTCCTGCCATCTACCCCGTGATCGGCTCACCCTCAAAATGAAAACCGGTAATGCATACCCAGTCCTCTGAAGTTGGAAATATCATACCAACTGGAAAGAGAAGCGCCTGATGCTCCTCCCTCCACCTCTCCAGAATTGTCGCAATCAGGCTACGATCAACTTGAAAGGGCTCCAGCTCCAGGACCGGCTCGAAGCTGAAAGATACCAACTGCACCCATTGAAACTCCAGCAAGGCATGATACCAAGTATGGGACTCAGTCCACGCCGAGCTGATAACTAGCTGCAAGGGTTCCTATCGAACAAAACACAAGTAGAAGAAAATAAGACTAACACATACCTATGACGAAAGACAAACAGATCTAGAGCTAAAAACCAAATGAAATATGCCCCAAACATAATAACAACTCATAATGAATATATAAAACATGATAAGAACAACTGAATAGAAATGTGGCCTATCTCTAGATGCGGTCATGGTGCATGAGTGAGCACCCAATTAATAATCAATGCAGGTTTGACATGAATTAAAAAGGGTTTCCAGATCCTAATAAGTCTATGTCATAACCTAAATGCTAAGATAATGCAGGAACTCTTGCTCACGGGTACCTACATAGCCTCGAGCGAAGAAATCCTCCAGCGGGAAGTGTTTGTGATCTTGACGCTCCACACCCGGGTGCTCCTCACCCTCGTCCTTAGCCCTCTCCTCCTCAAGTCTCTCACCCTCATCCTCAACTACCCCCTACTCAATCTCGAGTACCTCCTCCCTGACCTCCATCTAGTCAGCCTTCAGAAACTCCTCACTAGCCACCTCCCCGACATCCTCCTCCCCGACAATAGCATCGATCTGAGCCTCAGAGGTCTCACCTATCTCCCCCATCATCATCCTCTCCAACTCAGAAATAGTAAGATCACACCTACCACCACCCTCAAACTCCATCCTAGAATAAAGAGCTCGAAAGACTCAAGAAAATGAAAGAAGCGTTGTTGTTAAGTGGTGAAAAATGCCACTTTTCACCCTTTAACCTGACCATTGATAGACTTGTGTGCACACTAATAGGCCTCTGGCGAGTGTATTTTGTAGACAGTAATAAAGGATGATACTAATGTAGAAAACCACTCAAGAATGCCCCACAAAGGGGCCATCTCTCAGCACAGGACAGACCCAGCAATAGCACACCAGAGGGCAGCACATCACTAGACCCTTAGAGTGTTTGGCTGTAGTAGAACAAGGCGAAGGAAGTGAAGACAGGCCAAAAACATCCTATCAAGAGGACATCTGAGGATTTTGATAGGAGCTGAGAGTTGAATTAGAGGAATTCTTACAGATTGGCGAGGTTTCGATAGGGCCTGAAGGCAAAAAGAAGAAGTTGCGAGGATTGTGGAAATCGATAGGATCCAAGAACCTATCAAACAGTTGAGAGAAAGACAGATTTCATCCTGATAAAATCTACCTAAGGAGAAAAGGGAACCTTTCGAAGGGTTCCTGAACCTATCGAAAGGTCTCCATAACCTATCGAAAGACCGCCTGAACCTAACAAAACAAAGGTGCTGGAATAGAACCTATCGAAGGAGTGAGGCCCATCCTATCGAAGTGATGGAATGCAAAGCTACAACCTGAAGACACGGTCTCCCAACATATCGAAGTGCTCCCCCAACCTGTCGAATGCTCCAGATAAAGTGTAGTGAAGATAAAGCCTCAAAGCTCATCCTATTGGAACCTATCGAAGGGATTGGAGAACCTGGTGAAAGGTCTAAAAAGCCTTACCAAAACTTATCGGAAGCTTCCCCAACCTGTCGAAATCGTGTGCAGAACTTCTCATAAACTCAGTGATGCACACGCTGTGACTTGGTGACCTGTTGCACGCAACTCGAGGCATTTAGTGACCTGCACGACGGTTTTAGAAGATGCCCTAAGAAACCCGAATCGACCCACGTGCTCTAACAGAACTCTAACAAACTCTGAGGACCTTCTAGAAGGAATTTTTGGCAGGAAAAACAAAGGAGAAAGCTATATATAAAGACCCCCAATTGCAATTGGGGGGGATGGAGATCTGAGCCAAATTCTGAAGATTAAAGCTTGCAGAGAAATTCTATTTTCCCTCTTTTAGCCCAACAATGGTTGGCTAATTGTCTTGGAGTAGTGAGGAGAGAGGTTAGATCTGTAATTGGGTAAGGTTGAGAGTGCTATTGTGGGTTCACTGTTGCACAGACTACAGATCTGAGAGCATTTCCATTATAGAGTGAGTTTGATTGTAATGTAAATGTTGTTTGTAATGCTATAATTAGATCTAAAGTTCCTTTGGTTTCATTTGGTGCTCGATCGGATTTGTGTAGAGGAGTTTGTAGATCAGCTCACCCACTTAACTGGTAGACCTCTTGGATACCATCCGATATCCCTGGATCTGATACCCCTGTAATTCCTTGAGTCTATGACCTTGGAATTACAGCATCTGTAGTGGTTTTAATTATTCTGATTGATGCTTTTACTTTGGAGGAGATCCCTAGGATGATCTATGACCATTAAAGTGGACAGATCATAACCTTAAGAGTAGTCCAAGCTCAGGCTCCAATTGGATTCGTCTGCTATAAATCCCTGGATCAGATAAAGTCTATAGGATGGTCTGTGACCATTCAAGTGGGCAGATCATAGCCTTAAGACCAGTAAGATCCTGTGATTTGGAGTGGAGTCTTCTACCCTGCAACTGTGCTTATAGCCAGTTGAGGGAATTATGTGCCCTGAACCTCTGCAGCATGATTAATCTAACATGATTTCAGTGAGACCAATTTCCAAGCTACTCTTCTCCATTTTCTGCTTCTTACTCCTCTCCCCTGCGAGATTTAGACTCCCAAACTCAATCTAAGTTAGTGTTCATTTAATTTTAGCTTAGCTTAAGTGACAATCCCTTTCAAACCTCTCCCCTGTCTTTTAGCATTAGTTAGGGTGTCAGATCTCTTATAGATCTGGAGATTTATCACATTTTTAAACCAACCTCCCTGTGAACATTCCCTTACTCACCATCTTTTTAAAACTTGCTACAATAGACTCTGATTACTTGCAGGTCTGTGTGGGTGTGTTCTACCTAGTCTTATTAGTGATTTTAGACCCTATTTGAAGGGAAGGCAAACACCCCAACAAATTTTTGGCGCCGCTGTCGAGGAGATGTGTTTAGAAATTGGTAGATCTAAGTTTTGATCATAGATCTGTAGTTGTTTGTTTGATTTTACTAACTGCATTTGTTAGTTTTGTTGTTTTTCAGTATTTTGTGTACATTTCATCAGATATGAGGTTGCCAGTGAGAGGAGAATTGTGCTGGAGGCTGCTCTATAGTTTGCATCCCTCTACTCCCTTTTTATTTTTTAGATCTGTTGATTTTTAGAGTAGTTAGAAAGTTTGGTTGATTCTACTTGTTGTGTTGAGGATCTGTTCTGTATTAAGAATTTGAGTGTTGCATGTTTGGTAGGAGAACTCTCCAACCTCAGATTATTCCACTAAATCCAGAGGTTGAAAGACTTCTCAGATCCAGACCAACCACACCCACTTCTGTTGTAATTGACTCTGTAGAAATGGGTGAGCAACAGCAGTTGAGAACCCTCAAGGAGTTTAATGCACCAGGGGTCTATAATTCCCCCTTTTGTATTCAATTCCTAGCTACTTACGGAAATTATGAGATAAAATCTGCCATAATTCAAATGCTGCCCTCATTTCATGGCCTGACCAAAGAAGACCCCTACAAGCACATTGATGAGTTCTTGGGACTGTGCACTACATTTAACATCACAGGTTTGGGGGAGGAGGCCACCAGGATGAGACTCTTTCCTTTTTCATTAAAGGCGAGCTGTGACCTCCGTTGTCCTTGCTTCCACCAACAAAGATTCAAATTCTGAGTGATCTCCAATGTCAATTTCTGGCCAAGTTCTTTCCTATGTCAAAAACCAGCCAGTTGAGGAATTGTATCATCTCTTTTACTCAAGATCCAACTGAAGATTTTCATCAATCCTGGGAGAGATTTAAGGAACTCCTAAAGAAATGCCGCCATCATCAAATCTCTGAATGGCAATTGGTTTAAAGCTTTTATCAGGGAATTGATTCTAAAAGCAAAGACATGGTAGATGCTTCCTGTGGAGGCACCTACCTCCATAAAACTGCTGAGGAGGCATGGGAGCTCTTTGATATTATTAGTGAGAACTCTATGCAAAGGGAAACCTTGGCTAGAGATCTAAAGCCTCCTAGGTTGGTGAAGGAGAATACTTCAAGAGGAAAGTTATATGAAGTGAGTGTGCCAAGTGATTTGGAAAGGAAAGTGGACAGCCTAGCCCTGAAATTTGATAGGTTGATGGGAGCAATGCAGTCACTTGTGACTGCTAGGGTGGAGGAGGCATGTGCCATATGCCAGTCCCCTGCTCACGCCCTTGAAGAATGCCCATCTACTGGTCAGTTTCTCGATTTTATAACAGAGCATGTGGCTGCAGCTTAGTCTTATGGGCAGCAGCATGCTACTAGGTATCAATGAAGGAACCAGTCCAATCTGAGGTGGAGACAAGATGCATACCCCAGCTAGCAGCAATAGCCCAGCAGCCCATGCCCTACAGAAATGCTCAGCCCTATCGAGAAAGTTATGTCCCAAGGCCTCGGTATCAGCAACCCATGGCCCAACCTGTAGCTCCTCCTGTGCAGCAATTTGCACCTCCTCCAGCTGTGAGAGCATCTTCCTTTGAGGAACAAGTTCTATCTTCACTGCATAACTTGAACTCCTTATCTCAAACTGTGCACTCTCAAAACCAGAGCATTAAAAAGATAGAGGATCAACTTGGTCAGCTGTCTGATGCCTTGACTAGAAGAGAAGGAGGGAGGCTAGCTAGCCAACCACAGGACAACCCACGAAGACAGTTTGTAGTGGGTGAAGTTTCCTCCACCTATGAGGAAGCCAAATCTATTACAACATTGAGAAGTGGTAGGTTAGTGGACAACCAAGTGGGTTGTGAGCCTGTGAGGAGCTTGGAGGAAGAAAATGAAGTGATTTCTACAAGAACACAACAAAGGCCACCAGTGGTGGACTTGAAGGAGCAACCAGCTGTGAGTAAAGAGGATAATGAGGATCCTCAAGAAAAGAAAAAAATCAAAAAGAAAGAGGCCCCATTGGCTAAGGCTGCAAGTGAGGGAGCAATCCCACATTTGCCATTTCCTAAGGCACTGCAAGCACCTTCCCCTTTTGATAGGGGGCAAGATAAAATAGAGGAAATGATAGAGACTTTCAAGAAAGTAAAGATTAATTTACCTTTACTTGATGCAATTAAACAAGTTTCAGCCTATGCCAAGTTTCTGAAAGATCTATGCACCCATAAAAGACAGTCTAGGATACACCTATCCAAGAAAGTCTTTTCAGCAGAGAAAATGAAACAAGTCCTGTCTGTTGCAACTCCCCCCAAACTTTAAGACCCTGGCCTCCCCACTATCCCCTGCATCATTGGGGATCACACCATTGACAAAGCCTTATTAGATCTCGGAGCCAGTGTAATTTGCTTCCATATTCACTTTATGAGAAGCTGGGTTTGGGAGAATTAAAGCCCACACATGTGGTCCTACAGTTGGCTGACAGATCTGAAAGGAAACCTGTGGGGATAATTGAGGATGTTTTGGTTGGAGTTGACAAATTCTTCTATCGTGCTAACTTTTTGGTGTTGGACATGGAACCAAGCAAATGTGCTTCTTCCATACCTGTGATTCTAGGCAGGCCCTTTTTGGCCACTGCCAATGCTTACATACAATACAGGTATGGAATCATGGAAGTGTCATTTGGAAACATGAAGGTTAAGCTGAATGTTTATAGCACTGGCTATCAACCCTCTCTTGAAGAGGCTTGTTTTTCCATTAATGCACAAAAGAAGGTGATGCATGAAAATACACATTGGTAGTTGCAAGACAATGTTTGGTTCACAGATGGAAAACTACACTCAGGGGAGGGACATTGGCTGAAGAAAGAATCCACGAAAGATACTGATCATACAGATGCTATGGACCTCCCAGATCCTTCGGATTAGCCCCTGCAGTCTAGTATGTACAATATGTATTATAGTTTGCTGTTGTTCTAGGTATTTATTTTTCCAGTGAAATTCTTTTTGCAATAAACATGCTATCACAAACATCGGACCATCATTTCAACCTGGCCTAAGATAATGGGAGTTTGTCCATCAGGGAAACAAACTATAGAGCAGCACAGCAGGGAAACTCGCTGAGTGCTGCAGCTGAGAATGCCTGGAATTGTGGTTTTGTGTGGTTTTGGGAGCTGTCGATAGGTCAATTGCACTCTTCATTAGGTCGCTATATGGCTTCGACAGGACAATTGGGGATTTTGATACGTACTAAACATGATCGATAGGTAAAACCGACTTCTCGATAGGTCAGCAAGGGAAAAATATTGATTTCGATAAGTTTTGGATACCTATCGGGAACATATCGAAAAGATGAATCAGGTACTCCTACACCTATCGGAAAGATGATTCCACCTATCGTGAACCTATCGAATCATCCACTTTAAAAATCTTTGATTGTCACGTTGTCGATAGGATGCATCAACCTATCGAAACCAACCTATTCATCCTGTCGAAATCATATATCATCCTTTAAATCCCTATCAACAAGTCATTTTCGCCTCATATTGGTACCAGCTGCAAACCCTAGCTCTCTTCCTCATTTTTCACCTCCCCCTTCTCTCTGTTAAATACCACAGAAATCATCATCTATTCCGTCTGCCACTTTGTTAGTACATTTCACCGGTACAAGGGAACATTTTGCCTCGGATTTTAGAGAAATTGGAGCTGTAAATTGCGACATCTGGAAGAAAACCTAAGATTTTAGGGTAAGTTGTCTTTCTGCTTCCCTCCGTCATTTTCCTAGCAACTCATTCCACGTTTTCACTAGATACTGTTCCATTTTCAAAAGAAAATATGGCCGATTTCGAAGAAACCCTAGCTAACCTGTTTCCGCAACCAACTGCTTCCACCCCTAAATCCGCCAAGAAAGCAAAGCCTCCCACCAAACCACCTACAAAGAGGAAGCTCTTTGAAGGGACACCCAAGAAGGCCCATAAAGCCAAGATAGCCAAATCCATTGAAATTCAAAAACCTATGGTAGAAACACCTTTAGAGAGAGTTGCCCCCGCTGTAGATATACCTTTGCCCACCCTTCTAGTTGGGTTAACTACCCCCAATGAATTTGTGGACACTTTGAGTCTTGTCCCTGAGACAGATTTTGACCTGACATACTTTGCCAACATTGGGGAGTGCCAAGGGACATTGAACTATTTGAAGAAAGAAGGTTTGTTACCCCTGCTTTCGCCTTTGAAGGAAATGGTGTATCCCAGGCTGATGAAATTGTGGTATCAAAACCTGACCAAGAAGGTGGCCCCTGGAAGGTGGCGCCTGGGACTGAAGATGCACTTGAGATTTTGATTGATGATTGGCAGCTGATTGTAGACTGCAAAGACATTGGAATGGCTTTGAGAGTCCCATATCGATTTGACTCCACCAGAGCTGAGGGAGCACCTATCTGGGCTTCTTTTAGGGAAATGGCAAAACAGCTCACAAATGGTATTGTGGGCTCTGGTAAATCTCTGATGAGAAGGGACCTCCCTCCTACCTTAAGACTCATGGACACCATTTTGAGGAAAAATGTCTATGTCACTGGGCATTTGCAAGAGCGGAGGGCCCCATTAGTGGATGCCCTATACTATTTTTCAAAGGGGCAATTTGTGAATGCACCCAAGTTGATTTTTAAAGCAATGGTGGACATTAATGATAAGGTGCTGAAAAGGTAAATTTTTGCAAAAAAAGGTGGTTTGCCCTTCAGTCGACTCATCACATGTCTGCTGAGGGCTGGGAAATTTGCAATAAAAAAAAATGAGCCAGTGGAGAAGGTGACCCCTAAGGTATTTGGAAAGAGGGCATGGTCCACAAGCCTCACATTGATGCAGAAAAATAAGCCAGCCGAAGGGGAGGGGGTTGACACACCCACGATAATAGCAGCAGATCTCCCTGCTGAAATACCCTCATCCACCCTTCCACCTACCATACCTGTCCCATTACCCACCCCTCCACCCACATTGCTCTTTCCCTTTGTATCAGTTCCTCTTCCAATAAGCCCCATTCCAACCACCTCTGAACCAGTTTTACATGCCACCACCACTCAGGTCTTCCCACCTGAAATCCTTGACCTTCCTCCATTTTCAGAGCCTACCCCTACCATATCATCTCCACCCCCTGATCAACCTCTTCTCCATACACAGGATGTGGACCAGTTCACCACTGCTGGATTCACTGCCCTCATGACCTCCATTGTGGAGTATGTGGCTCATGAATACACCCCACTGCCTAACTCCCCACACCCTACTCCCCCTCATTTTACCCATGCACCCTCTTCTCCCTTCCATCCCGTCCAAACACCTGTCCCTTCTACCCCCACCATGCCTGACACCCTCACTCAAATTCTATCACTCCTCTAGTGAATTCAATCTCAATTAACCATCAACACCGACAACCAAGCCCTCATGAGCTCATGCCTCCACTCCATTCAATCCACACTTATCCCATCCTCTCCAGCCCCCCCCCCATTCTTTCCTCACCACCAGCCACATTACCCTCATCACTAGATCTACTTGCCTCTGCTGTAGCTGAATCCCCTTCACCCCCCACTACCTCCCCACCTGTTTTCCAAGATGCCTCCGCCCAAATTGAACCTTGTGAGGTTCTGGACTCTTCCACCCCCTCCTCTTCTTCCACTTCACCCCCTTCCTTGCTCATCATCCCCAGATCCAACATCTACATTCCCCCTTACCTCACCCTACTCTATGCCATGAGAGACAACCCCTTCATCCGAAGAGATGTCCTGCATGGTATGGCAGCCCTCCGTAATCACTTGGAGGTTGCGTATGAGGAAAGGATTTCCCTTCTAGAATTGGAGCAGAGGATCCAACTACGTGATATCTCGGAAGGATGGAAAGAAATTCTCACTCGTTATCACTCAGCCAAATTGCTTGCTAAAGCTCAAACGCGCATTGCTGAGTTTGAAAAGAAGAACGTTGACCACTTCAAGCAATAATTAGCTAGCTCCAAGGAAGTTCTTAAGGCCACTCAGGAACTTGCTGAAACAAATGAACTTTATGCTAAAAAGAAATTTGAGGTCTTTGGAAGATTGTTGTGATGCTTTCCCAGCCTTATCAACCAACTCCTCTGTCTTCGATTCCTCCAGACAATCCCCCCTCCACCCAACCTCCTCCATCCTCTTCTACCATTCAGCCTATTCCTTCCCCACCTGTACCTACTCCGCCTCCTCCATCCTAAATTCCTCCTCATGCCCAACCTTCCCCCCTAAAACCAAGAGGACTCCAGCAAAGCAAACGATCTCCGCCACCAGACCATCCTCTGCTTCCACTCGCAAAAAAGGGAAGCAGCCTGCTACCCACTCTGAAGAGGTACCCCTCCCAAAACCCCCACCCCCTCGAGTCGCCCCCTCCACTTTGCTTTCCAAGAAAGAGAGACGAGAAGCTACTGTGACCCTGGGACTTGATGCCTCTGCCCTCTTTCCTTCTGATTCTGATTCAGATGACTGGTCCACTCCACTTGCTGCTTCTACTAAAAAGAAAAAGCTCCCTGCTGCCCAGTCCGAGGAAGCACCCAAGAAGCCCACCAAACAGCCTCAACCACCACCCAAACCTCCTTTGTCAAAGGCTGAGTTGAAAAATCTTCAAGATTTATACGATTGGCCTGATGATGCATGTAAATAACTGTAGTTTAGTTTTTCTTCTATGCCTTTTGTACATATTTTTACTGCTTATATAGAAATTTCTTCTTGGTACTGTCTTTCTCTTGTTTAATTTTCTTTTCTATTTTTCCTATGATATACTTCAGTGCTATAAACAGTGGGGACACTGTTTAGTTTAGGTTTGGGGGTGTGGCATGTATGCCAATAAATTAGTTAATTTCGATGCAACCAGGTGTAAAAAGGAGTTTGAGGAAATAAAGTGAACTCTCACCTAATTCAGAAAACTTTTTGGAATTGAAATAAATTGTAGTTTAAACATTGTTCATGAAGTAAATGTCAACAAATTTTGAAAATAAATTGATGTTTAGTGAACCTGAAAGGAGAGAAAACTGTGAGGATACCCTCCAGAAAATTTGATGGAAGGCCATACCCAGTGATACTTAGGCCTGAAAATTTTTCTTTGAAGAGTGTTGTGGCAAAAAAAAAATTTGCTCTGAGGACTGACTGGATCAAATCTTGACCACTAGAAGTTAAGCACATCCAAGTTGAAACAGCTTAACAGCAGTCATGACATAGAGGACATAAAGTAAGGCCATCCCTTGGACAGTTTGAGCTTAAAATCTTCCACCTTTGAACTGCCCTTATTACACACCATTTGAGCCCTAAAAATCCTAAATGTTCTTTGCTAAAAACCAGGAAATTTTGAACCCAAAATCCCTTGGCCTATTTCAGTTCACCCTTGATCTGAGAAATCAGGAAAAAGGAGAAGTGAGGTTAGAGAAGCAAGGTTTGACTTTTGGTTGAAAGAGAAGGAAGCTCATTTGGTGGCCAACGTGCCATTCCTGCCTAAAAAAAAAATAGAGCAAAAGGATGAGAAAGAGAAGTCACTTCATTTGAAAATCTACCTGAAGATAAGAAGCTAATGAAGTTGATCACTTCAAGTCTGAAAATTCAAAAAGAAAGTGAAAAGGTGCTGAAATGAAGAAGGTGTTGTCTAGACCACCTCCTTACCTTTACTAATTTCTCAATTTTGAATCCCATTCCACCCTTTCATTCTTTATAAACCTCACCCATAAGCCACATTACAACCCAATAAAAAGTCCTTACTGATCTGAAATGGATTGAGCTGGAATGTGGAGATGAGGATTTGTTTAATCTATGGTGAAAAGAATAGAAAGTTTCATAAATTAGAGCACTGCCTATGCTCATGCTTGCAGTCCTATTTGAGGGCTGCAACTGCTCTTGAGCTATGTGAAATGACGTACCCTTCTATTCTTGTTACGAGTGAACAGCCCTGGTGAGAATTGGGCCTGCAATCCAATTTGACAGGGGTAGTATCAGCACAAAAAGCTTAAATGAATGATGAGCTCGGCATCAATTTTTTTGAAAGAAAGGCCTTGACTTGAACTAGAGGATGATGAAGAAATTGTAGCAAACTTTCATGATCCAAAGGGATGCTCTCCCTGTTGAAATCCCTCTAAAGGTGCATGGTGTGAATCCATTTTATCTACGCAAACTCGGCTTTAACCGGTTGCACTATGATTAACTAAATTTAATTGGAGAAGTTTGTGGGTACCTTCACTGAAAACCCTCAAGAGACTTCACTCCTCCACTAGGGATCACCTAGGAGTTTAAAAGGCTTGGTGCATATGCTAAATGCATCCATGCTCCCTACGAAAGTGGCATTGTTAATTCCTTTTAATTCTCCTTTGCTCAAGGACTAGCAAAGCTTAGGTTTGGGGGTGTGTTAAGTGGTGAAAAATGCCACTTTTCACCCTTTAACCTGACCATTGATAGACCTGTGAGCAAACTAGTAAGTCTCTGGCAAGTGTATTTTGTAGACAACAATAAAGGATGATACTAATGCAGAAAATCACTCAAGAATGCCCACAAAGGGGCCATCTCTCAGCACAGGATAGACCCAGCAATAGCACACCAGAGGGCAGCACATCACTGGACCCTTAGAGTGCTTGGCTGTACCAGAACAAGGCAAAGGAAGTGAAGACGGGCCAAAGACATCCTATCGAGAGGACATCTGAGGATTTTGATAGGAGCTGAGAGTTGAATTAGAGGAATTCATGTAGATTGGCGAGGTTTTGATAGGACCTGAAGGCAGAAAGAAGAAGTCATGAGGATTGTGGAAATTGATAGGATCCAAGAACCTATCGAACAGTTGAGAGAAAGACAGATTTCATCCTGACGAAATCTACCTAAGGAGAAAAGGGAACCTTTCAAAGGATTCCTGAACCTATCGAAAGGTCTCCAGAACCTATCAAAAGACCACTTGAACCTAACGAAACAGAGGTGCTGAAATAGAACCTATCGAAGGAGTGAGACCCATCCTATCGAAGTGATGAAATGCAAAGCTACAACCTGACGACACGATCTCCCAACATATCGAAGTGCTCCTCCAACCTGTCGAATGCTCTAGATAAAGTGCAGTGAAGATAAAGCCTTAATGCTCATCCTATCGGAACCTATCGAAGGGATTGGAGAACCTGGCGAAAGGTCTAAAAAACCTTACTAGAACCTGTCGAAAGCTTCCCCAACCTGTCAAAATCGTGTGCAAAACTTCTCAGAAACTCAGCGATGCACACGCTGTGACTTGGTGACCTGTTGCATGCAACCCGAGGCACTTGATGATCAGCACGACGGCTCCAGAAGAGGCCCTAGGAAACCCTAATCGACCCATGTGCTCTAACAGAAGCCTAACAAACTCTGAGGACCTTCTAGAAGGGATTTTTGGCATGAAAAATAGAAGAGAAAGCTATATATAGAGACCCCCAATTGCAATTGAGGGGGGATTGAGATCTGAGCCAAATTCTAGAGATTAGGGCTTGCAGAGAAATTATATTTTCCCTCTTTTAGCCTAACAATGGTTGGCTAATTCCCTTGGAGTAGCGAGGAGAGAGGGTAGATCTGTAATTGGGTAAGGTTGAGAGTGCTATTGTGGGTTCACTGCTGCACAAATTACAGATCTGAGAGCATTTCCATTATAGTGCGCGTTTGATTGTAATGTAAATATTGTTTGTAATGCTATAATTAGATCTAAAGTTCCTTTGGTTTCATTTGGTGCTCGATCGGAATTGTGTAGAGGAGTTTATAGATCAGCTCACCCACTTAACTGGTAGACCTCTTGGATACCATCCGATCTCCTTGGATCTGATACCCCTACAATTCCCTGAGTCTGTGACCTTGGAATTGCAGCATCTGTAGTGGTTTTAATTATTCTGATTGATGCTTTTACTTTAGAGGAGATCCCTAGGATGATCTGTGACCATTAAAGTGGACAGATCATAACCTTAAGAGTAGTCCAAGCTCAGGCTCCAATTGGATTCGTCTGCTATAAATCCCTGGATCAGATAAAGTCTATAGAATGGTATGTGACCATTCAAGTGGACAGATCATAGCCTACCAGTAAGATCCTATGATTTGGAGTGGAGTCTTCTACCCTGCAGCTGTGCTTATAGCCAGTTGAGGGAATTGTGTGCCCTGAACCTCTGCAGCAAGATTAATCTAACCTGATTTCAATGAGACCAATTTCTAAGCTACTCTTCTCCATTTTCTGCTTTTTACTCCCCTCCCCTGCGAGATTTAGACTCCCAAACTCGATCTAAGTTAGTGTCTATTTAATTTTAGCTTAGCTTAAGTGACAATCCCTTTCAAACCTCTCCCCTGTCTTTTAGCTAACATAGCATTAGTTAGGGTGCCAGATCTCTTATAGATCTGGAGATTTATCACATTTTTAAACAAACCTCCCTGTGGGCATTCCCTTACTCACCATCTTTTTAAAACTTGCTACAACAGACCCTGATTACTTGTAGGTCTGTGTGAGTGTGTTCTGCCCAGTCTTATTAGTGATTTTAGACCCTATTTGAAGGGAAGGTAAACACCCCAATAGGCGCCTGAAATAGACGACCGGATCACAAGATATCATGAAAATACAAAAACTAGAGCGCAACGAAATAAGGAAATCAAGAATCAAAAACCAAAACAGATCGCACGGGAAAATGAAATTTTTTGAACTATATATAGAACGTACCCAAATCGCGCGTGTGAACTCACGCGCTCAACCCAATCACGCACCACAATCTCCACGCTTAATTTGAATCAAACAATCAATTTTTAGCGCCTAAATTAATCATCGCCCTCTCAAACTAACCCGACCTCCTGGTCACACGCCACCTACCAGGTGCGTAATTACCTCAAGCGTCCGAGCCGGCACGCACTAATGCCAACAGTAATTTCAACAGTGGCCAGCCACCACCCTAATCCTGCACTCAATACTGTGCGTTTAACTCAGTTAAACGACTAGACATCGGTGCGTAATGACCTTTCGACCCTCTGAAATGTGCGCTCCCACTCCAGCGCGGAATTAGTTTATGCGCCCGTAGTGAAGCGCACAACTCTCCAAAAATACAAAATATGTACCCATAATAGCAGGGTCACAAGACCAAATTAGGAGACTTTCGACACTGATTACCAACCTAAACTACGCCCTTATTAAGGCTAATCCAAAAACACTTCTGACTTAGAACATATACACCCCATGCCAAAAATGAAAAAATCCCCCCCAACATCGTTTATACACTTCAACTAAGACCAAACTAAACTTTAAAAAATGAAGAAATACCCCAACATCACCTAAACACTCCAACTAAGACCAAACTAAACAAGACTAAACACAAAAAAATGCCCCCCATCATTCATGCACTTGAACCTAAACTAAACTAAACTAAAAACTGCTCCCAGCACACCCCGGATCAAAATAAATAAATAAGATCAGACCGAATATAAATAAATAAGCATCACACTCAAAACAAGTCGAAGCGAACTACCAAATAAACCAAAGTTTACTAAGTAGAAATTACCACAAAAGAAATAAAAACATAATCACTTCATAAAAAAAAAATGATTACAAAAAACACCGAGAGCATACCCTCTGAGTATACAACTTAAAATAAAAAACTTAAAACCCGCATGTTTAGGCAGTGCCTGAATTCCGATTTATTCGGGAAATAAGGAATCTCGGAGAAGCCCAGAGGAGGGATGCACCCTAAAAAAATTCTGACAATGACAACCTTTCCCCACCCCGAGCCGACAGAAAAGAAAGAGTGGCTCACGGAAAGCCACCCAAGATCTGCGGGATCTACCATTGGAAGCTCATCTTCGAAAGCATAACAAGGAGGAGCAGCTAACACTGAATCCACAGAGCCTACCGAGGAAAAATAGGCATCGGTCACGAGAACTCTGACCCTGCCTTATCCTTTGGTTTCCTTTCTACCACCTTTTTATCCTCCACCTCTTCCCTTAGCATGGTAGCAATTCGACTGCTACCTCACATTCCTAATCCCGTTCATTCCCAATAATCCACTTAATAATCACAATTCTTCTAATTCAATACCCGAAAAACAAAAGAGAAAGGTAGAAAAGACATTAATGAACAAAAATGCCCAAAATCATAAACAAACAAAAATGCCCCAAAACTTCTAATCTTAGAACTTGAAATGAAATTCAAAACAACGAGAACCCAAAGCCTTTAGCTCTCACATTTATAAACTATACCTCCTAAATTACCAGAGGGACAGGTGTCACACCTTCAAACCCTTCCAATCTAATTAAATTCAAAAGCAACAATACCCCCTGAAAGACCACAATCCATGACAACCTAGATAAACCAATAATCATGCAACACTTACCCCTCCAAGGGAACACAAACCCAAAGCAAAATCGATAAGCCAATAGGATTCAAACACTTAACCTCCATCTAAAAACCTCAAATTAAACCCTAAAATTCACATACTTTTAATAAGTGTCATCTCAAATTAAATAAAAGGACTAAACAAAATTACCTTAAACCCTAGACAAAACAAACAACAAAAGAAGGGCTTTCCCAAAATGAGACCCTAACTTGCTTAGGACCACACAAAAATGCCCCCAACAAACCCCAACAGAACCAAGTAAACCCTCTAAACAAAATTCCATAGAAAAAACTCATCTTGGGATAAAAGCTAAATCAAATCCTAAACTAAATCAAACAAACAAACCAAATATGCCTGACTAATCCATTAAACAAGTTGAAACAAATAAATAGACACAATAAACAAAAAATATAATACTTCTGTATTAATAAAAAAATTCTTTACAAGTATCACCGGAGGCATACCTCTTGAACTTATAACCTAAAACGAAAACCTAGAACCTAACTTACAACCCAAAACGAAAACTAAAAACCCAAAATCAACACAAAGCGAGGAGCAGAACGCCCAATCGGAGGCCTCAGAATGATTACCACCAGACTTGGAGCATCCAATCGGAGGGTTCAGGAAGGATTGGTTAGGAAACACATCCCTCCACTCGTAACTCCTCTTCTGCCATTTTCATCTCCACCACCACTGCCTCCCCTACGCTGCCTTCACTGCTCCCTAAAACAGATCGATGTGAAGGCTGGCGCCCTCATTCCCAATACCGCCTATTCCTAGAATAATGACATCCCCGAGCATCACCTCAGGATGAAGATCACGCGAAATTACAAACACAAGAAGAAACGGCATCCCAATAGGACGGTTAGATCATTCGATATCGCTAAAACACGAATTTTATAACACAATAGATCCAGAAAAAGTAAAACTCGAGACTAAACCAGAGAATGAGAAACAAATGAAGGCTCCCTCGCTTATATAGAGTGTGGAATTAATCACGCGCCTAGACATGACGCTCCGGTCACGCACTCACTATAGACCGCACCCTATCAAACGACTCACTCACGCCACCCAATACAAAAGGTCGCTCACACAGTGACCTGGTGACTCCTCAATCCCACGCAATGATTAAAGCGCATAACTCAATCACACGTATACTCAAACACGCGTAAACAGCTCTTCGAACCTATGATCACACACTCGAAATAAGTGCACAATCATATTAAGCGACCTAAACCAGGCACGCGATGCCTGACTTTGTACAAAAATCTATACCTTCACATCTTTCTACCTCACCTTAGTCAAAACTCTCTTGTCCCATCGCGTAGCCTCACAGGCTGTTCAGAGAGAAAGAAGGAGAGAGCGATAGCCGCTCATGCACATCCCACCACTATAACAAGCACACACATGACACCACCTCAATATCTAGTCCCATCGCAATAAATTAGCCATGCTCTTATGTCCCATCGCGAAAAGCCAAAAGCAAAATCCCCCGAAAACACGAGCACACCGCCCAAAAAAAAAGCTAAGCCAATCACGGCACAGTCACGACATGATAACCCAAGATCTGCCAAAGAAAGAAAGAATACAATTATCACATAAATATCCTACCAACATCCCATCTCTAACTATGTTCAGCCAATATCCCATCACAAACATCACTACCTAAAAACAAAAATAGAGCTTAGACAACACCTACCACGCCGTATGAAGAAAAGAGGGAAAGCTCTATCGTGTCCCATCGCTAAAGCAAAGAGCTCTCTCTCCCGAATTGAGCCCCACGTTCCACTAGGACTAACCCAGCACGCAGCCAAAGAAGGAGAGAATCCCCAAGTCTCATCGCGACATCACTTCTCCAAGATAAGGCATCACATTGGCAACCGCAAATCTCTGCCATAGCGGACCTGAAGAAAGAAAACCTCCAAAGTCCCCTCGTGACACTACAGCACCACCAGACCGCACAAGCTATGCATAATTTAGGAAAGTATCACCCCAAGGTAAGTACTACCCACTTTTCAATTACTCGATATTCCTTATAAATATAGTTAGCTATGATTAAGTCAAATATTTTTCAAAACTCGTCTCTCTCAACTTGCAAATCACTGTAGTCCTCCCATAAGAGACAATCATCAGTATTCATCGAGAATGTTAGATGGAGTATCCGGCATGCCAAGTGTCATCTTAAAAACCACATAAACGGTCGGGTCCACAAATCCCGTTCCGGTGGATCGACATCTCGGAAACCATGTTTTTCGTCGATTTACCACTGAATTGATCTTAAGTTAGGACTCCCAAATTTTCAAAACCCCTACTTCCAAAAAGAAAAAAAAAACTCTCTTACTCCTCAAACCAAAAATCTTTTACTCCTACTTCTAAAACCAAAACCAAAAGAAAAAAAAATAATCAAACTACCAAAAGAAGGAAAATAATAATAAACAAAGAGACTCACTTACCAAAATTCACTTCAATTACCAGCCCAAACCGGCCATTACCCTGAGAAACTGAACAATGAGTATATTTAATCTAAGAACCTATAAATGCCTATTGGAAAAGGAACGCCTGACGCACATTACTGTGAGCAATGACGCACCCGGTCTGACATGACTTGCGAAAGCCTTTGACATTATATTACATTGTATTATTGGTCCCTGGACCTTATGGACATTTTTATGATGTCCCCCCGATACCTTGACTGCGTCATATCCCTCTGTTTGACTACCCCTTGCAGTAAGTCACAGCATGCGGCGGGATGCCCCTTGCACCCACAGATTAGGATATGGTGATTCTCCTTTTTGTTTGACTGTCACTCGCAGTAGGTCGTGTCATGCGATGGGATGCCCCTTGCACCCACGGAATAGGATACGCTGACTTCCCCCGTCGACTATCTATGACAACGAGTCACAATACGCAATAGGATCGCCCTTGGGCATCCACAGCATAGAACACACCTTTTGACAGCTATCACTGGGCCCCCAAATGCTCTATTTTAGCTTGTGCTGATAGATGAGAAAGCCAAGCATGTCATATCAGCATCCCCAGTTCACATTTATGATTTCTTGAGAGAAACGAGAAGACACCTCGAATGAGGGGTGTCTGCTTCTTCGACGCGTTCTTACTTTGCAAGAGCGCGCTGAAGAGGGGCATCTGTAGACACTCCCATTTTTCCCTCTTGGAATATACAAATCTATTTGGTCAACCTTTGACCTCATAACCCTAATGTGGGACCATATATTGAAATAATAGTATATGACTAAACACAGGCTAAAACAATAGCTCTGTGGCTCAAATCCCAATGTTGGGAGACTATTTACTAAAATAATAGTATATAGTCAAAATGCAGACTAAAATAATAGTCTTGCTTTTTAGACCTCTTTATCCTAATGTGAGACCATATACTGAAACAATAGTATATGGTTGGACGCAGGCTAAAACAATAGCTCTGTGACTCAGGCCCCATAACCCTAAATTTGGGACCATACACTGAAACAATAGTACATGGCTGAACACGGGCTTAAATAATAGCTCTGTGACTCAGATCCCAAAGTAGGGAGACTATATACTGAAATAATAGTATATAGTCAAAATGCAGACTAAAATAATAGTTTTGCATTTCAGACCCGACCCGGATCCAGACAACCCCAAATTACGCGCCTAAAACCACGCGTGTAATTCGATCGCACACTAAACCACAAACGTGTAATTAGTCCCCTTTCAAACCAGACTTCCTTTCCCAGACCACCTCGAGACTCGATTATGCGCCAGACATGGCACACGTGATCGGATTGAGTGCCCCACCACCATAGTGCAATTGGCCTACGCTCGACCTAGTCTTACCGTCCTTGACCCCCAAGCTTCCTTGATCAAGCGCTTCAAATGAGACACTTAATCGGATTGCGCACTCCACACTGGGCGCACAATTAATTCTAACATGATTAGAATTAGGAAACTTGCTGAGCAAGTCAACTGATCGATCACTGAGTCGGTGACCGACTCAAAGCGATTAAGCACCAAAAAATCGGCGCGCAATCAAGTTAAACGCCTGAAACAGGGCACTTAATTAGAGAAAAATCTATAAAATATTTTTTTCTAATTCGCCCGAGAGAGGCTGAAATTTTAGGAGAATGGAATTTTTTGGAATTTCGAAACCAGAGAACTCTGAGAACGAACCCATAGAGGAACATAGCCATGATTTCAAGATTCAAGCTTCGAATCTTCGGGATTTCTCTCCACAGCCTCAACCTTAGGTAAGAATTTAATTTTTGATCTCCGACCATAGATCTTAGTTCTTAGATTTAGGATTTTTTTCTTAGTTTTAAATTATTAATATTAATCCAGCTTAGACCGTAGCACCCATTTTCTAACCTTAATTTTAATACCTGGTTCTAGTTCTCAGTTTTTAAAACCAGCCCTTAATCTAACGGTCCAATTCACCAACCATAGACTCAATTCTGTTCTAAAATTTTAATCTCCAGTCCTATCATTAATCTCTAGTTCTAGTTCATAGTGTCTAGAACTAGTCCTTAATCATACGACCTAATTTTCTGATTTCGGACCCGAATTCAGTCCTAAAACTTTTAAATTCTAGTTTTAATTCCTTAGTTTAATATTTCTAAAATCCCAAATATTAGTTTAGTCTTCTATAATCCTAGTTTCATAATTTAATTCTTAATTATAATCCCGAAAATGACTCCGAAAGTCCAAAAATACTATTTTATAATTCAAAATTTCAATTTATCCTTAATCTCAACCACCCGATTCGCCTAAGGGAGCTTACGAAGGAAACTCGAGAATGAGGTCAATCCTCCATAGCATAGCAGGCCCAAAACCACTTTTTTAGGATTATTTTATTGCTTCAATTAGAATTAGAAAATCAAGTCCATAATTTTCTTAGATTTTTAGTATAATTAATTTACATATTTTATTTTGATTAGATCCTTAGAATTATTGCCTTCATTAGAATTTTAATAAAATTAGTTCCTCTATTTTAATTAGCTAATTCTAGCATAGTTAATTCGTTGCTTGATTAGATTCCAGTATAGTTAATTTCTTTTTTATTAATCTGAGTTTTAGTATAATTAATACATTGCTTTGATTCTAATTCTAGAAAAATTAGTTCCTTTACTTTAACTGGATTTTCGTATAGTTAGTTTATTTGTTTTAATTAGATTTTAATAGCATTAGTTTATTTGTTTTAATTAGATTTTAATAAAATAAATTCATTACTTAAATTAGAGTTCTAGTAAAATTAGTTCTCTATTTCAATTAGAATTGCAGTAGGACTAGTATAATTGCTTTCCTTAAAATTCTAGTACAATCAGCATGCTTGATATAATTAGAGTTTTATCAGAATTGATATATTTGCATTCCTAGTGTAATTAGGAGACTGATATTAATTTGACTTTTGGTAGTATTAGGACACTAAATTAATTAGAATTCTAATAGGATTAGGACACTACATTAATTAAACTCCTAATAGAATTATAATATTAGATCAAATCACTATAATAAACCCACACCACTAGACTCACAATAGAATTAGGAAATCTGAACCGATTTGAATTACAACAATAACAAGAAAGAAAAGAAAAACTGAACTATCTAAACTATAAGGTAGAGTCATAATTGTTGATGTTCGCAGGCGGACAATTCAGTAAAGAAGTGACCCACACCGGCTCTAAAGCGTGATCATTGACGTGTTGCATGTTATGGTATTTTTATGATACTTGCTGCTAACTTTATTTATAAATAGTGATAAGAATGTGTTAGTAAAAATAAATCAAAGGTGAATTGAAAAACACAAAATAGCAAGTCTAAAAATACACACAAACCTGCAAGATATAAGGCCTATCGTAACAAGTTTAGATAAGTAAGAGTTTATCCCACAGAGAGTATTGATCTAAATCACAAGGGTTGTATAGTAGTCTCCAGATCTAGCGACAGATCTGGCAGTCCTAACGGAAGGGTGTTTAGGTATCACTAAGCTATACTAAAACTAGGAAAAGATAAGAATAAACTACATCTAAATAAAGGGATAAAGAAGGATGATGATGTGTGTTAAAATAAAAGTAAAAGGCTGAGAAGTAAGCAGCTTAGACTAAAGGTTTATTTAATTATGTAACTTAGATTTAGGGCTATCTTATACAGCAAGTCCTTACCGAAGTGCTATAACTAACCTCAGCAAGGTAGAAGAATCCAACTTAACCCATGCCATTTGGGGAACTCTTAAGGCTATAGTCTGTCCACTCGAATGGTCACAGTCTATCTAATAGAGTCTGTCAAATCCCATTGATTAAGCCAGAAATTGCCAATCTAATCCAAGGGAGTAAGTTGATCAAACCTCATCCAATGAATTAAATCAGGCCATGAATACCATTGCAGACACTATGTTTGCCAGGCTACAAGCTCCCTAGTTCTGCGTATAAATCTGACTGACATTCAAAGGAGTTCCAACCCATAAAGCCCTCTGTGTATTGTCAAGGCCAACGACACATTGATGCCCACACAAAGGACCAGGAATAGGTTAAATAAGGATCTAAGCACAGCTGATTATTACTACAAAAGACCCATAATGACTCAGCCTCCCAGACCACAATTACTATAGAGAAGCCACATCTAACATCTGATAGCGGCCAAGTAAAATAGAGGGGAGTCTGTTCCTGCACAATCACACACTAGGCCAAAGGTCCAAGTGCAGAGAAGAAGAATCCATCTAAGATCTGTAACCAAGTTTGCCCTACGGCTATGGTTTGTCCACTCTAATGGTCACAGGCTATCCATAGAGGCTCCCTTACACACAAATACTGAGACAGAACAAGAAAACCATTGTCTGCCACCGTGGTCCCAAGGCATCACGCTCAAGCTTCCATGGGCCTTTCAATAAGCTCAAATCCTAAATGTATGCTATAGCCTGAACAGAACTATGGACAAATAAAAAAATAACAGATTGAGTAAGCATTCAAATATAGATTCTATTCTGGTGTGCCCTAGAAGCAAGGGTGAGGATGTGGAGTTGATTAAGTGGCCCATCTGCGACCTTTGGCCACCTTGGGATGCAGGGAATGGATGGGCACCTCGGGAGGTGTGCCCTAGAAATGTGAAATGTCCAAACAGTCCCTAAGAATTAGAAATAGGTGGGAGAGAAGTTGGAATCCTGAGCTTCGCACAGAAGACTTGAGTGCAGAAGCAAACTCACGAGGATGGATTTGCTGTGAAGGGAGCTCGCGAGGCTCTGCTCTGCTACGAATGGTGCGTCTCGCGTGGCTGCAGCTTCAGGTGATGTAGCTCACTGGGTTCTCGTTGAGTTGTCAAGATGCTGTAGTGCATGCTGAAGAGGCTTGCGAGGTTCAACATTGTGTGCAGCTTTCTGTTGCTCGCGAGGCTCAGAACCGCATCTTGCGTAGCTGGTTTTAACATTAAGGCGTGCGAGATCTGTGAGACAGGTTCATGTGAAGCCCGCGAAGTTTCAAAAGTGTGTGATTTAAAGGCTCGCGAGGTTCCCACTGAACCACGTGACAGAGTGATTTTCAGCTTCCAGCTGCACGACTTCTTCACGAGATATCTTCTGAAGCTCCTTTGTCCCTTAGCTGTGTGACAACTGCGTGATCGATTTAAATGTTGCTGGCCTGCAAACTTTGCAATAGCTACGCGAGGTAACTTCTGAGTGAAATGAACCTCGTGATAGGTTTAAGTGAAGCCTCGCGAGGGCTTATCTCTGTCTCATTGCTGCTATGCTTAGCCTGTTGCAGCAGCCTCCTTAACTTGGGTTCACCTTCCTCTCAACCATTGGACTTCTAGGACCCTCCTTGGCATGCAATATGGTCACCATGGTGTGTGCCACCATGGTGCATTCTCTGGTTTTGCCTCAACTCCATAGATTGGCATTAATTTCACTCTTCTTGGCTTAAAAAGATGGATTGCAGCATTAAGTTCTTATTTCCTATTTTCTATAAAAATACAATTAAAAACACATTATTAATATACTCAAAGGTCCATCAAAGGCTAGGTTGAGGGGTGAAGAATAGTTTTTTTCAGTGCTCAACACACCCCCAAACCTAATCTTTGCTAGTCCTCGAGCAAAGGTAAAATTAAAAATAACAGAAAATGCTCCCTATGGATGCATTTAGCATATGCACCAAGCCTTTTAAACCCCTAGGTGATCCCTAGTGGAGGAGTGAAGTCTCCTGAGGGTTTTCAGTGAAGATACCCACAAATTTCACCATTAAAATAGTTAAAGATAGTGCAGTCAATGATAACAAATTTGAATAAATAAAGCTTCATTCCACACCTGTTCTTTAAAATTCAGAGAAAATTATAGCAGTAAAGCAGCCATTTAAAACACAAAATCAACATGCATGTGCATCACCACCAATCATTTTACATCAGAAATTCAATGTGCAAAAATCAGTACCAAACTTGCCATAAATTCAAAAATCAGGGTGGATACAACCCCAATGAAATTAAAATTTAGACCCAATCCTCACCAGGGCTATCTCTCATCAATGAAATTCTAAGGGTGTTCACATTCAAAGCAGCTCAAGAGCAGTTACAGACCCCAAATGGGCCTGCAAGCATGAGCATAGGCAAAGCTTCTAATTTCTGACATCCTGACTTTGCACCATAGATTGGACACTCCCTCATCTCCACATGATAGCTCATTTCACTTTGGATCTACAAGGTCTTTTGATGAGTTGTAATGTAGCTTATGAGTGAGGTTTATAAAGAATAAAAGGATAGAATGGATCAAAATTGAGAAATCAATAAGGTAAAGAGTGATTCATGACTTCACAACCTTCATTAAAGCACAACTTCATCTTCTTTAGTGTTTTTTTTTTCAGAGTCAAAGTGGTCAGCTTCTTCTCTTCTTTTCAATTTTTCAGATGATGATCTTCTCTTGAATTCTCTTATATATATATATATATATATTATTTTCTTTTATATATATATATATTTTTTACATTTTGGTTTTGGTTTGGCACACATAACCATTGATGCACTGCTAATTTTAGACTGCTTCTCTTCCACTTCCACCAAATGTTGGACCCAGCTCACCTATCTTCAACTTCTCCTTTACCTTCTGAATTCTCATAGTGAGGAACAGGTTGAATTAGGTTATGAGGTTAAGGTGCAAGTACTCCGGTATTTGTTGAAGAAAAAATAGGCTTTTCAAAGCTCAAAGAGTGTATGCAAAAGGGCAGTTTTAAAAGATTGGATTTTCAATCTCAAACTATCCATATGGAGGCCTTGGATCATTTCGTTAGTGTCATGAGTGCTGTCAATTAGTTTTGATTTGGAGGTGCCTAACTTCTAGTGACAAGGTCTTAACTCAATCAGTCCTTAGAGCAAAAAAAATACCAAAAACGCACTTCAAAAGAAAATGATGGGCCCAAATCTCACTAGGTATGGTCCTCAAATTAACCCATGGGGTGTATTTTCATCTTTTTCTCTCCTCTTAGGTTAACTAAGTACTAACTGAAAAAATTTCTGATGTTAGCTTCATGGTGGTGCAAAGATTTTAAAATTTTTAGTTTCAAAATGTCTGCAAAAATTTTTAATTTTCCACAAATTTTCTCATTCTAACAAGTTAGGAGGGAATTGACTTTATTCATCCCAATTAAACCAACACTGCTGCACTAAAGTTAACTATTCTATTGGCAGACCTACCCTGCCACACCCCCAAATCTAAGTTAAGTAGTGTCCTCACTGTTTCATGCAAAATGTTTAGGGGCAGCTGGGTTTGTAAAAGAAAAACAAACTAAAATACAGCAGAAAAGTAAAGAGAAAACTAAGCTAAAAGTGTAGAAAATTAAACTAAGAAAGAGAAAAGGAGAAAATATACAGAAAATGACAACTAAGAAAGCAAAACAACTACACACAGTCCTAAAAACAGCAAGTATATACAAAAACAAACACAAAACTAAACACCTAAAAAATAAAATCCTAAACAAAACTATCTAAAATTGATCTGAGTATGAACCTATATGATGGCAAAGAGATATCAGCGTGAATAGCACACATTAAAAAAAATAAGATTCGTACCAAAATCAGATCACACAAACAGTCCGGATAGGGTTCATGGATCATAGGAAATTGAAGCAGCCTATCTGGAACTTAGCTGAAATAGAAAGAACTACAATATAAAAATGAAAGGCCATACCTTTGCATTTGCATCAAACCTGGTGTCCTTCCAACTCAGGAATTACAATTTCGTGAGAGATATAGGGAGCAGGCAATCACAGGCAGCAAAGGTGCCTAAAATGGCTGAGGGCAGTTGTCCAAGTGAAGTGGTGCACCACTAAGAATCCCAAAATGAGTACTTTTCAGCACATAGGTAGGGGCCTCCTCAGTCCATACTTCAAAATTTTTAGCACACACCTAAGCCCAGATCCAGTAGTTTGGGTGAGGTGGATTCTACCGTCTCCATAAAAATAGCAACTGACAAACAATCCTCATTTTCTTTATCATAGCCTTCCCCTTGGAAGGAGGAGGCCCATTAAAAAAAATTGAGGAAATGGCAGATGAGGTACTGCTGGTCTTCATTAGCCGACACATCAATTTTTTTTTTTTATTATAGCTGTACTTTATTCAAACATTATAAAGACACAAAAATTCTAAAACAGAAAATGAATTAAAATTTCAAAAATCACACAAAAACTAAAACCGGCATTATTCAAACACTACATCTATAAAGAATATAGCTCAACAAAAACACAGATTACTATACTAGATCAAAACTCCAGGGCAATGGCGCCAAAAATTTGTTATGGTATTTTTATGATGCTTGCTGCTAAATTTATTTATAAATAGTGATAAGAATGTGTTAGTAAAAATAAATCAAAGGTGAATTGAAAAACACAAAATAGCAAGTCTAAAAATACACACAGACCTGCAAGATATAAGGCCTATCGTAACAAGTTTAGATAAGTAAGAGTTTATCCCACAGAGAGTATTGATCTAAATCACAAGGGTTGTATAGTAGTCTCCAGATCTAGCGACAGATCTGGCAGTCCTAACGGAAGGGTGTTTAGGTATCACTAAGCTATACTAAAACTAGGAAAAGATAAGAATAAACTATATCTAAAGAAAGGGATAAAGAAGGATGATGATTTTATCTTAAAATAAAAGTAAAAGGGTGAGAAGTAAGCAGCTTAGGCTAAAGGTTTATTTAGCTAGGTAACTTAGATTTAGGGCTCTCTTATACAGCAAGTCCTTACCGAAGTGCTATAACTAACCTCAGCAAGGTAGAAGAATCCAACTTAATCCATGCCATTTGGGGCGCTCTTAAGGCTATAGTCTATCCACTCAAATGGTCACAGTCTATCTAATAGAGTCTGTCAAATCCCATTAATTAAGCCAGAAATTGCTAATCTAATCCAAGGGAGTAAGCTGATCAAACCTCATCCAATGAATCAAATCAGGCCATGAATACCATTGCATACACTATGTTTACCAGGCTACAAGCTCCCCAGTTCTGCGCAGAGATTTGGCTAACATTCATAGAAGTTTCAACCCATAAAGCCCTCTGTGTATTCTCAAGGCCAGCGACACATTGATGCTCACACAAAGGACCAGCAACAGGTTGAATAAGGATCAAAGCATAGCTGATCATTACTATAAAAGTCCTACAATGACTCAGCCTCCCAATCCGCAATTACTATAGAGAAGCCAGATCTAACATCTAATAGCGGCCAAGTAAAACATAGGGGAGTCTATTCCTGCACAATCTCGCACTAGGCCAAAGGTCCAAGTGCAGAGAAGAAGAATCCATCTCAAATCTATAACCAAGTTTGCCCTAGGGCTATAGTCTGTCCACTTTAATGGTCACAGGCTATCCACAAAGGCTCCCTTACTCATAAATACTGAGACAGAACAAGAAAGCTGTTGTCTGCCACCATGGTTCCAAGGCATCACGCTCAAGCTTCCATGGGCCTTTCAATAAGCTCAAATCCTAAATGTATGTTATAGCCTGAACAGAACTACGGATAAATAGGGAAATAACAGATAGAGTAAGCAATCAAACATAGATTCCATTGATCTGGTGTTTACTAACAATGAAATCCCTCAAGGCAGCAGCCTTATGCATAATAGCTCAACACCAATTCCCAATGTTTACTGAACTATTACAAAATTAAAATAAAACTATACATAAATGCTTACCAAAGGTTTAGCCAGCAAGTACTGAGCTAAAAGAGAAGAAAAAATGGAAAAAGAGGTGATCAAAACCCTAACCCTAAATGAACCAGGCTATTCCTGATTCAGATCTCAGGCTATTCCTGGATCAAAACCCTAATCCTAACCCTAAAAAGCTAAAACCCCAAATGGGGGATCTCATGCTAACCTTGGATAAATTACAAACAGGAGGATGTTCTATTTATAATGAATCCTTAAACTTTGGTGTGCCCTAGAAGCAAGGGTGAGGATGTGGAGTTGATTAAGTAGCCCATTTGTTACCCTTGACTGCCTTGGGATGAGTGGAATAGATGAGTGCCACGGGAGGTGTGCCCTAGAAATGTGAAATGTCCAAACAGCCCCTGAGAATTAGAAATAGGTGGGAGAGAAGTTGGAATCTCGAGCTTCGCACAGAAGACTTGAGTGCAGAAGCAAACTCGCGAGGATGAATTTGCTGTGAAGGGAGCTCGCGAGGCTCTGCTCTGCTACGAATGGTGTGTCTCGCGTGGCTGCAGCTTCAGGTGATGTAGCTCGCTGGGTTCTCATTGAGTTGTCAAGATGCTGTAATGCATGCAGAAGAGGCTCGCGAGGATCAACATTGTGTGCAGCTTTCTGTTGCTCGCGAGGCTCAGAACCGCATCTTGCGTAGCTAATTTTAACATTAAGGCGCGCTAGATCTGCGAGACAGGTTCATGTGAAGCCCGCAAAGTTCCAGAAGTGTGCGATTTAAAGGCTCGCGGGGTTCCCACTGAACCACACGACAGAGTGATTTTCAGCTTCCAGCTGCGCGACTTCTTCACGAGATATCTTTTGAAGCTCCTTTGTCCCTTAGCTGTGTGACAACTGCGTGATCGATTTAAATGTTGCTGGCCTGCAAACTTTGCAACAGCTACGCGAGGTAACTTCTGAGTGAAATGAACCTCGCGATAGGTTCAAGTGAAGCCTCGCGAGGGCTTATCTCTATCACACTGTTGTTGTGCTTAGCCTATTGCAGCAGCCTCCTTAACTTGGGTTCACCTTCCTCTCAGCCATTGGACTTCTTGGACCCTCCTTGGCATGCAATATGGTCACCATGGTGTGTGCCACCATGGTGCATTCTCTAGTTTTACCTCAGCTCCACAGATTGGCATCAATTTCACTCTTCTTGGCTTAAAAAGATGGATTACAGCATTAAGTTCTTATTTCCTGTTTTCTATAAAAACACAACTAAAAACACATTATTAATATGCTCAAAGGTCCATCAACGGCTAGGTTGAGGGGTGAAGAATGGTATTTTTCAGTGCTCAACATTGCAGCGTTGTTAAATATCTGCAGCTGGCGATCGTAACAAATGGTAAGACCTGAAAAGTACCACTTTTCACCCCTTAACTTAATCTCTTTCAGACCCTTAATCATTCAATAAATGTGTTTTAAGTCTATCTTGTAGGTAATAAGCAGCAGCTGCAGATAAGGCCCTAACCATGCCAAGAAGCCTACTGTTACCCCAGAAGTTCCTCAGAAGAAAGGAGGTTGAACCCAGATAGAGAATTGGTTGCAGCATAGGCACAGCAAAGCAGAAAGAAGTCAAGAAGAATGCCTCGCGCAGATATCGCAGGGTTCAATTAAACCAGAGAGAATGCTTTCGCGCAGTTGTCGCGGGCTTCTGAAGATAGCACACCAACTACTCGCGTCGTTCTCGTGCGGTTTGATGATAGAAGGGATTGAAAAGCAAACTTTGTGCGGTTCTCACAAGGCTCAGTCATAAGCGCTCGCGAAGCACTCACACAGTCTCGCACAGCTCAAAAGAGGATCCCTTAATCTTCTCATAATTCACTGAGGAGAGAGAGCTCCAGGCATTCCTGCGCGCAGCTGTCGCGCAGTGGCCGCGGGATACAAACTTTCAAGGAACTGCTCGCGTGATCCAGAAGCCCATGAACATTGTTTCTTTGTGAGGATCGCCACAGGATCCATCAAGGAACGAACTGCGCGCATAATTCCCGCACCATTCAAATGGAAAGAGCAATCTCACGACAACAAGAGCAATCTCGCGATGACCAAAGTATCAATCCCGCGACTGCAAGAGCTTCAAGTCAATTCAATCCCACGATGCCAATTCTATCATGCGACAAGACCTAGAAATCCTTTCTACCTAGTGAGGCTCGGGTTCTTAACCTCTCCCCACTTCTGTTGGGTAATCTGGGAACTTTTAGCAACTAGGGCACGCACTCCAATGCTCTAATCTCCATACACACGCCCTGAGGCATCCAAGGAACATAAATGAGCCATGATAGCATTGATAAATTAGGGTTTTCCTAACCCTAATTCTCAGAGAGCTGACTACTATATAAGCCTAAGCCTAGTTTAGGTTTAGGGGACTTGACTTCTGTACTCCTTGAAACCAATTGTAGAATTGCAGTAGGCTAAGGTTAGGGTTTAGGCAGTTTTCTTTTTCCCTTTTTCTTCTCTCCATAGTCCAGCACTTGCTGGCTATGCCTTTATATGTCTATTTAGAATAGATTTAATGGAGTTTTATAATAGGATTTTATGCATGTATGGGATTAGTGTTTTGTGAGTTATTCTGTACAAGGCTGCTGCCTTGAGATCCTCCATTGCTAAGTTATATTGTAAGCAATGGAGGATTATTTTTAAGAGTTTATTTAGATCCAAGTGACCAGTGTGTCCAAGTTAGGCACATTGCAGGCCTATGCCCCACCACAGGATCCACTAAATCTGAATCCCCATGGGAGCTTGAGCTGGTAGCCTTGTGAACATGGTGGTGGCAGCAATGTTCTTATTCTGTCTTAGACCTCTGTGAGGAGGGTAGCCTCTGTGGATAGTCTATGACCATTTAAGTGGACAGATTATAGCCCTAGGGTGAAGCCAATCCACAGATCTGAGACAGATTCTTCTTCTCTGCACTTGTGCTTGTAGCCTTGTGAGAGATTGTGCAAAGACAGACTCTCCTGTATTTGTATAGACCCACCATCAGATGGCAGATCTGATCTGGCTGTAGAGATTGTAGGCTTGTGACTGGATCACTGTTGTCTTTCCAAAGCAGTGAACAGCTAAGATTAAAAGCTAGTACTCAAACTCTTGCTGGTTCTGTGTGTCCAGGCTAGTGCACATTGCAGGCCTAGCCCCACACACAGAACTTTAGAGGTTGAGGTTCCTATGAATTCTTGAGCTGGTAGCCTGGAAGAAGTAGTGCCTACAATGATAAACTTGTTCTGACCTATCTCTGGATTGTGGTTCCTCTATTGGATAGCCTGTGACCATTCAAGTGGACAGGTTATAGCCATAAGGGATTGGATCATGGCACAGGGATGAGTTGGATCCTTTCTCCTCTTTGGTGATAATGTAGCTATTGGACAGGATTTCTATAGCAGCAGATCTGAGTTTGAGTTATAAGACCCATCAGATCTGTACCTAATAGCTTACTTTTCACCCTTTTACATTTATTTTCTCGTACTCTCACATTCTTCTCAACCCTTTTTGTAGTTTAGGCATTACGTTACCTTAGAATTTAGATAATAGTGACCTTAAATCCCCTTCCATTTAGGATTGCCAAATCTGTAGCCAGATCTGGAGGGCCTACTAAAGATAGCTCCCTTGGAGATTTAGATCAACTTTCCCTATGGGACAAACTCTTACTTATTAAAACTTGCTACAACAGGCCCTGTATCTTGCAGGACTGTGTATTTTTAGGCTTGCTGCTCTGTAGTTTTCAACCCACCTTTGATTTATTTTCACTAACCCCACTATTATCACTGTCTCGAATAAAGTCAGTAGCAAGCACTATAAATATCCTAACAAGTTTTTGGCGTTGTTGCCGGGGACTCTTGATCTATTAGTAGACCCTAGATTTTTGTATTCGTGATTCTTTGGTAGCTGTGCTTGTGAATAATTGATACTGTTGATTTACATTTGGAATTTTTCTTACAGATCTGGATAGCAGCAGAGAAGGAAAGTAGAACTGCACTGGGAGTCTAGCTACCTATGTTTGCACTTCTCTAACCTCAAAAACTCAGTCTATTTCTCTTTTGAAAATTCCATAGCAGTTGATTAGGATAGTTGTAATTTATTTTTTTAATTGCAATGTGTCTGCAAGTAGTCTTCCCTGTTGTTGGTGTGTGTGCATGTTAGGAAGGAGATCTCTCAGTCCCACATTAGAGCCTCCTAACCCTGAGATAGAAAGGGGCAAAAGACCAAGAAGGCCCAGACACACCACAGTCGAGCCCCCTACTGAAATTGAGACAGCAGCCATGGGTGAAGAGCAACCCAGAACATTGAAGGAATTGAATGCTCCTGATGATTATAATTCTCCATTTAGCATTCAATTCCTAGATGTTCAGGGAAACTATGAGATTAAAACCTTCATCATCCAAATGCTCCCCTCTTTCCATGGGCTCAGTAAGGAAGACCCCTACAAACACATTGACCAATTCTTGGCCCTGTGCACAACATTCTCCATCGCTGGTTTGGGACCAGAAGCCACCAGATTAAGGCTCTTTCCTTTCTCCCTAAAGGACAGGGCCAGCACCTGGTTAGCTACTCTCCCAAACAACAGCATCACTTCTTGGAAAGACCTCCAGACAAGATTTTTGACCAAATTCTTTCCAAAGACAAAAACCAGCCAATTGAGGAAAGCAATACTTGCTTTTGCCCAATCCCCAACTGAGGATTTCAATCAATCATGGGATAGATTGAAGGAGATGCTCAAACAATATCCCCACCACAAGATCCCTGACTGGCATCTTGTCCTGAGCTTCTATAATGGGATTAATGAGAAAAGCAGAGACATGGTAGATGCCTCTTGTGGTGGAACTTACATGCATAAAACAGCTGATGAAGCATGGGACTTGTTCGAGGTCATCAATGAGAATGCTTTCCAAAAGATGTCCTCATCAAGAACTGTTCAAGAGCCTTCTCCTAAGCTGGGGCTTACTGAAACTTCCAAAGGAAAGATGTATGAAGTTAGTGGAAACAATGACCTGAGAATGCAGATGGCCAATCTTTCTGATAAGTTTGATAAACTATTAACTGTGGTGCAGCCCAGATTGGCTGGCCAATCCTTGAGAAAGATAAAAAAACTTTCTGTAATTATCTCCTCCTCTCTTACCAATGAGCAAGAGGAAGAATTACTAACAATCTTGAGGAAGCACAAAAAGGTAATTGGCTGGACCATTACAGATCTAGGAGGGATAGATGCATCAATCTGTATGCACAGGATCCATCTAGAGGAGGGCTCAACACCCTCCAGGAAAATATAGAGGAAATTGAATCCTCACATGTAGGAACTGGTCGTAAAAGAAATTATTAAATTGCTATATGCTGGGGTAATTTACCCCATTTCTGATTCTGAATGGGTGGCACCTATCCAAGTGGTGCCCAAGAAATGCAACATGATTATCACCGAGTCTTAAGAGTCGAGACCATCGAGGAGACCCATCGGTGGAGAGTTTGCATCGATTATCAAAAGCTCAACTCTAAGACCAGAAAATACCACTTCCCTCTCCCATTCATTGATCAAATTCTGGATAAGTTGGCTGAAAAAGCTTTTTACTGTTTTCTTGATGGGTACTCAGGATACAACCAGATCCCTGTGCACCCTCTTGATCAAGAGAGAACTATATTTACTTGCCCTTTTGGCACCTTTGCTTACCAAAGGATGCCTTTTGGGCTGTGCAATGCCCCAGCCACCTTTCAGAGGTGTATGTATGCCATATTCTCTGATATGATTGGCAAATTCTTAGAAATTTTTATGGATGATTTTTCTGTATATGGGGACAGTTTTTGCCAATGTTTGCAACACCTCCACATGGTCTTGCAAAGATGTGAGGAGACCAATTTAGTCTTAAGTTAGGAAAAGAGCCACTTCATGGTAACACAAGGTATTGTGTTGGGCCATGTAGTCTCTAAAGATGAGATTGAGGTAGATAAGGCCAAAGTTGACCTCATTGCAAATTTGCCCCCTCCAAGAATAGTCAAACAAATCAGATCTTTCAATGGATATGCTGGATTCTATAGGAGGTTCATCAAAGACTTCAGCAAAATTGCTAATCCATTGTGCCACTTGCTCTGCCAAGATGTGCCCTTTGACTTTTCTGCTGAATGTCTTGAGGCTTTTAAAACTTTGAAGATTTGCCTCACCTCTGCCCTTGTACTCTAAACACCTGACTATACACTGCCCTTTGAGTTGATGTGTGATGCATCCGACTTGACAATAGGTATTGTTTTGGGTCAAAGAAAAGATAAGCTGCCAGTGGTCATTGCCTATCTTAGCAAATCACTTGCAGAAGCTCAGCTGAATTACACAACAACTGAGAAGGAGCTTCTGGCAGTGGTTTTTGCTGTTGACAAATTTAGACCTTACCTACTTGGGTTTAAAATTGTAATTTTCACAGACCACTCAGCATTGAAGTACCTATTTTCCAAGAAGGATGCTAAGCCCAGGCTGATTAGATGGATACTCCTGTTGCAGGAGTTTGACATTGAAATCAAGGATAAAAAAGGTGTAGAAAATGTGGTGGCTGACCACTTGTCCAGAATTGTGTTAGAGAAATGTATTGATGGTCCTACAAATGATGTCTTCCCGGATGAGCAATTGTTTGCCATCCAATCCTTGGTTCCTTGGTATGCATGCATTGTCAATTATCTAGTTATAAGCAAGATTCCTGTCCATTGGACCAAAATAGACAAAGACCTGTTTTTCTCACAGGTCAAATTCTTTTTCTAGGAGGAACCTTGCTTATACAAATATTGTGTAGACCAAATCATCCAAAAATGTGTTCCAGAAAGTGATGTCCTTAGCATTCTGGCCATGTGCCATGAAAATGTCTATGGGGGTCACTTTAGTGGAAGAAAAATAGCTGATAAAATCTTGCAGTGTGGGTTCTATTGGCCCTCTCTATTCAAAGATGCCAATACACACTGCAGGACCTATGAAAAATGTCAGAAATTAGGAGGGCTGTCCAAGAGAAACTCAATGCCTTTGAGCCCATCCTTGTTGTAGAACTGTTTGATGTCTGGGGTATTGACTTTATGGGCCCCTTTCCTCCTTCCAATGGTTATCATTTCATCTTAGTGGCAGTGGATTATGTTTCAAAATGGGTAGAAGCTATTGCCACAACAACCAATGATAATCAGGTTGTCCTTAAGTTTATAAAGCAGAATATCTTCTCAAGATTTGGCACCCCTAGAGCTATTATCAGTGATGGGGGTAGCCATTTCTGTAACAGAAATTTCAAGAGCTTGCTCAAGAAATATTCTGTCAACCATAGGATTGCTATTCCCTACCACCCACAAACCAGTGGGCAAGTTGAAATTTCAAATAGGGAGATCAAGCACATCCTTGAGAAGACTGTGAGGACTGACAAGAAGGACTGGGCTGAAAAGCTTAATGATGCACTGTGGGCTTATAGGACTGCCTATAAGACTCCCATTGGGATGTCCCCTTTCAAACTGGTTTATGGCAAGGCTTGTCATCTCTCAGTAGAGTTAGAACACAGGGCCTATTGGGCCATTAAACATTTAAATCTAGACCTAACTTCTGCTGGTCATCATAGGTTGCTACAGCTGCCAGAATTGGATGAGTTGAGGATGGATGCATATGTCAATGCCCAGATCTACAAGGAAAGGTCCAAAGTTTTCTTTGACAAGGGGCTGTTAAGAAAGAGTTTCATAGTTGGTGACAAGGTTTGGTTGTTTAACTCCAAACTTAAATTTTTTACTGGCAAACTGAAATCCAGATGAGAAGGTCCCTACATTGTCATGAGTGTTTCCCCATCTGGTGCTGTGAAAATCAAGGATCCCAAGTCTGGGAAAACCTTGAAGGTGAATGGTTAGAGGCTTAAGCCTTGTTTTGAAAAACCTGCTGAACCCATGGACACCATTCACTTTCAAGGGGATCCTTCATTAAACTTATCCACAGGTGTGTCAATATTGTATCATATGTACCTTGGTTTTGTTAGATTTATCTTGCATTCTTTTGTTCACATTCTCTAGGAAATTTTAGTGGCCCCACTTGAATCTGGACCTGTCTGGTTTGAATTTTATTTACTTGGTTTGATGATTATTGCTCTTGGATTGATTATTTTTGCTTAATGCATAATGTGGGAGGGTGATTTTTGTTGTCTTTGCTTGAATGATTGATTTTAATGTGTCTGGGGGTACCCCTGGTGGTGAGAGTCATGCCTAGGATCCAACCCCAACATCAATGGAAATGGCAGAACAGAGAGCACATGCTCTATGTTTACTACTTTGCTGTCGTTGGGTTCAAAAGGAGGCCTAAGAGACTCTCGCGCAGTTCACATAGAAACATTCAATAGCTGTCGAGAGATTCAAGTAAACCTGAGAACCTCTCGCGTGATCCAAATAGAGCATTTCACTAGCTGTCGTGAGGTTCAGCAGAAAGCCTGGGAGACTCTCGCGCAATTCAAAAGGAATACTTCATTAGCTATCACGAGATTCAAAGGCTATCACGAGATTCAAAGTGAACCTCAGAGCCTTTCGCAAATCCAAAAGTAGGCTTGGGAGCCTCTCGCGCAATTCACATGAATTCTTCACATGCTGTCTCACGCTCTAAGGTCAACCTGGGAGATTGTCGCGCAATCCATGTTGAATAGCACCTTCGCTAGGTTTCACTTCCAATCCCACAACCAGATATTCCACAGCGCGCCAAGCTTAGTGACAAATATTTTAACCCCATGCTTGTCTCCCTTCCCAGTACTCTCTCTTTCGTCTTCATCCAGTGAAACCCTAGCTGCCAGCGCTCCTTTTCCTCTCCCCTCCAGCGTCGATCCTACAACCCATCATTCACACCAAGAATCTACAGATTTGTTCCTAGCATCACCCCCATCTATTGCCCTCCACTCAAAGATCTCGCAGTGCCCTGTGCGATAGATCGAACTAAACCCTACAATTTTAGGGTAAGCACCCAAATCTCAGTCCCCATTTCTCATATTTAAAAGTAGAGTTTGGAATGGCCCCCAAGAGTGCACCAAAGAAGAGGGGCAAGGATAAGGCCCCTGTTGATTCGTCTGCTAAGAAGGTCAAGACTTCAAGGACACAGAAAAGAGGGAAGGAGGTGGTTGGGGAGGTGGAGGAGCCAACCCCTAAGTTTTCTAGAGATGAATTTTGAGCAAAGTACTAGTACTGCCGCTATTTAGACTCTGTTTGCCTCAAACTGTTTTATCATTTGCAATTTTTGCTAGGCATGTACTAGTATTGGGGAGGCTATTCGCATTTAAAAAAGGAATACATGTGAAGGGTAGATGTTGATGGCAACTGAGTGGATGCATGACATTGTGCAAGTACAGGCCTGAGCACAAATGGTGCAAAGAGGTTGAGTGTTGGTCTCGATCAAAGTGTTAAATGGCCTAATTTTCCTATTCGTGGGCCCTGTCAGAGCTTGCTCACGGAGTCATGAGGGCGCGCAAAGCAGTATTCCACATATTCTAGTGTACGCCACCTTGCAACCCCAAGAGATTGTTCTTCACGAGGATCCCCGCGCGATACAGGGGATCACCTTAATTACCAAGGCTAAAATTAGACCACCATTTAGTGTGAGCTCTCTTTTCCCATAATCAGTTGCGCGATTTATCATTCCCCGAGAAATCACAATTTATTGCCATACTTGGAAAGGGACAAAACTTTAATATGCCGATTCATATTCCAGTCCGGTCCTTTCTCCTCTAACCTTCGCAGTCCAGCCCTACCCATAACCATGGCGAACAACAAACTCACCGAGTTCCCAAACAAATTCTATCCTATGTGGTTGGACCCCCCACCGCCTAAGGAGCCGGACCCATTACAATTTCTTTGGGATGAGTATGAAGAAGTCCAGCGAATCCTGGCCAAGGAGGAGAAGAAAAAGGAGAAGAGAGAGAAGAAGCAAAAAATCAAACCACTTGCCTCTCCCCCACCATCTTCTTCCAACCCCCCACCACCTGCTCAACACCCATCCCCATGATCCTCATCTTCCACCTCCTCCCGGCTTATAATTCCTCTTCCATGGTAGGCTGAGCATATCCCTGAGCCAGGAGGAAGAACCATTTTGTCTGACAAGAAGTGTTGCTTAGATTGCTCTTAGGTTTCCAATTTTCTATCTTTTTGTAATCTGTTTGCTTTTGTCTCTATAATAAATTCTGTCAACATTTTGCTTATATGTGTGCGTAAATTATCATTCATTTTTGTGTGTTCTTTTTCGCTTTTATAGTTTCTGTTTTCTTATTTTTAGGTTTTCTGCTTGCTGCACATTTTGAACCAGTGAGGACACTGCTCCTCATGGTTTGGGGGTATGGCAGGGTAAGTCTGCCAATAGAATAGTTAACTTTAGTGCAATAATGGTGGTATAACTAGGATAAATAAAGTCAATTTCCACCTAACTTGATACAATAAGGAAATTTGTAAAAAAAATTAAAATATTTTTCCAGACTTTTTGAAACTGAAAATGTTAAAATCTGGACACCACCATGAAGCTAACATCAAAAAAAATTTCAGTTAGTACTCAGTGAACCTAAGAGGAGAGAAATAGATGAAAATACACCCCATGGGTTAATTGGAGGACCATACCTAGTGAGATTTGGGCCCATCATTTTCTTTTGAAGGGTTTGTTTTTTTTGGCATTATTTATGCTCTGAGGACTGATTAAATCAAGACTTTTTCACTAGGAGTTAGGCACCTCCAAATCAAAACTGATTGACAGCACTCATGACACTAAGGAAATGATCCAGGGACTTCATTTGGACAGTTTGAGCCTGAAAATCCAACCTTTTAAAAGCTGCCCTTTTGCATACACTAGTTGAGCCTTAAAAATCCTACTTTTCTTTGACAAACACCAAAATACTTGCACCTTAACCTCATGCCCTGAATCAACCTCACCCTCACTCTGAGAATTCAAAAGGTAAAGGAGGAGTTAAAGATAGTGAGAATGGTTCAACATTCTGTGGAAGGTGAAGAAAAGAAACTTATGAACAGCAGTGTATCAATGGTAGTTGTGTGGCAGTTCATCATGAAAATCATAAAAATATTGAATAAAAATAAAAAGAGAAAAAGAAAGAGAAGTCTAGAGAATAACATCATCTGAAAATTGAAAAGAAGAGGAAAAGCTGGCCACTTTGATTCTAGAATATATCAAGTAAGATGAAGTTTTGCTGAAATGAAGGTTGTGAAGTCATGAATCACTCCTTACCTTGCTGATTTCTTAATTTTGATTCCCTTTTTACCCCTTGATTCTTTACATTCCTCACCCATAAGCCACATTACAACCCATTCAAAAAGACCTTGTAGATCCAAAGTGAAATGAGCTGTCATGTGGAGATGAGGAGTTGTCCAATCTATGGTGAAAAGTCATGAGGATGTCAGAAATTAGAAGCTTTGCCTATGCTCATGCTTGCAGGCCCATTTGGGGTCTATAACTGCTCTTGAGCTATTTTGAATGTGAACACCCTCAGATTGTCAATATTGAGAGATAGCCCTGGTGAGAATTGGGTCTAAATTTTAACCTCATTGGGGTTGTATCCAACCTGAATTTTGAATTTAAGGCAAGCTGGGTACTGATTTTTACACATTAAATTTCTAATATAAAATGAATGGTGGTGATGCAAGCACATGATAATTATGAGTTTTAAATGGCCTGCATTACTGCTGCAGTTTTCTCTAAGTGTTAAAGAATGGGTGTGGAATGAAGCTTTATACATTGAAATTTGTGTTGTCATTAACTACACTATACTTAACTATTCTAATGGTGAAGTTTGTGGGTATCTTCACTGAAAACCCTCAGGAGACTTCACTCCTCCACTAGGGATCACCTAGGGGTTTAAAAGGCTTGGTACATATGCTAAATGTACCCGTGATCCCTACGAAAGTGACATTTAATTAGTCACAGCTTTGCTAAGGGACTATCAAAGATTAGGTTTGGGGGTGTGTTAAGACCTGAAAAGTACTACTTTTCACCCCTTAACTTAATCTCTGTTAGACACTTAATCATTTAATAAATATGTTTTAAGTCTATCATATAGGTAATAAGCAGCAGCTACAGATAAGGCCCTAACCATGACAAGAAGCCTACTGTTGCCCCAGAAGTTCCTCAAAAGAAAGGAGGTTGAACCCAAACAGAGAATTGGCTGCAGCATAGGCGCAGCAAAGCAAAAACAAGACAAGAAGAATGCCTCGCGCAGATGTCGCAGGGTTCAATTGAACCAGAGAGAATGTTTCGTGCAGTTGTCACGGGCTTCTGAAGGCAGCACACCAACTGCTCGCGTCGTTCTCGTGCGGTTTGATGACAGAAGGGATTGAAAAGCAGACTTCATGCGGTTCTCGTGAGGCTCAGTCATAAGCGCTCGCGAAGCACTTGCGCAGTCTCACGCAACTCAAAAGAGGAGTCTTTAATCTTCGCGCGATTCACTGAGGAGAGAGAGCTCCAGGCATTCCTGCGCGCAGTGGCTGTAGGATACAAACTTTCAAGGAATTGCTCGCGCGATCCAGAAGCCCATAAACATTGTTTCTTCGAGAGGATCACTGCGGGATCCATCAAGGAATGAACTGCTCGCGCAATTCCCGTGCCATTCAAATGGAAAGAGAAATCTCGCGACAACCTGAGCAATCCCGCGATGACCAAAGTATCAATCCCGTGACTACAAGAGCTTCAAGTCAATTCAATCTCGCGACGCCAATTCTATCACGTGACAAGACCTGGAAATCCTTTCTACCTAGCGAGGCTCAGGTTCTTAACCTCTCCCCACTTCTGTAGGGGCAATCTGGGAACTTTTAGTAACTAGGGCACGCACTCTAATGCTCCAATCTCCGTGCACACGCCCCGAGGCATCCAAGAAACAGAAATGGGCCATGATAGCATTGATAAATTAGGGTTTTCCTAACCCTAATTCTCAGAGAGCTGACTGCTATATAAGCCTAAGCCTAGTTTAGGTTTAGGGGACTTGACTTCTGTACTCCTTCTTGAAATCAACTGTAGAATTACAGTAGGCTAAGGTTAGGGTTTAGGCAGTTTCTTTTTCCCTTTTTCTTCTCTCCATAGTCCTGCACTTGCTGGCTATGTCTTTGTATGTCTATTTGGAATAGATTTAATGGAGTTTTATAATAGGATTTTATGCATGTATGGGATTGGTGTTTTATGAGTTGTTCTGTACAAGGCTGCTGCCTTGAGATCCTCCATTGCTAAGTTGTATTGTAAGCAATGGAGGATTATTTTTAAGGGTTTATTTAGATCCAAGTGACCAGTGTGTCCAGTTAGGCACATTACAGGCCTATGTCCCACCACAGGATCCACTAAATCTGAATCCCCATGGGAGCTTGAGCTGGTAGCCATGTGAACATGGTGGTGGCAGCAATGTTCTTGCTCTGTCTTAGACCTCTGTGAGGAGGGTAGCCTCTGTGGATAATCTGTGACCATTTAAGTGGACAGATTATAGCCCTAGGGTGAGGCTAATCCACAGATCTGAAATAGATTCTTCTTCTCTGCACTTGTGCTTGTAGCCTTGTGAGAGATTGTGCAGAGACAGACTCCCCTGTATTTGTATAGACCCACCATCAGATGGCAGATTTGATCTGGCTGTAGAGATTGTAGGCTTGTGACTGGATCACTGATGTCTTTCTAAAACAGTGAACAGCTAAGATTAAAAACTAGTACTCAAACTCTTGCCGGTTCTGTGTGTCAGGCTAGTGCACATTGCAGGCCTAGCCCCACACACAAAACTTTAGAGGTTGAGGTTCCTATGGATTCTTGAGCTGGTAGCCTGGAAGAAGTAGTGCCTACAATGATAAACTTATTCTGGCCCATCTCTGGATTGTGGTTCCTTTATTGGATAGCCTGTGACCATTCAAGTGGACAGGTTATAGCCATAAGGGATTGGATTATGGCACAGGGGTGAGTTGGATCTTTTCTCCTCTTTGGTGATAATGTAGCCATTGGAAAGGATTTCTGTAGCAGCAGATCTGAGTCTAAGTTATAAGACCCATCAGATCTGTACCTAATAGCTTACTTTTCACCCTTTTATATTTATTTTTTCGCACTCCATCATTCTTCTCAACCATTTCTGTAGTTTAGGCATTAGGTTACCTTAGGATTTAGATAATAGTGACCTTAAATACCCTTCCATTTAGGATTTCCAGATCTATAGCCAGATCTGGAGGGCCTACTAAAGATAGCTCCCTTGGAGCTTTAGATCAACTTTTCCTGTGGGACAAACTCTTACTTATTAAAACTTGCTACAACAGGCCCTGTATCTTGCAGGACTATGTATTTTTAGGCTTGCTGCTCTATAGTTTTCAATCCACCTTTGATTTATTTTCACTAACCCCATTCTTCTCACTGTCTCTAATAAAGTCAGTAGCAAGCACTATAAACATCCTAACAACAAACTAGGAACCTTCCTAGAAAACCTCCCCCCTTTTTTATTTTATTTCTAACCTTCCAAACGCCATCTTGCTAGAGTCCACTTGGATAGAATTGGGCCACTGATTCAACGGGGACCGAGAGGAACCCAGAAAAAGCGCACACCAACAATTGGGTAAGTTTCTTTTCTTAAGTTATTTCGTTATGTTTTATTTAGTGCTCTTACTAATATTGGGTTGAATATTTTCAGTGTCAGCTTGCCGAGGACCTCTAGCTGAAGGAGGCTACAGCTGCTTCTTTCACCCAGAGAGTCAGGTATATGTTGATTTTGGTTTATTTAGTTATTTAATCTGTTGATTGGCTTTATCTTATGAGTTTGGTGTTTATCATTTGCTCCTCTCTTGCCCAAGTTATCCCTGACTCTGCTCCTGAGGCTCCCCTTTAGGACCCTACTCCTCCTCCTACCCAGGTATCTTGAGCTAATGTAGTTTTTTTTGGTTTTTGGTTTTGTGGTCGTGACAGTATCTGATGTGCTGTCATCTGTATTGCAGCTACCTACATTTGAGACCCCGATTCCACTAACGGCTCCTACTGATCCAGTCACTACTGCTACTGAAGAGCATCTTCTATAGGAGCGAGCTAGTCTGGTATGCTTCTGTTACTCTTAAATCTCACTGTATTATATGTGCGTATCTTCTTAGCCTTGTTCGTGTTTTGTGTGTAGGTGCGTGAGTTGGAGGAGTCTCGATTAAAGCCACAGCGCGCTGTGGCTCGTCAAGTGGTGCCTAAGGTTCCCTCTGACCTCTCAGAGTGGCATCTTCAGGAGATGACCATGGACCGGGTCGAGCGCAGGACCCGGACGGCAAAGTTGGAGAGTGCCCGTGTCGTAGCACGTGCTGAGATGCAGTTGACGATAGATCTTTTATAGCACGAGCTGGCAAGAGTAGGAGGGAGAGTGAGAGGGATGCTCGATCACTTCCCTGGGTCGGGGTTGAGGGCTAGTGGCTCACTGGATGAGATTCATCATGCGACTTGTGAGAGCATGCGAGCTTATGCTCAGATAGATTCAGTTCTCAGGCCCTTGTTTGCCTTTGATCCTCTATGTTCACTGTCTTGGTGAGTCTCCAGCCAGGCGAGTGAGGGAGGTTCTATAGCCAAGCCTTCCTCTTCTAGGAGGCCTCGACCTACTCCCTAGGCTTCAGCTAAGGCTTCAGTGGACCAGTCTCCTAGTTCTCGAATCGATGATGTTGGGAAAGTGGTAAACACCCTCGCAGAGGCAGCGGAGGGAGTAGGGTTGTGTACATATTTTTTTTTTTTTTATATTTCCTTTTTTTTGTACTCTTTTGCTTATTGTATATATAGGGGCTATGCCCCCAGTGACATTTGTAAAAAAAAAATGATTTTTGAGGTGTATATAGACAGATTTTTATTTTGGATGTACCTAGTATCGCTTCTTTCTTTGTTTTACCTTCCATACTTTAGCTGCTTACTTAGGTGTCGTCACCAATTATTGGGACTTAGATACTCCTCAAGTTAGCCCAATAATAGTTGAATGTTGCTTCGTATCTACATATGAGGATAGAATCATTAATAATTTTATTTTCTGCCTTGCTAACTGTCAAGGGGGGAGGTATCTTAAACCGAAGTTTGGCAACAAATGGGAAGTATCATTGTAATTTTTTTCTTTTTTTTTGTCTACTATTTTTCATTACAAGGGAAGGGAAACAATACAATAGGGAAAGTAAAGTACTTGAAGAAAATTCTAAAACTAAAAAAAAATGCCCCGATGTAGGAGCGTGATAAGGTAGGCAGTGTAGTATCTTCGGCAGTCTTCCTTGAGTGATGACCTGGTTGTTCTGCGTCCTTTCTATGGACAAGTAGTGGATTTTGATATAACCCTTCTTCTGAATAAAAATAATTCCCCAGTGTCGAGATGCGATGGAGCTTTTGTAGTTTTGTCAGTACATGAGCCTATGGAGAGCTGTGTGTATTTGGCGGGTAGGTTTCGAGGAAAATTCTTTTAATAGCGTCGAAAGGTTGTTTGTGTATCTCAGTCATGTACTAGGTTTTACCTTTGGTAATGAGCATCTTATCCCATAGTCTTATTAGGAGGGGTATGCGGTGGATAGTAGATGATTGCATTAGTCATCATTAACAAGTTTTCGGTTTTATTTTCTAAGGATATCTTAGGAAAGGTTCTGAGTCGCTGCCCGAAAGTAAAGGAGCGAAAGGAGAGGGTAAGGCTCAATGACGTGGGCAATAGTTTGCACTTGACAACTTTAAAAGGGATAGGCAACAATCTTTTTCTCGGGTGGGCTGCGGTGGCATGATTGAGCTCTTCGTCATATTTCGGCACCATCAAAGTCTCATATTCTATAATTAGCAGGAGTTTTTCCTCCTCCCACCACCTTACGACGATATCTATTAGTGTAAAGGCACCAGGGAGGCCCTCATGGCATGCTTATACTTTCCTAACACAGTTGCAAAAAGGTCCTTGCAGTTTGCTTATGGTTCCCTAGGCTCATTGACTTGTTCACCCGTCGTATTGTTCTCACTCAAGTATGCTTCTATTATCTCTCTATTTTGATCTCTCGCTTTTGTCTCTCTCTTGAAGCATGTATATATTTTGAAAGCAGCATGCTAATGTAAAAATAGTGAGTTTTGATTAAACCTAACATCTTCATTTTTATGCTCTAACGTCTCCTCCAATGGCGGGAAAAAAAGGGTGAGAATCAGGTGTTGCCTATATTTTTAAAGGGGCGGGGTATTCCACTGGTCCTTCTGATCAAATTGCTCGAGTGAAAAGGTGGGCAGTGGGTCAAGAAACTTTGAAGGATATTCTCAAAAATAATGACGTACAACTACTGAATGGGTCATGATGATTACGGGGATGGTAGATATAAGTATTTGGCTATGGGATATGATGATCACGATGCTAAGGGTAGTATTTTCTCAGGTACATGGCGTTCCACGGGTTAGGAAGTTCCTCCCCATCTTGGCTCACCAGTCTGTATGCGTTTCTCGGGTGCGCGACCGCTATAACATACAACTCTTCCCAGTTCGGCTTCAACTTCCCTTTAGGGTAGGCATGCTTGGAGGGCATGATTTTCTTCAAGACTAACTCTCCAATCTCAAAAATTTGCTCGAGGACTTTCTTATCGTAGACCGACTATTCTCCATTGATATACTTGGGCATGATCGATTGCCCTTAGGTGAGTTTCATTGAGATATATTAGTTGGGTGAGCAGAGCAACTCTCCTTTCACCTATGGATAGCTTATCATCAAGTGGGACTCGTAGGGATGGCACCTATATCTCGTAAGGTAATACTGCATCCATCCCATATACGAGGAGATAAGGGGTTTGGACAGTAGCCGTGTGAATAGAGGTCATATAGGCCCAGAGTGCTTCCTATAATCGCTCAGGTCAGTCGGCTCCATTGCTTGTCTTCCCTATTCATTTTAGAATTTGGATCAACATTTTGTTCATTGCCTCTACTTGTCCATTCCCTTGGGGATAGAACGATGATGAGTGGTGTAGATCAATGTCGTATCTCTTGCACCTCTTCGTCTTCTCAGCGATGAATTGTGGTTCATTGTCTGTGATAAACATTCTGGGAACTCCAAATCTCGTGATGATGTTTCGAATAATAAAATTCACAACTGTCAAAGCAGTGATTCTGACATATGACTCAACTTATGTCCATTTGGTGTAATATTCGATTGCAGTGAGGATAAATGCGCGCTTATGAGTGTTCTCGATAGTGTTTGTGAATGGTCCAATGATGTCAAAGGCTCACATCGAGAATGGACATGGTGAGGTTATGGGGTTCGGTGCAACTAATGGGGCTTTAATGAGTGCAGCGTGTTAGTGACACTGCTTATAGCATTAGACATATAGATGGCAATCTCTCATCATCGTCGGCCTGTAGTAGCCTTATCATACGATTTGGTTTGTGAGTCTTTGTCTACCAGCATGGGCACCGCAGGCACTGGCATGTGCTTCTCGAATGATATATTGTCCTTTGGTCACTGTGACACGTCGTAATAGTACTCCTTTAGTGAAGGCTTCCTTGTATAGTATCTCGCCCAGGATGCAAAATTTTGTGCATCGATTCCTTATGGTCTTCCGTACGATCTTTGTAGCGTAAGGAGGGATGTGTCGGTGTTTTACGAAGTTCCATATGCCGAAGTACCAGGGATGTCCATCATTGGTCGGTGACTTCTCGAATCTGAAGGTTGTGATGATGGCTTCTTTCTTCACAGGATCCCATAGGGTAGACTGCCCTTCATTCGTAATAGCCTTTGGTCGAGTTGGCAGTTCCAGTTTCACTTGTCAGGTGACTTCGTGTGTTGGCACAGTCAATTTCTCGATGAAGAAGGACTTTGTGTTTTGTCCTACTGATATTTGTATGACTAAGACTAACGTGGTGAGAGAGTCATCTAGCTCATTCTCTAAGCTCGGGATATGCGTGTGTTAAGTGGTGAAAAATCCCACTTTGCACCCTTTAACCTGACCTTTCATGGACCTATGAGCACGCTAATAAGCCTCTGTTGAGTGCATTTTGTACATAGCAGGGAAAGCTGGTAATAATGCATCAAACCACTTAAGAATGCCCACAAAGAAGTCATCTCTCAGCACCATGCAGACCCAACAACAGAACAAGGAGAAAGAGGTGAAGATAGGTCCAAAACATCCTATCGAGAGGATGTCGGAAGAGTGCGATAGGAGCTGAGGAGTAAAAGGAAAGAATTCGTGCAGTTGGAGAAGGGTTCGATAGGATCCGAAGGCAGAAGAAGGATGAAGTCACATGGATTTAGGAGTTCGATAGGATTTCAGAACCTATCGAGCAAAGAAAGGAAAGAAGAAACTATCCTGTCGAAAACTTGCCTGGAGTGTCAAAGGAACTTATCAAACGGATCTGAGAACCTAGCGAAAGGACTAAAATATTCAATTCCAACCTGTCAAAGGCTCCCTGAACCTATCGAAATGAAGATGTTGAAATTGAACCTATCGAAGGATGCTTAAGCCTTTCGATAGGAATGGGATCCAACCTATCGGGATGACGGCACACAGAGCTGAACCTATCGAAGAGGACCACTGGACCTATCGAATTACTCCGCCAACCTATCGAATACTCCAGATATTAGGCTGAGGACCCTGAAGCTTCAAAGAGAGAACTCATCCTATTGGTACCTATCGAAGAGACCAGGGAACCTATCGAAAGGAACTACAAGCTTACTTTTAACCTGTCGAAAGCTTCTCCAACCTGTCGAAATCGTGTGTTGAACTTCTCAGAAACTATGCTATGCACACGCTAAGACTTGGTGACCTATCGCATGCAAACCAAGGCACTCTGGTGACCAGTGCGACGTTCTAAAAGATGCCCTAGAAAGCCCTAACCAGCTCACATGCGTTAACAGAACTCTAACAAACTCTGATAACCTTCTAGAAGGGATTTTTGGCAGGAAAAATAGAGGAGAAAGCTATATATTGAGATCCCCAATTGCCATTGGGGAGGATCGAATTTCTGAACAATTTCCCAGAGATCAGAGCTTGCAGCGAGATTCCATTTCCCTCCTTTAGTCCAACCATGGTTGGCTAAATCCCTAGGAGGGGTGAGTTAGATATGTAATTGGGTAAGGTTAAGAGTGTTGTTGGGGTTAATTATTGCACAGACTATAGATCTGAGAGCATTCTATTATAAGAGTGACCTTGTTTACAATGTAAATGTTGTTTTCAATGTTTTAATTAGATCTAAAGCTCTTTTGATGCCTTTTGGTGCTCGATCGGATTTGTATAAAGGAGTTGCTCGATCAGCTCACCCACTTAACTCGTAGACCTCTTGGATGTCATCTGAATTCCCTGGATCTGATATCCCTGTAATTTCTTGCATCTATGACCTAGAAATTGTAGCATCTGTAGTAGTTTTAATTGTTCTAATTGAGGCTCTGGCTTTGTAGGAGATCTCTAGGATGGTCTATGACCATTAAAGTGGACAGATCATAACCTTAAGGTGAATCTGAGCTCGGGCCTTAATTGGATTCATCTGTTGCAATCCATGGTTTCGATAAAGCCTATAGGATGGTATGTGACCATTAAAGTAGACAGATCATAGCCTTAAGGCCAGGTGGATCCTGCGATTTGAAATTATACCCTGCAGCTGTGCTTGCGGACAGTGCCTATGGCCAGCTGAGGGACTTGTATGCTTTTGAACCCCTGTAATATGCTTAGCTCAACCTGATTGTAGTGAAGACAATCTCCAAGCTGTTCTTCTCCATTTTTTGAGTTTTTAAACCTTCCACCTGCAAGATATGAGGCTCCAGATTCGATCCAAAACAATCTGCATTTTATTTGTAGTTTAGTTTAAGTGACAACTTATTTCAAAACTCTCCCCTGTCTTTTAACTAAAGTAGAGATAGCTAGGGTGCCAAATCTCTTACAGATCTGAAGATTTATCATATTTCTAACTAGCCTCCCTGTGGACATTCCCTTACATACCATTCTTTTAAAGCTTACTACAAAGGACCCTGTATCTTGCAGGTCTAGGATATTTTAGATGTGCTGAATCCATCTCTGTTTTCTCTTGATTTTTACATCATAAATCAGCACACTAGAATATCACAACGAGTTTTTGGCGTCGTTGCCGGGGAAGCAGTTTAGAAATTGATAGATCTAAGTTTTTTATCATAGATTTGTAGTTTTTGTTTGATTTTACTAACTGCATTTGTGAGTTTCGCTATTTTTTTCAGTATTCTTGTGCCCAGTTCACCAGATCTGCATACAGAATGAGAGGAGAGCTATGCTGAAGGCTGCCCTATAGTTTGCATCCCTTCTCCCCTGTTTATTTTCAAATCTGCTAATTTTTAGATTAGTTAATCAATTGTGTGTTCCTATTTGTTGTGTGAGGATTTACTCTGCATTCAGTTGGGGGTGTTGTATGTTTGCTAGGACAACTCTTCAACCTGAGATTATTCCACTAAATCCAAAAGTTGAAAGACTTCTCAGAACCAGACCAACTACATCCAAAGTTGTTGACATTGAATCTGTCGAAATGGGTGAGCAGCAGCAGCCTTGAACTCTCAAGAAATTCAATGCACCAGGGGTCTACAATTCTCCCTTCTGCATTTAGTTCCCTGCTACTCAAGGAAACTATGAGATCAAATCGTCCATCATTCAAATGTTGCCCTCATTTCATGGCCTGACCAAGGAGGATCCCTATAAGCATATAGATGAATTCTTAGGACTGTGCACCACCTTCAACATCACAGGTTTGGGGGAGGAAGCCACCAGGATGAGACTCTTTCCTTTTTCATTAAAGGACAGAGCCAGGACTTGGTTATCTCTGCTTCCACCTAACAGTATATAGTCCTGGAGTGATTTCCAATGTCAATTTTTGGCCAAAGTCTTTCCTATGTCAAAGACCAGTCAGTTGACGAAGGGTATCATCTCTTTTACCCAAGATCCAACTGAAGACTTTCGTCAATCCTGGGAGAGATTTAAAGAACTCCTCAATAAATGCCCCCACCATCAAATCCTTGAATGGCAACTAGTTCAAAGCTTTTACCAGGGAATTGATTCAAAGAGAAGGGACATGATAGATGCCTCTTATGGAGGTACTTATCTTCATAAAACTGCTGAGGAGGCATGGGAGCTCTTTGACATCATTAGTGAAAACTCTTTGCAAAGGGAAACCTTAGCAAGAGATCTAGACCCTTCTAAATTGATGAAAGAGAGCACCTCAAAATGAAAGATATATGAAGTGAGTGTGCCAAGTGAGTTGAAAAGGAAAGTGGGCAGCTTAACTCTGAAGTTTGATAGGCTGATGGGAGCAATGCAGTCACCTGTGGCTGCTAGAGTAGAAGAGGCATGTGCTATATGCCAGTCCCCTGCTCCCTCCCTAGATGAATGCCCATCAGCTACCCAATTTCCTGATTTCATAACAGAACATGTGGCTGCAACTCAAGCCTATGGGCAGCAGCCTGCTGCTGGGTATCAATGGATAAACCACCCCAATCTGAGGTGGAGAGAAGATGGATACCCCAGCCAATAGCAGCAACAGCCCTAGCAGCCCATGCCCTACAGAAATGCTCAGCTCTATCGAGAATGTTATGCCCCAAGACCTCAATATAAGCAAACCATGGCCCAACTGTAGCTCCTCCTGTGCAGCAATCTGCACCTACTCCAGCTGTGAGAGCCCCATCTTTTGAGGAACAAGTTCTATCTTCATTACAAAACTTGAACACCTTAACCCAAATTGTGCACTCTCACAACCAGAGCATAAAAATTATGGAGGACCAGCTTGGTCAGCTGTCTGATGCTCTGACTAGGAGAGGAGGAAGGTTACCTATCCAACCACAAGATAATCTACGAAGACAGTTTGTAGTGGGTGAAGTTTCCTCCACCTATGAGGAAGCCAAATCTGTGACAACTTTGAGAAGTGGTAGGCTAGCGGACAATCAGGTGGGCTGTGAGCCTGTGAGAAGTTTGAATGAAGAAAATGGAATGAGTTTCCCATGAACACAACAAAGGCCACCAGTGGTCGACCTGCAGGAACAAACCAGTGTCAATAAAGAGGATGATATGGATCCTCAAGGAAAAGAAAAAATCAAAAAGAAAGAAGCCCCATTGGCTAAGGCTGCAAGGGTGGGAACACCCCCACACTTGCCATTTCCCAAGGCATTCCAAGGACCTTCCCCTTTTGACAAAGGGCAGGACAAAATTGAGGAAATGATGGAGACTTTCAAACAAGTAAAGATTAATCTGCCTTTACTGGATGCCATCAAACAACTCCCGGCCTACGCCAAATTTCTGAAAGAGTTATGCACCCATAAAAGACAATCTAGGACATACTTATCCAAGAAAGTCTTTTCAGCAGAGAAGGTAAAACACATTCTGTCCATTGCAACCCCCACCAAACTGCAAGACCCTAGAGTGCCTACTATCCCCTGCATCATTGGGGACCATAAAATTGAGAAGGCCCTATTAGACTTAGGAGCCAGTGTGAACTTGCTGCCCTATGCAGTCTATGAAAATTTGGGCCAGGGAGACTTGAAGCCCACACCTATGGTTCTGCAACTGGCTAACAGGTCTGAAAGGAAGCCTGTGGGAGTCATTGAGGATGTCCTGGTGGGAGTGGACAAGTTTTTTTACCCCGCTGACTTTGTGGCGCTAGATATGGAGCCAAGTAAAGGTATTTCATCCATCCCTGTGATTCTGGGCAGGCCCTTCTTCGCCACTGCCAATGCCTGCATTCAATGCAGATCTTGAATCATGGAGGTCTCTTTTGGCAACATGAAAGTAAAATTGCATGTGTACAACACCAACTCTCAACTCCCTTTTGATGAAACCTATTTTTCCATTGCAGGGTTAGAGGAGGCTCTGCATGAGAATCCTCAACAGCTACTGTAGAATAATGAGTGGCCTATAGAGACAAAATTGCAACCAAGGGTTGAACAATTGCTGAGGAATGGATCTAAGAAGGATGAAAAGTTCAAGGAAGATGGGGAGGCCGTTAACCTTCCAGATCCTTCAGATTAGCACCTGTAGTTGAGTATGTATCATATATACCATATTTTGCTTATGTTTTAGATTTGTTTTTACTTTACATCTCTAGTAGAATTCTTTTGAAATAAATATGCCATGTTCTCTAGTGGGTCATCTTTTCAAATTTTCTAGCTGCTCTAAGATAAGGGGAGCTCATCCACATAAGAATCCAATCATAGGGTCGCACAGCAACAGAGCCTGATAAGTGGCTGAAGCTAAGGGTGCCCAGAAAGGCAGCTTTATCTAGGTTTTGAAGCCTTCGATAGGCCTAATCTACATTTTGTTAGGTTTCATGGGGATTTCGATAGGATATCTAATGATTTCGATAGGATATCTAATGATTTCGATAGGAACTGGATGTTTCGACAGGTAGAACCAACTGCTCGACAGGTTAAATAAGGGCAATCAAAGATTTCGATAGGTGCTGAGTACATATCGGGCACCTATTGAAAAGATGTTGTCTCTGTCGTTTAAACCTATCGATAGGATGGTCTTACCTATCTAAATCCTTAAAAAATCATCCCTTTTGATAGGACTCATCAACCTATCAAAACCATTCCATTCATCCTATCGAAATCGCATTTTCACCTATATATACCTGTCGATAAGTCATTTGTGCTTCACTCCTTACCCTCTGAAAAAACCCTAGCTCTCTTCCTCATTTTTTGCCTCCCTCTTTCTCTACTAAATCCTCACGGATTTTTTGTTGTTTAGTGTGCCATCTTGTCAATACATTCAGCTTGCGTAGGGGAGCATTTTGCCCTCGATTTTAGAAAAATTGGAGCGGTGCATCGCTAGCTTTGTGAAACCCTAGGTACCTGGAGGTGAGTTGCCTTCCTACCATCACTCTGTTGTCTTTCTAAGTTTTCCCATTCCAAGGTGGTGAGAAAGTACTCCTGAGATTACAATGGATGAGCCTGAGGAAATGCTAGCCAGCATACGCCGGATATCAACTGCATCCACCCCTAAATCCTCCAAGAAAGCGCTACCTGCCACCAAACCACCTGTAAAGAGGAAGCTCGCTGAGGGGACACCCAAAATGAGTCCTAAAGCTAAGAAAGCCAAAGCTGTTGAAATCCAGGAACCTGTGGTAGAAACACCCTTAGAGAGAGCTACCCCTGACAGGCCCATTGCTGTAGAGCTTCCAACTATACTAACCACCCCCAATGAATTTGTTGACAAGTTAAACCTTGTCCCTGAGACCGAATTTGATCTGGCATATTTTGCCAACATTGGAGAGTGCCAAGAAACACTGAGCTATTTGAAGAAGGAAGGCTTGTTGTCCCTACTGTCGTCATTGAAGGAATCAGTGTATCCCAGGCTGGTGTAGTTATGGTACCAAAATCTAAAGAAGAAGGTGGCACAGGGGACTGATGACGCATTAGAAATTTCGATTGATGATTGGCAACTGACTATCGATCACAGAGACATAGGAATGGCTTTGGGGGTCCCATACCAATTTGACTTCAACCGCGTTGAGGGAGCACTTGTTGGAGCTACATTTAAGGATATGGCCAAGTAGCTAACCAATGGGATTGTGGGTTCTAGAGAATCATTGATGAGAAGAGACCTCCATCCTAGTCTCAGATTCATGGATACCATCTTAAGAAAAAATGTCTATGTTACAGGACATTTGCTGGAAAGAAGGTCCCCATTAGTGGATGCTTTATTTTATTGTTCCAAGGGGCAGTTCGTGAATGCACCTAAGCTGATCTTTGAAACTATGGTGGGCGTAAATGACAAGGTGCTCAAAAGACAGGCTTTTGCCAAGGGAGGAGGCTTACCCTTCAACAGGCTCATCACATGTCTGCTCAAAGCTGGAAAGTATAGGATCAAGGAGGCTGAGCCAGTGGAGGAAATGGTTCATAAGTTTTTTGGAAAGAGGGCATGGTCTACAAGTTTAACTCTGATTCAAAAGACCAAGCCGGTTGAGGCAGAGAAGGAGGTTCCCACTACCTCAGTAGCAAATCATGCTGCTGACATTCTCCCATCCACCATTCCTCCTACATCACCCACTTTTTCATCCACCTTACCTACACCATCACCTACACCTGGGATCCTGGAACTCCCCACCTTCTCCGAGCCTATCCCTACCATGTCTTCCCCACCCTCTCTCCAACCCCTTCCTGATTTTCCCCCTCCACCACTTCCTACACATACACAGGGTTTGGACCAGTTCACTTCTACTGGTTTCTCTGCCCTCATTTCTTCAATTGTGGAGGATGTTGCTCATGAGTACACCCCACTTTCAGACTCCCCCCACACCACTCCTCCTCATTTTACCCATGCCCCATCCTCTCCTTTCCATCCCATTCATTCACCCATACCCTCTACTTTCACCCCGCTCGACACTTTCACCCAAATCCTCTCCCTCCTTCACCCATTCAGCCCAAGTAGCTACTAACTCCCCACCACTGTGCCCTCATGAGCTCATGTCTCCAATCAATTCAATCCACCCTCACTCCCCCCCACTTCAGTCTCCCAACCTTTTCCCACTTCTACTCCCCCCTCTGATCCCTCCCTTTTAAATTTCTCTCCTCCCTTTTCACCTATACCCTCCCCCATCCCTACTGATATCCTTTTTGTGGAGTTAGCCGCTCCATCTTTACCCCCTCCTTCCCCCCCCAGCACCTGTTATACCTTCATCCCCACCTGCCCCTGTTTCTTCAGTTGCTGAGATACCCACCACCCATTTCCCATGTTCTTCCCCACCTATTTTTCAGGATGCTTCCACCCAAACTGATCCACGGGAGGATCTGGTCCTTTCCACCCCCTCCTCTTCATCCACTCCACCCTTATCTTTGCCTCTTGTCCTTCACCAATCCATGTACATTCCTCCCTACCTCACCCTCCTGTATGCAATGAGGGACAACTCTTACATCCATAGGGATGTCTTGAGAGGTATGGCTGCACTTCGGACTTCCCTTGAGGCCCCTTATGAGGAGAGGATTGCCAACATCGAATTAGAACACTGAATCTAGCTCCACGATATCTCTCAAGGATGGTCTGAAATCTTAGTTCAATATGAGTTAGCAAAACAACTAACAGCGGCTGAGAGTCTCATTGCCAAATATGAGAAGAAGAATTCTGAGCTCCTAAAGAAAAAGTTAGCCAATGCTAAGGAGATCATCAAGGACACCAAGGAGCTCTTATATGCTAACCTCCTCTATGCTACCAAGAAGATTGATAATTTGGAGAAAAAGGTTGCTTCCTTGTTGTCTCAACCCTTTGAGCCTACCCCTCTTGCTACAGCACCTCCTGTTGCACCTCCCCCCCTTCCCCATGTCCCCCCCCTACAACTATTCCCTCCTCCACCCCACCTGTGGAGGCTCCCCCTCCCCCTCCTGCCAAAGTACCTCCATCTGACAAACCTACCACTCCCAAACGGAAGAGGACTTACTCCAAAAGAATCACCACCGCCAAGAGATCTACTTCTTCTACTGCCGCTATCAAAAAAGGGAAACAACCTGCTGCCCCATCCAAGGAAGCTAAGCCCCCTAGATCCTCCCCTCCTTCTAACCCCCATGGCACCCTACTCACTATGGATGAAAGAAGAAAGGCTGTTGCGGCCTAGGACTGGACCCCATGGCCCTTTTCCCTTCCGATTCGGATTCTGATCCTGCGCCTGCGGTTGATCCTAAAGGCAAAAAGCCTGCTGCCCAGTCTGAGGAGGCACGCGCTAAACAACCTAAGCAATCCAAATCCAAGGGCAAAGCCCCTGCATCTAAGCGGTAGCTGGCACCACGCTGTATATGAATGTGGCCATGTGTTGTTTCAGTTTCTTTTGTATTTGTCTCTTGTATATAGTTGACAGTTTTGTTGTGTTATTCTATAGATATCTTCTTACCCTATCTCCCTCTTGATTGCTTTTTCTCAAAACAGTGAGGACACTGTTTAGTTTAGGTTTAGGGGTATGGCAGGTGTGCCAATAAAATAAGTTAATGCTTTGTGCAGCTATGTTGAAAAAGTTTCTGACAATAGAGTGATTTCCCACCTAATTTTGTTTTTTGGAAAAGAGGAAATTAAAAACTTTTTAAAACTTAAATGAGTTGTAGTCTTAACATTTTTCATGAAGCAAATGTTGAGAATTTCCAAAAAAAAAAATAATTGATGATTAGTGAACCTGAAATGAGAGAAAACTGTGAGGATACCCCCGAGAAATTTTGAAGGAAGACCATACCCAGTCAGATTTGGGCCTGAAAATTTTTAAGTTCTTTTGAAAAGTGTCTGGGCAATTTCTTCTGCTCTAAGGACTGATGGGATCTAATTCTAATCAGTAGAAGTTAGGCAATTCCATGTTGAAACAGCTTGACCGCATTCATGACATTGAAGACATGAAGTAAGGCCATCCCTTGGACAGTTTGAGCCTAAAATGCCCCACCTTTGAACTACCCTTGATACACACCATTTGAGCCTTGAAATCACAATTTTTTTTCCTTGAAAAAAAACACCAGAAAATCTGAACCTAAACCCTCAGTGACCTGATACAGCCTAACCCTCACTCTGAGATTTCAGAAGGTAAAGGTAAAGGAATTGAAGAAGGTAGAGCCGTTTTTTATGTTTGGTTAAGAAAGAAGAAGCACATTTGATGGTGTTGTGGCACTTCAGCCCATAAAAATAAAAAAAATAAAAAAAAGAATGAGAAAGAGAGGTCATTTCATTGAAGGACTGAAAAGAGGATTAGAAACTGGCCACTTCAAATTTAAAAATTCAAGAAGTAAATGGAACTGTGCTGAATTGAAGAAGGTGAACTCATGAACCACCTCCTTACCTTTACTGATTTCTCAATTTGAATCCCTTTTTACCCCTTTGCTCTTTCATAAACTTCACCCATAAGCCACATTATAACTCAATAAAAAGACTTTACTGATCTGAAATGGATCGAGCTGTCATGTGGAGATGAGGATTTGTTTGATCTATGGTGAGAAGAGTTAGAAAATTTCAGGAATTGAAGCAATGCTTATGCTCCTGCTTGCAGTCCTATTTGAGGGATGCAACTGTTCTTGAGCTGTGTGAAATGATGTACCCTTCGATTTTTGTTATGAGTGAACAGCCCCAGTATGATTTGGGTTTAAAATCAGAGATTTGGGGTGGTATAGGAACAAAATTCTTGAATTAAAGGCGAGCTCTGCATCAAACTTTTAAACCCAATGCCTTGACATGAACTGATTGAGAATGAAGGGATTACAGCAGAATTTTAGGTTTTGAATTGGTGATTTTTCTGCCTAAAAATCCTCTGGAATTGAATGGACATGGTGTGAAATTTATTTCATTTCACTTAAACTCTGTTTTAACAGGTTGCATGAGTATTAACTAAGTTTATTGGAGAAGTTTGTGGGTACCTTCACTGAAAACCCTCAGGAGATTTCACTCCTCCACTAGGGATCACCTAGGGGTTCAAAAGGCTTGGTGCATGTGCTAAATGCATCTGTGCTCCCTACAAAAGTGGCATTTTATTTTTCTTTGAATTCTCCTTTGCTAAGGGACTAGCAAAGCTTAGGTTTGGGGGTGCGTGAAGGAAATTCTCTCGAACTTCTTTATCAGGAACTGAGTTGTTTCTAAGTATGCCATCAGTCTTCTTTCTTTGTCTTCCACTCTCCAATGACTTGTGATATAACAAGTTTAGAGTCGTCGATTGTCTTCACTTGTTTGACACCCAATTGCAGTGCTGCTCATAGTTCGACAATGAAGGCTTCATATTCTGCGATATTGTTAGTGAATGGGAAGTCAAGTTGAAAGGCTTTTGGTATGACAACTCCCTCTGGGCTCAGTAAGACTATTCCAATGTCTTTCCCTTTATGATTAAGAATTTTGTCAAAGTATAGAGTCTAAGAGGTCTTATCGGGTTCTTCATTGTGAATCGAGAGTAAGTCTTCAACAGGAAAGTCTGTGCATACTGGCTCGTTGCTCGGGAGTGAAAGATTAGCAAGGTAATCGGTGATCGCATGTCCTTTGATCGACTTCTGGGTGATGTAGGTGATGTCAAACTCTTGCAGTAGCATATACCATCGAGCGATCTTCTCGGATGTAGCTAGCTTCTCAAATATGTACTTCAGAGGGTCCATGTGTGCTAGTATCATTATCTTGTGCGCTCTGAAGTAGTGGCATTGTTTCGTTGAAGCCCATACTAGTGTTAAGCAAGTCTTCTCCATTGTGATGTATTTTTGTTCGTACTCAACCATCGTCCTACTAAGGTAGTAGATGGCCTTATCCTTCTTTCTGCCTTCTTCATGCTGTCCCAGGATTACCCCCATTGCTTTCTCATTAGCCGAGATATAGAGGATCAAGGGTCTTCTGGGGTTGGTGGTGATAATATCAGAGGATTGAGGAGGCACTTCTTGATGTAGTCGAAGGCTTGCTGACACTGGTCATCCCATATCATTCGGCTCCTCCTTTGAGTAGTCTATAGAAAGGCTCACATTTGTCTGAGTGCTGGGAGATGAATCTCCTGATGAATTACAGTCTTCCTATCAGGCCTCATAATTCTTTGATGTTGTTAGGAGGTGGCATTTCGAGAATGGCTTTGACTTTCACCGGATCGACTTTGATTCCTTGCTTGCTGACTATGAATCCCAGTAGTTTCCCGGAGGTCACTCCGAACAAGCATTTCTTCAGATTCATCTTCAGTTGATACTTTTCGGATCGTTGAAGCACAAGTCAGAGGGCTTCAGCACATCCTGCTCACATTTGGGACTTCACTAGTATGTCGTTGACAAAGACTTCTACACACCTGTGCATAATGTCGTGAAATATAGCCATCATGGTGCGTTGATATGTGACTCCTGTTAATCACAGAATTATGCCACTTTCCACCTCCTAACCTAGCCTTTAATAGACCTTTGAGTTGTTTAATAACTGATTTTTAAGTGTGTTTGCGTAGTTAGCAATAATCTGCAGCTTAGTGCAGCAATCCATCTAATAAATGCCATGAAGAGAGAAATGAGAGTCCAACATTGAAGCTGATGGAAAGACAGTGATTGAAACATGGTGGTCCCTACTATGTGAGCTATTCAGCATGCCTTGGACCCCTAAAAGCCCTGCAATGAAAGAGAAGTGGGGCCCACACCTAATGGAGTGCGGCAGTAGGGTGGAAAAGGCAGCAGAGAAGTAAAACCTTGAGCTCAAGCAACTTTGAAGCTACCTCGAGCAGTTCAGAAGACTGCTACAGCATCCACTCAAGTTGTCTCGAGTAGATGCACCTTCAGAAATTCCAGCTCAAGTAGCTCTCTAGCACATTAGAAACCTGCAGCATGCACTCGCGTGGTTCCTGACCTTCAGAAATAACCTGTCGAGCAGTTGAGGACTGTTGTCTTTTATCCACTCAAGCACTTCAGAGAAACTGTCGAGTGCCCTCAGAGAACCTATCAAGCATATAGCACCTTCAGATCCTACCTGTCGGCAACCTGTCTAGAATCCTTCAGAAACATACCATCTACTCAAGATTAAATGCCTGAAGCTATAACCACTCGAGGCACGGGTTCCAACTTTTATTTGTGAACTGCAATGGTATTTTAAAACTTCCACAACACATGTGGAACATCTCCCAATGTTATGTGCTTTTCCTAACTGTCAAGGGAAATACTTGGATACAAATGAGCCACATCAGCAAAATCCCAATTAATTTGATTCTCCTCTTCTCTGATTGGCCAAGGCAAAAAGCTACTTTATGGATTGTATATAAACCATCTAAGCATGCAGAAAAAGACATCTGAAGAAAGGAGGAAATTCTTCCCTTGGGTCAATTTGAGGGTTTGGTCATCTTTTTCTTTTCTTCTTTCCTTAGCTCAGCAATGTTGGGCTAAATCTTTGTAATAGTTAGGTCTGAGATAAGCTATAAAAGGGTTGCATATTAGCATTGTAAAAGGTATGGAGTCTTGCAAAGACTACAGCCTTGAGGGCAAACCATTGTAAGTTCCTTTTTAAGCAATAAAAAGTTATTTTTATTGTTCCATTCAATCTGTAATTTTTTATATTTTTTATTTAGATCTTTATAGATTGTGTGCACCTATGGATGCATGAGCTTGTAGCCTTGCAAACATAGTGGCTGCAGTGATTTTCTTATTCTGGCTTTTAACCCCCATGACTGGAGTATATCCATGGAATATCCTGTGACCATTTAAGTGGACAAGATATAGCCCTTGGACTACTCCATATCTCAGGGTTAAGTTGGATTATTCTACCTTGAATTTGAGCTTGTAGCTAAATGAAGGACAGCTGCAGATCCAACTCTTGCTTTGCTTTGTCATGTCTTTTCAATGAAAATCAATCCCTTGCCATTTACTTCTCACATTTTCTGTTTATTTTACCAATCCATTTCCATCCTTCTCTAAACCCTATTTTATTTTATTAATTTTTTATTTTTATCTTTTATTTTATTTTTTAGTTTTGTGACAACCAAAAAACCCCCTCTCTTTACTTTGATTTTCTAGTTTAGGTTTAGAGCTGCCAAATCTGTAACAGATCTGGAGATCTATTATACTATTATTTTTATATCATAAATCCCTGTGGGACAAACTCTTACCTATCAAAACCTCCTACAACAGCCCTTGATCTTGCAGGACTGTGGTGGTTTTAATGTTGTGCTCATCTATTTTCATCCCCATTTTATCTGTTTTAGCCTTCCTTTATTTCCATTATATTTTAGCCAGCTTTCTAATAAAAAGAATACAACACAACAAGTTTTTGGTGAAGTACCTCGAGCTCATTGTCTCATTTACATAATTTTCGATGATGAAAATATTATAAGGGAGAGAAAATGTAACAACCCAAATATTTTGACTTTATTTAACGGTATTAGATGATGTACCATACAGTGTATAGTGGTAACGCTCCACACCGGAACCCACCCACTTTTAAAAATAGTCTAATTTTTTTATAACAATATTAGACTCATTGCGAAGTACTCATTGATATGATTCCAACGATATATAATTCGTCGATTTTCGATAAGAATATAAAAAGTTGTGCCCGTTTGAAAAGTGAAGCAAGTTAAAGGGCATAACTGTAATTTCGGGAGAGAATCACCATTTGCTTTAGTGCTTACACAAAGTGCTGGAACAAAACCTCTTCTCAACTATTCATATCACGTAAAAAACTACTATTTTATTAAATCTTGTACGAAAAGTCTTAATTAGAGTTAACCTAGAAAGGGAATTAGAAATATATTCATTTTTTCTCTCAATTATCTCTCTATTTTTCTCTTCTCTGCAAAAGCTCTGGCAATGCCATCTTTCACAACTCCTCGTCAGATCTTCATCAATTTTTCAATCTTATCAGAGAATCCTCCACCATCAAAGTTCCTCATCGTCGTGACCGATCTATCGTAAGAAAGGAATTCTCGCGAAAAAAACTTGGGCATATCGTCTCTCGAATCCGATCTCCATCAACCCAAATCATCGTAAGATTCGAATCATGCTTCAATAGGTGGGTGTCTCTAAATCCATCTTAAATTATTCAGTTATTTTTTAAAAGAAAACCTTAATTTTTCCCTCAATTCTAACTAAATTCGGGTCTTAAAAATATAAAAATTCGGCCTAAAATCAATAGGATTATTTTTCCCAGATATTCGTGAAATTTGGCCAAACTCTTTAATAAATACAACCTTGGTATTTTGACCATAACTTTTTACTCTGAATTTGGATTAACGGAATTCTTACGACATTGGAAAGAAGAGAATGAGCTTTACAACTTGTATGAAATAACAATTTCACGAATCTAATGTTTTAAAGGTCCAAATTAAGCTACAAGTCTAGATACATTTTAGATGATCAAAGGTTGCACCAGTTTGACATTATATTTTAAACTCTTGGGCTACTTTATGCTCAACTTATCTCCAGACTTATAAATCAGTAAAATTACATAAAATATATTAAATAGCTTTCATCGAACAACAATCTATAAGTTTAAGGGGTCAAATATTAAACGTTTTTTAATACTTACCATTCTATTACCTCTTTTAAGCCTTCTACAACCCTTAAATAGACATGTGTACCCCTTTAAAATCCCAAATACGTCTGATTGTTATACCAATCGATCATCAACTTTCATGAACACAATTAACCCCAATAAAGTATATTTTCAACTCAATCATAAAATAAATATAGTTAAATATTTTTTATTCTATATTTTACTTCAATGCTTCATATATTATGCTCTATATTAATTTTCTTTAAAAATATTAAATATTTAAGGTTTATGTTATAGTTTATTCTTACATATGTTCACTATCATCATATAATAATCATCATATAGAAAATCACGATAGGGCATACACATATAAGTCAAGAATAAGATATGATATATGACATAAGCCTTTATCATGGTGACGTTTCTTTCACGGTCACGTGGAACTTAGAATATAGGCATCCATGTATGGATGCAACCCTCTATGGTAGTATAAGATGCCACACGAAATACATCCAGGTTACTACGAAACTCGTGCCTTGGAAAGCATAGTTTGTGAAGCCTATCACACCGTGACCCATTTTAATTAAGTTTAAGAAAAGATGAAATATGAATATACTAAAATACGAGATGTTAAAAAAGTGGGGACTTAAGCCCACACAAATATAAAATTGGGGAGAGAACCTAAGCCCATAACCAAAAAATGATATGATATGTAAGACACGCTGTGAAGGTCATCTAAACATGAATTAAGTTCTACACGTATCATACCTTACGAGCCACCGTAAGGGTCAAATGTTTGTAGCCAAGATGGGTCTTAAGGACATCATAGTCTTATCTCGAACTAAGGGGACATCGTAGTTACTATGTCAACAACCTCATCTGGCTTGATGATAGTTTATATTATGATATAGAGGTTAGATAATTATCTATACGTGGACCTCGCATGGTAGGCTTGAGCAGCGATCCTGGCATAGGTCATTTTAAAATAAGATAAGCAAGATACGAAGTACATTGTGTAGGCGTATGAAGTAATAATAAGACTTACAATATGTCACGTATGATAGGTTGATAAGATAAATAGGAAAAGAGATAAGAAAATATAAGCATTATATACTCTTCATGTTATATAGTATGTTTTCTAGTCTTGATTATAATAGGCTATGAGTTATGAATAAATTTATTTCTTTTATTTAAGATGTTGATTATATATTTAAAATATACCACAATTCAAGCGATTGCACACACGATCACCTGGGTAAGTTATGGTAGATCGATTGTACAATCCGCTGAGTTTACGCGACTGAGTAAACTCACCCTCCTCCCAAATCTAATAGTTTCAGATGAAGATTCCATTTATCTTGTTTATGATGACGCGGGTGCTACTGTGTCAGAGGTGACTTATGTAGATGGATACGTTGGCTATCACTCGGAGGAGAGCGTAGATCTGGCATATTTCTACGAGCCTTGAGAGTCTTTTTGCTTTAGACTTTATTCTTGGAGAGACATATTCTAGTTATTTTGATATTTTATGAGTTTACGTTTGGGACCATTTTACCCTACGTAAAACTTGTTTTATTTTCTATTTTATATGCATGGTTAGGATTTACCTTTTTATTGTCGTTTATGATTCTCACTGTTAATTTATGAGTCATTTATCTTTTAATGCTATCTTAAATGTCTCAATCCATATGCTAAGTCAATTTATAGATTATGTGTATGTCCGCATATTGCCTTAACCAGCATACGGTGTCATAATATGGAATTCTAGGCCCTCGAGATCGGGTAAGAATTCTAGGCCTCAACCAACAAGTTTTTGGCGCTACTGTCAAGGATTATTGATCTAAGTAGTAGATCTGAGTTTTTCTTTATATTTTTATTTAGGTTTGTTTGTTGTAGTTTCTGTGTTTGAATAAGTTACTCCTATATTTTTTAGATTTGTGCAGATCTGGAGCAGTAGCAAAGAGGGGAGCAAATGGCTGCAACTTGAGCATAATTTGCCTTAGTTTGCATCTCTTTCTCCCCTGTTGTAGTTTCATTTCTGCATTCTTTAAATTTCACCAGTAGTATTTAGTAGTTTTTTTTTAGTGTGCTGTAAGTTAGCTTTTTACTGGTTGTGTGTTACATGCTAGGTAGAAGATCTCTTCATCCTGAGCTTGAACCTTTAAATCCTGAAATAGATAGAATCCTTAGACCTAGGTATACATCACCTACACATGATGATCACTTAGAAACATTGGAGATGGGAGAGAAATCTAGACCTTTGAGGGATTACTATGCACTAGGGGCATATTCATCCCCCTTTTGCATTCAATTCCCCATAGCTGAGGGTAATTATGAGATTAAACCTCAGACCATCCAAATGTTACCATCCTTTCATAGGTTAAGTAAAGAGCACTCTTACAAGCACATTGATGAGTTTCTTTCCTTGTGCACTACATTTAAAAATCCTAGCCTGAGAGATGAAGCCACTAAAATGAGGCTTTTTCCTTTTCACTAAAGGATAAGGCTAGAAATTAGCTAAACATGATCCCACCTAATAGCCTAACATCTTGGAATGCCCTACAGTGTCAATTTTTGGCTAAATTTTCCCCCATGAGCATAACCAGGAGCATCATTTCCTTCACTCAGTTCTCAACTGAAGATTTTCATGAAGCTTGGGAAAGATTTAAAGAATTGTTGAGGCAATGCCCACACCACCAAATCCCAAAGTGGCAACTTGTTCAAAGCTTTTACCAGGGGATTGATTCTAAAAGTAGAGATATGGTGGATTCCTCATGTGGAGGCATTTATCTCAGCAAGATTGATGAAGAAGCTTGGGACTTGTTTGATATTATCAGTGAAAACTCTATGCAGCAAGAGACTCGATCAAGAAATGACATTGAGCCTGTTACAAGAGCTGCAAGAGAACCTACTTCTAAAGGGAAGTTGTATGAAGTAAATGTGTACAATGACCTAGCAAAGAAAGTGGATAGTTTGTCTCATAAATTTGATAAAGTTTTGAGTGTGTTGTAGCCTCAAACAGCTACAAAGGTTGGAGAGGCATGTCTGATATGCCAATCACCCACACACTCACTATTAGACTGTCCATCTCCTGGTCAATATCCTGAGTTGGTAATGGAGCATGCTAATGTTACCCAATCATATGGGAATCAACCTGCTGGGTATCCGTAGAGGAACCACCCTAATTTGAGGTGGAGACAGGATAATTTTTAGCAACCCCAGCAACAGTAGACACTGCCCTATAGACTATCCCAGCAGTACAATCAGGGTTATGTTCAAAGACAACAATTCCCTCAGCCTGTGGCACAACCAAATCAGTTGACTCTACCACCACCACAGACCAGAGCACCCTCCTTTGAGGAGTAGGTTTTGTCCTCACTATAAAACCTTAGCTCCCTGTCACAAACTGTGAACTCTCATAGTCAGAGTATCAAAAAGATTGAAGACCAGCTAGGTCAAATTTCAAATACTCTAACTAAGAGAGAAGAGGGTAGACTTCTAAGTCAGTCAACGACCAATCCCAAGGCACAGTTTATGATTGGTGAAAGTTTCTCAACTCATGAGGAAGCTAAGGCCATCACCACCTTGACTGGTAAAGTGGTGGATAACTAAGTAGGCTATGAGGAAAAGAAGAGTGTAGAAGGAAAAGACTCAGTTCCTGTTGTTGTGCAATAGGAACAAAATAATGAGGCTACTGTTGAGCCCCAACAATTGAAAAAAATCAAAAAGACTAAAAATAGTGATGTGGATGTTAGGCCAACAGTTGAGGTACGAGCAGTACCTTATCTGCCATTCCCTCAAGCTTTCAAAGGACCTTCTCTTTTGATAAGGGGAATGCTAGAATGGAGGAGATGATGAACACATTCAAGCGGGTGAAAATCAATTTGCCTTTGCTTGATGCCATCAGGCAGGTCCCAGCCTATGCTAAGTTTCTTAAGGACTTGTGCACTCAAAAGAGAAAAGCTAGGATCTATTTATCTAAGAAAGTTTTTACAGCTGAAAAAGTAAAATCTGTTTTGTCCATAACTACACCAACTAAGCTTCAAGACTCAGGGGTACCTACCATCCCCTGCATCATAGGTGACCACACCATAGGAAGAGCTCTCTTAGATTTGGGAGCTAGTGTCAACCTGCTACCATACTCAGTGTATGAGAAACTAGGTTTAGGGGAGCTAAAGCCCACACCTGTGGTCCTCCAATTGGTTGATAGTTCTGAGAGAAAATCTATGGGCATTGTGGAAGATGTGCTGGTGGGAGTAGATAAAATTTTCTACCCAGCTAATTTTTTGGTGTTAAACATGGAGCCTACCAAGTGCAACACTCCAATACCTGTCATTTTGGGCAGGCCATTTCTGACCACTATCAATACTTGCATTCAATGCAAGTCTGGAGTGATGGAAATCACTTTCGAAAATATGAAAGTTAGGCTTAATGTGTATAATGTTGACAATCAGTCTCTATTTGACAATGAGGACTATTTTGTTGTAGATGTCATAGATGAATCAGTGGAAGAGACCTTACCCAGACTGCTAGATTAGGATAAGGTGTTAGATGATTTTGAAGAAGTGTGGATTAAGGTTGTTGAGAAGGAGGCCCCCACTCTAGTTGTTGAAGAAATGAACACATTGGATTCTTCAGAGGGCTTAGTGTAGCACTCTACATGGAGACCTACCTTGCTGCCCCTCACTCAACCCTCTAAGGCACCTTTGTTGTCTTCTGTGGAAAGTCCATCAGAACTAGAGCTAAAGCAGCTCCCAAATTCTTTGAAATATGCATTCTTGGGGCAGAATGAAAAGCTGCTAGTAATTATATCCTCCTCTCTCATTGAGGAGCAGGAGGAGGAATTACTTTGTGTCCTCAAGGAGCGTAAGAAAGTCATTGGATGGACAATTGTTGATTTGGGAGGAATTGATCCATTTGTTTACATGCATAAAATTCATTTGGAAGACAGTTCTAAACCCTCTAGGAAAATGCAGAGAAAGTTGAACCCTCACATGCAGGAAATAGTCATGAAAGAAATTGTCAAATTGCTGGATGCTGGAGTCATTTACCCTATTTTTTATTCCGAGTGGGTATCACCTATCCAGGTGATCCCCAAGAAATCAGGCATCACAGTAATACAAACTGAGTCTGGGGAGTTAATACCAACCAGAGAGACCAATGGTTGGAGAGTTTACATAGATTACATGAAAGTGAACTCCAAGATCAGAAAGGATCACTTCCCTTTACCTTTTATTGATCAGATTTTAGATAAATTGGTAGGCAGAGCCTATTACTGCTTTCTTGATGGATATTCTGGTTACAACCAGATACTAGTCTATCCTCAAGACCAGAAGAAAATTACTTTCACCTGCCCATTTGGCACCTTTGCCTATAGAAGGATGTCATTCGAACTGTGTAATGCTCCTGTCACTTTTCGAAGGTACATGTATGTCATTTTTTCTGATATGATTGATAATTTTTTGGAAATCTTCATGGATGACTTCTCAGTCTATAGGGATGATTTCAGTCAATATTTGCATCACCTCTATCTTGTGCTTCAAAGGTGTGAAGAAACCAACTTGATTTTGAGCTGAGAGAAGAGCCACTTTATGGCCACCCAAGGAATTGTGTTTGGCCATGTGGTATCCCAGAAGGGCATAGAGGTTGACAAGGCAAAGATTAACCTAATTTCACATCTGCCCCCACCAAAAATCATCAAACAAATCAGATTATTTTTAGGACATGCTAGTTTTTATAGAAGGTTCATTAAAGATTTCAGCAAGATCTCAAAACCATTGTGTCACTTGCTTTGTCAAAATGTGCCATTTGTGTTTGATGCTGAATGTGTGAGGGCATTTGAGATATTAAAAAAATGTTTGACCTCTGCCCCAGTGATGCAGGCCCCAGATTATACTCTACCCTTTGAATTGATGTGTGATGCATCTGATTTTACTGTTTGAGCTATTTTAAGACAGAGGAGAGAAACTGCCCTGTGTACTTTACTATGCCAGCAAAACACTGACAGAAGCTCAACTGAACTATACAACCATTGAGAAAGAGCTTCTGGCAGTTGTGTTTTCTTTGGACAAGTTTAGACCTTATTTACTAGGGTCTAAAATAGTAATTTTTACTGACCACTCTGCCCAGAAATACTTGCTGGTAAAAAAAGATGCAAAACCTAGGCTGATTCGATGGATCTTACTCCTGCAAGAGTTCGATCTCGAAATCAAGGATAAGAAAGGGGTAGAGAATGTGGTAGCTGATCACTTATCCCGGATTATGATTAATGAAAGTATTGCAACACCACTTAAGGATTCATTCCTTGATGAGCAATTGTTTGCCATCAAGTCAAGTTTGCCCTAGTTTGCAAATATTATAAATTACCTTGTTGTAGGTAGGATCTCTCCTCACTGGTCCGAGATGGACAAAGACTTGTTCTTTTCACAAGTCAAGTTTTTTTTGGAGGATCCTTACCTCTATAAATATTGTGCAAACCAAGTGATCAGAAAGTGTGTCCCTGATAGTGAAGTTCACAGTATTCTGATAATGTGTCATGAAAATGCCTGTGTGGAGGTCACTTTGAAGGGGAAAAGATAGCAGATAAGGTGTTGCTATGTGGTTTCTATTGGTCATCCTTGTTCAAGGGTGCTTTTGAGCACTGCAGGGCCTACATGAGATGTCAAAGGATGGGTGGCATATCAAAAAGGGATTCAATGCCATTGCAACTCATCCTTTTTGTTGAGCTGTTTGATGTCTGGGGGATAGATTTCGTGGGTCCTTTCCCTCCTTCAATGGACTTTAATTTCATCCTTGTGGTTGTTGACTATGTTTCCAAATGGGTGGAAGCTATAGCCACAAGGACAAATGATCGCAGAGTTGTCTTAAGGTTTGTAAAAGAAAATATCTTCTCTAGATTTAGCACCCCCAAAGCCATCATCAGTGATGGGAGGAGCCATTTCTGTAACAAGCACTTTGAGAGCTTGCTCAAAAAGTATTATGTTACTCATCGAATTGCTACTCCATACCACCCACAGACCAGTGGGCAGGTGGAGATTTCTAATAGAGAAATCAAGCACATTCTAGAGAAGACAGTCAAGACAGACAGGAAGGATTGGTCACTAAAATTGACTGATGTATTGTGGGCCCATAAGAGAGCCCATAAGACCCTTATTGGGATGTCCCCATTCAGACTGGTTTATGGCAAAGCTTGTCATCTCCCAGTGGAGTTAGAGCACAGGGCCTATTGGACCATTAAAAGTTTAAACATGGATCTAACTTCTGTTGGTTTGAACAGAAAACCACAGCTATTTAAGCTGGAAGAACTTAGGCTAGATGCCTATTCAAATGCTAAAATTTACAAGGAGAAAGCCAAGAACTTCTTTGACAAGAACCTTCTTAGGAAGGAATTTTCTGATGGAGATAGTGTATGGCTTTTCAACTCTAAGCTGAAGTTTTTTCCAGGCAAGTTAAGATCCAGATGGGATGGGCCATTTACTGTCATTCATGCATTCCCATTTGGGGTTGTTGAGATCATGGACCCTACTTCTAGAAGGGTCATGAAAGTCAATGGTCAGAGGCACAAGCTCTATATAAAGAATGTTGTGGAGCCTTCTGAAACCATCCACTTTATAGAACCTCCCACTGATGTGTGATCTTCAGCCTTGTACCATGTGTACCATAATTATGTTTGTGGTTTTAAATTCTATAAATATTGTGTTCTTAGGGTATGTTTTTCATGAATCTTGTTGTGTGCAACTATTGATATGTTGATTGAGTATGAATGGATCTGTTTAGCATTAAGAGTACTAATTTTATGTGCATGGGAGTATGTCAATGACAAGGTTACCCAGGAGACCATTTTAAGCTGAAATAATTGTCCCTCAAGAGGATCTTGTGCTTCAAAGCATCCTCTCGAGACAGTTGTTCCTGAGGCAATATAGTGTCTCAACAGGCTCCAGTGCCTAAAATGCATCTGCTCGAGATCTACTCGAGTCAATGCTTAAGCTTTGATAGGCTTCAATGCTTAAAAGCAGCTGCTCGAGCTCTTCTCGAGACAATATCTGAAGCTTCAATAGGCTCTAATGCTTTAAATGCATCTACTTGAGCCAATAGACTTCAGTTTCGATATGCTTCAGAGCTTAAATGAACTGCTTGAGCGTCTGCTCAAGCCATACATCTAAAGCCTCGAAAGGATAATGGGCTTAATTGCATCTGCTCGAGCATTTGCTCGAGAAAAATTGATTTTAAAGCTTTATCCTGTCGAAATGCAACTGAATCTTCAACAGGTTCCTGCGCTCAATTACAACCACTCGAGATATGCTCGAGATATCTTACTTGAAGCTTCATCCTGTCGAAGATAGATCTCCTGAGCCTATAAAACCCTCGTTAGGTTCATTCTCCCATTTCATCCCTTCGTGCTAAACACTCACCCCCTTTTACTGTTCCAGATTTCTTTTTCCCACTCCACTGCATGCAACCTGCTACTCCATGTGTCCCATATTACTGACACTTTGCTCACCTACTCAAGCCACACAGTTCGCACCAAAGATCTCTCGATTTGGACCACTGTGGACTGACCTAGCAAACCCTAGTTTGGGTAAGCTCTCACTTCTTTCTCAATCCATTTGTTCACTATGTATTTTCTTTTAGATTGAGACATCTCTGCTAAGGTTTAATGGATCTTGAGTTTTAGGGAAACCTAAGATTTGGGAGAATTCGGATAGAAGCTAGGGTTTCAAAATGGCTAATAATCACGAATTTGAGGAAATCCTAACTACATTGCTCAGTCTTGCCCAATCCCAGCCTCTTTCACCAACCAGAAAATCCAAGAGAATTACCTCCTCAGTCCCTATATATCCTGTGGCCCAATTGTCACCCAAGAAATCCAAAGTTAGTACCAGCAAAGCAGAGAAGAAGAACAAGGGTGAGGGGGCTGCAGAGAAACAAAAGAAGGGCAAGGTAGTTGTCCCTGAGTTTGACCCCTTCACTACCCTAAATGACTGTGTGGAAAATCTTAGCCTAGTACCTGAAACCACCTTTGATAGGTCCTTCTTCACCAAGGAAGAGTGAGCCAAGGATACCATTGAGTTTTTGACAAAAACCTCCATGGATTCGCTGATGAGGCCTTTGGAAGAAACTGCATATCCAAGGTTAGTGAAGTTGTGGTATCAGAATATTAGGACAAAAGAGTCTGGGGGAGGGCCAAATCAGAAGAACCCTGTGCTAGTTGTGTTGATAGATGACTTTGAGACAGTGGTGGATGCCACTGATATACCACAGGTACTAGGGATCCCTGCAACATATGATCCATCTTGCAGCTTGGGACCCCCAATCAGTGCCTCAATGAAGGAGATGGCCTAACAGTTAACTTGGGAGAAGAAAGCCTCTGGTGATTCACTGATGAGAAGTGAATTCAGCCCAAACCTATTATTCATGGATAGTGTTTTGAGGAAAAATGTATTTGTGGCTAGACACCAGCAAGAGAGGAGGGTCCCAATTGTAGATGCACTGTACCCTGTCTCCAAGGGGCATTTCTTCAATGCTGCGAAGCTGATTTTTGAGAGGATGAAAGATATACATGGCAAGGTGAAGAGGCAGAAAATAAAAGATTTACCCAACAGCAGGCTAATCACAGCCTTACTCAAGAAAGGAGGATATGTGTGGAAGGCAAGAGAACCCACTGCTGAGTTGCCACCAGCTGAATTTGGAAAAGGCAGTGGAAATTTAGCATATCACCGATGAAGAACAAGAAGAAAAAGGAATCTGAAGCAAGCACTTCTGCAACCACTTCTACAACCCCTTTTATAGCTACTTCTGCAGCACCTCCTGTGCAAGCTTCAGCAGCCACATCAGTAGCTCCTCCATCGTCCACACTTCCTCCCATTCCAGCATCAGTACCACCCTCCACAACACCTTTCACCCTACCTCCCATATCTGCATCTATACCACCTTTACCACCTCCTATCCTACATACTATTCCATTCTTATCATCATCCCTACCTGTCCACCCCACTCCACCAACCTTACCTTCCCAATCCATTCCTGTATCAGCTCATACTTCTCCCATATCATTCCCCTACAACCTTCTTACACTTCCAATCCGAAAAACCTATAAAAAGAAGACCCAACACCCCACCACAGTACCTACCACAGAACCCAGCCTATCCACTACCATACCCACTGACATATCAAGCCCAATACCAAACCCACCTTCCCCTTTTACCTATGATGACAGTGAGCCAATGGCTACTGCCACTGAACCACCTCACCCCATTGAGCCCCTTTACCCACTTCCCTCTCCTATCCATTCCCCACCATTTTCACCTAACCAAGACCGATTCACAACATAAGGGTACCAAGCCTTAATAGACTCCATTGTGGGGGATATTAGGCATGAGTACACCCTTCTCCCTAAATCCCCACACCCATACCCATTTAGCCATGCCTCTACCTCCCCATTCCAACCAATCCCTCCCACCCAACCTATAACCCCAGCCATACCTGACCCTCTAACCCAAATAATTTCCCTGCTAACCTCTCTTCAATCCTAAATCCATACCAACACAGAAAACCAATCCTCCATCTAAACAAGCCTTAACTCCATCCAATCCGCCCTTCAAACTTTTACGCCACCACCCACACCTACCCCAGTCCCTATCCCTCCTCCATGTCAGCAACCTTCTACATTTGTGGCAACAATTGATGCTGCCACCCAAACTGACTTTGACTCTGAAGAGCTGGCTATGGTCCCCCATTCCACATCCTCAACCTTCACCTAAACTGAAACCACTGAGGAGGAGCTGACCCTAGCCCTACCATCCATTCCCTCCCCATCTACCCAAACATGTACTGAGCTTGCTGTCATCTCCACTTCTGTTAATGATCCATCCAACTAGGCCGTTGTTCCATACAATCCAACCATATTACCTCCAACACCCACCCTCACTACCTTTATGAATGATAATGCATATCTAGCTAAGGATGTGTGCCAGCTGATAGCCTCTGCGAACAACAATGTCTTTCAGACTTGTGAGGAACAGCTAACCCAAATGAAGCCTCTTTATTGGAAATCTTTGGAGGCAGTTATACTGGATCACAATAAGGAGATGAGAGCCATGCAAGAGAAGCTGGACACTGTTGTGGCTGTGTACAAGATTTATGAATAGAGGGCCACCCACTATTCAAAGTTGGTGGAAACATTAACATCCACTGTCTTATCAATGAGTCCCAAAGATGTGCAGCCTCCAACCGAAGCCAAGGGAGTTAAAATTGAGGAGCCTACATTTCAAAAGAGCAGTACAAAACCAAGGAAATCAGCTGCTTCAAGAATAAATGCTGGTGCTGCAAAGGCTGACAGTGTGAAGAAATGGAAAGGAACAACAGCTAAGCCCATAGATGGGGATTCAGATTCAGACCCTATGTAGATTTTTTATGTTTTAGGAAGTTGCTATTTTAGGATTATTTCTGTGATGTTTTGCTTTATTTTTCAGTTAGCATGATGTAATCGCTATCTAATTTGTACAATATTTTGTAATGAAATCTATGTTTGTGTGAATCAAATTCCGTTTGTTAGCATATTTGTCTTTTTATTTTCTGCACTTTTTGTTCTTCTTTTCTTAACCCTGCTGCCCCTAAATACACACTTTATTAAAACATTGAGGACAATGTTTATCTTAGGTTTGGGGGTATGGCAGGGTAAACCAATGAAGTAGTTAAATTTAGTGCAGCAGTGTAGTTAGATTGAAATAAATAAAGTTAATTCCCACCTAACCAATTATGAAAAAGGAGATTAAAACTGTTGGCAGATATTTTAATACTGAAATCCTTTATAAATTTAACACTTCCATAAAGCTAACATTAAGGAAAAATTTCACAATCAGTACGTAGTAAACCATAGAGGAGAGAAAAAGGTGAGGATATACCCCATGAGTTCAATTGAAGACAATACCCAGTGAGATTTGGGCCTATAAAAAAAAATTTCTTTTGAAGAGTGTCTTTGGTAATTTTTTTCTACTCTAAGGAATGACTGATTCAATACCTTTTCACTAGAAGTTAGGCTCCCCAAATTGAAATTGTTTGGTAGTACTCATGACACTAAAGAGATGATTTAAGGCCATCATGTGGATAGTCTGAGCCTGAAATTCCTACCCATTGAACTGCCCTTTGATCACACAGTTTGAGCCTTGAAATCTATTTTTATCAACCAACACCAGAGTACTTGAACCTAAACCTCATGACCTGATTCAGCCTTACCCTCACTCTGAGATTTTATAAGGTAAAAGAGAAGATGTTGAAGATAGTTGAGAGGGGTTCAACATTTGGTGGAGGGAGAAGAGAAGAAATCCATAAGAAGCAGTGTATTAGATGTATAGTAGTAGCAACCTATCTAATAAATTAATATATATATATAATAATAAAAGAGAAGTCAAGAGAAGTACTTCATCTGAAAAATTAAAAAAAAGAGAAGAAGTTAGCCACTTCAGATATGAAAAGTATCAAAGAAGATGAAGCAGTGCTATGATGAAGAGGGTGAAGTCATGAATCACCTCCTACCTCTTAATGATTTCTCAGTTTTGAACCCTTTCCATTCCTTTTATTCTTTTTAAACCTCAACCATAAGTCATATTACAACCCATCTAAAAGACCTTAGTGATCCAAGGTGAAGTGAGTTGTCATGTGGATATAAAGGGAGGTCTAATCTATGGTGAAGAGAACATGAAGATGTCAGGAATTAGAAGCAATGCCTATGCTCATGCTTGCATGCCTATTTGAGGAATGTAACTGATCTTGAGATACAAAAAATGTAGACACCCTTGAGCTTCATTTATGAGTGATAGCCCTGGTTAGGATTGGGTCTGAAAATTAACTTCATTGGGCAATGTTTAAACCTGATTTTTGAATTGATGGTGAGCTTAGTACTGATTTTCACACACTACACTCTTGATGTAAGCTGATTGGTTATGATGGAAAGACATGTTGATTTAAGTGTTAAACTGTTTGCCATTACTGTTTTAACTTCCTCTAAATTTGAAAGATTAAGGTGTGGAATGAAGCTTTATGTGTTGATATCTGACTTGACATTATTTGCACTATGCTTAATTATTTTATTATGAAGTTTGTGGGTATCTTCACTGAAAACCCTCAGGAGACTTCACTCCTCCACTAGGGATCACCTAAGGGTTTAAAAGGCTTGATGTATAAGCTAAAGGCATCCGTACTCCCTACGAAAGTGGCATTTAAATTTTTTAGTATAACTGTTTAATATTCCCTTTGCTTGAGGACTAGCAAAAATTAGGTTTGGGGGTGTGTTAATCATAGAATTATGCCACTTTCCACCTCCTAACCTAACCTTTAATGGACCTTTGAGTTGTCTAATAACTGATTTTTAAGTGTGTTTGCGTAGTTAGCAATAATCTGCAGCTTAGTGCAGCAATCCATCTAATAAATGTCATGAAGAGATAAATGAGAGTCCAACATTGAAGCTGATGGAAAGACAGTGATTGAACCATGGTGGTCCCCACTATGTGAGCTATTCAGGATGCTCTGGACCCCTAAAAGCCCTGCAATGAAAGAGAAGTGGGGCCCACACCTAATGGAGTGCAGCAGCAAGGTGGAAAGGCAGCAGAGAAGCAAAACCTTGAGCTCGAGCAACTCTGAAGCTACCTCAAGCAGTTCAGAAGACTGCTACAGCATCCACTCGAGCTGTCTCGAGTAGATGCACCTTCAGAAATTCCAGCTCGAGCAACTCTCTAGCACATTAGAAACCTGCAGCATGCACTCGAGTGGTTCCTGACCTTCAGAAATAACCTGTCGAGAAATTGAGGACTATTGTCTTTTATCCACTCGAGCACTTCAAAGAACCTGTCGAGTGCCCTCAGAGAACCTGTCGAGCATATAGCACCTTCAAATCATACCTGTCGACAACCTATCTAGAGTCCTTCAGAAACAGATCATCTGCTCGAGATTAAATGCTTGAAGCTCCAACCACTCGAAGCACGAGTTCCATCTTTTATTTATGAACTGGAAGGGTATTTTGGAACTTCCACAGCACATGGGGCACATTTCCCAATGTGTTGTGCTTTTCCTAACTATCAAGGGAAATACTTGGCTGCAAATGAGCCACATCCGTAAAATCTCAACTAATATGATTCTCCTCTTTTCTGATTGGCCAAGGCAAAAAGCTACTTATATATTATATATAAATCATGCAAGCATGCAGAAAAAGACATCTAAAACAAGGAGGATATTTTTGCCTAATGTCATTTTTAGGGTTAGGTCATCTTTTTCTTTTCATCTTTCCTTAGTTCAACAATGTTGGGTTAAATATTTGTAATAGTTAGGGTTGAGATAAGTTATCAAAGGGCTATGTATTAGCATTGTAAAGGGTCTAGAGTCTTGCATAGACTGTAGCCTTGAGGGCAAACCATTGTAAGTTCCTTTTTAAGTAATGAAAAGTTGTTTTTATTGTTCCATTCAATCTATAATATTTTTATGTTTTTTATTTAGATCTTTATAGATTGTATGCACCTATGGATGCATGAGCTTCTTGTTAAGACCTGAAAAGTACCACTTTTCACCCCTTAACTTAACCTTTGATTAGACCCTTAGCCATCTAATAAGTTCTTGTTAAGTGTTTTATGTAGGTAATAATCAGCAGTGAAATAAGGCCAGGAATCCTGCTAAGGAGCCTGTTTTGGCACCAGAAGTCCCTCAGAAGGATGAACCCTGAATCTAGACTTGAAATGAGCCTCGCGCAGTCCAACTGAGCTTCCCAAGACTTTATAATAACTTCTCGCGCAGTTGAGTAACTGAAGAGCTTCAGAAGCACAAACTCGCGCAGCTCTCGCGAAGCTCAAGAGTAGAACACATCGCACAGTCTCGCACAGTTCAAAGCAGACCTATCTCAACCTCGCGTAGTTTGCTCATAACAGCTAAGGAGAGATAGCTTCAGAAGACTCCTCGCGCAGCTATTGTGCAGTCGCCGCAAGATGCAACTATCAGAAAAGAACTCCTCGCGCAATTCTCGCGCCATTCGAGAAGAAAGCATCCTCACAAAGGCAGAGCCATCCTTGCGAAGATCAATTAAGACATGGAACCTCGCGCAGTTCAGAACTCATTAAAGCCTCGCGAGCTAACTCGCGAAGTCCATTGAAGAAAAGTGATCGCGTAGTTCTCGCGCTATTCAAATCCATCCTCGCGAAGATCAATCCAGCGAATGCGCAGCTACCTCGCGACTGCTTGAACTCCAACCCCGCGACATCTGAGGCTTTGATGTCTACTCAACCTCGCGAAGCCCAATCCAGCGAGAGCGCAATTCTCTACCGCGCGACTGCCTGAAGAGCAAACCAAGGCAACCTCGCGATGGTTGAAGCTTCAATGTCAAACCATCCTCGCGAAGAGCAAGAGCTACCATGCGACAAGTCTGGGAAATAATAGCTACCTAGCGAAGCTCTTAACTTCAACTTCCATCGCTTCAGCAGAGGACTTTCTGGGAATTTCCAGCGATTAGGGCACGCACTCCCACACATAAATCTTCGTGCACTCGCCCCGAGGCATCCAAGGATCACTATTAGGCCACGTGGCATCATTAAAATTAGGGTTTCCTAACCCTAATGCGCTGCCACACCACTGCTATATAAACCCATACTTAGCTTAGGTTTAGACATCTTGGAATATCTCAAAACAGAGCTGGGAACACATCTCATCTCTTGGAGATTTGATTTGAGATCATTTTTTCTTTTCTTTGCTAGCTGTAAGTAGTTTTTCTTTTTCTTTTTCCTTCTCTCCATAGTCCAGCACTTGCTGGCTATGTCTTTGTATGCATTTTGAACTAGTTTAATGGAAATTTGTAATAGGATTTTTATATTATGGGATTTGTGTTTGATTGTGAGATGCTCTGTGCAAGGCTGCTGCCTTGTGATCCGCCATTGCTTTGGCTGTAATTCGAAGCAATGGAGGACTGATTCAAAGGGCCACTCAGATCCAAGTTAACCTCACGACGGTTGAAGTTTCAATATCAAATCATCCTAGAGAAGAGCAAAAGCTACCACGCGACAAGTCTGGGAAACAATGGCTACCTAGCGAAGCTCTGAACCTCAACTTCCATCTCTTCAGCAGAGGACCTTCTGGGAATTTCCAGCGATTAGGGCACGCACTCCCACGCTCAAATCTCCGTGCACGCGCCCAAAGGCATCGAAGGATCACCATTCAGCCATGTGGCATCGTTAAAATTAGGGTTTCCTAACCCTAATGCGCCGCCACACCACTGCTATAAATCCCCAAGAGGGCTTGGACCATACAGGGGGATCGACATCCTGGAATAGCTAGGAACACATCTCATTTCTTGGAGACTTGATCTTAGATCATTTTGCTTTTCTTTTTATAGATGTAAGTAGTTTTCTTTTTCTTTTTTTCTTCTCTCCATAGTCCAGCACTTGCTGGCTATGTCTTTGTATGCTTTTTAAACTAGATCATTGGAAGTTTTATAATAGGATTTGTACTCTGTACGATTTGTGTTTGAATGTGAGATGCTCTGTGTAAGGCTGCTGCCTTGTGATCCGCCATTGCTTTGGCTGTGTTTCAAAGCAATAGAGGACTGATTCTAAGGGCCATTCAGATCTAAGTGACCTGTGTGTCTGGGCTATCATGGTCCTATACAGCCTTAGCCCCACCACAGGACCACTAGATCTAAAATCTCCATGGGAGCTTGAGCTGGTAGCCTGGTGACCATGGTGGTGGCAGGGATATTCTTGTTTTATCTTGGGCTCTGTGAGGAGGATAGCCTCTGGGATAGTCTGTGACCATTCAAGTGGACAGGTTATAGCCTTAGGGTGATTCTAATCCACCGATCCAAGATGGATCCTTCTTCTTTACACTTGAGCTTGTAGAAGCCTGGTGGGGGATTGTACAGAGGCAGACTCCCCTATATTTGTATAGATTCGCCATCAAATGTTGGATCTGATCTGGTTATAGAGATTGTAGGCTTGTGACTGGACCATTGTAGCCTCACTCAAGCAATGGACAGCTAGATCGAAGGTTGTACTCAATCTCTTGTTGGTTCTATGTGTCTGGGCTATCATGGTCCTATACAGCCTTAGCCCCACATATAGAGCTTTAGAGGTTGAGGTTTTCTATGGATTCTTGAGCTGGTAGCCTGGATGAAATAGTGCCTATAATAATTAACTTGTTTTGTTTTGACCCATCCCTAGATTGTGGTTCCCCTATGGGATAGTCTGTGACCATGTGAGTGGACAGGTTATAACCTTAAGGGATTGAATCATGGCAGAGAGATGGGTTGGATCCCTTCTCCTCAGTGGTGATAACGTAGCCATTGGACAGGATTTCTATAACATCATATCTGAATCTGAGTTACAAAGCTCCTCTGATCCAGGCTCAATAACTTACTTCTCACCCTTTTATATTTATTTTCCACACTCCATCCATCCTCTCACCCCTTTCTGTAGTGTAGACATTAGGTTACCTTAGAATACCTAGAATAAGTGACCTTAAACTCCCCTCCTTTTTAGGATTGCCAGATCTGTAGTCAGATCTGGAGGGACTACTAGTGATGGCTCCTTTGGAGCTGTAGATCACCTTTCCCTGTGGGACAAACTCTTACTTATCAAAACTTGCCACAATGGACCCTATATCTTGTAGGTCTAGGATTTCTTAGTTGTGCTGATTCCATCCCCTGTTTTACTCTTTCTTTGATTTTTAAATTACTTTTACCACCAACCAATAAAGCAAGCACACACTCAGATTCTGCCAACAAGTTTTTGGCGCCGCTGCCGGGGAAAGATGATCTATTAGTAGACCCTTAGTTTTTATTTTCTTAGTATTCTTTGTAAATGTGAATGATTGATACTGCTGACATAATTTTGAACCTTTCTTGCAGATCTAGATAGCAGCAGTGAAGGACAGTTGGACTGCAATTGGAGCTTAGCTACCTCTGTTTGTAAACTCAATGACATTTAAAACTCTGTCTATCTTTCTTAAAAAATTTCTAGCAGTATCTAGGATAGTTTTAAATGTATTCTTTGAATAGCTGTAAACTAGTTAGATAAATTTGTTAATTGTACAGATATTCTTTTACAATGTGCCTGCAAGAAGCTTTTCTTGCTGTTGGTGTGCTTGTATGCTAGGGAGGATATCTCTCAGCCCTACTTTAGAGCCTCTTAACCCTGAGTTAGAAAGGGGAAGGAGACTTAGAAGAAGCAGGCACACCACAGGAGAGCCCCCAAGTGAATCTGTGACAGCGTGAAGAACAACCCAGAACTCTCAAGGAGTTGAATGCTCCGGATGACTATAAATCCCCTTTTAGCATTCAATTCCGTGATGTTCAGGGGAATTATGAAATAAAAACTTCAATCATCCAGATGCTGCCCTCCTTCCATGGGCTCAGCAAGGAGGACCCGTACAAGCATATTGACCGATTCTTGGCCTTGTGCACCACTTTTAATATCACTGGTTTGGGACCTGAGGCTACTAGCCTCAGGCTCTTTCCCTTCTCTATGAAGGATAGGGTCAGTACCTGGTTGACCACTCTTCCCAACAATAGCATTGCTTCATGGAAAGACCTGCAGACCAAGTTCTTCCCTGAGACCAAAACTAGCCAATTGAGGAAAGAGATTCTTGGTTTTGCTCAATCCCCAACTGAGGATTTTAACCAGTCCTGGGATAGGTTTAAAGAAATGCTCAAACAATGCCCCCACCACAAGATCCCAGAGTGGCAGCTTGTACAAAGCTTCTACAATGGGATTGATGAGAAAAATAGAGATATGGTCGATGCCTCTTGTGGTGGATCCTACATGCACAAGACTGCTAAGGAGGCATGGGAATTGTTTGAGGTGATTAGTGAGAATGCTTTTCAAAAGCCATCCCTGGCAAGAACTGGTCAGGAAACTGAGTCAAAGGTGGGACCTGCTGCTAGATCAAGAGGAAAAGTTTATGAGGTGTCTGGGAACAATGACCTGTAGCTGCAGATGGCAAACCTTTCTATAAAGTTTGACAAATTACTGACTGTGATGCAACCAGAAGGGCTGCTCATGTGGCGGAGGCATGTCTGATATGCCAGTCCCCACAGCACACAGTGGAGAAATGTCCATCTGCAGGGCAATTCCTTGAATTAGTTTTAGAGCATGCTGCTGCTGCTCAATCTTATGGCCAGCAACAATCTGGGAGCTACAATAGACAGCCATATGGATACCAGTACCAAAATGCTGGTTACCAATGGAGAGACCACCCTAATCTGAGGTGGAGGCAAGACAACTACATGCAGCCCCAGCAGATGTTGGCCTTACCACAAAGGCCACAGCAGCAGTTCAATCAAGGGAATGCCCCTAGGTCTAATTTCCAGCACCATCAGCAGCCCCATCAGCAACAAAATCAATTGGTCGTACCCCCATCTCAACCCAGAAATACTTCTTTTGAGGACCAGGTCTTGACCTCACTGCAAAACCTGGGTTCCTTGGCTCAGACTGTGAATTCTCATGGTCAGAGCATCAAGAAGATGGAAGAGCAGATTGGCCAACTAGCGAATACCTTAGCCAAAAGAGAAGAGGGAAGGTTGCCCACTCAACCAGTGGTTAACCCCAAGGGCCAATTTTTGATTGGTGAAGGATCCTCAAATCCTGAAGGGGATCTTTCATTGAATTGATGTTAAGAACTGTGCACCTTTGTATGATATGTACTTTACAGTTTAGAGGAATTTGTAGTGATCTTGTTGGAGTCTGAGTTTAGTGCTTTATGCCTACTTTTATTTATGTTCCCTTTGTTTGACAATTTCAAGTGATTGAATGATGATGGTATTGTTTGAATGCTTTTCATGATGTGTGAAGTTAATGCTTTGAGAGTATGGGAATTTTTGAATGTTTTATAATGCTTCTGGGTGTCCCTGGAAGCGGGCCTATGAGAGAATCCACCCACAAAATAAAGGTCAAAAGACTGACTAGTGGGTGTGTGAATTCTAACTCTGTTAAGCCATCGCGGGGTTCTAAAAATTTTGTTTGATTTCCTCTCGCACAGTTCATAAAGACTTACGTTGCTTTGCTGTCGCGAGTTTCAGATATAGCTGGGTGGGCTGCCTCGCGCAGTTTAAATGAACATCCAATCTCGCGACCCATTCATGCCTATCCAGCGAGTGGATATTTTCAAAGCGCGCCGAGCCTCGCGATATTTAAAAATCCCACCCCGCGCTGCTTTTCTTTACTACCTTCTCTTTTCTCTCCTGCCAGCGAAACCCTATCTCCCACTCCTCTCAATCTCTCTCCTCCAAAGATCCATCTCTGATTCATCACTCACTTTGAAATTTTGGCATTTTGTTCTCAAAGCTTCCATCAATAGTTGCCCCCTGCTAGGAGCTCCTGCAGTCTATCGTGCATCAAATTGAACAGAACCCTAACTTTTAGGGTAAGACTCAGCTCTTGATTGTTTTCTTTCAAAATTTCAACTGCGCACTCGCCAAGGAGAATCTTAATGGCTCCTAAAAGTGCACTGAAGAGAGCAGGACCGGGGCTCCCGTGGAGCGGCCCCTAAGAAAGCCAAGTCCTCTGACTGTAAAAAGGGAAGGAGGTGGTTCTGAGGTGGTGCAAAATGCTGACTACTCTACACCCTCCGAGCTCCTCATTTCCATTCCTTTAGAGCACAAGCCATTTTGATATATCTTTCTTTGAATCGAGCCGTTGTCAACACTCGCCATTGAGTTCTTGCGCAAGGCTGGTTTCTTCCCCTTGATGCAAATGATTCATGCACTAGCCTATCCTAGGTTAGTGCAACTCTTTTACTAGCACCTTAGGGTCAGACCAGACACACATGGGCAGCTAGGCCTCCTTGTGTTAGTTGACAATTTTGAGATTTAGCAGCCCAGCGTTGATTCTTTGAAGTTATGGGTATCCTGCCATTTTTATCCCAAGCTCATGGTTATGGTGCCTGTGAGTGCCCCCTTGATACCATTACCTGTGCCCTTACGGAGGTTTGAAGGCCATGAGGGACTCCATCGGAAGAAGAGATTTGGATCCCAAACTGTTCATCATCGATCAAATCTTGAGGAAGAATATCTATTGCTCGGCCATCGAAGAGAGGAGGACACCAATTCGATGCTCTTTATTCCTTCTCTCGGGCCATGGATTTAATCTTGCATGGTTGATTTTGAAGCCATGAAGGATATGATGGCTGAAGGCTGCAAAAGAAGATCCACACTCCCTTATGGAAGACTCATCACCAAATTACTTTTGAGGGGAGGGTACAAGATTCCAGTGGGGGAGTTATCTGTTGACCTCACTCCCACCACTTTTGTTAAAAGACAATGGGGGATCAGCAGAAGTCTGATGGATCCCCAGAAGAAGAAGAAGAAGGCTGAAGCTTAGGTTGTTTACGGCGGGGAGAGGCTCGTGGCAAAGGCTACCTCGCCCAAAAAGAAGGCTAAAGCCCTGCTCCAAAGAAGGTGGTGCGAGCCATCACCTCTCTGCTGACAATACCTCCATCCACCACACTTGCCTCTCCATTAGTTTCTTTGCCTATTCCATCTCTCCCTTTCCCTCTCTTATCTCCCTTTTCCATTCCACCTCCCACTGTGATTTGTTCCTGGGTGGAAAGTGTTGAACCCCATGACAACACTCGCCCTTCACCCACCTTACCTCAATACACAGCCCTAGTATCTCCAACATCATCTGACCTCAACCCTGACAGCCCTCCCTTGATAACATACCTTAAAAAGAAAACCTCTCACACAACCCCTGCCTTATCTTTACCTACTTCCACCTCCCCTGCCTTAGGTGAAAGCAAAAGATAAATCCCCAGTTGTCCCTCCTGAGCTAGCACAAGCCCAATCCCCTCTTATTCCCCCTCCGACTCAGCCAGGGCAAGCCTCCAAAGGGATGAGCTCCAAAGGTAAGAGCCCCAAAGGAAAATCTCCCACCAAACCCCCTTAGCCAACCACTGATAAATCTTTCAAGATCCCTCCTGAACCAAAGAGGAGAAAAATGAGGGTCAGGGCTCCAACCATACCCAAAATTGCCGACCAAAAAAAGGAAGAGAGGGAACGAAAGAAGAAAGAGGAGGAGGCTTACCTTCAAGAACATGCTAAGAAGATGGGTTGGGACAAGTTTTGAGCCAGATTCTGACTAGATTGTACCTAGAATTTTATCTGTTTCTGCACTCTTTTGCTTCTGTTTTCTTGTAGTTTGTACATTTCTCATTTTTAATAGACTTTATTCCCCTGTCATGACTATCTTGCTTTGTCTGTTGTGTGTTTTGTTCCCTATTCTTTCCTTTTCTTTTCTCATCAATAAATCTGCTGCACAAACACCTTTGAACCAGTGAGGACACTGCTCCTCATAGGTTTGGGGGTGTGGCAGGCAGACCCTACCAATGGAATAGTTAACCTAAGTGCAGCAGACTCATCTGAGTAATATGGAAATGGATCTATGTTCACTTAAGAATCATGAAAATAAGAAATTTAAAATTTCTGCAAACTTTTGACATTATAAACTTTTAATATTTCACATTTCCATGATAATATCACCAAGGAAACTTACTTGTATCAGCACTTAGTGAATCATTAGAGAGAGAAAAAGGTGAGGACATACTTAAAAGTTCAAAGGAAGACCATAACCAGTGAGAATTGGGCCTATAAAAAATTTTCCATCCTTTGAGGAGTAACCAAGGCAATCTCTTCTAGTTCTAAGGATCGCCGAAAGTCACTGTGCTCACTAGAAGTTAGGTAACTCCAAGTTGAAACAACTGACAGTACTCATGAGACTTAGGAAAGGATCAAGGCCTTCTCTTGGACAGTTTGAGCCTAAAAGGACCAACCCTAAAGCAGTTGCCCTTGTCCATACCCCCCTTTGAGGTTTAAATCCTAAATTTCTTCAAAATACACCTGAGTACTTGAACCTGAACCTATGAACCTGCTTCAGCCTACCCTCACTCTGAGAATTCAGAAGGTAAAGGAGAAAAGATTGGAAATGGACTAGCTATGGTCAACATTAAGTGAATGGAGAAGAAGCATCTCAAAAATTCGCAAGATGGTATAGTAGCGAGAACATGGTGGCATTTCTGAAAAGAAAAAACAAAAATAAAAAGAAGAAAATTCTATCAAAAGGAAACAAAAATAATAATGAAGAGGAGTAAGGGAGGAGTCAAGAGGAACTTTCATTGGAGAATCAAAATCAAGAAGAGAAACTTATCACTTCAAATATGAAAATCTCAAAGAAGATGAAGGGAGCTGAATTCAAGAAGGTGAAGTCATGAATCACCTCTGTCACCTACTGATTTCTCAATTTGGAACCCCTTTTCAACCTTCCATTCTTTTTAACCCCACTCCATAAGCCAAAGTTGAGTGAGCTGTCATGTGAAGATAAAGAGTTATCCAATCTATGGTGAGGAACTGCCAATGATGTCAGCACTTAAGAACTCTGCCTATGCTCATGCTTACAGACCCATTTGGGGGATGTAACTGCTCTTGAGCCTGTGAGAAAATGAACCCCTGAACAAAACCTTTATGAGAGTATGCCCTACAAAGTTTTTGGGTCTGAACTTGAATGCATTATGTATGACCTATAACCTAATTTTTGACCTGAGGATGGGCTCAGTGCTGGCACACACTTGTGCAATTTTCTGTGATTGTAAACTGAATAGAAGTGTTGTGCATTCATGAAAAGTTCATGCTGTTCTGTGCAACCAATGGATTAAATTTCTTTTATGATTACCGATTCAAGAGTAAACTAAGTCTGCCCCTTGACTACTCACTGGATGATATTACACTTTTGTTAACTGTTTCATTGAAGAAGTTTGTGGGTGTCTTCACCGAAAACCCTCAGGAGACTTCACTCCTCCACTAGGGATCACCTAGGGGTTTAAAAGGCTTGGTGCATATGCTAAATGTATCTGTGCTCCCTACGAAAGTGGCATTTAATTTTTATAGTAGGTTTAATGTAGCTTTGCTAAGGGACTAGCAAAGATTAGGTTTGGGGGTGTGTTAAGACCTGAAAAGTACCACTTTTCACCCCTTAACTTAACCTTTGATTAGACCCATAGCCACCTAATAAGTTCTTGTAAAGTGTTTTATGTAGGTAATAACCAGCAGTGAAATAAGGCGGGAATCACGCTAAGGAGCCGGTTTTAGCACGAAGTCCCTCGGAAGGATGAACTCGACTCGGACACTGAAATGAGCCTCACAAGAATCGACCCAAGCTTTAGAGGATTCAGGAGAAATACACATCGCGCAGTCTCACGCAGTTCAAAGCAGACCTCTCTCAACCTCGCGATCGCTCGGCAGCTAAGAAGAGAGCTTGAGAAGATTCCCAAGAATCGTCGCGCGATCGAGGGATGCAATTATCAGAAGAGAACTCCTCGCACAGTTCTCGCACCATTGAAGAAGAAAGTATCCTTGCAAAGGAAAAGCCATCCTCGCGAAGATCAATTAAGACATGAAACCTCGCGCAATTCAGAACTCATTAAAGCCTCACAAGGTAACTCGCGAAGTCCAGTGAAGAGAAGTGCTCGCGAAGTTCTCGCGGTATTCAAATCTGTCCTCACAAAGATCAACCCAGTGATCGCGCAGCTACCTCGCGACTGCTTGAACTCCAACCCCGTGACATCTGAGGCTTTGATGTCTACTCAACCTCGCGACTGCCTGAAGAGCAAGCCAAGTCAACCTTACGACGGTTGAAGTTTCAATATCAAATCATCCTAGCAAACAGCAAAAGCTACCACGCGACAAGTCTGGGAAATAATGGCTACCTAGCGAAGCTCTGAACCTCAACTTCCATCTCTTCAGTAGAGGACCTTCTGGGAATTTCCAGCGATTAGGGCACGCACTCCCACGCTCAAATCTCCGTGCACGCGCCCAAAGGCATCGAAGGATCACTATTCGGCCACGTGGCATCATTAAAATTATGGTTTCCTAACCCTAATGTGCCGCCACACCACTGCTATAAATCCCCAAGAGGGCTTGGACCATACGGGGGGATCGACATCATGGAATAGCTGAGAACACATCTTATTTCTTGGAGACTTGATCTGAGATCGTTTTGCTTTTCTTTTTGTAGCTGTAAGTAGTTTTCTTTTTCTTTTTTTCTTCTCTCCATAGTCCAGCACTTGCTGGCTATGTCTTTGTATGCTTTTTAAACTAGATCAATGAAAGTTTTGTAATAGGATTTGTACTCTGTAGGATTTGTGTTTGAATGTGAGATGCTTTGTGCAAGGCTGCTGCCTTGTGATCCGCCATTGCTTTGGAGTAATGGAGGACTAATTCAAAGGGCCATTCAGATCCAAGTGACCTGTGTGTCTGGGCTATCATTGTCCTATACAGCCTTAGCCCCACCACAGGACCCACTAGATCTGAAATCCCCATGGGAGCTTGAGCTGGTAGCCTCGTGACCATGGTGGTGGCAGCGATATTCTTATTTTATCATTGGCTCCGTGAGGAGGATAGCCTCTGGGATAGTCTGTGACCATTCAAGTGGACAGGTTATAGCCTTAGGGTGATTATAATCCACCGATCCAAGATGGATCCTTCTTCTTTACACCTGAGCTTGTAGAAGCCTGGTGGGGGATTGTACAGAGGCAGACTCCCCTATATTTGTATAGATTCGCCATCAGATGTTGGATCTGATCTGGTTATAGAGATTGTAGGCTTGTGACTGGACCATTGTAGCCTCACTCAAGCAATGGACAGCTAGATCGAAGGTTGTACTCAATCTCTTGTTGGTTCTATGTGTCTGGGCTATCATGGTCCTATACAGCCTTAGCCCCACACATATAGCTTTAGAGGTTGAGGTTCCCTATGGATTCTTGAGCTGGTAGCCTGGATGAAATAGTGCCTACAATGATTAACTTGTTTTGTTTTGACCCATCCCTGGATTGTGGTTCCCCTATGGGATAGTCTGTGACCATTTGAGTGGACAAGTTATAACCTTAAGGGATTTAATCATGGCAGAGAGATGGGTTGGATCCCTTCTCCTCAGTGGTGATAACGTAGCCATTGGACAGGATTTCTATAAAATCAGATCTGAATCTGAGTTACAAAGCTCCTCTGATCTAGGCTCAATAACTTACTTCTCACCCTTTTATATTTATTTTCCACACTCCATCCATCCTCTCACCCCTTTCTGTAGTGTAGACATTAGGTTACCTTAGAATACCTAGAATAAGTGACCTTAAACTCCCCTCCTTTTTAGGACTGCCAGATCTGTAGTCAGATCTAGAGGGACTACTAATGACGGCTCCTTTGGAGCTGTAGATCACCTTTCCCTATGGGACAAACTCTTACTTATCAAAACTTGCCACAATGGACCCTGTATCTTACAGGTCTAGGATTTCTTAGTTGTGCTGATTCCATCCCATGTTTTACTCTTTCTTTGATTTTTAAATTACTTTTACCACCAACCAATAAAGCAAGCACACACTCAGATTCCACCAATACCTATGTGTCTGGGCTATCATGGTCCTATACAGCCTTAGGCCCACCACAGGACCCACTAGATCTGAAATCCCCATGGGAGCTTGAGCTGGTAGCCTCGTGACCATGGTGGTGCCAGCGATATTCTTGTTTTGTCTTGGGCTCCGTGAGGAGGATAGCCTCTGGGATAGTCTGTGGCCATTCAAGTGGACAGGTTATAGCCTTAGGGTGATTCTAATCCACCGATCCAAGATGGATCCTTCTTCTCTGCATCTGAACTTGTATTAGCCTGGTGGGAGATTGTACAGAGGCAAACTCCCCTATATTTGATAGATCCGCTATCAGATGTTAGATTTGATCTGGTTATAGAGATTGTAGGCTTGTGACTGGACCATTGTAGCCTCACTCAAGCAATGGACAGCTAGATCGAAGGTTGTACTCAATCTCTTGCTGGTTCTATGTGTCTGGGCTATCATGGTCTTATACAGCCTTAGCCCCTCACATAGAGCTTTAGAGGTTGAGGTTCCCTATGGATTCTTGAGCTGGTAGCCTGGATGAAATAGTGCCTACAATGACTAACTTGTTTTGACCCATCCCTGGATTGTGGTTCCCCTATGGGATAGTATGTGACCATTTGAGTGGACAGGTTATAACCTTAACGGATTGAATCATGGCAAAGAGATGGGTCGGATCCCTTCTCCTCAGTGGTGACAACGTAGCCATTGGACAGGATTTCTATAACATCAGATCTGAATCTGAGTTACAAAGCTCCTCTGATCTAGGCTCAATAACTTACTTCTCACCCTTTTATATTTATTTTCCACACTCCATCCATCCTCTCACCCCTTTCTGTAGTGTAGACATTAGGTTACCTTAGAATACCTAGAATAAGTGACCTTAAACTCCCCTCCTTTTTAGGACTGCCAGATCTGTAGTCAGATCTGGAGGGACTACTAATGACGGCTCCTTTGGAGCTGTAGATCACCTTTCCCTATGGGACAAACTCTTACTTATCAAAACTTGCCACAATGGACCCTGTATCTTACAGGTCTAGGATTTCTTAGTTGTGCTGATTCCATCCCCTGTTTTACTCTTTCTTTGATTTTTAAATTACTTTTACCACCAACCAATAAAGCAAGCACACACTCAGATTCCACCAACACCTATGTGTCTGGGCTATCATGGTCCTATACAGCCTTAGCCCCACCACAGGACCCACTAGATCTGAAATCCCCATGGGAGTTTGAGCTGGTAGCCTCGTGACCATGGTGGTGCCAGCGATATTCTTGTTTTGTCTTGGGCTCCGTGAGGAGGATAGCCTCTGGGATAGTCTGTGGCCATTCAAGTGGATAGGTTATAGCCTTAGGGTGATTCTAATCCACCGATCCAAGATGGATCCTTCTTCTCTGCATCTGAACTTGTATTAGCCTGGTGGGAGATTGTACAGAGGCAGACTCCCCTATATTTGATAGATCCGCTATCAGATGTTAGATTTGATCTGGTTATAGAGATTGTAGGCTTGTGACTGGACCATTATAGCCTCACTCAAGCAATGGATAGCTAGATCGAAGGTTGTACTCAATCTCTTGCTGGTTCTATGTGTCTGGGCTATCATGGTCTTATACAGCCTTAGCCCCACACATAGAGCTTTAGAGGTTGAGGTTCCCTATGGATTCTTGAGCTGGTAGCCTGGATGAAATAGTGCCTACAATGACTAACTTGTTTTGACCCATCCCTGGATTGTGGTTCCCCTATGGGATAGTATGTGACCATTTGAGTGGACAGGTTATAACCTTAACGGATTGAATCATGGCAAAGAGATGGGTCGGATCCCTTCTCCTCAGTGGTGACAACGTAGCCAATGGACAGGATTTCTATAACATCAGATCTGAATCTGAGTTACAAAACTCCTCTAATCTAGGCTCAATAACATACTTCTCACCCTTTTATATTTATTTTCCACACTCCATCCATCCTCTCAACCCTTTCTGTAGTTTAGACATTAGGCTACCTTAGGATCTGTAAACTAAGTGACCTTAAACTCCCTTTCCTTAAGGACTGCCAGATCTGTAGTCAGATCTGGAGGGACTACTAGAGATGGCTCCCTTGGAGCTGTAGATCATCTTTCCCTTTGGGACAAACTCTTACTTATCAAAACTTGCCACAATGGACCTTGTATCTTGCAGGTCTAGGACTTCTCAGTTGTGTTGATTTCATCTCCTGTTTTATTTTGATATTAAATTTCTTTTACCACAAACAAATAAAGAAAGCATAGCTGGGGGAGCAACAAGTTTTTGGCGCCGCTGCCGGGGATAGTTGATCTTTTAGTAGACCCTAAGTTTTTGTAGTTTTATTATTCTTTGGTAGTTAAAAATAATTGATACTGCTGATATATTTGTGAATTTTTTTTTGCAGATCTAGACAGCAGCAGTGAAGGACAGTTGGACTGCAATTGGAGCTTAGCTACCTCTGTTTGCAAACTCTCTAACTATTAAAACTCTGTCTATCTTTCTGGAAAACTCTCTAGCAGTATCTAGGATAGTTGTAACTGTATTCTTTGAATAGCTGTAAATTAGTTAGATAAAATTTGTTAATTGTAAAGTTATTCATTTGCAATGTGCCTGCAAGAAGCTCTCCTTGCTGTTGGTGTGCTTGTATGCTAGGGAAGAGATCTCTCAGACCTACTTTAGAGCCTCTTAACCCTGAGTTAGAAAGGGGAAGGAGACTTAGAAGAGACAGGCACACCACAGGAGAGCCCCCAAGTGAATCTGTGACAGCAAATATGGGTGAAGAACAACCCAAAACTCTCAAGGAGTTGAATGCTCCGGATGACTATAACTCCACTTTTAGCATTCAATTCCCTGATGTTAAGGGGAATTATGAAATAAAGACTTCAATCATCCAGATGCTGCCCTCTTTCCATGGGCTTAGCAAGGAGGACCCTTACAAGCACATTGACCAGTTCTTGGCCCTATGCACCACTTTTAATATCACTGGTTTGGGACCTGAGGCTACTAGGCTCAGACTCTTTCCCTTCTCTCTAAAGGATAGGGCCAGTACCTGGTTGACCACTCTTCCCAACAATAGCATTGCTTCATGGAAAGACCTACATACCAAGTTCCTAGCCAAGCTCTTCCCTGAGACCAAAACTAGCCAGTTGAGAAAGGCAATTCTTGCTTTTGCCTAAGCCCCAACTGAGGATTTTAATCAAGCCTGGGATAGGTTTAAGGAAATGCTCAAACAATGCCCCCACCACAAGATCCCAGACTGGCAGCTTGTTCAAAGCTTCTACAATGGGATTGATGAAAAAAGTAGAGATATGGTTAATGCCTCTTGTGGTGGCACTTACATGCACAAAATTGCTGATGAGGTATGGGAATTGTTTGAGGTGATTAGTGAGAATGCTTTTCAAAAGACATCCCTGGCAAGAACTGGTCAGGAAACTGAGTCAAAGGTGGGACCTGCTGCTGGATCAAGAGGAAAAGTTTATGAGGTGTCTGGGAACAATGACCTGTAGCTGCAGATGGCAAACCTCTCTATGAAGTTTGACAAATTACTGACTGTGATGCAACCCAGAAGAGCTGTTTATGTGGCAGAGGCACGTCTGATATGCCAGTCCCCACAGCACACAGTGGAGGAATGTCCATCTGCAGGGCAATATCCCGAATTGGTTTTGGAACATGCTGTTGTCGCTCAATCTTATGGCCAACAACAATCTGGGGGCTACAATAGACAGCCATATGGATACCAGTACCAAAATGCTGGTTACCAATGGAGAGACCACCCAAATCTGAGGTGGAGGCAAGACAATTACAACGGATGTTGGTCAGACCTCAAAGGCCACATGACAGCAGTTCAATCAAGGGTATGCCCCTAGGTCTAACTTCGGCACCATCGACCCCATCGACAATAAAATCAATTGGTCTTACCCCATCTCAACCTGAAAATACTTCCTTCGAGAACGGTGTCTTAACTTCATTACAAAACACAGGATCCTTGCTCGGTGTGGACTCTCATGGTCAGAGCCTCCAGAAAATGGAAGAACAGATAAGCCAAATTTCAAATGCCTTTGCTAGGAGAGATGAAGGGAGGTTGCCCTGCCAGCCAGTTGCTAACCCCAAGGGTCAGTTTTTAATCGAAGAAGCTGCCTCAAGTTTTGAGGGAACCAATGCTGTTACTACCCTAAGGTCTGGCAGGCTGATAGACAACCAGGTGGGTAAAAGACCAGCAGAGGTCATTTCCACAGATGATACACATGATCGTGATAGAGATGTTATTCGAACACAAAGCCAAGAATTGCCTGTCACCCTGCAGCAGGAGAAAAATAAAGAGGTTGTAGTTGAGCCTCAGCAGGAGGAAAAACATGAAAAAAGAAAAAAATAGAAGTGTAGTCATGGGCTAGCAGTTGAGGAACCAGCAGTACCTCAGCTGCCATTTCCTTAAGCTTTGGATAGTCCTATCCCTTTTGATAAAGGGAATGCCCAGATGGAGGAAATGATGGAGACCTTCAGGCAGGTGAAAATCAATTTGCCCCTGCTTGAGGCAATTAAACAGGTCCCAGCCTATGCAAAGTTCCTGAAAGACCTCTGCACCCAAAAGAGAAAAGCTAGAGGCCATGTGTCCAAAAAGGTCTTTGCAACTGATACAGTGAATTCTGTATTTAACATATCAATGCCTGAGAAGTTGCAAGATCCAGGGATACCCACTATTCCCTGCGTAATTGGAGACCATACAATTGGAAAAGCCCTTTTAGACCTTGGAGCCAGTGTTAACCTGTTGCCATACAGTGTATATATGCAGCTAGGTTTGGGGGAGCTGAAAGATGCCCCCTTTGTGCTAATGATGGCTGATAGGTTGAGAGGAGACCTGTTGTCGCTCCAAGTGTGCCATAAATGTGTGCATTATGAATCAAAAATTAAAGAATTAAAGAATGCTAGGTTATATGGATGTTAACTTATGAAAGGGATATCAGCACATTGGGGCTAACACTGGCCTGCAAGATCAGGGCCAATTGTAGCAAGTTTTAAAAGTAAGTATTTCAAGATCGTCCACAGAGAAGTTTGTCTAAACTGAGAGATAAACCTCCAGATCTGTGCTACTAGATCTGGCTCTATAATTATCTAAAAAAAAGAATAGATAAAAGAGAGTGTTGGATTGTGTCACATTTAACTATAAGCAAATAAAGAAAAGAACTAACTACATGATCCAGATCCGAGTTGGGGAGATGTTTAAAATAAGACAAATGCAGATATAATAGCTTCATGTACTTTAGCCTCTGAATTTTAATGGAGAATCTGTAGTTCAACAGAGCAGATTCAATCTTCATCTGGCTACCAGCACAGATGTAAGAGAAATAAATCCGAATTCAGGAATAGGTTTAGACTTATGGTGATCATCCCACTTAAATGGTCACAGATCACCTAGTCGTGGCCTATTCTTTAGTTCGTAACATGAACATCATCGTAAATCTTGCTAGAATTAGGTTGCCAACGCTAATTGACAGGGTGATGAATTAAGGGAAGTTGCATGCGGATGAGTGAATCTAAAGAAGTCTAATGCACTAAGGTGAACATTCGAACCTCGACATGACTCCAATGGAGAAGACACAAATTACAAGAACCTTTTAAAATCCAAAATTACAATTCTGAGCACGGCTTCTTAGAGAGCCCTCGGACTTACAGCAGCTTCAGAGAGCCCTCGGACTTCTGATCTTGAATCCGAACTTGGAAGTACAAATCACTCACAATGGCTCTCAAAGGTAAACTACAAGAAGGGATTCAGGGGGTTCGGATAAGCTATCTCGAATGAGGGAAACAGAGATGAAAACTCTAAAATCTGGATACCCAATTTGGGCGAATGGCTTCTCTATTTATACTTTTTCCTCCATCCTGCGCATGGCTGGATTGACCAATCAGGAATGCTTTAGATCTGGATTGCCCAATGAGGGTTGAGCACGGAGATCCAGATCTGTTTTGGCCAATGGAAATGCTCACGATCCGTTCGCCAATCAGTGCCGAAGCATCAATTGCATTATGGGTTTGAAATTCTTTGAGCTTCGGAAGTTCCCTTGAGTAATTTAACTTTGGGCGCTCACATGGGTTGGAATATGCCTTGGATCTTGATTGGAACCTTAGGAATGTTCTGGTCTTTTGATTGCATTAGCGTGCAAAGTTTCTGAAATACCCTTGGACGGTAAATCCCCAGAGTGCCATTTCGCTGAGTTCTGGGGCCTTTTCGCTAAGTTCAATGACTTCTCGTGCTCTGTTCGCAAAGTTCAATCTTCTTTTCGAGGAGTGTTTTCTTCTTTTCGCAAAGTTCAAGGTTCTTTGCGAATAGTAGAAGTTCTTTGCGAATTGAACTCTAGGCTCCCATTCTTCTTTGCGAATAGTAGAAGTTCTTTGCGAATTGAACTCTAGGCTCCCATTCTTCTTTGCGAATAGTAGATGTTCTTTGCGAATTGAACTCTCTCTTGCTTGTGTCTTTATCGCTCTTTTAGACCATCTTTAGCCATTCTTTGAGGCTGTTTCTTCACTCCTTCTTTAAACTTGACATGAGTATCGACTTTTGATCTTTTGGGATGCTTTTCGGATTTGGACTGTCGATTGGTTAGTCAAAAAATGCACACTAAAGCACTTATTTAGTCTTCTCAAGGGTCTTTCAAGGCTCATGTTTAGGGATGAAAAATGGTATTTTTCACTACTTAACACACCCCCAAACCTAAGCTTTGCTAGTCCCTGAGCAAAGAAACGTAAAAGCAAAATAAAGAGCCACTTTTGTAGGAAGCACAGGTGCATTTAGCATATGCAACAAGCCTTTTAAACCCCTAGGTGATCCCTAGAGGAGGAGTGAAGTCTCCTGAGGGTTTTCAGTGAGGGAAACCACAAACTAGTCCATGGGACAGTTGGCATAAGTGCACTTGTCATCCCATGAGCAATCAAAGATCAAACTTAGTTACTCTTGAATCAATGTTTAAACAGAAATTTAGGTTTATTGTTTGCAAGGGGATTTCAACATTTATAAACCTTATGAATGTTTCACTCTTACCAATCTGTGAGCAGCCATAGAAATCATGCAAATGTGTCAGCAGTAGTTCATCATTTGAATAAAAATTAGGTTATAAGTCATACTTAATGTGCTCAAGTTCCAACCCAAACACTTACCAGGGTGTACTCTCATCAAGATTTTTGTTGAAGGGTTCATTTTCACTCAAGCTCAAGAGCAGTTACATCTCCCAAATGGATTTGTAAGCATGGGCATAGGCATGATTCTCAGGTGCTGGGACACTTGACATCCCCTCACCAAACATTGGGAAGCCGCTTATCTCCACATGATTCACTCAACTTTGGATCACAAGGACTTTTAGTGTGGTTTGTTGTGTGGCACGTGGAGTGAGGTTTCGGGGATAGGAAGGTTGAACAGGTGTTTGGATTTTTGAGAAGTCAGGAATTGAAGGAGGTGGTTCATGACTCCACCTTCTTGAGTTTAGCTTCTTTTGAGATTCTCGTGTTCAAAGTACTCAGTTCTTCTTCCTTTGATCTTGAATTTTCAACATAAAGTTCCCCTTTTTGCCTTTTTTTTGCTTGCTTCTTTTTCACATTGTTTTTCTTTTACTTTCTCAGTCACCATACTGCCCATTTTTGAGGTATTTCTTCTTCATTTATTTTGATATTTGCCCAGAAATGTTCCATCTTTACTTCTTTCTCCTTTAACTCCTGAATTCTCAAGGTGAGGGAAGGCTGAATTGGTTCCATTGGTTCAGGTGCAAGAAAAATGGGTGTTTTGATGAAGCATTGTAGGATTTATAGCTCAATTGGGGTACAAACAAGGCGATCTTTCTTGGTTGGTTCTAAGCTCAATTTGTCCAAAGAAGGCCTTGATCTTTTCCTCGTTTCATGAATCATTTGCTTGTTTTGATTTGGAGTTTCCTAATTTCTAGTGGATCTAATGCCTCAAATTCCTTTGAATCGAGAAAAAGGGTTGCCTCCACTCTTCAACAGAGATGTAAAACATAGAGGCCCAATTCTCACTGGTTATGGTTTTTCCTGGAGCTTTTAAGTATATATTTACCTTTTTCTCTCCCTGTGGACTTGCTATGTGCTAATACAAGTGTATTTTCCTGGTGTTAACATCATGGAAATGTGGAATATTGTAGGGTTTAGAATGTCTAAATTCTTGCAAAGAAAATTTTAAAATTTCCACATTGTCATGATTCTTAAGTAAATTGATTCATTTCGATTACTTTGGTGATTGTGATGCCCTTATGCTAATTATCCCATGGGCGGACCTGTTGCCATACCCCCAAACCTAAGATGAACATTGTCCTCAATGTTCTAGACAATGAGAGACTAGGGCAACAGGTAAAGAAGAAAGAAAAACTAAGAACAGAAAAAATCTAAACTATATGCAGAGAAAATAAAAATGTAGAACTGAAGATATGAGCAAGGAAATGGAAAACATGATATACAAATGCAAGAAAAATCAACAAACCAACGCTAGAACTGCTAAATAAAATCTAAAAATAGAAGGATTACTATGCAAATGGAAGGAAACTAATGCTAATAGCGAGAAACAGAAAACAAGGTAAGGATGAATATAAAGTTAAAAAAAAATAGAAAAGTGTTGATACAAAACAGAATTTGTGAATGCAAAATAGGGAAACAAAGTTAAAAAAACTAAGCATACACGGAAAAATGGCGAAAATTAGTAAACGGCTCCGAAAGATCTTTTCGCAAAGGACTTCTCCCATTTTCTATTCAAAAGGAAATTTTAACTATTCAGAACATGGTTCTTTCGAGTAGTTCATTCTGACTCGTAATCAATTGAATAGAACTTTGAACTTTTGAAAAGTACTTTTTACTTTGCGATTTGAACTTTGAAGTGTATTTACACTATGCGCATAAGAAAATAGATGTAAAAAGAAAATCGTAAAAACAATGTTGTACAAACATATTATACACTTTTCTACCATCGATTTTGGAGATTCATGATGATAGGTGGGCGCAAGGGCTCAGGTGTTTTCAATGCATGGTTTGAGCCTCGACCATTTACCTTGAGTATTCTTCCATCCTTGGGATCTGAAATATCCACAGCCTCGAGGGGAGGCCTTGATGATGATGTATGGCCCTTCCCATCACGGATCTCAATTTGCCAGAAAGAATTTAAGTTTAGAGTTGAATAACCATACCTTGGACCCCGGTATGAACTCTTTTCTCATGAGGCTCCTATCATGGAATGATTTAACCTTTTCTTTGTACAACTGGAGCTAGTGTAGGCATCCATCCTCGTTCTTCCATTCGTTGAGTTGAAGCTTCTGTGGTTACGGCGCAGATTAGATCCATATTAAAAGTTTTGATTGCCCACAAGGCCTTATATTCTAATTCTCTTGGTAGATGGCATGCCTTGCCATAAACCGATCTGAAAGGGACATCCTATAGGAGTCTTGTAGGCGATTCTGTATGCCCACAAAGCACCATAAAGCTTAAAGGACCAATCCTTTCCGTCCTTCTTCACAGTTTTTGCCAAAATCTGTTTGATCTCTCTATTTAAAATCTCCACCTGTCCACTGGTTTGTGGGTGATAGGGAGTGGCTACTGTGTGAGTGATGAGTACTTTTTAATAGAGAGTCAAATCACATAAAAGTGGCTTCCCCATCACTAATGATGGCTCTAGGAATCCAAATCTAGAAAAATGTGGTCTTTGAGGAATCTTAAAACCACTTTGTGATCATTGATTTGGTAGCTATGGCCTCAATCCACTTGGAGACATAATCCTGACTACCAAGATGAAATTGTTTCCATTAGAAGGAAAGGGCCCATAAAATCTATGCCCCAAACATCAAACAACTCAACTACCAGGATTGGCTGAGGGCATTGAGTTTCTTTTGGAAATCTTCAGCTTTTTTGGCGATTACGGCAAGATTCTGATGTTGTAAGGCATCTTTAAAGATTGTGGGCCAATAGAAACCACTGCAGAATTTTGCATTGTTTATTGCCACTTGAAATGGCCTCCACTGAACTGTTTCATGACACATTGACAATATGCCAGGAATTCATGGTGGGACACACTTTACGATCACTTGGTAGTGCACAATTCTTGAATAGATAAGGATCTTCCCAAATGAAATGTTTAACTTGTGAGAAGAAAAGATCTTTATCCATTCTATTCCAATGTTGAGGAATATGTCCAATAGCCAAGAAGTTGACTATGTTTGCAAACCAAGGATCGTGGGTATTGATGGCAAAAGTTGCTCATCAGAAATGATTCATTAATGGGTAAGCTATTATCCTCAAGATTGAGAATTACGGATAAGTGATCACCACCACATTTTCCACTCCTTTCTTATCCTTAATCAGATCAAACTCCTGTAATAGGAGGATCCACCGATTAATCTGGCTTGGTATCCTTCTAGATGTAAGGTACTTTAGGGCGAGTGGTCGAAACACCACAATTTGTGAACCTAAAACATAAGGCTGAATTTTTCCAATGCAAACACAATGGCGCGCTCTTTCTCAATTGTTGTGTAGTTGAGTGGGCATCTATCATGGATCTGGCCGCATAAGCTATGACATGGGGAAGCTTATCCTTTCTCCGCCTCTAGGACAGCTCCTAGGGCATAGTCTCGATGCATCACACATCACTCAAAGGGCAAATAGTCGGGGATCAGCAAGATGGGAGCCAAATCAGACATTTCTTAAGGACCTCAAAGGTCATGCATTCATTAGTAAACACAAAAGGAACATCTTGACACGATAAATGATGCAGTGGCTTGGAAATTTCTGAAATCTTTGATGAACCTCCTATAAAATCCTGCATGCCCTAAGAAACTTGATTTGCTTATGATTACGGGAGGAGGCAAATGTGCAATTAGATCAATTTTGCTTGGTCCACCTCTATACCTTTATGGGAGACCACATGTCCTAGGACAATGCCTTGGGTGACCATAAAATGACTCTTTCTCACTTAGAACCAAATTGGTTTCTTCACATCTTTGCAACACCAACTTGAGGTGGTGTAAGCATTGGGAAAAGTCTCCATAAATTGAAAAGTCATCCATGAAGATCTCCATGAATTGATCAATCATGTCGAAAAGATGGCATACATGCATCTTTGAAAAGTGAGGGCATTGCAAAGACCAAAGGGCATCCTCCTATAGGCAAAAGTGCCAAAGGCGGTGAAGGTGGTCTTTCTTGGTCCTGTGGGTACACAGGGATCCGGTTGTAACCAGTACCCATCAAGGAAGCGATAGTAAGCTTTGCTGCAAGCTTATCAAGGATTTGGTCAATGAAGGGAGGGTCTTTCCTTGTCATGGTATTTAATTTTCGTAGTCTATGGGACCCTCCATCCAGTTGTTTGTCCGGTGGACATAAGTTTACTGATTCAATTGCTACAATGTGATGCCATTTCTTAGGCACCACTGTGGGTGCTACCAAGCAGAATCAAATGGGGTAAATGACTGAAAGATCTAGCGACTTGACAACTTCCTTCATTACCACTTCTTGCATGTGAGGATTCAACCTTCTTTGCATTTCTCTAGAAGGCTTGGCATCCTCTTCCGTGGATCTTATGCATGCATACATAGGTTTATTCCTCCTAAATCAAGAATGGTCCACCAATTGCTTTCTTGTCTTCATTTTAGAACTACCAACAGCCTCCTCTTCTTGCTCCTTTGTAAGGGAGGAAGAAATAATCACAGTAGTGTTTGATGATCTCCCAAAACACATATTTCAGATTTTTGGGGAGCTGTTTGAGTTCCAATTGTGTGTGAGAAAGAGGGCAGCAAAGGTACCTTGGTAACTTGTGGAAGAGGGAGAGCGTCTCCAAGAGAGAACTTGATGATTGTGGTGAGTGCCTTGCACAAAGGACTCCTGCTGAATTTGATCTCCCTTTTCCTTCTTTCTCGGTGGATCCCCAATCATTTTTAAATTACGTGGTGGAGTCTTTACCTTGCGAAATGTTTGTAAAGACTCCTCCACCATCATCAATGATGTCAACATGGAAACATTCCTCGAGAGAATTGAGGTTGAGAATGTGACATTATACATTCAATTTAACTTTCATATTTCCAAAGACACCTCCATGATGCAGGACACGCATTGAATGCATGCATTAAACATGGCAGAATGGTCTTCCCATAATGTGAGGATGGCGGTGGTACTTTTGGTTGGTTCCATGTCCAACACCAAAAAGTCGGCGAGGTAGAAAAACTTGTCTACTCCTACCAAAACATCTTCAATCAACCCCATAGGTTTCCTTTCGGATCTGTCATTCATTGTAACACCACTTGAGTGGGTTTCAATTCTCCCAAACCTAGCTTCTCATAGGCGAATAGGAAGCGAGTTGACACTAGCACCCAGATCTAGCAAGGCTTTCTCAATGGTGTGCTCCCCAATGATCTGAGGATTGTGGGGATTCCAGGGTCTTGCATCTTAGGTGGTGTTGCAATTGATAGCACTTGGTTGATTTTCTCCACAGCAAAGGCCTTCTTGGATAAATGTATCCTAGATTGCCTTTTGTGGGTGCACACCTCTTTGAGACCTCTTTATGATGAAGAAATCTCGAAGGAAAATAAAATTAGTGGGTCCATTGAATATTCAAAACAGCCTATGATTCACTACTCATTATCCTACATGATTCCTAAAAAAAAAAAATGATCTCATTGCATGGGAAATGGATGATGGGAAAAACAAATTTCTATATTGTTTTTATAATTTTCTATTTTTTTTATTATTATTATTTTTTTACTTGTTTTGGATCGGGGCTCAACAAGAGCCCTTATTTACTCTTCTTTGAAAATAATGAGAAACAACTCGGAGATTTTCTATTTGTGTTTCGACTTCTTTTATTTTGTATTTGGTTTTGTAAAAAATAAAAAAATCGGCATGCCTAAAAAATAATTATAATCAAAACAAACATTAAACACATGAAATTCTTGCTGGTTCTCAAAATTTAAAAATAGAAAATGAATACAAAGGAGAAGGGATGCAAACTCAAGCGGATCTGCTCGACTTTGAATCGAATGCTCCTTGTTGAAGGTGCTCCGGATCTGCAAACATCCAAAAAGCGATTACCTTATTCAAGTATTGACAAAATAAAAGAAAAACTCAGACTCTTGCCCAAATTTGACAAAAGACAAAAGAGTGGCGGTGACATTTATTCAAATAACTAGAAGGCAAAGAATAAAAACTCGGAAAAATAAAAAAAAAAAAATTCTGATAAAACAAGTTTTCTATACAAAACTGCTGTAGACATTTAATCAAGCACTTGGAATGCAAAGTGCAGGTTTAAAGCAAAAATTAAAATGAAAATCAAATCTACAAAATAGAAAAACTTAGGACTATCTATTTTAGAGCAAACTTCCCCGGCAGCGGCGCCAAAAACTTGTTGTCGCTCCAAGTGTGCCAAAATTGTGTGCATTATGAATCAAAAATTAAAGAATTAAAGAATGCTAGGTTATATGGATGTTAACTTATGAAAGGGATATCAAGACATTAGGGCTAACCTTTGCTGCAAGATCGGGGCCAATTGTAGCAAGTTTTAAAGTAAGTATTTCAAGATCGTCCACGAGAGAAGTTTGTCTAAAGCGAGAGATAAACCTCCGGATCGTGCTACTAGATCGGCTCTATAATTATCTAAAAAAGAATAGATAAAAGAGAGTGTTGGATTGTGTCACATTTAACTATAAGCAAATAAAGAAAAGAACTAACTACATGATCCGGATCAGGAGTTGGGAGATGTTTAAAATAAGACAAATGCGAAATAATAGCTTCATGTACTTTAGCCTCGAATTTTAATGGAGAATCAGAGTTCAACAGAGGCGATTCAATCTTCATCGGCTACCACGCAGATGTAAGAGAAATAAATCGAATTAGAATAGGTTTAGACTTATGGGCTGGATCATCCCACTTAAATGGTCACAGATCATGCCGACTATGTGGCCTATTCTTTAGTTCGAACATGAACATCCGAATCTTTGCTAGAATTAGGTTGCCAACGCTAATTCGCAGTGATGAATTAAGGGAAGTTGCATGCGGATGAGTGAATCTAAAGAAGTCTAATGCACTAAGGTGAACATTGAACCCTCGACATGACTCCAATGGAGAAGACACAAATTCTGACAACCTTTTAAAATCCAAAATTACAATTCTGAGCACGGCTTCTTAGAGAGCCCTCGGACTTCTCTGAGCTTCTCGAGAGCCCTCGGACTTCTGATCTTGAATCCGAACTTGGAAGTACAAATCACTCACAATGGCTCTCAAAGGTAAACTACAAGAAGGGATTACGGGGGTTCGGATAAGCTATCGTAGGAATGAGGGAAAACTCTAAAATCTGGATACCCAATTTGGGCGAATGGCTTTCTATTTATACTTTTCCTCCATCCTGCGCATGGTTGGATTGACCAATCGAGAATGCTTTAGATCCTGGATTGCCCAATGAGGGTTGAGCACGGAGATCCGGATCTGTTTTGGCCAATGGAAATGCTACGATGCAGTTGAATCGGTGCGAAGCATCAATTACATTATGGGTTTGAAATTCTGTTTGAGCTTCTGGAAGTTCCAGGTAATTTAACTTTGGGCGCTCACATGGGTTGGAATATGCCTTCGCATCTTGAGTGGAACCTTCCGGAATGTTCCTGGTCTTTAGATTGCATTGGGGCGCGTGCAAAGTTTCCTGAAATACCCTTGGACGAAATCCCGAATGCCATTTCGCGAGTTCGAGGGCCTTTTAGCAAAGTTCAATGACTTACGAAGCTCTTGCAAAGTTCAATCTTCTTTTTTGAGTGTTTTCTTCTTTTCGCAAAGTTCAAGGTTCTTTGCGAATAGTAGAAGTTCTTTGCGAATTGAACTCTAGGCTCCCATTCTTCTTTGCGAATAGTAGAAGTTCTTTGCGAATTGAACTCTAGGCTCCCATTCTTCTTTGCGAATAGTAGAAGTTCTTTGCGAATTGAACTCTCTCTTGCTTCAGGTCTTTGTCTACTCTTTTAGACCCTCTTTAGCCATTGCTGAGGCTGTTTCTTCACTCCTTCTTTAAACTTGACATGAGTTGTCAGCTTTTTGATCTTTTTGGGATGCTTTTCGGATTTGGACCTGTCTGATTGGTTAGCTATAAAATGCACACTAAAGCACTTATTTAGTCTTCTCAAGGGTCTTTCAAGGCTCATGTTTAGGGATGAAAAATGGTATTTTTCACTACTTAACAAGACCTCTGGGAATGGTTGAGGATGTCTTAGTGGGGGTGGATAAGTTTTTCTAACCTGCTGACTTCTTAGTTTTGGACATGGGGTGCAGCAATAGCCCAAATCCCATACCTTTTATATTGGGTAGGCCTTTCTTGGCCACTGCCAATGCATGCATTCAATGCAGGTCTGGAGTAATGGAGGTAACTTTCGGACATATGAAAGTTAAGCTGAATGTGTACAACAGTGCGAAGTACCCTCAGATGGACAATGAGGAGAGCTTTGCAGTGGATGTAATAGAGGAAATTGTAGAAGAGGAATTGCCCACTCTGCTGGAGTGGGGCAACATTGTCAGGAATTTAGTTAAAATTTGGGACATGGTGGAGGAAGAGAGCCCAGATGTGGTACCAAAAGACATGACCACATTGAAGTTTTCTGTGGGCTCAGTGCAGCATTCCAGTTGGAAACCTACATTGCTGCCTCTTTCTCCAACCTCCAATGCACCAATTTTGCCATCCACCCAACAAGCCCCTGATCTGGAACTCAAGAAGCTTCTAGAAACATTAAAATATGCCTTCCTTGAGAAAGGAGATAAGCTTCTTGTAATCATCTCTTCCTCTCTTACCAATGAACAGGAAGAGGAATTACTAACAGTTTTGAGGAAGCACAAGAAGGCAATTGGTTGGACCATTGCTGATTTGGGAGGAATAGATGCATCAATCTGCATGCACAAGATTCATCTAGATGAGGGAGCACTACCATCCAGGGAAATGCAGAGGAAGTTAAATCCTCACATGCAGGAAGTGGTCCTCAAGGAGATCATTAAATTGCTAGATGCAGGGGTGATTTACCCCATCTCTGATTCTCACTGGGTGGCACCTATCCAAGTGGTGCCCAAGAAATCTGGCATAACAGTGATTAAGACTGAAACTGGAGAGTTGAGACCAGCCAGGGAGATCACTGGCTGGAGAGTGTGCATTGATTATAGGAAGCTCAACTCTAAGACCAGAAAGGACCATTTTCCTCTCCCCTTCATTGATCAAATTTTGGACAAATTGGCTGGAAAAGCTTTTTACTATTTTCTTGATGGGTACTCAGGGTACAACCAAATCCCTGTACATCCTCAAGACCAAGAGAAAACCACCTTTACCTGTCCTTTTGGCACCTTTGCTTACAGAAGGATGCCTTTTGGGCTTTGTAATGCACCAGCCACTTTTTAGAGGTGTATGTATGCCATATTCTCTTATATGATTGACAAGTTTTTGGAGATTTTTATGGATGATTTTTCTGTCTATGGGGACAGTTTCAGTCAGTGTCTACAACACCTCAGCCTAGTTTTGCAAAGATGTGAGGAGACCAATCTGGTCTTAAGCTGGGAAAAGAGCCACTTTATGGTAACACAAGGCATTGTGTTGGGCCATGTAGTCTCTAAAGAAGGGCTTGAGATAAGGCCAAAGTTGACCTCATTGCCAATTTGCCCCCTCCAAAAATAGTCAAACAAATCAGATCTTTCCTTGGGCATGCAGGATTTTACAGGCGGTTCATTAAGGACTTCAGCAAAATTGCTAAGCCATTGTGCCACCTGCTCTGCCAGGATGTGTCCTTCGACTTTTCTGCTGAATGTCTTAAGGCTTTTAAAACATTGAAAATATGCCTCACCTCTACCCCTGTACTCCAAACACCAGACTATACCCTGCCTTTTAAGCTGATGTGTGATGCATCAGACTTGGCAATAGGTGTTGTTTTGGGCCAAAGAAAGGATAAGCTGCCTGTGGTCATTGCTTATGTCAGCAAATCACTTGCTGAAGCTCAACTGAACTATACCACAACTGAGAAAGAGCTTATGGCAGTGGTTTATGCTGTTGACAAATTTAGAGCCTATATACTAGGATCTAAAACTGTAATCTTCACTAACCATTCAGCATTGAAGTACCTATTGTCCAAGAAAGATGCTAAGCCTAGGCTGATTAGATGGATACTCCTGCTGCAGGAGTTTGACATTGAAATCAAGGACAAAAAGGGTGTGGAGAATGTGGTGGCTGACCACTTATCCAGAATTATCTTGAGGAAATGCCTTGATGGTCCTACAAATGATGCCTTCCCGGATGAGCAATTATTTGCCATCCAATCCTTGGTCCCCTGGTTTGCACACATTGTTAATTATCTAGTTATTGGAAAGATTCCTGCCCACTGGACCAAAATGGACAAAAACCTATTTTCCTCAAAGGTCAAATATTTTTTCTGGGAGGAAACTTGCCTATACAAGTATTGTGCAGACCAAATCATCCGAAGATGTGTTCCCGAAAGTGATGTCCCCAGTATTCTGGCCATGTGCCATGAAAATGCCTGTGAAGGCCACTTTAGTGGGAGAAAAATAGCTGATAAGGTCCTGTAGTGTGGGTTTTACTGGCCTTCTTTATTCAAAGATGCATATACACACTGCAAGGCATGTGAGAGATGTAAAAAATTAGGAGGGCTGTCCAAAAGAAATTCAATGCCTTTGCAGCCCATCCTTGTTGTAGAATTGTTTAATGTATGGGGTATAGACTTCATGGGCCCCTTTCCTCCTTCTAATGGTTATCAGTTCATCTTAGTGGTAGTGGACTATGTTTCCAAATGGGTAGAAGCCATTGCCACAAGATCCAATGGCAACCAAGTGGTCCTCAAATTTGTAAGGCAACACATTTTCTCCAGATTTGGAACCCCTAGAGCTATTATCAGTGATGGGGGTAGCCATTTCTGCAACAGAAATTTCGAGAGCTTGCTCAAGAAATATTCTGTGACCCATAGGATTGCTACTCCCTACCACCCACAGATAAGTGGGCAAGTCGAAATTTCCAATAGGGAGATCAAGCACATCCTTGAGAAAATAGTAAGGACTGACAGGAGAGATTGGGCCGATAAACTGAACGATGCATTGTGGGCTTATAGGACTGCCTATAAGACCCCCATTGGAATGTCCCCATTCAGACTGGTCTATGGCAAGGCTTGCCATCTCCCAGTAGAGTTAGAACACAAGGCCTATTGGGCCATTAAGAATTTAAATATGAACCTAACTTCTGCTGGTCATCACAGGTCATTGCAGCTAACTGAATTGGATGAGCTGAGGATGGATGCTTACACCAATGCCAGGATCTACAAGGAACGATCCAGAGCTTTCTTTGACAAGGGCTTGCTGAGAAAAAGCCTCATAACTGGTGGTAAGATTTGGTTGTTCAACTCCAAACTAAAATTCTTTCCTGGCAAATTAAAATCCAAATGGGAAGGTCCCTATGTTGTACTAAATGTTTCCCCATCTGGTGCTGTGGAAGTCAAGGATCCCAAATCTGGGAGGACCTTCAAAGTGAATGGTGAGAGGCTTAAGCCTTGTATCGAAAAACCTGCTGACCCTATGAACACTATTCATTTTCATGGGACCCCTACATCTACCTGACCCACAGTTGTGTCCATGTTGTACTATACTACTTTTGTTTCTTCAATAATTTTTAGGAAATTGTAGTGTTTATGTGGAGTCTGAATATGTTGAGCTTGATAGAGTTTATGTGGGATTGGTATGATTTCTTCTTCTTCTTCTGATTTTCGAATTGAATGCATATTGTTTGAATATTTTTGATGAGTATGCTGCACTACCTGTATTACCCCTATTTGGTACTAAGCCCTCGCGCATTCCAAATTGAGATTTGGTAAGCTCTCGCGCAATTCACATAGAACATTTATTTTGCTGTCGCGAGCTTCAACAAATGCCGTAGTCTCTCGCGCACTTCAAGCTCCAACATCCATCATCGCGAGATTCAGTTATCTCGTGATCCCCTTACCCAGCTGCGCGAGTCAAATGCATTTGTCATTTCCCACGCTGATTGTTGGGACTTGTCGTTTCCCAACTCACTCTCAATTAATTGCGGCGACTTGGATGTTATTCCACTGTTTCATCTTCCACCATCCTCGTCTTTAAATAAACAGGGAGCCTCTTTCATATTCATCTCATCCTTTCTCCTCTCACCCTAGCGGTCCTTCCCTAGTCCTAACAATGGCAGGTGACAAGCCTAATGCGCTGCCTAACAAGTTTTACCCGATGTGGTTGGAACCGCCCCCACCGAAAGAGCCGGACCCCCTACAACCCCTCTGGGATGAATACGAGGAGGTTCAGCAGATCCTGGCTAAGGAGGAGGAGAAAAAGCTCCAGCCACAAAAGAAAAAGCAAAAGACAGAATCATCACCTGTCCCCTCCACTCCACCCCTTCCACCGCATTTCCAACCCCCCATCCTTGATCCCTCTCTCCTCCCTTCCTTCTTTTTGTAATTTTCTTTTTAGGTTTAATGCAATTTTCTTGTTCTGCTTATTCTGTCCAGTTCTCTATTTTGGTTGTTTTCTTTCTTGCTGTTTCCTTTTATTATGCCCTTAATAAATCTGCTGCACAGACACCTTTGAATCAATGAGGACACGGCTCTTCATAGGTTTGGGGGTGTGGCAGGCAGACCCTACCAATGGAATAGTTAACCTAAGTGCAGCAGACTCATCTGAGTAATATGGAAATGGATCTATGATCACTTAAGAATCATGAAAAATAAAAAATTTAAAATTTCTGCAAACTTTAGACATTATAAACTTTTAATTTTTCACATTTCCATGATGAGATCACTAAGGAAACTCACTTGTATCAGCACTAAGTGAATCATTAGAGAGAGAAAAAGGTGAGGACATACTTAAAAGTTCAAAGGAAGACCATAACCAGTGAGAATTGGGCCTATAAAAAAAAAAAAAAATTCTTAGAGGAATAACTAAGGCAATTTCTTCTGGTTCTAAGGACTGGCTGAGTCACTGTGCTCACTAGAAGTTAGGCAACTTCAAGTTGAAACAACTGACAGCACTCATGAGACTTAGGAAAGGATGAAGGCCTTCTCTTGGATAATTTGAGCCAAAAAAGACCAACCCTAAAGCAACTGCCCTTGTCCATACCCCCTTTGAGCTTTAAATCCTGAATTTCTTCAAAATACACCTGAAAACTTGTACCTAAACCTATGAACCTGATTCAGTCTACCCTCACTCTGAGAATTCAGAAGGTAAAGGAGAAAGAGTTGAAGATGGACTAGCTATGGTCAACATTAGGTGAATGGAGAAGAAGTATCTCAAAATTCTGGCAGTATGGTAACTGAGAACATGGTAGCATTTCAAAAAAGCAAAAACAAAAATAAAAAGAAGAAAATTCTATCAAAAAGAAACAAAAATAATAATGAAGAGGAGTATGAGAGGAGTCAAGAGGATCTTTCTTCTGGAAAATCAAAATCAAGAAGAGAAACTGATCACTTCAAATCTGAAAATCTCAAAGAAGAAGAAAGGAGCTAAAATCAAGAAGGTGAAGTCATGAATCACCTCTTCCACCTACTGATTTCTCAATGTTGAACCCCTTTTCAACCTTCCATTCTTTTTAACCCCACTCCATAAGCCACATTCCAGCCCAGTTAAAAGCCCTTGTGATCCAAAGTTGAGTGAGCTGTCATGTAGAGATAAAGAGTTATCCAATTTATAGTGAGGATCTGTCAATGATGTCAGCACTTAAGAACTCTGCCTATGCTCATGCTTACAGACCCATTTGGGGGATGTAACTGCTCTTGAGCCTGAGAGAAAATGAACCCCTCAACAAGACCCTTATGAGAGTATGTCCTGGAAAGTTTTGGGTCTGATCTTGAGTGCATTCTGTATGACCTATAACCTAATTTTTAATTTGATGATGAGCTCAGTGCTGGCACACACTTGTGCAGTTTTCTGTGGTTGTGTGCATTCATGAGAAGTTTATGTTGTTTAAATTATTGTGCAACCAATGGATTAAATTTCTTTTATGATTACTGATTCAAGAGTAAACTAAGTATGCTCCTTGACTGCTCACTTGATGATATTGCACTTTTGTTAACTGTTTCATTGAGAAGTTTGTGGGTGTCTTCACTGAAAACCCTCAGGAGACTTCACTCCTCCATTAGGGATCACCTAGGGGTTTAAAAGGCTTGGTACATATGCTAAATGTATCTGTGCTCCCTACAAAAGTGGCATTTAATTTTTGTAGTAAATTTAATGTAGCTTTGCTAAGGGACTAGCAAAGATTAAGTTTGGGGGTGTGTTAAGACCTGAAAAGTATCACTTTTTACCCCTTAACTTAACCTTTGATTAGACCCTTAGCCATCTAATAAGTTCTTATTAAGAGTTTTATGTAGGTAATAATCAGCAGTGAAATAAGGCCAGGAATCCTGCTAAGGAGCCTGTTTTAGCACCAGAAGTCCCTCAGAAGGATGAACCCTGAATCCAGACCTGAAATGAGCCTCGCGCAGTCCAACTGAGCTTCCCAAGACTTTATAACAACTTCTCGCACAGTTGAGTAACTGAAGAGCTTCAGAAGCACAAACTCGTGCAGCTCTCGCGAAGCTCAAGAGTAGAACACATCGTTCAGTCTCGCGTAGTTCAAAGCAGACCTCTCTCAACCTCGCACAGTTCGCTCAGAACATCTAGGGAGAGAGAGCTTCAGAAGACTCCTCGCGCAGCTGTTGCGCAGTCACCGCGGGATGCAACTATCAGAAGAGAACTCCTTGCACAGTTCTCATGCCATTCGAAAAGAAAGCATCCTCGTGAAGGCAGAGCCATCCTCGCGAAGATCAATTAAGACGTGGAACCTCGCATAGTTCAGAAATCATTAAAGCCTCGTGAGGTAACTCGCAAAGTCCATTGAAGAAAAGTGATCGTGCAGTTCTCGCGCTATTCAAATCCATCCTCGCGAAGATCAACCCAGCGAATGAGCAGCTACCTCACAACTGCTTGAACTCCAACCCTGCGACATCTGAGGCTTTGATGTCTACTCAACCTCGCGAATCCCAATCCAGAGAGAGAGCAATTCTCTATCGCACGACTGCCTGAAGAGCAAACTAAGGCAACCTCATTACGGTTGAAGCTTCAATGTCAAACCATCCTCGCGAAGAGCAAGAGCTACTACGCGACAAGTCTGGGAAACAACAGCTACCTAGCGAAGCTCTGAACTTCAACTTCCATCGCTTCAGCAGAGGACTTTCTGGGAATTTCTAGCGATTAGGGCATGCACTCCCACGCTTAAATCTCCATGCACGTGCCTCGAGGCATCCAAGGATCACTATTAGGCCACATGGCATCGTTAAAATTAGGGTTTCCTAACCCTAATGCGCCGCCACACCACTGCTATATAAACCCATACTTAGCTTAGGTTTAGACATCTTGGAATATCTCGGAATAGAGCTAGGAACACATCTCATCTCCTGGAGATTTGATCTGAGATCATTTTTTCTTTTCTTTTGTAGCTGTAAGTAGTTTTTCTTGTTCTTTTTCCTTCTCTCCATAGTCCAGCACTTGCTGGCTATGTCTTTGTATGCATTTTGAACTAGTTTAATGAAAATTTGTAATAGGATTTTTACATTATGAGATTTGTGTTTGATTGTGAGATGCTCGGTGCAAGGCTGCTGCCTTGTGATCCGCCATTGCTTTGGCTGTGATTCGAAACAATGGAGGATTGATTCTAAGGGCCACTCAGATCCAAGTGACCTGTGTGTCTGGGCTATCATGGTCCTATACAGCCTTAGCCCCACCACAGGACCCACTAGATCTGAAATCCCCATGGGAGCTTGAGCTGGTAGCCTCGTGACCATGGTGGTGGCAGCGATATTCTTGTTTTATCTTGGGCTCCGTGAGGAGGATAGCCTCTAGGATAGTCTGTGACCATTTAAGTGGACAGGTTATAGCCTTAGGGTGATTCTCATCCACCGATCCAAGATGGATCCTTCTTCTCTGCATCTAAGCTTGTATTAGCCTGGTGGGAGATTGTACAGAGGTAGACTCCCCTATATTTGTATAGATCCGCTATCAGATGTTAGATCTGATCTGGTTATAGAGATTGTAGGCTTGTGACTGGACCATTGTAGCCTCACTCAAGCAATGGACAGCTAGACCGAAGGTTGTACTCAATCTCTTGTTGGTTCTATGTGTCTGGGCTATCATGGTCTTATACAGCCTTAGCCCCACACATAGAGCTTTAGAGGTTGAGGTTCCCTATGGATTCTTGAGCTGGTAGCCTAGATGAAATAGTGCCTACAATGATTAACTTGTTTTGACCCATCCCTGGATTGTGGTTCCCCTATGGGATAGCCTATGACCATTTGAGTGGACAGATTATAACCTTAAGGGATTGAATCATGGCAGAGAGATGGGTCGGATCCCTTCTCCTCAGTGGTGACAACGTAGCCATTGGACAGGATTTCTATAACATCATATCTGAATCTGAGTTACAAAACTCCTCTGATCTAGGCTCAATAACTTACTTCTCACCCTTTTATATTTATTTTCCACACTCCATCCATCCTCTCAACCCTTTCTGTAGTTTAGATATTAGGCTACCTTAGGATCTATAAACTAAGTGACCTTAAACTCCCTTCCTTTAAGGACTGTCAGATCTGTAGTCAGATCTGGAAGGACTACTAGAGATGGCTCCCTTGGAGCTGTAGATCATCTTTCCCTGTGGGACAAACTCTTACTTATCAAAACTTGCCACAATGGACCTTGTATCTTGCAGGTCTAGGACTTCTCAGTTGTGCTGATTTCATCCCCTGTTTTATTTTAATTTTAAATTTCTTTTACCACAAACAAATAAAGAAAGCATAGCCGGGGGAGCAACAATTCTAGCCTTGAAAACATAGTGGCTGCAGTGATTTTCTTGTTCTGACTTTTAACCCCCATGACTGGAGTATATCCATGGGATATCCTGTGACCATTTAAGTGGACAAGATATAGCCCTAGGACTAGTCCATATCTCAGGGCTGAGTTGGATTGTTCTATCTTGCATTTGAGCTTGTTGCCAAATGAAGGATAGCTGCAGATCCAACTGTTGCACTGCTTTGCCATATCTTTTTCAATAAAAATCAGTCCCTAGCTATTTACTTCCCACATTTTCTATTTATTTTACCAATCCATTTCCATCCTTCTCTACCTTTTCTTTTATTGTTATTTTTATTTTTATTTTTTATTTCTGTTTTTAGTTTTATGACAATAAAAAAAACCCCTCTCTTTATCTTGCTTTCCTAGTTTAGGTTTAAAGCTGCCAAATCTGTAGCAGATCTAGAGATCTACTATACTATTATTTTTAGATCATAAATCCCAGTGGGACAAACTCTTACTTATCAAAACTTGCTACAATAGCCCTGGATCTTGTAGGACTATAGTAGTTTTGCTGCTGTGTTCATCCATTTTCATCCTCATTTTATATGTTTTTGCCTATTCTTTATTGTTTCCATACCTCTATCATTTTTATTAATAAAAAGAGCACAAGCAATCACCAATCAACAGCTCCTGCATTCTTGATGCCGAAAGGCATGACGATGTAGTAGTAGGTTCCCCATAGCGTAGTGAACGAAGTCTTCTCTTGGTCTGATTCTGTTAATCTAATCTGACTGGATCCAGAGAAACCATCCATGAAGGACAACATCTCATGCCTGGCAGTGTTGTCGACTAGAGTGTCGATGTGTGGGAGCAAGAAGTCATCTTTTGGGCATGCCTGGTTAAGGTTTCAGAAGTCAATGCACGTCCTTACTCTATCGTCCTTCTTGGTGATAGGTATTATATTTGTGACCCACTTGGGGTAGAGGATGACTCGAATAAATTTTGGCTTGTGTAGCTTGTCGACTTACTCTTTGACTTGTAGTGCTATCTGCGGGTGCATTCTCCTGAGTTTCTGCTTAATGAGTTTCGCATCGGGCTCCAGGACCAATCGATGTTCTACTAAACTATGGTCCAAACCAGGCATGTCTTCGTAGGACCATGCGAATAAGCTGAGGTGATCTTGAAGGACTTGGATAAGTTGTTGTCGCTCCTTGGGGCTAAGCGTTGCACTAATTAAGAGTTTCTTGGGCTTCTCCTCGATGTCGAAGCTAATTTCTTCTATAGGTTCTGCGGCGGCTTGAGTTTGCTCGTCAAAGCGTTTGATGGCCCGTTCGAAGTCCTATGTCTCCTCAACGACTTGTCCTTCTTCATTGTCTATAAGCTCATAAACTATAAAATCGCTACATTGGGGGGGGTAATTTTGCGAGAGGTAAACCCTCCATCGGCGCAATTAATAACTTCGACATCTTCGGTAAGTTGTCGATCGAGGTTGTTCATCCTCCTCTCAAAATTGTAGAGTATCTCGTTGGGTATGATGATTTGTTTGTCATTTCATCAAGATGCCCTACGCTTTCGTGAGTGGAGCGTGGTAAGGTTACGTCGAGTGGGCTTAAGGTGCAACTCTGCGGTGTCGAAAGTGGCAGCACGACCTTGCGCGGGTATATCGGTCAGTTCTTCCGTGAATCAGTCGACGTAACCACTACCCATAGCCTTAAGAGAAGAGCCTCTTTGTAGGTCGTTGAATGGGTATGAGATGAAGGGGTCCCTCTCAATTTCAAAATTTTTTAATTTTTTTGGGTTTTCTATTTTTAGATTTTTAGGGATTTTAAGATTTTTTATTTTTTTATTTTCGATAATAGGTATGGTAGGGGTCAACTTCCTGAAGCGGAATTAACGGGGGCGCTTCCCTCAGCTGAGGAAGCGTGACGGCTGTTGTAGCCACTCATGCGAGTCTTTGGATGACATGGACTCATTCTGAATTTGGCATTTTTTTGTAGTCCTCATTTGGTGTGATCCTCCTGATGAGCGAGGATGGGGGTGGTTCAACTGATGTTCCGGCTTCTTGTATCACGTGGATCGCCTCACTCTTTGTGTCAGCTTGATAGCCTTTTGATTCCTCTTCTTCTGGTGTCGGTAACCTTACTGGTGGCATGGAGGGTTTTTGTCTTCGTGGGCTATTATTTTACGGTATAAATCCATATGCTCTACAGAGAGGTTGGTCTTAATACATGGGGCACAGGCCTCGTTGGGAGCATCCTTGATGGAGAGAGAGAGAACTTTGAGTTCCTTGAAGAGTGACAAGTTCGAGCCTTGTTCCTTCGGCCAGGGGCTCATCACAAAGATACATTTTTCACACGGCGGGTTGATTTGGAGGATTTTGCAAGTGAACGGTCAGGCACATTCCTCGCTAGGTTCAGTACTAGGGTAAGGAGTAGTTGACTCTGAATCATCTTCACTATCGAACTCTACTTGTGAGGCTGCAGGGATTGGGCCTTTTCTTGAAGGGACGTAAAGGTTATATCCATTTTTAGGCTCGAGATATTATAGTATGATGGTGCATGATCTGTAGTGGGGCCGATATGGTTGGACGACATAGGGGCAGCCCAATGGGGATTCCCATCCTTAGGGCAGGAGTTCTGGGTCGCTACTGTCAGAGCTGGAGTCTCTTTGTTGAGGCTCGTCTTCCACATGGACCGTCTCTTCTTCATTGGATGGATCGGGTTGATCCTCTTCTAAGCTCATGTGCTGCGTTTCTTAGATTTTGTGGTATGTCAGGATGAAGGCGCATACTTTACAGTGAGGTTGGTAGGGTTACAGAATGTAGGGATATCCCTAGGGGCATTCCCATCCCTCGAAATCGGGGTCGGGACTGCTATGGTTGGAGCTGGAGTCTTCTTGCTGGGACTTATCCTCTTCATCAGATGGGCTTTGGAGGCCTTGGTATAGTTATTCTACCAACTTGAGGGCTAGGAGATCTATCTAGTAATCTTCATCATCGCTTGACGGCGATTGTCATTCTTCCTCTAGTGATCTCCAGAATATCTGAAGTTGTGGTGATTCCAAGGATTGAGGAGTGTCTAGCTCTAGCTCCTCTTCTACCTCTAGTGTTGTAATATGAAAGTCTTCTTCGTCGGTTGACTCCCAATCTTCTATATGCCGCTCAAGTTATGAAAACTTCTACCTTTCTGTAATGAAGGGTTCCTTAGTCTTGAACAATGATCCAACTCCTTCAAGTGGTCTATCTATATCATTGTCATCTCAATTTAAGTTGGTTAGATCAGCGAAGGCTTCAGCCATCTGTTCAATCTCCTTTATCTGTGGCTTGGTGAAGGATTTCTCTCTTTTTGGAACATCGGCCTTCTCAGTGGTTCCGTACACAAAATGGTTGTAGAGTGACCATTTGGGCGAGGTTGGGAAAAGGTCAGCTTGTTCTCTGTCTGTTTGGTAGCCTAACCCAGTGTGCTTGCGAACTTCTTCTGGACAATGGGCCCTATGCGCCCTTGCTTATTCTTACCGAGTCTGGACGTATCCTAGTTAATACATAAGGTCCCACCCCTTTGTTACAGTTGGGTTTATGTCATACAGGCGCGTGAGGTCAGGGCCTACTACTCTCTCCGTTAATTTTCGTTGACAAGCTGAGGGGGACGAGGGATAGCTGATTTCTACTACTGATGAGTCATCGGGAGTCTCCACCCTTTTGATGTGGTCGGTACTTAGCACAGAGTCATGCGTTGTTAGAATACTTGTCGTGTAGTCGGTATCTACTTCCTGGAGGGGCGCATCGGCATATATCCTGATGATAGAATCTTCATGGGAGAACTTAACGCACTGGTGGTATGTAGCCATGACAGGCTTCATAGACTCCAACCATTTTCTTCCCAGTATTAGGTTGTAGGTACTAGAAGAGTCAGAAACTTATAATGTTACATCTTTGGTCACCGGCCCGAGCCGGACTTGTAGCTTGATAGTTCCTTTGATGAAGCGTCGAGAACTGTCATATGAGATGAGGGATAAGGACGAAGGCCTTATGTCGTGTTTCGTATACTCAAGTGTCTTGAGCATTTTTATTAGGCATATGTTGAGTCCTGCACCAGTGTCGACCAGTGCGTGAGGCACTGAGAATCCTTTGATTATGATCGTCAAGTATATAGGGGTTGAGCTCTCGCGCAATGAGTCTTTTGGCATGTCAATGTCTATGAAGGTAAGTGTTGGAGGTTGAGCCATAACTGAAGCAATCTCATGCAGCCAAAGCAGTGTCCTCATCCACGTGGGTTTCGCCCAGTGCCTTTATTAACCGTCGATGGTGTTCTAGTGACTTCTTGATGACTTCGAGGATTGATATCTATGTTGGTACTTTCCCAAGGTGTTGAAGGAGTACATACTCCTGATCTATTTCCAGGGTTAGCTCCTTGTCGGATCGGTGTGCCTTATTTGCAGCTGGTTGTAGTGGCTGGGGAGCATGAGCTGGCGGTGGAGGAATCACATGAGGCGGAGGAGGCAGGTTGGTCTCTCTCTCTCCTCTTATTCTTTCTGACAGTTGAGCGTCGACATTTTGTTTCTCTCGGGGGAATGGTGGTGGCAGATAATTAGTTCTTGATTTAAGGACCGGTCACATTGATTGTTGATCCTTGAGCCATGCTGTGACTGGCATTGACGAGCTTCTTAAAGTGCTTATCGTAAACAAGAAAAAATTTGAAGAAGGGATACACACCGGAGCTATGTCGTTCCATTGTGGAAGATATTGCATGTAGTCCTCTTCTAAGAAGATGGAGATCAATGCCTCCTCCTCACCAGGTTCCTATTTTTGTTGGCTCCTCTCTACACCTGGCTGGTGTTCAACCGCGGTTTATTGCTCTTGATTTGAGGTGTTTCAGGAGAGGCTCTCTAACCATGATGAGATTTGGGACGTGATTTGAAGGAGATAGTCTATGTTCTCAGGTCCGGAGTCATATAAGGGAAGCGATGATGGTGTTGTTTCAGAATTCGGGGGAGTCGAGGCCTCTGCAGGTTGGAGGTTTGGTCATCGTGCTCTGATTGATTGGACTCGAATTTGAGTGAAGGCTGAATAGGGTGGAGGATTCGAAGGAGCGATTTGGGTGATCAGGGACGAAGGATGTGGGCGAACGGTGGGAGGCCTCAGAGGATCGACTAGATTAGTCGGGGTATACAAAGGGTTGATGCAAGTGATCAGGGTAGACGGTCAGAAAGGGAGTCGACCCGGGAGATCTTCAGTGGTGATGTGGGCGACCGACCCTTGGTTGTGATTTGGCATGGGATTATTGATGATCCCCAAGTTCTGCAGGTGTTGATTGTTATTTTGGTTGGAATTTCAGAGGGATTCCCAACCAATCTGGTTCCGATCATTCATATTGTAGATCATATCCCATAGAACCCAGCAGTCTTCTAAGTTATGTCTTGTGAATTGATGAAAAGCACAGAACTTACTATAATCAAGGTTCACGGGCCAGGGTCGGGGTCGTTCCAGTGGGAATCGAATGAGATTTTGATTACTAAGAAGGCAAAATATGTTAGAGATGGTGTCAGGAAATGGAGGATAGTGCTTGCGTTTCGGTTGGTAGGGGGCCCTAGTTTGCTGGTTGAAGTTCTGGGGTGGGGGTACGTTGTTATAACTCTGAGGGTTAGCTGGCTAGTTTTGGGTGGCATTCTGGTTCAAGTGGGTATTTTGGTTAGAGTATTGGTTCCATTTTTGGTATTGGTTCTGATTAGGGTACCACTGTTGATTCTGGTTCTGGTATTGATTTTGACCAGAATTCCTCGGTTGGTAATTTCCATTTTCGGAGTTATGCCCCTGGTTGACAACCGTGTTGACTTGCTCAGAGCTGGAGGCTTTCTTATTATTCTTCGCCTTCAAATCGCTTGAAGAGGTGACTTTCGACGCTATTATCGAAAAGGTGATGTCACCGCCCTTAATGTGTCTTTCGATGCGATTAGCGTGCAGGTGAAGGGTCGCAAAGTGTGGGTAATCAATAATTGCTGATAATAAGAGTTCTTTGGAGAGGCTCTTTGATATTGTCTATGATAATGTCGATTGCGTCCTTCTACTTCATTTGGCTTCCAGTGCGAGTGGTGAGTTTTCTCCACCGACTTACGAAGTCCACGAAGTCTTCCTCTAGTTCTTGCTTCGTTGTCATCAGGTCGCTAAGGCTGACCACTTCTTGTATCAAGTGTTTGTACTGGTCTAGAAATTGACCGGCCAGATCGTCGAACATGTTGATCTTGTGAAGTGAAAGTCTGGGGAATCAGTCAAGAGCTTTTCCTTCTAATGATCTTTGAAAGTAGTCTATTAGGAGCCCTTGGTTGTTGTGAACGGGTCGACAATCATTGCAGAATAATGCCAGATGGTGATTCAGGTTACCGGTGCCGTTGTACTTACTAAACTATGGTGGCTTAAACCACCCTGTAGGTTGGCTAGACTCGAGATCCCGGCAAAACCTATCAAACTCGAATGTATAAGCCAAGCTGATTTCTCTTAGCCATGTATTCGTCGAGCATCTTAGGGATATCCTCTACTCTTATAGTGGTGTCTTTCTGGGCAGTCCGAGGGTGAATGTTATCTTGGCGATTATCATCAAAGAGGGTGTGGGTGGTTCGCCTTAGTGGTGATATATGTGTTGATATCGTACTTGGAGTAGACAACGACCTCTCTTCTTTCTGTTGTTCTCGTTCTTCCTTGTTTTGCTGATCTTTAACAGTTTCGTATGCGACGGCCATGCCTTAGAGCAGTTCTTCGACTTCTTCGCTTCCTTTTTATAACTTTTGGACACTAAGCTCCACGAGTTATCAGGCAGTGAAGTTTTGTCCGATACTGTTATCTTTTTCACCACTGTTGTTACTAGTGCTTGGGGGGTGGGGGCGTGAAGGGGTGTTCTTGGTCGCCGGCCATGTTAATCTCAGGATGACATGGGGTGAATCATAGGATGGTTCAACATCGTATATGGGGTTATCGTGGTATCCCCATCGCAGTGGATTACCGCTATTGGTCAAATTTATTTTGCGTATCCCTGACATTTCTAACATCTGGTAAATACTCAAACTTTCGGAGAGCTCTTGAGAGGGTGAGTGCGCGTAGTGAAATAAAATGAAGCAGAAATATAAAGCTTACTAAAATAAAGCAGAAAAAAATAAAGCTAAGACAGAAACTATTTTAGCATAAAGAGTCTCATCGCGATCTCCAGTCTATTGGTACGCGCTTTTTCTGGGTCCTTTCGGTCCCCGGAAGAAGTGGCCCAATTCAGTCATGTGGACTCTGGATAGGGGGGTGGAATGATAGGCTATAAAATATTTAAATGCAAAAAATAAAAGAGGTAAATTCTAAAGGAGAAATACCTGAGTTGATGCGATTGCCAGCTACAGATATTTATCGACACTGCAACATGTCACTGATCACGTTTTATGGGTGTGGGTTAACTCCTTTACTGAACGTCAGTCGGCCAACTCCAACAACTATAGTTTGTCTAGCTTAGCTTTCTAATCCTGCTCTAAGTCTAATTAGCTTTATCTTCTTATCCTACTCTGAGTTTGATTGATTATGGGTTTCTTAGCACTACTCTAACTCTAACTGACTGAGTTTCCTATTGCTAGTCTAACTTTAATTATTCTAGTCTCCTAATGTTACTATGATTTTAATTAACTTCATCTCCTAATACTACTCTAACTAGGAAGAAACAAAGGGGTTGTGGCCCGTTATGTTAAGGAGGATCGACCCCGTTCCCAGGTACCCTCTGTAAGCTCTCTTGAGCAAATCGGTTGGCTAAGATAATTTTTAAAAGTATTAGAGGTGAAAAATTGAATTTGAATTAAAATTGAGGATTTAAGGATCAAAATTGGAATTTAAGAAAAAACGACTATAACTAAGAACTAGAAATTAAGATTTGGAACTAAGAACTAAGGATGAGAGCTAGAAATTAAAATCTAAGAACTAGAACTAGAAATTAAGAACTAGAATCAAAACTGAAGAACTATAAATTAAGAAGTAGAAAGAGATTACCTGAAGCTAAGCACTTCTTCCTTCTTCTAGTGTCGCAGAGAGAAAAGGCTTGAGCTTGGGAGAGGCCTGAGCTAGAGGGAGGAGAGATTGCTATTGAAATTGTCTGTTTGGGCATGGTAGGGGGCTCTTTTTAAGTATGGGGTTAATTCTGTGTGTGGGGCCATGTGCACAATAAATGAATTACGCGCTTGATGGGTCGCGCTCAATTGAATTCCATGCATAGTACAAGGCGCGTAATTCGCTTTGAGTCAGTCACTAGCTCGGGAGTGGCCGCCTGGGCAGGTGTCTTAGTTCCATTATGTCTTGGAACCAATTCTATGCATATGGCTATGCGTGGAATCCAATTTCGCGCAAGCAATATTGCACGAGATCAGAGAGTTCGGGCGGTCTTGGGAAGTAGAGTCTCAGTCTATGTCTGGACTGATTCAGCGCATCGGGGTATGCGTGGAATCGAAAATTTAAGGCAGTGTATGAAAACCTGTGCCCAGTCGAAATGGGACTAATTGTGCACATACTATTATGCGTGCAATTGAATTAAGCGCATAGTGCCATGCACGTAATTCAGGGACTTCTGGGTCTTGATGGGACCGAGCTTCTGGGTTGATGTTTCAGCCCATTTCTCAACCGTACACTACATGTGTGGTTTATAGTTCCTAGGTTGGGGGTTTTTAGATATTCAGAGAAGGTCAATCCTTTTCCGGAGATCGTGGGCAAGGTCAAAGGTTAACGAACATGTTTATACACTCCGAGAGAGTGAAAACAGGGTGTCTACATGTTGGGTGCAAATTGAGGGTAACTCGGGTCAAGTAGTGTGATATACTTTTGAAGGGAGCGGACCGTTTTAATGACCACGGGACCGTTTCAACACCATTCATGCGCTATCCCATGGGTCGCTGCCAGTGTTTGGGCGCGTCTAGCTTTTTCCTAGGTTTCCACTTTTTGTAAATAAGTGTTTGTAAATTGTAAATTATGAATATATATATATATATATATATATATATATATATATATATATAGTTCTTTTTTATGATTGGTGGTTGCTGAAATTCTTGTGGTGGAATTAAATATAGCTCTTGACAGGTTTGGGGGAGGCGCACTGAGTCTCTCTGCCTCTGGTTATTCTTGTTTATAATTTTGGGATTTACCTTGCCTTGTTTGGATGGTTTACATGCTGCATTTTGGCCCCGGTTTGACCAGGTCACCATGCCTATTTTCTGTCTGATTCACACCCCATTTACTATTGCCCTCTTACTAATTATATTGTTTACTGTTTTGTGCAATGAGGACATAGCACCATTTAGGTTTGGGGTGTTGTGCTAAATGATCACAGTTTTATACACCCTTAATACCATGTTTATACAGTTTTTAAAACCATCATAGTTTATTTTGCCGTAGTTTTCAAAATGTAATCAAAGATGCATGCAAATTTTAAATTTTCAATATTCATGCCATAGTAAAACTGCTATTGTTTAGGATAATTAATCCCAATGTAAACATTTAAGGATAGGTCCGAATTTCATGCTTAGAAATTTTTTTTACACTTTTGTCATATTTAGGTATGGAAATCAAAAGATTAGTTCGAATATGGAATTTTTAGATCTTAAAATTGACTAAAACTCAGAAAGCTTTAGAACATTTATCTCGTTCTTGATGAGTGCTAAAATAAATTTGGAGTATCCTTGAAATTTGTGTTAAATTGTTTAAATCTCATATGTTTTACCTCTGTTTGTTGATTATGCATTGTTTTTATCACTGTACTAGAACCATTGTATTTGAATTCAAAACAAATAAGCATCATTACCTCTGAGAAAGGAAATGATCCAAGGCCATCTTTGGCTCGTTTATGCTCAAAATGACCCACCTTATACTAATTTTCCTCTTACACCCCCTTTGAGCCTTATTAAAAAGTTTTATCGTAAATATTTCTTGTCAAGTTACATTAACCATAACCCACACTAGTTTGAAAAATATAAAACCTTACCTTTCAATATCTGAGAAATTGGGAAAGAGGATGAGAACAAGAAAAAGAAGTACAAAGAATTGAAGAAGTATGCTTGCAAGGAGCATGTGGCAGAAAACCAAATTGAAAAAGGGAAGAGGAAAAGGTAGAATATATATATATATATATATATATATATATATATATATATATATATATATATATATATATATATATGAGGTGGTATCAAAAAGAAAAAGAAGGAATGAAAAGGAAGATAAGTGAGAAAAGAAAAAGAGAAATTCTGAAAAATCTGAAAAAGAAAGAGTGCAAAGTTAGAAAATCAAATTGTATTTTTTTTTCCTGATTTTTCAGAGAAACTTTGATCCCCAACTTTCCTTTCTTTCTTAACCTTTAACTGAGCCCCATTATAACCCTATAAAAGACCTTTGTGATCCAATCTTGGGTGGTAAACGCCTTGTGGAGGGTGAAGATGCAATGTCTTTGGTACATGGTATAACTTGTTTAAGATACAAACATCATTTTTCTATGAGATTACTTTTTAAATTTCTTTAATGCATCGTTTTTCTTATATCATGTGGGATCCTTTAATTTGTGTTGTAATTTCATCTCATATGTGAGTGAAAAGGTAACCATTCATCGGAGTGACTTTGTTTTGAGTGTATACCTGAAGTGAGGATGGAGTCAAAACATAGGATCCGAAAATTCCCGATTTGGATTAATCCAGAGATAAAATGATTTAAACATTGTTACATGCACACACAACACTCTAAGCATGGATGAAAGATTGATCTAAGGATCAGAGCATGGATTAATTGGAATAAACAACAGTGAAAATATCATCGCATTGGTATTTGAAAATGAAAACATGCATGATGAAATGGTTACATGTTTTGATATTAAAATATATATATCATATGAAAACTGATTTTGAAAACTTTGGTACCGATGGTTTTGAAAACTGTTTTGGAAGTTTGTGGGCGTTTTCACTGAAAACCTTAGGAGACACAACTCTTCCACTAGGGATCACATAGGGGTTTAAAGGCTTGTTGCATACGCTAAATGCAATTGTGTTCCCTACGAAAGTGACTCTTATTTTCATAAAGTAGCTGTACAATATTAGATTAGTTTGCTTCTAGGTTATAGTTATAAAGTTTTCTTTGCTCAAGGACTAGCAAAGTTGAGGTGTGGGGGTGGGACCGGCCTCAAACGTAACATAATTTATTCCCAGATCTCGACCTTGTTAACCCTTGTTTAAACACATTCATGTTGTGTTGCAATAGGTGTAAAAGCTAGAGAATCGATAAATGTGTTAAATGAGCAAAGTTATGAAGAAACCTAAAGCAAGGGCAGGAATCCAAGGAAGAACTGATGCAGGAAGGCTCAGAAAGGCTATGCTGATCGATCGAAAATGAAGCCCGACCGGTCAGGATCGCGCAACAGAGAGGAGTCCAAGAGTAAAATAGAGGAAAAGAATATAAATCAAATGGACCAGTTGAAACACTAGTTTTGGCCGGTCAGCATTCTCAGTAGCTTCAGAAATACCACAACGGACCGGTCTAAGCCAAGTCGACCGGTCGACAATCGAGCAGGCAGAACACTTCAAATATCATTACATATTTTCGACCGGTCATAGTTGGGTCGACCAGTCAGGAGTTCAAGAAAATCTGAAGCCTGCGAAGTGTCTTCAACCTGGAGAAGGAACTTGAAGCCCGACCGGTCGAGAATCCAATTTCGACTGATCAGAACAAAGTTTCTGCTCGAAAAGTTAGCTCTCCAGCTAACTTTCCTACAGGATGGATTACTCAAAACGAATGTAAACTCCTTTATGAATTCATCTTCCTTGGAGGATTTTTAGGGATCCTTAGAGTAACTTGTCGTGCACAATGTTCTAGGGTCTTGTAATCTATAAATAAGGATCGTAGGGTTAGGTTTTAGGGGACTCGCATGATGAAACTTTTCTCGAAGGCTCTAGTGTGAGTTTCCATAGTTTAGGTTAGAAATAATTCTGGAATAGAGGGAGATTGAATATAATCATTGACCAGAGCCTGATTCAGTAATGATGAAGGTCTCTAGATTGATGTGTGCTTAAAGCTTTGGCCTGAGATCTCTTATAAATTTTGGATAAATATTCAATAAAATTCTGTTTTCTTTCTTTATTTTGAATTTCGTTTATGGTACGATTGCATGTTCGAAGTTCCGACTAGATTGAAAACGGGATGCTAACACTGTAATCTTAGTTAGAATAATTTTAGTGACCTTTTAGGGATTGGGGTTAGCCTAGATAGGATATTCACCGATGGATTAGGCTTTGTAGGGTAGTTTTTGTTGGTTCGTATAATGATACTTTGACGATTAGATTTATTTAACTCACGATTATATTTCTCTAATTCATATACAAAGCAACTGAGCTTGTAGCCAGGAGCAGGGGTACCTGGGATTTATTATAGAAAAGAAATAGGTTTTACTGTTCACGAATCTAAAATCCAAGAGAGATTCCATATTGCCTTCTCTTCTCTTATTTTCAAATTATTTAGGTTTTCTTTTATTTATTTAATAATTTATGAAATCTGATGTTACAAAGTATGTTATAAAACATAAATTAATTTGAGATTAACAGTAAATCTCTGTGGTTCGAAACCCTTGTACTTGCCCTAGTACATCTAAACTTGTGTACTTGCAAGGTCATATTTTAAGATGATAGTACTCCATGATCTACAGACCCATTATGTAGAAGATTGGAGCGAAAAATGATTTTAATGTCTGATTTAAGGCAATCAGTGGTTTTCATCGTAGGTGCCTAAAAAGATTCGGTGAAAGCGTTTAAAGTCAGCCAATTCCTAGAAGATGGTGAAATCAGTAGAAGAGGTGAACAATGGAATGTGATCATTGTAGAATTTCGGGTACAAGTTTCTTCGTCCATTACTTCTGAAAGAGTTGGTATGAGTAGTTCAACAATGTTTGGCTATGATTAAGATCAATCACTAATGCACTGATAGCAGGATGTATAGCAAATAGTAGCATTACCAAGGTCTTAGTGTCGTGAGAAAAGAGATATACGATTCCGCGCTCTACATGGTAGTCAAACAAACGTGCCCTAGGAGGCTAGGACTTAAGTCACTTTTTTCGGTTGAAGCCAATGATATCTTGGTCTGAGCCACATTTGCAATGATGGCGTGCATGGTCACGGGTGGTGTTAGGGTTGTCTGCGGGTCGGGCCGATCTTATAACCGACCCGACCTGACACAATCAGACCCGGTGGCAGTCCCAAGTGATCAAATAAAATAATGTTGAAGCCCGGTCTTATTCGTGGCTCAAAACGCGCGCCCAAACGCGAAATCGACTTGCGTTGGATAATCTTTCCAGCGGGCTCTGGATTGCCCCTCCCCCCCTCCCTCTCTCTCTCTCTCTCTCTCTCTCGTCAGGCTCTGTCCTCTAATATCTGAACAGAAAAATGGCTTCCTCCGACCTTTTTGGCATCTCTATTCTCTCGCACCTAAATTCCTATAACTACGGTGGAAACAAAAGTATCAAGGCTTTTCCACTTCATTCCTCGCGCAGCCACTTCCTCTTTACTACTACTACTACTACTACTACTCCCTTTGGAAATTCAAAATCGTCTCATCCACCACCAAGAAGGTCTCCCATTTTCTGCCAGCCCACTGCCCACTCCAAAGACATCTCTCACGTAGAATTTTCCATCGCCACCGGCCAGGATCGTCTACTCAAGGTATTCTTATTTCTTTCACTCTCACTTTCTTTTTTGAAAATTATTCCTTTCTTTTATTTTTAGTGTTATCCATATATATTTCTTAAGGATTTCTTCGATGCCCGATCTTTTTTGGGAATTTGTTGGAGGGAGAGAGAGAGAGAGAGAGAGAGAGAGAGAGAGAGAGAGAGAGAGAGAGAGAGAGAGAGAGAGAGAGAGAGGCAACCGTTAGATGCTTAAGTCACGACTTGACTCTAGTCAGGTGATTATTACCCATATATATAACTGTCCACATTGATATGTTAGCACATTAAACATGGGTTGAGTGGCGCGTGGAGCTAGGGGTTTGATACCAGGGAAACTTCAAACAAGAAATGAAAGCGATTTCCTGTGGAAATGAAAATTTTGTTGTTTGATTACACTGTCTAAGAAATGATTTCCATGGGAAATTGATTTCTCTTTTTGATTAGTCTCTTTGGAAAATAATCTGCAGAGATTTTTTTTTTGTCCAAACAATAAAACAATAGCCTCTAATATTTGGAAAAAGGACATTTTTCACCAAAGTATGAAAATGACAAAAGAAAACCCATTGTTGTATGGGTGAGAAACTCAATTTCAGCCACAAGAGAGGTTGAATTGATTTCCTCCTAAAATGACTTGGTGCATGGAAATTAAGTTTCTACATGAGCCCCACTTAATTTCCTTCTCATCTTGTTGTAATGTTACACAAAGACATAAGGAACTTGACTTTCATTTCCACAAATATTTGACGTTTCCATGTTTCAAATAGAGCCTAAGAAAAAACTGGATTTCCATTGTGATATTTAGTATTGGAAAATGTACAATTTCAAACAAGTTTGTTACACGTCCATTTTCTTATGCTGAAAATCAGATTATGGAGATCCGTTTTTATTTTATTTTTTTGAACATGATCTATGCATTGGTAATATCCTTTAGCGCATGGAATAACCCAAGCTATATAATCAAAGATGGTGTGGTCTCTCTCCACGTCAGCTCGAAAACCTCACCATTCTACCCAACCATGGTTGGATGCCAAAGGCCCTTCTCTCGGGTTATTGCCTCCTGCTACTATTACCGACTTTTATTTAGCGCTCTAGTGTCTAGGGGGATGGGGAGTTGTAGCTTCCTCATGCTTACGATCTAGAAAGAGGGCACCTTGTATCTTGAATCATCACCGAGGAATGGACGCTGATCTCTACCACTTTTGTAGCCTAACTTATTTCAGTTAGTAATTTTTAGGTCCATTGTTTCACAATCTTTGGACTTGGAGAGTGGAGACCATGTTATTGGTATACCCAACATTTATCGATAGATGCTCCTCCTCCACTCTTCACCCAAACCATGTTTTGGGTGCTTCATGTCGCTGTTTTGGAGGTTCGGGTGTATAACCATTTTCCATATATATATATATATATAGAGTCCTGGGACTATGCGCCTGGGCGAAGAGATATCTTTGCGCCTATTGATATGGGCGTGACGCGTATTGCCTTTTTGTGAAGTGACCGACGTCGCTTTATAATCATTTAACCACGCTTTAACTATGGTTACCTTTCTTTTCAAAAAAGTAGATAACCTTTTTGAAATACCTTGTGCCTGACCACGTGGGTGTCAGAACCCCACCAACCCACCTCTTTTCCACTAAAGGGATACCAACGCTTCACTACCAGGGTGCCAGTGCTTCGATACTGGGATGCCAACGTGTCGCTATTCGAGGTGCCAATGCTTCTCTCCTAGGGTGCTAGTGGTTCTCTCTCGGGGTGTCAATGCTTCTCTATCGGGGTGCCAGCGCTTCGCTACCGGGGTAACAACACCTCGCTATCGAGGTACCAATGCTTTTCTCCTGGGGTGTCAGCGTTTCGCTAACGGGGTGCCAATGCCTCACTATCGAGGTGTTAATGCTTCTCTCGGGGAGCTAGCGACTCGCTATCGAAGTGCCAACACTTCTCTCCTCGGGGTGTCAGCGCTTCGCCTTGCTACCGGGGTGCTAAAGCTTTGCTAACGGGGTGCCAATGCCTCACTATCGAGGTGCCAATGCTTCTCTCCTGGGGTGCCAGCGCTTCGCTACTGGGAGGCCCCTCGCTATCGAGGTACTAATGCTTTGCTACCGGGGTGCCAGTGCTTCGCTATCTGGTTGTCAGTGCCTTGCTATCGAGGTGCCAACGCTTCTCTCCCCGGGGTGCCAGCACTTCGCCTCTCTATAGGGGTGCCAGCGCTTCGCTAACAGGGTGCCAATGCCTCACTATCGAGGTGCCAACGCTTCTCTCCTAGGGTGTGCCTTGCTGTCGAGGTGCCAACGCCTCGCTACCGAGGTGCCAACACCTCGCTACTGGGGTGCCAACGCCTCGCTATGGAGGTGCCAGCTGTGACGGGGCCAATACTCTGGGTACCGGTAGCAAGGCGTAGGGGTCTTGGAGCTTGGTTGGTGGCTAGCATTAAGGCGTCGGGCCTTGGTCCTAGGTGTGACGTGCGGCGTGGAGGCGGGAGACTTTACGTCGCGTGCGTGCTCTCATATATGTGGTGTAGATGGCGACTTGAGCTAGGTGGTGTGCTAGTGTGGCGACTAGACGCGCGTGAGCGTGGGTAGCTGACTTGGAGGTGTTGGTGTTGCATGGGTCTTGTGTGCCATGGATCGGAGTCGTGTGCCATGGGTAGTATGTCAAACCAATACGTTTGAGGTTCTCCTGCTATTTGGCTTAAGGTGGTGTTTAAACCATATATATGGGAGGGGAGGTGTAGAGCTTCTCCCATACACATGGGGCCTTGTGGCATTAGAGGGTGCACAGTGGTCTCCTAGGTCTGAAGGGGTGGGCCTAGGACGTTGGTTTGACAATGCCGTGTGCCACCCAAGGTAAGGTTGTCATGTGCCCAAGCTATATGTTGCGGTGCATATGGGTCGGCTATGAGGGAGGCACTTGAGGGTTACGTGAGACACTGTGGTGCACGTTGGCTGAGGGCTGGATGTTGATGTGTGTTGGTCGCGAGACACTGTGGTGCACGTTGGCTGAGGGCCGGATGTTGATGTGTGTTTGTCGCGAGAGCCACACGCAATGGTGGGCTTGGTTCAGTATGACGGCGAGACATGTTGGAATGGGATGGCATGAGGAGCTGCATCCTATTGTTGTGAGGCAAGGTACTAGTGCATGACACTGGGTTAAGCTTGAGTAGGCCAAGTGAGGCATGGAGGTGCAAGCATGTGTGTCGCGAAGGGGCATGATGCGTTGGTATGGTAACGGGAGTTCCCATCCTCTAGACGGGTTGTATCAGAGCTGATGGAGGGATAGGCTGGCCTCGTAGTGGCAGCGAGGCGCCGCATGGGCGGCATGTGTCGGACTGTGCCCCCGTGACACAACGCTTCGCTACCGGGGTGCTAGCGCTTTGTTATTGTGGTGCCAGCGCTTCGCTACCTGGGGTTCAATTTTTGAGTAAAATAGACCTGAAAAAGTAAGTCTGACACTTTCTTGGAAAAAAGGGAGAGAAGAGAGGAAAGAAAGAGACCTCTAAAAAGGTCAAGTATGATGGTTGAAAGGGAATATAACTTTTATAAGTTTTAACCCTAGTTAGTTAAGTGGGCCCCATGCCACATGTTGTTCATAGAGCATTCTAGGCGTAGAGAAATCTCTATGCCCGAATGCATTCTCCCCTCAGTCATATATATATAGTGGAAAATTGGAATATGCATTCGAACGCACAGTGTGACCCGTGCGTTCGAATGCTAGATCACGGTGCCACGTGGCATGTGATTGTGATTTAAACTTATCCTCTATGGGTTCACCCATCTCTATTGGGTTTTAGAAAAAAATAGAGTTTCAAACCATTTTTCCCTTCAAAATTCAGATTAAAGTTTCCCATCCACTGCATGCACCTGGTGCATTGAAATTTTAAACCTCTGACCAATATTTGAACAAAGATCCCTTGGATGGGCACCATGTGGAGCCGAGCTGGTTCAAAAGTTAAATAATCCAAGGAGTCTTGAATTGTTGAATCATCCACCCTCCTATTGTTCCTAGGCCCCCACTTCGGTGCCTAGCCTTCACTTGGGGGGTTGATCCCCAAGCCATAGCCTGCTTACGTTTTGCCTGCCTTGGGCACCATGAGGAGGCATGCCAGATTTCTAGGGAGACATTGAAGTGGGATTACCTCACAATGATATTAAGTAAGATGACAAATACGCAATTGATCTTTACAAATAGTTCATTTTGATGAAATATAGCCATAGCTCTCATCAAACATTATTCTTAAACTCTTAAAGAAAATATAGGGAATACCTCAAACTACATGCGTGAGGGCATCGCCACTTGACCAAAGGCTTACTCCGTTAAAAACCCAAATTTTCATTTTTTTAATTGATAAATCAGAACAAAATTGGATCAGTTCACTTGGATATTGAAAATTTTCAATTTTTTTTTCAATTGTATCAAATAACTCTAGATTTGATTATTATTGATAAAAGACGTATCTACAATCCAAATACTCTAAAACTATTATGGTTATAAAATAAATGATGTACAAAGCTTTTTTTGACTGCTTAATTGGTTAATTGTTGTTTGCTAGTTGTTCCTAACTCTTTCAACTTACAATTTTACCTCAGGTTTGGTACTTCAATTAGTATATTATTCATATTTTTGTCATTAGTTGTTATTTTTCATATATTTATTATCTATAGATCCTTCAGTTCAATTCTTTTTTTCCCTCTCTGCTTGGACCAATCCCTACCTGGCTTCTTATATTTAAAGCGTTCATGAATCCACTCCAACGATATTACTGTTCTGTACCATTATGGACGAAGATCCAAGTAAGATATGCACTTCTTCAGGGATGAAAAAAAAATCGATCCACTTAAGTTTGGTATGTCAGCCTAAATTCTTTTGCTCCTCAATACTCAATCTCTCTACAGACTAATATATTAAGTAAAAAAAAAGGCAACATTATTGGGCCTCATCGCCTAGGCTTCACCTTAGCCTCGTTTATTTTTCAGGTGGATCCGCCTCCAGGGCTCCAAATAGCGCCTTTAACGACTATGATCCTTCCGCCCCCAACACTTGGATCACTGGGACATGAACAATCCATGTTAAACTTTAGGTCAAGTCGAAGGGAATGATGCTGGATGCCAAAAAATTGGACTAATGCTGGCTCCCGAACTGGAATAACAGGAACTTGAAGCTGAGATAACACATGCAATTCAGGTTGATGAGTCTTTTCTTTTAGTTTGAAAAATTAGAGAAAGCTCCTCTACCATTTTGAAGAGTTTGTGTTTAATACTATCAAATCCTAAGGAACCTCCATTATGTGAGACCGAGTTGCATTTGGTCTTTAGTACCCAACAAATTAGTGAACGGATGGACCATCTAATCAACTTGCACTGAGAAGAACCATTAGCCAATACCATGAAGGTCAAAAATGTGCATAATCGAGGAAATGATAACTTGGAACTTGGAGACATGAGCATGTTGGAGATATGTAGAGATAAGTTGGAGCTTTGGGGACAAGAAAAACAGTGAAATGATAAGTTGGAACTTTTTTTGTATTGGCCTATGTTATTTTCAGCTGCTTGATGAGTAGCACCACAACCAAATTGCTATGGCCAACAAGCAAAGTGTGAGATATATCCATAGGTACTATGTTACACCAAGCCAAGTCTTTGTTCCTTTTCCCAATTAAAAAGTTGATTAATCACCGATTAGATATGGGCACTTCGTTACCTTTCTTAAATCACAAAACTTTGGAGATGTAAGCTAGTGTCCTCAAATTTGAGCTTGTCTACTAATTCTTTATACACCATATTTTTCATAATCTTTGCATCTATAATAATAGTGCATAACTGGATCTATGACAAGAGTGCATAGATAAGCATTCTTGAATAGATAAGCACAGCTGACTGATGTAATAAATGCCCTTTTGCCCCTTCGTGTTGTTTAAATTATTCTGGATCAATAGTTGTTGGAGCTTGGAACTCTTGCGTATACCGATTAGTTTTCTTGTTGAAGCCGATGGAGATGTTGGAATATGGTGCAGTTTGTAGTCAGAGAGCAATATATGCTGACGGAGCTTTTGCTTCATCTTATCCCATGTCCCTATGGGTGCCTTTCCTTCATGTCATCTTGATTCTTTCAAATGTTTCTGACGGGGACGCCAAATACATGGACATCGGATTTGGACCACTTCAGTTCTACCGGCGTCGGAAGAAATATAGAGGAAGTTAGAGTACTGTAGCTTCAAGGGAGAAAAGGAGGTTGAAACTGTTGTCAAGTGACGACATCTACATCGTGCTGTGAACAGTGCCACAGCGTGCTGTGAACAGTACCACAGCGCGCCGTGGACGACTCCATCCAGCGACGGGAATATTCTTTTTGCGAAAAAAAACTTACCTTTTTAGTCTTTTATTGTTTTAGGACTCTTTTTATTTCGAATTAATTATTGGTGGCGTATATAAAGAGGCTTGTAAACACTTTTTATTTAGTTATTGAATATTTTGAATGCTTTATGCTTGAATATTCTTCTTCCCGAGATGGGTTTGGCGTGAGATCAAGGGAGTGATTCCCATCTATTCTCTTGTGATCTTTTATTATCTTTGCTATATATTTTCTCTGTCTTTCTCTTATAATCCATTACCCATATTGAATCCCAAATCCAAAATCCAAAACCTATTTCCATCAAAATCCTAATTTTCATTCGAGCCATCAAATTTACCCAATTCTACAACCCTAGTTCGAACCTGTGAATCTATATCGAATCGAAGACGAACGCTCAAGCCTGGAAAAGCTAGAGTCCTATTTCTAGACCTGATCCCACCTCAAATCTAACGGGACTTGCGCATTGGATTAGACACCCTATTCGGATCTCGCGTGATTTACCTACCGGAATTCTACAAACCCGAAGGTATCGTGATAGTTTTGAGATTAATCTTGAATTAATTTTATTTAATTTCGGCAAATCGCATCAAAATCATATTCACAGTTCCCGTCCCGCATCAATTTTGGTATTAGAGACCTAGGTTTTCTAGGTTAGGGCATCTTTGCTTGTCATATTTATTTTATTGCATTATTTTTCTTTTGTGAGTTCATATTGCATTCCATGTTAGAACCCTAATAAGTATTTGTGATCACCATGGCCTCGAATGAGATTCTCGATGCCCTTAACGGTATGCGAGAAGAATTGGGTGCGATTAAGGAGCGTTTAACCACCATGGAGCTAGCCCAAACATCCTTAGGGAATTCTAATGGTCGATTGCGTGATCGAATCAACCAATTAGAAGCGGAAGATGAATTCCAGGATCAACACTAAGAGCGTGAAGGTCCTCACTTTGAACACGATGGTCGCCAAGACAATCGGAATCGGAACCGTCTTCCTCGATTGGCTTTCCGACATGGACCAACATTTTGATTAGTATGGCATGAATGACAACCGTTGCGTCAGACTCTCTAAAATGAAGTAAATTGGGTAAGCTCGACATTTCTGGGTCAATGTTGAGCGCATTAGGGTGAATGCGGGTTGTCCTCCTATTACCCGTTGGGACGACATGAAGGAACGACTTACTGAGAAGTATGTTCCTTTATCATACCATCAACGCCTCCTCAACCAGTGGCAAAATTTACGCCAAGGTGGTATGCCCGTAATCGAGTACATTGGCAAATTCGAAGAATTCATGATGAGGGCCAAGGTATCGGAAGACACCCTGAAATCACTCTCTCTAGATTCTGCATCGGATTGCGACTTGATTTGCAAAAGGACTTGATTTCTCACCCCGTAGAAACACTTGAAAGATGTTATGCCGTTGTGCAATATCTTGAACGGTATTTGAAAACATCGGTGGTGAAGAGAACTGAGCCACAATATAGTGGTCAACGCTCTAGTGAGAGACGATTTAATCCTCCTCCCAAACCTACACAACCTGTCCCTACTAATTTGAGGTTTGAAAGGGAAAAGGTGTAGTCGGGGAATCCTCAACGGGTAGCGCTCACGTTAAATGCTATAAATGTCATGGGATGGGACACATTGCCGCCCAATGTCCTACGAAAGCCCCCCAAAGTAATCTCTTCATTGAGGGAGAGGAGGATGACAATGAGATAGTGGTTGAAGAGGAAATATTTGAGCCGACCGTCAACCCAGTGATGAAGAGGGTGATGATAGTAGCCATGCTTTGGTTGTGAGGTGTGCCCTTGCACAATCTCAAGGGATGAGAAGGATGAATGGCGAAGGGAGAACATTTTTCACACCTTTGCTAGGTTTGGTGACAAGAGCTGTAAAGTCATCGTGGACAGTGGTAGTTGCACCAATGTAGTGTCAACTCACACTATACGCCGCTTGGGGCTTACACCCGAAGCCCACCCGAGACCTTATAGAGTTGCATGGGTAAACTCTTCATCCATTCTAGTGTCGAAAAGGTGTCGTATACCGATTCAGTTGGGTTCTTATTCGGACACCTTATGGTGTGATGTAGTGCCAATGGATGTTGGCCATATCATTTTGGGAAGGTCGTGGCTCTACGACATGGACGTGACCCTTTTTGGTCGATCAAACATATGGACGTTCATGCATAAGGGCAAGAAGATTACTATACACCCTTTGCCTCCCAAAGCACCATCGACCAACAATGTCGAGAAGAAGGTCGAGACTTCTAAATCCATTAATATTGTGAGCCCTTCGAAATTTGAAAAGGCTTCTATGGATGAGAGCATAGTCTACGTTGTCGTCACCGTCGAGAAAGCTCTTGAGTCTAAGGGCGAACACCCTAAGGAGATCGAGCCAATTTTGAAAGAATTTGCGGATGTCTTCCCCGAAGACTTATCGAATGAACTCCCTCTGATGTGTGACATTCAACACGCTATAGACTTAGTTCCTGCCTCATTACAGGTTGAATTCGGTTGAGCATGCCGAGCTAACTCGACAAATCAATGAGCTCCTTCAAAAGAGGTTCATTCAAGAGAGCATAGCTCTTGCGCCGAACCCGCGCTACTCACACCGAAGAAGGATGGAAGTTGGAGAATGTGTGTAGATAGTAGGGTGATTAATAAGATTACGGTCAAGTATCGGTTTCCCATACCGAGACTCGACGACATGTTAGACATGATGGTTGGTGCCACTATCTTTTCTAAGATAGACCTTAAGAGTGGCTACCATTAAGTCCAGATCAGCCCCGGTGATGAGTGGGAAACCGCCTTTAAGACCAATGATGGTCTTTATGAGTGGATGGTCATGCCATTTGGGCTTTCTAATGCCCCGAGTACCTTCATGAGGCTTATGACCCAAGTGTTGAGGCCGTTCCTAGGCAAATTCCTTGTGTGTTTCAATGACATCTTGATTTATAGCCATGACAAGGAACAACACTTGAACCACCTTAGGTTGGTTTGTGAAACCCTTAAGGGCAAGAGGTTGTTTGCGAATTTCAAGAAGTGTACCTTCATGCAAAGTTCCATAGTCTTCTTGGGATTCATTATCTCGGCCGAAGGAATGGTCACGGACCCCGAAAAGGTTAAAGCCATTGTGGAGTGGCCCGAACCTAAGAACATACACGATGTCCGTAGCTTCCATGACTTGGCTACTTTCTATCGTCGCTTCATCAGAAACTTTAGCACCATAATGGCCCCAATTACTGATTGCATGAAGAAGGGGGACTTTAAATGGGGCAAAGTTGCGACGAAAACCTTTGCCGAGATCAAACAACGAATGAGTAGTGCGCCCGTCATGTGCTTGCCGGACTTTTCCAAAATCTTCAAAGTCGCATGCGATGTATCGGGTGTAGGCATAGGAGGAGTGCTTAGCCAAGAGGGTCACTCAGTGGCCTATTTTAGTGAAAAATTTAATGAGGCCAAACAAAAATACTCCACCTATGATAAGGAGTTCTATGCGGTCGTCAGATCTCTTTGGTATTGGAAGCATTACCTTAGGCCGTAAGAATTTGTGTTGTTCTCCGACCATGAAGCCTTATGCTTTCTTGCTTTACAGAAAAAGTTGAACCCAAGGCACGCGAAGTGGGTCGAGTACCTTCAAGGGTTCACATTTGTGTTAAAGCATAAGGACGGTGCTGAAAATAGGGCTGCTGATGCACTTAGTCGTCGAGTGGCGACTTTGCGCACAATGAGCACCCTGAGTGCCCAGATTTTGGGGTTGAGTACATTGCTCTCCTTAGTGACCCAACCAACACACACCCCGTGTACACCATCCACGATGGGTACTTGTTCAAAGGCAATCGCCTTTGCATCCCTCGCACTTTATTGCGTGATTTTCTTATTTGGGAGTTACATGCTGGAGGGATGACCGGACATTTCGAGCGTAATAAGACTGTTGCGCTCGTAGAGGATAGATTCTTTTGGCCTAACCTAACGTGAGATGTCGCCCGGGTCGTGAAATATTATCGTACTTGCCAAGTGTCAAAACAGGCAAAACAAAATACCGGCTTGTACACCCCATTACCCGTGTCATACACACCGTGGCAAGATCTCTCAATGGACTTCGTGCTTGGACTTTCCAAAACTCCAAGGAAGCACGATTCCATCTTGTCGTAGTGGACCGATTTTCCAAGATGGCCCACTTCATTCCTTGTTCCAAAACCTCCGATGCATCCCACATTGCTAAATTGTTCTTTGTGGAGGTAGTACATCTTCATGGGTTGCCCAAAACCATTGTGTCTGATAGGGATGTCAAATTCACTAGCTATTTTTGGAAGACACCTTGGCACATGATGGACACATTGCTTCAATTTTTTGACGGCTTATCACCCTCAAACGAATGGCCAAACCGAAAGCACCAATAGGAGTCTTGGGAATCTCTTTCGTAGTCTTGTCGGTGATGAGTTTGGTGTGAGACCAAGGGAGTGATTCCCATCTATTCTCTTTTGATCTTTTATTATCTTTGCTATATATTTTCTCTATCTTTCTCTTATAATCCATTACCCATATTGAGTCCCTAATCCAAAACCCAAAACCTATTTCCATCAAAACCCTAGTTTTCATCCGAGTCATCAAACCTACCCAATTCTACAACCCTAGTTCGAATCCGTGAATCATTATCGGATCGTAGACAAACGCCCAAGCCTGAAAAAGCTAGAGTCCTATCTCTAGGCCCGATCCCACCTCAAATCTAACGGGACTTGCGCATCGGATTGGACACCCTATTCGGATCTCGCGTGATTTACCTACCGGAATTCTACGAACCCGAAGGTATCATTATAGTTTTGAGATTAATGTTGAATTAATTTTATTTAATTTCTGCAAATCACATCAAAATCATATTAACGCATTTTAGGGTTCTCGTCCTGCGTCAGTTTCTACCACAATTGAGCTTGCCCGTTCAATTTTATGTTGACAAATTTAACCTTACGAGCAATCATCATCTCTTTTCCTTTGAAATGTTTTCAAATGCTTCCGATTAGTACAGAATTTTGTCAGCCTGTAATCTGCCGTAAAAATTGGGGAGTTCAATTCAGATACAGTGACTGTGACTTCCATGCTGTAAAGGTTGAACCAAGAGATTATTCTATCCATTTAAATGCCGTATCGGTTGGTAATCGTGTTCTCGGTCTTAAACATTATTAAGTTAATCTCTCCCACGGGAGGGGGTAGAGTTGTGTCTCCACAAAACATTTTCCGTGCTAGTTGATCTATTTGCGCTTGGAGTTGTTGAATGAGTTCTTGCCAATCCCTTGTTCTCTTTCTCTACCATGATCTCAATGAGGAGGCGCCTCATGTTCATTGAGTTAATGTGGTAGAAGAAGAAAGTCAAAGCACTTGATTTGGGAGAAGATGAGAAGAAACTTCAAATGAAGCTAAACTGCAAAAATTAATTGGCAGAAGTAAAAGCCTTTGCACAATTCGCTCTAACCCTTTTTCAGATATATCTTTTGGGTTATGATTTCCTTCAACTCAAGTATGTATATTTATAATCTGGCATGATCAAAATACCCTCATGTAAATAAATGTATTCAATCATCATCTAACATTCCAAAATAATCAAAGAAATGAGGTGGAATGAAAAAATTGGTACGTTCTACTTCTCTTGATTATATAAATGAATAACTGCAGATGACCACATCTTTACAGATTATGCCATGACCATTCATTTATTATGCCACATGGCATGTGTATTATATAAAGGAATAATTGCAGATGACCACATCTTTACAGATTATGCCATGACCATCCATTTATTATGCCACATGGCATGTGCTTTCGAGCAATCCAAGTCCTCAAGATGTAGTTTGTATATTGAACTAAAGTGAGGCAAAAAATTAACTCATTGATCTATGGACTCCAACATTAATGTCAGTTTATATTTTTTTAAAGGTAAAATCCTGAGATGGGTCAAGGATGGGCTGATAGTTGTACTACTTGGATTGATCAAAACATGTGAGCCACATTGCCTAAAGGGAATGATCAAGTGACAATCTGTTTAAAGGCGGTCATAGGTCGATCTCTAATATAAATATGTTAGTTTTGGAAGGTGCAACTTAGTTCGGGGATTTTTGCTACACATATAAGGTTTATATGGTCATAACTTTGGATGCATCTTCTTGCTGTGAAGCCATCTACAGTTTAAATCTAACAGATCTATTTTTCCAAGGACTTCAAGCCATTCTTACCTAATGGCACTATTTTGTAAGAGCTTATAAACCTTTCGTTTCTGTTTTGAAAGTTGATCCATCATCTTGCGTCACTGTTGGGCTTAATTAAAAAAATTTCATGGTCTCTGACATTCAACAATTTTTTCTCATCATACCATATGCATTTGTTGTTAATATATCCTAATGTAAAATAAAATCCAATTTTAGTTTAGTTTTTTTTTTAAAGGATTTACCGAAGATTGTTTATCTGGTTAATCACAGGTCCCTATTTCAAATATCAGGAATTTTTGCATCATTGCCCATATTGACCATGGGAAGTCAACTTTAGCAGATAAGTTATTACAAATGACTGGCACTGTACAAAAGAGGGATATGAAAGAGCAATTTCTTGATAACATGGATCTAGAAAGAGAGAGAGGTATCACTATCAAACTTCAGGTACCCTTTGCTAACTTTGTATCCTGGATGTTCTATGACAAGTTCAGTTAATGTAGCCATATTATTTTTAGACTTATTGATGAAGAATAGTTCTTGAAATCATCTCAAGATTCTTTTCCTAGCGGTACATACATATTCTTATTATTTATGGTTTTGCCTTAAAACATGAAAAATTATCCCAAACTGACATGCCTTCTTTAACTTTTAGGGTGAATAGCATTACACATTCCAAAATGTTTGGGCGAAAGCTTTCACGACTTTTGAACTCTTGCATGTATAATTTAATTTTTGATCAGTGAAACTTGATTTTATAAAATCAAGAATTGAATGTAAGAACAATTATTTTATCTGGATAAAACAAAGTCAAAAACATTGGAACAATTGAAAATGGGGCATCAAATTTCTTATTTAGGACGAGTGGTTATAACCAAAACTTTCCAGTTTTTACTTTTTGCTTCTTGTGTGGTGGTTTTTTTAATATGATGAGTAATGACCCATCGAGTATGGAAGGGCAGGGTTCCCCAAATTATTAACCTTTCTTTTTAAATGTTTTTATATATATTTCCTCTAAAATGTCTTCTTTCAATATTTGTTGGTTGAAATTTGAAAAATTGCTCTCTAAATCTTCTTTTAGTTGTGAAGTGTTGAATAATCCTGTCATGTTTGACAAAACTGACTCGATTAAATAATCTGGTTTGGGTTGGGTTTCGGTCTACAGTATGTGAGTTGGATGTCGGGTCTGGTTGAAGGTTGAAGGGGTTGGGGTTGGGTTGAGCAAGGTGTCAAGTATCGGCTGATACTGATACATATCAGTCTAAAGCAATTCCGATACAACTACCTATATCGGTATTGGGGTGTTGATGGTGGTATCAGCTCTATCGACTGATAGTGTGAACAGTATTAATCGATATTGTCTTTTTAAAATTGAAAAAAAAATCCCAGGCTGTCAACATAGGTAGTGAAATGTGAGCGATGTTGTTGTTAAGAGTGGCTGATACTTTATCGATCCAAAGAGTGGCCAATACCTGATCTGTTACCTGGATTTATTTCCTTGGAGTTGAGGGTTAATGGTGGTAGGCCTCGTTTGGTGGTAAAGCTAACTTGACATGAAACCTGCCCATTTGCAGCCCATCAAGCAACTTTAGTATTACAGGACCAGTTCAATAAATGGGTGTGGCTTGGGTTTTATTTTTAGGCCGTTTAATAGACGGGTTGAGCTTGGAGCTGACTTTTAGGCCTGCATAAAGATGAACTCAATTGAAAAGAGTAATGAGGGAGTAAAGATGAATGCAATTGACAGATTGGAGAAAAAATAATAGCTGTAGAATCACACACTTAAAGCAGCAAGGTAGAGATTTCAGCAATAAAAAATAAACCCCAATATCTGCTGCTATACAACAGTCATGACAGGTACCATAACCAAGAATAATCCATCAGCTAGAAAAGATGACAAATCGCACAATTCAGTCATAAACTGTATTCAACCTCTAATAGGTGCAGCGGGTAGAAGAAACTAATGCTCATACATCAAAATAATATATTAGAAACCTTAATGTATAGGAGGAAGAGCAGCCGAAACGCAGAACAGAAAACTGAGAGATTACCCACGTCAGATTGTTAGCATGGATTTTTAGAATTCGAAAGCTTGGGAAGTTCTTCTTCTAGCCGATAAGTTCTTCTAATTCCAGACCTTGAAGGGAATATTAAATAGTGAAATGTTAATGAAGTGGGCCATATTTATAAGAAAGGGGCTTCTCCTACTCGAAGTAGGAAAAGTCAACCATTAACTCCACATTTTGACCCGTGCCAGTTGACCCCTGCGTGGGTCACTTTCCCATCTCTTTCTCTCTCTTCTCTCTTTTCTCTCTTTTCTCTTTCTCTCTCGCTCTGTTCCTTTTTCTTCTTTCTCCTTTTCTCTCTCTAAGACCCACGCAGGTTGGATCCTGCTTGGGTCTCCCTCTCTTTCTTCTTTCTCTCTCTAGACCCACACAGGGTGGACCCTCTGTGGGTCCCATCCTCTCTCTTCTCTCTCTTATCTTCTTCTCCTTTCTCTCTCGATGAGACCCACATAGGGTGAAATTTGCATGGGTCCCATCCTCTTGCTCTCTCTCTTAGCTTCTTCTCTATCTTCCTTTCTCTATGAGACCCACGCAGGGTGGACCTTGCGTGAGTCCCATCCTCTATCTTTCTCTTCTACTTTCTTTGTCTCTCTGAGACCCACGCTGGGTGGACCCTGCTTGGGTCCCATCCTCTCTCTCTCTCTTATCTTTCTCTCCTTTCTTTCTCTCTCTATGATACTCATGCTGGGTGGACCTTGTGTGGGTCCCATCTTCTCTCTCTTATCTTCTCCTTTCTTTCTCTCTAAGAGATCCACACAGGGTAAACCCTACGTGGGTCCCATCCTCTCTCTCTCTCTCTTATCTTTTTCCTTCTCTCTTTCTTTCTCTCTCTAAGAGACATACGCAGGGTCCACCCTGCGTGGGTCCCATCCTCTCTCTCTCTCTCTAAAATAAACCATTGGATGATAACTTTGAATAACCGCCTCAGTAACTCTATAAATAGCAAATCCCGAATCATTTTCAGGGATCCAAAAATTTCACTTGAAGCTCTGTCGAAATTCTGCGCGAAGATCCTGCGGGATACCTTTCTCAAGGTATATCTCTCTTTACCCCTTTTCCTTTTTCTATTTTTTCTTTTAACTTCGAGTTCGACAGTTAGATTATGTGGTTCTTAAGGCCTATGTCTAAGTTGGAGAATACGGGCCACACTGAGGTTATGTGGTCTTCTAGGTCCATGCCTAAGACCCTTCTACACTGGGGCTGCACTTAGATTATATGAGTCTTGAGGCTCACGTCTAAGTATGAAATTTGGTGTTGCAATTAGGTTATATGGGTCTTAAGACCCATGCCTAATACCTTTTTATATTCGGGTTGCATTTAGGCTATAATGGTCATGACACCCATACCTAAACCCTTATTTACGTGGGTTGCAATTATGCATTTGAGGTTAAGCTCTTGTATATTTGGGGTTGTGATTATGAATCAAAAAATAATTCAAGTGTCCACATCCAGGATTATAAATCATCACTCCATAAGATCATGTTCATCGCTCCGCATAACATGATCTTCATTGCTTCGTGCGATCGTGATCAATACCGTTTGACCATCATTCCATGCGGTCATGATCTTCGTCGCTTCACGCGATCATGATCAACATTAAAGGACAATTTTTTCATGTGATCATGGCAATAAGATCATCACTCCGCATGTAATAATCACTCCATGGTCAACCTCCTTATTATTGGGGTTTCCTTGGTGGTTTGGGCCATCGATTCCTTAAATTAAGGATTCAAACCTTAAGCTTGAGATAAGAAATTCCTTTAGAAGGAGGGTCGAGTTCGATCCTAAATACACAATTAATACGACGATCCTTCATGATTAACGAAGGCCTAAATCATGCAAAAGCCCTAAAGGACCATATTGGACCAAGGCACGAACCATCCAAATGAGGGGGCTTAAGGCCTAAAATCGTAACCAATTATTTTGGAAAGGGCAAGAATAATCTGAAATGCCCAAACCCAGGTTCGATTCTAAAATGGACTTGTAAAGGGCATAGGTCTAGATCAATCCCATTGTGAAAGTGTAACCAGAATTCGTTGGAATTCGGTAGTTTTGACTAAGGTCACAACTTCCAAATAACGAAAACACTAACAATTTCGATAATCAGTTCTCATGGATCCAATGTTTGAGTTTGTATTCGAAACTCGACATAAACAGTTTGTGTTGAAGTTCGTTCATGAACTTTTAGTACCTAGACTCCTTCATGCCTATTAATCGGACGGATCCGGCTTTTGACAAAGCGGTTCATATATTCGCCGACCTTTGTTCCGCATTGCGGATTTCAGACGAGGAGACCATGCTGAGTGTTTATCTCTTAGCATACTGACACTGAAGATAAAGGCGATGATGCTGATGAAGACCTAGAATCTAGGATTTTAAATTTTTTCAGAGATGTAACTATTATGTTTTCTTTCGTACCTTTTATTCAGAGGTAGTTAATTCATTTAGATGTAATTAACGGGGCAATCGAAGGGGATACCCGGAAGTGTTAAGTCCACCATTATTAATAAAACCCTCTCCTAGCGAGGGGAAATTTGTTGCGATATATTTGTGAATGAATTTATTTCTATGCAAATTTGTTGTGTACACAGATCTAAAAAAAAACTAAAAAAGAAAAAAAAGATCTGGTAGATCTCTCTCAAAACTCAATGAAACTCTACAAAATAGGATTCAGGCATATCCTAGATGGAAAACGATGGAGATTCGTTGCTCTTGCATGAGCTTACCATCACACAAAAGTCCATCTTAAAAAATCATGAATCTGGCCGAGAGTTAGACTCACAAAGAAGACTTCAAAACAGCACGAAAGAAGCCTCAAATTGAGAAACTCCAAGGGCGAAGTTCGATCAGCATAAAAAACCAATTCTAAAGGTGTTGTTCTCGAGCTAAAAAGAGGTCAAAGTTTTGCTTCCTGACATCAGTATTTCATGCTGACGTTAGCAGGGAAGATAACGTGGCACCACGATAACATCCTGGGTCTTCTCTGATACCAAGAAGAGGATTCTGGTTTGGGGATAGAAGGTTTAGGTTAGTGGTTTTAGGGCTAGAGAGGTGGTATTAAGGTTAGGGTAATGGTTTTAAGTTTAGGGTTAGAGAAAGGAGAAGAGAGGAAGTTGGTAGAAAGAGAAGAGAATAACAGGAAAGTTTAGTGAGCAGAGATGTCGTCACTAGCTTTTATAGTAAGTGAAAATAATGGAACATATACACCCAATCGTACTTTCTATACACCAGAAACATGAGATTCTTTACTAACTTCTTGCACCAGAGGGGCTTTTTTATTCCTAGTTGTGGATGGATTGCATTGCATTTTCATTTTGTTATCCTTGTGCTTAGGCACTCTTATCTGGGATTGCTCATCGTTACCTTTTCCTTCCTTTTTTATCAAATAAATAATGAAAATTTAATTGTACAAATAATGTCACCTACAGATCCTACTTCACTTTAAGGTCTCATCAATGTTGTAAGTTGTCACCTGGTTGCACTTTTGGCGCATCCCTATGCACCTTTTGCATGGACGTTTTTGCATCCCATCCCAATAGAACTTACATCTTTCTGCTCTTCGACTAAATTTTTTTGTCAGAAACATGCCATTGAAACAAAGGAGTCTTCTTAATAATCTTTACAGTGTTCTAGTTGATGTGGTTTCTGGCTTTTTGCCTGCAGTTCAATGTTAGGGCATTGTATTTTGTGACTTCTTCTGAAGATTCTTTTGTGTGTATAATATTTTATAATATCTGAGAATTCTATTTGCTCATGTGAACTCGTATTAAACCTTGTATACTGTACATGTGCGACTTCTTGTCAATCTTGGCCGTGTTCTAATCAGATGTAATTTTTGGCCTTTTGTCATCAGTTCATTATCAGGGCAATTTGTCATGTTCTACTGAAGGTTCTTTGTTTATAGAATATTTTTTAGCTTATGAGAACTGCTGTTCTAGTCAGCTGTAATTTTCTCTATTTGTACACGAGGAGCTCCTGTTAAACCTTGTATCCTGTACATGTTGGCGTGGCTCTATTTGTGCTTGTTTTCAATATTATCAATGACTTCATAATTGAATTTCACGTTCTCTTTTTTAAAATTTTGATACCTATAGACGTTATTTAGTAAATAAGCCATGCCAGTTTGTTAATTCTTCATCCCTGTTGCAGGCAGCTCGAATGCGTTATGTTTTAGAAAATGAGCCATATTGCCTAAATCTTATTGATACTCCAGGGCATGTTGACTTTTCATATGAGGTAAATGAACAAGCATGTTGACTCTTCAAATTGAAATATTTTATCCTGTGTTTTCTCTGTTTATTCTTGGCTGAAATGGAATGATGCATTGGAGATCATCAAAGGAAAAGGATAAATGAATTATCCTTTTCTTGTGGTTTGCTTTCAGGCCCAAATGCTTGTTGTTGAGCATTGTGATAAAATACTGCATTTATTTTAAAATATGCGTGTAATACGCGTTTTTTTGCCACAACGTACTAAACATATATAATACCCATATTTTTGAATAAAACATGTATATTGGTAGAATATATGTATTTCGGGTATGAAACACGTTTTTTTGCGTATTAAACATTTTTCCCCTTATTTTACTGTATTTAAAAAAAACTGTTTTAAATTTATTTAATTTTTTTTTAATATATCTCATTTTTTTTCCAGATTTTTTCCATTTTATTCGTTTTCTGTATTTTTACAGTTTTTTTAGCCTTTGATATTTCCCGTTTGTTTTTTCCGTATTTTTTCCCGACTATCTCGCTCACCGTATTAAACCCATATCCGTATTTTGTCACTTTGTTGTTGAGAAATATCTGTTTTACTAATATAATATGAATCTTAACCTCCTTAGTTATCATGTGAAGATAACACCGCTTCTCGCAGAAGTTCTAGTTACAGTTACTAATTGGAAGGTGGTAGCAAATTGAAGGAAATGCTCTTCATTAATGATCTGTTGTTGCTGCTGTTAATTATCTAGTTGTGCAAGATAATGCTTCTTCCATCACGGGATTTCCTTTTTCTAGGAAAAGACATCTCTTTGCTATTGATGATTAAACACATAATGACGGGTACGCCGACATCGTAGACATTGGATATGGACCGTTTCGTGTATACCGACGTCTGAAGAAGCGGAATGGAAATCAAAACTAGGTGAAAGATGAAATTCTGGAAATTGAAGGAGTACAGAAAAAGAAATTCGATTGATCGAAATTGAATTTCGATGGATCGAAAATTTTCGATCGATCGAAATTAAAATTCTATCAATCGAAATGCCAACGACGATATTTTATGTATATGAGAATTTCGATCGAACGGTTTTCAATTTTGATCGATCGAAATTCAATTTCGATCGAACGAATTTCAGTTTCGATCGATCAAAATTGCGATCGAAATTTTGATCGAACAAAATTCAATTTCGATCGAACGATTTTCAATTTCGATCGAACGAAATTCAATTTTGATTGAACGATTTTCAATTTCGATCGATCGAAATCGTGTTGGGCTATTTTAGTTGTTTTAGAAGTTTAGTTTCTTTTAGTGAAAGGATTCCTATATAAGGTCCTTAAGTGAACAATGTAATTAGTTGATGATTAATGAAAAGAGATTTTGCTTGTGTGCTTGAGATGAGCCTGTATGGAGAGTGATTCTTCTTCCCGAGAAGGGTTTGGTGCGAAGCCAAGGGTGTGAAGCCTGCAAATCTATCTTTTATCTACCTATCTATCTCTTATTATCTTTGCTATTGTGATCCTACATCCTTAATTCAGTCATCATCCCTTTTGAGATCTTAAACCCTAGTTTTCCTTAAACGATTGAATTAATCCGATTCAACAACCGTAGCCTCCATCAGACTGTTAAGCCCAAATCATATCAAAATAACCCAAACCAGAGATTCCATCATTGCATTGTGAGCGCCTTAATATGGAATTCTAGAGTCCTATCTCTAGGAACGATCCACACTGCAACCTAACAGATTTAACGCTCGGACTGAACTCTCCCTGAATTATGCGTGATTCTCTCATGGAATACTATGAAAGCCTGAGGTATTCGTTATATTTTGCAAGCTTTATTGTTTAATTTAATTCAATTTAATTTCGGCAAAATCAATCATCGCATTCACGTAGTTTAGGGTACCGTTCTATGTCAGTTTTGGTATCAGAGCATAGGTTTTAGGTTAGGGTATACTGTGTGACATTGCATTCATTGCACTTTAATTTTCATCACATATTATTTCTGTTTTGGCCAAAGTGTTCATCTTGCATTCCATTCTAGAACCCGTCAGTAGTGACTCGTATCACCATGGACATGAGTGGGATTGCCGAGGCTCTTAACGGCATGAGGGCTGATATAAAATCGATCAATGATCGAATGACTGCCTTGGAGACGGCCCAAAGGACTCTCGAAACATCCAATGAGAGGTTGTTAGACCGAGTCAATCGGTTAGACGAGGGTGATGAGTACTTCGAACCACCCCGTGAGCATAATGGTCCACGTTTCGAACGAAATGGCTACCAACATAATTGGAGCCGAAATCATAGGTTTGATCATCATGGAGATGACTACGACCCGGAAGGGAGACTCCTCAAAAATGTTCGAGTTGAGTTCCCGACTTTCGATGGACGACTAGACCCTTAGGTCTTCCTTGATTGGTTATCCGATATGGACCAGCACTTCGAGTGGTTTTGCATGAGCGATGAAATATATGCTCGACTTGCTAAAATGAATCTCATAGGCCAAGGTCGACTCTTTTGGGTCAATGTTGAACGCATCAGAACGAATGCGGGTTGTACTCCCATTACCTATTGGGAGGACATGAAAGAACGACTTACAGAGAAGTATGTTCCTTCTTCATTCTTCCATCGTCTCCTTGACCAATGGCAAAATCTACGCCAAGACAGTATGCCCGTATCAGATTACATTGGCAAATTTGAAGAGTTCATGATGAGAGCCAAGGTATCCGAAGACCTTCAAGTCACTCTATCCAGATTTCGCACCGGATTGAGACTTGACTTGCAAAAAGAGTTAGTCTCCCTCCCTGTGGAGACTCTCACCGAGTGTTACACCGTCGTTCAAGACCTTGAACGATATTTAAAAATGACGGTGACTAGGCGATCTGATTTTTACCCCGGTCAATTCCGTACTGGCGAAGTGAAATCTAGTGCTGGGAACCCGTCTGCCAAACCCACGCAACCCACATCTACCAATGTGAGGTTTGACAAAGGTAAGGGTGTAGCTGGAGAATCCTTGAAGAGTGGGTCTCATATCAAATGCTATAAATGTCAATGATTGGGTCACTTTGTTGCCCAATGCCCTACAAGGGACCCACAAAGGAATCTCTTCATCGATGGAGAAGGAGAAGAAAGTGAAGGAGTTTATGAAGAAGAGGTCTTTGAGCCGAATGCCACACCTAGTGACGAGGAAGGTGATGACATGGGTCGCGCTCTAGTTGTGAGGTGTGCCTTTGCACAACCTCAATGGGATGAAAATGAGGATTGGCGAAGGGAGAATATTTTTCACACCTTTGCTACATGTGGAACAAAGAGTTGCAGGGTAATCGTGGATAGCGGAAGCTGCACCAATGTGGTGTCAGAACATACCGTCACCCGCTTAGGGCTTACACCTGAAGCCCACCCGAGACTTTACAAAGTCGCGTGGGTTGACTCCTCATCCATTCCCGTATCTCAGAGGTGTTGTGTACCCATACAGTTGGGTTCATATTCAAATACCTTGTGGTGCGATGTGGAGCCGATGGATGTGGGCCACATTATCCTAGAGAGGCCATGGCTCTATGATTTGAATGTGACTATTTTGGTCGATCTAACATTTACACATTCAATTACAAGGGCAAGAAAATCACTCTTAACCCTTTGGCTCCCAAAGCACCATCGGTCAATAGAGTTGAGAAGAAGGGAGGCCAATCCAAGGCCATCAATATTATGAGCCCTTCAGAGTTCGAGAGGGCATCGTTAGATGAGAGCATCGTGTATGTCGTTGTTACTGTTGAGAGTACTTCTGAGTCAGTCTGTGAGTACCCCAAGGAGGTAGAGCCCATCCTGAATGAATTTGCGGATGTCTTCCCCGAAGACTTACCTAATGAGCTCCCTCCCATGTGTGACATTCAACACGCAATTGACTTAGTTCCCGGATCTACATTACCGAACCTGCCCCACTACAGGTTGAATCCGGTTGAGCACGCCGAGTTGACTCGGCAAGTCTGTGAGCTCCTTCACAAGGGGTTCATACAAGAGAGTCTGAGCCCGTGTGCCGTACCAGCAGTACTCACGCCTAAGAAAGATGGTACATGGCGCATGTGTGTGGATAGCCGTGTAATTAATAAGATCACTGTTAAATATCGGTTTCCCATACCGCGGCTTGATGACATGCTAGACATAATGGTTGGAGCCACTATCTTTTCTAAGTAGACCTTAAAAGTGGCTACCATCAGGTTCGAATTCGTCATGGCGATGAATGGAAAACCGCTTTCAAGACTAAAGACGGTCTTTATGAGTGGATGGTCATGCCTTTTGGGTTTTCCAATGCCCCGAGCACATTTATGAGGCTCATGACACAAGTGTTGAGGCCATTCCTTGTGTATTTTGATGACATCCTGATTTACAGCGCAGACAAAGAACAACACATTATCCACCTGAGGTTGGTTTGTGAAACCTTGAGGGGAGAAAGGTTATACGTGAATCTCAAGAAGTGCACCTTCATGCAGCACTTTGTTGTATTCTTGGGATTCATTGTCTCGGTAGACGGGATGGTTGCGGACCTTGCGAAGGTTAATGCCATTGTGGAGTGGCCCGAACCTCGGAATATTTATGAAGTCCGTAGCTTCCACGGTTTGGCCACGTTTTATCGTCGCTTCATCCGGAATTTTAGCACCATCATGGCTCCCATTACAGATTGCATGAAAAAAGGGGAGTTCCTGTGGAGCAAAGCTGCGACGAGGGCCTTTGCCGGATAAAAGAGAAAATGGTTACTGCACCCGTCATGCGCCTACCGAACTTTTCTAAGTCTTCGAAGTAGCCTGTGACGCGTCGAGTGTAGGCATAGGCGGAGTGCTGAGCCAAGAAGGCCACCCAGTGGCCTATTTTAGTGAGAAACTCAATGAAGCGAAGCAAAAATACTCCACCTATGACAAGGAATTCTATGCGGTCGTCCGATCTCCGTGGTATTGGAAACATTACCTTAGACCGCAGGAATTTGTGTTGTTTTCTGACCACGAGGCCTTACGTTTCCTTGCTTCTCAGAAAAAGTTGAACCCGAGGCACGCGAAGTGAGTCGAGTACCTTCAAGGGTTCACATTTGTCTTGAAGCATAAGGCTGGTGCCGAGAACAAGGCCGCTGATGAGCTTAGTCGTCGAGTGGCGACTTTGCAGTCTATGAGCACCGAGGTCGTCAGGTTTGAGCAGTTGAAGCAAGATTATTCTGATTGCCCAGATTTCGGGGCATAATACACTGCTTTCCTTGAAAATCCGAACAACATTAACTCCGAGTATACCCTGCTGGATGGGTATTTATTCAAAGGGAATCGTTTGTGCATCCTTCGTACTTCATTGCGTGAGTTCCTTATTTGGGAGTTACATGCCGGAGGGATTGCCGGACATTTTGGGCGCGATAAAACCAGTGTGCTTGTTGATGATAGGTTCTATTGGCCTAGCCTTATGAGAGATGTCTCTAGGGTCGTAAAGCAATGTCGTACATGCCAAGTTGCAAAGCGTATCAAACAGAATATCGGCTTGTACACCCCTTTACCCATGCCGCACACCCCGTGGCAAGACGTCTTTATGGATTTCGTGCTTGGACTTTCAAAGACCCAACGGAAGCACGATTCCATTTTTGTGGTAGTGGACCGCTTTTCCAAATTATTTTTCGGGGAGGTTGTGCGTCTATATGGTTTACCCCAGACGATTGTGTCGGATCGAGATGTGAAATTTACCAGTTATTTTTGAAAAATTTTATGGCACATGATGGGTACCATCCTCCAATTTTCATCGGCCTATCATTCTCAAACAGATGGCCAAACGGAGTCCACCAATAGGAGCTTAGGTAATCTTCTTCGTTGTCTTGTTGGTGATCACCCTAGGACTTGGGATTTTATTTTACCTTCAGCCGAGTTTGCATACAACAATTCAGTCAATAGGTCTTTAGGTATGAGTCGTTTTGAGGTCGTCCTTGGTCATAGGCCTAGAACACCTATTGATCTAATTCCCATGTCTGCATCCCATTGAGTCTTCGAGTCAGCCGATTCATTTGCATAGCATATACATGAATTGCATGCCGAAATTAGAAAAAGAATTAATGCAAGCAATGAACAGTACAAAATATTTGCGGATGCGTATAGGCGTTTCAAAGAATTTCAGGTTGGAGATTACGTCATGGTTCGGGTTAGGCTTGAGTGGTTCCCATTGGGAGCCGCAAAGAAACTTCAAGCCCGTGACGCTGGGCCTTTTAGAATTGTTGCAAGGACCGGACCTAATGCATATGTTCTTGAGTTTCCACCAGATATGGGGGTCAGCTCTACATTCAATGTGGAGGACCTGGTTCCTTCTATGGCTCCAGCCCCACCCCCTCACAACCCCTTCCAAGCAGCCCCGAGCCCGAATACCAGCCCCACTCTACAACCCCTACCCTACCCTTCCCTTCCCCACGCAAGCAGCGCAGAGATGAGATCGAAGGGATATTAGATGATTTGGTGATATCCACCCATGGGGGCAGAATTCAAATGTACTTGGTTAAGTGGTTGGGAAAGCTGGACTCCGAGAACTCATGGTTAGCTGAAGACGAAGTGCGGCGCCTGAACCCCGACATACGCGAGCGCTATCACGACGCCGCTTCATTGGTGATGAAGCCTTTTCGGCCCGGGAGAATTGATGGGGACACCGACATCGTAGATATTTGATATGGACCGTTTCGTGTATACCGACGTCGGAAGAAGCGGAATGAAAATCAAAACTAGGCGAAAGATGAAATTCTGGAAATTGAAGGAACACAAAAAAAAATTCGATCAATCGAAATGTCAACGGCGATATTTTATGTATATGAGAATTTCGATCGAACGGTTTTCAATTTCGATTGATCGAAATTCAATTTCGATCGAACAATTTTCAGATTCGATCGATCGAAATTGCGATCGAACGAAATTCAATTTCGATCGAACGATTTTTCAATTTCGATCGATCGAAATCATGTCGGGTTGTTTTTGTTGTTTGAGATCCTTTCCCCATATATATGGTTTAAACATCAACAGTGCCAAAATGGCAGGAGGACCTCAAACCTATTGGTTTGACATACCGCAACGCTTGTGCACTGCTGACCCATCTGGTTCATGTTGCGACCGCATCGCGTGCCCTGCTGGCACTGCATCACGACCCAAACTGCCACCACGTCGCGTGCCCTTTTGGCCCACGACCGAAGCTCTTGGAGTACCAATGGCGAAGCCCTCATGGCTTGGTGTCGCGTCGACGATGCCCCAACTTCAACCCACCAATGCCTGACGCACTAGTGGCATAAGTGGCCCTGCGGCTGACTCGGATGGCTATGCTGCGAGCCCACGTCATAGCCTCCTCTACTTAGTTGCGTTGACGTCCTCGTCGACGCGCTTCCAGTACAAAAGTTTAGTTTCGAATTTTTTTTTAGGGGTTTATTTGTCTTTTGTTTATTATTTGTTTGAGGGTTTTCTCTTAGTGAAAGGACTCCTATATAAGGTCCTTAAGTGAACAATGTAATTAGTTGATGATTAATGAAAAGAGCTTTTACTTGTGTGCTTGAGATGAGCCTGTATGGAGAGTGATTCTTCTTCCCGAGAAGGGTTTGGTGCGAAGCCAAGGGTGTGAAGCCTGTAAATCTATCTTCTATCTATCTATCTATCTCTTATTATCTTTGCTTGTGTGATCCTACAACCTTAATTCAGCCATCATCCCTTTTGAGATCCTAAACTCTAGTTTTCCCTAAACCATTGAATCAATTCGATTCAACAACCGTAGCCTCCATCGTATACTGTTAAGCCCATCATATCAAAATAATCCAAACCAGAGATTCCATCATTGCATTGTGAGCGCCTTAATCTGGAATTCTAGAGTCCTATCTCTAGGAACGATCCACGCTGCAACCTAACGGATCTAACGCTCGGACTGAACCCTGCCTGAATTATGCGTGATTCTCCCATGAAATACTATGAAAGCCTGAGGTATTCGTTATATTTTGCAAGTTTTATTGTTTAATTTAATTTAATTTAATTTTGGCAAAATCAATCATCGCATTCATGTAGTTTAGGGTACCGTTCTGCGTCACATAATCTGGTAGCTAATTGGCAATTGACCTCCTTTAAACAGATTATGCCATGCCACTTATTGGGCCACATGACACATGACTTTGAGCAATCCAAGTCATCAAGATGGTAGTTCATATATTGAATTAAAGTGGGCACATAAATACTCTTATTAGAGGATCTGAGCCATCCAATCTATACTTGACATTTTAGGGTTAGAGTCGTAGGAGAGAGAAGAAGAGAAGAGAGGAGGGATTAGATAGAGAGTAGAATGGTCTGATTGGGGTAAGATAGAACCCCAACTAGCCTATATATACTGATGAAAGCAATATATTACATACACCCCACATATTAACACACACAAACCAAACTCATTCACGCACACCAATACACGCCAATATCTATGTATTCTAAAACGAACTGTTTTTCATATTTCTTTTTCAGCGGTTAAAATTAAAATGCACCAATTGGATGGTTAGAATCCTCTATTAGGCATGATTTTTTGGCTGAGATATTTGTCAATGATGGGTTGCTAATGGAACTTGGATTGATCAAAAGAATGCCACATGGGCTGAAAGTGGACGATCATGGGATGCTCTGTTTAAAGGTGGTTATAGGAGTATGTAAAGAGGGCTGCAATGCATAAAATATTTTTATGAAGTAGTAACATTCTTGCTATGATTGTATCTTGAGTGATGATGTACATGTTATGCTTGATTTTATTATTATTATTATTAATTTTATGAAGCGTTGAGATCCTCATATTGCTTGCTGTAAGAGATTTGGGTTGTTTTGACTTGCAACCGTATTAAGCATATCTACGTTCTGTTATTATGGTTTTTCAGGACAAGTGCCTCAAGCTGCACTCCACTTGGTTCCCTTAGATATTCAGATTATTAGCAATTTTATGGGACAGTTTATAGTTTAGAATTACTACTCTTGTTTCTTCCCTAGTTATTGCATATCATGTTTATGAGTAGCCTGCATGAACTAGAGTAAGTGGTCTAGTTTACATGTAATATTCACCTATTCATTTTCATCGTATAATTTCTTTTCCTAGAATTATATATAGTTTTCGATTAAAAACTGTAATAATAATAAAGTCTTTCAAGTTCTCCCATATCTTACTATTCCCTCTGGTGACTAGGTTTCTCGTTCTCTTGCTGCTTGTGAGGGTGCTTTGCTCGTTGTTGATGCTTCTCAGGTGCAACTTTTTGTGTTTCTTTCATTCTTTTTCTTTTTATTATTTTCATTTTCCTTTTTCAAACTTAGTCTGGACTTCAAGGGTAGCTTACTCATTATTAAGAGAGTTTCCAGATTTTTATTATTATTATCTATTACTCATATGATTTAGATATTAGTCTGGACTTCAAAATTGTAGAAAAAGGGACATTTTTATTTTTACAAAAACACAGTTTTGATATTATTTAGTGATAGTGCCTATATGCACTTCATAACTGTGATGCAGGGAGTGGAAGCTCAGACTCTAGCTAACGTTTATCTTGCTCTGGAAAGTAACCTTGAAATCATTCCTGTAAGTCTTCTTATGTTTTAGATTCATTACATTGGATAGTTTACTTGTGACTTTGATGGTAGTATCTTTCATTTTCTCAAGTTTCATGTTTCTTATTTAGTATTTATCTATAAATTCCTACACTATTCTCTCTTTGCACGCGCGCGTGAATATATATATATATATATAAGGCCCGGAGTGCCCCCGTGCAGCCCAAAGCACTGAACTTGGTCCAGCTGGACACCATGTGGCATCCATCATGACAATCGGGTGCCACGGCAACTTGGAGAAGACTGAGCAATTACCGCCCAAAGAATTTGGGCATGATCCGATACATATCCACCGTTGAAAATGTGCTCAAAAGTCCACAAAATCAATGCGCCAAGATTGTGGGGCGTCACCTTGTCTATGACACCCATTAAAGCCAGAGTAGACCTAGACTGATTCTTCAGGGTATAAAACCAACACTCCACATAAAAATTGTTCAATAGTTTCTTGTTGAGGCAACGAATGGAAGTTTTCATAGAGAGGATGATAGATGTTTTATGGACATTAAGGGGGAAGCACACTCCTAAGCAACACATTGAAATTATCTAGAAAAGTATGAAAGGGCAATAACTAGTGTAGAAATTCACTGTTAGTGGCTGTTGGGTCTCTTGTAGAGGTTGAGTGGCATAAAGGGTAGGCTTTGAGTCCTTATTTGTTTGCTTTGATTATAGATGAATGAATAGTAGAAATACAAGATCAGATCCTATAGAGTATGCTGTTTGCTAATAATGTTGTGGTAATTGGCTACACAATCAAACAAATAAATGATAAGCTAGAACTATTTGAAGCTTTAAGGGGATTGAAAACTAGCTAATGAAAGATGAAATATGTGCATGTATAATAAACATGAGAGGAAAGATTTGGCCTTTGAGCTCTATTGTGCAGTCAAACGGTGAGTTTGAGGACATCTCAAATTAGGTTAATCCCCAAGGTACGTGGTAAAGTGGAGACAAGCAAGTAGTGTGTAGGCAATCAACACGTGTCATTGATTGAGTCGACATTTTGTATCCAAGCGATATGAGGCCATAGACATTAGAAAGGGGATCAATTCTGATCCAACCCCTGGGCATTAATTTAGTTATTCATATCACAGGAATTGGGACCTCGAAAACTATTGAAATTGCAGATTTCAAAAACTTCTTTGAAAAACTAGCAGGACCTCAACAGCTCACAAATATCTTCATTAAAGATGCTAGGCTTGGTATTCCGATCAAAATCCACCACTTTTCGTCCAAACGTAGGTCAACCTTTGACCTCACTGATGTCACATTTCGTCATGCTGACATCATCATTATTGTGATGACATCAGAGAGAGGGAAAAAATTTAGAATACCTACTCTGATACCACTAAGTTTGGTAACCCTTGTAGTAGATTAGTGTTTGTAGAAGGGAGATTAGGGTTTAGTTGCGAAGGAGAAAGGAGGAAATAGAGATGGAGAAAAATGGGGTTGTGTGTTATAGCATCTTACACACACCTCATTATTATTTATGTCCATTTAGAATAGATCTCATTTGCATCACTAATATTTATAGGGTAGCTCTAAACGCGCCCACACGTTCTCTGAAAGCACCTACGTCGGAGACCCCTTAAAATCCATTCATTGGGTCGGATCAGATGATGGAGATCGTGTTGCACCTCGATCTTCCACACAAAGGATCTTGAGATTATGTTTCACCTATTAGATGGTCAGTTTTTGATTCCACATGTCACAGATCCCCAAAGTATAGCCCTAAAATCAGTTTGAGCGTGAAGTGTTCCATAGGATTCAAGATCCATTTTTTGGGGATCATTGTCATGTGGAATAAAAAAATGACGGTCTGATAGGTGCGACATGATCTCAAGATCCATTGTGTGGAAGATCGAGGTGAAACACGTTCTCTACAATTAGATCCAAAGCCATCTACGGTTTTTAAGGGGTCTCCAACGTAGGTGCTTTCATAGAACGCGTGGGTGTGAACAGAGCTACCCATATTTGTATACATCAATAACTATGGGCACCCTACTAATACTAGTGATACACCAATATATTATAGGTACTCTATCATATTTATACTTCTCTCATCTGATGATTAGCCGTCTCTTAATAATGTATTGCTGCGCAGTGTTCGTTTTTACGGTTACAATTTAGTGGGGCCAGTCTTTCATTAAAAATATAGTATAACCGAAGGATCTAAGATCTTTCTATGCTACTAGTGAGCATATTAAAGTTTTAATAATTCTTTCATATCCGTTTATTCTGGAGTGGAATAATAAATAAGAGAGCTTTTTCCATATGATTTCCATAAATTTTTATTCACATGTTCGCTAAAAAATAGGGCTTTAGATTCTCTTGCATAAAGGATTTGTATATTTAAGCTGTTTACTGTGTTGTACCTTGCTCTCGAAGAGTTTTTAAGTTGTCAATTTCTCATGGGATATATGATTTCCTTGTTTAGATGAATTAAATATTGCCTCAAATCACGAAGAGTTACTCGTATTTATATTGAATATCTTATATATTTATTATATTTTTTACATTAGCTTTTTTGTTTCTTTCTCATGTGAAGTAACCCTTTTTTTTGAATGCTTACTATAAGCATGCCGTTCTAGAGGTTTTTTATTATTATCTGTGATACAATTCTCATGGTTAATAGCCACATACCAATTATGTAGATTTTGTACCATGGTTTGTTGGAATATGCATATAATTCAGGGTTTATGTTCATGGAAATAGCATTTTATCTTAAAATTATGTTCATTTGTATAATTCATTCATTTATTTATTTACTGTAGGTTTTAAACAAAATAGATCTTCCAGGCGCAGAACCAAATCGTGTGGTACAGGAAATTGAAGAGGTTGGTCGATATTATTTGCTTGAAATGGTTACTTGTCATATAGTAACCTCTATAATTATAACTGCAGAGAGGGATGCAGGTGATCTAATGTACACATAGTTCAAGCTTCTCTTTGCAATTCTACCAAGTAGTAATAATAATTAGGTGCCTGTGTAGTTGAGAGGGAGTCGCATTGTTAGAAGAATTCCAAGTGCCTTCAATTTCAAAATACCTTCACTAAATAGCTTCTTTTTTACAGATCGTTGGACTGGATTGTACAGATGCTATTTATTGCTCAGCAAAGGTTAATTCACAATGTCTTTGTGATTTATGGTATCACATGGAAATGTCTTCGAATATATATATATATATATATAAATAAATAAATATATATATATATATATATATATTTATTTATTTATATATATATTTATATAATCTGCTGATGCTAGAATCTGATTGTTTCCAACTTTGACTAGATTGACTGGCATCAAATATCTTTTGTTTGATTTTTTCCCCCCCATCTTTGTAGGAGGGAATAGGTATAGTTGAAATTCTGAATGCAATTGTTAAAAAGATTCCCCATCCCAACAATACTGCTGAAAAACCTTTGAGGGCTCTTATATTTGATAGGTATCTCCTTCCATTTCATAGATTGCTTTCTTCATGAACGTACTCTCCAACTTCTTTTCCTTTACTTTTCCTGTTTATTTGAGTTTTTCTAACATGTGTAATTTATTTCTTCATTTGCCATGTTATATTAACTTGATGTTTACGAAGGAGCATTCTATATTGACTTTGTTTTGTAAAGTTATGTAAAGTTTTCCCTGAGTTTAGCTCTGCATGGAAACCTGTAACCTTATCCATGTCTTCGATTAAGGAAATGTTGAGTTTCATCCCCAGTTCTTGTACCAATGACCGTTTCAATATCCAACTCTGGGTATGATAGGTAGCTTTCTTACACATACTATGAGAAGTTGCAGGGCAGGCCACTAAGTGGATCAAATCAAGGTGGGTTGCAAGAGTGCATATTTTAAGGTCGGGCAAACCTTTGAGGAAGTTTATCATCCCACACAAGAAACCCATGCTTGGGGGGAAGGAACCACCCAAAACTTTCAAAAGAAAAAGAGATCATATTGAAAGATTGTTCTTGTGAAAGGAGGTTAATGCCACTGTTTTATGTATCCATTGGGATCAGGGCCTTGGGCTTGATGAATTTCCCACAGTGTAGTATTTGGTGGTGAAACTTAATGAGTTATGGAGGAATGCTTCCTTTGTCACTCGTTGGATAAGAATGCTTCTTTTTGTCACTCGATGGACCCTATTACCTGTTCTTGTTTACATTTTCTGGCAAGGACATTGTCTTAGCATTTCGGAAAGTTGATTTCTAAGTGGTATTTCCCCTTCTCTTGACATCCATTCTTTCTTACCTCCAATATGTGGATGACATCATGATCTTTACTAAGCTACTTTCGGATAGGTTTGGATGATCAAATTTTTGTTGCTTGAAATTGCGCTTGGCAGTGGTCAGCAACAAGGTTATTAAAGGTGCTAGGCAGGGCCTAGGTGGATCCCTTTGGGTTCTAAGCGGGGCTTAGGTGGGGTTCAGGGAATGCCTATATGATGAAGCCCAGAATTGTTGTATTTAAAATTTTTTTTTTTTGGAGGTTTATTGGTTCATTGCAGTAGACTAGAGGGATCCACAATAAATGATAAATATGAGAAACATAAGAAATAATAATGGTAAAAATTTGATTACATATGGCAATCAGGGAAAAATTTGATTACATATGCAGTAAGTATCAACAGTCCCGCAAACTTGTAAGTTGAAAGAGCAAAGTTACAACAAACAACCAGCAAGTAACAATTAACAAATTAAATAGACAGAGAACAATAGCGTGCATTAATTTTGAAAAGATTAAAGTTTTAGAATCTTTGGATTCTAGGAACATCTATTGATCAATAATAAGCAAATCTAAAATCAATTTTATACGATTAAAATAAATAAAAAACTGAAGAAGCTTATTTGATCCCATTTTGTTATGTTCTGATGATCAATACTAACGAAAAATGAAGTTTATTTTATACGATTAAATATAAAAAAAAAGGTCCAAGAAGCTTCTTTGATCTAATTTTTCTTCTGATTGATCTATAAAAGATTGGAGAAATAAGGATTTTGAGCAATTGGGCCATTTTACAAGTAGTCGTGCCCTCAAGTGTGTGCGTTGAGGACACGTGTTCAAATGCCAACTTTACATATAAAAAAAAAGTTCTTCAGGGGCTGGGGCCTGTAGCACAATGGGAGATTGCTAATATTGCATCCTCAAGGTCGCAGGTTTGAGCTAAACTTACTTATAAAAAAAGGTAACAATAATGCTTGATGGGAGCTATGATCATTTTTTTCCTTAAAGGGAAAAATGTACCTTTTGTAAAGCTTGGGAGTCATAATTTCCACCTTATTTAATACCATTATGGGACATGCTTACCTACACTTCCATATAGATAGTTGGCTTGACTATCCTTATGGTACCTAAGGTGGACTAAACATAAGCAGGCTATGCCCAAGCGGACCCCCCCCCCCCCCCACCCCTACACACACGCAAACTATTTCATCCTTCAATTATCTTGCTATAGCTAGCATGGAGCCATATCCTGACCTAGTTTGAGTTTCCAAAAGATAAATATGAGGAAGAAAATAATGTTCTCTGAGTAAGGGGATGAAAGAGGGAGGTTGCACTTTATGGCATGGCTATAAAACATGTTAGACATGGCTGTTGGTTTTATTAGATACGTTATTGGATCAGGAGATCGTATCATTTTTTGGAATTATAATGGCAATGACTCATTAATCTTGCTTTCGAAACATGGTTTTAAAACACGGAAACTCAACTTGACTTGGAAATCATCTGAGTAGAGTCGATGTGGAAATCGGTCCGACTCGACTCGCTCTGACTCGGGTTATTTAAAAAAAAATATATATATATATATATTCTTCTTCTTCCTTTCTTTCTTTCTTTGCTTTCTTTCATTCTTTCTTTGATTTCTTTCTTGCTTTCTTTCTTTGCTTCTTTATTTCTTTGCTTTGCTTTCTTTCTTTCCTTCTTTCCTTATTTCCTTCTTTTTCTTTCTTTTTATCTTCCTTCTTTCATTCTTTCTTTCCTTCTTTCCTTCTTACTTTCCTTCTTTCTTTCCTTCTTTCCTTCTTTCTTTCCTTCTTTCCTTCGTTGTTTCTTTCTTCCCCTTTCTTTCTTTCTTCCTTCCTTTCTTCTTCTTCTTCTTTCTGCTTTCTTCTTCCTTCTGCTTTCTTCTCCCTTCTTCTTTCTTTCCTCCTCATTTAGGGTCACTAAAGTCGACTTGCTGAGTCGACAAACTTGGTCGAGTTTTCGAGTTTTTGAGTCGACTTGGCAAGTCGACCGAATTGAAGCCTAAATCGAGTCTATAGATGATTCGACTAGAAACTGGGTCGAGTTGAGTCGACTTGTCGAGTTTTAAAACCATGCTTCGAAATGTGTTTTGTTGTACTATTGAGTATCGACCAATGAAAAAAAGCGTGACTACCTTTTACTTTGGAAATGCGTTAGCATGGACACCTATATGTGGGGAGGGCAATTTAGTAATGTTGTGAGGAGCTGCTAGCCATGTCAAATTACCCGAACATTTTCCTCTTAGGTTAGAGAGTGAGAGAGAGTTAGTGAGTTACGGTTCCCTCATTGGCATTTATTTTAAGTTGTAAAAGTTACTACAAACACACCAACATATGTAACTCACACCCCTTATAACCACTGAACATAATGCTGTACTAATGACAATACTAACAAAAGTCCCCGTCAAGCTGGGCGATGTACAACTAATTAGGCCCCCAACAACATTGGTGAAGATGTTGGCAAGCTACAGGGAGGAGGCCACATCAATAAGCTCTAGAGATCCATCCTTTTTCCCGAACAAAGTAAATATCGACTTCAATGTGCTTTGTTTTTTCATGTAGAACTGAGTTTGATGCATCTTCTCAGCAGCTTCATTATAACAATGAATCAGTATCGAGTGGCTAGTATGATATCCAAGCTTTGAAAGAAGAGAGCGAAGCCATAGGACTTCACAAATACTATTTATTCTGCTTCAGCACTAGACTTTGTTAGCATAGATTTTTAGAATCCTAAACTGGAAAAGTCCTTATTTCCAGAATTGAGAGAGAGAGAGAATTGATTTGGTTTAAAAACTAATGAGCCCTTAGGCCTATTTATAGTAATTATGGATTATCTATTTAGAGTAGAATTAGGAGTCCATAATGGACTCTAATTGGGCATAGGGCCCACGTAAGCTACTCTGTGCGGGCCATAATCTCACCCCCCCTCTAACTCTCTCTCTTTCTAAGGTTGACCCACGTAGGGTCACCCGCGTGAGTCTCAGTCCCACTCTCTCTCTCTCTCTCTCCTCCAAGGCCCATGCAGGGCCATCTCTCTTTCTCTCTTTTTGATGCAGGAGGATCCGACTCAGATGATGCTCAGTTGTCCGATGGCACCTTGTTGGCACTAAGGTACCTTGAGTTGGCAGATCAGCGCAAAGATGACAGATTGGCAGGAACTCGTGATCTTTTCTTAATTGGGGCAGTTTTTGGTGCGTTTCGGTATTTTGGCCATTACTTTGGCTACGGGTATAAGAATCGCACATATGATCTAAATTCGGAAAACTCTTTTCGGCGCGCACATCGTGGGCACCTAACTGCGCTCGGTGCACATCTTTTTCTCCCTTTCGAATCCCCATTTTTAGTTATTTTTTTCCTTTTATGGTAATATTTCAGTTATCGTTTAGGAAGTGATTCTGAACCTGATTTGAGCCAGATTTTTGGAAGATTACTTCTTTTATTACGTATTTTATTTTGGCATGCTTATTGGGATTTTTTTGCTATTTTTGGTAAAATTCTGATAATGACGGTTTTTAGCTATATAGCCCAGCTTGTGGGCAGATTTGGTGACATTGGTTGATTGCATAATTTTGAATTAAACCTCAGAGGTGTTTCTCTGTGTTTTTGGGTGATTCTCTTGTGTTCTTTTCCCTGTGAAGTATTTGTTGAGCTTGTAGAATAGTCGCTATTCTGCCCGACATCAGATGGTATCAGAGCTTCAACATCTTCCTGGGGCGAGATTTCATCAGTTCCCATGGCTCGTGGTCGTGGTCGTTGCGGGCAGGTTCCGAACGAGGAAGTCCCACACCGTGATCATAACGTTCAAGATGTGATGATTGAAGATTTACAACGACAAGTTGCAAAGTTAACCCAGCGTCTAACGGAGTAGGATTTCAGTGATCGTGAGATGGAAGATCACGATTTTGATTCCAGTTTTGAAACCCCGTATCACAATCATGCTCGATTCTGGGAGCACCATGGTCGGGAGGGTCATTATGCAAACCTCGGTTTCAGAGTGGATCTGCCTACCCGAGTTTTCTGGTACGTTGCAGGCCGAAGGATTCGTCGATTGGTTGAATGAAGTAGAGAGTATTTTTGAGCATAAGGAAGTCCCATATCGTGTCAAAGTGAAACTAGTCGCCATGAAACTCAAAGGCAGAGCATTTGCATGGTGGGAGCAATTGGGGCAATCACGAGACAAGCAGGGCAAGGCCAAGATCACTGATTGGGAGAAGATGAAGGGTCACTTTCTTTCGGCTACACTCAAACCTTGTTTCAATGACTTCATTCGTTGCAACAAGGCATGAGATCAGTTGATGATTACACGGAGGAGTTCCATCAATTGATAGCTCAGAATGATTTATCTGAGATGAAAGAGTAGATGGTGGCACGGTATTTGGGGGGATTACGACAGTTCCTGTAGGATGTCCTTAGCCTTTACTCGCTATGGACTGTTTCTAAAGCATACCAACGTGCACTTGCTGTGGAAAAACAGCAGAACAAGAGGCCAATGATCAGAAGCGATCAAGGCAGTCGGCTAGTTCGCCCTCAAGAATCCTGGCCAGCTTAGTAGTCACCGCAGGGTAATTCTAAATCAAATATTAGATGTTTCAGATGTAGTGAACAAGGACACAGAGCGACTGAGTGCATGAAGCCTGTCAGTCAGAAGGGCAAAAATCTCCTAATTGAGGAAGACATGGTATACGAAACTGTAACACCCCGCTTTTATTTCTAACGGTCTTAGATTCGCAAACACAAAAGATTGGTGTTAGTGCCTAACACCGAAACCCACCCCCTTTAATAAAATAAAAAGAAACTTTTTTGTTTTAAATTTTGAAAGTGCGAGAGTGGATAGAGTCCACGCCTCAAAGGCAACCGGATCCTAAGGGATGTGAGATTGCCATCGCTATTTAGAAAAAAAAAAAAACCCTTCCGCTTAAAAAGTATTAGCCGGGGGCCCTCTCTCTCTCTAGAAAACTCTCTCCCTAGAACCCTTCCTCTCTTTAGAATTCAAGAAGAAGAAGAAGAAGACAGGATGGTGCGCGATGGGTAAAAGCTCAAGATCCGGAGCAAACCTACACTCGCAATGTTAGGATCCGAGGTAAGGGAAATTTTAGAGTATTTTGGAGAGACTTAGTAAATCATGACTTTACTTTATTCTGTTATCATTTTTAATTGCATTTAATAGTGATGTTGGATCGCTTATTATCATGACATATGGTTGTCATGGGCGACTTAGTTATCCATTCATACTGTTGGAATACTGGAGTTGTTTAGCATTTATGCTTTTGATACATTTAAAAAAAAAAAAATTGGCCACCTTTTTCATGTATCGTTATAATAAATGATGATGCATCACGATCATGATATGTATGTGACGACTTGAGATCCCCAGTTATGCTCTGAAGGGATTTTGGGTTGTTACAGAGTTGGTATCAAAGCAAAGGCATTAGATTTTCATGGGATTGTGGTTAGGATAAAATAAAATTCTGAATTCTAATCCAAGACCTTTGTGAAACAGATCATGGCTCCACAGCGTAAACGGACAATTAATTATGATGGTTATCTTAATGGAAAAGTGCCAGTTGCCAGTGGGGAAATTCGAGTTCCGTTGAATAGTGGTGGAGATAGAACACAACAGGTGCTCCAAATGATGGCTAACACCATGACCCAACAAGCTGCAACTATGGATAGACTAGCTACACATCAGGGCCATACAAATACCGCTCCACACTCTGCTTGGGAGTCATTTAAAAGGATGAAGCTACCGATGTTTGATGGCTATGGAGATCCTACAATTGCAGAAGAATGGATAGTTGAATTGGAAAAAATATTCCTGGTTCTGGGTCCAACCGATCAACGAAAAGTAGAATGGGCTGCATTTCAACTCAAGGACACTGCAGGGCATTGGTGGGAGAGTGCGAATAGGCAACGAGAAACAAGAAGGGGCACGCGTAATCCATAGACCTGGCAAGAATTTACAGAAGCTTTCAACAAGCAATACTTTCCCTTATTGGCAAGACGACAAAAAAAAGCAGAATTTATGCATTTACAGCAAGGTTCTGATACGGTTTTGTTTTATGAGACAAATTTCACTAAACTGTCACGTTATGCCCCACCTTGTGGCAACTGAGGAACATAAGGCCAAAAAGTTTGAAGACGGCCTCCGCCATGGAATAAAAGATCGAGTTATGATGTTCCAACTGCCAACGATGAGCAAAGTTGTTGAGAGAGCAAAAATCACCGAGAAATGTTCATTGGATTTCATAGAGCGTCAAGCACAAAATGGTAAAGGGAAGGCACCAGCAAAGAATCATACTAGCCGCTACACCCTTATGATAGGAGGTTGAAGTCAGTATTACAAACCTTACCGCCAAGAAGGGCTACACAGTCGCAGTATTCAACACCAGAGAAGCCTACGACTATGCCTCCAAATTCGAAATCTATTACACCAGTCCAGGCTCATTACAATACATCTGGCTTCGTACAATATGAGCCTTGCCCCATGTGCAATAGAAAACATAAACCTGGAGTCTGCCGTTACGAATTGGGAATTTGTTTTCGATGTGGAAAACCGGGACACATTATCAGGGACTGCCCCCAACCAGCACCTCAGCAGTCTCAATCAGAGCAGCCTATTCGTCCAGTAAGGCAAGCTACGTTGAATGCCATCACAGAAGAGGATGCTCAGGCATCTGACGATGTGATCCAAGGTATGATAATCTTAAATCCTTCTACTACATTTATTTTAAACTATTCTCATACATCTCTTTTCCTTATCACGTGGTAGATATAACATATGAATGAATGTGCACATACACATAAATACATGTAGATATTACACTTCATAGAATTATCACATTGTTAACATGATAAAAACCCTTATCCTCAGGAAATTTGCTAATATACGATTCCCCTGCACATATTCTCATCGATTTGGTCTCCTCACAATCTTTTGTATCACCGAAATATGCATCAAGATTTCCTACGAAGCCCGAACAACTAGAGTTCATCTTATCTGTAAGCACACCAGTTGGAACCTCCATACGTATCGACCAAGTTTATCAAGCCTGCCCAATCCTAGTGAGGAAACGAGTTTTGCACACAGACTTAATTCTATTAAATATGCAAAACTTCGATGTTATCTTAGGGATGGATTGGCTCGCGACACATCACGCCAACATCGATTGCTTCAGAAAATTGGTCTGCTTCAAGCCAGAAGGTAAGAAGGCTATCTGCTTTCGTGGAATCGAAAAGAAAGTAATACCCATACGTGCGACATTAGATGATGTAGAAATGGGTAAACCAGGTCTCTCAGAAATTCCGATTGTGAAAGAATTTCAAGATGTCTTTCCTGAAGAGCTACCGGGATTACCACTAGAGCGAGAAATATAATTCAATATCGATTTAGCTCCGAGTACGGCTCCTATTTCTAGAGCGTTCTATCGGATGGCCCCAGCTGAATTGAAAGAGTTGAGAATTCAATTAGATGAACTATCAACGAAAGGATACATTCGAAACAGTTCTTCTCCTTGGGCTTCTCCGTTGCTCTTTGTAAAGAAGAAAGACAACTCAACAAGGTAATAGTGAAGAACAAATACCCGCTACCAAGAATTGAAGACCTATTCGATCAACTCCAAGGAGCCAGTTTCTTCTCCAAGATCTATTTAAGGTCGGGTTACTATCAACTGAGGGTACGCGCCGAAGATGTTGCTAAAACTGCCTTTAGTACTAGATATGGGTTGTTTGAATTTCTTGTCATGCCGTTTGGAGTGACGAATGCCCCTGCAGCATTCATGGATCTTATGAACCGAATCTTTAAACCCTATTTGGACAGCTTTGTGGTAGTCTTTATGCACGATATTCTTATCTACTCCAAAACTCATAAAGAACATGAAGCACATATAAAATCCACATTGCAAGTTTTGCGCAAGCACCAATTATATGCAAAATTTAGTAAGTGTGAGTTTTGGATGGAAAAAGTAGCCTTTTTGGGACATGTTATCTCGGCGGCAGGAATTTCGGTCGATCCTGGCAAGGTACGAGCTGTATCAAAATGGTCTAGGCCAAAAAGTGTTACCGGGATTCGAAGTTTCCTCGGACTAGCTGAATACTATCGAAAATTTGTGAAAGATTTCTCTAGTCTAGCTATGCCTCACAATGCTGACTCGAAAGAATACCAGATTCAATTGGGATGAGAAGTGCGAGGACAGCTTCCTCGAACTGAAAAAGCGACTAACATCAGCTCCGGTTCTCACAATCCCTACAGGGAATGATGGCTATGAAGTCTACAGTGATGCCTCCTACAGTGGTTTAGGTTGTGTTCTCATGCAACACCGCAAAGTGATAGCTTATGCATTGATACAGTTGAAGAATCATGAGAGGAACTACCCGACTCATGATCTAGAAATGGCAGCTGTGGTGTTCGCTCTCAAGATTTGGAAACACTACTTATGCGGGATCCGGTTTGATGTGTTCACTGATCACAAGAGTCTGAAATATATCCTTACTCAACCTAACCTGAATTTACGTCAACGATGATGGATAGAAACCTTGAAAGACTTTGATTGCACGATCCACTACCATCCAGGAAAGGCTAATGTAGTTGCAGACGCCCTTAGTCGCAATGTCCCAGGAAACCTGTCAAGGCTCAAGACTTATCGATTTAAAAATGTTAAGGAGTCAACAAGCCATGGAATCTGGGCAAGATTTGGAACTGACGAAAAAGGATTGGTGGCCGGCATAACCATCAAATCCCTACTCTTGGATAGGATTATTCAAAGCCAAGGCATCGATAGTGATTTAGTTGACTTCGGAATTGTTGTACGCAAGGGAGAGAATGAAGACTTTTACTTTAGAGGAGATGGTGCTTTGACCTTTAGAGATTGAATTTGTGTACCTAATAATGAGAGAATAAAGAAGCAGGTCCTTGAAGGTCATAAGTCGAAACATTCTATCCACCCAGGGAGCAGAAAGATGTATCAGGACCTAAAAAAGTAATTTTGGTGGAATGGTATGAAAATACGTCTCAAAATGCCTGGTGTGTCAGCAGGTGAAAGCAGAACATAGAAAACCTGCAGGATTATTACATCCCCTACCCATTTCGGAGCGGAAATGGGAAAATTTATCGATGGATTTCATCGTAGGCCTTCCGTGAACCATGAAGAAGAATAATGCCATATGGGTTATCGTCGATCGTCTCACTAAGTCAGCTCACTTCCTTCCTTATTGCACAACGATTAGCTCAAATCAGATGGCAAATATGTACATCAGGGAGATTGTGCGGCTACATGGAGTACCCGTGAGCATTGTTTCTGATAGAGTTCCAAGGTTCACCTCTCATTTCTGGGAGAGCTTTCAGAAGGCCATGGGTTCACTATCTGATTTTAGCACGACCTTTCATCCTCAGACCGATGGGCAAACAGAAAGGGTGAACCAGATCAATGAAGACATGTTGCGTGCCTACATCCTTGACTTCGAGGGCAATTGGGATGAACACTTACCATTAGTGGAATTTGCTTACAATAACAGCTATCAAGCAAGCATCCAGATAGCATCGTTCGAAGCCCTATATTAAAGAAAATGCAGATCCCCACTATGTTGGGAAGAAGTTGGTGATCGTAAGCTTCTGGGACCAGAGTTAGTCGAGCAGACTACTGAAAGAGTTAAAGTAATTAGAGAAAGGTTGAAACTGCTCAAAGTCGTCAGAAAAGCTACGCGGATAAAAAGTGTCAAAACGTGGAGTTCCAGGTATGTGGTTACTCCTAGTTAAATATCTTTGTTTTGGAATCGTATTGAAAAATGATCTTAAAATATCTCACGTTCCTTGATGATTTTGTTCTTAGGTTGGAGATAAGGTGTTCGTTAAATTCTCACCAACCAAGGGTGTGATGAGATTTGGAGAAACAGGAAAGTTAAGCCCAAGGTTTGTCGGCCCATTCCCAATCAAAACGCCAGTGGGAGAAGTTGCTTACAGATTGGAGCTTCCTCCTAAGCTTGAAGGCATTCATAATGTGTTTCACGTGTCAATGTTGAGAAAGTATCAACGTGATCCTTCACATGTTATTAATATTTAACCTACTGAGGTACAGAAGGATTTAACAATAGTGGAACACCCAGTACGGATATTAGATCGAAAGGAGCATGCCTTATGAAGAAAGATTATCCCGCTTGTTCTTGTACAATGGGACCATCACACTCCAGCAGAAGCCACTTGGGAAAAGGAAGAAGTGCATGCCTTATACCCACACCTTTTCAACCAATGTACATAAATTTCAGGGATGAAATTTGTTTTTATAAGTTGGGGAGGATATAATGCCCGCTTTTATTTCTAACGGTCTTAGATTCGCAAACACAAAAGATTGGTGTTAGTGCCTAACACCGAAACCCACCCCCTTAAATAAAATAAAAAGAAACTTTTTTGTTTTAAATTTTGAAAGTGCGAGAGTGGATAGAGTCCACGCCTCAAAAAAGGGAGAAATTTTAGAGTATTTTGTAAATTTACTTTATTTTTATAAAAAAAGGGGAGAAATTGTTGAAACTCCATTAATGGAATCAAGTGAAGAAGATTGGAAAAAAGAAAAATAAAATAAAAATAATAACATGATGTATATACACAATATATAAATATAGATATCTGTATTATAACTATGTAATATAATAGATGTATATTATATTTTATATATATATATATATATATATATATATATATATATATATATATTGTAAGGATATAAACAACAATTGGAGAAGAAGACGTCTTCTTCTCCAGGTTCCCTGTTTTAACAAAAAAAAAAAAAGGGATGAGGACACCTTCCTCTCTCTCTCTCTCTATTTTCAACAAAAAAAAAAGAAGGAAGAATGGTCTTCTTCCTCCTCTGTTCTCTGCAATTGCAGAAAAAAAACAAGATGGAAAAAGGATGGGCCAATTGTGGGCTGACGGTCCGCCGCCGGATGCTACCAGCCGGTCACTGGTTAAAAACTTGCAACCTGCCCGATCGGCCGATGCTCTTCACCGTCGGATTGGCCGACCTTGATCCGTCAGGATCACTGCTGGAAGGTGAAGTAGGCGCCTATCCCATAGAGCTGGGTAACAGGTAGAGGCTTTTTTTTTTTGGGTTCGGATTCAATGGTTTGGAGTTACACCAGAAAATGGTGCAACCCTATCTAAGACCACCCTTATCTATATATTTATGTTTAATTATGTTGGGACTTTGGGCCCATATAAGAAAATCAACACCCCCTCATAAAATGGGGTGATATTTAGATCTAACGGTTCAGATTGTGCGATAGGACCCGAGAAATAATTGTAGTCTTTAGTACCCATCAGCCATTGATTTAGCAAAAATTTAACTTATCGATAAGAGTACCTTAGAGGTAAAATTAGAGGTTGGGCCCAGTGACCTACCCCTACTTATTTTATATTTATTTTCAATCCGATGGATCGGATTGAACAAATTAAACTCCTAATTCATATTTCAGTTAATTGATATTATAACATAAAGTCTAAAACTATAGAAAATATGTATTTTTAACTTTAAAAATCACACAAACCTTATTTGAAGAAACTGGGATGTGTCTGAAGGTTTTTCAGCTTTCCGGATGCGATAATATAGTCCGTTTAGTTGTATGGTAAATCGTTTATGACATAAAAGCTAATACATCTTATTTATAAGTATAAAATATTTATAAACTTAGGTTAAAATTAAATAGTAGATATTTTCCAATATTGACATTCATTTAAAATGAATTAAGACTTGAAATTGAAGTTTTATAGTGTTGCGGATACATTGGTGCACTCCATTTGCACACCTGATGTACCGAAAAATCAAAATTAATTAATAGAAATTATAATATGAGGTTTTTAATAACCTTTAAACCTATAAAAACTTAATTATATATGTTTATCATATGATGAACTTATTTCGATCACGGCCAACACCTATCTTCAGGTTTTGACGTGTTTTGAACGCAATGGTGCTATCCGTTTGACCTAATAACCTACAGATTAGCGGGAATCAAATAAATTCTTACTATAATAATCTAATTACTACATATTTAATATATCTCTTCACCCCAATGCCTGATTCCAGCAAATTTGGACGCTATCTTAGGGTTCTTGAGTCTTTCGGATACAATGGTAGTGTTTGTAGATCCATTTAACCCTTCAAACTTCTATTATCAAAATATCATGTTCTTTTATACTATGACATATGGTCGATAAGCTAAGTTACGATATGATGACATGCAAGAAAAAGATTCAAGATAAATTAAGCTTATACGAAAATTGTTCTCAGTTAGTAAGCAATAGAGTTATTTAACGATTTATGTCGAATACCGAGTCCATTTAGTAGGATGCTTGCATTCGGTGATGTATCAGGAGGACCGCAGCCTCCGGTGATTAGTAGGGGGTTCGCCTCCGGTAATTAGTAGGAGGTTCACCTCCGGTGATTAGTAGAGGGTCTGCAGCCTTCGGTGACATAGTAAGATGTTCGCATCCGGTGATATGAGTTGGCCAACTATCGACGGTAGGTATTCCCGTCTTACTATACATAGTCTTAGGCTATCATTTATGTGCTTAAGTTATTTTAAATTACGATTCAATCTGATACAAGGGATGTGTTATGGTATTAAGAATAAGGATGATAAGCTAAGCTAATTTAAGAAGAAGGTTAACGGGACTTAAGCCGTGAACCTAAAGATAAGCCTCGGGACCTAAGCCGTAGGCGAGATAAGATAAGCTAAGATGAGCCTCGGGACCTAAGCCGTAGGCGAGATATGATAAGATAAGCCACGGGAATTAAGCCGTTGGCGAAATAAGCTAAAATATGATGCAAGACGTAAGTTGTGGAAATGAAGAAATTCTAAGATCTTATAAGTAAATTATGAATTCAATAATAAGCACAAGTTATGTCACATCCTACTTATGGTGTAGTTACCATCACGGATTTCACAAGACTTGATCGAGCCATTTGATCCGGAAGTTTCCCCTATACGAAATGGGACGTATAGAATTGTTTCCACGTGAAAAGATGCGGTTATCGAGTTAAGTGATGCCTATGACTCTTACTGCATTATGGGTCTCTCTCTTATGCATCAGATGTATTATGAAAATTGTAAGTTTTTGAACTACAGTTGGCTTGATCCCGATTTGGGTACGTAGGCAGCCGAAATGGCACAATCACATGTTTATGAATTCAACATATGTTTTATGGATTGACTTTATACATTACATGAGTATTGAATCATTTTGTTAGTAATATTTTTTGAAAATTATTGTCAGATGTGATAGACATTATAAGTTCTCCATATCCAAGTAAAATAATACAACTTACATTTGAAACATGATAAGCTTAAGGTTAAATACATGCATTGAGATATGATGGTTGAAAACCCATGTTAAGTTTAAACTTGATCTATGGAGTAAGCTAAGTACCCCTACTGAGCACCGTGGAAAATTTGCTCACCCTCCGACTTTATGTCGACAGATTCTAACAATCAAGATCAGGAGGGCTGCGAGGAAGATTTCGTAGAAGAGGGTGCCATTGACGAGAATCCCGAAGACCAATTCCCAACTGCCTGATTTCTTTATAAGTATGATTGAATGTTTTAATTGAAGTTATTATAACTATTATGCTTTGTATGTTTATAAGTTTGATTTTTAAGGCCTTTCCGTTGTAGGAGATTACTCTTATTGGATTTGAGAGCTAGGCCGTTATTTAATTTTACTTCTAAGTGAGTATTTCGAGAGACTTAGTAAATCATGACTTTACTTTATTCTATCACCATTTTTAATTGCATTTAATAGTGATGTTGGACCGCTTATTATCATGACATATGGTTGTCATGGACGGCTTAGTTATCAATTCATACTGTTGGGATACTGGAGTTGTTTAGCATTTATGCTTTTGATACATTTAAAAAAAAAAATTGGCCACCTTTTTCATGTATCGTTATAATAAATGCCGCATCACGATCATGATATGTAAGTGACAACTTAAGATCCCCAGTTATACTCTAAAGGGGATTTTGGTTCGTTACAGAAATTGAGGAGATTGGAGAGCCTGTGTATGACGCTGATGAAGATGGAGATGTGCTGTATGGAGATGACCATGAGACTCTGGTCGTTCGTAAGAGTCTGACTCGCAAGGGCGATTCAGGGGACGATTGGTTGAGAACCAATATTTTCCACACGACCTGCACAGTTGCAGATAAAGTCTGCAAGATGATTGTTAAGCATTGAAAAATACCATTTTTCACCTCTTAACCTAGCCTTTACTATACCTTGGAGCCATCTAATAATTGCAGTTTAAGTGTGTTTTGTAGTTAATAATGAAATTGCAGCTTAGTGCAACTGTCATTCTTTGGAGGCCTAAGGAGAGAATTGAAGCCAAGGAGGACAGCTGAGTTAAGAGCAGAGGATTCACCATGGTGGTACACACCATAGTGAGCATTTGGGGCACCTAAGTGAACCCTGGAAGTCTAACAGATGAAAGGAAGTTGGATCCTAGCAGAGGAGACTGCAGCAGCAGGGAAGCACAAATGGACCCTCGCGCAGACCTCAGGACGTCCAAATAAGCAGCATTCAAAGAACTCGCGCTCTCACTTAGGAAAGGAGGGCAGAAAATCTCCTCGCGCAGTTCTCGCGAAGCTCAAGCCTAAAACATTTAAGAGCTCGCACAGATCTTGCTCGGTGCATTGCAGAAGAGCTTCATAAATTCATCTCGCGAAGCTCTCACACACTTCAAAGACAAAGCCAACCACGGGAGAAGCGCATCCCATCCTGGCGATCATCCACGCGAAGCTCAATGTCTGTCCTCGCGAGAACCTGACAAGCTGTAATTCAGCCTAGCAACATCCTCGCGACCTGAACCACCTGGAGCTTCATCCTCGTGAGCTGCAACATTCATGACAATTGATCCTCGCGAGCCACCTTGAACTGCAATTCCATCCACATGCCAGCCTCGCGAGAGGCCAATATGCAACACTTAACCCCGCGAAGCACGAGCTCCTGCCTTCTCAGTCCATACAGAAGGATATTTTGGAGATTTCCCGCACTTCTAGGGTACACACCCCAAGGCTCTAATCTGTTTCCCCACATCTCGAGGCATCCAAGGGCTGCAAAGGAGCCACGACAGCAGCAACAACTAGGGTTTTTCTCTCCTGCTCTCCTATTGGCCAGGGCAAGATATTTTTTGGACAACTTTTATATAAGCTGTAAATTTTGTGTAGAAACCATCTCATCCTTAGCCTAATTTCGGCTGTGAGCTAGGGTACCCTGTGCTTAGGTCACTGAGGGTTAGGGTTAGGTCATCTTTTTGGTTTTTTATCTTCTCTCCTTAGCTCAGCACTTGCTGGCTAAGATCTACTGTAATAGTGGGACTATATGTATGCTGTAATAAGATTATGAAAAGTTGTAAATGCCCGGGATTCTGCACAGATTGCAGCTTTGAGGGCAGCCATTTTAAGTTCTTTTTATACATTGAAATGCCATGTTCAAAGCATCATTGAAGCTATATTTTTCTTCTGTTTATCAGTAGTTTTGTATAGTTTTAATGCACCTATGGATGCATGAGCTTGTAGCCATGCATACATAGCAGCTGTAGTAGCTTTTATTGCTTTGATTTCACCCCTTGACTGGACTATATTTTTGGGGATGATCTATGACCATTCAGTGGACAGATCATAGGCTTAGACTAGTCCACATCTCTGGAAGGAATTGGATTCTTCTTCCTTGCATTTGAGCTTGTAGCCAAATGAAGGGCTGATGTGGATCTAGCCTTTTCCCAGCTTAAGCAACCCCTGTTTTAGTCCAAAATACTAGTCCCTGATTTATTACTTCTCATCACTTTCCAGTTTATTTTCCAAACCCATCTTCATTCTTCTTAAACCCTTTCATATAGCATAGAACTGTAGTTTTCTTTTATGTTTATTTTAGTTTTAGTTGTGACAACAAACTCCCTTTCTTTAGGATTGCCAGATCTGTACTCAGATTGGGAGATTTACTAAAATAACCCTTTGGGTTCTAGATCAATTTTCCTTGTGGGACAACCCTTTCTTATCAAAACTTGCGACAACAGGCCTTGGATCTTGCAGGACTGTGTATTTTTAGATTGCGGTTTTCATCCATTTCACTCTACCTTTTGACAACAAGCTTCTAAGATATAATTACACCAACAAGTTTTTGGCACCGCTGCCGGGGATATTTGATCTAATTAGTAGATCTGAGTTTTAAATTTTGTGCTTACAAATTCTTTGTAGCAATGCCTGTTTTTGAATAAAAGTACTACTGATTTTTTATTGGATCTTGCAGATCTAGAACATCAGAAAAGGGAGAAGCTAGCCTTAGTTTGCACTTCTTTCCTCTCTTTATTTCAGTTATAGTTCTGTTGAAATGTATTTTCAGTAGTATAGTTAGCTGTAATTTCTTTTCTTATTGTTCTTATTCTTTAAGTGTGCTGTAAGGGTCTGTATTACTTATTATTTGTGTGTGTGCATGTTGGGTAGGAGGTCCCTTAACCCTGACTTAGAACCTCTAAATCCTAAGATAGAGAGGGCCCTTAGACCTAGGCTGACCACACAAACCCCTCCTGATAATACTGAGTCAGCTGAGATGGGTGAACAACAAAGAACCTTGGAGGAATTAAATGCACCAGGGGTATATACATCCCCTCTCTGCATTCAATTCCCTGTTGTTCTAGGAAATTATGAGATTAAATCATCAATCATCCAAATGCTGCCTTCATTTCATGGGCTAAGTAAAGAGGACCCATATAAGTATATTGATGAGTTCCTTGCCTTATGCACAACATTCAATATTGCTGTCTTGGGAGAAGAAGCCACCAAACTGAGACTCTTTCCTTTTTCACTAAAAGACAAAGTCAGAACTTGGCTCTCCATGCTCCCAGCCAACAATATACAATCATGGAATGATCTCCAATGCCAGTTTTTGGCTAAATTTTTTCCTATGTCTAAAACTAGCCAGTTGAGGAAGAGCATAATTTCCTTTGCTCAATCCCCAATTGAGGATTTCCATCATGCATGGGAAATGTTTAAAGAGCTATTAAAGCAATGTCCCCACCACCAAATTCCTGAGTGATAGCTTGTCCAGAGCTTCTACTACGGAATTGATTCCAAGAGAAGGGATATGGTGGATGCCTCATGTGGATGCACTTACCTCCACAAGACAGCTGATGAGGCTTGGGAACTGTTTGAGGTCATCAGTGAAAATTCCATGCAGCAGGAGATTCTGTCCATAAATGACATTGAGACTCTTGCTAAAATGGGGAAAGAAGTCACTTTTAGAGGAAGGATGTATGAAGTTAGTGTGCCTAGTGACCTGGAAAGAAAGGTAGACAGCCTGACCATGAAATTTGATAAATTAATGGGTGTGGTGCAACCTAGACTGATTGCACAAGTGGAAGAAGCATGTCTGATATGCCAGTCACTCACACACCTACTTGAGGATTGTCCATCAGCAGGTCAATACCCTGAATTGGTCATGGAACATGCCCATATTACCCAATCATTTGGACAACAACCTGCTGAGTATCAATGGAGAAATCACCCCAATTTGAGGTGGAGACAAGACAATTATCAGCAACCCCAGCAACAATAGTTAGCATTACCATATAGACCACGACAACAATATAACTAGGGCTATACACCTAGACAGGCCTTCCAGCAATCAAAACCTGGGCTATGCACCTAGACAGGCCTTCCAGCAGTTGGCATTACCATATTGCCCCCACAGCAGACTAGATCCCCCTCTTTTGAAGAACAGGTTTTGGCATCACTGCAAAACCTGGGGTCCCTATCACAGACTGTGAACTCTCACAGTCAAAGCATAAAGAAAATAGAGGACCAGCTTGGCCAAATTTCCAATGCTTTGGCCAGAAGAGAGGAGGGCAAGCTGCCAAGTCAACCCTTGGCAAATCCCAAGGGTTAGTTTATGATTGGTGAGGGCTCCTCAACTCATGAGGAGGCTAAGGCAATCACTGCCCTTAGAAGTGGCAGGGTGGTTGATAACCAGGTGGGCAGGGAGGAAAAGGAGACAAATGAGAGTGTAGAAGAGGAAAATGTGAGTGAAAAGAAGAGGAAAATGTGAGTGAAAAGAAGAGGAATGACTCACCCCCTTCTGGAGACCAGCAGGAACAAAATAAGGGGGCTATAGTTGAGCCCCAACAAAAAGAAAAAAATGAGCAAAGAAAAAAATAAAAAAATTCTGATGATGTGGCTAGACATGCAGCTGAGGTACCAGCAGTACCACAACTGCTATTTCCTCATGCACTTAAAGGTCCTTCCCCTTTTGATAAGGGGAATCCCAACTTGGAGGAAATGATGGAGACTTTCAAGCAAGTTAAGATCAATTTACCTCTGCTTGATGCCATAAGACAAGTCCCTATCTATGCCAAGTTCCTTAAAGACCTGTGCATACAAAAGAGGAAAGCAAGAGTCCATCTGTTCAAGAAGGTCTTTGCAGCTGAAAATGTGAAATCTGTGTTGTCTATTACCACACCAGCAAAATTACAAGTCCCAGGGGTACCTACAATCCCCTATATTATTGGAGACCACACCATTGGTAGGGCTCTCTTAGACTTGGGGACCAGTGTAAACCTGCTGCCATACTCAGTATATGAGCAGCTAGGTTTTGGGGAGCTGAAACCAACTCCTATTGTGCTCCAGTTGGCTGATAGGTCTGAGAGGAGGCCTATGGGTGTGGTTGAGGATGTGCTGGTGGGAGTGGACAAGTTCTTTTACCCGACTTATTTTTTGGTCTTGGATATGGAACCTTCAAAAAGCAGCACCCCTATCCCTGTCATTTTGGGCAGGCCATTTTTGGCCATTGCCAATGCCTGCATTCAATGCAGGTCTGGGGTGATAGAGGTTACCTTTGGGAACATGAAGGTCAAATTAAATGTGTATAATGCTGCAAAGCAACCTCAGCTAGATAATGAGGACTGCTTTGCAGTGGATGTATTAGAGGGCCTAGTTGAGGAGAATTTATCCAATCTACTGGATTAGGATAAAGTTTTTGATGATTTTGAAAGTGTGTGGACTGAGGTTCAGGAGGAGGCCCAAAATTGCAGTAATGGAGACAACAACACAATAGAGTCTTCAATGGGCCTAGTGCAGCATTCCATTTGGAAACCCATATTGCTGCCCCTACCTCAAACCTCAAAGGCACCTTTGTTGCCTTCTATAGAGAGTCCACCTGATCTGGAGCTTAAACAGCTGTCAGACACATTAAAATATACCTTTTTGGGGCAAGATAACAAACTTCCTGTGATCATCTCTTCCTCTCTTACTAGTGAGCAGGAAGGAGAATTATTGTGGGTACTTAGGAGACACAAGAAAGCAATAGGCTGAACAATAACAGATTTAGGGGGGATTGATCCATCAGTTTGCATGCACAAGATACATCTAGAAGAGGGTTCCAAACCCTCAAGGGAAATGAAGAGGAAACTGAATCCTCATATGCAAGAGGTAGTCTTAAAGGAGGTGGTGAAACTGTTAGATGTAGGGGTCATATACCCCATTTCAGATTCAGAATGGGTATCACCTATCCAGGTGGTCCCCAAAAAGTCTGGTATAACAGTTGTCACCTCTGATTATGGGGAGTTGATGCCAACCAGGGAGACCACTGGTTGGAGAGTTTGTATCGACTATAAGAAGCTCAACTCCAAAACTAGAAAAGACCACTTCCCATTGCCCTTCATTGACCATATTTTGGATAAATTGGCTGGGAAAGCATACTACTACTTTTATAATCAGATACCTGTGTATCCTCAGGACCGGGAAAAGACTATATTTACCTGTCCATTTGGCACTTTTGCTTATAGAAGAATGCCATTTGGACTGTGCAATGCCCCAGCCACATTCCAAAGGTGCATGTATGCTATTTTCTCGGACATGATTGACAAGTTTTTGGAAATCTTTATGGATGATTTCTCTGTGTTTGGGGACAGTTTTAGTCAGTGTTTACAACACCTCAGCTTGGTTCTTCAAAGATGTGAAGAGACCAACCTGGTCCTGAGCTGAGAAAAGAGCCATTTCATGGTAACACAAGGCATTTTGTTGGGCCATGTGGTGTCCCATAGAGGCATTGAGGTTGATAGAGCCAAAGTTGACTTAATCTCACACTTGTCCCCACAAAAAACTGTCAAACAGATCAGGTCTTTCTTGGGCCATGCAGGATTTTACAGGAGGTTCATCAAGGACTTCAGCAAAATTGCTAAACTTTTGTGCCACTTGCTCTGTCAAGATGTGCAATTCAATTTTGATGCTGAGTGCCTTGAAGCATTTGAGGTCTTAAAAAAATGCTTAACCTCTGCCCCTGTGATCCAAGCCCCTGACTACTCCTTCCCTTTCGAGCTGATGTGTGGTGCATCAGACCTGGCTGTAGGTGTTGTCCTAGGACAGTGAAAAGATAAGCTGCCATGTGTGGTCATGTGTGGTATATTATGTTAGCAAGACATTGGCAGAAGCTCAACTTAATTACACCACAACTGAGAAAGAGCTTCTGGCAGTTGTCTTTGCTGTGGACAAATTTAGACCTTACTTACTTGGGTCTAAAATTGTTGTATTTACAGACCACTCTGCCCTCAAGTACCTTTTAGCCAAGAAAGATGCCAAACCTAGGTTGATTAGATAGATCCTCCTACTGCAGGAGTTTGATCTTGAAATCAAAGACAAAAAGGGAGTCGAAAATGTGGTTGGTGATCACCTGTCTAGGATTTTATTGAATGAATGTGCTGCTACACCTGTTAGAGATGTTTCCTTGATGAGCAACTGTTTGCCATCCAGGCTGTTGTCCCATGGTTTGCCAACATAGTCAATTATCTTATTGCAGGTATGATCCCTGCCTATTGGTCCAAGATGGACAAAGACTTGTTCTTCTCACAAGTCAAGTACTTTTTCTGGGAGGATCCTTGCCCATACAAATATTTTGCAGACCAAATTATTAGGAAGTGTGTCCCTGATTATGATTTCCCCAGTATTCTTAGCATGTGCCATGAAAATGCTTGTGGGGTCACTTTAGTGGGAAAAAGACAGCAACAAAGGTGCCGCAGTGTGGGTTTTATTGGCCCTCCTTGTTTAAGGATGCCTATGCACACTGCGAGGCCTATGCTAGATGTCAAAGGATGGGTGACATTTCCAAGAGAAATTCAATGCCATTGCAGCCTATCCTTGTTGTGGAGCTATTTTACATTTGGGGAATAGACTTTATGGGGCCCTTTCCTCCTTCAAATGGTTATATTTTCATCCTTGTGGTTGTGGATTATGTTTCCAAATGGGTGGAAGCAGCTGCCACAAGGACCAATGACCACAAAGTAGTCCTGAAATATATAAAGGAAAATATTTTCTCCAGATTTGGCACCCCTAGAGCCATCATCAGTGATGGGGGCAGCCACTTCTGTAACAGAAATTTTGAGAGTTTGCTCAAGAAGTATGCTGTTACCCATAGGATTGCTACTCCATATCACCACAAACCAGTGGGCAAGTGGAGATTTCCAACAGGGAAATCAAACACATCCTGGAGAAGACAGTGAGGACAGATAGGAAGGACTGGGCTGTGAAGCTTAATGACTCATTGTGGGCCTATAGGATTGCCTATAAGACCCCAATTGGAATGTCCTCTTTCAGATTAGTCTATGGCAAAGCTTGTCATCTGTCAGTAGAATTGGAACACAAGGCCTTTTGGGCCATTAAAACATTAAACATAGATCTAACATTTGCTGGTGTACACAGGAAGCTGCAGCTGTCTGAGCTGGAGGAGCTGAGATTAGATGCTTATGCCAACTCAAGGATTTATAAGGAGAAAGCTAAGGCATTCTTTGACAAGAGCCTTTTGAGAAAAGACTGTGAGGATGGTCCTAAGGTATGGCCGTTCAACTCCAACCTAAAATTTTTCCCAGGAAAGTTAAGAACCAGATGAGATGGTCCTTTTATTGTTCTTCATGCATTCCCATCTGGGGCTGTGGAGATAATGGACCCCACTCATGGGAGGATCATGAAGGTGAATGGTCAGAGACTCAAGTTATGTGTAGAAAATTCCATGGAGTCCTCTGCAGCCATGTATCTTTAAGAACCTCCTACTCATGAGTGATCCACAACCATGTACACTTTGTAAAATAACTGTCTTGTGTATTGTTAAAATTGTCATTTGCTGTTTTTAGTTTGTTTTTGTATGCTGTCATATTTTGTGTGAATGCTCGAGTGTTTAGAGAACCTGAATCTAGTTCTGTGAGTCTTCATTTCTTGTGGCTTGTGCATCTGCATGTGTGAATTGGTGGTGCAATGTGGTTCCTATGCTTCATTGATGGTCTGCTGATATGATCTTATATTGTTAGAAATCTGTGTGCACTAAGCACGAAAGTATGTGCATGAGTCATGAATCATGAAGGGGGGGGCATGTGCCTAAATTGATGTGGAGAAATGGGGCTGTGACAGAAATGCATTGAACTTGATAGTGTAAAATGAACCTGGCAAGCAGCATTGCCTGAAATTAGAGCCTAGCGATAGCCTCGCGAGGTCTTAATTTTTCTAAAGTGGCCTGTCGCGCAGCTCATTATGAACTACGCGAGCAGTCATATTTCGTGCACTGAACTGCTCGCGAGGTTGACTCCAAGCCTTGTCGCGCTTGCGAGGCTCATTTCTGTTTGACCTATCTTCGCGAGAGCCTCGCGAGGCCCCCTTGTTCACCAAAAGAGCAAGTCGCGCAGATCAATGTTAACTGCGCGAGTTGCATTTCTCATCTGTGTGAGCTCGCGAAGCTTGGGATGCCCCTGCTATAAAGCCCTCGCTTGGCTCTTTCAACCCATCTTCTACTAGAGCTCGTGAACCCGCTGTTGACCAGGCCTCCCATCTCTCCTCCCAATACCAGTGCTGCTCCGCACCCATCTTTTAACCCTTGCACTTTGTTCACCATCACAAGCCGCACATTTTGCACCTGGCAAAGTGCAAATTGATCCATTGTGGAGTTTCTATGCTGAAACCCTAGCTTTTTAAGGGTAAGTTCTCATATTGTCTCAGCTGTGATTTTAGTTATTATTTCCTCTGGGTTGTTTGATTTGTGGGAGGAGATTTTGTTAAGAGATATTAGAGCACTGTAGGCATTTGGATTTTAGATTGAGGAAGTAAGGGTTTACTCAAATGGCTGATAAATCCCTATTTGTGGAAAACCTAGATGCCCTGTTAAACCCTCGACCAACAGACCTTTCTAGCTGCCACTAGGAAATCTATGAGGATTGCTGAATCCTCTGCTATGGAGGCCTTTGATGCCCCAGTTCCCCCATCTGAAAACCCTAAAAAGAAGAATGCACCAAAGAAGAGGGCCAGGGCTATTACTACTAGCCCTAAAAAGTCAAAGAAGCAAAAGAAGGGTGAGTAGGTGGTTCACAAGATTAACCCTCTGACCACTCCCAGTGATTTCATGGCTGCCATCAAATTGGAGCCTGAAACTGCCTTTGGCAAAGCATATTTTGAGAAGGAACCCTTGATTGCTCCATCCATTGAATTCCTGACAAAGGTTTCCTTGGTGCCAGTGTTAAAACATCTCAATGAATTAGTGTACCCTAGGTTAGTTCAATTGTTCTACCAGAACATTAGGGTCAAGAAGAATGAGGGTGGACACCATTTGCTGTTGATACTCCTTGATGACTTTGAGATGTTAGTGGGCACATTTGAGATAGCCCTGTGTGACGGGGCTAATACTCGAGCTTGCAGCATGGTGCTTGGGGCATGACATGTGGCGCCAGGAAGGCACGCGACATGGGGCCAAGTGGGCCTGGCGACGTGGTCGCGCTGCGAGGACGCGACACGGTTGCGACACGGACGCGACATAGCCAAGGTGGGCTAGCGATGCAAGAGGCGTTGCGGTATGCCAAACCAAGGGATTTGAGGTTCTCCTGCCATTCTGGCTGAATGACTGTTTTACTCTTATATAGGGGAAGGGAGCTAGAGAGCTATTCCCTCGCACACGGGGCCTTGCGTTGTCAGAGGGGGTGCAAGTGTCTCCTAGGCCTGAAAGGGTGGGCCTAGGACGTCGACGCAGTGATGCCGTGTGGAACCCAAGGGAGGTTGAAGTATGGCTCCGGACTATGGGTCGCGGTGCATACGGCTGGGCAACCTCGCGTGAGAACACCAGAGCGCTGCGTGGGACTCAGTTGATCACGACAGCATGTGGGTTAAGGATGAACTTGTGCTAGTAATTCGGAACGCACACGAAGGCAGGCTGCGTGGGACTCAGTTGAGCACGCGAGCGCGAGGCACAAGGCTGTGGGCTTGGTTCGGTATGTGAGCGAGACATGGTGGCATGGGGAGCTGCCTGCCAAGACTGTTGCGAGTGAGGTACTAGTGTAGTGCACAGGGTGAAGCTTGAGCAGGCCAAGTTTAGCACAGTGGTGTAGATGGCGTGTCGTAAGGGGCACGGTACAATTGGATGGTAGGCCGTGAAACAGAGGTAACCATGTTGGGGAGTTCCCGTCCTCTAGGCGGGTGGTATCAGAGCTGATGTGTAGATGGGTTGGCTTCGTGTGGTAGCGGCGCACGTTCAGCAAAGGCCAAGGACGCCGCTTAGTATGGTATCGTGGCGACCTAGCGCGGCGTTAGGTGCGTCACGGACCGAGGTTGCGTATGCGACCGTGACATTTTGCATCGTAGTCAAGTTCGATCCAGAAGCGATGATGCTATTGAGCAAATTGGTGCGGAGGCACGCGATGTGGTGTCAAGAGGGCACGCGACATCCATGAACAATTGGTGCGGAGGCACGCGATGTGGTGTCAAGAGGACACGCGACATCCTTGAGCTAGTTAACAAGTAAGGGCCTTGTGACAGCAGAACCAAGTTGACCCGACCGGGGTGGCAATGGGGAGCTAGTGGGAAGGTGCGGACCTAAGAACTAGAAATGTGATGCTAAAAGGCTGGGAGGAGTTGGCGGAGTTAGTTCGCTGCGATAATGCGTCAACGAGGACGTTGACATTTATGGAGTGGTGGAGGATGTGACGGGGCCAATACTCGAGCTTGCAGCATGGTGCTTGGGGCACGACATGTGGTGCCAGGAAGGCACGCGACATGGGGCCAAGTGGGCCTGGCGACGTGGTCGCGCTACGAGGACGCGATACAGTCGCATGAGGGTAGGACGCGGGGGCGACACGGTCGCGACACGGACGCGACATAGCCAAGGTGGGCTAGCGATGCAAGAGGTGTTGCGGTATGTCAAACCAAGGGGTTTGAGGTTCTCCTGCCATTCTGGCTGAATGACTGTTTTACCCTTATATAAGGGAAGGGAGCTAGAGAGCTATTCCCCCGCACATGGGGCCTTGCGTTGCCAGAGGGGGCGCAAGTGTCTCCTAGGCCTAAAAGGGTGGGCCTAGGACGTCGACGCAACGATGCCGTGTGGAACCCAAGGGAGGTTGAAGTATGGCTCCGGACTATGCGTCGCGGTGCATACAGCTGGGCAACCCCGCGTGAGAACACTAGAGCGCTGCGTGGGACTCAGTTGAGCACGACAGCATGTGGGCTAAGGATGAACGTGTGCTAGTAATTCGGAACGCACACCAAGGCAGGCTGCGTGGGACTCAGTTGAGCACGCGAGCGCGAGACACAAGGCTGTGGGCTTGGTTTGGTATGTGAGCGAGACATGGTGGCATGGGGAGCTGCATGCCAAGACTTCTGCGAGTGAGGTACTAGTGCAGTGCACAGGGTGAAGCTTGAGCAGGCCAAGTTTAGCACAGTGGTGTAGATGGCGTGTCATAAGGGGTACGGTACAATTGGATGGTAGGCCGTGAAACAGAGGTAACCATGTTGGGGGAGTTCCCGTCCTCTAGGCGGGTGGTATCAGAGTTGATGTGTAGATGGGTTGGCTTCGTTGCACGTGGTAGCGAAGCACCGCGCGGGTTCAAAGCACGTCGAAGGACGCCCCGCGACAGTTGGTATCAGAAGTAGGCTGACCTAGCGAAGCGTGCATTAGGTGCCACACGGGACTGAGGTTGCAGAAGTGCGACCCCGTGACACCTGGCTCTAGGCATACTAGCTGCCTACAACCCAGAATGTAACTTGGGGGCATCTCTGACTGCCCCCATTACTGTGATTGCTAAGAAAATTACAAGAGGAAAGAAGGCTTCTGAAGATTCTATTAGGAGGAGAGATTTGGATCCAAGCTTGTTGTTTATGGACCATGTTCTGAGAAAGAACATCTATATGACTAGGCACCAGCAGGAGAGAAGGGCACCCATTGCTGATGTCATCTACTCCTCTCAGGGGCATTGCTTCAATGCAGCCCAACTGATTTTTGAGGGGATGATGGACATCCATCTTAAAGTGTAGAAGAAGCAGAAGCCCCATGCATTGCCATACTGCAGGCTAATTACAGCCTTGCTCAAAAAGGGTGGCTACCAATGGAAAGTGGGAGAAGCAATTGAGACCTTAGCCCCAGTTGAGTTCGGCAGAAGATTATGGACAATCAACATGTCCCTGATGAAGAAGAAGAAGGTTAAGGAGTCTGAGGCAGCACCTACCATTCACAAAGTGGCTGCAGCTGCACCAGTTACATCAGCAGCTGCCACCTCAGCCTCACCTCCATTCCATCACCATTCACCACCACTCTACCTTCCATTACTATCCCTGCTTCCAGTTCAGCCCCGCACACCATCCCTGCCCCCATGCCTACCATGCCATTCACAACACTTCTCACAATCCCCATCCCTACCAGCTCAGATCAACCCACCTTTCCTTTTAACCTACCCACCCCACCCATCCAAAGAAAGTACCAAAAGTGAGCCTCTAAACCAACCAAAGCACCCATTGAACCTACCAGACCCATTACCTTACCAGCACCTATACCAAGCTCTGAACCTATTCCATCAACCCAGCCCATTCCAAACTTTGAGCCAACTCACATGCCTAGCCCAATTCTACACCCACCTTCCCCTTTCACATATGATGAAAGTGAACCTCTGGCCACTGACACCCCACAAACCACCACCGCAGACCTTGTCCACCCCATTAACCCATTTAAAACCATTAACCCAGTTGACCCCACTACATCCCCTACCCATTCCATTCATTTTTCCCCTACTCATGACCATGACCTCCTCACCACTGAGGGGTACTCAGCCATGATAGACTCCATTGTGGGGGACATTAGGCATGAGTACACACCTCTCCCTGATTCCCCACAGCCCACCCACTTTAACCATGCCCCCACTTCCCCTTTCCAACCAATCCGAACAACTACGCCTACAATTCCAACCATTCTAGATCCCTTAGCTCAGATACTTTCTCTTCTTACATCATTACAAACCCAAATCCTAGCCCATACCCAAAACCAGGCTACCATGCAAACCTGCCTCCAATCAATCCAAACCAGTCTTCAAAGCTCCACCCCACCACCCCAACCACCTATCCCTTTGCCCCTACCGATACCTACCCCACTCCCTTCACACCAACCTTTCCAACCAGTGGCAACAGCAGCTGCTGCCACACAGACATACTGTGATCCTGTGGAGCTGATTCTGATTCAACCAACCCTGGCCTCTACCTCCACACAGACTAATCATGAGGTAGAGGAGCTGCCCCTCCCACCATTAACCTTTGCCTCTACCTCTACCCAAACTGATTTTGAGGAGAAAGAGCTACCCATTTTACCCATCTTCATCTCCACCTACACTCAAACTGACCCCAGTGAGGAGGAGCTGGCAACCACCATTCCATCTCCATCATCTATCCCACATCCTCATCCACTCCCTACCCTAAATTTGATGACCCTATTGAAAGGGCCATTGTTCCTGCTTCCTACAATCCCATGCCACCATTTTTCACCCTCACCTGAGCTATGGCTGCAAACCCTTATATCATGAGAGATGTAAAGAGAGGGGTAGCTGAGCTTAATACCATGGTAAAGCAGTCATTGCTAGCTGAGATTGTCAAGATGCAGACATATCATACCAGGGAAAAGAAATGACTGGAGCTGATGTTGATAAAATTTGTAAATTTATGCCAAGTGTACAAGCAGACGACAGAGCATTTGGCAAAACTTGCAGACACCCTCCAATCAACCATCTTAGTAATGAAGTCGTCCTCATCAGCTGGAAATTCTGTCATGTGGAGACAAGGGAGTTAACTGTCATGTGGCGACAAGGGAGTGTCTAATCTATAGTGAGGAGTGCTTGATGATGTTAGTAATTAGCGGCAAATGCCTATACTCATGCTTGCAGCCCATTTGGAGTCTGTAACTGCTCTTGAGCTTGTGTGAAATGGTACACCCTTAAATTCATTTGTGAGAGACGACCCTGGTAAGCATTGGGTCTGAGATTGGACTTATTGTGGGTATTGTTTGAACCTGAATTTTGATTTACTGGTAAGCTTAGTACTGTTTTGCACATATTGTTTTCTTGGTGTTAGCTGATTGGATGTGATGAGCATGCATGCATGGCTGAGGTGTTAAATTTTGATAGAGCAAGGGTGAAATGAAACTTTATTAATTGCAACCTGAGTAGCCACTGTTTGCACTTTGTTTAACTGTGTTCATTGAGAAGTTTGTGGGCAACTTCACTGAAAATACCCTCAGGAAACTTCACTCCACTAGGGATCACCTAGGAGTTTAAAAGGCTTCATGTATAAGCTAAATGCATCCGTGCTCCCTACGAAAGTGGCATTTAAGTTTTTAGAGTAGTTGTTTAATTTTCCCTTTGCTCGAGGACTAGCAAAGATTAGGTTTGGGGGTGTGTTAAACACTGAAAAATATCATTTTTCACCTCTTAACCTAGCCTTTACTATACCTTGGAGCAATCTAATAATTGTATTTTAAGTGTGTTTTGTAGTTAATAATGAAATTGCAGCTTAGTGCAACTGTCATGCTTTGGAGGCCAAAAGAGAGAGAATTGAAGCCAAGGAGGACAACTGAGTTAAGAGCAGAGGATACACTATGGTGGTACACACCATAGTGAGCATTTGGAGTGCCTAAGTGAACCCTGGAAGTCCAACAGATGAAAGGAAGTTGGACCCTAGCAGAGGTGACTGCAGCAGCAGGCTGTGCGCAGTAGCAGGGAAGCACAAATGGACCCTCGCGCAGACCTCGCGAGGTCCAAATAAGCAGCATTCAAAGAGCTCGTGCAGCTCACTTAGGAAAGAAGGACAGAAAAGCTCCTCGCGCAGTTCTCAGAAGCTCAAGCCTGCAACATTTAAGAGCTCGCGCAGCTCTCGCTCGGTGCACTGTAGAAGAGCTTCACAAATTCATCTTGCGAAGCTCTCGCGCAGACCTCTCTCACTTCAAAGACAGCCAACCACGCGAGAAGCGCATCCCATCCTGGTGATCATCCGCGCGAAGCTCAAAGTCTATCCTCGCGAGAATCTGGCAAGCTGTAATTCAGCCTAGCGACATCCTCGCGACCTGAACCACCTGAAGCTTCATCCTTGTGAGCTGCAGCATTCACGACAAATGATCCTCGCAAGCCGCCTTTAACTGCAATTCCATCCATGCAATAGCCTCGCGAGAGGCCAATATGCAGCACTTTTCTCGCGAAGCACGGGCTCCTGCCTTCTCAATCCATACACAAGGATATTTTGGAGATTTCCCGCACTTCTAGGGCACACACCCCGAGGCTCTAATCTGTTTCCCCACATCTCGAGGCATCCAAGGGCTGCAAAGGAGCCACGACAGCAACAACAACTAGGGTTTTTCTCTCCTGCTCTCCTATTGGTCAGGGCAAGATATTTTTTGGACAACTTGTATATAAGCTGCAAATTTTGTGTAGAAACCATCTCATCCTTAACCCTATTTCGGCTGTGAACTAGGGTACTCTGTGCTTAGGTCATTGAGGGTTAGGGTTAGGTCATCTTTTTGGTTTTTTTTCTTCTCTCCTTAGCTCAGCACTTGCTGACTAAGATCTGCTGTAATAGTGGGACTGTATGTATGCTGTAATAAGATTGTGAAAAGTTGTAAAAGCCTGGGATTCTGCACAGACTGCAGCTCTGAGGGCAACCATTGTAAGTTCTTTTTATACATTGAAATGTCATGTTCAAAGCTTCATTGAAGCTATATTTTCCTTCTATTTATCAGTAGTTTTGTATAGTTTTAATGCACCTATGGTTGCATGAGCTTGTAACCATGCATACATAGCAGCTGTAATAGCTTTTATTGCTCTGATTTCACCCCTTGATCGGACTATATCTTTGGGGATGATCTGTGACCATTCAGTGGACAGATCATAGCCTTAGACTAGTCCACATCTCTGGAAGGAATTGGATTCTTCTTCCTTGCATTTGAGCTTGTAGCCAAATGAAGGGCTGATGTGGATCTAGCCTTTTCCCAACTTAAGCAACCCCTATTTCAGTCCAAAATACTAGTCCCTGATTTATTACTTCTCATCATTTTCCAGTTTCTTTTCCAAACCCATCTTCATTCTTCTTAAACCCTTTCTTATAGCATAGAACTGTAGTTTTCTTTTCTGTTTATTTTAGTTTTAGTTGTGACAACAAACTCCCTTTCTTTAGGATTGCCAGATCTGTACTCAGATTGGGAGATCTACTAAAATAACCCTTTGGGTTCTAGATCAATTTTCCCTGTGGGACAACCCTTTCTTATCAAAACTTGCTACAACAGGCCCTGGATCTTGCAGGACTGTGTATTTTTAGATTTATGTTTTCTTCCATTTCACTCCACCTTTTGACAGCTAACATCTAAGATATAATTACTCCAACAATGATCATTGACAGTGGTAGTTGTGAAGAACATAGTGTTTGAAGAAACTGTCCAGAAATTGCAGTTGAAGACAGACTGTCATCCCAAGCCGTTCAAATTGTCGTGGCTGAATAAAGGCAGTGAGGTAACAGTAGATAAGCGATGCCTAGTTTCTTTTTCGATCGACGAGAAATATTTTGATAATGCTTGGTGTGATGTTGTGTCGATGGATGCTTGTCATGTTTTGTTAGGCAGACCTTGACAGTATGATCGCCATGCTATTCATGATGGGCGAAAAAATACATATTCCCTTAGCATCAAGGGGAAGAAGATTGTGTTGGCACCTATTCGGGAAGGACCCACTCCTACCCTGGTAGCCAGTAATACGAACCTGCTTTCTTTGTCCAGGTTTTTAGTTGAGATTGAGCGTGGAGACGTGGTCTATGCTCTGCTGCCTTATGGGAATAATGCAGAAGACGTGCATCCATATTTACCAACAGAGGTGCAGTAGCTGCTTGCAGAGTTTTCTGACCTGATGCCAGAGGATCTTCCTCCTGGGCCGTCGCCTCTGAGGGATATTCACATCAGATCAACCTTGTTCCAGGGTCCAGTTTACCTAATCGACCAGTGTATCGGCTCACTCCCAAGGAATCTGAAGAGTTGCAGTGACGTGGTGGAGTTGTTGGAGAGGAGATACATCCAGGAGAGTATGAGCCCATGTGCAGTTCTTGCTTTGCTGGTGCCAAAGAAAGATGGCTCTTGGTATATGTGTGTTAATAGCAGAGCAATCAATTGGATTAGAGTGAAATATAGTGAAATATATGTTAGACCAGCTGTTCGACTCTAAGGTCTTCTCAAAAATTGACCTTGAAAGAGGATACCACCAGATCAGAATAAGGCCTGAAGATGAGTGGAAGACAACGTTTAAGACACAACATGGGTTGTATGAGTGGGTGGTCATGCCTTTTGGACTATCCAATGCGCGCAACACATTTATGAGATTTATGCATCAGGTTTTACGACCTTTCATGGGGAAATTCATTGTAGTTTTCTTCAATGACATCCTCATTTATAGCCTGACATGGGCGTCACATTTTGATCACCTCCGTCCTGTTTTTGATATGTTGAGGACGACGAGCTTGTTCGTCAATCAGAAGAAGTGTTCTTTCTTCACTACTTTTATAACTTTTGTTGGTTTTGTTATGTCTACTGATGGTGTTCACGCAGATTAGTCGAAGATAGATGCGGTCTTGGAGTGGCCCAAACCAAAGACCTTGCACAATGTTAGAAGTTTCGATGGATTGACATCCTTCTACCGTGGGTTCATAAAAAACTTTCGCACTTTGATTGCTCCTTTCACAGAGTGCCTCAAGGGACGTGATTTCACAGAGTGCCTCAATTGGTCAAACAGAAGATGACGGAGGCACCAATTTTGGCACTCCCTGATTTTGAAAGGTGTTTGAGGTAAACTGTGATGCATCTGGGGTTGGCATTGGTGGTGCTTTGAGTCAGGAGGGGCGCCCAATAGCTTTTTTCAATGCGAAGCTATTAGGATCAAAGGAGAATTATTTTATGTATGATCTAGAGTTTTATGCCATTGTTCCGTCCCTGAAGCATTGGCGTCACTACCTGGTACAGAGGGAGTTCATTCTTCTCACTGATCATGAGGCCCTGAAGTACATCAATGGCCAACACAAGCTGAGTAGACGGCATGCCAAGTGGGTGGCATACTGGCAGGAGTTCACGTTGGCGTTGAGGCACCAAGAAGGGAGTCTAAACCGTGTCGCAAATGCACTGAGCCGTCGTTCATTACTCCTCACCACCATGAGCACCAGAGTTGTAGGATTTGATGCTTTCGCTGATATGTATGCTGTAGATCCTTCCTTCGAGAGGATATTTCAGGAGGAAATTGATGGTCAACGACTTGATTTTATTTTGCACAATGGTTATCTGTTTCGTGGATTACAGTTGTGCATTCCTGATTGTTCACTAAGGCAACATATTATTAGTGAACTTCATAACGAGGGTCACTTTGGGCGAGATAAGACGTTGGCTTTGATCTCTTCTAACTATTATTGGCCCAAATTTACCAGTGACATGGTTCATTATGTGGAGCGTTGTTATGTGTGTCAGCCGTCTAAGGGAGTTCTCACTAATGAGGGCTTGTACACACCTTTACCCGTACCTGAAGCCCCTTGGTTTGATGTCAGTATGGACTTTGTGTTGGGCTTACCTCGTACCCAATGGGCCTTGGATTCTATTTTGGATGTGGTTGAGAGGTTTTCCAAGATGACCCATTTTGTAGCTTGCAGGAAAACAATGGATGATGCCCGGATCGTCCATCTTTACTTTAGGGAGATTGTGCATTTACATGGTGTTCCCTGATCCATTACTTCAGATCGTGACACCAAGTTCATGAATCATTTCTGAAGGAGTTTATGGGAGAAACTGGGGACGAAGTTGAATTTTAGCAGCGCTTACTACCCCCAGACAGATGGTCAGACCGAGGTGGTGAACCGGAGTTTGAGGAACCTTTTGAGGAGTTTTGCAGGAACTAAGCCGAAGCAGTGGGATTTGGCATTACCTCAAGCAGAATTTTCCTATAATAGGTCGAAGAACAAAATCACGGGATTGAGCCCATTTGACATTGTCGATGGTCAGAATCCATCCGGGGTGCTTGACTTAGCTCCTATTCTACGTGTGGGTCGTTTGAGTCATAAGGCAGATGAGATGGTGGAACATCTTCGGGGTATCCATGAGCAGGTGAAGCTGGCCATTTACGAGATTAATGCGAAGTACAAGGTTTAGGCCGACAATCACCATCGTCAGGTACTTTTTGATGTTGGTGATTTTTTTTGGGCAACATTAACTCGTGATCGTTTTTCTGTTGGAGAGTATAATAAGCTTAAGGAGTGGAAGATTGGACCCTGTGAAATCCTGCAGAAGATCAATGATAACGCCTACTGACTGCGCCTCCCCAGTCATTTGAGGACTTCTTATGTCTTAAATGTGAAACACCTGAGTCCTTGTTTTGTGGATTCCGATGAAGCTATTGTGAACTCGAGGACGAGTTCTTTCCAACCCGGGGCGACTGATGCAGGAGGATCCGAGTCAGATGATGCTGGGTTGTCAGATGTCACGTTGTTGGCACTGAGAGTTGGCAGATCAACGCAAAGATGGCAGGAAGTCGTGATCTTTTCCTAATTGGGGCATTTTTTGGTGTGTTTTGGTATTTTGACCATAACTTTGGCTATGGGTATCAGAATCGCACATATGACGTCAATTCGGAAAACTCTTTTCGGCGCGCACGTCGTGGGCACCTTGCTGCGCTCAGTGCACATCTTTTTCGCAAAATCCACTGTTTTCCCTTCTGAATCCCCATTTTTAGTTATTTTTTTTTCCTTTTATGGTCATATTTCAATTATCGTTTAGGAAGTGATTCTGAACCCGATTTGGGCCAGATTTTTGACAGGTTACTTCTTTTATTACGTATTTTATTTTGGCAGACTTATTGGGATTTTGCTATTTTTGGTAAAATTCTGATAATGACGGTTTTTAGCTATATAGCCCGACTTGTGGGTAGATTTGGTGACATTGGTTGATTGCATAATTTTGAATTAAACCTCTGAGGTGTTTCTCTGTGTTTTTGGGCGATTCTCTTGTGTTCTTTTCCCTGTGAGTTATCTGTTGAAACTAGCTTGCAAAATAATCGCTATTCTGCCCGACGTCACTTTCTTTCTCTTTTTCCTTCCTTTTCTCTCTTAGGGACCCACATAGGCCCCTTCTTGAAGAGTGAATCTTCTTCCCGAGAAGGGTTTGGTGCGAAGCCAAGGGTGTGAAGCCTACAAATCTATCTTTTATCCATCTATCTATTTTCATCTTCTCTGCTTGGATCGATTCACGGTGTAGGAAAAATTATGATTTAGGATGTTAAAAGGGATGATGGCTAATTTAGGATTGTAAGTATCAACACACAAGCAGAGAAGATGAAAATAGATAGATGGATAAAAGATAGATTTGCTGGTTTCCCACCCTTGGCTTCGGACCAAACCCTTCTCGGGAAGAAGATTCACTCTTCGTAGACGCTCATCTTAAGCACACACAAGCAAAAGCTCTTTTCATTCAATAATCAATAATCAATCCTTAATAGAGTGTTTACAATGCCTTTATATAGGCTAAGAAAACCTTAAACGATATAAAACTTGCAATTAAAAGAGTCCTAAAATAATAAAAGACTAAAAAGGTAAAAAAATAAAATAATAAATACGAAAAACGAAAATTTTCCGTCACTGTAGCTCGCTCGAGCGAGGATTATAACCGCTCGAGCGAGCTTAAGTGGTCGCTCGAGCGAGGATTTTAACTGCTCGAGCGAGGGCTCTCTCGACACTGTTCTCGCGGTTTGTATCCATTTTTCCTTTGAGGCTATGGTACTCGGGCCTCCTCTACATTTCCAGAATTTTCCCTTTCGCCTAGTTTTGATTTCCATTCCGCTTCTTCCGATGTCAGTACACTCGAAAAGGTCCATATCCGATGTCTACGATGTCGGCGTCCCCGTCACATATGTAACTCCCACACACATTATAACCATTATACATAACACGACAATACTAAACACACTAACAACAAGTTCATTATTTAAATTTAGTGATACTTCGTGAAGAACTGATTATATGGCCAAATATGACCTCAATGCTGCTTTGAGGCCCTGATGCTCTCTTTGGACACCGCTTTCGGGTCAGATCCTCATATATGGAAAATGATTCTTTGAAGTTTTTGCAACAACACTATCGAACATGTCCGTATATTTATCAGCGATGTATGGACTAGTAAATTTCAGTTATTACGAAAATTTGGGCCTTTATTTTTCGCTGAACAATTTGGTGTTACTATGGATTTGAACTATTGCACCTCTTTAATGAATTTCTGGCTAACCTAGATTAAGCCATGTGAAATGCTTGAGTAGTATGCTTGTGAAAAATTGTTCTTTTTTTTTTAAGATAGTATTGTTGTTGTTTAGAGAATCTTCGCTACAAAAGCATCCGATAAGACTACTATTCTTACAAGAGTTATTTTCGAGATGTGACACCATCTTAGCATATTTAGTTAAATCTTGCTCCAAAGAAATAGGTGATTTGGCATTACCAGAATATTTTTTAGTGCACCAGTGATCAACAGACTCCAATCATTCCCCTCAAATTTAGACTCTCCTACGCAGGCTGTAGAAATGCAACTCTTTCTCGCGAGGTCACTGAGAAAGAGATGAAGAGAAACTTTTTTTCTTCTCGTGTCGAAGCGCCTGCCCTAGACGGATTCTCTGCAAAGTTCCTTCAGGCCTATTGGGACATCGCTGGGGAGGACAAAATTAAAACTTTGAATAATTTTCTATTAAGAAAACTTACCACTTGTGCCATTTTAAGTTTATTCCAAGGGAAATTGGCGCAACTTCGATGGAAAAATTCCACTCGATTGCCTTGTGTAAGTTCTTATACAAGGTAATCAAATCACAACAATTCTCTAATTGATTGGCCTTAGTTCCCCTTCTGGTTAGCAAAAATCCATTTGCTTTTCTTAAAGGGAGGAGAATTTTTGAAAATGTGCAATTGGCCCTTGAACTAGTACAGAAATTTTCTTCTTGAATGTGTCCGAAATCCATCTGTGCCAAGATTGACCTACCAAAAGATTTTGATATGGTAAGATAGGACTTAATTGGATTCACTGGATAAAGAAATGCATTACAACACCCATGATTTCATTATTAATCTAGGGTATTCCTCACGGATATTTTCGTAGTCGTTAAGGACTCAAACAGGGAGACCTAATCTATCCACTCCTTACTTTAGTCATGGAGGCATCATCATCATCGCGCCATCATCACATCCTTTTCCCATGTATTTGGGGGCTTTGATCTGTATGTTTGAAGATAAAGAGATGGAGAGGATTCTTCTGCACTATATCCTAATGCTTCTGTGCTCTGGCATCTTAATTTTCCGAATGACCTACTTGTCTTTGCGAAAGAAGACTTATAGATGACTTCTAAACTTCAACAACTATTGGGTCAGTTCCACACTTTCTCTAGGCTTATCGTTTATGATTTGAAGAGTACTGTTATTTTCAATGTCACTACTCACTCAATGCCTCTATCTGATCTGAACTTCCATTCATGGATGGAGAACTTTCAATCAAATACCATGGCATGCCTCTTTTTTCTACTTCAAGGCCATATGCCTTATGTCATTCCCTTCTAGAAAATATCCGTAACAGATTGGAGATTTGGAAGGGAATCCTTCTTTCATATGGTTGTCGATTTGACTGTCTTCAGTAGCTGTCAAATTTGTTGGTCAGGGATCTTCTACCTTCCAAGAAGGGATCATCAAAGTGATTGAATCATTCTTTGCCAAATTTTGATGGAGAAGCCCTTACTAGCTCAATCTCTCCATCCAATCAGCTAAAAGAAAATTTTCATGCCAATTGAAGAAAGTGGTCATGGTCTTAGAAGACTTGTTGATTTGAATGGTTTCCAGACTTGCTAAACTTTTCTGGAATCTTGCCTCCAACAACTCTTTATGGTCTGACTGGTGCATGGCTAGGTATGCACTCCAATGTTCCTAATAATTTTTCATATGAGTGGCATGGAATCATGAGAGTTATAGATACTACCAAATCCAATGTTTGCTTCATCCTTGGTGATGGAACTTCCACACGATTTCCAATCATGGTTCAAAATCTAGTCCGAAACTGGTACGTACCGGATGATACGTACCGGTTTCGGAGGTCACTGGTATGATACTTTGAATGTATCGTACCGGTGCATTACATATATATTGATAATGTATTGGACGATACATACCAATGTATCGTCTAGAACGGATATGTATCGGACGATATGTACAGGTTTTGGAGCTGGACGATACATACCGGAAAACCGGATTTTAAACCATGTTTCCAATGGCTTGAAGATGGTAATATCATACATATATATGGAAGAACTATGCTTCAATCTTTTATAGATGAAGATGCATTGGTCCCGGACATTATTAATAGGCACTAAAATCTCCCTCCATCTTAAACTAGGCGAATGGAAGAAGCTTGGGATGAGGTTCTTTCGCACAAGATCCCCTCTCATCCTCTCATTGACATCATTATTTGGAAACGGATTCCTAACTCTAGTGGAAGATTTATCCATACATCTGTTTTGAATTCTATTCGACCCCTTCATCTGTCCGTCCATTGGCATAAATTCTTGGGGAATCCTTATGGCATCCCCAAGCACACATTCTGTTCCTGGCTTGTGATCCATAAGAAGCTTATGACCATGTATAGCATTGCGAAAAAGGTGTATCATCATACCTTCTGGGTGTGTCCTTTGCTGGGTGGGTTGTTAAACCTATGATCATTTATTCTTTACCTGCCCATGTTCTAATTGAATTTGGAGATCCCTACTGACCAGGCTTCTTATTAGTAAACCTTACATTGATGATGAGCATCTTTATTATATGAAAAAGGCTAAGGGAGCTAGTAGGCATTCTGCTATGATTAAAATAGCTTTTCCTGTCATCATATGGCACTTTTGAACTGAGAGAAACCAGTGTATATTTGAAAACAAATGTACACACAAACATATTCTTCGCTGCCATAATCTGGAGGATTTTGTTATTACTTATTAGAGTTGAAGGGGAAAATCTCACACCCAGCCTGGGCAGTCTCGAAGCACTACTTCGATCTAAATGGAATTTCCAATATAGGAAAGAGCCTCCTTCACCTGCCATGTGCCAATGGAATCGTCCTCCCATTGGTGCCTGGTAATTAAAAGACTGATCCCTCGCTCACTAATGAGAAATTTGGCATGGGTGGAATTGCTAGAGATCGCAAAGAGGAGCATGTAGCTAGTTTCATGGTCCAGTAAATGCCTTCAATATATCTGAGGCCTAGCTTCAAGTACTTTTTTGATTGATTGCTGAAGGGGCAGTCAACTCTCCTTAGCTTCAAGTAATTTTCTATGTCCTTTAGTTGACTTTAGATCTTAATATTCCAAGTTAATAGATGGAATCCTACTGGATTCCATCTCTTGCATGAAAGGTGATTATTGAGACCCCAGCGATACATCCCTCTTATCGAAGAAATCAAGCATTTGAAAACAAAGTTCCTCCATTTTCATTCGAAGCATATCTGGAGAGAGATGAATTCTTTTGCTGACCTTCTCTCCGAAATGGGCCTTGAAAACTATAATATTTTGATGGATTGGACATCCCTTTTAATTTGTCCTTTCTAATCACTGTGACATATAATCTCTTCTTTTTTTTATGAAAAGGGTGGGGACCCTCCAATCCTGCTTACCCATCGAAAAACATAGAGGAATCTTGCTCCAAGATTTTTTGGAAGATTGGAATGTGCATGCTCCTCCAAGTGCCTATACCTAGGCCAAATGATGTGTGGACAAGCTTGTAAGATGGATGGGTAAAATTGAATTTGATGGTCGAGGAAATTCAAGGATTGTCATATTGGTAGGGTCTACTGCAACGACTTAGGCAAGGAGTTACATCTTCTTTGCTTGATTCATGGACCAACTTTTGCTGTTGATGTGAGAGCACATGTTCTATGGATGAGTAAGGTGATTATAGCAACGTGATCAGATAACAGAAACATGTTTTTCGGAGTTGTCTTGAAGCTGTCCTTTTGGTGCCATAGGTGGTGCGTCTTGGTGCATGTGTCAAACCTTCAACTCGTAGAGATGTCACACCGTAATGAGTATCTACAAAGTTGTCAAAAAGGGCTGGCCTTAAAAAAACACTTGAGTGGGATGCGTTCAAAATTAATGTAGAATTGGAGGGAAGCATGTCGTGCCCCTCTATTTGAGGCTAAGGTGATACTCATTTGGATAACCTGACCTGGATACTTACTGAGTGCGGAAAAGGTTACCCAGGTTAGGTTGGTTCAGATTAGAGTGGCACATGCCACAATTTTCAGCTCCTTTGGGTGTGGAAGGGTGAATTCCATGAGCTTCTTATGTTTTACAGAGGAGCCATGGAATACTTATGATTTCTTTGCAGAGTGTAGCTGGGTCAATGTACCAATCCTTCTGTATTTTCACATCCCACAATTTGGGATTTTTGTTTGATAAATTAAATAGCATTTGCGTACTCAAACGTGGAGGGTGGTCCTCACCAAGTTATCAAAAATTGGCCGATACCGATTCGTATCGGTTTTCGGCCAAACCAATACGTATCGGTATCTCGTATCGGGTATCCGATACCGTATCGGCCGATACGTCTTGGTTTCGACCGAGACTTTGTGGTTTTTTTTTTTAAATAAAAAAAAATAGGCCAATACGTATCAGTATTGGCTGAGTCGTATCGGTCCTCCCAGGACCGATACCCGATTCCGATACCGCTTTTGATACCTTCGTCCTCACACCAAAGCACTTTGGAATCTTTATTCACATTTCAGTAAGTTTCTACTTGCTTAGTTCAGATTTAAGCATGATGTGATTGAAATTTATTCTGTAGACATGATATAAATTTACTTTCTGAAGTTTTTTTTCCCTCCGTATTTGGGGATTTGTTTCTAACAGGAAATTTTAAGACATTTACTAGTTTCTTTATTTATTGTAGCATTTTCATGGGTGTTGGGTTGATTGATTTTCAAATTCTTGCATTTGAATGCACCTTTTGTCCCTAAAATGATATTTTTACCAAGTATTATGTACATGGAGGTTATATTTTCATACTTCTCTTTCTTTGTGAGTTCTGTTTTTCTCTTTTGGATACTTAGTCGCGCATTGTTGTTTCCATTTCTCTTGGTTTATGGGGTTCAAACTCTTTTTTGCAGTTACTATGATCCATATAGGGGTGTCATAGTATATTTCCGTGTGATCGATGGAACCGTAAAGAAAGGCGACAGAATATATTTTATGGCTAGTGGGAAGGTAAACTACAGCCTTTCAAATCTTACTTGGTATCAATATTTAAAAAAACTATATATATTTTTGATTTCTCTGGACCTTTACTTAATATGGAGCATTCCTCGTATGTATGTAAAATTAATTGGCACATACCATCTATTTTGAAATTGAATGTTTTGGATTGGTCATAGTGCTGCTGAATAGATTGTACGGCCGACCTTCTAAAGCCTTTGAATTGGTATAAGTTCCGTTCAAAAAATAACGCCATCATGTAACTATATTAAGATGGTCATAAATAATCGATAAAAAGTGCTCAAATACGGATAATGAACACTTGCAATATTACATATAGCATTAGCATTAATATTGATTGAATAACATAAGAGCCATGAAAATATAGATTAAATAAATTTAAAGACAATAAAAGCTGTCAGAAAGAATTGCATATACTGATATGGTGGTTAGGAGCTAATAATACCTTCAATGACTTATAAAATTTTACTTCACAATAGATTATGACATTTCCACCAGTAAAAAGTTTTAATGACATTGTTAACTGCAAAGCATGCATTCAATCTGATACGAAGGACTTGCTAATAACGTTCATAGATATTAGGGCTGTCAGGTCGGACCAAAATTTTGGTCAACACAAACCTTCAAACTCCCAACCCAACCTTGACCCGACTCAAATCTTCTGGTCGGCATTTAAGAAGGCTACTGTGGCCTGACCCTATACGGCCTGCAGTACAGGCAGCAGGTCAGTCAGCAGTAATTAAAATAACATGCTAAAACCCTCGACATCAAACAACAGAAAAATAAAAAACCCTCAAACTCGAACAAGGTAAATTTATATGCAGATCTAATCAAGAACCCTAAGCAAAAATCAAAGAAACATTCATACATCTCAAGATACTGACAAAGAAAGGAATAGAAAAAGCCTGTAAAAATTGCAGATGTAGAAAGGGGGCGACTAAATTTACCCGAGTATGTAAAAGGGGATTTAGGACATAAAGATACGATCATGCGACTTCTGTGTGGTTCCTCTGAGGGACTCTAACTGGCGTCCCTGACTTAATGAAAAGACAAAAGAAGCCCTTTATGCTATTTCTCTTTTATTTACACTAGAAATATAACAAACTGAAAATTATGCGCAACGAGCTGACCAAGAACTAGGCAACTATGTTTCTAATTTATTGTAAAACATATAGCTAAGAGATGAAACATTCTTGGCGAAAATCACATCAATGGTCTAATCAGTGATACGTTCTGTTAGCATGAAGTGTATGATGTAGTTTTCAAGGGTCTGATTTTTACAACTTGGTTAGTATAGTCCCTTGCTATCGTATGAGCTGCTGAATATGGGTCCCCGTTCCTCATAAGGACAGGATTAAAAGAAGAGGGGGAGCGTGAAGGATCTCAAAGCCCCCAAGACTGTATTGGGTGTGTGAGTTAGTATTTAGTGATGTGTTAGTAATAGTAATGAGTGTATTTACATTGTAAGGGTAATTACGTCTTTAGGATTAATATAAAAACTAGTGGGGTTACTCTAACCCTAACTAAGTCACCTTGTCCAATCTTTCTCTTCTTCTTGTTCTTCCTCTTTATCCTCTCTAATCTAACCCTAATCGGTACAATGTAACACTAATCTTGCTCTAAAGTCAAGTTGTTATTAGAGCTAGAACTTGGAAACAAAGACTAGTTGACGTCATTCGAAGACTGTGCCGACGTCAGCAACGTAAACTTTTGACTACAGATTGTGACCAGGGAACACCATTAGAAAGACTTTCTTATAGATCAACTTTAATAATGGAGTTTTCAACCTATTTGACAATTGGAAAGTTGATTTTTTAACAAATTTTACTGGATCTCTTTTCATGGTTTTCTGGGGATTTCTGCCATGTAACCTCACCGATCTCGTCGAATCTGGTATGTACATGACTGGTTTTTCATCTAGCGAATCAGACTTTGTGAGATACATTGCGACCTTTTTTTTTCGGGTTTTCATTTTACCTTGAAATACCATCCAATTCATGTTTTTTTTTTCATGTTTCTGTTTTTGTGGGGCCTTTAATCCCGATTTTCCATTCCAAGTTACTTCGATTTTGTTCCAAAAATCATATAGATTTGGTGGAAATTTGAGGAATCTGACTCTGTTCCTTATTTTCTTTGTAACAATCTAAAACCCTTTCAAGAACCTTAGTGGATGTCTTTCCCACTTTGATTCTCACTGTGATTGTGTTGTGGAAGCTATTTTTGCACGACCAATTTATGGATTTTGTTTAATATGGTACCCGAATCGTCAGTTCCTATTAGTTTGTTTGATTTGAACTGCACCCATGGGGTCACTAGTACTAAACTCAATGGTGAGAGTTTTCCACCTTGCTCCAGAGCAGTGAAACTGATTTGGGCAGCTGTGCCCAGTTGGGCCACATACTGGGACTATTCCTAGACCATCATCTGATGCCTCCTCCCAATGGGAAGTTTACAATTATAGTGTATTGGGTGGTTGTTTAACTTGATGGATGGCTCCATATATAACATGGTCATATTTCTTGAGACGACTACTCAGTTATGAGATGCATTGACTCAAATGCATGCCCTTGCCAAAAATGTTTATATCAACATAATCAATTTTGTGAAACCAATTTTCAAAATTTATTTTAATTAATTTGAGAAATTAATTAGACAAAAATAGTTGGTTTATTTAAAAAATCCTAGTTAACTGACACATACTTTTATCTTTAACAAAAAATCTTTGCTTGATTGTAATTAATGTTTAAAAACGCCTTGATTTTCTTTCATGTTCGATTCTCTTCAAGTTCAACCGCTCCACCATATCTCCAATGGCTCTCTCTCTAAATGTGTGAATGTGGCTCTTAAAAACTATTTAAAAAAAATACAAAAAGCCTACTAGGATTAGAAATTCCTAATAGACTAGAGTTGAGTGTACATCCTACAGGCCCTATACATCATGAGTCATTATTGGGCCTGTATCTAACTTTGTGACTCAAGTGCACCAGTGCTATCCCGAAGTAGCCATCACACTAAGGGTTCACATTAGTTTATATAAGTGACGTGTTTGGCAACCAATTACGACACAATCGATCACACACTCGCCCTTATAGCTTCTGAGATCAATTAACGAACTAGATACCATAACAGCCACACTGCATCTTGCGGGTAAATATTGTTTATGAAAATTCATTTTAATTCCCAAATAATTGATTACAAATAAAATTAACTGCAAATACATTAAAAATAATTTTAAGGAGATTTTCCGACACATATGGCAATATCTTAGCATCGTAGAAATTACCATAATTCTCCTTAAAAAAATTTATTTTTAAAGCATTTTCACATTCGATTGCTTTTCAAAAAACTTAAATAAACCCTGCAAACTATATATGTCAATAAGGACTCATGAAAAATTAATATGTGCATTCTAAAACATAGAAACATAATTGAGACAAGTTTAGACTACACATGAATTCATTGAGCATTAGGTCGTGAAATGCTCTAGTTACATTTGACAAGTATCTAGTGACATCTCCTGTGACCTAAAATAGGCGACTATTGCACTCATCACAATGCTGTAAACTACACCCTGAATCAAAGCAATAGTTCAACTGCCCAGTTTAACTCCCCGACCTAGAGTGCAAAGATCGTAATAGTAGCTAATAACGAAATGTTCGATAGTTCATGTACAGAGCAAGTGTTCAAAGGCGAGAAGCATGGTTCAAAATCTCGTCCGAAACCGGTACGTACCGGACGATATGTATCGGTTTCGGAGGTCGCCGGCATGATACTTTGAATGTATCATACCGGGGTGTTACATATATATTCGTAATGTATCGAACAGTACATACCAATATATCATCTGGAACCGGTACGTACCAGTTTTGGAGCTGGTCGATACGTACCGGAAAACCAGTATTTAAAACCATGACGAGAAGTACCTAATGAAAGGTGGAGTCTTCCACTACCTAAAACGAGAGCTATTCTTCCTGGGTGAGAGCAAACACACGTCATGTGGAATGATGTCTTTCATTGACTTTAGTTGAAGGATTCACCGTGCGCCCTTATTGACACCAGTTTCACATGTGATGTGAGCCATGTGAAGCTGACAACTGTAGCGCCCTCACCTGTCCAAGGTAATGCACTAGTTGAAACAACCCATGCCAATCCTATGCCTTCGTAACATGGAAATAGGATTGATACTGGATCAGCTATTCCAGACAAGTGTAAAAGAGAACACTCCTAGAGTTTAAATCTGCACATAGTGCAGTAGAGATGCAAAAATAACACCAATAACAACAAATAAAGGGGAGACAAAACCTCAAGAAAGTACGGTCTTAAATATTATTAATTAAGTGTAAACCATGAAAGGCCTTTTGAAGGCCATAAATCATCATCATCATAGCCTTATCCCATCTTTTTGAGGTCGGCTCTGCAAGTCTTATTTATCCATTCTTTTCTCATAATAAGACTCATCATAGGGATGTGACCGGCTTCTTATAGCTGCCTATCAACCGATGCCAACCCTCTTTTCTCATCTATGCTTGGCCTTGCAATGGCAGCGTTAAAGGCGGCAAAATCTAACATTATAATCCAAATTCCATCTTTTAGTTCTTGACATGGGTCAAAATCTCGGCCGATACCGGTACGTATTGGTATCGGCCAGCTCCAGTACGATACATTGGTTGGGACTCCCCTAATGTATTGCCCGGTACTACCAATTAATCGGTCGTACCGGGTGATACGTTGAGATTTTCAATGCTTCGGAGGATACGTTCAAATTTTTTTTAAGCCCCTTGTTTTACTAGAAAGGAACCCGTGGGACTTTTCTTGTCTTCTCTTCTTTAGTGCTCCTCTCTGCTCATTGTATCTTCTCTCTTGTATTCTCTTCTCTTTTTTCCCCTCTGGTAGCTAAGAATGCCTTTGTAAAAATATAAAAAATTAGGTACAAAGCTCAAAAATATAAAAAATAGGTACATACCTTAAAAAAATTGAAAATCTTTTAAATAAATTATTTACAATTTTTTAGAATTTTTTTTCAGATTTTTTTGAAAAAATAAAATAAAAAATACCAGCCTATACGTTGAGTCAATGTATCGGTGATACATTCAATGTATTCGCCGGTACATATCATTCAGGGCCCTGAACGATACGTACCAGTAATTTGAGATTTTGATCCATGGTTCTTGATCAAGTACCTAATCATGCCAAGTGAGTTTTCTATTTAATCTCAAAACCTTATAGTCACCAAAGAAAAAAGAAAAAAATTTATTTTTAATAAAAACTAGTTTGGCACAAATACTGTTGAGACTCACTGCTGCTGAATGTGAAAGAAACAGTAAGAAAAGATGTCCATTCAGATGTATTTCTGATACTACGTATCATAGTTTTTCCACTATTCTCAAAATCGTAGCTGTCGGGTTGGACTATTGGAGCAGTCAATGCCTATATAATTTCATCATAATGCTTTGTAGATTTTGTGGTAATCTTCTCACTGTATCAGAATAGCTTACTTGGATGTCCATGTCCTAGAAATTTGAGAAGTAAATTCTTTTCCCACCCTAGTCAACTCCAATTATACAAAAACTACTAGTGGTTTACTCTTGACCATTTAAAAGTTTGAAACTAGATTTCAAAGTTATTTGCAACTTATATATTATTGAAATGGACCTCAAATCCCATTGCACATAGATGTGCCTCGTTTGTTTGGTTAATGGTTTGTCAAATGATTAAATGATTTTCTTTAGCCTTTTTATAATGTTTGTTTTATCAAGAGCTGCAACTAATTAGAATTTTTCATGATTGAGTCTTATGGTGCATCAATCTTCAGGCTTCTTTTCAAATGATTATCAAACTTGCTGATAGAACATTACAATGTGCATATTTCTTTGATTTGCAAATTCTACAAATTTTTATTTTATCCTCACCATTTCTCTTGTAATGAATTTGTTTTGAAAAAGGATTACTACGCGGATGAAATTGGTGTCCTATCTCCCAATCAAATGCAAGTCAATGAACTGTATTCTGGTGAGGTAAAATTATAAATTTCATTTTTTAGTTTTACAATCTTCTTTCTTACTCTTTTAATTCTCTATCCTCTTCTCGTACTTCTCATCAGAATTATTATTCTCTAAATGTAAGGTTGGATGTCTCTATTTAAATTAAAATTTTAAATTTGAGGTTATTTGGCTATAGGGATGGGCTAGGGATGTGATCATGTGGTGCCTGAGAAATTTTTATGTACTGTAGGTATTTTAAAATTTCCTTATTAAACTGCCTATAAGATATAAGAAACACATCAAGGTTGTTACACTATGATAAACTACAAACATGTTGGTAGAAAGAAGCCATGATAGTTGTTAGTGGCTTCTTTCTGAGCAAGCCCTTTGGCAACTAGCCTCACTAAATGCCTCCACGTTTGATGACTGATCAAACTCGTTCTTGATGACAGAGTCATTGATATAATTACGCATTACCCTATTTGTGCATTAGGAGTTGATTGCTTCTTAATATACCATGGGATAGCCTCACTAATTGCTTTTGGTTCCTCGTTTGAGCTATTAATATCACATAATCTGCAATTAATATGCACCATGAGATCTCTTCTTATATGTTTATGGTTAACGCATCCATGGTCTAAGCAAACAAGAAAGGACTCAAGGGAGATCCTTGATGCAGCCCAACTCTGACAGGGAACTCGCTCGTCTCTCCACACGTAATTCTTACACAAGTTATCACTTTTCATTCATGTCTTGGAGAATCTCAATATATAAGTTCGAGATGGATTTCTTCCTCAAAGTCCACCAAATTATCTGTCTATACACTCTATCATCCGACTTTCCCACCAAATTATTTGTCTATACCAATGTGGTCAAATCACATATGCAACCCTATGCGATGGCATAGGGCCATCACATATGCGATTATGCCATGGCATAATTTTATTTTTTTTTCAAAAAAACCCAAAAAATCCCCCCATATTGATCAATAATATGTTTTGTGTTAATTTTGTAGTGTCTAGAATATAAAATAAAAGTATATAATATAAGTATATAACCCATAAGTTAGAAGAGAAAATATAAATTTCATTGATTTTAAACAAAATAGAGCATTAAAAACTCAAAAAAGAGACAAAAAAGAAACAAATCTTACATTGGATGGATGTGGTATGGATTAGGAAGAGGAACCCTCCATTTATAAACTTTAGGGATCCTTAAAAAGCAAAATAAATAATAAAAAAAGCTCCAATGATCATGAATATGACCTTGGAGATGTATGCCATCACATACAGTCAGGATCGCATATGCTATAATGGCATATGCGAAAATGTCTTCCAGGATTGCATGTGACAACAATGGTCTATACGCTCTATCATGCACCTTTTCCAAATCAATAGAACTCATATGCAAGTTTTTCGTTCTCTCTCTCGACTTCTTCATAAGTTGCCTTACTAGGAAGATGGCTTCCGTTGTTGATCTTCCAAGCATAAATTCAAATTGGTTCCTTGATACACTTGATTACTATATTGGCCCATGTTCTCTCTTAGAGTTTTGTAGTCTAGCTCATTAGTTCAATGCCTTGATAGTTAGCATAGTTTTCGATGTCTCCTTTGTTCTTCTTAGAAAGGACCACATCTCCCTAATTGCTTGATGGAAGACAAGGCTTCTCTCATTTGCAGAACAGGCTCAACTCAAAGGCCCTTCCTAAATGCATGTTTATTGGATGGGGGCCTCCCAAATTCCAATTTCCAAAGTGAGTGCTCAAGGAGTGTGAGAGTATGATGGTACAATACTTATAGTCCCTCCTATATAACTATGGTTACATTGAAGGACATTTGTAAACCTAAAATGGAATGTGGACTATGGATCAGCGCTTGAAAGATTTCAACAAGGGGTTATGACGTAGCATCTCCAAAATTTATATAGATGTGTTGTTAGCTTGTTGGCGGAATGAGTTTATGTACCAGACCAGAGGTAGGAACTTGTGGGAGTTGTGTGACATGATTAGCAATAATTTGGAGTAATTTTTTTTATTTTCTGTAAGTCTGGTCCCAAGCATGTATGTGAGTCCACCTACTCAAAAGCACAAGTAGAGACATGTCCCTAAAATATTCCGTGGATAATGTTTCCTTGATATTAACGGATCGGATATGGACGTAGATGTATGAATTCATAGAGTGAGTCAATGATTAAGGGTCTTAGATTCCATAACAACTGGGTCAACGGTTCGCAAGTTAGCACCATAGTTTAAGAATATGTCTGCAATTAAACTAGAACTTCAGGGTTCTAAATTAAGCCTTTAAATTTAAACTAAGTAAATAAATAGCCATCATTAAGGCAGGCAACGTTTTGAACCTTTAAAAAATGTGGGCTTTGACTCACATTTATCCTGTAGCATATAGATTCGTGGATCACTATCTTTAACCACTAAAAATAGAAATGTTCTTGACCCTTGCTAATGTCAAGGTGTCCAAGTGAAGGTTCCTTTAATAGGGCTGGAATAAACCCCAGCCTCACATTCAGGGAAACTTTTGACCCATCCCAGACTCCAGAGTACAACACATCCATCAAACCCTTAGAACAAAAGATTATCACGAAAGATAAGGATATAAACTTTACTTGGTACAGAGTACTGACGTAGGACGACACCCTAAACTACATGAATGCAATGATTAACTGCTTGCTGAAACTAAATTGAATTAATTAAGCAACAAATATGAAAATATAATGAATACCTTAGACGTTCGTAGTCCTCCATGTGAAGAAATCACGTTTGGTTCGAATAGGGTTCAGCCTTTGCGCTAGATCCGTTGGGTTGCAGCGCGGATCGATTCTAGAGATAGAACTCTAGATTTTCCCAGATTAGGGCGCTCACAATTCAATGATGAAATCTCTGATCCTTCTATGGTTTACGGGATCGGGTCGAATCAATGGATGAGGGAAAAGCTAAGGTTTTGGGAATCGGGTATTTGGATGGGAGAGGCAGATTTGGGTTGTTTGAATTAAAACAAGGAAGTTAGGTTCAAAAGGATAAGATAGACAAAGGATAGATTGTGGGCTTCGCACCCTTGGCTTCACACCAATCCCTTCTCGGGAAGAAGAATCACTCTTTGAAGAAACTCATCTCAAGTTCCAAAAGCAAACACTCTTTCATTCAATAATGAATAACTAACTACATTGTTTAACTTAAGGACCTTATATAGGAGTCATTTCAAACGAAAATAAAACCCTAAAACAGATTCCAAAAGGACAAGTACGCCCCTAAAAGTTCAGTTCGAATTTCAGAAAAAACAAAAAATTTAAGCTATGCGATTTCGATCGATTGAAAAGGAAGTTCGATCGATCGAAATTGAAATTCGATCGATCGAAAGTTAAACTCGATCGATCGAAAAACATATTTCAAAAGTTCGGAGCAGAAATTCGATCAATCGAAATTGAAATTCGATCGATTGAGTATATAATTCGATCGATCAAATTATATACTCCATAACATATGTTTTCCTCTCGCTGCCGTTCGATCGATCGAAATAGGACTTCGATCGATCGAAATTGCAATTCGATCGATCAAATTTGCTGGTTCCTCAAAATTTTCATCTTTCGCCTCTTTCGCTTATTTCTGATTTCCATTCCGCTTCTTCCGACGTCGGTATACACGAAACGGTCCATATCCAATGTCTACGATGTCAGTGTCCTCGTCAAGTACTGTTGGTGTGTTCGTGGATTTCATACTTAAGTCGGTGTGTGGGAGTATGGGTCAAAATGTAAATGGGTGTCTTAGCATTAGTGGTTGTGTCATCATCATATTGTAAATAATATACGTATTAATGAAAAATGGGATGATAGCATCTAAAACATAACCCTAATTTTCTCCCTCTCGTTTCTTTTCTCCTTCGTCCTCTTCTTTTTTTCACCAACCACACCCTAACCCTAATTTATCATTACACATTTATCTTGGTATCAGAGCAAGTTCCTCCAAGAAAAACCCCTGCATGCTGACGTCACTGCTGACATAATCGTGGTCAAGTCTTTGGCCTCCAATCGTCGATTTTCTTACGTAGTTCTGATCGGAATTTAGAGGTGAGTATTTTCTTCTCGTGCATCATTTGGATTTGAGGGCTGTAGATACGGTTTTCAAAAGGTTCTTTGCGGCACAAGGGATTCATGGTTTCTTGGATCCATAAGTTTCTTGGGACCAGACCAATGGTTTTAATGCACCTTCACTGAATTGTGATGATCACTAATTTATCATTAAACATTTTATCTAGTACTGACACCAAAGATGTGGTGGACTGTTGAACTTTCACTGGGTAGTAAGTGCCTCAAGACAAATGAATGAATCTCAACCATGTATTCATAAGTGAAAAAAGAATTTCACTGGTTTTAAAGAAGACGAATCATTATTGTTGTCTTGGAAAAAACTGAACTCGATATTTACCCTTGATCTCTCCGAGGGAGTCTGAACCTGCAATGATCTCTAACCATTAGATCTCTGACCTAAAAAGTCCCCCCAATTTCTTGAACCTTAAAACCTGAGAGGTCATTATGGTTTTGAACCCTTGCATGCACCTGCAGGAGGAGATTGGACTTCACGTATACCCAGACTTCAAGAATGGGAATGTTCACTTATATAAAAATCAAGGGTCACAAAGACCCTTGAAATCTCAACCATGTGGGGCTGACAAGGATGGTGCTCCTTAGAATTTTAGGAGGCATGAGAAAAAAGTCAGAATGACCCCCTTTCTCAATGCCATTTCATTTGGGATAGAAGCTGCCCACATATGCCAAGGTGGCTGCATGGGTCAAGTTTCCCTTGACAGTCCAAAGTGTCACGAGGCACAATGCTCCACTTGCATTGGCACAAGCAATGCGTGTTCACCCAAGCAAGTAAATGAGCCCATTGAAAGGGCAATTTTTGAGTAGTCGACCGTGCTACTTGCTCTGTTCATTTCATTTTCTTCGTCTTCAGGTGAGCTGCGAGCCCCATCTCAGACCAGCCCTAAAACTCCATTAAAGTACATCAACTTTTGAGAAAGAGATCTGACACCAGCTACATGACTCCCTTCACTCGACCAATCCCTCTCTGAAATCCTCTACTATTCAAGTTTTGTTGAATTTTTGCTATCCCAACAAGCCTCATCAGAACTTAGATTGTTCTCCAATCTCAGGTCACGAAAACCCCCTAACCAGTATCACCATTTTGAAGCTTTGCACAGCCCAGCCAAGGTTGACATTTTGGGTACTTGACCAGTCAAAAACTGTGGCCCATAGTAGCTGTTCCAATAGTCAATTGTTCCTCTCTCTTGGTCTCTTGACTGATAATAGCCTTATAATAGCCTTCACCTCTCACTCTCTTGAACTCTTCAAAGGCAGCTTGAAAGATCATTCCATCTCAGGTCATAAAAAAACTAAGGTAAGAACCAACGCCATTCATGCTTAAATACGACTCATTAGGCAAATTTGGTTTTTCTACTTGACCTTGATGTTTTGAGGTATTTAATGACTAGGATCAGATCTTAAGGAGTGGTGCCTTTAGAAGATTCCATGAGAGAAAAATAAGTGTGATGTAGTCTAGTTACGGTTAGGGTTAGGTGAGGAAGAAAAAGGAGAAGTATAATAAGAAAAGTGGAGAAAATTAGGGTTAGGTCAATGCTACTACATAGACCCTCTTCTATTATGAGTATTTATACTAAGGTATTACAATCTTATGTATAGCAAATAACACAAAATAAGAAATTTAATATAAGTAGCTAAGCCACTACACACACACACCCATTATATCTATGGATACACCACACTTACATTATTACCAACTCTAACACCCCCCCTCAAGTTGGCACATGCATATCAATCATGCCTACCATGGATGATATGTCCTTCATTCTAACTCTTCCAACCGCCTTAGTGAGACTGTTGACTAACTTATCTTCAGAGGCAACATGTGGAGTCCTGAATTCTTGAGATGTAACCTTCTCTCTCGAAAAATGACAACCAGCCTCTATATGTTTGGTTCTTTCGTAGAATACTGAATTCTCAGCTATGGATTGTTGTTTCATTGTCGCCATACAATGTCACTGGAAGCTTGACTTGGATACCCAAATCATTCAAAATGAATTTCAGCCACATCCGCTCTCTAGCACCTTAGGACATAGTTCTATACTTGAACCTTAAACACTCGAATTAGCAACAACTTGTTGCTTCTTACTCTTCCGAGTGACCAAGTTTCCTCCTAGGAAGGTGATGTAACCGGTAATAGATCTTCTATGTCTAACTGACCTGACATAATCAACATCAGTGAACACGTCCACATCCAAGTGCTCATGGATGCTATATAGTAGCCCTCTCCCAAGGCTAGACTTCACATACCTAAGAGTCTGATATACTGCATCTAGATGAGGAGACCCCGGAGCATGCATATACTGATAAACCACACTAACTGCATATGCAATGTTAGGCGTGGTGATAGTGAGATAAACAAGCTTCCCCACTAACCTTTGATACTTTGTGATATCCTTGAGAGGCTCACCATCTTCAAAGTTGGTTTGATGTTTCAAATCCATGCCAGCATCAATGGTTTTGTAACCTATCACATCGGCTTGCTTTAAGACATCAAGGGCATATTTCTCTGTGACAGAACTATTACTTTGTCAATCTTGCCACCTCACTCCCAAGAAAATACTGCAGAGGCCCTAGGTCTTTGGTCAAAGGCTTTGCTGAGATAACACTTCAACTTGAGGGTTTCTTTACTGTCATCCCCAGTAACAATGATGTCACCAACATACACAATGAGGGCAGTCAGACGTTCTCCTCTCTTCACAAATAGTGTGTGGTCATAATGGCTTCTCTGGTATCCAAATTGCATCACTGCATCACTGAACTTCTTAAACCTAGCTCGTGGAGACTGTTTTAGGCCATAGATTGCCTTTCTCAACTTACAAAATTTCTCCCCTTGAAGTAGAAATTCGGGAGGTAGAGCCATGTACACTTCCTCTTTAAGGTCACCATGTAGAAAATCATTCTTGACATCGAGCTGATACAGTAGCTAGTCCTTGTTTGCAGCAGAGATAGGTGGACCCTAATGGAGTTCAGCTTGACTGCTAGAGCAAATGTCTCCTGAAAATCAACACTATTGGCAACAAGTCTTGCCTTGTACCTCTCAATAGATCCATCTGGGTGATGCTTCACTATATACACCCATTTTCCCCCTACAACCTTCCTTCCACCATGCAAATCAATAATCTCTGTCTTATTCTGCTAAAGGGCTCTCATTTCCTGTTTTATTGCATCTTTGTATTTAGGCTGCAATAAAGTTTCAGACACAGGATGAAATATATGTGGAATCCAAGGATTAAATAAAGCTCGAATTGTGACCATAGAGCATGATAAGCTACAAACTTACTGATGGGATGTCTAGTACCTATGCGAAAAGCAATAGGGAATCAAGATCATAAGGAAGAGAACCTATTTCAGGAAAGGATCTTTGATCCATGTTGTGCGCCAGAGGGGTAGCGGTAACTTTTGGTCCTTTTTTCTTCCTTACAAAGAATTCTCCTTTCCAAAATTTGTCCCAATGTGGTACTTTGGGATCACTTCCACTTGTTGTCTCCTCAATCTCTTCTTTATGGTCTTCCTCCCCCATACAAGGTAGAGGAAGAGGATTCTCTGTGCTCTCTTCATTACTTGGACACTCCACCTGAAGAGGGCACTGAGAGAGAGCACCAAAGGTGCTAGAAGCAAAGAAGGTGACATCCATAGTAACTATGGATGCTCCTTTAGAGGAATCATAGCATTTGTACCCTTTCTGAGTGGCAGGGTACCCTATAAATACACACTTTGCTTCCTTAGCTTAAAGTTTGTCACGCCTGTCTGAGGGAATGTGATTATAACAGAGACAACCAAATGTCCTTGGATGCACAAGAAAAAGCTTACCATTAGGACATAGAGTTTGGTAAGGAGAGTTGCTCCCAAGGATAGGTGTAGGCATGCGGTTAATGGGATAGCTAGAGGTGAGAACATCTTCACGCCATTGGTGTTTGGGAACATTCATGCACAATAATAAAGATCTGAAGACCTCAAGAAGGTGATGATTCTTCCTCTCAGCCACTTCATTTTGTTGTGCAGTGTAGGGGCAAGTGGAGTGCACTCAATGCCATGCATCCTTAGATAAGATTGTAGATCGTGGGAGGAGTACTCCTCCATTATCAGATATAGGAATCTTAACTTTAGTCTTTAATTGAGTCTCAACCCACGAATGATAGAAATGAAAGATCACACTGACCTCCCCCTTTGGTCTTTATCAGAAAGAGGGTGGTGTATTGAGTACACTCATCAATAAATGAAACAAAATAGCAATACCCACCAACAGAGACGAGGGGAGGGCCCTCAAACATCAAAATGAACAATTTGAAAAGGCACATCACATTTACTAGATGAAAGAGGGTAAACGGTTTAAGTATGCTTTAACAAATGAAAAGTATCACATGGGAATGTTTTATATACAGAAGCATCAAATATGGATGGAAACAAAATATGTAGATGCCCTAGCCTTCTGTGCCATAGATGGGAACTCTCCAAGGATATAGATTTAGTAGTAGCTGCAGCAATACTCAGTGGCTTTGAGTCTTCAAAGATGTAGAGACCCCTCTCCTCACACTCATGGCCAAAGTCCTCCCTGTAGTTAGGTCCTGATACAATGCAATAGGAAGGAAAAATATTATGATGCAGTTCATATTCTTAGTAAGCTTGCTAACTGAAAGAAGACTACGAGGCATTTGAGGAATGTTTAGGGTAGAGGAAGAGACAAACTACCAAGGTGTACATTTCCTTCCCCCTGCATAGGGACAAGGGAGCCACCTGCAGCACGGATATGACAAGGAGAGGACCTAGGAGAAATAAAATCAATTGCAGTAGACAAATAGACATACCCGACCTATGGTCTGTGGCTCCTGAATTAATAATCCAGGAGGATTGGGAAGAAGTAGTGGCATGGGCGGGCCTAATGGTACATGTCTCGGCAATGTGGGAGGATGAAGCCTGACTGGAGGAAGCTCTGAGGCTAAGGTACTCTTGATACTCTCTCCGTGATAGTGTCACTAAAGGTGATGCCTGAGATGTAAAGCAGCAGTTGGCTGATGCACTGTAGTAGGTGCCTAGGATCCGGAATCCTCCTAAAAACATATGCTCTACCTGTCTAAGTAGATGGGAGCTGAGGCCTCCCAATCAAATGTCCTTTCTTTGTGCACCAAACCCAATCCCAATCCCAGAACCCCTATCTTTTCCTCCTCCGGGCAAAATGAGTAGCGAGGTCATTGAGAAGATTTCGGATGATCTTGTGGCATTCACCTGCAGCACAGAGTTGAAGAGGGTTGGTGAGTCGACTAACAAGAGTGCATGGGCCAATCATGAGAGAGTGCTCACTTGAGTTCCTGTATTTCCGACCGATATCGCGATCACATTTCATCGGTGATGAATTCCTTCGGGTCCGGGAGAGTTGATGAGAAGCTTCAAAAATATTTGGTAGAGTGGGTTGGCGAGCCGGGTTATTGGGTCGTCAAGGAGAGGTTTACTGTGTGCGTCCCGCTACAATCGACCGAGATGATGATCATACGTCACCAGGTGCCGAGATTGTTTGGGCTAGTTGTAAGGAGTTCCATCGTTCGGGTCCCAATACACTTGATCAGTACTCCATGCGTGTTCCATCGGTGATAAAACATTTTTAATCTGAGAGAATGACGGGGGACGCCAAGATCGAGAGCCTTGGATTTGGGCCACAACAAAATTTATTTTCAGCTTCAGAAAGGGCCTAAAGGGTGTACATAGTCGATCGATCGACCCAGGCTTTTGATCGATCGATTGTGGACAGGGGGAGTCTCGCTTTTGGTGAATTTCGGTGCTCAGTCGATCGATCCAATACAAATTTTTGATCGATCAATTTTGGCCTGAGACTTCGTACGATTTATATTTATATAAGTCGATTGATCGATAATAGAATCGATCGATCGATTTGTCGTGGAGTCAAATACGCTAAAAGTCGAAATTTTGTTTCTATGGGCAAACTTGTCGGTTTTTGAGTTTATTTGTTTTAAGATTTTCTTTTTGTGAGGCTTTCTATATAAGGTTTTTAAACAAACAATGTAATTAACTATTGATTATGAATGAAAAATATTTTGCTTCTGCTTGAGATGAGCAATTTTGAAGAGTGAATCTTCTCTCCCGCGAAGGGTTTGGTGTGAAGCCAAGGGTGCGAAGCCCACAATCTTCTATCTTTTATCTCTATTTCGATTTGTCTTTTCTCTGTTTTATTTTCTGAGCCCATAAATCCCATTTCTTCCCATTTCAAATTAAACCTACCGAATTCCAAAACCCTAGCCATTATTTGAACCATTGAATCGACCTGATTCAATAAACCCTAGATCTCACCTGAACCATTAAACCATTCCGAATCACAACACCTTGAGAAAACTAGCGTTCCCATTTTGATTGAAGATTGATGCCCTAATCTTGAAGCGGCTTGAGTTTTATCTCTAGGATCCTCCTTCCGCGAGACTAACGGATCTAGCGCAACAGACTGGACCCTACCCGAACTAACCCGATCATCCGAGCAGAAAATCATGGAACCCTAAGGAACCACGATTATTTTAAGGTTTGTTGCTTCATTAATTTAGTTTAATTTCGGCAAATATTCATTTTCATTATCACTCATGTAGTTTAGGGTCATCGTCCCGCACCACTCGGCCTCCAAATCGTCCTCCACCACGACCTCAGGATTCAGAGAATGTAGGAAGCATAGTATGCTTGGGTGCCTGAACTGATGCATCCATAAGTCTCATACGAGTCTTCTCTCACTGAAGGAGAGAGTACAGTGTGCCTAGAGGAGGTAGCTCCTCTCTACTCAAATGCTGGTCCGAACATGCTCAAACTCAAAGTTGAACCCTCTAAGTAGGTAGAAAATCTTCTTGTGTCACAGTCTTCCCTTTGGAACTTCATGCATTGAATACGCTGACAATGGGCACATGGTGGCTTCACAGAACACTCACCACACTTGCCACTCCTGTAGTGAGCTAGCTCATCCAACAAATCACGTAGCTGAGTATAGAAGCCTCCAACTGACTTCCCACCTTGACGTATCTGACTGATCTTTTTGGTGAGGTTAAATACGTTGGCATAATCATCCTTCTGGACATAGGCTTCACAGATGATCACCCATAGTTGTCTAGCTGAAGAGATACATAGAACAACTGCTAATAGAAGCCTGCATCGTGTGTAATGATCGAATATATATATATATATATATATATATATATATATATATATATATATATATATATATATATATTTATAAGTAATTGAGATTATATTGATAACCAGCAAAGTGCTGAATAGAACAATACAAAAACAGGGCAATCAAAAAGGAGACGACAACAGAAAAAACATAACAAACAGGAAGGTACACCAGGAAAAAAGATAAAAAGCCCCTAGAAATGTAGCAACCCCCAACCCACTCCCTCATTAACTCGGGTCCTAGGGATCATATTCTTCTCTGATCATTTTGCTGCCCGTGGGGTCCCATAGACATACCAAATCTTTGACAACTTTCACTATTATCCCCACCGGTTTACTTTTCTGCTCGAAGATTCTCATGTTCCTCTCTTGCCAGATACACCAAATGACTGCGAAGAAGGTCACCGTCCATTTCTTCCCTATCTGGCCTTCCAGTCTAACTGCATCCCATGCCAAATAATGAAGTTAAGGCGTGGCTGGAATGACCCAGTTCATGCCAAGCAGGTTCAGAACAATACTCTAAATCTTGAACGCCGCAGCACAGTGGAGGAAGAGATGTGCGGCAGACTCCTCCCCCTTGGGGCACATGATGCAGCGATTGGTGATGTCTTTCCCTCTTCGAATGAGTTGATCCATCGTTAGCACTCTGTCTTTGAATAATGTCCACGCGAAGAACTTAATCTTGAGGGGGAGGTAGCTCCTCTCTACTCAAATGCTACTCCCTCAAACATTTAATTCTTGATCTTTAGTGCTGACATATTTCCTCTTCAGTTTCTTTCCTTTTGTATCTCTTTCAAGGCCTTCTTCGTTTTTCTTTTTCTCGACTTCCAATATAAAATCAAGAATGTTTTATAAGTATATGGCTTCCACAGCAACAGTGCTTCTTTCACCTTGCTCCTTGGGCGACCCTAAATTCTTCAACCACATCGTCTTCATCATAGGTTGGCTTTTCATTAATGCTTGGTCTTCATAGAGAATTGGATCATTTTTTTTTCTGGTAGGTAAGCTGAGCTCAAACCTGCGACCATGAGGTTGCAATATTGCCAACCTTCCACTGATTGGGCCTTTGTCAAATTAGTGGATTCTCCTACTATTAACTTGAACAGGAGAAGGGCCAACTTACCAATTACTAAACCCCCAATGTTTGAACATCTTTTCAACAAGTTTATCCTGTTAGTTAAGAATGGAAATAGTTTTCCTCAAAAATCATATCGTCTTTCAAGTCATGTCGGTTAGTACAATTGGAAGCCCTTACGACACTCCATACGTGGATGAATGATTTAGATTTTTCTGGAGATCATGTACTCCTTGCTTTTTCACCGGCATGCACATTTTTTGGTAATTTCGGATTCTACATGAGATTTGTAAACAGGATACTTCTCAAATTTTGAATGTGACAAACTATTACGTTCTAGTACCAAATACTGTTGGAGATATCTATCCTTCTACATTTTTATTTACAAGGTTTCTCAAAGAAAATGCTACTGATCTTGAAAAAGCTTCATAGAGAAATCTTCAAATAGTGAAGATTTCCTTGTATGGGTTTCACAACTCACAAGAGAAACACCCAAAGGAACTAATTCTTATTCTCAATTAAAAAAAATTTAATTTATAGACTCTATGAAACAAATGCTTCCAAGTAAAAATTACTGGGCCCAAATCCAAGTAGATTTTATAAACATAACATAACTGAAAATCAGGAAGAAACTACCAAAGCAAAGTTATAAAGTAACTGAACTACCACCAATGTTTTACTAATTTGATAAAACAAACATATTAAATGCTGGAGCTCTGAAGTTTTTAAAAATAGAAATCTCGAATCGTAGATTCTGTAGACTTTATTTTTCATAAATTGGACAAGGTGAAAATTCTTCCCTTAAAAAAATTATGAATATCAAGCTGCAGCATTGGGCCAGGCGGTTAATCCAGTGCTTAATTTGAAGTGAATGGTGAAATGCCTTTTCAGGCTACAGATTGTTTCAAATATTTAATATAGAGGACACTATGCTTTTGTTACATGAATAACACACTCTGAAATATTTAGTGTGATTTTCATAGATTAATGTTGTGTGCTTCCATTATTTCAGGTCTTTTATGGCCTTCACCTAAGTTACTTGCCTAATAATTTTCAAATAGTAGTTTCTCATCTTCATGTACTATTCTTTCTTGTTGGTTGGCGCACAGCGTATAGATTTTTGTTAACAGCTTTCCTTTTCAATCCCCTCTTTTCAGGTGGGTTACCTTTCAGCTTCCATAAGATCAGTAGCAGATGCTAGGGTTGGGGACACTATTACCCACTTTGGGAGAAAAGCGGATTACTCTTTACCTGGATATGAGGAAGCCACTCCTATGGTATTCTGTGGCCTGTTTCCTGTTGATGCAGACCAGTATGGACATTTTTCTTGGTATATTAGCTTTAAACATTTGGTGTTTCTATACCTCTACTTTACTGATTTATTGCAAAATAACGTTTTTCGTAGGTTTCCTGAGTTGCGTGATGCATTGGAAAAGCTCCAACTTAATGATGCAGCCTTAAAGGTGTGCACTCCAATTTTTTTGCTGATGGATGGTTTGTTATTATCCATATTCCCCATTTCTTTTTATCTTTAGTAAGTGATAAAAAGTCATTAGTGACAAAGGATGTTATGCCCATGTTTATTTTTCCAATTCAAATTGTTTGTACATTTGATCTTGATATAACTAATAATTTATTTTTTTGACTTACCTAAATATAAGAAATCACACTTGTCTTTGTTTTGTTTTTTCAATAAATTTAAGAAACTTTATTGCAAAGCCCGTAATGTTCTTCCTCTCTCTCTCTCTTGTTTAGGTGCCTAGGCTTCACCATCATATCTGTTTACCAGTCCTAGTTTACAAAAGTATTCACCCAGGCCTTGTTTGCAAAAGTATTCATCCAGTGATTGTTTACAACCAAGATCTCACCTTATAAATAGCGGCATAATTATTCATCCATATGCTTTATGGAACATCTAAAATTGTTATACAATGCATAGGCTTGGACAGGGTAGCTATTTACTTCTAATGAAGAAGAGTGCCAAAGTTTGGGTTTCAAAACTGGTGTACAATGAAGAGAATAAAGAAAAAGCAGAAATAGTTTGGAGCTTGAACCTTCAACCAACAAAGAAAAAGCTTTTTTATTAGTAAAATTCAGGTAAAAATTATATAAAGTGGTCTATTATCCCATACATTTGATAGCACCCACACTTTTAACACAAACCTATGTGAGTTCTAATAGGAAAACTAAATATAAGTAACTCAAAAAAATAACCTGAAGTGAGACATGTGTGGGTTGTTAAATTATAGCCTCTCGTGAGTGTCAAACTTTGACCCATATGATTTTAGGCTTTGTCTACTATAGGTAATGGTTCTTCAGGAAAAAATACATGGGATGATGTCATGCTGACATCACCTCACTAAAAAAACCTCACAATGAGAAGTCCATGCAAGCAAATTAGCAAAGTTTGTGAGAAATTAATGTCCGTAAAAAGTTTCTAAAAGAGATTTCTCTCTTAGAATTATTCTATTAGCTCAGCATGTTTTTCATTGCAGATGTAATATACCAGTTATGTTAACTTTTTAAAATTCACTGCTGATTATTTTACGTATTACAGTTTGAGCCTGAAAGTTCTAGTGCCATGGGTTTTGGCTTCCGATGTGGATTCTTGGGTCTTCTCCATATGGAAATTGTTCAGGTCAGATAAGTTATTACTTTCTCGTTGGTTTCCTTTTGTGTCATGGTAGGATCTCCCTGATAAATAACAGTGCTGAGCATCTGAAATATGCGGAGCCTGATAGAAATTACTTTTTTCAGGAAAGGCTTGAGAGAGAGTACAACCTAAACCTGATAACTACTGCTCCAAGTGTGGTTTACCGAGTCAACTGTATAAATGGTGATACTGTAATATCTTCTTGAACCTTTACTCACGTCCTTACTAAAGTTTCAGTCAAAGCTATGTTTACTGCCAAGGTATCTAACTTGGGATTGGTATTGGGTATCGGCCGATACGGATTTTTTTTTTAAGAAGGTGAAACAACTTAAACAAAAATATATTAAAATCAAGGGGTTATCGACCGATACCCGATACGATCAACTGGTACGACCCCATATCGGCCGATACCGATACCAGATACCGATACGATCCCGATACTGGTATCAGGGTGGTATCGGTATCGGGTTCCGGTGAAACCGATTCGTATGGCCAATACGTATCTGTATCGGCTGAGTCTTGATACCATGTTTACCGCTACATGCAGCAGGATACTTTGATCTTCTTTATGTTATTTGAACTCTAGTATGCTCTCGGTCATTCTCTTAAGGTTGTTTTGTTTCCTTGAGCATAATTTTCCTCATTTCCATCTGCATAAGTGTGGCATAAGTTCATCGTCATGCTTAATTTAGTCAGTTTAAGAGGATATGGTAGAATCTATTATCCTCTCTTTGTTTTAATGGCTACTAACTTCAAAAGGCGCACATATTTTTCAGCTGTCTCTTTGTACATTGTCTTGTAACTGCATTATTATAAGTGTCTCAGTGACCTATAATAACTATCTAATTTCACTTTCCTAGGTTACCGGTTTATACTTAGAAAGAAGGAAAGAGTGATGGGGACTACTAACCATTTTCAATTAATTTGCAGTGTATGGAAGAAGCTGTTAGTTTATAATATTTGACAGGACACTCCATTTTTAAAAACATTTGACGCAGGACAACGACCCTAAAATGCGGAATATGATTTTTATGCAGATTTTGCCCGAAATTAATGAAATTAAATCAAGTTTAATCGCAAAATTATCTTTGATACCTTTAGGGTTTTGCAGAAATTTGATGGGTAGATCACACGAGATCCACGTAGGGTCCAGTCCGATGCGCAAGTACTTTTAGAGTTGAGGCGAGATCGGCTTAGAGATAAGACTCTAGCTTTTCTAGGCTTAGGCGCTCGTCTTCGATCTGATGTAAATTCACGGATTTCAAATTGGGTTGCAAAAGGGATTTATGGTTTGTAAAGGGCTTATGGGTTTAGATCGGTTTATGGTTTTGGAACGGGTGTTGACTTTGTGTGGTTTAGGCTTCAAAACAAGTTTAGGGTTTCGGGGATCACAAGGAAGAAATTAGGCTATTGTTTAGAGAAGCACGCAGAGATTTAGATAGCAAATATAATAAAGAAAATAACAATGGCTTTTGGGAATCACTCCTTTGGCCTTACACCAAACCCATCTCAGGCAAAAAATATTCAAGCATAAAAGCATTCAATATTCAATCAACTAATCACATTGCTTAGTTTAAGGACCTTTTATAGGAGGTTTTATAATAAAAGAAAACCCTAAAACGAATATTAAATAAAGACAAATAAACCCTTGAAACAAACGTTCGAAACTCAACTCCTAAAACAACTAAAATAACTCGGCACGATTTCGATCGATCGAAATTGAATTTCGTTCGATCAAAATTCTCATATACATAAAATATCGCCGTTGGCATTTCGATCAATCGATTTTTCTGTGCTCCTTCAATTTCCAGAATTTCATCTTTCCCTAGCTTTGACTTCCATAACGCTGCTTCTTTCTACGCCGATAGAAACGATGCGGTCCGAATCCAATGTCCATGTATGTGACGTCCCCGTCACGTTTTCTATGTGGGAAACATGTTTCAGAATGTATAGGGAAATGATCTCCTAACTCGAGTCATGGGACATAAACTCATGACTCGAGCTCCTATTGGCTGCATGTCATTTCAGCTGCATTTGAAAATTCAACTGAAAAACATGCAGCCAATGGGAGCTCGAGTCATGGGTTTTTGTCCCCCCATGACTCGAGTGAGGATCTTACCAATATATATATATAGTAGTCATATAGTAACGTGAAACGCTACTTTCAAGTGCTAGATCACATGCCACGTGGCCCATTATCGTGAGTTACTCGACATCCTGTAAGGGTTAAGCTTGTACCCTATGTTTATTTTATTATTTTTTGACTTGTTTGCCCTCAAATCATAGGTGAAAATGTTGCGCTTTGCTGCCCAAACATGGTGCATTGAATTTTTTCCAACTTTGAGCCAAGATTCAATGGTGGAAATGCACCCTTTTTAGTGATTTTGTTAAATAGCACCTAATCGACCTTGGGTAAGTTGTTGTGGCACTTGATCCTAGGTTGGGTGCGACACGTTGCCCAGCTGTCTTTTGAAGGTAGTGGCTAAATGCTTCCATTGTGGGTAGCATCCTGGCCCTCATATATATACATATATCTATATATATATGTATATATATATATATATATATATATATATATATATATATATATGAGGTCCAGGACGCTACCCACAATGGTAGCATTTGAACACTGCACTAAAACCCGTTTTCCCATGTCACATGGCAATCAATGCCCTCTTAGCTCCTCTACGGTTCACCCCTCCCTAGGGGTTTGTAGCAAATAAATAATGTACGACCTTAATCTAATGGTGTGAATATGAAGTTTCACTGTTCACTTTCAACAATAACACACATTGAATACTGTGGGCAGCAATGATTAAAATGGTTTTTTTTGTTTTGTTTTGTTTTTTTTATTTTTATTATTTTTTGTTTAGGGTCTTGGATCAACCTTGTACACGTCCAGATGACACCCTAATAATATGAGCATAGAGTTGAAATCTGCCATCGAGTTACTCTGTGTGTGTGTGTGTGTGTATAATTGTATTGCGTGTTTGCATATTTGGTTTTGGAGGGAAGCCATGTCTGGCACTTCATATCCCTGTTAGACATTGATGCATAAGCTTGATCTAAGTCACGTAGTTTTTTTTATCATATTGGCTGCAATATAAGAAGGATGTAAACACTACATTATTAATATATAAAAATACTCTGCTGAGGGTTTGTTAAACTATACAGAGATGGAGAAGAAGAGGGAGAGACGGGAAGGGAGATGGCCCAAATGACTATGTTGTTAATTGTCTTTTTTTGATGATCAGCGAGAATGCTTCTTTAGATAGAGGCTTATAGGTTTACATTTGCAAACACATACTAAGGATATAACTATCCAAAAAAATAAATAGCTAGGAAATAAATTAATTAGGAAATGTCGAACTAACCTAAATTCCATATTTGGAATGATCCCAAACATGAAAGATAACTAATGGTAGGTATACATATATATTTTCACACCAATTACATGTATGCAATCAATAACTAAAAATGCCTGTGATAACGATGATGCTCGAACTTGCCCGTAGCTGCTTGTCACCTCTTTATCTAACAATGTTTTAAGTCTTGTAAGTTCGAAACTTGTATGCTTCAACACTCTCCTTGAAATTGATAAGGGTCACTTCATCTTGGTGCAAATACTGTCATTCGATGATCATAACTAAATACTTCTCTACAAACGGAAATATTTTATGTATTTAGGACATTCCTAATTGATGAATCCTATTTTCATCCTCCATCTGTAGATCTAAACCCTTGCATTGATATGTTGATTTATTTCTGGATTTTCATGTTCTTCAAACTGTTGATGACTCGAAGTACGATAAATGGGTATTCCTATGTTGGTGTGTATGTGTTGGACCTTTGGTTTTGTACCATGTTGGGAGTGATTGTATTTGGGGTGTGTGTGTGTGTGTGTGTAGTATTTCTTAGTTAATATAGAAGCTAGTGAGAGACAGCGTAACTAAGTTATTCTCCCACCTCTCACTCTTTCTCCTTCATCTTTAATTCCAACCTTAACCCTAACCCTAAACTTAAACCTCATATCTTAACTAGGGCTGTCAATGGGTCGGGTCCGGTCAAGCCCAAAATTTTAGCTGCTCGACGGGTTAAGCACATATGCTCGACCTAACCCGACCCGATGGTGCACTTCGACTCGACCTGACCTGACCAGAAAATTAATCAGACTCGACGCCTGACTTGAAAACCTGACCTAATTCAATTAAAACCTCTAATCCTTTGAATTATGTGTAAAATATCAGGTCGGGTTAACCATACCCGTCCTGACTTTTGCCCAATCCGACCTGACCTGACCTTTGGAGTCCACTCAATTCTACCTGATGCTTCATGTCCGACTTGATTCGACGGGTCCATTATGTCCCAATCCTGCAAAAGACACGGGTTGGGGGGGGAGGGTATCGGGTTGACCTGACGCATTGACAGTCCCAACCTTTACTTTCAAATACTAAACCATAGACATATTATAGATCTCTTCTTAGTATCGAAGTAGAACGATCTGCACATTTACTGCTGACTTTAGCATGACGTCATGTTGATGTCAGTAGGTCAACATTTGACCTCGAATGATGAAATCAGTTAAGGAGTTTTGATTGAAATGTCGTCATGATCAAGTTTAATACTGAAGACTTATTTGATTTGAGGTCATTTTGAAGGTGTATCAGACTATTTCTTTAAATCTTGGGATTTATGGTTTCAAGGTTTCTGAACTCTGCATGATCAGAAAACATGACATGCCTCATATGGTTTTGATCGAGATAGTGTACTACATCCTCTCAGGTTAGCTCTGTGATTTAAACATTTTGATACATGATGAAATCAGTTAAGGAGTTTGGAAGGTGTTTCGATGCAACTTGTGAATTGATAAAATTAGACCAGTTTCACGGCTCTTTTTTTCTTGACACTAGAAGCTATGATTTGTTGGCTCTTTTTTTCTTGACACTAGAAGCTATGATTTGTTGGCTGTGGATGCATTGGTTTTGCATTGCCTTACATTAAGATTTAATAGCAACTGATTTAGAGTGGTGTTGAAGCTATAGTGAAGATTTTTCTTAAAGATAGGGCATCATTTTTCTTTCTAGATTTCATGTGTTCTAGAAACTGGTTTACATTGGTCTTAGTGAATGTGCTTGAGCATTTGTGAGAACTGTGATGGATGCTATTGTTACAGATGTCATTGCACCGTGGGGGTTTGATAAAATACCAATGAGGTTATCTGACTGTTGCGGGGAAGTGTGTTAAGGGTTGTGAGAGTTATAGTTTGATTTCATACTTCATGTTGAGGATTTATTTTGTTTGAGACTGCTTTTCCCCCTTGATTTGATTATTGCTGAGGGCTGCCATGGCCCCTACTTCTGCTTTGTCTCGCCCACGTCACAGCATGTTACTACCGAACATTGGTTATTGAGTCTGGGCTACTACCCATATGACTGGAGATTCTCAGAATTATTCATTGTACTCACCTCCATCATCATCATCCTCTCAGGTTCAGTTGACTGATGGTTCATCACCCCTGTTATAGGAGATTGTACCATTCCACTATCTCCTTCCCTTTCTTTATCTTACATGCTTAATGTTCCTCATTTATCGCCAACTTTGCTTTCATTTAAGAGTCTTGCTAAAATTTGAAATTGTTCGATTATGTTTTATCCTTCCTATTGTGTTGTTCAAGATCTTGCCGCTAAGAGGGCTGTTGGTAAACGCATTGAGAGAGGTGGCATATACTATTTAGTGTGGATAATAAATGTCTTTCTGCTTCATTTGATCTCTCATCTTGCTGCCATTTCCTATTAATGCCACACCCCTGAATACCCATTCTCTACGATATGCCAAATTAGGACATGTTAAATTTAAATCCTTATGCTCTTTAATTCCATCTTTTAAGACTGTTTGCATGTCTCCTATGTTTCAATGCCAGATTTGAACCCTTTCAAAACGGAGGTGCAGTTCTCCTTTTGATTATCCCTCTTTTATTATCTCTCTTGAAGGGTTTCATTACTATGTTGTTTTAATTGATCACTACAACCGTGTTACTTCGGTCCATCTCATGAAATATAATGATGATGTACTCTCTAAATTGCAGGAGTTCTATTTTATGGTTCAAACTCAATATAATGCTTCTATTAATATATTTTGTTTTGGTAGTTAGGGGGAAGTACGCTTCTCCTTCATTTACTCGATATCAGAGATCATACGATTGTGCGTCAAATTTTGTATCACAATAGTCCTCAAAATGGAGTTATTGAGTGCAAAGATTGAGATTATTGAAGTCACACGGTCTTTATTGGTTCGTATGCATGTGCCAAAGACCTACTAATCAATGGCCTTCCGGTTAATCGTGCTCATTCGAGGATTCTTGTAGGTCAGACTCCTTTGTTAATCTTACATCCTAATTGATGGGGACATCACACAAAGCAAGACAGGTGAAAGCGTGAAGAGAAAACAAGAAAGAAAGAAGAAAGAGGAGCAGCACCGTCAGTCTATGACGGACGTCCGTGACCCTTATGACGGATGTCCGTAAGCTCTTGACGGATGTCCGTGAGAATGAGTGCTTACTGGTTTTGTGTGCGCATTGAAGGCGACGAACATCCATGAGACGGGTCCACCGAACGACGAATTTTCGGGAAATTTCTATTTTTTTATTAAAAGTTGTCTTTTAGTCTTATTATTTTAGGAGTCTTCTAATTTCGTATTAGGGTTTTATTAGCCTATATAAAGGCCTGTAAAGACATTATTAAGGGGAATTGATTATTGAATGAAAAGAGAGTTGCTTTTATGCAAACCCTAAAAAGCTTGAGAAGAGTTTTCAATCGAGGGAGTGAATCTTTCATACCTTGAGGAGTGAGCAATCGTTTCTCGTGCGACTTGGTGCGAAGCTGACGTACAGCCGTGACGTGAAGCCTTGGAAATCTATCCCTTTTATTTCTATCTTTCTAGATCATTGGTAGGTAATATGTTCCTTATTTCCATTAATAAAAAGATCAAATTCCCAAAACCTTATTCCTTGATATCTTTAATTTTACCCTTTTATTGAGTTATTTCTTCAAGTTTTATTTCATCCAAAATCCCCGAGGAGTCAAGAGACGATATTGTAATTATCGCTTGATGCCCTAAACTAGAACGAAACTTGAGTTCCCTCATCGGAGCCGTTTTTCTAGATCGGGAGATCTTCGTGCATGTGAACGCTAAAATGAATTAATCGAATTGTTTTATTGAATTCATTTAATGAATTTCATGTGTTGAATGATTTTGAATATTTCCACTATTCAATTCATTCTAAAGTTATTCTTAAATTCGCATATTAGGATTTTAGCGTGTCGTCCCGCATCACTAATGATCACATGTTCCTTATTGAGCCTTGGTTATGGGTTTACTTATTTTGTTCATGACCTTCGTCCTAATCGACATAAATTTGATGATCATCCCATTCTTTACTTCTGTGGACACTACCTTTTTTGGGTGTTGATATAGATGCTATGATACAAAATAATGTTGATTTTTTACTTATATGGACATTACCTTTTTTGAGCATGTGCCTTTTCTCTAGTAAATGGAAGACAAGAAAAAATAAGTCTAAAAGTAATAATTGTACGAAATTATACTTTTGACTGCAGTTGTACTTAAAAGATTTTGTTGATGGTGTAAAAGTTCATTTCCATTTTAATTATTTCAGTTATTTTCTTTTCTATTCTAAACCCATGTTGCCAGGTTCTTTGATCAGACTGAGGTTACACCCTGAAGTCTATGTAAGTGGATTTGGGGGCGTGACAATTTACCTATTGCACTTCGCAAGGGGGTTGGTTGTTGTTTGACACTATATTCTCTTGCTAAGTTTGTGTGCTATCAGGTTGTATCTTCGTCTTACAGGGCTTTCTCTTTGATATTGATACTATTTCTATACCCCGTATTTTCCATGTAACCCTTTCTCCTCTTGCATAGAAAGCTGCTGTGGTGGATGAGATGAATGCCCTCGAAAGTAATCACACTTGGGAATGGCACCCCTTCCTTCTGGAAAGAAGACTGTGTGAGGCAATTGGGTGTTTTCTATTAAGGATAATCTTGATGGGAGTGGTGCTAGATATAAGACACGCCTTGTTGCTCGGGGATGCACTCAGACATATGAGATTGATATGATGTCGCATTTGCGCCAATGACTAAGTTGACTTCAATGTGAGTTTTGATCTCCATCGCAGCCAATAAAATTGGCCCGTGTATCTACTTGATGTGAAAAATCTCTTTGGTGATCTCAAAGAGAAGATTTATACGGAACCTCCACGCTACTTCCTGCTTTAGGGGGTGATTGTGGAAGTATGCATGCTTTGAAAATCTATATATGGTTTGAAGCAATTGCCTCAAGCTAGCTTTCAACCTTTCATTGTAGTCACCATTGGTATGGGATTTCAGAGATGCCATTCGAAACATACGATCTTTTATCATTCTGGTCTTGCTGGCCATACTATTTTGCTGATATATGTTGATGATATAATGATTACGGAGAGATGACTCTTCTTTCAGTTTTGAATTGGACACATTTCGATCTGTATAGACTTTGTGAAAGTTGGTCAAAGGATCTTCCATGGCATCCACATCTGTAGGAGCTATCCCAAATTCTCAGTCACAGAGACCTTGAAACCTCCCTGGATGTCCCAAAAATTCAATGATTTGGAGGGTCTTGTTAAAGTGCCCAGGAGCATCAAATGCTCAGCATTTTGAGGGCTTTGACTATATTTATTTGTTTGTTTATTTTAACCCAAATGACCATCTAGAGTATCCAGTACGTAGTTAAGCATATCCTGAGCAATAATGAGTTATTTATTAATCTATTGATAATTTCTGCATTTCAGAAGGCTGGAAAAATGCTTTTCTTTAAGGAAGGCAACGAATTCCCCAAGTACATAATTGTAACAAAAATCAATAGGATTATGAAGGATCTTAAGATTTGGAAATTATAAATAAGTAAAATACCTATATTGCATATAATGTGGTCCTCTTCTAATCCTTAAAAAACCAAGTTAGCATGTCAATAACAAATCCTTTGCCTTTCCTCATGCATTATGTCCATTATCAGAATCATGTTGGAATCATTACTTGGATAGTTTGTTGGAGATCTTCTTTGTTTTTTCCTTGTGCAATAGTATCATTGATTCGTGCTAGATGAAATTAAGGACTTCAACACTATTTAAGGCGTCTTCTCATTTTTTATCACACAAGTTTATGAAATTTGAAACATATAACATAATTTTATCATTGTGGATGTTGTTAACACAGGTTGAGTGCTCTAATCCATCCATGCTTCCTGAACCTGGAAAGAGGAGGTCCATTGAGGAACCTTTTGTTAAGGTTTTTCTGTTAGCTATTTTTCTTTTATCCCACAGTTACTTTTTTGGGTTTTTTGCATTTATTCCCTTGAGATATGTCGTATTTCCACTCTGGCCCCCGTGCTTTACCTATTTACATTGCGGCCCCTTGCTTTTATGTTTCCTTTACTTATTACCCCTACAATGATGGATTCTCCGACAAAATATCCTTTGACGGCTTTGAAACAGTTGATGGAGATTGTTTCTCTCCCCAATCTTTGATCTAATTGATATTGAGCTCATGGATCTACAATCAAACGGTCAGATTTTGATTTCACATGGTACACATATAAAAGTGATCTAAGAACCAAATTTGATGTACACCCATGATCATCATGTGGAATCAAAATCTGGTTGCCTGGTGGCAAGCTTCTGATCTCAAGATTCACTGGGTGGAAGATTGTAGTGAAAAACGATCTCCATCTTCTGATTCCGAGAAGTCAAAGATTAGTTGTGTAACAGTCGCGACTGATCCGTCACTATAAGGGGTATTAAGTAAAGGAAAAACAAAACCAAGGGCCACAGTGTAAATAGGTGAAACACCAGGGCAGGGGTGGGGGGTTGCAGACTTCAAATAAGACATGTATCTCAGGGGGATAAATGCAAATATCCCTACTTCTTTCTGCATATCAAAAAGGTCACCCCTACAATTCTTCTGCTTGAAATATTTGTTGATTCTATGATGGAATTTGTAGATTGAAATGCTCACACCAAAAGATTATATTGGCTCTGTTATGGAGCTTGCTCAAGAACGAAGAGGCGTGTTTAAAGAAATGAAATATATCACAGAAAATAGAGCTGCAATACAATATGAGTTACCACTAGCAGAGGTAACCTGCCTTCATTCTTTATTTTTCTCATGGTTTGATGGTTGATTTGCGGTCATGGGTTACAATGAGTTAGATTAGATTGCTTCTGTTTTGCATGTTGTTGAAATAAATATTTTTGAATTACATATGTTCCTTCTTTGATTTATTATGCAGATGGTTGGGGATTTCTTTGATCAGCTGAAGTCTAGAAGCAAGGGTTATGCTAGCATGGAATACTCTTTCTCGGGGTAAATATTTTCCATACAATTCTTGTCTTTCTAATATAATGAGTAATATTTGTTGTGCATTTTATTATTGTGTGGAAGAAGAATCTTTGGGCATAGGGACATTCATTTCGTGACTGTTTGATGTTGTCAATAATTGAACAAATTTTATAGGACCCAACTCTACAGACCGTCACTTAAACACCAAGATGATGTTTATAAGTTATTACACCGTCAATGGTTTAAGAGGTGGGTGATCCGTACCGACAAAGTGATATATCAAAGATTGAAGTGCAACAGGCCCGAAAACAATGTTGTAGGGAGGTTTATACCATCCGATCTGTGGACTATAATATCAATTGTTGTTTTTTGTTTTAATGGCTGATATTAAAGTTCACCAATTGAATGGTTCACATCCACTAATAGGCATTTTTTGGGGCTGAGACATGTTCCAATGATAGATTGCGACTTGGAAAATTTAGATTGATCACAGATGTGCACCACATGCATAATGATAAATCACCCTTCAATGGTGTGAGATAAAATGTCTAATTTTAAAGGTGTAAGATCATTTAAACACCATTTTGGTGTTTAAATGTCGGTCAGGAGCCATTATCCTAAGTTTATATGTGTACCATGAATGAATGGAAAGAAGGGGGGCTTGCAACTTCCCATGATGGATGAGTTGTTTTTGGGAAGATGAGTGACTTGAAACCTCATAGATACAATTTCTTACTGCTTAGAATTCCATGTCACAAGCACGGTCATTGTGACCTTGGGGATAACTGAGATGGTGGGATCGATTGTCCCTTTCAACCCGGATTCCTACAGCATTCCAAGAGTAATTAATGAAGCCATCGGAGAACTGCGTTGTCTTATGAGCGCCACGATGACCTATCATAAGACTATACTAAGGGACCCTGATTTAGTCCCTTGATTTATTAGATGATAATTAAGGCTTTCGTATGCTTCGATTTACTATCGTAAATATATTCGATACTAGAAACACTGTCATAGTCTTCATAGTCTAGGATGATGATCAATATATCATTCAGACTTGAACAGTAGTTACAATACCTGCCTTAAGTAACACTGGGTCAACCTCAGTCATTAGCCTAGGTATATTATAAGCCAAGCCCTTACCGATAGAGGACTGATAAGACCTCCTGTGATATCCGTGATCGTTAGAAGCTAGGGTAACCTTCAAAAGTTATGATATCACGTCCTCGAGCCTTAAGACTATATGCCTGGTCCTTGGATTGTATGTTCTAACTAAGATATTGTCAATGAGGGTGTTAACTAAGTTATAAACTCTCTACTGAGAATAATTGACAATTGATAACAATTACGACAGCCTGATTACTTGCTTAACCTAGATACCCTTAGGTTTGATCTATCTCGATCATACACAGTAATAAATTCAAGTGATCAATTACGTAAGTTTGCCGAAAGCCTTGTTCAAAGAGATGGGTGTATATGTCTTTATACAAACTTAATAAATTGACCATTACAAGAGATAACAGATTACCACAAGTCCTGTGTAATAGCCTCCAATGCTTGAGCAAGTCACCTTTGAACCATCTATGAATAGAAACCATATGTCTATGGCTTTCAATTAAATTCGAACAGCAACCCTACCTTTACATGCCCTTTTTACTGTTGAGTTTAGTCCTACATTGGACAATCATAGCATTGTCTCTACGTTTGTAAGATCTTGGGCCTCTCCACTCATGTCCAAGTTTATCGTGGTATTAGAGCAGGCCTTTCTTGACTCTACGTCACCCAATACCTCTACCTTCCTTACTATGGGTGTAGTGTGCATATGCATACATATAGATAATATGGGTGTTAGTGCTAATGTATGAGTCTATGTGGATATAGATAATATGGGTGTAGTGTGTGTATGTGTGTGTGTGTGTGTGTGTGTCTGCGTAAGCACGGATAAATTTATATTTAGGTTTGGATTTGAGACAGACTTGGTTCAGTCATGAGAGACCCAAACCAATTGAAGAGTATGAGTCCTGTTGGATCCAATTTTATCTTACCTAAACCTGTACCCAATCTCCAATCAGATCTAATCGGGCTCGACTGGGTCATCTCATGGATCCAATTGGGTCAGGTCGGGTCCTGGTTGACCTAACCCATTTGCGATCCTAACAACTGGAGGATTAAATACCAAAAATATAGATAGTACGCCCCTCACTCATTGAACATTAAAAAAAAATTGTGCATGTTTTGCTTCTTTTATTTTTGAAAAACCTGATATTTTACTCTCAATTTTTTTGTTATTATTCATTGATGCCATATATGTTTTGCTTCTGCTGCTTGCTTACCAGGTATCAAGAAAGTGATTTAGTAAAGCTTGATATTCAAATTAATGGTGATTCTGTCGAACCTCTGGCAACTATTGTCCACAAGGATAAGGTGATAATTTTTCTTTTACCCCCCCACCTCTCCACTGGAAAGATGTATTCTGCTGCAATTTTAGTAAAGGATAGAAATTTGTCTTTGTGAAGAGAATGCTCCATAGTATTCTTTGTTATCTATCTTAATGATAAAATATTTAAAACTCCTGTTTCTCCACCCATTTCTTTCATGGTTTAGCCATTTTTATTCTGCAATCCTTTATGTTGTATCTTACTATATGATTGACATTGAAGTTCTGAATTTGCTCGTAAACTTCATATTGTAACACTTTCTGTAGACTTAGAGGTTTTCTTCTATCTGTTAATCCCTCCAAAAAAATACATAAATAAGTACCTTAAATGATATTCCTAACCAGATATAGGAAGAATGCTGCATTGAATGAGGTCATGGAATACATCATTTAGTAAGTTTACGCTAAATAGACCCATTCTTCGAACAACACCATGCTTTTCAGCTCACACCTATATCTAGCCAAGCTCTGTAGGGCTAAAAATTGTGTGGCAACTGTGTAATACCAGGCTGGATCAGCTCATTCTTAGTGAACCTCCTCAATAAAAAGACCAACTTGCCACTGTTGTACAAAAAAATAATCATTCTTCCCTTCTAAATGAGGTCCACGCAATGAGGTCCACTCTTTCCCAAATCCTTGAGAATAAGGTCCACGCAATGAGCGGCACACGGAGTCCAGTACAAGTGAAGTCTCTTCAACATTAATTTTGTACCAGCCACATTTTAATTGGCGGCATTGTCTGTTACCACCTGCACAACCCGCTTCTCTCCAACCTCTTCAACTACCTTATCCATTAGTTGAAAGAGGTAATCAGTCGTCTTCACGTGTTTAGAAGCATCGACTGATTTCAGAAATACTATCCCGACATCGTTGTAGACCAAAAAGTTTATCAAACCCTTCTTTGTCGGACCGGTCCATCCATCGCACATAATTGTGCAACCTCTCAAAGCTTTTCACGTACGCTCCGATCTCCGCATACTCATCATCTAGTAGCGGCACAAATACCTCGTATGTAGAAGGCTTTTGAACTCCTAGATCAGCTTCTGCACTAGTGACAATCATACTTTTGAAATATGACGACTCCACAACCTGACTCGGAATGTGGTTGAATACCACGAACTTTGTAATGGCCATTCCAAGTTTCTTCCCCCAGGTTTTTAGTAAGGTTGCGCTCAGTTTTGTTTGTTTTAAACTCTGTTTGATACATGAACGCATCCATGGGACCTGTAGGAGGCCTCCTGGACTCCCTCATGGTTGCTGACCTGCGTAACCCCGCAGTCTCCTCAATGTCCTCATCATCATCGAGATCATATGACCTCTGACTGGATCCACCACCACCAACACGCATGGATGAGCCCCTCAAGCTGGACCGAAACCCGATAATCGGTCTCTTCCTGATCTCATCGTGCTTGTGCTTCTCTAGCACTCTCCCTCATTTCTCTAGCTGTCACCGCATCGACATCCTCATCATCTCCTAATCCCTCAGGTCTAGGTGTCGGAAACTCTGGATTCTTCCTCCTAATTCTCTCATACATGTCCCTATCTCGGTCGACTTCTGCTTGTTTTTTCCCCTTAGCTGACTTCAAGGTGGATCTCATGGCTAGCATCACCACTTTCAGAACATGCTCACACCCTTTAATCTCTCCCTTAATGTGAGCCAAATGCCCCTTCAATCGTGTTATACCTCCTCCTTGCATTTTCTTCCCACAAAGCCTACATTTGATTCAGAGCCTATTGCTTTGCCGTATTGTCACACACCCCATGACATGTGTCACATGTCATTAATTACATGTGACACATCGCATGTAATTAATGACATGTGACACATGTCATGACATGTAACACATGTCTTGGGATATGTGACACATCATCAAATGACATGTGTCACATGTCATTAATTACGTGTGACACATCACATGTAATTATTGACATGTGACACATGTCATTGATGAATTGTCACATACCCCATGACATGTGTCACATGTCATGCGGTATGTGACACATCATCAAATGACGTGTCACAAACCCCATTATTGATAACTTAGTTAATGATAATATATAAATTAATTTTTGAAAGAGTAATTAATATATGTTAGTAAATAATTAATATAGGTTAATTTTCTTAAATAGATAAATCCATATAAAAATAAATAATAATTTATTATCTATGTGTGCAACTAATTAACCAAATATTTTGATTTATTTTAGGAAAAAGATAAACCTAGGTTAGTAGATCTTGGCTAGGTTAGCTTTAGGTCACAAACCCTAAAAATAAACTCAATTTAGGGCCCATTAGAAACATTATAGGCTCAAATTAGGGGGGTTTAACATAAATTCCCCAAATTTAGGACTACAATTTCAAGATCTACCATATTTAGAGGTAGATCTTGCATAAATAAAGGTGAAAATATAATAAATGGGGGAAAAATAACCTTAAATGGTAGAACACATACCTTTTATACGATCTCCGGTGAGAAGGCGGCGATTCCGCTCTTTTCGGGTGATGCTAAAAGCCTAAAATGGTCTCCGGTGCTCCCTTGATGGAAGAGGAAGAAGAGAGAAGAGAGAAGAGAGGAGAGAAAATAAGAAGAAAAAAGAAGAGAAAAGGGGTTTAAAACTGAAACCCCGTATTTCAGCTAGGTGGAGGGGCCCACCAGAATTTTGTTCAAATTATCGGACGATAATTTCAAATTATCGTCTCATAATTTGATATTATCGTCTGATAAGGGCGATATTGGTGATAAATTGCCCGTATCGGACAATAATTTGATGGTTTTAAGGGGTGCTCGATAAATACCCATTTTATCGTATCGTGCACCCCCAAGAACGATACGTATCGGACGATACATATCGGTATCGTCTATGTATTGTCCGAGATTTTGATCCATGGATGCGAACCAAGGAGACCTGACCCGCCATGAACCTTTTTAGCATACGAGACCTCTGGACAAACCTTTTGAAAGATGGCCGGCTAGTGGCCCCATCAAACGTCGTCGATTCCAAGGAGCCGCGAAAACGCTACCCCGCAATGGACCATCCATTTTTGAGGTCCGACTCCTGACACCCATTGAGAAATACCTGACCATTACGAGCTCCTCTCGGGACCTGGGCCATCTTACTCTTCACCAAGATACCCTCAGCCCTTCGGACCTCGCATCCGTGTCGGTGACAAATTGACCTTTTCCTAAAGGTCACATTCCGACACATTGGGCACAACCAATCTCCAACTCGAAGAACCAATGGAGCTTTAGGCAGAAAAGTTCTATCCATTTGCTGAAATTGATGGTATGTAGACCATCACCTGTTTTTGATGATCAAAAGGTTGTGTTGCAGAGCTTGATCGAATGGTTGAAATGGTGAGGGTGTACGACGGAGCTGTTGGTTATAGATGATCAGATGGATTTTGATTAGAAACTTCAACTTGTTGCGCAATATAATTTTATTTTTTATTTTGATGCAACTCAAAATCAACTCAAGAGGTTGATGTATGTATGCGCTTACCGACTCTGACAACTCATGTGTGACTGGCGCAGAGTTATCGTACTCATCAGGACCGGAGACTTCCCTAACACAAATTAGGCTTCTCCCTACCTCCTCACCTTCTTCATCACTTGGTATGGTTTCGGGCTCATAAGCTTCTTCCAATTTGCCTTGCTCTTTGTTGTTTCCCCCTCTTATCAACAAAGTTTGAGCGGGATCTCTCGTGGGATACTGCGCGACAAAGTGTCCAATCCCTTGACACTTCTAACGCTTTTGTTGGCCACCACTCTTGGGGCCTTCACTGTTCACTCATTTTCCCTTATCAATCTGGGAATTCACAAAAGTAGGCTTCAATGGTTGACTCCCTGACTTAGGTCTCACTTCAATGGAAGTGGAATTATACTCGGAACTCTTGGAATCATCTTGCCTACCCATTGGCGCTTCCAAATACCGTTCTGATTCTTGTACTGCTGAGTAGCTTTCCTCGAAGGTAATGACGGTATGTGGGATCAACACTTTCTGACGCTCAGGGCGAAGACCCGTTCTAAATCTAGAATGGGTGACGTGGGGATCCTCATTTATATTGGATCTCATCAGATACTATTTTTCAATGTAACGGGTGGCAGACATGCCTCCTTGGTGAAGGTTTTGTCACTGGTCTGGTAGGCGGTGATAGTAGTCTAGAGGAACGTACTTCTCAGTAAGCCTCTCTTTCATGTCCTCCCAATGTGTAATGGGTGGCTGCCCAGTGGAGTCTCTCATGCGCTCCACATTTGTCCGTAACAGTTTGGCTTGACCCATTAACTTCATCTTATCCAATATGATCCAACGATTTTCAGACATATTATACCAATCAAAGTATTGGTTCATGTCAGATAACCAATTAAGGAAGATTTTGGGGTCAATCCTCCCATTAAAACTTGGAGGTTCGTTCCAAACAAACTTTAAAAATTTATGATCAGGGTCATACTCCTGCTCACGACGCGGAGGGGTCTCCTATCTCTATCATCATCTCTCTATCGACCGTCAGGAGTTCTAAGATGGTCTCTAGTAGTACGGATCTCTTGCACATAGTGGCTTCTAGGTTTGACATATGGTTAGCAAGTTGGGTTAGGAGTCCGACAATCTGAGCACTGTCTATTTCGGTTGTTATAAAAACAAACTAGACACACTATATGAACACCCTAGATGAAACCGTAATCTAACTTAATATGCGAACACTCTAAAGTAGAACCTATGGCTTTGATACCAAATCTGATGCAGGACCAAATAAAACCCTAATTATGCAAATTTGAAAAAGACTTGAGTTTAATTGAGAAATGAAAATATTAAACTGAAGTCAAAACACATAAAATATTTAGAAGAATTCATATGGCAAGTAAGGTAATCTGATTCAGTGTTGTATCAGCATCAGGGTCTCTTCCAGATCTATAGAAAAAGAGGTTCAAATGATAAAACTCGACTTTCGCTCTAGTTTAGAGCACCAAGCAACAATCAAAAGTGATGTTTCTTGACTCCTCTCTAGGGTTTTGAAGAATTTAGGACTCACGCGGATAAATTAATTGAAGGTAATCAACTGGTTTTATTAAAAATAAATAAAAGAGCAAAAAATCAACATCGAAGATTTCAAAGATGTTTTCTGAGATTTAATCAAGAAACAAAAAGCCAAGTATTACCTTGCAACAATCAAGAAAAGCAGGAGACAATGAAATCCTTGGAATTGCACCAAAGAAATTATTGGCTTCTCACCAAACACCATGGGCAAAGAAGAATCACTCTTCAAATTGAAAGAACCTCTCTCTCAAGCATAGAATTTTCATTCATCATCATGATCATTATCTTAACAAATAAAAGAGTCTTTAGAATTATTTATAGGACTAAATGAACCCTCAATTAACTTTAAACCAAAAGAATAAACTACCCTAAAACTCTCAAGACAACTTTAAAAAAAAAAAGAAAGTTCAGAAATTACTGCGGAACATAACTGACGGTCGTTTGAGAGATGGTTCATGGACATCCATGACCTCCAATATGGCCGTCCATGAATCGTGAGCATTCTGTTCCAGAGTGACAAATTTGCATGGTCGTTTGTGGCTTCAGCACGATCGTCCCTTCTCCTTTCCATGCTTCAATTCCTCTTCTTTGGGATCTCCATGTGCATGCCTTCCTGACACGGGTCTTCTCGCATGGTGCACACGGGTCTTCATTTGCCCTCTCAAAATATTGTGGGAGGCCTTGATGCTCTTAAGTCTTTCCTTGTGCCTCCTACGCACCATGTGTGATCCGATGTCCCTATCATAAAGCTAATGTTATTGTCACATCATTGCCTTGTCCCCTCTCTTTGTGGTCTATTTAAAAGGTCTTATATTTCCAATGATTTCTATTTTGCGATAACTTTTTGTCATTCCACAATCTTTTATGTGACTTTTCAGTACCTCACTCCAAGTTCTTGGCCTTCCCTTTGATTTCAATTGTGCTTGTATTTCATTAATTTTCCACACGAGCAATTTCAGGTCTTTGATGGACATGCCCAATCTATCTCAAACAACATCCCTCGACTTTTATCCTATTTTTGGGCTTCCTTAGGCCTTCATCTTGCATACATCTTTCTTTTTTCTGTTTCCTTTTTGATGTGAACACGGCCTCCTTACCATATGTATGTCAACAACATGCACCATATAGTAATGCAAGTCTTACCACCGCCTTACAAGAATGCCCTTCAACTGAAGTAGCATTCATTGATCACATTGATCACACAACAAACTACATGCACCACTTTTCCCATTTTGCATTACTTGACGTGGCAGTCTACTTCTCACATTTTACATTACCAATTGATTACGACCACTTTAAATTGATTAACTCAAGTTGATGTATTTCTCGAAAGAAGCTTGATGTCAGTCAATGGGAGTTCGAATTTTCACTTAATTTGATGACAGGCAAATAAAAGGTGACTTTACCAAGATCGTGGACTGATAGACCAAAAAGGTGTTCCTAAAAGGCTGATGCTTTATTGAATAATTGCATAGGATGAGTTATCGTGTCAGGTCAATGATGGAATGTTCACTACACGTTTGACAAGTGTCATCCCAACCTATTATAGAAACCTTGCGTGCAAACTCTTTGTATATACATAGATCATGCTACTTTGTTGAAGAGGAATTCTTATGAACTACTACACACTTAACGATTCTCATTCACATCCTTTTTAGGGAAATTTCATGCAAAGTCTCTCTCTATATGTAAACCGTCCTACATTGTTGAAGAGGAATTCTTAGGGATGACGAGTGAGCAAAACTGTGAGTAGGGCTGCAACCATGCCAAGCTTGGGTCAACTCTAGCTCAACTCTACCTTATACGAGCCGAGTTCAAACTCGGATCTAGACCCTTCGAGCATGAAAATTTTGAGCTCTAGCTCGGCTCTCTCGAGCTTGAGCCAAGCTGATCCGTGCTTCGAGCCAAATAAGTTTTAGTGTAAATTTTTTCTTGCTTTTTAAAGTTATCCTCCCTTTTTAATAGATGAAAGCTCTAATAAAATTCCATAAATGAAGGCCCTAATCTCTTTTAGTCTTTTAGTCCTTTTTAGATTTAATGGATCCATCGAAATTGAGATGGGTCGATTGGAGAAAGTAGGGTTATAAATTTAATGCACACCCTAATCTCATATTAGGGTTTGAGAATCTGAGATATAGTGTTTGATGCTGTGTAGCCGTGTAGGTATAGTCAATTTCGTATAGTGGCGTAGTTACTGATTGGTTGGTCGATTGCCATGCTAGTAGTTGTTGGTTGGTTAATGAGACATGAGAGAGAGAGAGAGCGCTTTAATGGAGAACGAGAAGAGAGAGCGAAAGTTTATTAGGATCATAAAGGTTATATATTTCTATCATATTTACCCATTATAAAATAACCATATATGAATGTAACAATTACTTATAAGGGAAAAAAGTAAACTAATTATAAAAATTATATATAATATATTTTATTATATATAAAAATTATTATATAATATTAATGAAGCCGAGCCGGGCGAAGCTTTATAAGGCTCAACTCTAGCTCGGCTCTACTTCAAGCGAGTTTCAGATAAAAAACCTCGGCTCTGGCTCTCGAGACGAGCTTAAGAGAGCAAAAGCTATTATTTTCGAGCCGAGCTGAGTCGAACTGTTGAGCTCACACGGCTCTATGGCAGCCCTAACTGTGAGATTTAGTTTTGTTGTCGCTTGGTATTCCGTCTATGTGTTTTACAGAGGCCTTTGTAATTTACTGGAAAATAGTGAAGCTGAAAACCCATCATGTAATCACAAGCATTTTTGGTAGACGCCTTAAAATCTTGTCTTTCTTTTGTGGTGTCATGTTTTTGGCGTTTGTTATCTATTTTGCTGCCTAGAAAAAAACATGCTATCTCTCTTGTTTCCGTTGTGCACTCTTTATGTGTATGTTAATATTTTTCCCTCACAGTCCTAACTCATATCGAGCTCATAACTCTATCAACATTGCGTTACTCTGTAGTTGGTCCGTGTGCCTGCTCTAATGACATGAGATACCAAATGTTGTCAAGAGGTCTGGACCCTACATATTGGATTCCGAAATTTTGACCTATGGTGTCAAGAGATGGAGTATTCATAGCAGGCTTAGAAGGAGTTGTAGCTATGTGAGCTGGTGATCGAGACTGAAGAGAATTAGGATAGCCATTTAGTTTATACCAATGATCAGGATCATGCCCAGTCTTGCCACAGTGACAACAAACAATTGTAGATCCTCCACGTTTATGGCCTCCACACCTTTGTCAGATCCTCTACAAGACAACCAGGAGAAGAATGAGTTAGTAGCAAAAGTTATACTCTCCTGGGAGCAGGTGGTATTGGAATCATGACAAAACGACATTACTCGTCTGAAAACAATATCTCATAAACTATGTTGAGTGAAGGGAGAGGACGGATTGTAAGGATGTGTCTATGCCTGCTCATACTCACAACAAAGACCACTCAGAAACATATAAATATGTTGATGTTCATGACGTTGAGAAAGAGTGGCAACAGACTCACCAAACTTAGAAATAAGGTCATAATGATTGAGTTACTCCCACAACTGGACAAAAGTTCCAAAACAAATCAGTACTGATTTTCCAACTGCAATTTGTAGGAATAACTTATGTCATCGGCTTTTATTGTCAAACTTCTTGTATAGCCAGCATTAGAAGTTGACAGAGTGACATTTTTATGCCGTATTGCTTGGGAAGAGCGACCGATTCCATTTTATTCAACCAAATTCCGATCAGATTTAAAGCACCCAATACAAGTACCTGCTAGAGCTTCATTGGCCCACTCTCTCTTTCTCATCCTCCATCTATGTTTCCATAGATGTCATTAATAAGGTTTAATAACCAGTGAAGTAGATAACCTAAAGGTAAAAGTGAAAAGTCTTCTCAGGCTACAGATTTAATAATTCATGGTTCAGATGTTTTCGTGCAATAAGGTTTGTATAAGTTACACATTCTTCCACTAATGTTTTGCTTATCCATTATCCAATCTTATAGCTAAGTATTGATTTTGATGTATGTTGTCATAGCTATGTCCTTTGTGAAATAATGTGTGTTGACAACTTTTAATACTCCTCATTTTGCAGTCTTATAGTGTAGGAAGGGCTTTGACTCAAAAATTGAAGGAGCTTATACCCCGCCAAATGTTTAAAGTACCCATCCAAGTAAGTTCCACTGCTGGGTTCCTTTGGGTGATGCCTTAAAGTTTTGAGAATTAAAAAGACCATAACATGATAAATATTTTATAGAATCGGCATGGTTTTTGACGGAAAAATTAATAGTTGATATCCGTATGATATCCGTATCGGAATTTTTTTCCGAGAAGAACAACAAATCCTGTTTTGATAGATAGTACTTATAGGATGAATATAGTATTTACCGAATGAATAACAGCTTATGACTCTAAAACAGGTTTACGCCCAAAAAGAGAACACTTTTTACTAATTTGTTGTCTACTTTCTACATTTCTGCTTAACTAAACTAACTCATAGGGCTACCATATTCAATGAATTAAAGAGTTGCTATTATCCTGGCTTGAAAATGTAATGAAATTATTGACCTAGCCACACCACATCAGGCTGAGTTTGTCAGTTTCTTTTTTTTTTTCTCACCTCCCAAGCTAGGTTTAATGGTGCTATGATTCTTTAATGCTTTGAGTTTGTCAGTTTTTTTTTTTTTAGGTGTAATGGCGCTATGATTCTCTATAGGTTATGACATGCAAAATGATTGTAACATGCCAGCTTAACTCTCATATTTCCAAAGATATAGATTATCATTCTACTTTTTATAAGAATAAATCAGATGTCCAAAATACTGCCAACTATTGAGGTATTACACTTTTTTTTTTTGGCGTATCAAACTTTGGGTCATGCTATTAAACTATAGGAGGATATAGTAGAGCAACATTTAACACAGTAATCAATATTTTTGGGAGCCATTATGCTAGGAAACAACAACTAAAGATATTTACATAGGATTGTTAGCATGGTATTAAAACTCGATGAGTCGAGTCGGAACTTGGGCGAGTTGACTTGGCTCGACCAAGTTTCGAGCCGACACATCATAATACTTGATAGACTTTAAAACTCGGTCAACTCGCCGAGTCGACTCGTAAAATCAACCGAGTTTGTCGGCTCGGCGATTCGACTCAAGCCACTTATTGTTTGGGATAGGCTGGGGTTTTTATTCAATTTAAAGGGCATTTTAGTAAAATATCTGTTTTATAATAAAACCCAACCCTCTATCAACACTATTCCTAAATCCTCTCAATCCCCTATGAAAAATCCTAAGCCCTCTCACAGTTGAACAAAAAACCCTGCTCTTACACAAAAAAAACAAATTGTAAGCCCTCTCAGCCGTCACTCCTCTTGCAGCCAATCGTTACCCAGGCATATGTGAGCTCAGCCGTCACTCTTGCAGGCAATCGTAACCCAGGCATATTTCTGTTTATGTAGTAAATCTCTCAATCACCACAATTTTTTTGTAAATATTTTTTTCCTTTAAAAAAAATTGCTTATATCACAGCCGCACTATTTTTGTAGTTGTAATGAAAAAAGAGCCTTTAGATTGCATACTTCTGTTGATGCAGTAAATCCCTCAAGCATCACAATTTTTTTGTAAATATTTTTTCCTTTTAAAAAAATGCTAATATCACAGCTGCACTATTTTTGTAGTTGTGATGACAAAAAGAGCTCAGCCGTTACTCCTCTTGCAGCCAATCGTAACCCAGGCATATTTCTGTTTATGCAGTAAATCACTCAAGCACCACAATTTTTTGTAAATATTTTTTTCCTTCAAAAACAAAATTGCTAATATCACAGCTGCACTATTTTTGTAGCTGTGATGAAAAAAGAGCCTTTAGATTGCATATTTCTGTTTATGCAATAAATCTCTCAAGCACCATAATTTTTTTGTAAATATTTATTCCTTTAAAAAAAATTGCTTATATCACATGCACTATTTTTTTAGTTGTGATGAAAAAAGAGCCTTTAGATTGCAGCTCCACAATTTTTTTGCAGCCTTTATTAGCACACTACAGAAAAATAAAGCAGCTATAGAAAGGGTTTAACAGTCCTTAATGTAACTGATGACATGATATACAATGGGAGCCATTATTTGAACATGAGAATAAAAGTTCATTAATTCTGAATATTCAGATGAATTTGAGTTTATTAAATATTTAATTTTTCTTAAAAAAATTCATATATATATATATATATATATAATTATATTATAATATATATATTATAATTATATATGAACTTAAAAAAAAATTCATATATATATATATATAATTATATTATAATATATATATTATAATTATATATGAACTTAAAAAAAAATTCATATATATATATATTATTATATTATATTTAAACATTAATTAAATAGCGCAAGTAGGAGTGAGTTTCTGAGTTGACTCTACTCATATGACTTCCTAGTGGAGTCGAGTTTTCGCACTTTCGATCCAAGGTTGTTAGTGATTTGGTGCAAGCCTATGATAGGGTTTTGGTGAACTCTTAAGGAAGAAATGCATTCCGAACAAACACATTGAGCCGTTGATTAAGACTGAATTCGCAATAAAAATGCGAGTATAATGTGGGTTGATTGGCCAGACAAGGAAACAAGCAAAGGATAATATGAAACTTTGTGGGATGGACTTAGAATTAAGTGGCCTACAAATGAACAAAGCAAATGATGGGACATAATAAGTACTTCATGTAAAACATTAAAGTATATAAACCTATAAGTACAAAATTATAAATTTATCTGAGTGGAATATCAATCTTAATAGTTATATGATATTTTTTTTTTATAGAACTATAGTCAGATCTATAATATACTACACGCATTCTTGCATATATACTAAGAGAACATTTTGAAAAGTTCTACAGACATATATAAATGATGGAAAAGATAGATTATAATGTCATATATAAACTACATTGTTTAGTGAGGCATGTATTCAAACAAAAGATAGAATAAATAAAGTAGAATAAGAACAGGAAAAATGTTTAAAACACCTTAAATCTTTAAAAGGTTAAAAACATGCATTGATATTGTTATTAATTAATCTAGATCGTACCAAACAATGTAGTTTTAACAGAAACAAGAGAAAACTAAACAAGTTGAACAAATTTCATACACGGAGCTAAGTAGCTAACATTCCAAAAGACCATGCTCACTTGCTTACTTTTCTTTTAAAACTTTTTCATGCATGTATTGGACAAAAAAAAAAGCTATGAAGAAATTCTCCCTTGCCTCAAATATGGAATTTTACCAAATTGGTTTATCTAGTTTTTATTTGTAAAATTGGATGTCAATTTGATTTTTTGTCGGTTAATTTGAGTTTAGAAGGCCTAAAAATCAAAGAAGCTTAAACCAATGACAAGAAGAATAAGAATAACGCCAGTATATATTTTGATAAACTTAGATATTCATGAGTTCATGAAGCCAACCAAGAAGACGAATCATATCTGGAGAGAAGTTCCTTCCTCCAGATACAGGGATAGTGTAGAACTTTTTTGTTTGGGGGGGGAGGATTCCTTCCTAACTGAATTTTGAATGAGAAAGGATTTCCATGTTTTAATTTGATTCTAAATTACTAGAAATTAGATTTTCGTGGAAATTTAGGACTTCATATTCAATAATCTGAGTATAGGAAGAATCATATCCGGAGAGAAATTTAACCATTCCTAAAAGCTCTCTTTGGGTCGCAACATAGATACAGGGATAGCGTAGCCTGCTTTATGTTTTGGGTTGAGACATCTATGTGCTGTGGTTTACTCATATAGCTACATATCATACTGATGATATTATTTGTCCAGCACATTAAAAGGAGCTTAGGAAGACGAATTCAAACCAGCACAATGGAAATCCTTCTTTGTGGAAAAAGGAAGCCCATTTCTAAGTATGATTGGGCATGCCCTAATTGACCATGTAACTAGAACATGGAAAAGAAGTTCTTACCCGTTATTCGAGGATCTAGAGCAAAACTTTTCGATTAAATAGATATTCTTATGTAGGGCATGTCACGTGTAAGAACATGAAATTTTTTGCGAGTTGCGTAACATTGCTTTTTTTGGTATTTTCTCCTACATGAAACACATATTAAAGGTTGGTCCCCAAGGCATTAAGGCTTTGTAAAGTTCGGTCACCCACTCGATATACTTTTGGCGCAAACACCTTCTCAAATACTCGATGGGGTGGTTTCTTTAGAGATCATCACCACTAGGGCTGCCGCTCTATTGGGAACTGGGGCGAGTGTATCGCTGCCTAAATCCCCCCCCTCCCCCCCACTTTTTGTAAAATCTACCCGCACGAAAATGAATTTAAGCCCCTTGTTGGTTCAATTTTAAGTTCAAATTTTAGGAAGTTTGCTTAAGTTGAAAAATGGGTGGTGAGAGTCTCGTGCCGCCTCTACGGGCAGGCGTCCACTGATGAAATATGAAGCTAAGATACCTGACATAAAATAAAGCTATGTTATCATGTAACCTGCCAAACGGCTAAGGTGGTAAATGACGGAATCGTAAGCTAAGTTATCAAGTAGGCCGACCAAATGGCTTAGGCGGTAAATGACAGAATCGTAGGGGTAAGTAAAAAGTGCATCAAGTAGGCCTGCCAAACGGCTAAGGCTGTAAATGATAGAATTGTAGGGGTAAGTATAAAAAATGCGGAATCGTAGGGGTAAGTAAGCAAAAGGAACAAAAAGTTAGCAAAAAAAATAAAAATGAAAAACACATGCAAAAAGGGCTAAAACTTCCAGTAGAATCTCTACACAAAAATCCCCAGCGGAGTCGCCATTTGTGCAACTGTGGTCCATCGCGAGTTCGTCGCGACGATGCGCTCTCTTTAAAAAGATGGAGTCGCCACCCGGAGCTTTTGATGTCCTGGAATACCCAAAATCAATATTATGAGCACCGAAGTGCAAAATATGACTCCGATTTACTGGTCAATGCCAAAGGCTCTTGGGTAGGGGCTTCAGTTATCAATCAGGAAGGTGTTAAGCACCCGATCAACCTGCTCGTAAGCGGTCTTTACTATGGCCGGCTCTATGTTTGGCTGGTTTATATATATATATATATATATATATATATATATATATATATATATATATATATATATATAAAGAAACAAAGTGAGTGGCACTTCCCCTTACCCGAAGGCACTCCAATCCTATTTGAGCCCCCTGCAATCACCGCAATTTCGGCGGCGTAACGGCTCATTCTAAGATGAGGAAAAACAAAAGGAAAGTAGAGGAATAGAGGAGATAGTCGGAGGTCTCGGGCCCTTGTAGCACCTTTGTCGGATCTTCGCGCGAGAGCGATACCGGTGAGCTTCTGATAGCAAAAAGGATTAAGGTTAGGGCCTTAACTAGCTAAGGCTTGGAGGCTTGGAGCTTGGGAGTGATGATGGAAACAATGATATAAGATGGGCTAAGGCTCTAAGTTTTTAGAAAACTCAAGTTTTTAGACAAATGAGGAGACAAATGGGTAGAGCTTCTTATCTTGGAAATTTCAAAAGAGATGCTTAAACAAGGGGAGGGGTGGCCCTCTATTTATAGAGTTGAGGGTAATTAGTGAGTGGTTAACTCACTAATTGGTTTAGAAATTAGGTAATCTAAACGATTTTTTAAGGGCTGGAGAGGTGTGAATTGGGTTTTAATGGTAGATGATAGGGTGGGGATTTAAATGGAAAAATGGTGATAAAGAGAGCTAGTAGGGGTACTAGGGTCCTAAAGAAGCACACCTTGAAACCTGGGATGGTCAACAAGTCAAACCCACAAGTTGGAATTTGACCATTTTTGAAGAAAAAATAAATTTTAAGCTATGCGTACATTGGATGTACGCATAACTTAGGAATAGTGCACCTGAGAAGTTCAGAGCCCGTTCCAGAGCTCAATCTGAAGCAGAAAAATCAATTTGGCTATGCATACATCCATTGTATGCATGGCCATTTTTTGCAAAAAATTGCTCATGCGTACATTGGATGTACACATGTGTAATTTCTTGCACATTTAGGCAATTTTCAAATCGCCATAACTTTTGATGCACAACTCGGAATCAAGTATTCTTAGCTCGTTGGAAAGCTAGGAAACTCTACTTTCCAATGGTATAGGCCCCAACTCCTGCAGAGGTCTATGTACACTTTGGTACTCCTCTTTCCATCCACTGTTCTGGTTGGGCTTTCTAAGGGTCCGGGAAGGGTTTTAAGGGTTTGGGTTGATTCCTAAGGGCTTGGGGTGATTAAGGGTTTTGGAATGATTCCTAAGGGTTTGGGAAATGCTTTTGGAAGCTCGGGGGTACGCCTTTCTTGAAGTATGTATCAATCGCCCCTTGGGGAAAATTTGGGTGTCTACTGCTAGATTCGTTAGCTTCGCAGAAGGGGGATCCTAGAGATAGAACTCTAGTTGCTTCCAGATTAGGGTGCTCTCTCTCAGATTCAAAGTCGAATCACTGGTTCTTTCAGGGTTTGTTGATTCGGAATGGTTTAATGACTCAGGTGAAATCTAGGGTTTAAGATTTTCGGGATATTTAAAGAGTAATGGTTGAAATGGGTTTTATAGGTAGTAGATAAACAAAGAGATAACGATAGGAGTTAGGAAATTGTGGGCTTCGCACCCTTGGCTTCACACCAAACCCTTCACGGGAAAGAAGATTCACTCTTTTGCAAGCTCATCTCAAGCTCTCAAATGCAACACACTTTTTTCATTAATCAATAACTGCCTCCAAAAGGCTTACAAAAGATACTTTATAGTGAACATAACAAAGTGAACCCTAAAACAGAACAATTATGAAAATACCTTAAACTACTTACATACGAGTCAAAAGAAGCCTAGGAAAAATGACAAATTGTCAATGCTCGACATGACTCGCTCGAGCGACTTGTTCCAGAGAAAAATCTTGTGCGTTCTTCGATGTCTTGCTTAAGCAATAACCAAACTCACTCGAGCGACTTTTGGCCGAAAGTTTGGCCTTATTTCTGAAGCATTCTCACCTGAGCGGGAAGTGAAGTCGTTCGAGTGATTTCGAGCAGTGTGTTCTCCTTCCTTTAAGCCTGGTTCTGGTTCTTGTTTCGTTTCTTCCGGCGTCGGTATACGCGATATGGTCTATAGCCGATGTCCACAATGTCTGTGTCTCCATCAATTCCCATGGACCAAAGGGCTTCATCACCGATGAAGCGGAGTCGTGATATCGATCGAGTATGCCAGGGTCTAGGCAACGAACCTCGTCTTCATTTATTCACGCGTTTTCGGAGTCCGGCTTACCCATCCATTTCACCAAATATTTCTGAAATCCTCCACCATGGGTGGACACCACAAGATCATCCAATATCTCTTTGATTACAGCTTTCCTCTGCTTGCTTGGGGAAGGAAGTGGTAGAGGCTGCAAGGGTGGCTCAGGAGTATGAATAGGGGGTGTTTTGAAGAATTGCAAGGAGGTGGAGTTAAGCCCACAGAAGGAACTAAGTCTTCCACATTGAACGTTGAGCTAATCCCTGCATTTGGAGGAAGCTCAAGAACGTAAGCATTAAGACCACTCTTTGCCACAATTCTAAAAGGTCCAGCGTCGTGGGCTTGGAGAGCTTCTTTGCGACTCCTGATGGGAATCGTGCAGGCCTAACCTGAACCATCACATGATCTCCGATTTGGAATTCCTTGAAATGCTTATGTGCTCCCGCCGATAATTTGTATTAATCATTGCTTGAATTAATTTTGTCTGATTTCGGCATGCAAACTATGAATATACTGTGCAAATGCATTTGCGGACTCGGACACTCGATGTGATGCAGACATGGGGATTAAATCTAAGGGTGTTTTAGGCCTATGACCATATACGACCTCAAACGGACTCATGTGTATGGACCTATTGACTAAATTGCTATATGCAAACTTAGCTATTGGCAAAATAGAATCCTAAGTGCTAATGTGATCACTGACAAGATTACGGAGAAGATTGCCTAAGCTTCTATTAGTGACTTTAGTTTGGCTTTGACCATCGGTTTGAGGATGATAGGCTGAAGAGAACTGTAACATGGGACCCATCATGTACCACAAGGTCTTCCAAAAATAACTAAGGAACTTGACGTCCCTATCTGACACGATAGTTTTGGGCCAACCCATGGAGACACACTACCCCTCCGAAAAATAATTTAGCAATGTGAGCTCCATCGGAGGTTTTGGAGCATGGTATAAAGTGGGCCATTTTGGAGAAGCGGTCCACTACCACAAAAATGAAATCGTGCTTTCGCAAAGTCTTGGGGAGTCCGAGCACGAAATCCATCGAGATGTCTTGCCACGGTGTGTGTGGCACGAGTAACGGGGTGTATAGGCCAGTATTTTGTTTACTTTATTTGGCCACTTGACATATACGATATTGTTTCACAACCTGAGAAACATCTCTCATCTGGCTAAGCCAGTAAAACCTATCCTCTAGGAATGCAATAGTCTTATTATGCCCGAAATGCCCGGCAATCCCTCCGGCATGTAACTCCCAAATGAAGAAGTCATGCAATGAAGTGTGAGGGATGCATAGACGATTGCCTTTGAACAAATACTCGTCCTGTAGGGTATAGTTGGAGTTAGTGCTAGTTGGGTTATTAAGGGGAGCATTGTACTCCTTCCCAAAATCTGGGCGCTCGGGATACTCTTCCCTCAACCGTTCGAACTCAACAACCTCGGTACTCATAGTTTGCAAAGTTGCCACCCGACGACTAAGTGCATCTGCGGCTTTGTTTTCAACACCGGCTTTGTGCTTCAGCATGAAAGTGAACCCTTGGGGGTACTCAACCCATTTCGTGTGCCTCAGATTTAGCTTCTTTTGAGAGGTTGGGAAGCACAAGGTTTCGTGGTCGGTGTCACAACCCAAAATTCACGCACCTAGATCTTGAGTTGCGACCCAGACAGATCAGAAGAAACTTGAAATAACAATTTCTCTAACAAGGAATATAATACAGATTTCAGAAGAACTGAAGAAAATTTTCCTTTTCATATATAAACAGGTCAGAACAACTCATTACATTAAACTATGCAACTCCTCAAATCAATCAGGCTCTAACAACTATATGTACAAAATTGTTTTGATACTACCACAACAGTCACTCACTGCTAACATACTTTATACACATAAACATACCAGATACAGAAGTCGGCACCCAATAACACTGCTGAGAATTCCACCAATAGTTCTTTCTTTGATCTCCTTCCTTAACCTGCAGGGTGGTTAAAACTACCGTAAGAGCTAATCCACATGTTCCGCAAGTAACCCATTCTGATAAACAAAATTTTGAATTTTGTTTATCATGGTACCTTACAAGCAAGGCATTTTAAATGAACTCAGGTTGGACAAAAAACAGTACTACGGTAAAACTCATTGCCCATGCCATAAATCAGACAGATAAGTAATGAATCTTTTACTTAAACTACCAAAACAAATTTATCTTTGTTTGGGATGTTTTATAGCTAATAGCACGAATACCAAGTGTTTTCCTCAACTAATCATTTAATTGAGGTCAGATAACAGATCAGATAGCAGATAACAGATAACAGAGGAGATAATAGATAGCAGATACACGACCTGGCCTGGGTGTCAGAATTGTCCCATCCGGACTTATAGGCACCAGCTCGTTGCCTTTTGGTATTAAGATCCAATGCATAAATATCAGAAAACATGAAATTGATATGCCCAAAAATACTTCGATCTCGGAAAGAGTATAAACTACTCATAAAAAAAACATCAAACTTTCATATAGCATTGAAAGTCAGAGATTTCAGATCCAATTCAAGTGAGTGATATATACAGGGATTTTGTAAACATTCAGGTATACAAAATCTTTAGGTATATTTCAGATTGTAGGGCAGAGATAATCTGATATGCTCTTCGAATTATTTTAAGCAAACCTAACGAATATTAAAAAAAGCAATACTGAAAACCTGAATTTACAGGGCTGGATAATTTTATATTCACAAATTTAGAGTGTAGAAGAACTTTCACAGGTACCCTGATTTCAGCATGCACTAATTTCATGGGAAATTCAAAGAAATTCCAGATTTATTCCAGGTGTAAGGATTTCTAAACACAAAACTCAGATTTGTATAGCCCAAATGTCAAAAGAACAACATAAACTATTTATAGACTGCTATCATATTCAGGTTTAGTGAAGAAATTCTAGAATAGGGTACTTGCCTCAAGAAAATCAATGAGCTGTAGGGTTCTTTTTTTTCTTTCACTTTCTCTCTCGAAATCACTTTATCTCTCTCAATCTTTCTCTAGACGTCTCTCTCTCTCTCTCTCTCTCTCTCTCTCTCTCGTTCTTCCGCTCCCTCTTAGGCTCTCTCTCTCTCTCTCTCTTTCTTTCTCTTTTTCTCTTTCTTTTCTTTTCTCTCTTGTTGTTTACAACCCACGAGACCCTTCTTGAAACCTCTCCACATATCCCCCAAACACAACTACATATATTATATTATCTATTCGTAGTGTATATTATCTTATATAGCTTAGATAGTATATCACTCTTATATATGGTATATCTCATATATATTTTCATATCTAGCTATTGTATATTATATTCTATTATCTTCTATTCATTAGTTATAGCCAAATGCCAAATATGCCCCTTCACAATTCCACAATACCCAACCTCTCTTACATAGGAAATTCCTAGTATGCGCTTTAATTTATAATATTACTAAAAAATCTTCTTTTAACCACTTAAATGCCCCAAATACCCATCTAATTATTGATTTACCAAAAGACCCCCTTAATACCAAACGAAAAATCCTAAATGCATTAACTAATTAAAATTAAATATCTGACATGGTTTCAAATTGAGTCCTTACATCCACCCTCATGAAATTTCGTCCTCGAAATTTACTAGATCATCAAACAACTGAGGATACTTCTCTCTAACTTCTTGCTCTAAATTTGCTTCCCTTTCAGAATGATTTTGCCACCGAATCTTGACCAATGAAATCTTCTTATTGCGAAGCACTTGCTCTTTCCTGTCTACAATTCGGATAGGTTGTTCAATATAAGTCTTCGCGAATTGATATCGGTTCGTACTCTAATATATGAGCAGGATCTCGAACATATCTTCGTAACATAGATATATGAAATACATTGTGGATGGCTGACATATGTGGAGGCAATGCTAATTTATAGTCATTTCTCCAATTCGATTCAGAACCTCAAAAGGACCAATAAACCTTGGGCTCAGTATACCTTTCTTCCCAAATTGCATCACACCTTTAGCTGGAGATACCTTCAAAATTACAGATCACCCTTCTCAAACTCCAAATCTCTCCTCTTGACATTTGAGTAACTTTTCTGTCTGCTCTGAGCTATCTGAAGTCGATCTCTAATGAGTTTAATCTTCTCTATCATTTCTTGCACTAATTTCAGGCCTAACAGCTTTATTTCACCATCTTTGTCCCAACAAAGAGGTGATCGACAAGGTCTACCATACAGAGCTTCATATGGTGTCATCTGAATACTGGCATGGTAGCTATTATTATATGCAAATTCAATCGAAGGCAAGAATTGATCCCAACTTCCCTTAAATTTCATCACACAGGCCCGAAGCATATCTTTTAGAATCTGAATCACTCTTTCCGACTGCCCATCAGTTTCTGGGTGATATGCTGTACTAAACTTTAAGATTATCCCCAAAGCCTTCATCAAACCATTTCAGTACTCTGATGTGAAACGTGAGTCTCTATCAGATACAATTGATGGAGACAAACAGTTGGGCCAATTTGGTCAATGGGTCATTCTTCCTAATGGCTAAGAAATGAGCAAACTTCGTTAATCGATCGACTACAACCCAAATCGTATTATGATTATTCTTGGTTCGAGGAAGTCCCATAACAAAATCCATAGTAATGTTATACCACTTCCATTCCAGAATATCTAGGGATTGTAATTTACCTATAGGTTTCTGGTGTTCTGTCTTAATCTGCTGACAGATCAAACATTTTGAAATATACTGCGCAATTTCTCTTATATTGTGCCACCAGAAATTTCTCTTCAAATTTTGATACATTATACCATGATGAACTGTGTATTTCGACCGATAGGCTTCATCCAAGTTCTGCTTCTTCAACTCTGGAATGTCAGGTACACACAATCTACCATTGATTTTTAGACTACCATCCTCATGGATTTTTAAATCTGGCTTAAATCCTGCAATCACATCTCTGCCCTGATAGCCTTCCTTCTAGGATCTTTTTGTTGGGCCTCTTTAATTCGTAAAGAATGGTAGGTCGAACAGTCAGATTTGCAAAAAGAATTTTAGACTTATCCATTTGAATTCTAGAGTCATTCTGTCAATTTCTTGAACATTCGTCATTTATAAATCATTAGTCGAGCAACCAATTTGGAAGATTTTCGACTTAAAGTATTTGCTACAACATTGGCTTTCCCAGAATGATAAATTGATTACAAAATCATAATCTTTCAAAAATTCAATCCATCTCCTTGTCGCATATTCAACCCTTTCTGATCAAACAAATATTTCAGGCTTTGACGGTGAGTATAAACTTCAAACTGAACCCATACAAATAAGGAAAAATTTCAAAATGACTTCTGAAATTACACCCCTTCATCAATAACGCACCTAAACTATTGATAATATCAAATAGACACTCAAAGTATACTTAAGTTCATCAACTAAACCCCTACCGTCACCTTCCGTTAATGGCTGAATGGAAAATGCTGAGTTGGCATACAACTCAGCAAAAATAGCCTATGTGGCACCCATGTGGCAACTAAGCTCTCACCACGTTGGGTGCCACGTACACTATTTTGCTGAGTTGTATGCCAATGTGGCACCCACGTGGCAGTTAAATCCTCGCCACGTGGGTGCCACTCATGCTATTTTATTGAGCTGTATGTCAACTCAACGTTTTTCGTTCAGTTAGTAACGGAAGGTGACGGTAGGGGTTTAGTTGATGAACTTAAGTGTACTTTGGGTGCCTATTTGATATTATCAATAGTTTATGTGCGTTATTGATGACAGGGTGAAAGTTCAAAGGTTATTTTTAAATTTTCCCTACACTAATGCCTCCAAATTTTTAAGGCAAATACTATCGCAGCCATTTTTAGGTCATACGTTGGATAGTTCTGCTCATGAACTTTGAGTTGTCTAGAACCATAAGCGATAACATTATGAAACTACATCAGCACACACCCTAATCCAATTCAAGATGCATCACTACAGATAATGAATCCCTCGCTCCCCGAAGGATTGGTCAACACTAGCGCAGACATCAATCTATTCTTCAATTCCTAAAAACTTGCTTCACATCGATCGTTCCAAACAAATTTCACATTTTTCTGAGTCAATTGAGTTAAAGGAGCTGCAATACTAGAAAAGTTCTCAACAAATCTTCTATAGTAACTTGCCAATCCTAGAAAACTTCTTATCTCTATTACAGAACTTGGCCTTTCCCAATTACTGACAGCTTCAACTTTAGAGGGATCAACAGCTACACCCTCTTTCAATATCACATGGCCCAAGAACGTAACTTTTTTAAGCAGAACTTACATTTACTTAATTTACCAAATAATTTATTTTCCCGCAACACTTGTAAGGCTAATCTCAGATGTTATTCATGATCGGTATGGGATGAAGAATAGACAAGGATGTCATCTATGAAATGGTTTAAAAATTCGATTCATAAGGTCCATGAACGTGACAGGTGCATTAGTCAACCCAAACGGCATTACTACGAACTGGTACTGATCGTAACGGGTATGAAAAGCAGTAATCGGATTATCTTTATTCTGAATTCTCAATTGATGACACCCAGATCTCAAATCAATTTTTGAAAACACAGACGCATTTTGTAATTGGTCAAACAAATCGTCAATTCTAGGGAGAGGATACTTATTCTTAATTGTAGTCTGATTCAACTGCCTATCATCTATACACAGCCTCAGAGATCCATCTTTCTTTTTCACAAACAACTGCCTATAATCTATAATCGGATTATCTTTTTCACAAACCTTTTTACACCTTAAGCTCCTTGAGCTCAGCAGGTGCCATTTTATACGGTGTCTTCGAAATTAGCACAATCCTCGAAGTCAGATCTATAGTAAAATCAGTTTCTTGCCGTGGAGGTAGACCAGGCAACTCATCCGGAAACACATCAACAAATTCTCTAACTATCGGAATATCTTCAACCCTTAACTTATTCTTCTGCTCATCAACAATGTAGGCTAAATAACCTTGACACCCTTTTCGTAATAGACGATTCGCTTTACTAAAAGAAATCAAACTAGGTCTAGAAGAATTGTCTACCCCTCTAAAATGAAATTCACAGAGACTAGGAATATGAAAAGTGATAATCTTCTCAAAACAGTCAACAGTAGCATGATAAGCAAAGAGCCAATCCATGCCCAACAACACATCAAAATTTGTCATGTCTAATAAGGCCAAATCTGCTAATAAATCATGACCGCTAATGCATATAACACAAGACTTATACATTGTATAGGTGATCAATGATTTTCCCATAGGTGTGGCAACGTGCAAGATATATTCTAATTCAACGGGTTTAACTTCTAGGTGACATGCAAAGCTTGAAGATACGAACGAATGAGTGGATCCAGGATCAACTAAAATTTTTGCCACATGTTGATAATTAGTTAAATTACATTCCACCACAGAATTTGAAGCCCTTGCATCCTGTTTCGTGATGGCAAACACCTGTCCCGATATGTTCGGTTATGATCTTTGTCCCCTCCTCTACGTTGTTGTTGTGGAGGTTGCTACGGCCTGGGAGGTAATGGACACTCCCTAATCTGATGCCCAAACTGACTGCATCGAAAACATGCCCCCGTCTCATGTTGGCAGAGTTGATTACCATGAGATTTTTCACACTTGCTACAAACTGATATTGATTGTGCAGGAGGTACCATCTGACGACGAGCCTCAAAACGTGGCTTGTCTTCTCTCCATGGTTGTTTACCCTTATGCTAGTCCATAAATGTTAGTTTAAACTTCCCTTTCAACAACATCAGCAAACGTCCTCAGTTTTAATGCTGATAATTTTTCTCATATTGATGGCCTTAATCCTCGAACAAATTCCTTCGCTCTCGCAGCCTCCTCCATGGGTTGCATAATGAATCTTTCCAACTCTCTAAACTTTGCTGCATAGTAGGCCACTAATTTATTGCCCTTATATAGTTCAACAAACTAGACTTGCTTCTGATCACGTTTGTGTTCAGGAAAGTATTTCTCATAAAACAATTCTACAAACCTTTCCCAAGAAACCTTCTCTCCAAGTTGTAAGCATGTTCATTTTATCATTTTCCACCACATATTAGCTGCGCCTTGGAACTTGAAGGCAGCTAATACGGCTTTCAGTTCTCCATGGCATTCCATGTCATCCAATATTTTCTCTACTTCCATAAGCCAATCCTGAGCTTCAATAGGATTCAAACCACCCCGAAAAGTTGATACCCCAAGCTTTCTAAACCTTTCCAGACTAAATGTATCATGAAGAGTAGACCTTGCACCGGGAGTTGCCAAACTGTTATTTACTTGGCGTCTTATATATTCATTGAAATCTTTTTAGGATTGCGTCCTCTCACTTTCCTTACCCTTTGATCTTTCTCTCTTCTTAAAGCCACTGGCAAACGACTGTAGAGTTTCCTCTTGAGCTATGTCACTAGCTTTTCCTTTGTCACTCTTTCTACGACTATCGTCCTACATAGACATATAGCATTATCATTAGACTTCTCAAAAGACTCCACCTACCTACCTATACCTACACTCCTAGGACCACAACGGTCGTACTATAAGCACAATATCGTTGTCACAACTCAACTCGAGCTCTGATACCACACTGTCATGACCCAAAATCCACGCCCCTGGATCTTGAGTCACGACCCAGACAGGTCAGAAGAAGCCTGAAATAATAATTTCTCTAACAAGCGATATATTACAGATATCCAGGCAGCCAGATATCAGAAGAATAGAAGAAATTTTTCCTTTTCATATATAAAATAGGTCAGAACAACTCATTACATTAAACTATACAACTCCTCAGATCAATCGGGCTCAAACAACTACATGTACAAAATTGTTCTGATACTACCACAACAGTCACTCATTGCTAACATACTTTATACATATATAAACATACTAGATATAGAAGTCGGCACCCAATAACATTGCTGAGAATTCCACCAATAGTTCTTTCTGCGATCCCCTCCCTTAACCTGCAGGGTGGTTAAAACCACCGTAAAAGCTAATCCACATGCTTCGCAAGTAACCCATTCTAATAAATATTGACTAAAACACTAACAACAGAATTTCGAATTTTGTTTATAAAGGTACCTTACAAGCAAGCATTTTAAATGAACTCAGGTTGGACAGAAAACAGTACTACGGTAAAACTCATTGCCCATGCCATAAATCAGACAGATAAGTAATGAATCTTTTACTTTAACTACCAAAACAGATTTATCTTTGTTTGGGATATTTTATGGCTAATAACACGAATACCAAGTGCTTTCCTCAACTAATCATTTAATTGGGGTCAGATAACAGATTAGATAGCAGATAACAGATACATGACCTGGCCAGGTTGCCAGAATTGTCCCATCCGGACTCATAGGCACCAGCTCGTTGCCTTTTGGTATTCAAATCCAATACTTAAATATCAAAAAACATGAAATTGTTATGCCCAAAAATACTTCAATCTCGGAAAGGGTATAAACTAATAAAAAAAACCAAACTTTCATATAACATTGAAAGGTCAGAGATTTTAGATCCAATTCAAGCGAGTGATATATGCAAGGCTTTTGTAAACATTCAAGTATACAAAATCTTTAGGCAGATTTCAGATTGCAGGGCAGAGATAATCTGATATGCTCTTCGGATTATTTTAAGCAAACCTGACAAATATTAAAAAAAAACAACACTGAAAACCTGAATTTACAGGGCTGGATAATTTTATATTCGCAAATTCATAGTGTAGGACTTTCACAGGTACCCTGATTTCAGCATGTACTAGTTTCATGGCAAATTCAGAGAAATTCCAGATTTATTCCAGGTGTAAGGATTTCTAAACACAAAATTCAGATTTATGTAGCCCAAATGTCAAAAGAACAACAAAAACTATTTATAGACTGCTTTCAAATTCAGGTTTAGTCAATAAATTCTAGAATAGGGTACTTGCCTCAAGAAAATCAAGGAGCTCTAGGGTTCTTTTACTTCTTTCACTTTCTCTCTCAATCTCTCTCTAGACGTCTCTCTCTCACTTGTTCTTCCGCTCCCTCTCCGGCTCTCTCTTTCTTTCTCTTTGTTCTTTTTGCCTTAGGCTCTCTCTCTCTTTCTTTCTCTTTTCCTCTTTCTTTTCTTTTCTTTTCTTTTCTTTGTCTTGTCATTTACAACCCACGAGACCCTTCGAGAAACCTCTCCACATTTTCCCCAAACACAACTACATATATTATTTTATATATAGTTTAGATAGTATATCACTCTTATATATGATATATCTCATATATTATCATATCTAGCTATTATATATTATATTCTATTATCTTATATTCATTAGCTATAGCCAAATGTCAAATATGCCCCTTCACAATTCCACAATACCCAACCTCTCTTAAATAGGAAATTCCTAGTATGCCCTTTAATTTATAATATTACTAAAAAAATTCCTTTTAACCACTTAAATGTCTCAAATACTTGTCTAATTATTGATTGACCAAAAGACCTCCTTAATACCAATTGAAAAATCCTAAATGCATTAACTAATTAAAATTAAATATCTAACCTAGTTCCAAATCGGATCCTTATAGCCGGAGAATAGCACAAACTCCTGCGGCCTAAGGTAATGTTTCCAATACCATAAGGTTCGAACGACCGCATAAAATTCCTTATCATATGTAGAGTATTTTTGCTTCACCTCGTTAATTTTTTAGCTAAAGTAGGCCATTGGGTGGCCCTCTTGGTTAAGCACTCCTATACCTATACCCGAAGCATCACATGCGACTTCAAGGACTTTGAAAAATTCTGGTAAGCGCATGACGAGTGTACTGCTCATTCTCTCTTTGATCTTAGCAAAGGCCTTCGTCGCGGCTTTACTCTATCGCAAATTCCCTTTTTCAGGCAATCGGTGATTGGGGCTATGCTGGTATTAAAGCTTCGAATGAAGCAACAATAGAAAGTAGTCAAGCCATGGAAGCTATGGACATTGTGAATATTCTTAGGTTCTGGCCACTCCACAATAGCCTTATCCTTTTCGTGGCCCGCTACCGTTGCATCGGCCGAGACAATGAATCCCAAGAAGACAACAGATCGTTGCATGAATGTGTACTTCTTGAAATTCGCATACAATTTTTCTCCCCTCAAGGACTTGCAAATCAACCTACGGTGGATCAGGTGTTGCTCCTTGTCATGACTATAAATCAAGATATCGTCAAAATACACAAGGAATTTGCCTAGGAACGACTTCAGTACTTGGGTCATGAGCCTCATGAGAGTGATCGGGATATTAGAAAGCCCAAAAGGCATGACCGTCTACTCATAAAGACCATCCTTGGTCTTAAAGGTGGTTTTCCACTCATCATCGGGGCAGAAAACTGATCTAGTTAGCAGAATTTTCCTATTGTCAGTTGCCTCGTCGCAAATGGACCGACAGTTCACAATGGTGCACTTAGTAGCTGGAGTCTTGATAACCATCTTGAAAATTTGTGAATCATAATAAGAAGTTTAATGGAGAAATTAAAAAAGGAGTGTCATCAGACGCTTCCCATAAGACGCACTACCGCTCTGTATACGAAGCAATTACGCCTATAAATAGAGGCGTAGAGGCGCTAACGCATTATGAAAGGAGCGTTGTAGCGGCATGAAAATAGGACACTCACCTTGTTTCAGAAAAAGGAAAAAGGAGTTCGCCACTTCAATGTGTCTTCTTACTGTGCTCTGAGAAGTTTAAAATTAGGTCAAAGATCAAAAGTAATTTGTGAATTTTTAATTCACAAATTTACTCCTTAAATAGTGTTTTCGAATGATAATGATGGCCATTGCAAACCACGATGTCACGCGCCATATTCCCATCCGCTTCGCCCAACATCTCATTAATGGTTCCGACAACGGTAATAAATGTCATAAGGTCAAACGCCGCATCGCACAAAAAGGTGATACGTGTCATATTGTGAACCGCCTCATTCCTTGACGGAGCGTTAACGCTTCTTGATAGAAGTGTTAGCGCCCCAATACGATGGCGTTTGCACTTCTAGTCAAAAGCACAATCGCTTCGTAATAGAAGCGCCAAAAAAAAGGGAAAATTGGAGCAAAAAATGTCTTTTCGAAGGGCTGCCTCAAATAGTCATTTCGAATGGTAATGATGGTTATTGCAAACCACGATATCAGAAGTTGTATTCCTATTTACTTCCCCCTGCTTCTCATTTAAGGTTCTGACAACGGTAATAAATGATACGAGGTTAGACGGCGCTTCACACAAAACGGTGCTACGTGTCATATTGTAGGTGCATGTCGTTCCCTGTCGAAGCGTTGACGCTTCAATATTGAGGCGCATTCGCTTCTTATAGGAAGCGCTGGCGCTTCTAAGTCGACACGTAAGCAGCTAAGCGCTTCGTATGTGAAGCAGACAAAGAATGATTAAAAAATGGGACATAAATGGTCTTCTCAAAGGGTAATGATCCCATTTCAACCCCTGATGTCAGGAACGTTTCCCTAGGCGCTTCGCACCGCCTTGCCTTTATGATTTTGTCAATCGTAACTATGGTCAAAGCGGGGTCAAATGAGAGAAAAATTGGAATGTCGCATCAACCAAAATCAGCCAAAAATACGCTACGTGTCGAGCCCCTATCAATAGGCGCAAAGATATCTCTACGCCCAGGCGCATATCCCCGACCCTCTCTCTCTCTCTCTCTCTCTCTCTCTATATATATATATATATATATATCTTGATTTCTCTGAAAGCACAAGGTAACACTAGTACTTCGTTATATTTTCCTTGTAGATTGATTTTTTCCCAATTCATCATGAAAACTGAATTCCATGTATGGAAATTTTTGTAGGAATGCATTGACATTTGTAACTGGTTTCTTGTTGTTTCTTATGTTATAATTATTTTCCTAATATGCAAAAGGTGTAACAATGAATTGATGGCAGGCATGCATAGGTGCCAAGGTGATTGCTAGTGAATCTCTATCAGCTATTAGGAAGGACGTTCTATCCAAATGCTACGGTATTGTAAAAGAATGTTCATTTAAAATGTTTATGGAACGACTATCAAATTTGCGTGAGGCATTAACGAACATCTTGATGCTTGAAAATCATATGGGAGCCATTACTTGCACACGAGAATTTGGCCCTTCCACATAGTTTAAAAGAAAGATTTGGTATTTTGGGGACCTGTGACATGCCAAGACACCATCTAAGCCATCTGATTTGAAGGCTATGATCGAAAGATCTTTGGTACGAACGATTGACGTAAAACAGGATCTCTATCATATGATTCAAGGCAGTCAACTATTGAATCAGACAATGGCCTTTGACGGCATTGAGTCATATGTTAAAGTTTGTGTTTCATGCCAATCTTTTTCACCTAAGATCTTTAGATCATGACCTCCCAATCAGACGGCTTAGATGGTGTCTTTATATACTATGTGAGAGGGCCAACTTCTCTTGAGCAAGTAATGGCTCCCAAATCATATTTATACATTGTATATTTCTGTGTAACATGAATTTATCGCTGATGTTTAATTCAAAGGGAAGGTTTGTTTTCAACTCAAAATTAATTTTATATTATTTTAGGTGGTGACATTACAAGGAAAAAGAAATTGCTGAAGAAACAGGTACACGGCTTTTGCTTATTTAAATCTATTTGAGACCACTTGCAAGGTCTAACTATTGATGCAAAATAATTTTCTGATTCTAGAATCTGAGACATCGAATATTTCCTAGCGGTTTCATATGCATTAAAAGCTGTGAATGGGGAAGGTCTCGTCGTTTATACCTTTTTTTTCTTTATTTATTTATCTTGCAAATCTGGAAAAATAAAAATGGCTGGTTGACCGCTAAAATGTTGCAAACTAGGGAAAGTAAAATTTGCATGTCTTTCCATCCTCTACTCAATACACGCATCTATTCATATATATAAAAGCAGGAAGCTTGAGGCTTAGGTGTAATTTATACAGTGGTTTAAGAAAAAAAGAATTCCTTTGTTCTCTCACCTCATTTATTCTCTCCGTGGGTACACCTTTCTTTCCCTTATCCACATTCTCTTGCTCTCTCCCACACTCACAATAGGGGCTCTAGGGCTGCCAATGGATCAGATAGTGCCAAAGGTTGGATGCCCTATAAGAAAATTGTAAATGCCCATCCTAACTTGACCTAATGGTTCCTCGAGCCAACCTAACCCGATCCAAAAACTTGACCCAACCCAAAAACCTGACTCAACCTGGTAAAAGACCCCTATTTTTATACTTTTTACATATAAAATATCCTTTTTACTTGTACAATATCGGATCAGTCGGATCATGCAGACCCGACCTGACCCCATGTCTTGATCGACTTGACCCGAAAGTCGGGTCAGATGTCTCATGCCCGACTCGACGGGTCAAGTTTATCTGCCCGACCTGGTAAAATATCAGGTTGGGTTGGGGCAGGTCGAGTCGAGTATCAGGTCGACCTAGCCTGTTGACAGCCCTAAAGGGTTCACTTTCTCATATACATTTTCTCACTTGTTTTTAGCCAAGTGTGGGGCTATCAACGGCTGCGATTGACCCGACCCAAACCTTTTATCGGTACATAAAATTGACCTGTCAGGTATGTTCGGGCATGGGACATCTGATATAACCGTTGTGCCAGCTCTGGTCAATTAAGAGGTCGGATCCGGTCAGGAAAAAATCGGGCTGGGCTGGTAGACCTAACCTGTCCCAATATCTTATATAAAAAATATGAAAAATAGGAAGGTATTACCAAGACTCGGGGCATTATTTTTAGCTAAGTGTGGGCAGTCAACGGGTGCGGTCGAACCAATACCTGACTGATCCGACCAAAATTTTATACTGGGTCGAGTACATAAAATTGACCCATCAGGTCCGGTCGGGCATGAGGCATTCGTCCCAACCTTCGGACCAGGTCGGGTCGGCTCAGGCAAAAATCGGCTGGATGTGTAAACCTTACTTCCTGGTATTTTATATAAAAAAAAATGAAAAATAGGAGTTTTACTGCGTCTAATGGGGTTTTTAGGTTGGATCAAGCATATGTCATTTTCTCATTGGGCAACTAAAATTTTCACCTGTCCCTGCCCATCAACACCCTGACTAGGTGTGCTTGTTTTCTTGCCATGGTCCACACTCTGCATGGGTTCCTCTATTGCATGGGTCCCTTCTATAGTCATTCCGACATATGTATCATACAGTTTTTTTGTTCAATCAATCTCACGAATCACACAAATTTCTCCTTTGAATACTGCTGTGCATCGCATGGGTTCCCTACTAGTTTTATGAAAAGCCATGAAATATTTACTGTGAAGGATAAAGGAAACAATAGATTGTAGATAGATTAACTCTCCTAGCATAGAATGGTGCGGCAATTCAATATTGCAAAAAGTCCAAAAATGTCAAAATGCAAAAGAAGAGAAGACTAAGTCAAATAGATTCGAAGATATACTATAAGTTGATTTGGTTAGAAAATAGGCAGTTTAGGTTAGTAGTTTTATGGTTCGAATGATGGTATGGGGATTAGGTTAGTGTTTTTAGGCTTAGGCTTGGGGTTAGAGAAAGAGAGAGACAAGAGGAGAATAATTGGAAGCTTAGTGAATAGAGGGCCAGACTAACTTCTATAATAAATCAATGGGATTATACATACACACCCATTATTATGGGTTACACACCATAAACACTAGCAGCATACAACCAGCACATACAATAATAACCCCCCTTAAGTTGGAGCATGGACATCTAACATGCCCAACTTGACCTTAACATCATGAAGAGGACCTAGACCAACTGCTTTAGTCAATATATTTGCAAGTTGTTAGGAGGAAGAAACATCAATGAGGTTTAAGGAACCATCCCACACTTTTTTCGAATACAGTGCCTAGCTACTGCGATATGCTTGGTCCTTTCATATAGCACTGAATCAGAAGCAACCTTTTCAGGAGCTCCATTATCACAACGTAGAGTTATGGAGCAATTGACATGAAATCCAAGCTCAGATAGGAGAGTTCGAAGCCATAAAATCTCACAAATGCCATGAGCAATAGCTCTATACTCAGATTCAGCATTAGATTTAGGAACAGTAGATTGCTTCTTACTTTTCCAAGCAACTAAGTTGCTTTCGAGAAGCGCACACTAGCCTGATGAGGAACTGCGGTTTATCCGGCCCAATCTGCATTTGTATACCTAAAAATGCTCTTATGACCCTAAGATCAATTTGCCAAATCATAGCCTAGACTAGATTTGATATCCCGAGGAATGCAATGGATAGCAGCAAGATGAGTGGTGCAAGGAGCATGTATAATGACTATTTCATCAAATCATAGCCTGGACTAGATTTGATATCCCGGCAAATGTGATGTCATGTTATGCTTCCATGAGCAGACCAAGTGGTGGATCACTATTTCATCAAAGAGAGTTGGGAGCAGGGTATCATCAGTCTTCCTGACATTTATTAAGGACAAAAAGCTATGAGGAAATGTATTTACGAAGGTTATGATGAAAACACAGCATGACTTCCTCATAGACAAATCAATGACTCTTGATAATCCATATCAGCTCAAGGGAAAGTATGAAGAGACAATGTTTAGCAAGGATCAAGTAATAATTTACATATATTTTCTTGTTTGATTAGTTTTGTTCATTTTAAGGGCATTTTTGGTAAATGATGTAGAGATATAGCTTGTATGTTATTATGTAAGGGTATGAACTGAGAAGAACAATACAATGGTTTCTTCAACTGAACAAATTGTGATATGCTTACAATGGATAGAGCTCCAAAATTTTCATCTAAATTTGTTGTTTAGCATATATGGAACTATTTGAACTCTAAAATTGTAGTTGATAAGTTAAAGGATTCAACCAATTGGTACTAAAAGATCTTGAATGCCAAGTCACTCATTTTTTAGGTGGAGAATGAAACCCCAAGGTATTAGCTAACAAAAAGCGTTATTCCATGGAAGAAGAATTTAATAACATGTGAAATATGGAAAGCAGTATATTAAGACTGTATTCGTATGGCCCAATTCTTAATATAGAACCTTAATTTTTATATAGATATTTAGCACTTGGTAGTGAGAGCCAAAAGCTCCATACTCGACTTGTTAGTACTCTACACTACTAGTAATTTAGCAATTGGATTGGTTTTCAATTCTGTCATATGAGGTTGTAATCTGACTTTTACTTGGACCTTTATCAGACACATTCATTTATATAACTTTAATATTTATCTTATTCTTATCTCAAACTCGGCATCATTCTGAACTATTTATGATATTTATGATATATATGTTGTGTTAACAAAACGTGTCATTGCCCGTTTTATGATCCAGGCTGAGGGAAAGAAAAGGATGAAGGCAATTGGCAAAGTCGAAGTTCCCCAAGAAGCCTTCATGGCTGTTTTGAGACTGGAAAAGGAGGTCATATGACCATATAAGTCCATCCCATGCCCTACTACTCTTGGGCACAGGACTGTGCCAGGTGTGCCCCTTCTATGATGACTCATCCGGATCGTCGAACCAGCTGAATTGAGGATTCATGCTGATTACAATTCCTCCCTAAATTCCTGCGAGGAAAGTTTGATATCAAGAATACGGATAATTACATTTGTATGGAGTTGTTATTGATATAACTGAAATGTAAGATCCGGCAGCACTACCATGATTCCTGCTCCATTCTTTTTTGGGGAGCAATGTTGTGTGGGTCTGGACACCAAAACAATATGGTCAAAACCAGGGTCCATTTCTCTTCTTTATGAGAGATGATTGGAGGTTGTTGAACTTGTCCTAAAGCTCTTTTATAGTATGACCCCACATTGATTATAAGTACCAAAGAGTTGCTGTTCCTCTACATATGGATGAGAATCATCCAAACTTTTCTTTATGTCAACTTCCATCCTTTTTCTTTTTCATCTTATAGATGGGGAAAGCTAGTTGAACTTGTTTTACATGATTATTCATGTTCCTGCACCAACTAACAAGGTTTGTCTTTCCCAAAGGAGTGAATGAAAATTGTAATGGGTTTTGTTTTTTTATGGCTAGAAAGCATGGGGTTGATGCTTATCAGGTTGTCCTAGAATCTAGCTGTTAAACTTGGACGCTTCATTTACAAGTTGGGATAACGTTTCGGTCCACCCCAACTGGGCCGAAAAAGGTGTACTGTCACTTCACCGTCCATCACAATAGGAGGTTAAACGAGCATCCCACCCGTAAAAGGGTACGACACATAGGTCGTCCCCGCAGTAACTAAGGTAAACAATATAGAAAAAGGCCTCCATTTCTGTACCGGTTCCAGAAGAGCCAAGAAAAAGGGTATGTTTTGTTAATGGGAATTATATGAAGATAATTTTACTTTTACGGCAGCGTTCAAGAAAAAATTGTCAATCTGGAGGTGACATTTTTTTCTTCCCCTCTTTCACGCCGCATGTGGATCTTGTCATAGCCATGGGACCATCTGTGAGCTTATATCTTGAGACAGGGAGGAGTAAAAACTTTTGGATTTTGAATTGGAGATTGTTAATGGAACGATTAATTGATGAGGGAATGTTGTAAGGCTGGTGATGGCATTGAGCCTAGCTTCTCTCCCTCATTGATCCATAATTTTCCAAGTTCAAACACATCTGCAGAAAAGGTGTCGAACAATCTTGATTGCATAAAAGGGGAAAATCATGAAAGTTAAGATTCTCTCATATCCAAGGACTGGAGATGTGGTTGAACTCGAAATTCAATTCAACCTGATTGGATCTGACCAGTGCCCATTTGATTCTTGTGCACTTTGTGTTTTCTATATCTCAAATGGATTCATCATTATGTTAGATGGTTCGGATTTATCTATTAAAGTTCAAGAAGAAATGGCTCTTATGTAATCATGCATGTAACAAACTAATACTTATATGTGATTTTAATTATTTATTGATGGGGCATCATGGCTACATTTGCCAAGACAAAGCTGCTTGGGCTTTACATGGGAAAATTCAAATTGCCATAGCCATGGGCCGTGGCTTGTATGCGATCACAGATGTTGAGGACTACAAGCTCAATTCTTGTGCGCTAATGTTCATAGAGTGGAGTGGAGTGGATTGGTAGGCAGCAGCCCAAAAATTTGGACTGGATCTTATGGCATAAATATCATTCCCAAACCATTGAAAATAACTCATGTCTCATCCTGGCCTTTTAACGAAATTCAAGCTAAATATGCAACTCACATTTAATCACTTCACTCATGAGGAAGAGCAATTCTAGCCGAAATCTTGCAAAAAGAAAAGCTGTAATCAGCTAGTGATTATTGTGACACCGTACACATGGAAATTAGTGTTGTGCAAGCACTGGGATTTACCTTGAAATTTGTGTTTGTTGAAGAATATAATTTGGGGAGTAGAGTGACTCGAGACACTTTACTTCTTTATGTGTGTCATGTATATTGGACTTGGGCGTTGACGAGTGCCTTTGATGATGCAAGTTATTCGCGATATATTAATCCAATGGTTACGGATTAGGTATCTACAATCAACATAAGGATACGCGATACAACTAGAAAGTAGTACCAAACTTAACGTTACGCATTAGTATCAGATGGTTAACACTAACACTTAGAGGCAATTATTTGGTGCAATGGCAAAAGGCTTGGGCTGTGAAGTGTAAAGGCATAGGAGCAATCACTTTGTGTATAAAAAGCTCAGAGGTTAGGTTTGTATCTGGTATAAATGGGACCAGCATTGACTAGTGATCTTTTCTTCTACTTTTTGTCCAAAAGTTAACTAAGCTTGTTGGGTCCTCGCTCATCTATTAAATTCAAAGAAAATTATATGTGCATTCATGAATTACATTTAAATTATCGTATATAAGGAAAGTAAGAGAGACAGGAAACTCAGGATAGGAGGACCATCAGACAACAGAGAGCCATTCATTCCATGATTCTCAATCTAAGCATCAAGTGGGGACGAAAAGGCGTCCAATGCAATAATAGTTAAGAGGTTTGGTGAGATGGAGTCGCCCTCCCTAAGACCACAAGAGCTCCGGAAGAATCCTTTGGTGCTTCCATTAACCAAAACTGAATAGAAGCCACTCAGTCCATATATTGTGGAAACCCAATTGTTGGAGACAGCTGATAAGGAAACCCCAATAAACTGAATCAATTTATGAATATCAACCTTGATTCATATTTGTCCTTTGTTTCTTTTAAGATGAAAACCTCTAACCAGCTCTTGGCTGAGGAGAAGGTTATCCTGAATCGAGCACCCCTTGATAAAGGCAGATTGAGAGGGTTCAATAAGGGTATCCATAATCGGCTGCATTCTAGTGGCAAGGAACTTGGAACCTTATAAGCAAAGTTGTAGAGAGAGATTGGTCGGAACTCCTCAAATTTATTGCATTCCAACATTAAGGAAAAAGGGTAATGAAAGTGTGGTTCATGCTTTTAAGCATAGTCTTCACCGGAAAGAGAGCTTGGTATTTATACATAAGTATCTAGAGTTGTTGTTTCTATATATTTTCTTTTATATTTTTTTTATCGGTAAGAAATATCCATTTAAACACCAGCGAGGAGCTGAGAACAATAGAGGACAAACCGGAAACCAATCAAGAAGCCGACAAAAAAAGAGAAACCACACAAAAACAAACACAATAAGAAAGGGAAAAAGCAGGGGGGTGACCGCCCAGATCAGCAGAAACTAGAACGGATCGCACTCCCTGCCCGACTCCATCTTAGGAACAGAGGAAACGCACAGATACATCAGGCCTCTAATCGATTTCAAGATCGCCCCAATAGGCCGACGCTTGTGGTTGAAACCCGAGCATTCATCTCAAGCCAAATTCCCTACAGAGTAGCGAAGCTAGCCACCCGCCAAAAAGCACCCACCTGTACTTCGAAGCGAGGGCCCTGCCTCGAAATCACGAGATGAGGGATAGTCTCAGGCATCACCCACAAAATCTCAAAGGATTTCAGGATGGTGCACCAAATCTCGGTAACCACCCAACAGTGAATAAAGAGATGGGGGATGGACTCCTCCACCCCCAGACACGTAGGGCACCTATTTTCTCTAACAATAAGTTGATCGATGGTTAACACCTTACCCCAGATTGGGGGTCGTCCAACAGAAGAATCTGACTTTAGGGTGAATGGGGATCGACCAAATGGGGGACCATTCTACCTTGACCATCGGTCTAGCTAACAATCTATTATAAAAGGATCGCACCGAAATATTCCCATCTTCTTTCCCTGGCCATAGATGAAGATCTCTCCCTTTGCATGTTTCGAGTTGCCTTGAAAATATCTCGAAGAAGAGAAAGGAAAGATTGCACCTCCTCTTCCTTAAATGCTCTTCTAGAAACCGCACCCCAAGTGGGTGGCCTCCCATCCTGACAATAGGCCTCCGCCACCGACGCGTTGGGGAGAGTCATCAGTCTAAATATATAAGGAAACAGAGACTTTAAGGAGTAGAGAGCAACCCAGTGGTCTTCCTAGAACCGAATACAAGACCCATCACCCCAGCTAAAAGGAACTCATCTAGAGAACTTCAGCCAAATCCTAGAAATACCTTTCCACCATGCTGAGCTCCTTTTAGAGGCCAAAATGTTAATCCCCCAGAGTCCCGCCATCCGACCAAACTTCTCAGCTAACACCGAGACCCACAGAGACTATTCCTCTCACCCTCTAAGCCGACCCTTCATAACCATTTTCTGAGCAACGCAATATTTGTGAGCTGAAGGTTACAAATACCGAGCCCGTCGAAACATCTAGGGAGTTGACAGACCTCCCAACTAACCAAGTGATATTTATTCTCCAAACCAACCCTCTCCTAAAGGAAATCCCGCTCAATCTTTTCGAGCTTGTGAATCACTTCCATCGGGCATAGGAACATGGACATAAAGAAAATTGGGAGATTAGTAAGGACGGATTTCACCAGGACCAACTGACCCCCACTGCTAAACATCTTTCCTTTCCAAGACGTCAGCCTACTCTGAAATCGGTGAACTATTGAATCCCAAGCTTGGGTTTTCGATTTCGAGAGCTCGAGGAGGGCCCTAGGTAAGTAGTTGGAAAAGAGGCATAACGACACTCAGCTTCCAGGGCAAGAATCTCGCCCTCCATCCCATCAATGCCCACTCCAAACACCATAGATTTAGATAGATTGACCTGCTGACTAGAGGTTGCCTTGTACACCGCAACCACCTTAGACAGAGCCTGGATCTCAGTAGGGATCGCCTTGTAGAAGAGGACGGTATCATCCGCATATTGGAAGTGTGATAACCTGCTACCACCACTAGAGATGGGGACGCCAAAGATAAAATTGGCTTGGCGTGCTTGGCTGACCATCATGTTGAAGAGGAAAGGGATAGCGGATCCCCTTGTCGAAGTCCCCTAGAACTCTTGAAATAGCCAGCGGGGGAGCCGTTGACCAACATAGAGAACCAGGCAAAGGAGAAACAAGCCACCATCCACCTCCTCCACCGATCTCCAAAACCAAATCGACCCAACATATATTCCAAGAAGCCCCAATTGACCCGGTCGGATGCCTTCTCCATGTTGATTTTCCACATAACCATCAGGAACTGATCGCGATTGGTGAAGTGAATTGCCTCTTGAGCCACCATGAAGGTATCAGGGAGCTTCCCATTACGAATGAAAGCCCCTTGATTATGGAAAATCAGCTTCTCTATCAAAAGCTTGATTTCGTTTGCAACAACCTTTGAGAGGATCTTAAAGAGGCAATTGAGAAGGCTAATAGGACGAAAATCCTTGGTGTCGTCGACCTCCTCTTTTTTTGGCACAAGCACAATGAAAGTGTAGTTTAGGCTCCTCCCGATAGAAGGGCAATCATGAAACTCCCGAAAAAAATCCATTATCCCCTCCTTGAACGTAGACCAGAAACACTGAAAGAATTCCATAGTAAAACCATCAGGGCCTGGCGACTTGTTTTTCCTGCTGAACCTAATCGCATCCCACACCTCCTCTTCCTTGAACTAACTCTCAATATTGATGGCCTCTTCTAGGGCCAAAGACGAGAATAGAACACCATCCAGCTAAGGCCTTTCCCAACCCTCCTCCTTGTACAAGTCCATATAGAACTCTGCCACCTTCAACCTGATCTGCACGTGATCCCCATAGACCACTTCAATCCTACTCAGGAAATGATTTTTCCTCCTTGCATTGGCCACAACATGGAAGAATTTTTGTATTAATATCACCTGCCTGAAGCCAGTGGACCTTTGACTTTTGCTTCCAACTGGTTTCCTCTAGAAGACATCGATCATTGAACTTCATTTTAAGCTGAAGTCTCTCTTCATTTTCGACTGGAGATAGACTTTGGTCCTCTTCAATCTGGTCCAACACATTAAGCCAACTCAAACACTTATCCTTCTAAATATGAACCATGCCAAAGGATTCTCTGTTCCACTCCTTAATATGCCCCTTTAAGGAGTGGAACAGAGGGTTACATTCTAACCACCACACGAGAACCAGGTTATTGAAGTCCTCTCTTAAGAGCCACATGTTCTCAAAGCCGAAAGGGGACAACCCTCTACCAACTGAATTGCATTGGAGGATTAAAGGACTATGATAAAAAACAACTCTTGCAAAGTCATGAAGGGCATCGGGAACAAATCCAGCCACTTGGAATCTACCATGAACCGATCAATCTGGCTAAAGACCACTGAATTTTGGTCAATGGGAACTCGATGAGAGCCCAGTCTTGGATAAAGGAGTTAATAGCCGCCATCGAGCCTCGATTGGAGGGTGATCGCTACTTATGTGTGTATCTAATTAAGTCTTAACCTATTGCAAGCACACAATGAAAATTATAGAGTTAGTATAGGATCATTCCTACGATGAAGTATTTATCTTATCTTTATTTCTACTTCTATTTTAAAGTTTATATTTATCTTTTAAGGTTCTAAACTACTTGAAAAATATGAATAAAGAATATTTTCTTAATCTAAAGTACATAAAATAAATCCTAATCCTCCTTCTTCATATTGAGGTCGTCAATCCCAATCTTCAGCCATCGATTATTTATAAAAATAAACAGTATCGTTACACAGTATTATAGTCTTTTAGAATTTGGGCGTCAATCAAAAACTAAAATTCTTTAACACAGATTTAATCTAATCAATAATTTCCTAAAATCTAGGCATCAATCAAATTCTAGAAAATTAAAGATGGAAAAGTAAAAGTTGTTACACTAATCTGTAAATTCTAACTTGAGTCATTAATTTAAATTAAAACTTAAAGATGTTTACAAAGTAGCAAATAATATAAATAAAATCTAAACTAGAAAGCAAAATAAATATATCTTTCACCCCTCAGCCGCAGTGGCCAATTGCTTCTGAGAAACTATGATATCTATACTAATCTTCAGTACCCAATAGCAGTCGTCACTTGCTCTTGAGAATCCTTGGATATCTATAAAATAATAAAAATCTACTCTAATGATCAAAAGAAAACCTAACCTCAATCATCAATTGATGCTGAGAATTTCTTTGATGGTTTATTCCTATATTGGGCTCTCTTATTTATAGCTCATAAAGAGTCGATTTACAAAGTTTTAATTTTAATAAAAGAAATTACTAAAGTAAAAGTATCTTAATATAACTCTAATTCCTAATTTTATTCTTCCCTGCTTTCGAATCGTAGATGTGCTTCTAGAGTGTTCTCTGATTTTCAGCAACAAAGCCCTTTTAAGAGTATTCTTCATCAATCCCGCAGATCCATGGTTGGTCATACTTCTAATTGTAAAAGACTTCTAAAAATATGTATGGCAATGTATCTTCTCTCATTCAGCAGCAGTAGAAAGCTTCTATTTATGAGAAATCATAAATTATGATTTCTTCTTTCTATTATTTCTGAAAAATTATAAATCACGATTTTCTATTTTTAGTAGGCTTCCAACTAACGATTCTTCATTACGATACGCTTTCTCTTGTATCATTTTTACTTAATACGGCTTTTCTTTAGAGAATCGTAAATTACGATTTTCTCTCTTCTCAGGATATAGTTTCGCACAATCGTAAAACACGATTCTTCATTTCTTTTTAGGCGAAGATTTATCTTTTACGCTCAATAATCTTTTTACTGCTTTTTAAGTTTATTTTGATAAAGATTAACACTTTCGCTCTATTTTGCTGGTTTTCCTTAATATCTGCACATTGTTAACTTGTTAGTAACAAATTAAGTCCTAACATCACTAAGTTAAGGGTGATAAAATGGTAAATTATGTGACTGTTCACACCCCCAAACTTACATTTTGCTAGTGCCTAGCAAATAAGAAAATATAAAACATCTAAAATTATAAATTTAAATGCCACTTTTGTAAGGAGCACGATTGCATTTAGCAGATACAACAAGCCTTTAAACTCCTAGGTGATCCGTAGTAGAGGAGTTATAGTATCCTGAAGGTTTTCAGTAAAGTTACCTACAAACTTTAAAATATATTTTTGTATTTTTCAGGAATTTTTAAAATATCTTTTAAAAATTAATCATCATATGTTTGGTATGATTTTCAAAAATTCCAAATCTTTCACCTTTACTTTCCATCACAGTAATTATCCTTGATCAGAACTCAGCAATTTCAATTCTATACAGCGTGGAGTGTGTGCGTATCAGTAAAAAATTTATTCATCATAGATTTTTCTAAACTACAGATTTAGAAAATATTTTCATCCAAACTCTCACTATTGGCATACTCTCAAAAGGATATCAAAATTTTAGGTTCTCATATGTGATATGCACATGATAAATTCAAAGTACAATAAGAAGGTAAATCTCATGGAATGGACAATCAATTTTGATCATATGACTTTTCTGTTCATTCATAGTATTTATTTCATACATCTCTACTAGACTCATACTTTTACAAATCGCAAATTACAAGGTCTTTCCTTCGGCTTGTAATGGGGCTTTGGGTTAAAAGGTTTCAAAGAAAGGTAGATAGGGTTCAAAAGTTTCTGAGAATTTAGTTCTTCTTTCTCTATCTTCTTTCCTTCTTTTCTATTTCAGTAAATATCCAAAAAGTTGGATGACTTCTTTCCATTTTTCTTTTATTTTCTTGTGTAAATCACATTTTTATCAAATCGTATTTTTCGATTTCTCTTTTAAAACTCTTTTAGATCGTCTTTTTTCAAGTTTTCTCTTCTTTTTCCACATTTTTCATACGATTGTATTTCTTCTCAGTTGTACCCTTTTCAGCATATCCTTTATCTGTTCTTGCTCATACTCCTTTCACTCCCTCTTCTTCCCTTCTTTTATACTCTAAACTCTCAAAAATTATAAGGGTTAAAGGTAGAAAGCTTTTGGTAGTATATATGGTTAAAGGTTTATAAAATTTTGGTATAAAAAAATTTGGTTTTAAGCTTCTAATATGAGTTCAAAGGATAAAATCTTTTCTAGGATTTTGGCTTTTTGGCTCTAGTGTAACAAAAGATGGCCTTTGATCGTTTTCACAATTTACTAGTATAGATGTCTTCCTGTTGTAATGTGTTTAACAAATAATTCTAAAGAAACAAATCATCATAATCACAGAATATCTTGATTCTAAGTTCAGTAATATAAGATTTCTCAGTAAAAGTTTTAAAAAAATTTAAGCTTGAAAATAAAAACAGTCTCTCTCATAATATAAAGAGGATGTATTAGCTCAAGATCTCACTGGTTTATAATTTTGAAACTATAATCCAAATTTTGTAGTTTAAATTAATCGTATAGTTTCAAACATTCATTAGATACAGTATTCAAAAGTGTTATTCATGAATTGCAACTGTTTTATTTTGATTGTTGAACTTTTGTTATGATGGATTGTAAAGTTTAATAGATTCATAATTTTTTTCTGTCATACTTTGCATATAATGATTAACTAAATTAATATATACAGAACTAAAAATAAAATTTTAAATGAAAAATTAAACTAATTTAAACTAATATACACAAAAAGTGGTGTATCCCCCTCCAAACATAAATAGGACAATGTCCTCATTGTGCAAAATAGGGGACATAGCAAAAAAAAATTTTAAATTATTTTAGAATTTTCTAATTTTCCTATTTACCATAATGGTGTTATTCAGTTACCAGGTCAATGATCTGCATTAGGATTTAACAATGATCCCCCAAACTTGGGAGAAACTGAGTCCAATAGAAACCAAATGTTTGTACTATAAAAAAAATAGTTAGAAACAAAAAAATAAATATGGTTAAGAAAAATTAACATATATATATTAAACGAAATATTTACATTAGATAAATAGATATTACATTGAGAATTAAACCTAGGAAAAATCTAAACACACACTCAGTTAGACATGACACTGGTAGCAACATCTGAGAGCGAAGTTTGTCTTCAATAAATATTGGCCCTCAGCTTTTAGTCAAAATTATCCTGTCAAAATAATGGTTTACCCTCCTGGCTCCGGGATGTCCTCAACCTGCTACTCTTGGAAGAGGAATTGCAAACCGGGAAGGGGGATAATAGGGATTAAGGAGAAGGATGCTGAGCAGGTGGTGGATGGAGTGAAGAGGAGGGGGAAGATGATGGGGGAGGAGGTGTATGAGGCAGTGAGGAGGTGAAGATGGAAGTTGTGTTCAAAGATGCGGATGGTTCCACAGGAACTACAAAGGATTGTGGTGGATGTACTTTCTTGTACTCGTCCCACAGGAACTACAAAGGATCTGATTCCTTCGGTGACTGTGGGTCCTCCCAGATTAGAATGAACTTAATTGGGTTGTTATTAGATCCGTCGGTCGCCATGGTTGTGGGTAGGGTCGGACTGGTGGGGTAAAAAGGGAACGATTGCGCTAGGGTTGAACTAGTCCTATATTTAAAGTGCTTGGGTGGTGGAATACGAATCGTCGTATTAAATTTTCTCATCCTTCCGAGCTTAATTGTCATAATGATATTATAGAATGTTAGTTGGCAATAAATTATACGTTGGCTAGGATAGATATAAAACGTCATACGATTTATTATGGTTAATGATACCACAGAGTACATATGATGGGTAATAATTATTTTCATGGGACAGTAGAATGCTTATGTAATATATGAATTGTATACGTGAAAGACTTTAAGATGAATTTGATCATAATTTCAAAACTACTTTATTTTTTTTTTTTTTTTTTTTATGCTTTTAGCCTTATATGATTTTTATTTTAGAGAGCAGGGAGAGAAACAAATCTAAGGCCCTTGTTTCTATGGCCAGCAGGAATGTTGAAACTTTTGAGTTGTCGCTCTGAATAGACCTACGAAAGATTAAGTGATCAAAGAAAGTTAAAAATTTAAAGAAATATAAAAAGAGAAAGATAAATATTTATTTTTAAAATGAAAATATAAACAAAAAGATAAATCACCTCCCCTGCAACGGCACCAAAAACTTGATCGCTACTTATGTGTGTATCTAATTAAGTCTTAACCTATTGCAATCGCACAATGGAAACTATAGAGCTAGTATAGGATCGTTCCCACAAGGAAGTATTTATCTTATCTTTATTTATACATCTATTTCAAAGTTTGTTTTTATCTTTTAAGGTTCTAAACTACTTGAGAAATATGAATAAAGAATGGTTTCTTAATCTAAAGTGCATAAATTAAATCCTAATCCTCCTTTAGATTGAGGTCGTCAATCCCAATCTTCAGCCATCGGATATTTATAAAAATAAACAGTACTGTTACACCATATTACAGTCTTCTAGAATTTGGGCATCAATCAAAAACTAAAATTCTTTAACATAGATTTAATCTAATCAATAATTTCCTAAAATCTGGGCATCAATCAAATTCTAAAAAATTGAAGATGGAAAAGTAAAAATCATACACTAATCTGCAAATTCCAACCTGAGTCGTCAATTTAAATTAAAACTTAAATATATTTATAACATAATAAATAAAATAAATAAAATCTAAACTAGAAAGCAAAATAAATATATCTTTCACCCCTCAGTCGCAGTCGTCAATTACTTATGAGAAACTAGGATATCTACACTAATCTTCAACACCCAATAGCAGTCGTCAATTGCTCTTAAGAAACCTTGGATATCTAATCTATAAAATAATAAAAATCTACTCTAATGATCAAAAGAAAATCCAACCTCAGTCGTCAATTGATGCTGAGAATTTCTTTGATGGTTTATTCCTATATCGGGCTCTCTTATTTATAGATCATAAAGAGTCGATTTGCAAAGTTCTAATTTTAATAAAAGAAACTACTAAAGTAAAAGTATCCTAATATAACTGTAATTCCTAATTTTATTCTTCCTTGCTTTCGAATCGTAGATGTGCTTCTAGAGTGTTCTCTGATTTTCAGCAACAGAGTCCTTTTAAGATTATTCTTCATCAATCTCTCAGATCCATGGTTGGTCATACTTCTAATTGTAAAAGACTTCTAAAAATATGCATGGCGGTGTATCTTCTCTCATTCAGCAGCAGTGGAAAGCTTTTATTTTTGAGAAATCATAAATTACGGTTTCTTCTTTCTATTCTTTTTGGAAAATCATAAATCACAATTTTCTATTTTCAGTAGGCTTCCAGCTAACGATTCTTCGCTTTCTCTTATATCGTCTTTACTGAATACGGCTTTTCTTTAGAGAATCATAAATTATGATTTTCTCTCTTCTCAGGATATAGTTCCGCACAATCGTAAAACACGATTTTTCATTTCTTTTTAGGCGAAGATTTATCTTTTATGCTCAATCATCTTTTTACTATTTTTTGAGTTTATTTTGACAAAGATTAACATTTTAGCTCTATTTTATTTGTTTTTATTAATATCTGCACATCGTTAACTTGTTAGTAGCAAACTAAGTCCTAGCATCACTAAGTTAAGGGTGATAAAATAGTAAATTATGTGACTGAAAAGGGGGCCCACCCGACTTTTCATGTGGAAATCGCACTGCATTGAAATCATCCCCCACACACCATGGGACCTCCCAACGAGTAGCAACCATAGCCATCTCAAACCAAAAGTCCTCCCTACGGAGGTAGGTAGACGGGGCTGTACACCCTAGTAAATGCCCACCTCTTACCATTATCGTTATTCTCCAACACCATCGAGGTCAAGAACAAGCCAACTTCCTCATCCACCTTATTGAACAACATCGAATCTCACGCAACCAAGATGCCACCCGAAGCCCCCTCCATGTCCACCCTAACCCCCAACACAGAAGACACTTTGCCCAAATCACATTTGCCCCATTTGGTCTCTTGCAACATAATCACCGCAAGCTTGTGTGTGGCAATAACTTGCTTCACTCTAACCCTCTTTTTCGGGTCGCATGCACCCCTAACATACCATGAAAACATCTTCATAAACACCAAAATCAAAGAGCCCTATTGGTCACCCCCTCCCTTCCCATCGGACATACCCTAGGCCAACCTCACAAGCTCTCGCGATTTAGAGTGGTTGCTCCTGGCAACAAATCGTTTTCTTTGAAAGAGCGAGGTAGATCTGAAGACCTCTCGCAGGGACTCATTGGTGCCATTTAACGACATCCCAATGTCTCTTCCAAAAGAAATAATATTATCGAGCTCATCATTCTCGGAGTGGCATGGGGAGAAAAACTCAGCCCCCAATTTGACCGCCAGGAAGGAGCACTCCACCCATCTGCCTTCCTCATTACGTTGAAGCGATCTTAGTGGATGAGGCCACTCGTCGACGAGGACCCCTCAAACGAGCTCTCAGAGACAGCAGGGGACAAGTTGTCTGAGACACTGAGAGACGGTAAAAGGACTTCAGGAACCGTCGATCGAGTCCCTGTAGACCAAAACCACGTAGCGCCATAGACGAAAGGAGGGCGAGGCTGATCCACTTGCATCCAACCCAAACCACAAAGCAACAGTGGGTAAAAAAAATGACCCCAAGTCCACATCTGAGGTCCACTGAAAAGTAAGAAACCTGGTCCAGTAAGGAGTAAAATTGTGCCCGATTCAAAATACCCCAGCCCAAAAGCCCCATCCTAATCTCGATGTCCTTGTAGACGGCTCAGACACCAAGCGTCCGAGAGACAAATATTGAGGGTCAGAAATCGTTCCATGTATCCAAAACCATGGGTGATAACAAACCATCCTCGGGAGGCCAAGAGCCTTGACTTCCACGTGTCCGTTTGAGGTAGACCTCGCCAGTGCAAATAGTAGAGGAAGGATGCCAAAAGACCATTATACCCCTTGGGTCCTTCACCGATGAGATAACGTCACTTGGCAATATAGGGACACACGTCGTCTCCATGACCTTCAGGTCGACAGGCCCCACTATCTCCATTAGTGGATGACCGGCTTCCTCAGTAAAAGAACCAATCCAAGGGTTTTCATCATAGCATAGAGTTTCCACTAGGCTTATGGGTTCGAGCACAGCTAAGATCTCAACTGTAGATGAGATTGTCGACGATAGACTTGCCTGAGGGAAATTGAACGGTTTAGAGGCGTCCACCATATTATGGGATCACTTGCCAAGATAGGTTGCGCCAACCCCAACATCACCTCCTTCGCCAACCCCACCTCAAGCTCCTCTCGATGGTCGACAACAGAAAGATGGCCACCCGGTGCTCCTCCATCCCTCAACGTCGAGGGTGACTTCTGTTGGAGCGTCGCATCTGAGGCCGCGTACCCCTCTGAGCTTTGCCCCACTGAATCCAAGGGCAAATCAACCCTGTCCCCAAGTGGGTAAACCTCCAGTGAGATTTTTTCTACGACACTCGCAAGTATGTGTTCGTCGGATCCCGTGGAGCCCATGGATTCATAGTTAGGCTGTTGAGGGAGGAGCATCCATTCCACCACCTCCATTTCTATGAAGGTTCAGAATTCCCTACCGCTGATACAGACAGCCAAGCTCCTAGGGATATCCTCCCAACTGTCGGTAGCCACCAAGATCCTGGCATATCTGGTCTCCCATAGATCGACAGTACTTCGGTCCATCTAGATGTAGGGGCCACACCTGTCCCTGATGTCCCTCAGGACCTCCGGAGTCCAAGCGTGGAGAGGGAGTCCAAATAGTCGCAGTCAAACACCGCCATTCCACCAGTGGATACAAAGCTTTCTGACATCCATCTCCCACCTGTCGCACCTAACAAACTTATCTTTAATAGAAAAAGTTTTGGTTTTGCTTAGTTCTATAGTTGTTCCTTCCTCTTGGAATCTTAGCATAAATTTTGTATCTGAAATAGTCTAGATGGATAGCCCCTCTATAGTGCCCCATTTATGGTGTTTCCATTTGTAAATATTAGAGATATGTAAAGAACCTTTGACTATATCCATCACCACCCAAAAATGAGGTAAATTGAAAGCCAGGGATGAGAGTTGTGGGCAGGTAACATCATACCGAGGGACTGGACTCCCAAAGTTCGTGGCCTTTCCCATGGCAGACGGAAAAACTCAACGAATAGCAGTCCCCCGGGAGCTAACGCCCATCGTAGTAAGTGATGGTCTCTCAACTTGGGCGGGGGGGCACCATTTATCGCTTCCACAAAGGAGAGCCCACTTTGGATGCACTGGGAAGAAACCCTGGTTTGGGCCACCTTCAAGGGGTCCGACGTTTGTCCCTGATGTAGCCCCTTGGACGCTTCTCTTGTCTGGCCCACAGCCCTAGGTTCCCAAACTTTGTTGAAGCGTTTACCCGCAATAGACCACCCATGGTTAACATCCTAACCTGGCCTTCATTAAAGAACACTTGTCCCTTATTCCCCATTGACGGGATAGTATGCACGGTTGCTTTAACTGCTATTCCCATAACTCTAGTAGAGGTACATCTAAAACGATGGCACACAGATCTTCTTCGAAAGTTAACATTACGGCAAGTGGAGCATACCCAATCCCCAGCCTTAAGCGCCAACGCTGCCATTCGAACTATGTATGACTACCCTACGCTGCCCTTCCCTCTTCTGGCATTTAGACTAATCTCTTCTATCATGTATTTCAAAACATTAAAACAATTGATGCATCTCAATTTCGAAGTTGTTGTCTCTAAATTTTGCCCAGAGAAACTTGAGATAGCCTTCATGACATTCTTGCTAGCAAAAAATCCTTCACCAAATAGAAATCTTGAGCTCTAAATTTTGCCCAAAGAGATCAAGATTTCTGTTTGGCGAAGGATTTTTCACTAGCAAGAATGTCATGAAGGCTATCGGTAGCTTCTCTTTCAATGTTAATGAGGTTCTGATCAATCATCCTAAGTTCCAACTTGGCTTGGACATCCCGAAGAGTTGATTCAGCTTGGTTACGGAGATGGTAGTGAAACCAAACACATTGATCCCATATCTTTAGTTCACTTTTAATTCACCTAAGCTTGGGGCAAATGACAAACATGGGGTGTCTTTATATGGGTCTTCCAAGTACTAGAAATAAGAGGCATGAAAGTGGGAAGAGAGCACCACATAGAGAATAATTTAAAGGACCTTGGACCCCTATCATTACGGAAATTAAGAAAAATCAAGATAGGGAAATCAAGATAAGGAAATTATCAAAGAGATCAAGTGGCATATATATTACAACAGAAGAGGGAAAGGAGTCGGTCCAAAGATGATTGACAAGAGTGTGATCAGTCTAGCAACAATTCTTCTATTGGAAAAGGAGGATTAATTGTTCCAAGAAATTGTATGACTGGAGGATCTAATATCATGAAGTACATGGGCATCTAAGACAAAATTGAATTGATGAATAGGGGCTATTAACGACTATTACCTCCAATTTTTTCAGGGTTGCTCTTGACGATATTCCAATCACCAGAAACACTCAGTAAAAGGAGTTCCCAAAAGTACGACAGTGGGTACAGGGTGTCGATTTCCATTCATATTCGACCTATTGTCCAAATTAAATACCATCCTCAATTTCAAAGGGAATGGATTCAGGAAATGTGCCACTGGTGTCAACTTCAACGCAAATACGAGCATACTTAGAATGGGACTTGGTAATGTTCTCCCATTAATGATCAGAGGCTTTCCAACCAAGCTAGAAAAAATGTTGATGAAGGGATGGAAACTTGATCCAAATTGGAAATTTGGAATGGTAAACAGTATCTCTTTATGAGGCCTGGATTGGGGACTATTTCCATAAGATCAGTTGCATCAAGATCAAGGCCCTCTTTTATGGCTTTGGAATGGCCATCAGCGCCATTAGTAGCAATAACTAGAACTCAAATCGCCTTCCCAAGAGGAAGCCTCCAGTTGAGAAGAATTCATATATAGACCTGCGACAAAGCAAACAAAGAGAGGAGACAAGGGTAAACAAATCCACAGCGATTATTGCATAAACGTAAACACGCGGTTTGACGGAAAGAGGAGTCACTGGAAAAGAGAGGTTATCAGATTTACAGAAGGAAGAAGAACAAGAAAAAGAAGAGACAGTTAGAAGAAAAAGCAGAGAGAGAGAGAGAGAAAGTGCTGGTATATTGTAACCAACCTATTCCAATATAAATTGGGCACATGTCACTTCTTTAAAATTCATCATGTGTGTCATGGAATGTAAAGATCATGATCTAAAGATCTATAGTGTCGAAAATTGCACTGAAAATAATTATATAATGTGATTCAAAACAATCAAGCACCTTTAAAATTAATTACTAAAACAAATTTTTGATGGTGATAGATATGTGAAGCACCAAGTACGGTACATGTGCACATACCTTATCATGGCCTATATAATTAAATTAAGAAATTTCTAAATAAGATCCAGTTTACACACAAATAGTAACCGAATCTCAAGAGACCTATCACTTTAAGCAAGGTACAATTAAATCCCATAATACTTGGGGTTGATCAGCAATCAATTAGAGTCCTTAAAGAACTCTTACCGTATTGGCAAGTCAACTTGCCAGTTTGACTTTCTCTTACCTACCCTTATATATTTATCTACGTGAGAGTCTAGAGAGAAAGAATTCTCAAATTTCTCCCTTGAGCTCTCTTTCTCATGCATCCATCTCTCGCTCTCTCGTTCTCCTTTCCCTGCAAAAAATTTAGTCTGAGCATCACCATCTTCCGATATAGCCATCCAACACCGCCCTGTCTCATCCCACCGAGGCTCAACCATCAGATTTGCGCTCCGAACACCACCACCATAGCGGCACCAACTACGAAAACCTCTAGTGGTGGTTAGGCAAGCCTCAACCACCAAATTCTGTTGTAAAACAAGAGAAAATCTGATCCGGTCGGGAAATCCACGACATGTTGAAACCGATCTCTATCAACCCAAAGGGCTACTAAAGTCAAAGTTCACGCTTCAACAGGTGGGTGCCCATCAATCTATCTTAAATTATTTAGTTTTTTCAAACAAAAGGAAACCCTATATCAACCCTAGAAAAAATTGGGGAACAAAGAAATCTTAGACCGCTGTTGAAACTCAACCTGGGCCTGAAATACCAAGCTCGACTGGTCGAGATTTACCGCATCTATGAAACGCGGCAGGTCAAGATTCAAACTGGACCAGTCGAGTTTATATAAGTTGTTTTGCTTTCTGTTTGGTAACTTGGCCGGTTAAAATCCAAAGTCGACCAGTCGAGTTTACCCCTTCAGATTTTCTTCTGAAACTCAATCGGTCGAAATCCACTTTCGACTAGTAGAGTTTTGTCTTTCCTTCAGAACTTTTCTTCTTTGACCTCACCCGGTCAAAATACAGTTTCGACCAATCGAGATGGTCTCTCTTCAGGTTCTTTTAGGAAACTCGACCAGTCAAATTGCAAATTTGGCTAGTCGAGTCCTATTTTCTTTTTTTTTTATTCTTTGATTTCGACAGGTCGAGATGGAACTCAGCTAGTCAAGATTGATGGCTCTAAACAATATTTCTTTACAACCCAATTTTGAGATCTTTTCACGTGGATATTCGATTTAGGCAATTCAGGACTTAATCCCATAGCTATTTTACCTTTCGGACACAATGGGAATGCCTGTTACCTCTTTTAAGACTTACAATCCTTGAAATGATATGTGTCTCTTTAGGGTCCGAAAAAAGTCCGATCCCATTACCGATAAATTCCTAAGTTATATAGACCCAATCGACTACCTCCAAGAAGAGTAGTTAGACTCAAGCATAAAATAAAAGTAATTAAAATATTTCTTATGCTCCGATTATTATCAATGCTCTATGTTCTCTGCTCCATACTAATTTCATTGAGTACACAATGCTTAGGGTGCATTGATCAGTCACATAATTTACCAGTTTATCACCCTTAACTTAGTGATACTAGACCCCAATTTGCTACTAATAATATGATGATATGCAGACATTTAAAACAGATAGCAGAATAGAGCTAAAGTGGTCATCTTTGCCAAAATGACCTCAAAATGCAGTGAGAATCACGATCGTACGCAGATACGACCAATCGTACTAAGAACCAGTTTGAAAGCTGAAGGAAGAGAGAGTTTACATCCAATCATAATCTCAAATGAACGAAATAGAAGAAAGAAAGAAGACATCATATTCATGACTCTTCAAAAAATGCTTAAAGACTGGAGGACACAAAGAGGAGATACGATCGTGCATCAGAACGAAAGAAGGAGAAATCGTACTAAAAGAGATGTAATCGTAATTACGATTGTATAAAAATTAAAGCTGCTATTTTTGTTGTTGATCACGAGAGAACTACACCGACATGCACAGAATTAGAAGATCTCTGCTACTGAAAATAAGGAGAAAAGTCCTGCACACATCTACCATCCAAAGCAAGGAAGATTAGGATTAGAAATTTAGTTTTATTAGGAAACTTTTATTCTTAGTAGTTTACTTTTATTAGAATTTGAATAATGTTAACCGACCACTTATGAACTATAAATAAGAGGACTCGACATAGGAGAAAAACTCATCGAAGGAATTCTCAGCATCAATTGACGACTGAAGTTGGATTTTCTTTTGATCACCTTAGTTTAGAGATCCAAGAAATTTTCAGCATCAATTGACAATTAGGGTTGGAATTATGGAAGATCATCTTATAGTAGTTTTTATCAAGTAAAATCGTCCACAGATTTCTGAAAGTTTTGCCTAACAACCAAGACCGAAGAGTCTGAAAGATCAACCCTTGGATGGTTATACTTTGCTTTCTAGTTTAAATTTATATTTTTTGCATTTACTGCTTTGTAAACATCTAAGAATTCTTTATTTTAATTGATGATTAAAGTCTTGAATTTGCATATTAGTGTAGCGATTTTTATTTTCCATCTTTAGTTTTCTTGAGTTTGATTGACGCCCAAATTTATGAAAGATTATTGATTGGTATAAATCTGTGCTGAGAAAATTTAGTTTTTGATTGACGCCCAAATTCTAGAGGACTGAGATACACTGTAATGGTATTTTACTATGTAAGCATCCAAGAATTGAAGGATTGTGATTGACAATTATAATCTGAAAGTAGGAGGATTTAGATTTACTTTTCTCACAATTAGTTTAACAATTATTCTTTTATTCATATTTCTCAACCTTTAAAAGACAAATAAAAGTTTTTACGAAAAGAAGAAAAAAGAAAGTTTAACCCTCCCTGTGGGAACGATCCTATACTAGTGTTACAATTTTCGTTGTATGCTTGCAATAGGTTAAAGCTAAATACAATTAAGGTCGTATCAAGTTTTTGGCACCGTTGTCGGCGAGGCGATAATTTGGTTTTTTTTTTCTTTCTGAAAACCAATATTTATCTTTCTCTTTTTATTTTCTTTCTATTTTTACTTTCTTTAATCACTTCTTAATCTTTTGTTGGATTATTCGGAGCAACTAATCAAAGGTTTCAACACTTCTTCTGACAATAGAAGCTAGAGGCTCAAATTTATTTTCTCTCCCTACTTTCTAACATAAAAATAAAATAAAACTAAAAACACAAAAATATATACATTTCTAGTGTATGCATCACACTCGATCTCAAAGTCTAGAATTCTTCAAGTGTGATCCAGAAATTGAAAGGACTCTCTTGCACAATCTAGCATCTAACCGATCTTCTATAAGAGAATCACAAACCATGGCTGATGATCGCTCAATTCAGGCACACTTTTGCCCAATTACTGTGACTATGCCCTGTTGTATAGTTATACCGGAGGTAACAACTGGTCAGAATTACGAGATCAAGCTCAACACACTTCAAGCATTACCCACTTTTCATGGGCTTGATCGAGAGGATCGCTATCAACACCTAAGGGATTTTATAAAACTTTGCACTATATTACAATTGTCAGCAACTAATGATGAGGCAGTTAAATTATGGTTGTTTTCCTTTTCTCTCAAAGATAGAGCCAAGGCGTGGCTAATCTCATTGCCCGCTACAAGTATTACCACCTGGGACGGACTATAGTCAAAGTTTTTGAATGAGTACTTTCCGATTGGTAAAACTAATCAGATTCGTCAGGCAATTTAGAACTTTAGCAATTGCCTAGAGAATTATTCCATGAGAGTTGGGAACGCATGAAGGATTTATTTAGAAAATGTCCTCATCATGACATGCCAAACTGATCTATTGCACAAAGTTTTTATCAAGGGTTAACTGAGACCAACCAGTGTACAGTTGGTGCCGTAAGTGGAGGAGCCTTCATGACTCAGAATTGCTAACAATCCTGAAATTTATTTGAGAAACTAGCTGACAATTCAAAACAGAAATAAACTTTTCTAAGATCTGACCTAGATGTGATTCGCCACACCCCGCTCGCGAAGGGTTGTCTTTATGATGTTAGTAAGGACAAAGTAAAGGAGGATGACATGAGTGCTAAGGTTGTAGCGCTGGAGTAACAAATAGCATCATTAATGATTACCAAACCAAGCACTCTGGAAAGACCTATAGTAGTCTGCTCAAATTGTCAAAACTTAACCTATGCCATAACCGAGAGCCCAACTGAGCCATCATACTCAGACACGGTGGAAAAAGAACAAATAATGGCCTTTCAGAGGAGAGATTACAAGAATACATATAACCCGTTGTGGAGGAATCACCCAGGATTTAATTATGGTTCGACTAGTGGGGCACAACTAGCACCATTTATTGCGCAACCCCAATTTCTCCCGTCCCAAGTTTTCCACCAAAGACCTCAAATGCCAACTATACAGCCACAATTCGGTCCACCGAGCAATGCACCTGATGCCACTGTTGTTCAGATCCTTCAAGATCTGCAACAACAATCACATCAGCATTCTAAAGACTTACCCCAACTCGCTAAATTCATTCAAGTACTTCATTCGCATACCCAATCCATCACAAAATTGGAAAGCCAGACTGGCCAACTATCTTAACAAGTGGCAAAGAGAGAAAGTGACTAATTGCCAACATAGTTTGTTAGTAATCCAAGAGCACAAGTTTTCCTAGGGGAGACATTCGCCCCCACTAATCAGAATTGAAATCCTCATGGACCCGTTGAGCTACCAACTCATCCGTAGCACCTTTTGTAAATTATGTAAATTATTTCTTTTCTTGTTTTGAAAATTTTAAGAAACACATTACAAGCTCAATCATAGTTAAACACGACCAATTGTAATGTATTCCTTGATGTGCACTATTGCGAGCACTCGTGTGGATTCACGAACGCTCGTAATTCTTGTTAAAGTCCATCGGCTAAGTCGTAGTGATTATGAGTTAATCGAAACGAGAGTTCGAACTTACGATAGCTATAAAGTTAGAGTCGAACCAGCGACTCTAGGTTAAACATATGCATGATGACCGATTCAGCAGGTCATCACTGAAATTAGGGCGTACATATTCACGAGAGAATACGTCGGCCCCATCCTCAAACTCTCCAGTTAACTCCTCTCGTTTTCCCTCCATTTTTCAAAAAGCTCTTGTGCCCAACCCAACCATTTTAGTTATTATACCTCCCTTGTATTTCCCCTTTTCGCTTCAAAAACCCTGTCTATGCTCCATTTATTATTTTGAACTTAGGATTTGGAGATTAGCAACAAGCAAGGTGACAACTCTCGCTCTCAAATGGATGGGTTTCTTTTAGAAATTCTAATTTGGCATAGGAAATTTATGGATTATTCATTAATGTTCCTTTACTCTTGCAGGAGAAGAAGACATCATGCCAAGAGCCAAAACCATGAGGCCGAGGGAAGATGAGGGTAATATTTCTGATCATTCTCCACTCATTAGGCACATCACACGGGCTGCTACTCCTATGGCTAAATAAAAAATAACAGACCCATCTAAGAAGAAATCCAAATCTTTCAGGGTAGTTATTAGAGAATTACCTGAAGAGAGAATGGAGATTGAGACAAAAATTGTATCTGTCCCTCAAAAAGGCACACAGCTAGATAAAGGGAAAAGGTCAGCGTCCTCTGATAGGATATTGGATTAGTCCCAATCTCAATGAAACATCATCTTGTGAGAGCTGAAGTTGCTGTGGACGTCGCATTTTGGGAAAAATTGGACTTCAGTGAAGCCGCCATCAAATATTTCAAAATGTAGGGTTTAATTATTTCTTAGAACCGAGAACAACGCCAGTCTACCTTAGATTGGTGAGACTGTTTTACAAAAAAATGATCAATAATAGCAAGGGTCCATCTCCTATTCTCTCCACAAACGTTGATTGATTTTCAATTCAAATAACAAAGGAAATGGTTATTGGGGTTATGCACCCACCCTTAGAGAGACCAGAATTGTTCCCTGGCAATCCGGAAGCCAATGTGTTAAGAATCCCACCCCATACCCTTCCGAATTTTGTCTAAATGGCAACAGATCTGCTAGGAGAACCCCCAAGGGACAGGTCATATTTCTTGCGAAAGGATCTGGAAGCTTGAACCTTATCACTTCATTTCTTGGATGTCTTGATTCATAAGACTATCCATTCAACTGGTCATGGAACATAGAAGAGCCCTCTTTGTGAAAGCCTTATATCTGATGGCTAACCGCTTTTAGTTCAATGTACCCTCTTGCCTCTTGGAGGTAATCAATATTGTGAGGGAAATTTTGAACAAAGATAAATATGAGAAGCATAAGTTGAGCCTTCCTTTCGGAGGCCTAATTACCAACTTACTGATAAATGTGGGATAAAAATTTGAACCCAAGGGAAAAGCTTTGGACAAACCAGAGAAGGGCCTAACGGTGATGGCCTATAGGAGAACACTGAGCTCCAAAAATAAAAAGAAGATACCTAATTCTACATAGTCAGAGGGTGTATCTTCTATGCCAGAGACCATATATCGGGCCTAGTGTTGAAACAATAACAGAAGTTACAGCTACTATTGAGGCAGCCATGATAGAGGGAGTGAGTACTTCTACTCCACTCCAAGAGAGACTGGTTGAGCCGAAAATGATGATTGTGTCAGTGTCTGCTGAAGAACAAGCTAGTCTTTATGACTTAGCTTTGGACTCACCAACAGGGTCTACTTTGCCTTCCTCAATGGTGATAGCGACACTGCCAGTTATTCCTGAGACAAAAAAAGGAAACCCAATGGTGGCTGAAGCAGAGGAAATTTCCCCTCCACCTGAGGAGCATCAAATTCTTGAAAGGCTACTTCTAGCCATATTCTTGTACTTACTGAATCTATTACTCCACCAATGAGCACATCAAATGCAGAACAGACTCCGATTGTTTATACTACAGAAGCAGAACCTACTGCTGGAACTTCACCAGGAGGCTTCACAGAGCTATTAAATGCATAATCATATCCTAGAGGGACCACCAATGACTCATCAATTCCCGCTTCATCGGGAATTCAGCCTAAATGGGAAAAGAGATTGATAGAAGTAGAAAAATGGCAACTGACACATGCTCCACAGCTGATCCCAGTATCAGATATGGTTAGAAGAATGATTGAAGAGCTTAATAAAGTGAAAAATAGTCCTTGAAGTCCTACCTACAGTCAGAGAAAGGGCGGAAATAATAGACAACCTTAGGCAAAGAGCAGTAAAGGATCATCAAGCACATTGGATGGTCGAAATAGCACAAAAAGTTTCAGAAGCCATTGCTGCCTATCAGGATCAAATTGTGCAACTGCAACAATAGAATAGTATGTTGAGAAACAACCAACAGACATGGGAGAGCCAGAAGAAGGATTATGAGGAACAAATAACTCATCTAAAAGGCAAGATTGGAGATTTCCTTGTAGACCTTGATGAAAGGGAACTTGCCCATCTTGAGTACTAGCATACACTCAACGTTCAGCTGGATGAAAAGACTCATCAGCTAACCATAGCTGAAGGAAAAATACTGAAACTTCAGGAGGACAAAGACTCCCTAGTCTAAATCTGTGATGGTCAAATGCAGCAGATACAGTCTTTCACTAGTAATAGCGTTGTTACAGCAGACAGATTGAAGGTAGAAGCAGAAAGGTTAAGGATTGAAGCTAAAGAGAAGTATGCAGTGATTTGCAAACTTAAGGATGATTTGAAAGAAAAAGAAAAGGTTAAAGAGGAGCTACAAGCTTTGAATGAAAAGTATAACACATTGATAGCAGAGAAAGAGAGTACTGATACTCTCTAAAAGGAGGTTGGGCCTGAGCTATATGAGGAACCCGTTCAAGAAGAAGAACCTGATATAGCCTTTATCGATGTGGTGTCCAACTCATAGGCTGAATTCTCGAGCAGCCCCACTTCATTTGTAGCTTTACCAGCACCTCCATCATTGGCACTTGTACCATACCCCTCATCACCAAGTGAGTAAGATAAACCAGAACATCATGAACCTCACTAGGCATGCTGTAATTATTACGAAATTTTTTTAGTATCTCCTGTTTTGAGAACAATAAGGACATTGTCCTATTTAAGTTTGGGAGGTACACACCTTGTATAGTAATTCTGTTTACTTACATCATATAAAAAAAAATTGTTTTAGAATAGTTTTAATTCTATTTTTTTTCTTTGAGTATATTTTGATTTTTAGCTTTTAACCATCACATGTGAGTTGCAATAGAAAAGTTACGATTCCATAAACCTTATGATTCATCGTAGTAGAAGTTCAACCATAAAAAATAGAGCAGTTGCGATTCATGTTTGCCCTCTTGTACACTGTATCAGAATTGAATGTTTAAAACTATACTTGATTTAAACTATAATATTTAGATTATAGTTTCAAAATCATATAACCAGTGAGTTTTTGGGACTTAATTCCTTTCTTTTTGAGAGAGTCTACTACCTATTCGAACTCAAAATTTTGTTGGACTTTTTGACTATATGAAATCTCATACTACTATAATTCGAATCAAATATTCTACGATTATGATAAGTTCTTTTTCTAGAACTGTCTATTCTATGCATCAAAATAATATGACATTCTTGTTTGTAAATCATGAAAATGATTAAAGACCATCTTTTGATTCATTTGAGCTAAAAATCTCAGAGATATATTTATCCGTTGAACCCATATTAGAAGCTTAAACCGAATTTATTTGTACCAAGAATTTATAAACCCTTAACCATATGTATTATCCAAAACTTTCAATCTTTTCCCTTATTTTTCTGAGAATTTAGAACAAAAGGGAGAAATAGGGAGTGAAAGGAGTATGCAATAACAGATAAGGGATATGCCACCAAAAAAATGTACGTCTGAGAAAGAAATTGATTTTCTGAAGAAAAAAATATGGGAAAAGAAGAAAAATCGTAAATACGATTCTACAAAAAGAGAACCAAAAAGCTTCCAAAAATAGAGAAAAACCAAGGGTATATCTTAAAAAGAAAAAGAGAAGCAAAGAGCTTCTAGATAGAAAGAAAATGGGATTTACCGATAAAAAAAAAAGTACATGGAAAGTAGTTATCCAGCCTTTTGGATACTTACTGAAGTAGAAAAAGAAAAAGAAGAGAAGAAGGTGGGAGAGAGATGAGCTGAATTCTCAGAACTTTTGAATCCTTTCTACCTTTCTTTTGAACCTTATTAACCTAAAGCTCCATTACAAGCACAATAGAGACCTTTCTTATTCATGATTTATAAAAACATGAGCGTAGTAGATACATGTATAATAGATACTATGGATCAACAAGAAAGCATGTGAATAGAATTGATTATCTTTCTTCATGAGATTCATTCTTTTATCAATTATCCTTTGAATTATGCATGATATATATCATATTGTGAGAACCCAAAAATTTCGATATCTTTTAAAGAGTATGCTAACAATGAAAGTTTGGATGAAAATATTTTCTAAATCTGCAGTTTAGAAAAACCTATGATGAATAAGTTGTTCACTGATACGCACACACTCTAGGCTTAATATGAATTGAAATTGTTGAGTTCTGATCAAGGATAACTGCTAGGATGGAGAGCAAGGGCTGATGAAATCATACTTTTGAAAATTATAACAACCATGCGATGATTAACTAGGTAGTGTACATAATTAGTCTAGAAATCTTTTTGTTTCCTTTAATTTTAAAAATCTTTTTAAAAAAGGTAAAAATATTTGAAGTTTGTAGGTAACTTCACTAAAAACCTTCAGGAGACTATAACTCCTCCACTAGGGATCACCTAGGGGTTTAAAGGCTTGTTGCATCTGTAAATTGCTATTGTGCTCCCTATGAAAGTGACATTTAAATTTATAGTTTTAGATTAGTTTACTTTTCCTTGTTTGCTAGGGACTAGCAAAGCTTAAGTTTGGGGGTATGATCAGTCACATAATTTATCATTTTATCTCCCTTAACTTAGTGATGCTAGACCCTAGTTTGCTACTAATGATATGATGACGTACAGATATTTAAAACAAATAGCATAATAGAGCAAAGTGATAATCTTTGCCAAAATAAACTCAAAATGTAGTAAGAATCACGATCGTACACAGATACGATCAATCGTAGTAGAACCAGTCTGAAAGCTAAAGGAAGAGAGAGTTTACATCCAATCGTAATCTCAAACGAATGAAACAGAAGAAAGAAAGAAGAAATCGTATTCATAATTCTTCAGAAAATGCTTAAAGATTGGAGGACACAAAGCGGAGATACAATCATGCGTCAGAACAAAAGAAGGAAAATTTGTACTGAAAGAGATGTAATTGTACTGAAAAAGATGTAATCGTAATTATGATTGTATAAAAGTTAAAGCTCCTACTGATATTGTTGATCACGAGAGAACTACACCGCCATGCATAGAATTAGAAGATCTCTTAAATTAGAAGCCTAACAACCCACAGATATGAGAAGATTGGCGAAAGACTCCTAAAGATCTCTGCTACTGAAAATGAGAAGAAAAATCCTGCACGCATCTACCATCCAAAGAAAGAAGATTAGGATTAGAAGTTTAGTTTTATTAGAAAACTTTTACTCTTAGTATTTTACTTTTATTAGCATTTGAATAATATAAACTGACCCCTTATAATCTATAAATAAGAGGACTCAACATAGGAGAAAAACTTATCGAAGGAACTCTCAGCATTAATTGACGACTAAAGTTGGGTTTTCTTCCGATCACCTTAGTTTAGAGTAATTCAGAGATCCAAGGAATTCTTAGCATCAATTGACAACTGAGGTTGGAATTCTGGAAGATCACCTTAGAGTAGTTTTAATCAAGTAAAATCATCCAAAGATTTCTAAAAGTCTTGCCTGACAACCAAGACCGAAGAGTCTGAAAGATCAACCCTTTGGATGGTTATACTTTACTTTCTAGTTAGATTTACTTTTATTGTATTTACTGCTTTATAAATATCTAAGAATTCTTGATTTTAATTGACGACTAAAGTCTTGAATTTGCATAGTAGTGTAACAGGTTTTATTTTCCATCTTCAGTTTTCTTGAGTTTGATTGAAGCCCAAATTTTTTAAAGATTATTGATTAGTATAAATCTATGTTGAGGAAATCTAGTTTTTGATTTACGCCCAAATTTTAGAGGACTGAGATATAGTGTAACGGTATTTTACTATTGTAAGCATCCAAATTTTGAAGGATTATGATTGACGACCATAATTTGAAAGTATGAGGATTTAGATTTACTTTTCTCGTAATTAGTTTAACATCAGTCTTTTATTCATATTTCTCAACCTTTAAAAGAAAAATAAAAGTTTTCAAAAAAAGAAGAAAAAAGAAAGTTTGACCCTCCCTGTGGGAACGATCCTATACTTGTGCTACAATTCCCATTATGCGCTTGCAATAGGTTAAGGCTAAGTACAATTAAAGTCGTATCATGCATATAATGGTTTTCTTTTCTCATATATATTCCATCTCCATCATATGACATTCATCATGTAACAAACTACGATATGGCATATACAAGATAAGTCAAGGAATAAGATATGACACATGACCTATACCTTCGTCACAGTGGGGTTTCTTTCACGGTCACGTGAAACTTAGAATGTAGCTATCCATGTATGGATGCAATATCTCTATGAGAGTATGGACTGTCACACGAAGTATATTTAAGTTATTACAGAACCCATTCCTTGGAAAGCGTGATTTAGGGAAGCCTATCACACCGTGGTACACTCCAATTAAGTCGTAAGTAAATGACAAGAAATAAATATGTAAGATAAGTTAAAATACGAATACAGTAAGAAAGAAGGGACTTAACCCCACGTCAATAATGAAATAGGGGTGGGGACCTAAGCCCAGAATTGAATAATGATATGATAAGACATATTGTAAAAGTTAGCAGAACACGAATTAATTTCTACATATGTCATACCTTGCAAGCCACCCTAAGGGTACAACATCTGCAGCCAATACTGATCTTAAGGATAATATGTTTTGCTTAGTCTTGAACTAAGGGGACACTGGAGGTTTCGACATAAGCGAACCTATTGTACATTAATCGTATATACTTCCTTCTACGATATAGTCTTTCAATGTTAATATTATATATTATGTGGTTATGGATATTTTTGAAATCATGTAAAATTGCTTAATTTTATTTTCAAAAATCGCCGCAACTCAAGCGATTGTTCACATGATCACCTGGGTAAGTTATGATAGATCGATTGCGCAACTTACTGAGTTTATGCGACAACGTAAACCCACCTCATGAAATCTAATAGTTGCAGGTGAGAATGCGGATCATTCTACCTATGATGACGTAGAGGCAACTGTACCCAAGGCGGCTTATGAAGATAAGGATGTTGGTTATCACTTGAATGAGGGTGTAGATCCGACGGACTAAAGGTATTCATTGGCATCTCCCTGACCAAAGGAGTTATGCGCTTTGGAAAGCGCAGGAAGCAAAGTCCCAGATACGTAGGGCCTTTTGAAGTGACGAAACATGTTGGCGAGGTTGCTTCTAAAGTCACCCTACCACCACAATACTTGAAAATCCATGATGTATTCCATGTGTCAATGTTGAGGAGATATATATGACCTCTCACACATAGTGGAGATCGAACCCGTCAATATCAAGGAAGATCTCACCATCATGGCGAGACCGATCAGGATTTTCAATCTGAAAGTACAAGTCTTCAAGGATAGATTAATGACAGTGGTGCTGGTTTAATGGTACCACCACACGCCAAAGGAGGCAACCTAAGAGAATGAAGTCGATATCAAAGCAAACAATCCTGAGCTCTTCAAATAACTGGTATTAAATTTTTGAGGATGAAATTTTTTTTTAGGAGGGGAGAATATTATGACCTGGGTCCCTTTTGACCCTATTTGATGGTGATAAATATGTGGAGCACCAAGTACGGTACATGTGCACATACCTTATCATGGCCCATACAATTAAATTAAGAAATTTCTAAATAAGATCTGATTTGCATAAAAATAGTAACCAAATCTCAAGAGACCTATCACTTTAAGCTAGGTACAATTAAATCCCATAATACATGGGATTGATTAGCAATCAATTAGAGTCCTTAAAGGACTCTTACCGTATTAGCAAGTTAACTTGCCAATTTGACCTTCTCTCTACCTACCCTTCTATATTTATCTACATGAGAGTTTAGAGAGAAAGAATTCTCAAATTTCTCCATCGGGTTCTCTTTCTCGTGCATCCGTTTCTTGTCTCTCGTTCTCCTTTCCCTATAAAAATGCAATCTGAGCATCACCATCTTTTGGTGCAACCATCCAACACCGCCTTGTCTCATACTGCTGAGGCTCAACCATGAGATTTGTGCTCCGAGCACCACCACCACAACGGCACCAACTACGAATACCTCTAGTGGTGGTTAAGCAAGCCTCAACCACCAAATTTTATGGCAAAATACACGAAAATCTGATTCGGCCGAGAAATCCACGACACGTTGGATCCGATCTCCGTTAATCCAAAGCGCCGCTAAAGTCAAAGTTCACCCTTCAATAGGTGGGTACCCATCAATCCAACTTAAATTATTCAGCTTTTTCTAACAAAAGGAAACCCTAAATTAACCCTAAAAACAATCGGGGAAGAAAGGAATTTTAGACCACTGTTGAAACTCAATCTGGGCCTGAAATACCAAACTCGGCCGATCGAGATTTACCTCGTCTGTGAAACTCGACAAGTCGATATTCAAACTCGACCAGTCAAGTTTATATAAGTTGTTTTGCTTTTTGTTTAGTAACTCGAGCAGAAGAAATCCAAAGTCGACCAGTCAAGTTTGCCCCTTCAGATTTTCTTCTAAAACTCGACCGGTCAAAATCCCCTTTCGACCAGTCGAGTTATGTCTTTCATTCAGAACTTTTCTTCTTTGACCCCGATTGGTCAAAATATAGTTTTGACCAGTTGAGATGAACTCTCTTCAGGTTCTTTTAGGAAACTCGATCGGACGAATGCAAATTTGACCAGTCGAGTCCTATTTTTTCTGTTTTTCTTCTTTGATCTCGACAAGTCGAAATGGAACTCGGCCAGTCGAGATTGACAATTTCAAATTGTATTTCTTTACAACCCGATTTTGAGATCTTTCCACGTGGACATCTGATTTAGGTGATTCAGGACTTAATCTCATAGTTTTTGGACCTTTCAGACATAATGGGAATGTCTGTTACCTCTTTTAAGGCTCCTACAATCCTTGTAAAGAAATGTGTGTCCCTTTAGGGTCTGAAACAAGTCTGATCGCATTACCGATAAATCCATAAGTTATATAGACACAACTATCTCCGAAGAAGAGTAGTTGGACTCAAGCATAGAAAAAAATTATTTAAAATATTTTTTATGCTCTGATTATTCTTAATGCTCTTTGTTCTCTCCTCCATACTAATTTCGTTATGAGTACACAATGCTTAGGGTGCATGCAATGATTTTCTTTTCTCATATATATATTTCATCTTCATCATATGACATTCATCATGTAGAAAACTACGAAAGGACATATGCATGATAAGTTAAGGAATAAGATACAAAAACATGATATATGCCTTCATCACGGTAGAGTTTCTTTTCGGTCACGTGAAACATAGAATATAGGCATTCATATACGGATGCAACACCTCTATGGGAGTATGGGCTGCCACACGAAGTACATTTAGGTTACTATAGAACCCATCCCTTGGAAAGCATGAGTTAGTAAAGCCTATCACACCATGGCACACTTCAATTAAGTCATAAGTAAATTATGAACAATTAATTTGTAAGATAAGTTAAGACACGGATACAGTCAGAAAGTGGGCACTTAAGCCCACAACAATAATGAAATCGACGTGAGGACCTAAGCCCAAAATTGAATAATGATATGATTATTGGTACATGCTTTTTCTGGGTTCCTTTCGATCTCAGAAAGAAGTGGCTCAATTCGGTCCCAGTGGACTCTGACTAAGGGAGATGGAATAATAAACTATGAAATATTACATGCTAAAAGGAAAAGGCAAATTTTAAATGGAGAGTACCTGGGTTGATGTGATCGCTAGCTGCAGATATTTATTGACACTGCAATACATCATTAATCACGCAAGGAGATGCAGGTTGACTCCTTTACTGAACGTCGGCCAACCAACTTCAGCAGCTACGGGTTGCCTAGGGTCTTAACTAGTTTGGCTTCCTATTTTCTGCTCTAACTCTAATTGATTGTCTTTTGATCCTACTCTGAATCTAACTGGCTGTGAGTCTCCTAATACTATTCTAACTTTGGCTATTTTATTTTTCTATTGCTACTTTAATTAAAAAATAGGGGTTATTGCCCGCTATGCTAAAGAGGATCAGCCCCGTTCCCGGGCACCCTCTGTAAGCTCCCTTGGGAAAATTGGCTAGCCTAAGGGTGATTTTAAATGTTGAAAATTAAAGGTTTAACTAGAATTGGACCAAGAATTAAGGACTAAGAATTAAGAATTAAGGGAGAAGTTAAGAACTAAGAATTAAAAACTAAGAACTAAGAGCTAAGAACTAAGAACCAAGGGTTAAGAACTAAGAACTAAGAATTAAGAACTAAGAATTAAGAACTAAGAGCTAAGAATTAAGAACTAACAACAAAAAACTAAGGGTGCGATTACCTGAAGTTGAGCGCTTCTTCCTCCCTACTCTCCTTCTAGCGTCGCAAAGAAGGAAGCTAGGAATCCCTAAGAAGCCTAGGCTTGAGAGAGGAGAGATCTCTATGAAGATTGTTATCTTCGATTGTGAGGTAGGGGGTCTTTTTATAGGTAACGAGGTAATTGCGTGCCCTGGGGTAGGTGCGCAATTGGTTGATCGGATCCAATTGCGCGCCCTGTCCAGTGTGTGTAATTGGACTATGCGTCCTGTCCAGGGCCCTTAATCCAATTTGAGTCAGTCACGGTCTCAGTGAGTGACCGACTGACTGGCTCAGTTAGAGAATCCTAGTTCCAACTCGATTAGAACTGATTACGTGCCCTTTAGGGAGCGCACAATTTGGAAATTCGGGCAGTCATGGGATTTAAAGACTAGGTCAAACTGGGGACCAATTGTGCGTTGGTGATGGGGCATGCAATCTATTATGTGTCCTGTTCGGGGCATGGAATAGGGTCTTCAGGCGGTCTACGGAAGGTGGAGGTCTGGTCCAAGTGAGACCAATTACGCACTGCACCAGCGCAATTGGTCCCACTTAGACCAGGATGCTCTTCCTACGGAATTAGGGGTCTTCCCCGAGCTGAGTTGGGTCCAAGCCTATGAGCTATTATTTCAGTCCAGGTCTTAACCAATACTATTGTTTAAGTATATGGTCCCCGTATATAAGGTTTTAGAGCTTTCGGACAGAGTGAGCCTCTTTTCAGAAGCCACAAGCATGGTCAAAGGTTGATCGAACATGTTCGTATACTCCGAGAGGGCAAAAATGGGGTGTCTACAGATGCCCCTCTTCGGCGCGTCCTTTTTGAACAAGGATACATCGAAGAAGTAGGCACCCCCATTCAGGGTGCCTTCTCATTTCTTTGAGAGATTGCAAGTGTGAACCGTGGAGCTGACATGAGATGTTTGACTTCTTATCTATCAATGTAAGCTAAAGGGAGCATTCAAGAGCCCAGTGGTAGCTGTCGAGAGGTATATCCTCATCCACGGGTGCAAGTGGCATCCCGTTGCATGTCGCGACCTGCTGTAAGTGGGAGTCAAATGGGGAGAAATTGATGCAATCGAGGTACCAAGGGGCGTCATACGAATGTTCAGAGACTAGGTCAAGCCACCAGATGATATGATGGGGAAGGATTTCGCAAGTTATATGATGTAACATGATGGTGAAGGCTTTCGCAAGTCATGTCAGGCCGGGTGCATCATTGCTCACACCAAAGACATGTCAAGATTCCCTTTCCAGTGGACATTTATGATTTCTCAAAGTTGAGTATACTCAGTGTTTGATTTTTCAAGGGAAAGAATGGATTGGGGTGATGAGAGGTGAAAGTTCGATAGATAATAGTTTTTGAAATTTTGGATTTTTAACTTAAGATTAATTCAGTAAAAACTTCATAAAACGTGGCTTCCGAGACGTTGCTGAGTAAATCCATCAGTACGGGATTTGTGGACCCGACCTTTGTTTAGTTGTCAAGACAATACTCGATATGCAGGATGCTCTGTCTAACCTTCTCACGAATACTAATGATTGTCTCTTATGAGAGGACTATAATAATTTGCGGATTGAGAGAGATGGGTTTTGAAAATGCTTAACTTAATATTAGTTTACTATATTTACTTTCACAAGAATATCAAGTGAGGAGAGAGTGATACTTACCTGATTTCTTGCTTATGTTTTGGGTGAAGTCGTCACTCGATGGGACATCAGAGAGTTTCCTCTCCTCTTCTATTTCTGTCGGGGCGGGGCCTGATGATTGTTGGCATGATGGTATGCTTGGGAAGTCCGGCTCCTTGCAATGGGATATGGGTTGAGCTTCCCTTCTGGTTGTGTGTTAGGTGTTGTTTCGGGAATTAAGCACATGATGTGTAGCACATAATTTAATTGCGCTCGCTATTCAGGATGCACAATTGAAGCATCGCTTGGTTACTACATTGGGCATCCGGGCGTTGATTCGGATTCTATGCAATGGGTGTGGCGCTTATTTGGAATTACACATTTCTCAGATCGCGCAAAATTTTTTTGTTGCTTCTTCGGTTTGCCGAGAGCTGAATTGCACGCATTATATGTGGCGCTTAATACGGAATGCACGTAGTTGTGCCAGCGCTCAATGGGATTGTGCACCGTGTTTCGAACGCTTAATTTAGCGAGCATCTATGTGCCCGATCTTTCTTTGTTTTTCTTCATTCCATCTTCATGTTCTCTTCAATTGCGAGACTCCGAACGCTGAGTGTCCCGCTTTCCATGGTTTAGTGATATCGTGCAATTCGATCATCCGTTCATGATGTCGTTTCTTTCGATCTTCACTGTTTCATGCGTTCGTCGTCCTGAAGTGGTTTTCGATGATAGTGTGATTGTAGGTGTCGATGTGGCTCAGGGGTGTTGGGATTGAGGTGCGGTATGCGGAGGAAGTGAAGATGGCGGGAGGGAAATCCTACAAATGGATGGAAAGGGTGTTACCCAACTATTCCTCCTATTTTTTACTGCTTCTGATTGGACCTCCATGCATCGTGTTTTGGGCTTGTATCCATTTTGGGTTTTGTGTTTTCATTTTAGGTTGTTTATTAGGTTTCATATTTCATTTTGGGTTGTATGTTCAGGGGGTATGCCCCCGGTGACACTTGTACAAAGTTTTAGCTATGAATAAAGTTTTTATTTATCGTGTTATTTTTGTGTTCAGTTTTCATTTATGTTTGGGTTCGTGTTGGAAGGTATATGTTAAGCGCTTATTTATTGTCTTATTTCGAGTGTTTGAAATATGTTTTTTTTTATTTAGGTTTGTTTAGGTTCAATGGTAGGATATCAAAAAAAGGAAATAATAAACATAAAAAAGATGTCCTAATTTGAGGTATCGGTCTCGTGACCCCATCGTCATTGCCAAGGTGTTAGTGCCAAAAAAATGCCCCAGCATCAAGTGATGGTGGGAATTTTTTTAGCCTCGCAAATATCCTGGAGTGTACTTGTAATGATCTCATGTCAGGAACTAGTTTGGTTATTTCGGCCATGTGCTAGGTTTGATTTTGAAAGTATTGAACAATCATCATGTATTGTAGCTTTTAACAAGGATGAGATGAATGATAGATAATGAGTGATTGCATCACTTGTCAATCAAAAGTTTTCGGTTTTATTCTGAAGGAGATTTTGAAAGTCATTTGACTCATTGTCCAAACAGTAAAACTAAAGGTGAAGAGGAGGTAAGGTTTATTGATCTAGGGATAGCTTCTTATTCAACCAATTTCTGAAATAGTAATCAACTACTTTCTTCTCGGGTGGATAATGTGGTGCCATAATTGAGCTCTCCATCATGGTTCAGCATCATCAAATCATCAAAATCTATGGTTAGCAGGAGTTTGTCCTCCCGCCACCGTACAACGGCATCTAGAAGTGTGAAGATTTCAGGGATGCCCTCATGGTTTTGCTTATGCCTCCCTAGTGGGGAATACCAAGGGTGCCCTCACAGTTTCGTTTATGCTTCCCTAAATTCATTGACCGTTCATTCATTGTATGCTCTCACTCGGTTGTACTTCTTTTTTATATATTTTTTAAACAACCTGCTAACACAAGAATTTGAGACTTGATGGAACCTTGCATTTTCATTTTTTCTGCTCTAACATCAAATCCAATGGCTGGAAGAGGTGTATGAGAATCCAGTGTTTTCTCTATTTCAAAAAGAGAGTTTTAGGATCCAAGTGTCTTGTCGATCAACTTGCCCGAATAGGGAGGTAGTCACTGAGTCAGATGATTCCTAAAATGTTTTTTACAAATAATGACTTACAACTACCAAATGCCTTGTGATGATTACGAGGATGACAAGTACATAAATACGCATGTTTAGGCTACAGGACATGATGATCATTAGGTTATGAATATCGCTCCAAGGTTTAGGAAGTCCGTCCCCTGTAGCTGTTCCTGAGCATGTTGCCAAAATAATGTGAGTACTTTTTGCATGGAGTTTTGATTACCTTCCAGGTGAGGCGGTTTTGTAGGCATTATTTCTTAGCACTAGTTCCCCAACTTCGAGTTTTCCGTCAAGTATGTTGGGAAATTTTGGGCACATAATATGGGGGTCAGAGACGCTGCTAGGTAAAAATGTATTTTTTGTATTTTTAAGTATATATATGCAGTGTTTAGGTGTTTGAACTTTTAGTTTCGAGTATATATTTTTGCTTTGCATATTTATTGTTTTTGTCATTTTTTAAGATACAACATTAGTTCCTTAAATAAGGACCGACTCAGGAAGTCCGCTTAGTGGGACATCATGTTGAATGGTCGGAGTGACCGTTCGATGTGCTGTTTTGGGGTCCTCAATCCCTCTCAATCTGATAAATCTGGGATGAGAGAGAGAGAGAGATCACATTCGGGTTTGTGGTTTGGTGTTGAAGGGTTCATCGAACAGAGTGTGACGTCGTTTTACTTCTTTTGATAAATCTTTTATGGTCGGTGGCTCCAATCGGGAGGGACCTTCTTTAGAGAGTGTGATGTCGTTTTTCATCTTCTTTTGATAAATCTTTTATGGCCGGTGGCTCTTGTCAATAGAGTGAGGCATGTTGTAAAGTCGGAGCGTAGGATTGATAGAGAATTTTTAGGGCTATTTATGGGTTGTCGGAAAGTTGATTGTTGGTGAAGTGGGAGTGGAATCCGCCAAGAGGGATGGTAGTGTTGTAAAGGTAATGATAGATTAAAGCAAAGGTAAAGTAAGAGGAGGAAACATGAGGGTGTAGGCCAAGGTGGACCTTTCCTTGGTGTGGGGAGGTTGGGCTTGAATTGATTTTTCTTCTTTTGTTTGATGCATACCTTGGGCTTATTGCGAGGTTGTTTTAGAGTTTTGTTTATAATTTTTTGGGGCGGCTCAATGTCGACTGTTTGATGTAGCGATTTTGTTTCTGGTTGGTGTTTTGTGAAGGTTTTGATCATTAGGTCTATGAAAATTTGGATCTGGGGGTTAGAAGCAGTTTTAGTTATGATGTTGATTTCATGTTGTGGTGGGATTTGAGGACCATGTGGTATGTTGATTTTGATGTTGATTGGGGTCATAAGATTTAAGCTTGGTTTGGTTTCGAGAGTGGGAGGAGTGATGGATTTTTGGATTGGCTCATTTGTGGTTGATTTGAGGGGGAGTGGAGTTACTGTCGTGGAGGTAGACTTGACAATAGGCTCAAGTTTGATGATGAATTCAAATTCGATGATAGGTTAGTTTTAATGACAAGTTCAAGTTTGATGGCGGGTTTAAGTTTGATGATAGGTTCAGTTTCGGTGATAAGTTCATGTTCGATGATAGGTTTTGATTCGACAATAGTTTGAGGTTTGATGACAGGTTTAGGTTCGAGGTTCAGTTTCATAGTCGGTGGAATGGTAGGTTTCAGAGTTGGGGGGATGATAAGTTCGGTGGCGAGTTCTGAAATGGGTGTAGGTGTAGATTCGAGGGTTGATCCTAGAGTTGGCGGGGCGATGTGTTCAATGACATGTTTGATAAGCGGGTCGAGAGTCGCTTCCTGAACCGGTAGGTGAGTTTCTTTAGGGATCGACAATGAAGTTGATTTCGGTGTCAGTTTAGGGAGCGTGAGGGTTGATTTGTTGGTAGATAGGTCATTGAGTTCAAGGGCAGGTTAGGTTAGTTTGGGGATAAGTGTGTCGATTTTTGTGATGGGCGGAGTTAGTTTAGGGGTGAATTTGGTGATAGGTTGGACTTTAGTGATATTGGTGACTGGTTCAGGGCAAAAGGTGATTTTGTGTTTATTGGTGCGTTGGACAAGGTTAGTTGGTTGTGAGTGAATGGTATGGACATGCTCCGAGGAAGGTTTAATTCTTCGGATCAGGCTAGCTGGATGGAATGGGGCAGGAGTGAATGAGTGTATGGTATCATATGTGAGTTGAGTTTGATCGAACAATGGATTATAATGGGTGAGGTTAGTCTACGTAGCGTCGGGGTACTGGTTTGGGTCATAATGTGGGTTTGTGTATTGGTTGGGGTATAGATGTTGGTAAGAGTGTTGATCTTGGACTATGTGTTGAGTTTGGCCGTATTACTTGTATGGGTGGAAGTTTATTTGGTTTTGTTCTCAATTGGTGTTGATTCGTTCGGGGCTTGGAGTTTTATTTAGTGTGTTTGTTTTGGTGTTGCTAGAGGAGGATCCATCGAGCGTTAGTGTGGAAAGATTAAGATCTCCATTCTTCAGGCAGCGCTCTATGTGTGAAGCGCGTTCTCGGAGGCAAGAGAAATCAGAGTTGTCACTTAGGATGAGAGCGCTCCGAAGGGTTCTTGGGTATTGCTGGTCACGATATCTATCGCATCGTTTTACTTTATTTGATTCCCCATTCGGGCAGCAAGCCTCCTCCAGCGGTTGGTGAACATTGTGAAGTCTTCATCGTCCTCTCGCTTTGTTCGCATCAAGTCGGTGAGACTGATTTCTTCGTGCGTCACATGTCAGTATTAGTCTAGGAATCTATCAGCTAAGTCTTTGAATGTCTCAATTTCTGTTAGGGGCAAGGTGGCAAACCAATCAAGGGCTTCTCCTTCTAGGGATCGTTGAAAGTAATGGATGAGGAGCCCATGATTAGTGCAGATTGGTCGGCAGTCGTTGCCGAATAATGCTAGGTAATGGCTCGGATTTCCTGTACCATTGAATTTGTTGAATTTTAGCGGTTTAAAGCCCGTGGGTACAGTGAAGTCGAGGTCTCGGGAGAATTTATCGAATCTAAAAATGTGGTTAGAACGCTCTTTCTTAGCCATGTAGTGGTCTAGAAATTGATGATGATCGTTCATGTTTACAGTGGTGTCTTTTTTAGGTGTCTCGGGAGAGGGTTGTTATCGGTGGTTATTGTCGTAGGAGGTGCGAGGGATGTGTGTTATGAGTCGGGGGAGCCAGAGGAATCGACATCCTTTCTCCTCGTCTGTTCCTCGGAGTGACTTGTCTCTGGTCTCTTGTAACTCTATATAAGTCGGTCAGAGATCGGAGCAAGGCATCGACTTCTTTTCCTCCTTTTGGGAGTGTACTGGCAGTGTGGTCTATAACTGGCTATTGGGGTAGCTTCTCTCAGTACTACTTTCTCCACTGTTGTCGCTATGATTTGTATTTTGTGGAGCGAAGAAGTATTTCTCGATTTTACTAACCATATTTACCAGGGGATGACGCTGGGCTGTCCATGGGGATGACCTAATGTTATACTCAGGATAGCTAGGGAGGCCCCATGAGGGTGGGTCGATATCATTAAAGTTTAATTTTTTGATGACTGACATTTTTAAAATAGTTTTTTTTTTTGAAAAGCAGAGTATACAGTGTGAGTGTGTGCAAGAAAAAAGAGGAAAATTAGAGTGAAAATAAAAAACCAACTAATTAGACTGGGGCAACCTTAGTAAAAGGTGTCCCATCGCAATCACCAGTCTATTGGCACGCACTTTTTTTGAGTTACTTTCGGTCCTTGGAAGAAGTGGTCCAACTCGGTTCGAGTGGACTCTGGCTAAGGGCGATGGAATAATAAACTATAAAATATTACATGCTGAAAGGAAAAGGTGAATTTTAAATGGAGAGTACCTAGGTTGATGTGATTACCAGATACCGATATTTATCGACGCTGCAACATGTCATTGATCATGCGTGAAGATGCAGGTTGACTCCTTTATTGAACGTCGGCTGACCAACTTCAACAGCTACGGGTTGCCTAGGGTCTTAACTTGTTTGGCTTCCTATTTTATGCTCTAAGTCTAATTGATTTTATCTTTTGATCCTACTCTGAATCTAACTGGCTATGAGTCTCCTAATACTATTCTAACTTTGGCTATTTTAGTTTCCTCCTACTACTTTAATTAAAAAGAAAGGGGGTTATGGCCCGTTATGCTAAGGAGGATCGGCCCCATTCCCGGGCACCCTTCGTAAGCTCTCTTGGGTAAATCGGCTAGGCTAAGGGTGATTTTAAATGTTGAGAATTAAAGGTTTAACAATAATTGGACTAAGAACTAAGAATTAAGGGAGAAGTTAAGAATTAAGAAATAAGAACTAAGGGCTAAGAACTAAGAACTAAGTGTTAAGAACTATGAACTAAGAATTAAGAATTAAGAACTAAAAATTAAGCACTAAGAGCTAAGAATTAAGAACTAAGAACTAAAAACTAGGGAAGCGATTACCTGAAGTTGAGCGCTTCTTCCTTCCTGATTCTCCTTCTTCTAGCATCGCAGAGAAGGAAGCTCAGAATCCCTAAGAAGCCTAGGCTTGAGAGAGGAGAGATCTCTATGAAGATTGTTGTCTTCGATTGTCAGGTAGGGGTATTTTTATAGGTAACGGGGTAATTATGCTCCCTGGAGCAGGTGCGCAATTGGTCAGTCGGATCCAGCTGTGCACTCTATCCAACTCATGTAATTGGATTGTGTGTTCTGTCCGAGGCACTTAATCCAATTTGAGTCGGACACAACCTCAGTGAGTGACCGACTAATTGGCTCAGTCGGGGAATCCTAGTTCCAACTCGCTTAGAACTGATTGTGCACCCTGTGGGGAGTGAGAGATCGGGAAATTCGAGCGGTCATGGGATTTAGACCAGGTCCAACTGGGGACCAATTGTGCGCTGATGGTGGGGCGTGCAATTGATTACACATCCTGTCCGGGGTGCTGAATCGGATCTTCAGGCGGTCTACGGAAGGTGGAGGTCTAATCCAAGTGGGACCAATTACGTGCTGCTGGTGCATGTGCAATCGAATTGCGCACCCTTGGGAAGGTGCATGATTCGAGCCTTAGTGCGGTTCGTAGGAAGAACAGCCTGGTCCATGTAGGACCAATTGTGCGCATGTGCCTATGCTTGCAATCGAATTGTGCGCCTATAGAATGCGCAGAATTAGGGGTCTTCCTTGGGCTGAGTTGGGTCTGAGCCTATAAGCTATTGTTTCAATCCAGGTCTCAACCATATACTATTGTTTCAGCATATGGTCCCCGTGTCTAAAGTTTTAGAGCTTTCAGAGAGAGTGAGCCTCTTTTCAGAAGTCCCAGGCATGGTCAAAGGTTGACCTAATGTGTTCGTATACTCGGAGAGGGTGAAAATGGGGTGTCTATAATGATAAGACATGATGTGAAGGCCAGTTGAACACGAATTAATTTCTACATGTGTCATACCTTACGATCAACCTTAAGGGTCCAACATCTGCAGTCAAGATGGGTCTTAAAGACAATATGTTTAGATTTCTCTCGAACTAAGGAGACATTGGAGGTTTTTGACCGGCCTTCAAAAGTGTATAATTTAAATCCAAATCTCGACATTGTTAGGCCTCATTTAATTACTAATGTTTTCTTTTAGTGCATGGTTGAGTATAATAGGTTTTGAAGGCCTAAAAGCACAAATGTCGTTAAAAGAGCAGAGTTACGAGAGTCTTGAGACTACGACAAGAACTAACTAAAATAGCAAAGAGAAAGGAGAGTGCCAAACTTTACACATAGATATGCTAGAGCTGAGGCCTATACCATTAGAAAGTAGACTTTCTCAACTTTTTAACGAGCCAAGAATCATCGAATTTCGAGCTGTATATAAAAAGTTATAGCCAAATGAAGAAAGCAAAAAAGCACAGGATTTTACAATCTTGACCAGTCAAGAACTTCATAAATCTGATTTGTGACCGGCCACAACTGCCATTGTGATCGGTCAGAGTCGGGATTCTGTTCATCTTCAAGCGCGACTGTTTGGATTCTTGCTGATTTTTAGGCACAAATAGTTGGGATTCTTCTGAAAATCAAGACTCCAAGATATCTTTCCTTCCTAGTTTAGATTAGATTTATTCTAGAGTTTGTTTTCTATTAGAAATCAATGTTCTAGGGACTTATACATCTATAAATAAGGACCCTAGGTTAGTAATAAAAGATCTTTCGACCATAGGACTTTTTGCTCATAGTTTTAGGTTTAGTTTTCAGATTTGCGAGAGTTTGTGAGATTGAGGGCTTTGTAATCATCTTTCTACAATTGATTTAGCGATGACGAAGATTGTAGCAACGATGTGTAGCTAAAATGTCCCGAAGCTTGGGATCTCTTGTACAATCAAAGATAAGTATTTAATTCAATTTCTATTTCTCTTTTATTTTGGATTCCATTAATGGTACAATTGCATGTTCGAGGTAACAAATATATCAAGAACGTGATGGTAACATTGTAATCTTAGAATAATCTCAGTGGCCTTGTAGAGATTGAGTTTAGCCTAGATATGATATTCACCAACGAACTAGGCCTTGTAGGATAGTTTTTGTTGGTTCGTGCAATGGTTCTTTGATGATTAGATTTATCTAATTCATATACGATGCAACTGAGCTTGTAGCCTGGAGCGTTGGTAGCTAGAATTTGGAATAGATTAGGAATAGGATGCGAGTTATTTATAAATCTGAGATCCAAGACAGATCAAAAGTTGCTCTCTCAATATTTTCCAAATCCGTTTTCTTTGCTTTCTAGATAAAATAATTAGAATTTTACTTTTACAAAAACCTCTTTCTAGTTAAGGCTTTAGTTTAGATAAATGACTAGTCCCTCTGACATCCTTGTACTCTTCTAAGTACTTTGAACTTGTGCACTTGCAAGGTCATATTTTAAAACGATCAAGTTGTTGGCGCCGTTGCCGGGGACTACTATTTTATTTGAACTATTACCTTTTAGTTAGTTTGTATTTGTAGTTTCTAATTCTAGTTTATTTTCAAATTTAGAGACAGAGGTCCAAGCCTATCAAAGTTTCGAAGGGGACGCCCGCAAGAGGCCCAAGTACGTGCCTTTGTTTTCAGATTTAGTTAAGTTTTTATTTTATTTTTCATTTGTGTCCGTGTGATATGAGGTTTCCTACAAATTTGATGCCCCCATCGTCTTATGAGTTTAATTATGAGACTCGATACCACTATTTAGATGGATATGGGGACAATGGTCCTAATCTGTGGGTCCCAAATTGGGGTTCTTAATTAAATCAGCCTTTAGTGCTAAAATTTTCAAACCCCATAGTGTTCTGATTCCGGAGAACAAAGGTTAGCTATGTTAGAAGAAGAACTCCAATCCGATTTAGACTTTCTTGAAAGAATCCACTCTCAGATTCAGTCTCTTGCGAGAATTAAATACCAAAAGGGGTAGATGGTCGCTGCCCTCGCTAGGGAGGAAAATTCCTTACCTAGCCTATCTATAAACATCTTGCAAGACCAGGAGTTGAGAGGAGGATCTACCCCCGCCCCTGAGCCTAAGGATGACACCATGACCTTTTGGGGCGGGAATGAGGTAGATTACAAGGAAGATTGTGTTGGCCCATATATGATTGAAATAGTGGAAGATAGCCAACCAATTTGTGTTACTCCTCTAATATCAAAAGATTATTTGCATGAGGAGGACACAATTCATTGTTTTACATCGACTTAGTAGCCGAGCATTACATTTGAGACACCTTATGTGCCCAGTGATCCATATCTTCAATGCCTCGACAAACCCTCAAGTTGATTGGTTCCAAATAATGATTTATTTGGTGCTCCTAAATTGCAAACACACATTGAATCCGAAAATGTTATGATTTATAGGGTGGATGAGTTGGTTGAAAGTCCACCCATAAAGGGCATCTGAAACATGCTATATGAACAACCCTTTCTTGTGCCTATCGTGGCTTCAGGGGGGTCAAGCTGAAGACCGCAAAATAAAAACTTAGTGCTTCTTGGGAGGCAACCCAAGCCCTTGTACATTATTAGATTAGGATTTTTATTTTCAATTAATAAATTTTGTGTGTGTAGGTAGTAGGTGTAGGATAATAAATTATAAAAAAATATATATATATATATATATATATACTAAAAATAAAATTAGGAAAGTATCTGTGAAAATTGGGCTGCGAACCACGTTTTCTACGAGATTTCGACCAGTCGAAACTGGTTTCGACTGGTCGATGTGCTCAAAAGCCAAAGGAAGAAACTAAGTTCCGACCGATCAAAATGATTTTGACTAGTCAAATTTGGGAATTAGCCTCAGAACAGAAGCTATATGGAGGAAAATATAAAATGTGACTGGTCAAAATGGTTTTGACCGGTCGAAATTGGAGGTTATATGGCTATATAGAGCCCTGTGACCAGTCAAAATTCCATTTTCGACCGGTCCAAACCCTAAATCCCCAATTCCTTTCTTCTTCCCTAGTTGCCCTCATGTTGTTTTTAATGTTTACTGTTTTGTAGAATGAGGGCATTGCACCATTCAGGTTTGGGGGTGTTGTGCTTAATGTGTGATTTATATTTTTAAATTTTTACATTTTTTACTGAACCACTATTTAATACACCCACAATACCACAATTGAATAAAGTTTTTGAGCCATTATTATTTATTTTTCACGTAGTTTTCAAACTGTAGTTGTATATGCATGTGAGTTCTAATTTGAAAATATTAATGTCATAATAAAACTGCTATTATTTAGGATAATTAACTCCATTGTGAATATTTAAGGATCGGTCTGAATTTCTTGCCTAGAAAAAAAAAAATTTGCACCCTTGCCATGCTTAAGTCTGGAAATCAACGGATTAGTTCAAATCTGGAATTCTAGGATCCTAAGAAAGACTAAACTCGGAAAGATTTATAACTTTTTCCTCATTCTTGAGAAGTGTTAAAATAAATTCGGAGTATCTTTGAAATTCGTGCTTAATTGTTTAAATCTCATACTTTTATTTCGGTTTGTTGATTTTGCATGGTTATATCATCACACTAGAACTCGTTGTGTTTGAACTCGAAATAAATAAGCATTGTTACCACCTTGAAAGGAAATGATCAAAGGCCATCCTTGACTCGTTTGAACCTAAAATGCCCCACCTTATATTGATTTACCTTTTAGCACCCCCTTTTGAGCCATGTTAAAATTTTTTGCCCAAAATATTTCTTGTTAAGCTACAATAACCATATCCCACATCAGTACTACAAATGCAATACCTTATCCCTCAATCTCTGAGAAATTGGGAAAGAATGATTACAATAAGAAAGGCATGATAGTAATGCTTATAGAGAGCTTATGGCATAAATACATTTGAAAAAATGGAGAGAGAAAAAGAAAAAGAAAAAGAAAATTAAGTAAAAAATAAATAAATATATGTGCATAAGAGGTAGAAAGATGAAGAAAAATGAAAAAGCATGAGGTGGTATCCAAAAGAAAAAGAAGGAATGAAAAGAAGAGAGAGTTGAGAAAAGAAAAGGAAAAAATCGAAAAAGAGAAGAATGAAAAATGAGAAAATCAAAGGTGTTTCTTTTTCTAGTTTCTCAGAAATTTGAATACGATTTCCCTTTCTTTCATAACCTTCACCCGAGCCCCATTACAATCCTGAAAAAGACCTTTGTGATCCAATCTCGGTTGGTAAATGACCTTGTAGAGAGTGATGATGCAATGCTTATGGTGCTTGGTATGACATGCTTGGGATACAAACATCTTTTCATTATGAAATTTACCTTTTTATTCTTTGATACACCGTGTTTCTTATATCGTGTGAGACCTTTTAATTTGGGTTATAATTCTCTCTCACATGTGTAAAAAATGAACCATTCAACGGATCAAGCTTGTTTTGAGAGTATACCTAAGGTGTGGATTGAATCGAAACTTGGGATCCGATGATTCTTTGTTTGGGTTAGTCCCGCGATAGAAAGATTTTAGTATGGGTTAGCACACATACGACACTCTAGGGATGAATGTAGGATTTGTCTAAGGATTTGAGCATTTAATTAATTTTAATAGACAACATTAAAATTAATATGACATTGGTATTTGAGAATGAAAGGTTACATGTTAAAGCAATTACTGGTTTTTATTTTCAAAAATATATACATTATGAAAATCGGTTTTGAAAACTCAATTTACCGATGGTTTCAAAAAACTGTTTTGAAAGTTTGTGGGTACCTTCACTGAAAACCCTCAGGAAACACAACTCCTCAACTAGGGATCACCTAGGGGTTTAAAGGCTTGTTGCACACACTAAATGAAATCGTGCTCCCTACGAAAGTGACATTTATTTTAATAGAGTAGGTATTTTAATTTTTAGTTTTTGGCTTTAGTCTTTAATTTTGCCTTTACTCGAGGACTAGCGAAGTTGAGGTTTAGGGGTATAATCGGCCTTCACAAGTGTATAATTTAAATGCGAATCTCGACATTGTTACGCCTCATTTAATTAGTAATGTTTGCTTTTAGTGCATGATTGAGTATAACATGTTTTGATGGTCTAAAAGCAGGCTATGACAAGAACCAACTAAAATAGCAAAGAGAAAAGAGAGTGGAAAAGTTTACACATAAATCTGCTGGAGCTGAGGCCTATACCATTGGAAAGTAGACTTTCCCAGCTTTCCAACGAGCCACTAATCACCGGATTTCTAACTGTATATCAAAAGTTATGGCCAAATGAAGAAAGCAGAAAAGCATAGGATTTTACAATCATTACCAGTCGGGAACTTCAGAAATCTGATTTGTGACCGATCACAACTGCCATTGTGACCGGTCAAGCTGCGGGAACTTCATAAATTTGATTTGTGACCGGTCACAACTGCCATTGTGACCTGTCAAAGTCAGGATTCTACTGATCTTCAGGCGTGACTGTTAGGATTATTGCTGAATTTTAGGCGTCCAAAAATCAAGACTCCAAGATATCTTTCCTTCCTAGTTTAGATTAGATTCGTTCTAGGGTTTGTTTCCTATTTGAAATTAATGTTCTAGGGCCTTATACATCTATAAATAAGGACCCTAGGTTAGGAATAAAAGAACTTTCAGTCGTAGGGTTTTTTGCTCGTAGTTTTAGGTTTAGTTTCTAGATCTGCGAGAGTTTGTGAGATTGAGGGCTTTGTAATCATTGTTCTACTATTGATTCAGCGATGATGAAGATTGTAGCAACGATGCGCGACTAAAATATCTCGAATCTTGGGATCTCTTGTACGATCAAAGATAAGTATTTACTTCAATTTCTATTTCACTTTTATTTTGGATTCCATTAATGGTACGATTGCATGTTCGAGGTTTCGAATATATCAAGAACGCGATGGTAATGTTGTAATCTTACTTTGAATAATCTTAGTGGCCTTGTAGGGATTGAGGTTAGCCTAGATAGGATATTCACCGACGGACTAGACCTTGTAGAGTAGTTTTTGTTGGTCGTGCAATGGTTCCTTGACGATTAGAATTATCTAATTCATATACAATGCGACTGAGCTTGTAGCCTGGAGCGAGGGTATCTAAAATTCGGAATAGATTAGGAATAGGATGCGAGTTATTTATAAATCTGAAATCTAAGAGAGATCCCAAGTTACTCTCTCAATATTTTTCAAATCCGTTTTCTTTGCTCTCTAGATAAAATAATTAGAATTTTACTTTTACAAAAACCCCTTTGTAGTTAAGGCTTTAGTTTAGATAAACGGCTAGTCTCTGTGGTTCGACACCCTTGTACTCGCCTAAGTACTTCGAACTTGTATACTTGTAAGGTCATATTTTAAAACGATTAGTTTCGACTTAAAGGAAGTTGTTATACTGATGCGCGCAATCTCATCTGGATGGATGGTGGTTTATGATAAGCTATATTACGCAGGTTAGGTGATTATCTACACGTGGACTTTGCATGATAGGCTCGAGCATCGGCTCTGACACATGTCATTTACATAAAATAAGTAAGATGTGAAGTACGTTGTATAAGTGTATAGAGCTAAAATAAGATCCAAACATATGTTAATAGGATAAATTGAGGAGACAAATAAGAAAAGAAATAAAAAATTGATGCATCATATACATTTTTTGCTATGATATAGTCTTTCAATGTTAATATGGTATGTTGTGAGGCTATGGTTATTTTTGAAATCATGTAAAAATGTTTGATTTTATTTTAAAAAATCACCGCAACTCAAGGGATTGCACGTACGATCACCTGGGTAAGTTATGATGGATCAATTGTGCAATTCACTGAGTCTACACGACTGAGTAAACTCGCCCCACGAAATTTAATAATTGCAGGTGAGAACGCAGATCATTCAACCTATGATGGCGTAGAGACAGTTGTACCCGTGGCAACTTATAAAAATGAAGACGCTGGCTATCACTTGGATGAGGGCATAGATCCGACGGACTATTATGAGCCTTGAGCGTTCATTTAGCTCTATACTTGATTATCTTCATTGAGTCATATGATCAATTGATTTTGTTTTGTACATCTTATGGGATTAACGTATAGGACGGTTTTACCCTATGCGAAACCTTGACTTATTTTCCATCTTAGATGCATGATTAGGAGATTCTCTTATTATTGGTAGTCTAAGTATTCCGTTTTTATTGTGGAGCTATTTATAAAAGTTGTTCATTTATAGTTATAAATTTTAATTTTTATGATAATATATAAGATAGTATATACGCCTACTTATCGGTTTAACCAACGTGCGGTGCCATAACACGGAATTCTAGGCTCTTGAGAAAAGATAAAATTATGGGTCATGACAATTAGGCCATGCTAGCCTTAGACCTGGCCCTAGCCCTAGGGCACCTTCAACGTGATTTGGCCTAGACATAGTGGTTTCCGATATTTAATTAAACATTATAACCATTCATTTTCTTGTTTTATATTAGCTATAAAGGCTATTTTGTAAATTTCCTTTTATAGGTTAATGGAAACGTGAAGCTCCAACAGGCACAAAAAAAAAAAAAAAGCTGTATAGTTCAATTGGAAAAAAATAAAATATTAAAGAAAGTTAAATTTAACGATCCAGATTTAAGCTTCAAAAAAATATGTGGTGGAGATAACATTTTGAATTTTTATTTAAGAACTGATATATTGCTCACGCTTCAAGGCACTAGGCACTTAATCCCTTGCCTAGAACTAGATTCATCACCCTTAGTTTCAAGGTACAAGTCCTAGCCCTACATTACGGCCCTCAAATATCAATCCAGGGTATTGACAGCCCTCCATATTAGTGAAGTGTAATTTACCATTATGCCATATGGGACACACATATATGAAGAATTTAAAATTTCCAAAAGCCACAATCCTATTTATGGATAAAAATGTCAGAAAATCGGTACGTAACGTCGGATCAAAAAACTGATATGTATCGGACAATATGTACCGGAACAGTAATATATCGGATGATATATTAAATGTATCGTCCGGTATCAGTCATATAAATGAATGATACGGTACATTTAATATATTGTATCATTCACATCCGATACCGATACATATCGTCCGATACATATCAATATCGGACGATATTTTGATCCATATTCCTATCATTGGAATATGTCTCAGCCCAACACACCAAAAAGTGGATGTGAACCATCCGATTGACGAACTTTGATATCAGCCATTTACACTAAGAATAATGGTTGATATTATAGTTCCAAATCATATGATTTGAATCTTCCTAAAACATTATATTTGGACTTGTTACACTTTAATCTATAATCTATCAATTGGATGATTCAGAAGATCACACACATCTCAAACCATCGATGCTACAAGATCATTTAAACACCAACCATTATGGTGCTTTAAAGTAGGGTCAGGACTTGGAGAGAGGGTCCCAAGTAGAAATTGTACATTAGGGGTGGTTCCTTTTCTCCCGCCAAAATCCTGAAATAGAAAAAAACAAATTCCCTTTGTTATGGAAAAGCTTCCACGTAGATGTCCCACCCAAACACAAAACAACAAATAACATCCCTCTTCTTCTGCCCCTACCACTATTTCAGTATAAACCTTACAAGTTACAGCCACTGGACTGCCCCAAAATCTAGAGCTTCCAACGGGCCGGGCCATTGTAAGTGGGCATCTTGGAGCTCTTCCATATCCTGCCCGATTTATAAAACGGGCTTACTTACCTTAAGCCCATACCTGTTTCGCGTTGGGCCAGGTCGGTTGGTTCGGGCTTTAACCCTGCCCAACAATTTCTATATATCTATGTTGGCTATTTATATTTAGTCTTATCTGCATTAGCCCATACAAAAAACAAGACTATTGGCAGCAGCCAAATACTAATGCTATTAATAAAAAAATATCGCTAATTCCTTTAACGTTAATAGAATCAACTCTGACAATGAATGAGTAGAGAGGAGGGTAAAATTGCTAAACAGGTAAATCATGTATAAAATCTTACTATACAAGGAGTTATTAAGGAGAAGGGATATCTGCTAAAGCAGGTAGCAGGATGTTAATAAAAAGGATGGTAACCTGCTAAAACAGGTGAGCTTTGTTATGACAGGGGCTACCAAAGAGCAATGCCATATGCAGCCTATGTGAGCATGGCACCGATTTTATATGCCCAGAAATTGAGTAGATCCCATGGTTAGAGTTGTCCAATCAACATGAATTATCATAGCCAAGTTCCATGACCATCCATTTATATTGTCGAGGGGACATTATAAAAAATAAGACTATTAGCAATAGTTTTTGGTTGAAAAAATTGTCTTATTAACAAAAAAATTATTAAAAGTTATTATAATTATTAACAGCAATAATATTAGTGATAGTTTTTTTGTTAATAGCGATAATTATTTATTTTTTTTGTGTGTGAATAGATCGATGGAGAGTTACCTTATGTGCATGTGTGTGTTAAGAGATTTAAAAATTATATATACATGTATCTCGTAAATAAATTAGTAGAAAGACAAGGGTGGGATAATGGTCAAGTTGGTGTTACTTTTTGTACTTACCGTTCGGAAACGACAGAAAAAGAAAAGGTATATAACTTTTAAGGACGAGTAACTTTTAGGACGAGTAGAAGAATCTCCTTTATGACTACTGCTAGTCTTTTGTCACTTCCCAGATCTCTTCTACTGTTTTCAGTACAACCTCATGTTTCTTGGCTTTCTTCTTTCAGCCTCTTCATCTGTTTTTCAGGGAATTTTTTTATTAATAGCTCTTTATATTTATCTATTTATTTATTTACACCTGTTTACATTACCACAACACTTTTGTTCCCTTTCACTCATACGCCTTTTTTGTTTATATTACTACCACACTTTTGTTCCGTTTCACCCATACACCTTTTTTGGTGTCTAATACTAAACGCTAGCTTAAAAATCTAATTGGGGAGAGCAGGAGCAAGGGGATATAAAGAGCACATTCAAATACACTCACTGAATCTCTAAGGGCACCCATACTGAAAACTAATTAATTGCTTTGAATCGGACGATAGAGATCATTTTTCATCGCAATCTTCTATAAAATGGATCTTGAGATCATGGGCATATCATCATACAGTCAATTTTTTACTCACGTGGGTCAGTTTTTTATTCACATGGCATACCTCTACAAAAAATGGCTCAACATCGCACGACACTAATCACGCTCAAACTAGATTTTAAGATCACTTTTTGGAGATGTATGTCACTTAAAATAAAAATAATTGGCCATCTAATGGTATGCTCATGATCCCAAGATCCATTTTGTGAAGATTGGGACGAGAAACCTTCTTCATCCTCTTATTCAAAGCAATCAATAGGCTTGCAACATGGGTAAACCGTATAAGTCGGTTGGATACATGTGTCAATATGGCACATGGTACCATTTCAGATCTTCGAAAATGCTTTAGGCTCATTGGCTTTGCCAGACAAAGAACATAACACCTAACTTAGGTGTATAGGGTTCACAAGCAAACCAAACAAGATGTTGAAACACATATTAGTGTGTATGTGTTTCACATGGAAGCAAGACCATGTGTTTAAGATAATAGCTTGTGTGAGAAGATATTGTTTGATTTTGTTTGTAATTGAAGAGGAGGAAAAGAACTCTCCTTGTGAAGGCCTTGCACACCCATTCTTGGATTCGTTATCGGTTCTCCGCTCGCATCCCTTCGAAGTTTTGATCGCCGACACAAGAAGTGCCGTTTGATCGAGGGGGATCGAGTTTTCTCTAGAAACCCACGTGTGTAAGTAGGAAACCCTCTTTTATAGGGAGTTTCATGGTGTGATCGTTGTTGAGTGAGGAGTGGGGTTTGGTTGAGCGCGCTAGAGGAGAAACTGCCTTCATGTGCGACGCGATTCGATCGAGAGAGGTAGGTTCTTCAAGCCCTTCCGACGCAAGGGAAAAGAGCGTCGTGGATCTCGAGATTTGGATCAAAAGATCACACAAGAATCCTGCGAACTAATGAGGTAAGATCTTGTGGTTTTGAGTGCATTAATTGTGAATTAATGATGATAAATGAAGGCAATTAAGGCCCTAAACATGTTAAATTTAATGTGAATAAGGGTTAGGTAAAAATGGGATAAGAAAGAAATTTTGATTTTGAGAAAAAACCTCAAAATCTCAAAACTCGCTCGCGCAACATTGAGTCTCGCGCGTGCGACCTTAAGTAGCTCGCGCGAGAAGAGCTTCAGAATAGCCTGAAAAATGAGGCTTGGTCAGTCGCTCATGCAACTGAGGGTGTGTCATGTGAAGTCGCTCGCACGCGCGACTGAGTAAGTCTGGTTAGCAATGAAACAAAGAGAACACAGTTGATCGCACGAGGCCGCGCGACTATAGTTTGCCTGGTGATGTCACTCGCGTGACCTTGGAACTCGCACGCGCGACTGAGCAACTTTGGATTGTTTTGATTATCTTCGAGAGAATTCTTTAAAACTGCTATCATGTGTTCTTTTAAGCAGTGATACATGCTCTTTTGATATGTTGGAATATAGGATATGGATTAGATATGTGTGTGAGGATCTTCCCCTCGTTATGTGTGATTAGTATGCATCATGAGTCGTGAAGTAGAGAAATTCAATAATCTTATATGTGATATGATTCGTATAGGCAATGTGATATGATAAGTTCGATAAGCATGTGTGTGTGAACTCATAATATGAAATGTGATAAGCATGTGTGTGTGAACTTCGAATTCGAACTGTGTAAGATCTCCAAATCTAGCTATAAATAAATCACACTGATCAACTACACGGTGATAAACTATATGTTAGAATTTTTCACTATGATTTGAGGTTCATGTGGAATGAATCTCCCATTGTGTACCCGTACAGCAGGATATCCGTATAAATTATATCGGCCAATGGTAACTTTAGCTACATAAGTGACCCTGTTAACTTAGCTCAAGGGCTTGGCATTCCAACACAAGTGACCCTGTTAACATAGCTCAGGGGCTTGGGGATTCCCATTGGTATATGTGTGGCTCTCAATGCTATATTGTGCTCGAGAGTTTATTGAAGTTATTGATTTAAGTTAAATTGAAATAAGACAGCATGAAACTTCAAAATAAGCATGAATGTAAATTGTGTTAAGAATGTGAATTTCATGTGAGAAAAATGTGTATTTAAAACGTGTTCTATTCAACTCATACATCTTGAAAATTCAGTTTTGTTTGAGATAAGATATGCTTCAAAATCAGTCATGAAATCTATGTTTGTTATATGATATGCATGTTTATTGACAATCCCTATTGAGCTTAGACTGTTAGCTCCCCCTTCGATTTTACGTCACGTACGATGATTGATACAACTATTGCCGATGAGATAATAGATTTGGTCGACCAGAACATGACTATAGGAAGATCCTGATTACGTCCCTGAAGAAGAGTTTGACTTGCTACCTGAGGATTTATTTCCTTAGGATATTCAAAGTTATTTTGAGATTTTGTGGATAAGGCTTTGTATGTCCAGCCTTCATATTTAATTTAGAACTTTGGATTCATGAAATGTAAATTAATGTTGTGAGCCACTATTTAGGTGATGGTCGGCCATTACCGGTAATTCATTTCGGTTCTATTAGACTTATGATTTGTATAAGGATAAATATGTTATTTTGTCTTGGTATATATATAGAATTGGAGTTTTCTTTTGCCATATATGATGACTCTATCTGTTTTGCAAGAGATATCTGCTTTGAGTTCCGCCCTCTATGTGGACATACCAAGTGTTACGTTCGGGGATCGTCGATAATGGCAATCTAACGACATGGGTTTCCTAGTTAGGAAATCCGGGCTGTCACAGGTACCCTCAACAATTCAGTGAATGTATTTTAAGGTACTCAATTAGTAAAAGAGTGTTATGACCCGTGTTTATTTTTACCAAGTTTAAGGTAGTAGATAGGAGAAGCACCAAGACCGATGCTAGAGCACACACTTTATCATGGCCCACACAATATAAAATTAGAAAATTTTATTTATGATTCAGCTACACAAAAATAGCAACCAAAAATTCCAAGAAACTTGTCGCATGTAAACAACTAAGGCAAGTAATATAATCCAATTATTTATGGCATTCAATTGAATAATCAAATTGAATCCTAAAAGTACTCTTGCTCTTTTAAGCTAGTCAAACTTGTCGAAACATACTCCTTCTCTAATTACCTTCCTTTATATATAATAGAGAATTTAGAGAGAAACAATACTCGTTCCTTCTCTCTCAATCGTCTCTCTCTCTCGCTCTCTCTTATTTCCTAAGCACAGCTGATGAGTAGTGAAATATGATGATATTTCACCCCTAGATACCTATATTTAGCTATCCGATGAAGGCTATCTGATAAGAATTATTAGATTTGAAGTGTTTCAGGTAAATACAAGCCAAGTGCAGAAAACAGCCCAAGAATTCTGAAAATAATATCAAAACACTGCAACTTTGGGTCATCGAGAACTTGGTGCGACTTGTAGCTCAATTTTGATATTCAAGATGGCCGAATTATGAAATTGTTAAAACACAAAAGTTGTAGATCTTTCTATCAGCTTTCCAATGGATCAAGAATCACCTCAAGCCGAGTTCGGGACAGAACGTTATGGCTAAAATACTGAAGCAGTGTCTGATGTAAAGTTCGGTGGAAATTCACGAAAATCTGGGAGGTCGATGCATCGACCCTATTGGGTTAATTAATCGACCCTAAATTTTCGAGTTGGAACACCTTTGTGGCTGGGAAACTTCGGCTCTATTTAAAGCGGATCAAACACTTCGAAAAAGGGGAATTAAAGAAGGAAATTAAGAGCAAAAATTATAGCAAGAATTAGAGATAGAAATTAGAGCAAAAATTAGAGATAGAAAATAGGAGCAAGAATTAGAGATAGGAATTAGACGGTTTTTTTAGGAAATAATTAGAGATTTTTTAGAGAGTTAGTTTTAGCTTTTCTTTTTTTAAGAGTTTTTGGAGAGGATTATTTATTCATTATTATTTTTGGTTTTAGACTCCTCTGAGCATCTTTTTAAAAGTTCTTCTTTTCTCCTTCTTCTAGGGATTGATTTGGGTAGATTGTACTTAGGATTTGCACTGTCTTTCTTTTACATTCATAGATTGTATTTAGGAAAAGGCATTGTAACCAAATATTTTTGGAAGAAATAGAAAGAGGAATGACTTTGAATGAACAAGGAGATCATACACCAAAGATGAGCTAAATCATCGAGATCGGGAAAGATGCGATCTCCAGATAAGTACCCATATTTATGATTAATACCATAGTCTAATGTTTTTATTGTTTTGATCTACACATCATGAGATACGCTATGCTTCTTACATGACTCATACCGCAATGATAGGCTGAGTCATTGTTTTTAGATAGGGTATGCCGGATTGATGATCATACTTTATTTCAAATCATTTTTATGAATGAATGATGGTGATGATGTGAATGATTCTTTAATAAAAGGGGGGGTACAAATCTGGGGTAGCATATTTCTTGATCTTATTTAAATATTATTCTTAGATTCATCAGTAATTAGTTGTTTAGATTAATTTATTTTTCTTGCATTTAGAAAAAGTGATAAATTTTTGGTTAAATTGAATCTGCCCTTTGGTACTTCCTTGGGGACGTTTTTAAATCTCTGAAAGAATTAATTAAAATTTAAGATTTCCCTGTGGGTTCGACACCTTTGTTCTTGCCATACTGCAATAGATCTTGTGCACTTGCAAGGGTTACATTTAAAATCGATCAAGTTTTTGGCGCCGTTGCCGGGGAGATCGGCAAAATTTTGATTAATTCGGTTAGGGATTTTTTTTTGTGTTTTGATTAAAAAAAAAAAAAAAAAATCAATATTTGGATTTCTGCTTTACAAAATCTTCTTTCCCTTATTTTTCTCTTTTAGGTAAGTTTGTATAGGACTCTTTTAGGAAGTTTAGGTTTTTAGGACTTCTTATTTTAGTAGGATTCTTTTTCCTTATTTTCGTCTTTTAGATATTCTAGGATTTTCTAAAATTAGTTATTAATTTTTTAGGAAGTTTATAAATTTAGGATACCTTCCTTAGGAAATTTAGGAATATTTTATTTTTTTCCCTTATTTTTCTCTTTTAGATAAGATTTTGTAGGATTGCCATTAGGTTTAAAATTTAATTTTTGAAATTCGGATTTTAAAAATAATAATAATAATAATAATAATAATAATAATAAATATATATATTTAAAAATTTGAATTTTTGAAATTCGGATTAAAAAAAAAAAAAAAAAAATCAATATTTGGATTTCTGCTTTACAAAATCTTCTTTCCCTTATTTTTCTCTTTTAGGTAAGTTTGTGTAGGACTCTTTTAGGAAGTTTAGGTTTTTAGGACTTCTTATTTTAGTAGGATTCTTTTTCCTTATTTTCCTCTTTTAGATATTTTAGGATTTTCCAAAATTAGTTATTAATTTTTTAGGAAGTTTATAAATTTAGGATACCTTCCTTAGAAAATTTAGGAATCTTTTATTTTTTTCTCTTATTTTTCTCTTTTAGATAAGATTTTGTAGGATTGCCATTAGGTTTAAAATTTAATTTTTTTAATTTTAATTTTTGAAATTCGGATTTAAAAAAAAAAAAAAAAAAAAAAAAAAAATTTTGAATTTTGAATTTTAATTTTTGAAATTCGGATTTAAAAAAAAATAAAAAATAAAAAATAAATAAATAAATAAATTTAATTTAATTTAATTTAAATTCGAATTTTAATTTTAAAAAAAAATAAAATAAAAAAATTTTGAATTTTGAATTTTAATTTTTGAAATTCGGATTTAAAAAAAAAAAAAATAAAAAAATAAAAAAATTTGTGCGCTTGTGTCAATCGATTGAAAATCTTTGCTTTAATCGATTCAAGCTGAATATTTTGAGTTTGTTGTGGATTCATCAATCTTTGTTTGTGAGCGTGGTGTATGAGCTTTACTCGTTCTCATCACCCACATCTGCTACCATTTAATCTTGAGATCGAACGATCTTGTAGAGAGAATCGCAGAATTCAAAGGAATCAAGATTACTCATCGATACCATGGCTGATCAAAGGCAAGAAATGAATGGGAACAACCAAAATATCAATAATGGCAATAATGGAAATAATGGAAATGATGGGAATAACAATTACAATGAGGGCCCTAGAACACTCGAATATTATAATAATCCTGGTTTTTACGAGGATCAGGAATGTATAATGCATGATCCCATTCCAGGAAACCACTATGAATTCAAATCAGCGATGATCCAAATGCTACCAATTTTCCATGGGTTAGTAAATGAAAATCCGCACGTTCATCTAAATGAATTCACTGGGGTATGCAAAATGTTCAGAGTCCACAATGTCACTGATGAGATAGCTAAACTCCGACTCTTCCCTTTCTCTTTAAGGGACAAGGCAAAAACGTGGTTTTATTCTTTAGAACCGCAATCTATTCAGAGTTGGGCAGAGCTACACCGTCAGTTTCTTAAAAAATATTTTCCCATGGCCAAAGCCATTGAGTTGCGTCAGAAGATTCAATTCTTTTCCCAACAACCTACTGAAACATTCCATGAATGTTGGGAACGTTTTAAGGAATTGATTAAGAGTTGTCCAAATCATCAAGTTCCAAGGTGGCAACAGGTCCAAAGTTTTTATAATGGGCTGATTCCTGAAGAGAGACGCATGGTTGATGCATCGTGTGGTGGATCATGTGCCACAAAAGAAGCTAATGAATTGTGGGCATTGTTTGAGAAGTTATACCAAACTTCGATACAAAGTGAAACTCAACTAACTTGAGTTGGCATCTAAATCTCATGTGTTAACAAGAGATGGATTGTATAATGTCAAAATAATACCTCGATCTATCGACAAAGGTTGATATGTTGTCCAAGCAAATGAATATGTTGTTAGGCTGCGACCAAGCAAGCTAAAGCTCTGCCACCCCCTTTGTGTGTTCAATTTGTGACCACCCAGGTCACATGGCTAATGAGTGCCCCACTACCTTGTCATTATTCCCTGATGAACCTACTCCTCAAGAGGAGGTGAATCTGACTCAATCTTATCAACGGCAGGGTAAAAACATATACTCCAATACCTATAACCCGGAATGGAAAAATCACCCCAACTTAGGATGGGGTGGTTCGAACTAAACCGTCGTAAACCAGCAAAGACAGAGCCAACACAATGGGTGGACAACAAAATTTTACGCCCACACAGAATCCCACTACCCAAAGAGAATTCTAATTTCCAAGAACCCTCCTTATTATCATCCAATTCGATTCAAAAAAAATCAATTTTAATCAATTTTAATCAACCTCAAAGCTACCGCTTCTAGAGATTCGATTTGGAGGAAAAGGTGATGCTAAGCGTGCATGCTTTCCAATGATGATGATAGATCAATTTAGTCAATCGACAAATCAAATTTGAGTCAACGAGAGGAAGGTAGGCTCCTAGCCAACCGTCAACAATCCTCGAGGTCAAGCACCACCTGATGCAGGACCATCGAATAGTCAACAATTGAAAGCTGTTACGGTGCTGAGAAGTGGAAGAGAAGTTGATAATCAAGTGGAAATGCCTGTGGAATCTGATCAGGAAAGATGAAGCAAGTGAAGCAGCAAAAGAGAAAGAAAACAAATCGAGAAAAGAACAGAAAGAGAAAGAGAAAGAGAAAGAGAAAGAAAGAGAAAGAGCAAAGAAGAGAGAAGGAAAAGAAAAAGTGATCGAGGATGAGTCTCCCTCACCTGTCCAACTAGGACATGAACAAGAATCAAAAATGGAACCTGCACCTTATGTCCCAAGGGCACCATTCCCTCAATGCCTAACTCCTCCATCTAGAATGGGAAAGGGACAAGCAAGTAAAGATAAATCTTCCATTGCTTGAAACAATCAAACAAGTGCCTGAGTATGCAAAATTTTTCAAAGATTTATCCACTCGTAGTTTAAAGGCGCGACTCATATTTCCAAGAAAGTGTTCTTGACTAATCAAAGTTCAATATTACAATTGGAAACCCCACGAAAATTGAAAGACCCCGAGTTCCAAGCTGCTCCATGTGTCATTGGTGGGCAACCAATTGGAAAAGCGCTATTGATTTGGGTGCAAGTGTGAATCTAATCCCATACTCAATATAAGAAACTCGGATTGGGTGAATTGCAACCCACGGTCACACTCCAAGCTGGCCGATAGGTCGAAAGAAGACCTAGGGAATTATCGAGGATGTTTTGGTTGGAATAGACAAGTTTGTCTTTCCGGACTTTATTGTTTTAGACATGGAACCGCTCGTTAAATCAATTAATCAAGTCCCCATCATCCTTGGACGCCGCCGCCATCGCAAACGCATTAATTGTCAATGCGAGTCATGGACGCTTTCTTTTGGGAACATGAAGGTCGATTGAACATATTTCATGCGATGAACCATTTCCCCAACGAGGATGAGGTCGAATGTTTTTACATCGATCGGATGGACGGCGAAGTGGTGGATGAAACCATCAATGCTCACCAAAGAAGAATTTGAAACCGCTTTGTTGGCCATCTATGAAGAAAAGGATCTGAAAGGAAGCGGTCAAGAAGAGCGAGGTTGAGTTTATCATGTCCATATGATAACTTATGTGAAGTTGTGACTAAGATAGAATCGTTACCCATTGAAGTAAATGCTGAACCGACTCCATCAATTGAGGAGCCACCAACTGTGGAATTGAAACAGCTTGCATAATCGCCAAATACGCTTTTCCGGGCCACGAAACGTTCCGTGATAATTTCATCCACGTTGTCTCAAGAACAAGAGCATGACTGTTGAAAGTGCTTCTAGATCACAAGCGTTATCGGATGGACTCTAGCTGATTTAAAAGGATTGACCCATCAAGATGTATGCACAAAATACATCCGAAGATGAGAGTAAACCATCGAGAGAACCGCAGAGGCGACTTAATCCGAACATGCAAGAAATCGTTTTAAAGGAAATCATTAAATTACTCGATGTTGGAATCATCTATCCGATTTCTGATAGTGAATGGGTTAGTCCAGTCCAAATTGTCCCAAAAAAGTTTGGAATCACTGTGAAAGAAACTGCGAGAGGAGAATTGTTGCCTACTCGTGAAACTACTGGGTGGCGTGTCTGCATTGATTATAGAAAATTGAACACAGCTACCAGAAAGGATCATTTTCCCCTTCCGTTCATCGATCAAATCCTCGAGAAGTTAGCAGGGCAAGAGTTTTATTGCTTTCTTGATGGTTATTCGGGATACAATCAAGTGCCCGTTTTTCCACCTGATCAAGAGAAAACGACATTCACATGCCCTTACGGTACTTTTACATATCGAAGGATGCCGTTCGGCTTATGTAATGCACCTGCTACTTTCCAACGATGTATGTTGGCCATATTTTCGGATATGATTGACAAGTTCATCGAGGTGTTCATGGACGACTTCTCGGTTTTCGGGAAAACGTTTGGTTCTTGTTTGAATCACCTCACACAAGTTTTACAACGTTGTGTGGATTCTAAACTTGTTCTTAGCTGGGAGAAGAGCCATTTCATGGTTCAACAAGGAATTGTTCTGGGGCATATTGTTTCCAAGAAAGGAATTGAAGTGGATAAGGCCAAAGTCGACCTAATTGCCAATTTGCCCCCACCAAAGAGTGTTCGCCAAATTCGATCATTTTTAGGGCATGCTGGATTTTATAGGCGATTCATTAAGGATTTCAGCAAGGTGGCTAAACCTTTATGTACCTTGCTTGGTAAAGATGTCCCTTTTGAATTTGATGAGCATTGCATGAAATCATTTCTGAAGCTGCGTGAACTCTTATCAACTGCACCAATAATCTAACCACCGGATTATTCTCTCCCATTCGAACTCATGTGTGATGCATCTGATTACGCTATTGGAGCTGTTTTAGGGCAAAGGGTGAACAAATTACCTCACGTAATTTATTATGCCAGTAAGACGTTGATCGATGCACAGCTTAACTACACCACCACTGAGAAAGAACTATTAGGGTGTATGCTCGGATAAATTTCGTTCTTATCTGCTGATAAAAATAGTGGTCTTTTCAGACCACTCTGCATTGAAATATTTGTTAGCAAAGAAGGATGCCAAACCACGATTGATCCGCTGGATTCTGCTACTTCAAGAGTTTAATTTCGAAATCAAGGATAAAAAGGGAGTCGAGAATGTTGTGGCTGATCACTTGTCTCGTATTTTGCTTGAAGAATTGGTTACACCTGAACCTCGGACACTTTTTGGATGAGAAATTAATGGCAATTGACGCGACGCTGAAAGTTCCTTGGTTTGCCAATATCGAATTATTTGGTCACGGGCAAAATCCCTACTGAATGGGGAAAGAATGATAAGAACCTCTTCTTCTCCCAGATCAAATACTATTTTTGGGATGAACCACATTTGTTCAAGATCTGTTCAGATCAAATCATCAGGAGATGTGTACCAGCAGAAGAGCAACTTAGCGTTCTCGATTTCTGCCATGCTGGAGCCTGTGGAGGCCATTTTGGAGGATGAAGACCGCATGTAAATTTCTTCAAAGCGGATTCTCGCCCTCCATCTTCGTGATGTCGCTCAATTTTGCAAAGAATGCCAAAGATGTCGTGACTTGGAAATATTTCAAAGCGGAATATGATGCCCTTAACTTTGATTTTGATTGTTGAAATTTTTATGTTTGGGGATTGACTTCATGGGTCCTTTTCCCCATCTTTTGGGTATTCATACATTCTCGTATGCTGACTACGCTTCCAAATGGATTGAAGTATGGCAACCGTTCAAATGACCACAAAGTGGTGGTCAAATTCAAGGAAAATGTCTTTAATAGATTCGGGTTTCCACGTGCGATCATTAGTGATGGCGGTTCGCATATCAACCGCCATTTTGCTACTTAATGAGGAAATGGCGTCACCCACAAGGTTACAACGCCGATCACCCGCAAACTAGTGGTCGTGGAAGTGTCGAACCGAGAGATTAAACGATTTTAGAAAAGATGCGATTGGATAGAAGAGATGGTCAAACCGGCTCTCTCGATGCTCAGTGGGCCTATCGTATCGCCTTTCAAGACACCAATTGGAATGTCTCCGCTCGTAATTGTCGACGGGAAAGCATGCCATCTTCCTGTTGAATTGGAGCATAAAGTATTTTGGGCCATCAAAAGATTAAATTTCGATATGCAAGCAGCAGGATCAAATCGAAGGCTACAGCTAAGTGCATTGGAAGAGCTACGCTATGGTGCGTATGAAAACTCAAAGATGTACAAAGAAAGGTATAAGAAGCTGCATGATGAGTCAATTTCTCGGAAAGAGTTTCACATTGGGCAAAAGGTTTGGCTGTTTAATTCCAGACTAAAGCTTCACCCGGGAAAACTGAAATCGAGATGGGAAGGCCTGTATCAGGTTGTTTCTATTAGTGTGCATGGTGCGATTGAGATCCGCAATCTCACGGACAATAGAGTTTCAAAGTGAATGGGCAACGTCTTAAACCGGTGTTTGAGCCCATGACCCAGATGAGAATTGAGGCAATGCACCTTAGTGACCCAGATTCTTGATCAATGAAGAGGTCGAGCTGTCGACACTTAAACTCAGCGCTTCCTGGGAGGCAACCCAGTGTGTTTTATTTATTTTCATTTTCATTTTTGTTTTTGTTAGTTCTAGAATATTAGTTTTTAGTTTAGTTTAGGTTGTTTTTAATTTCCAAATTAGTGTAGCCACATTACCTTCAATCTATTTTTGGTCATGTTCTAATTTTATACATATTCTCTGATCTTTGTGTTGAAGTACTTTTCACAGTTTGGGGTGTGCTACTTATTTCAATCAATGAGGACATTGTCATTTTTAGGTTTGGGGGTATGATTCTCTATCTTGCGTCACTTTCTTATTTTTCTTCATATAAAAAATAAAAATAAAAATAAAAAAATAACAAATAAAAAATAAATTTTGAACCATCATATATGAATTATTTTTTGATAGTTTTCAAACTTTAGTTGATGATGCATGTGAATTTAATTTTTAGAATATCGATGTTAGATTTTGAATGCTTGTATCTAGGATAATGAAGCTTAATGTGATATTTTGTGGGTAATTTTGATATTCATGCTTAGAATTTTTACACTTATACCAAGCTAAGATTTAGAAATCGATGAACTGTTTTGAACGGTGAATCTTAGGTTCTTAGTGGAGACTAAACCCAGGAAGCTTTAGAGCCAAATATCCGTTGTTGATGAGTGAATACATAAACTCGGAGTTTTCTTTGAATACGAATTATCTTGCATAATCTCTTATATTTTATTTTGACTTGTGACTTTGCATGATATCAAATTCATATTATTGTGTTAGAACGTACTGTATATCTACTCAAGACAAATAGACAAGGTTACCATCTTTTAAGGACATGATTGAAGGCCATCTTTGGCTCATTTGTGCTTAAATGCCCCACCTCATATAAATTTATCCTTCTAGTACCCCTTTGAGCCTATTGGAAAATTTACCTTTATACATTCTTTGATAAGCCACGTTAACCTTTAACCCTTCACCATTTTTGAAAATTCAGCTTTACCCTTCTTATTTCTGAGAAATTAGGAACAAGGGATGAGAGTGAACGAAAAGAGAGTAAGTGAAGAGATACTGAGTTGTGGTGTTTACTGAGAGTGTATGGCAAAAATAAAAAGAAAAAAAAAGGGGGGGGGAAAAAAAAAATTTGTGAAAAATAATGAAAAATATGAGGTGCTTCAAAAGAAAAAGAAAGTTGAGAAAAATAGAAAAATATTGAGAAAAATAGTGAGAGATTAGAAAAGAAAAAGAAGAGATAGAAAAATCAGAAGTTTGTTTCTTTTTCGATTTCTCAGAAATTTTGAATCTCAATTCCCTTTCTTTCTTACCCTTTCCTGAGCCCCATTACAACCCTACAAAAGACCTTCACGATCTGATCTTGCATTGTGGAGAGTAAATATATGATACTTATGACACTTGATATGACATACTTAGGATATACAAGTATCTGTTCTTATGAGATTTGATTTTGTTCATTGATTACATCGTGTTTGATTATCATGTGAGACCTTTTGCTTGTTTTGTATTGATCTCTCACATATGTGAAAGCTTACCCATCATCGAGTGATTTTATTTTAGAGTATACTTAAAGTGAGGATTGAGTCTGAACAATGACCCGACGGTTTTCCGTTTGGACTAGTTCTGAGATGGATGAATCTTGGTTTGAGTATGCACACACTTCACGTTTAGGCATGAATGGATGAGTTGTCTAATAATTTGAGCATTAGATTAATTTGAATGGATACTAGCATGATTGACATGACATTAATATTTAAGATTGATGATTCACATATTGAAACAATTAATATTTTTATTTTTGAATAATATATATGTTAAAAAAAAAATCATGTTTTGAAAACTCAATTTTGCCGATGGTTTGAAATTTTTGGAAGTTTGTGGGTAACTTCATTGTAAACCCTCAGGAGACACAACTCCTCCACTAGGGATCACCTAGGGGTTTAAAGGCTTGTTGCATACGCTAAGTGCAATCGTGTTCCCTATGAAAGTGGCATTTATTTTCTTTAGTTTGCTTTGCTCGAGGACTAGCAAAGTGTAGGTTTGGGGGTGTGATGAGTAGTGAAATATGATGATATTTCACCCCTAGATACCTATATTTAGCTATCCGATGAAGGCTATCTGATAAAAATTATTAGATTTGAAGTGTTTCAGGTAAATACAAGCCAAGTGTAGAAAACAGCCCAAGAATTCTGAAAATAATGTCAAAACACTGCAACTTTGGGTCATCGAGAACTTGGTGCGACTTGTAGCTCAATTTAGACATTCCAGACAGCCGAATTAGAAATTGTTAAAACACAAAAGTTGTAGATCTTTCTATCAGCTTTCCAACGGATCAAGAATCGCCTCAATCCGAGTTCGGGACAGAAAGTTATGGCTAAAATACTGAAGCAGTGTCTGATATAAAGTTCGGCGGAAATTCACGAAAATCTGGGAGGTCGATGCATCGACCCTAAATTTTCGAGTTGGAACACCTTTGTGGCTGGGAAACTTCGGCTCTATTTAAAGCGGATCAAACACTTCGAAAAAGGGGAATTAAAGAAAGGAAATTAAGAGCAAAAATTAGAGCAAGAATTAGAGATAGAAATTAGAGCAAAAATTAGAGATAGAAAATAGGAGCAAGAATTAGAGATAGGAATTAGACGGTTTTTTTAGGAAATAATTAGAGATTTTTTAGAGAGTTAGTTTTAGCTTTTCTTTTTTTTAGAGTTTTTGGAGAGGATTATTTATTCATTATTATTTTTGGTTTTAGACTCCTCTGAGCATCTTTTTAAAAGTTCTTCTTTTCTCCTTCTTCTAGGGATTGATTTGGGTAGATTGTACTTAGGATTTGCACTGTCTTTCTTTTACATTCATTGATTGTATTTAGGAAAAGGCATTGTAACCAAAGATTTTTGGAAGAAATAGAAAGAGGAATGGCTTTGAATGAACAAGGAGATCATACACCAAAGATGAGCGGCTAAATCAGTAGATCGGGAAAGATGCGATCCCCAGATAAGTACCCATATTTATGATTAATACCATAGTCTAATATTTTTATTGTTTTGATCTACACATCACGAGATACGCTATGCTTCTTACATGACTCATACCGCAATGATAGGCTGAGTCATTGTTTTTAGATAGGGTATGCCGGATTGATGATCATACTTTATTTCAAATCATTTTTATGAATGAATGATGGTGATGATGTGAATGATTCTTTAATAAAAGGGGGGGTACAAATCTGGGGTAGCATATTTCTTGATCTTATTTAAATATTATTCTTAGATTCATCAGTAATTAGTTGTTTAGATTAATTTATTTTTCTTGCATTTAGAAAAAGTGATAAATTTTTGGTTAAATTGAATCTGCCCTTTGGTACTTCCTTGGGGACGTTTTTAAATCTCTGAAAGAATCAATTAAAATTCAAGATTTCCCTGTGGGTTCGACACCTTTGTTCTTGCCATACTGCAATAGATCTTGTGCACTTGCAAGGGTTACATTTAAAATCGATCAACAGCCATTGTGCACCTTCGGTAAACGAGATCCATGCTAATCAACACTGCGAGTTTCAATCCGTCATCATATCGGAGACCCGTGCATCCTGTTATAGAGCCTAGTTTCTCCCATCAATGCTCCTTGTCACTGCGATATATCGCAAGAAAAGATTTCTTGCGGAAGGAACTCAGGAAAATCGTCGCTCAAATCCAATCTCTGTCAAACCAACTCGCCGTAAGAATTGATTCACGCTTTAATAGGTAGGTGCCCCTAAATTCATCTTAAATTATTCAGTTATTTTTAAATATAAGAAACCCTAAATAAATCCTAAAAGAAATGGGGAAGAAGAAATCTTGATTTGCATCGAAAATCTCAACCTATGCTTGAAATTACAATTTTGGCTGGCCGAAATTCAAATTCGATCGGTCAAGATTATATTTTATGTTGAGGACTTTATCCTCTGGTTGATCTCGACCGATTGAAATCTATTTTCAACCAATCAAGATTAGACTTCTTTAGTTCTTCAAGCAACTCAACCAGTTGAAATTGCATTTTCGACCAGTTGAGTTTTGGCTGCTTCAGAAATTCTTTCACTCTATCTTGACCGGTCGAAATCTATTTTCGACCAATCGAGGTTGAATTCTTTTCAGCCTAAATAAATCAACTCAACCAGTCGAAACCTAATTTTGACCAGTCGAATTTTAAAAAGGACTTCTGTCCTCTGTTCCATCTCGATCGGTTGAAATGCACATTCGACCAGTCGAGATACCATTCTTTAGCTTCTTCTCTGATCTCGACCGATTGAGACGTATTTTCGACCAGTCAAGATTGACGGCTCCAAACTGTCCTCCCTCTATGATTTGATTTATGCGATCTTTACACTAGGACCTTCGATTCAAGCAAAACAAAGCTCAATCTTATAGTTTTTTTACCTTTTGGACACAATGAGAATATTTGTTACCTCTTTTAAAGCTCCAACAGTCCTTTAAATGGGCATGTGTGCCTCTTTAGAGTTCAAAGCATGCCCGATCGCTATCCCAATCAATCACTAAATTCTATAAACGCGTTTACCTTCAAGGAAGAGTAACAAGACTCAATCATTGAATAATCATAGTTAAATATTTTCATTTCTTTTTTTTACTCAATGCTTCATATTTTATGTCATGATATGAGATTAGGTGGTTATCTACACGTGGAACTCGCGTGGTAGGCTCGAGCAGTGGTCCTAACACAGGTCGTTTAATTAAGATAAGTAAGATACGAAGTACATTGTATAGAAGTATGGAGTAATAATAAGACTTTTGATATATTATGCATGATAAATTGATCATACAGATAGAAAAAGAAATAAGAAATAGAAGCATCATGCACATTTCATTCTATGTTATATTTTTTAATTTTGATATGATATGTTATGAGGTTTTGGATATTTTTGACATCATGTTGTAATGTTTGATTTATTTCAAAATGCACCACAACTCAAGCAATTTCACACACAATCACCTGGGTGAGTTATGGTAGATCGATTGTGCAACCCACTGAGTTTAAGTGAATAAGTAAACTCACCTCATCCCAAAATCTAACAGTTTTAAGTGAAGACTCTGATCATCCTGCTTATGACGTAGAGGCAGCTGTACCGGAGACGGCTTATGTAGATGAGGATGTCGGCTACCACCTGGATGAGAGCATAGATCCGACGAACTTTTATGAGCCTTGAGACTTCTTCTAGCTCTAGACTCGATTATGTTTCTTTGAGAGACATGTTTTAGTCTTTTTGGTAGTTCTTGTGAGCTTACATTTGGGACCATTTTACTCTATGTGAAACTTATTTTACTTTATATCTTAGATGCATGGTTAGGTTATTACTTTATTAATGGTCATCTACTGTAATAGTCCTACATCGGATAGGAAAAAGTCATAATCCTGGGCTATATGTGATTGCGGACGCTACATGTCATGGCGCATTTTGGGTGGGGATTTAAGCCCATGCCAAAAACAAAACTGGGGCGGGGATTTAAGCTTAGAATCAGACAATATTGTGGAATGTGGATTTGGGTCATCACAGAATGGTATCAAAGTCGAGGACGGCTCTTTTATAAGGTGGGGGATTGTAATAGTCCCACATCGGATAGGAAAAAGTCCTGACCCTGAGCTATATGTGATTACGGACGCTACATGTCATGACGCGTTTTGGGTGGGGACTTAAGCCCATGCCAGAAATAAAATCGGGGTGAGGATCTAAGCCTAGAATCGGACAATATTGTGAAATGTGGGTCTGGGTCGTCACATCTACGCTTTTCGCTGTTATTTATGAGCCATTTATCATTAAATGTTTTTTTGAAATGTCACGATCTATATGCTAAGTCAATTTATGAGTTATGTGTATGTCTGCTTATCGCCTTAACAAGCGTGCAATATCATAACACAGAATTCTAGGCCCTCGAGATTGGGTAAGAATTATGGGTTGTGACAAAGAGTGTAGTATTAGGGAGAAACTAATTTCACACAAGTTTTTTTACTATTGCACATAGTTTAGAAAGAAGACTTTATATTTTTGGAAACTGTTCCACTTAAAAATAATCTAACCCGTTCGATCTGATGGCTATGATGCAATGAACTTTGCTACTAAATATTGGAAAGAAAAGTGAGTTATATCCTCTTATTCAAAACGGTAAACCATTGAACCAGATGATGAGATTTAACTTTTTTTTTTTTTAAGTTTAAAATTTTATTAAGAAAGGGATATACCCCCATCAACTCTCATGAGGAGTGAGAGCAACAAGATACGGCTCTCACAAACGAACTCGGAAAATTGAACTGCCTGAAGAAAATCGATCACGAAGTGAGAGCGGCAAGGGAAACCTCAAAATGATAAGGGCAAACCCTCACCAAAGAGGAAATCGGAGAATCCGAGAAAAAACCTCCTAGGGAAGAGACAAACCCTCAGTCTCCCAAAAACTAGAAAAAAATTACAAAGATTTATAGGGACGAAATGGAATTAAGGAGCAAATTAGTATGGAACTCTTGAATGTTGAAAATGTTGACCTCCGTATGACCAACCGTTATAGCCCATCTGCATAGACACAAAATGCAATCCTTGGTGATCTCCTCAACATTAACAACACAACCCTCGCATTTGACTTTGTTACACCATTTCCAAATATTCCAAAGTATAACAATGTGCAAGTGATTCAAGAAGAATTTCTTTGTACCATCAAACATATTGGGATTCCAACAGAGAATCACTTCTTTAGCTTATTTAGGAGGGCAGCAGCAGAAGTTGAAGGCTTTAGTAAAACTGTTCCATAAAGAACGGGAGATCTGACAATGAAGGAACATATGGGCATTAGACTCTTCATTGTTTTTGCACAGATAACAAAGATTGTCGATGACCATTCTTATCCTTTTAAGGTTCTCCATAGTAGGGACGATGTCATTCGGTAATGTCCAAATGAAGAAAATTATTTTGGAAGGTACTTTCAGTTTTAAAATGACCCGCCATTCGGATTTAGAGAGATTTTCATATAAGCTGTTGAAGCCAAATTTGACTGAGTAGACACCTTTGTTATGGAGTGACCATCTTCTAGAATCGCAGGCTGTAGAGTTGAAACAAAGACCGTCAAGGATAGTGGAAATGTGACTGTACTCATCGATCTCAATGTCGAGAGCCTTCTCTTAGTAGGGATCAACCAATTATTATTCAACCTATCAAAGGACTAAGCAATAGTAGCATTAGGAAGTGAAACCATAGAAAATAGATTAGGAAAGAGAACAAGTAGAGGCTCTTCATTTTCCCTCCATTTATCTGTCCATAGACAGATCTGCTCACCATTACCAATATCATAAGTAATACTAGCGATAAAATTATCATTTGTCACTAATAAACCTTTCCACCATCCAGAGCTATTCGAATAAGAAATGTTTTTAATGTCCCATCCATTTCTAGAGATCTGGTATTTATTAGTAGCAATAATATACCACAGATCAAAGCACCCAATTCCAATTCTCCACCACCATTTCATGAGGAGCGCCTTGTTCATCATTTTGATGGATCGGATTCCCCACCTACTAGCCCATTTAGGTGTAGTGATGGATTCCCATCTGACCAAGTGGATCTTCTTAGAATTTTCGGTATCCCCCCAAAGGAAATTTCTTTGGATTTTTTCTAACTCGTCGCAGATTTTCATCGGGCATTGAAACATGGATAAGAAATAATTCAAAATAGCGTTAAGAACGAATTGAATTAAAACACATTTACCACCTTTAGAGAGCATTTTAATTTTCCATCCTACAAGCCGATTATTGATGCTAGAGATGATCGGTTCCCAATCAGCCACTCTAGGTTTGCCAATGCCCAATGGAATACCCAGATATTGAAAAGGAAGAGTACCTTTACTAAAGCTCGTGGCAAAAGCCCATCTATCAAGAGTGTCATTAGGAACATTCACGCCGTATATGTTGGATTTGATATAATTTACCTTTTGACCCGAGGTGTCTTCAAATCGCTTGAGGAGAGTCTTGATACGATGAATTTGATTGATATAGCCATCGCACATGAACAGAGAGTCATCGGCGTATTGGAGAAGAAGAATCTTGTCATCAGATCTGGGAATATCAAATCGCCGCAACAAATTAGTTTCAGATGCTTTTTTGAAGATCTAGGCGAGTCCCTCACTAGCAATATCAAATAGATATGGAGATAGAGGGCAGCCTTGTCTAAGGCCTCTCGAAGCACCAAAATACCCGCAAGCTTTTCCATTTATAATTATAGAGAAGGTAGCGGAACTAAGACATCCATGTATCCATTTCCTCCATCTCACTCCAAACCCCATGCATATGAGCATCCACAACAGGTAGTCCTAACTCGGTCATAGGCTTTTTCCATATCAACTTTGATAAGAATTCCAAGCTTCTTAGATAAGTTTCTAGAGTGAAAACTTTCATGAGCAGTGACAACAATGTCCAATATTTGTTTACCCTCAATTAATGCACCCTGGGAGTTAGAAATTACATGGCCAATAACCCTTTTAAGTCTATTGGCCAGCAACTTTACAATAATCTTATAAAGATGATGAGAGAAATGTATCTGAAATTGCGGATATCAGACGTACCTAGTTCCTTAGGGATAAGGACGATGAAGGTTGCGTTGATGGATTTATGAATTTCACCATTCTCCCAGAAATCATGGACGAAGTTGATAATCTCATTTTAACAATATCTCAATTTGATTCAATGAACTTTAGGGTGAAGTCATCCGGCCCAGGGGCTTTCTCGTCATTGGACTGTTTTATAGCAGATAAAACCTCTTCCTCAGAAAATTTAACTTCAAGATTATCCGCTTCTTGGGCTGATAACATATTGGGTTTAATGCATTCCATCCTCGGTCTCAAACATGATTCTTCTTGTAGACATCCAAATCTTGCCCAAGGCTTGATCGACACATACTTCGAGCAAGGCATACTCCTGAGCATCCAATAACATCTCCCCAAACCCTTAGGAACCCTTCCCAAACCCTTAGAAAATTTTCCCAGACCCTTAGGAATAAACCCTAACCCCTATAATCCTTCCCGGACCCATTTCAAAACCCCCTGAGCAGTGGATAGAAAGAGGAGTGCCAAGGCTTACATAGACCACTATTACAACTGAGCTCTATACTCTCGAAAGAGGATGTTCCCAGTTTTCCAACAAGCCAAAAATCGCCTCAATCCGAGTTAAAATTCAAAAATTATGGCAGTTTGAAATTTGTACAAAAATGAAGGAAATTACACTAGTGTGTATATTATACACGCTAGGCAAAAATTGCCTTCTTCCTTTAGAGTTGACCACCCCAAAGTCTAGGGTGGTTTCTTTAGGATTGTTGCACCCCAATTAACTCTATTGGCAACCCTTTAGCCATTTAAAGCCCCACCCTATCATCTACCATTAAACTCATTTCCCACCTATCTAAGCTTCCAAAACCCTAAAAAACCTTAGATCTAGGATTACCTAATTTCTAACCCAATTAGCCCTTTAACCCTTCACTAATCCTCTCCTTTTCTATAAATAGAGAGCCACCCCCCCTTGCTTAAGGGCTTGATAATTTTTCTAAAGAGAGAAACCTTTAGAGTGACTTCATCCTCCCATTTCTAGCATTAAACCTCAAATTTTCATAACCCAGGTTCACCCTTCACATCTCAATTTTCACCTTCAATCCTTTGAGATTAAGCTAGAACTAGCCCCAAGCCTACCTCTCCTACCCTCTAGCTCCCTAACCTTGGAGGTTCAAACTCTTTTCATACCCATTTGCTATTGGAAGCTCACCGGAAGTACACCCACATGAAGATCCACAGCTGTACTACAAGGGCCCGAGAGCTCTGACTCTCCCCTCTATTCCTCTACCTTCTTTGGCTTTCCTTCCATCCTAAACTTTGAGCTGTTAAGCCACCAAAATTTCAGTGATTGCGGGGGGCTCAAATAGGATCGTAGTGCCTTCGAGCAAGGAGGAGTGTCGTTCATTTTATTTTTTTGCTATCATTTGACCATAAGTAAAGACCGCTTACAAGCAGGTTGATCGGGTGCCTAACACCTTACCAATCGATAATCGAAGCCCCTACCTAAGAGCCTTTGACAAAGATCGGTAAACCGGAGTCATATTTTACACTTCGGTGCCTATATATTGATTTTTGAGGTATCCCGTGTCACCAAAAGCTCTGGGGGGCAACTCCATTTTTTAGAGAGAGTGTGCGTCGTCGCTACGGACTTGCAAGGTTCATGATTGCACAGATGGCGACTCTACTGAGGATAGCTTGTAGAGCTTCCCCTTGAAGTGTTGACCTTTCTTTATTTTTTTTTCTTCCATTTTACTAACCTCTTCTTGTCTCTTTTCGTACCCCTACAATTTCGCACTTTTTTATACTTATCCCTACGATTTTGTCATTTACACACCTTAGTCGATTGGCGGGCCTACTTGAATATTTTTTTTACTTACCCCTACGTTTCCGTCATTTACACACCTTAGCCAATTGGCGGCCTTACTTATGCATCTTACCGCCTTAGCCGTTTGGCAGGCCTACTTCAGCACTTACATTTCTTATCAATCATATACCAACAGTGGACACCGGCTCATAGAGGCAGCATGGGTTTCTCACCACCCATTTTTGAACATTAAGCAAACTCCCTTTAAAATTGAATTTAAAATCGAACCTTAAAAGCGAACTAAGGGGCTTAATTGAATTTTTATTCGGGTAGATTTTAAAGGGGTGGGATGTAACGACCCGATATCTCACAACCTCTTGATTGTAAAATCTTAGGCCGTACCTTCGTATCGTGAACCATAGAAACATAATAAGGCGATAAAAGCACCTTAAAAAATGTTAGATAAATTTTTTTTTAAATATTAATTAATCAAAATAAAACTCATCATTAAAACTTAAACAGTCTTGATAAAATACTAACTGATCAATGTCTCATTTATTTAAAACCAATAATAATAACTATAAAGGAAAATAAATAATTAGGCCATGAAACCATCATCGCCATTCAGTTCAGTTTTTGGAGCACCATGTGTCGTCTCATCGCCATAGACCCATATATTGTCATCAGCGACACCTGTCTCATCTGGTCACCCACATCAAAAAGGGGTGTAACTTTACACTTGTATGGATCAGACATGCAATCCATTGAAGTATAAAATATCAATCATAGCCATATGAACATTTCGGTATATTTCATGTGTATGTGTATGTGGCATGTATAATTTCAATAAGCTGAAATCAACTGAACATAAACATATATATCAATGTTATATGAATGCATCATTTCTTTTAATTTCATCTTTCTTGTCATTTAATGCACGTTAGACTCCGTCCCATTCAAGACGTTGGGTCGCAATCATGCTTATCACTTATTTAGTTAGACTTCGTCTGTGACAGCCCGACGTTTCCTAGTCTCTTAACTAGAAAAGGTCACGCCATCGGATCACCTGATATGATCCTTTCATCAAGGGTTCTTATTTGTACATCAAAGTGATACAAAAATGCGGAAGCAATGTATTTGAACTCAGATATTAACGAAGATGGCAAAATAACTGATAAATAGAAACTAGAAACTAATATATGCAATGATAAGAAAACAAAGGATCTAGTGAGAAACCTATACATCCACACAACATCTCCTCAGAAATCTAAAACCAACATATATAATTTATACAGACCAAAATATATTTTCTTTTCTCTCTCTCTCTCTCTCTCTCTCTCTCTCTCTTTCTCTATCCACTGCCCCATATCCCAATCCCAAGTAACAAACCTAACTACGGGAAAAACTCCTCTGAAAAGTCGTCTTCCCCGCCGCCGTCGTCGTCTTCGTCTTCGTCTCCCTCCTCCTCAGGCACATAGGTCGGATCAGCCGCCTGCTCAGGATCGGGCTCTGCAGCTAAAATATTTAAATCGAGGAATGAGCTATCATCCACAGCTCAGTAGAGAATATCATATTGTTAACATAAATTGACAGTTTATCAATTCTTATTTAGAAACATTACTAGATTACAACATATGACAATTTTAACATGCTGATGTCATGACTTATGCATAATGCAACAGGTATAAACAAAATCAAGCTGAAACAGGATATACATGCAGGCGAAGATCAGGGAATCAATGAGATTAAGCTCCCGAGTTAGCGGGATCACTTGATACAAGAATTTCAAGCTCCCGAGTTAGCTGGATCACTTGATGTACACTAGAACATGTCTAAGATATTTCAAATGATCAGGATCTGACTACTGAACACTGTAGAATACAAGATGCAATTTCTATGTATGGTTCCTAATGCTTTTTCACTATTTACGAATAACACTACAAATTTCTTATGCAGATAACACTTGATATAAAATTGACAAAAAATCAGAACTGTCATGTGCTATCAAGGACTGCTTCTCTTTATCAAAAATATCAGATTTTCAGTGTTTAGCTGATCATGTTTATAAAGCATACACGATTATTCTACTCTTAGCATCAAAATGTATATAATTAAAAATTGATATTCTATTCATAATATGACGAACAATATACATTCCCTACCTGTGTGCGTCAAGTGTGTTTTACACTTACAACGTCGATGCACAATCAATTGTCCGAGATCATCATGCAACGCTTAGTTCTTCAAGTTTGGTTAAGTGCTCCATGTGGCACCCTAAGAAAATGTATTTATTTTAAAAACTAATTGTTTATATATGATGCACAGTGCACCAACACACACAGTGCACCCAAGCCTCAACCGATACATATTTGAACCTGTGTGGACCCAAGGTCCAAAGTACAAGCACAAGCACAGCACAGCCCAGCCCAAACCAATGCTGGCGGAGGGTTGTCGCGGCAACACATGGTGCTTGCTGCGGCAAGCCACTCAGCATGGGGTCTTGCCGCGGCAAGCCTGGCTTGCCGGGCTTCAGCTGGGTCATCTTCTTGGTCTTTTTGTCTTGCTGTTTTCTTCCTTTTGTGTGCAGCTATATATATATAGATATATATATATATATATTATATAGATATATAGATTTTCTTTATATCTAGCTATTTAATATATATATAGATCTAGATATGCAATATATCCTATTTGTTGCAGGTTAGCAGGTTTGTAAACCTTGTGAAAGAGAAACAGCTCGAGCATGTAGCTCTGCCGGAGTGCAACAATCTGCACTCAGCTTCATATATTCAAAGCTGAAGTTTCAAGTCGTTTCTATGATGACCCCTTTCTTTTAGATGAAATCGATAGCCTGCGTGTTTGGTGAATGACGTCTATTGGATTCGTGCTTGTTCGCTTCTACCGGTTCGACTGAATCGATAAATCAGAACCAAACATCGAGTGCATAACAGCCATGCCTCCCTATAATTTTCTTATATGTCGAGCAAATTCTCAGGTTTTTTATTTTAGGATCTGCTAGCTATACTTTCATTCAAAGTTGAAGGCAACAATTGCAGGTTCTTTGGTGATGTCTATGTATAGCTACTTGACCTTGCGTGCATGTGCAGATCGCATGACTCATTGGAGTCGTGTATATTTGAAAGCATGCAAGTAGCTTACCAGCTACTTGAGGTAATGGCTTTATGCAAAGCCTATATAATTATATAAGGTATTACATATGAAACATAAGAACAAAAAGAAACAAAACTGTTTTGTCTTGTAGTTTAACAGTGAAACGAAAATAAAGCCCTTTCCTTTGTTTCCCTTGGTTATTTCGTAAATCCAAATGGCTTAACTTATGTATATATCATATATACCACTGTTGGTATATATATATATATATATATATAATTATTTCTAAGATCTTTTTAATCTATTACTTTACTACACTTGTGTGTATTTTGCTTAAGGTCCTATTTTGAAGATTTATGAACTATCCTAGTGAGATCGCCACGCATGACCTGACCCGACTTGATCAGACACTTACCATTACAGTGTCAATGCTGGGGATTGTTACTTTCTCCCCTATTTTAGGCATTTTCGTCCTCGAAAATAAACCAGGACTAGCAGGGTAACAGGTGAATGTCACCAACAATGTGCATTCTATAAATGGTATATTTCTACTAAATCTCTCACAAGACAAAATGAATCGATAAACCAAAATCAACACTACATTTGGGAGATCAAACTGAAATTTTGGAATGAACCACACTCATGTGGCACCTGACTTTATGTGTCTTACTAAACATAGTTTTAATTTTATTCCATGTGGCACCTTATGAGGAGTATTCACACATTAACATGGTTGTACAATGATCATTAAACCATTCTCATGCCATTACTACATTACTAAATTAAACTACTCCTTACCATCATTTAAGACAAAATTGAAATGAAAATCAGAGAATCATTATTTAAGACCAAGCCAAACTACAATGTTCAAAACAACATTTCCAATTGACATAATACCTGTAATATCATACACATCAGAATTTCTACCATCATTTTAGATATATAATAGCTAAGTTGTTATAAATATAAGCATGCTTTATTTAAGATTAATGCAAGTAAATATAAAACTTAAAATATAGTGCATAACTATGATCAATATTTTACCAGGCTGAGGATCTGTTTGTTGTTGGCCCGCTGAGGAAGTACCAGCTTCTTGTTATTGTTGTTGTTGATAATCTTGCTGAAATTCCGGGACCAACAATGCTGCTTTGCGGGTATACTGGGAGACGTAGTTGCGCGCCCGCCCAATTTAGGGGCTTGCAGCAGTTTGAAAAGTATGCTCCATCATGATATTTGTCGCTTTTTCAACATAATCGATGCGTTGATGGAGCATGTAGTGATTTCGATAAAGATTATCGAATTGAATGAGGGTTTGCTCATGGTTGTCACGCATGAGCTGAACAAGGTCGGCGGTGGTGTAGGTTCCTTGTGCCGCAGGAACTGAATCAGGTTGAGCTTGTGGTTGCGGTTGAGGAGGGACAGGAATCTGTTGGGGTATTTCTAGTTGGGCTTGAGGAGGGTGACGAGTTTGTTTTGCTTGGCGGTTATTTACCGCTTGAAAAGAGCGTTGGTAAATATTCCGCCAAATTGCTGGGCTAAAGACCCGCATGTTATCGATGCGGACCTCTTCGCCAATGGGGATCTGATAAGGAATAAGATTGACACTATCAAAGTGTCCTTCAAACATACGGGAGATGAGTCTAGGGTAGGGGCATGGGAGGTGACGCATTACTTTGCAGATGCTCATTGGCATACTTGATGCCTTCCCAAACCACTCTAGGGGCATTTAACCAATGTCCTTCATGAACGGCAAAAAGAGCCTACAAGAGAGCATCTCGGCGCTCTCTCTCATGCTGCATGGGGTATAAGTTTGATCGAAAGACACAATCCAAAAACTACATCCGTTGTGGTAACTAGCTGCGACGTACGGCAAGACTATGGTCAAAAGCGGTCTGACCATTTGTCATTTTCGAGGTGATGTGGTGAAATTTCACATCCCTCTGCCGTGGTACTTGTAGTCCTGAAGTGACGGCATATTATTTTCCATTGCTTTTGCTATGTAGGATATTAAAATAAAATTTACGACCATCTATTTGATGCGTAATTGGTGAAGCGATGAGTGACGACCAGATTTTGATAAAATAATCAAACTAAACGCGGATAAAACTGATTGTGAAAGGGCTGGTATAAGGCGCTTAACTGTGCCTTTTCGATATAACGAAGTGGCCATGCAGTCTGGTCATTCGGGGTCAGTAGCTTATCGTCCATAATCCATTCTGGTTCCATTGCCTTCGCAGCCCACCACAGAATGGGCTGTTCTGGCACATTGGGTGGATCGATTAGCTCAGGGATGGAAGAAGAAGAGCCTTTGCCCTTTTCTTGAGCCGAGGCTTTTGGGGGTTTTGATACACCTACATTTCTAGGAGGCATGGTGTAATCGAAGAGACAATAAATGACAATAAAAGACAATAGGATTGAGTTCTAGATCGTTTTACCTTACAAAGCACCGAAAATCAGATCGAAACGAGAGGAAAATCAGAAAATAGAGAAATGTGCGAAGGAAATCAGGAGCATTCAGCGGCTGTGGATCAGATCGAAGGTGTGCATGCATGACTCGTTGCTTGGAAGGTCGAAGAACAAAGCTATAACTGGTTTTAGTAACTGCAAATAACTGAAAGGGGGGTTTCGGACCCACCATATTCCAGCATAGTTGCCGTGGCAACACTCTAAGCTTGTCGCGGCAACACTTAGCCCTTGCCGCGGCAAGGAGGTTCAGATGTTGAAGGGCCCGGATTTCGGGGCTCCCGAGATGTGATATTTAATTTTTTTATATTTTTGTGTTCCTAACAGGTAGGGGGTCTGTAGAAAAATATCAGTTGGTATTTTTTATGTATTTTTTTAGGTTAAAAAATTTTATTTCGATGAAATTTGTGCTCTTTTTCAATATTGTATATATAAAACTTATAAAACTTATTATATTAACTTATTAATGGCCTCAAACAAAGCAAGTGTGGTATGTGGCATAAATCTGGGATACACCCTTGCTTAGGTGTCCCATAGGTGTCACTGTTTTGAGTTATTTTAGCATGATATACACTTTACTTTTCTAAGTTAATTGTAAGTTAGTGTTACTATAAAATAATACTATTTTATGACACTTAATTTCTATTTGACATTGGATATCAACTAAGGGTGCAGGGTCCATTCAAATTAATGTTAAACTATAATAAACTTGAAATGGAAACAAACTAATTTCATTTGATTATATATATCCGTATGACTATGTATCCGTATCAAATAAGGGAATTTGCCAGTACGTACCCTATGTAAATAATCGAGGGTACTGAGCACGAATATCAGCTTCGCGCTCCCAGGTAGTTTCATGTGACCCATGATTTTTCCATTGAATCATCACGAGTGGAATCAGTTTTATTCACAGAATTTGATCCCTGCGGTCCAAAATCTGACCTGGTTCTTCGGTTACCGTTAGGTCTTCTTGAATGTCCAACGGTTGAAAATCTAACACATGCGTCGGGTCAGCGTATTTTCGATCGACATGAAATACGTCGTGAATGTCAGTCGGAGGAGGTAGCAGTCGATACGCTACTTCTCCTTCTCTACCCAATATAGGAAATGGTCCAACATAACGAGGACTTAGCTTGCCTCGTTTCCCGAACCGCATCACACCTTTAGTCGGAGAGATTTTTATAAAGACGTGCTCGCCAATCTGTATATCATTTCATAAGACTACTAATATAGTTTGAATCAATTGATAAAAAGGTTTATCAGGATCAAATATTACCTGAAAATTAACACTGGATCTTTTGAGATCAGCGTAACTTTTCTGTCGACTCTGGGCACTCTTCAATCGTTCCCGAATAATGTGAACAACTGCATTGGTGCTTTCTATCAAGTCAGGGCCTAAAATCAACCGCTCTCCAGCTTCTTCCCAATTAATTGGAGATCTACATCGGCGTCCATATAATGCCTCGAATGGTGCCATACCGATGCTTGACTGGAAACTGTTATTGTATACGAATTCGATCAGGGGTAAGTGTTTATCCCATGATCCTTGAAAATCGAGCATACAGGCCCTTAACATATCTTCAATAACTTGATTAACCCTCTCCGTCTGCCCGTCGGTCTGAGGATGAAATGTTGTACTGAAGTCTAACTTTGAACCCATACCTTCTTGGAAACTTTGCCAAAATCGAGAAGTGTATAAAGGATCTCGATCTGACAGAATGCTTACGGGCATCCCATGTAGTCATACAATCTCTCTCAAATAGAGTTCGGCTAGTTTCGATGCTGTATATCGCGTACTATAGGGTAAGAAATGCGCCGATTTGGTGAGACGATCAATAATCACCCAAATGGCGTTGTAACCCTTCTGAGTACGGGGCAAACCAAGAATGAAGTCCATGGAAATATTCTCCCATTTCCACTCTAGAATAGGCAATGGTTGTAGCAGACCAGCAGGATGCTTGTGCTCAACCTTTACTTGTTGACAAGTCAAACACTTTGCAACGTATTTTGCTACATCACGTTTTAAACCATTCCACCAAAACATTTTCTTTAGATCCTGATACATTTTCGTACTACCAGGATGAATAACGTATGCTGATTTGTGAGCTTCTTCGAGGATTTCTTGACGTAAAGTATGATCATCTGGTACACATACTTGTCCTCGAAATAATAAAGACCCATCCTCTTTGATTGATAATTCTGGGTGTAGTCCACTTTGTACCCCTTGTCGGATAGAAATAAGCTTTGTATCTTGCATCTGAAGTTCTCTAATTCTATCAAAGAGTGGAGCTCGGATCATTACTGTAGCAAGTAAACCTCCATTTGCTGTTGCTCGAAGAGTGGCACTCGATGATACAATATCATTGAGTAGTTTCCATCTTTGTAGTCTTGTAACAAGATGAGATAGCTGAGCGGAGGATTTTCGGCTAAGTGCATCAACTACCACATTGGCTTTACCGGGATGGTATTGAATCGAACAGTCGTAGTCTTTCAAAAATTTCATCCACCTTCTCTGTCTCAAATTTAACTCTTTCTGAGTGAAGAGATATTTAAGACTCTTGTGATCGGTGAAGATTTCGAAGGTTTCACCGTACAGATAGTGTCTCCAAATTTTTAACTAACGAGAACCATATGCGAAAATGACCACTGCTAATTCCAGGTCATGAGTGGGATAGTTCTTCTCGTGATCTTTCAACTGACGAGAACCATATGCTATTACACATTCCCATTGGTTCAACACACATCCTAACCCACTGTATGAGGCATCACTGAAGATAACATAACCACCACTGCCAGATGGTAATGCTAGAACAGGTGCAGAAGTGAGTCTCTTTTTCAATTCATGAAAACCTTGTTCGCATGCCTCAATCCACTCGAATTTAACATTCTTCCGAGTGAGTTGCGTGAGTGGTCCAGCAAGTCGTGAAAAGCCTTCCACAAAACGTCGATAATAACCTGTAAGACCTAGAAAACTTCGAATCTGGTTCTGATGCAGGTCGCTTCCATCAGATTACTGACTTCAATCTTTGCAGGATCAACCATGATACCTGCTTCAGATATAAAATGCCCCAGAAAACTGACTTGATTCAACCAGAAGTCGCATTTACTAAATTTAGCATACAACTGCGAATCTCTCAGTGTTTGTAATGCCAGACGCAGATGATCTTCATGCTCTATCTTTGTCTTGGAATAGATAAGTATATCGTCGATGAATACTACGATACACAAATCAAGATAAGGTTTGAAGACTCTGTTCATCAAGTCCATAAATGCAGCTGGTGCATTGGTCAAACCAAAGGGCATGACAAGAAACTCGTAGTGACCATAGCGTGTTCGGAAAGCTGTCTTCGAAATATCTTCAGCTTTTACTTTCATTTGGTGATAACCCGACCGTAGATCAATCTTTGAAAAGAACCGCGCTCCTTGTAACTGATCAAAGAAATCGTCGATTCGAGGAAGCGGATATCTATTCTTGATCGTCAGTTTATTAAGTTGGCGATAATCAATGCAGAGGCGCATTGCACCGTCCTTCTTTTTCACGAACAACACTAGTGCGCCCCACGGAGACACACTCGGTCTGATAAAACCTTTATCAAGAAGTTCCTGTAATTGCTCCTTGAGTTCTTTCAACTCTGTCAGCACCATTCTGTATGGTGCTTTTGATATTGGGTCAGTACCTGGAGCTAACTCAATTGCGAATTCAACTTCTCTGTCAGGTGGTAGTCCTGGCAGCTCATCAGGAAACACGTCGGGATATTCACAAGCAATAGGTACATCTAAAATTGAAATTTCCTTCTTTTTCTGCTCATCACTTTGTATAAAAGCAATATACCCTTGAGCACCTTCATCGAGCAATTGTCGTGCTTGAATTGCGGATATCAATGAAAGAGTAGTTGGCGGTACGCCATAAAATTTAGTTGATACCTTCTTTTGTGGGCGAAAAGAGACAATCTTTTTACGACAATCAACGTTCGCATGGTGATTGAACAACCAATCCATGCCAAGGATCACGTCGTATCCTTGCATTGGTAACAAGATCAAATCAGCTACTGCTTCATATCCCCAGTAATCCTTGATGGAAACGATAATCGACCGGTATACTTTATCCGTCGTGATAAATTGTCCAGTCGAAAGTGTAACCTCGAGAATAAAGTCAAGAGGTTCTGGAATACCTCCTAACTTCTTCAACTTTTCACCAAACTGGGGTGTAACAAACGAGTGCGTAGATCCGGGATCTATCAAGACTCGTGCATCGTAACACAGATACGCATCTTTTGGATACAATTGTAAGATACCTAAAGTATACAAAACTAGTGTTAGCTAGATTATGTCTAAGTAGCAAGTAATATAATAATAGTATGTTACTGGAGGAATTTAAAATATAGTATTCCTAATTTATGATATGCACCTTCTCTATCTAAAATGTTAATTAATTGAAATTTAATAATATAAAAATAATGGACAACCATACCTTGAATGATATCATGGCTAGTTCTCGCATCCTTTGCAGTAACAGCATAAGCTCGACCTTGTACCGTAAGCCACGCCGATCGTAAGACTGGTCCTGCCTTTGTCGCTATTCAGACCGTTTTCGGGCATTCTCTGACCCGATGTCCCATCTTGCCACATCGAAAACATGCTCCAAAAGCTTTGCGACACTTATCAGTTTTGTGTGCCTTCCCACATTTCCCACAAATATCTTTGGAGGCAACTGATGAAGCCGTATAAAATCCCGTGCGAGATCCTGTCGGTCATGCTTGAGAAAACCCAGATGTAATTCGGGCCACTGAAAAAGATGGGTTCGGAACACGTGGAATCCTTGGTGGTGCGGAGAACATCGATGGATTGTAAGGCCGTGCAGACGCTCCTGCAACTGCTTGAAAAGTGGTCTATCCTTGAAATCGTGGTCATTTATTAATTTGACCCGCACTATAGGACTGTGGTGGAGCTTTTCTGGCCTTCTGCTTTTCGTCTCTTCTTTTGAACATGGTGTCTACATCGGTCTCTGCTATCAAGGCTAATTTCATCACATGAGCATAAGTCGTCGCCTGAAACAATGAAATGCGCTCTTTGATCAGAGATTTTAAACCTCTCTCAAACTTTTGGGTTTTCATCAGCTCGATGGCCACTAGCAACGATGCAAAGCGAGAAAGACGCGTGAATTCTGATTCATATTCTCTCACCGTCATCTGGCCTTGTACCAATGTTGCAAACTGTACCTCGAGCTTATACCTCTCAGGTGCTGGGAAATATTTCTCATTGAAGGCCTCAGTGAATTCTGCCCATGTCCATGGTACTCCGTGCATTCTTGTTCTTTCGACGGATTGCCACCATGGCTCTGCCTCACATTCCAGTTTGTACGCTGCCCAACTTACTTTTTCTTCCTCGGTACAAGTGACTCTCTGCAACACTTTCTCGATCTGTATTAACCACTTCTCAGCCTCCATTGGGTCATGCTGACAGTAGAAACTCGGTGGTCGAAGTCGAATAAAGTCTGTAAAACCTTCAGGACGTCGAACAGCAAGCATGGCCATAGTGTTGACCATGGTCTCCATTAACTGCGGATGGTGTCCCGCATTTTGTTCCACACCATGAACACTTCCCATCGGTGGAGTATTTATAACTGGCGGAGTTTGCTCTGGCGGAGTATGCTCTGCAACATTCTCCATTGTCGTTTGACTTTCAGCCAAATGGATATTCTCAGATCGCCTTTGTTGTCCGTGATCCGCTCATCGAATAGTATTCGGCTCCGTACGATGAGGCAACGGTGGTCTACCTCTGCCTCTTCCACGACGCGGAGGCATCGTAACCTATTTAGATAACACGTTAATCAAACAAACAACTCGATCTAATTCCTACTTCTATCCTAAAATAGATAGTTTACCATATTTGTATATGTCAGAGTTCAATTCAGTCTCCAATGACTTAACGCCGGGAGCTTTGATACCACCTGTGACAACCTGACGTTTCCCAGTCTTTTAACTAGAAAAGGTCGCGCCATCGGATCACCTGATATGATCCTTTCATCAAGGGTTCTTATTTGTACATCAAAGTGATACAAAAATGCAGAAGCAATGTATTTGAACTCTGATATTAACAAAGATGGCAAAATAACTGATAAATAGAAACTAGAAACTAATATATGCAATGATTAGAAAACAAGGGATCTAGTCAGAAACCTATACATCCACACAACATCTCCTCAGAAATCTAAAACCAACATATATAATTTATAAAGACCAAAATATCTTTTCTTTTCTCTCTCTCTCTCTCTCTATCCACTGCCCCATATCCCAATCCCAAGTAACAAACCTAACTACGGGAAAAACTCCTCTTGAAAGTCGTCTTCCCCGCCGTCGTCGTTGTCGTCGTCGTCTTCATCTTCGTCTCCCTCCTCCTCAGGCACATAGGTCGGATCAGCCGCCTGCTCAGGATCAGGCTCTGCAGCTAAAATATTTAAATCGAGGAATGAGCTATCATCCACAACTCAGTAGAGAATATCATATTGCAAACATAAATTGACAGTTTATCAATTCTTATTTAGAAACATTACTAGATTACAACATATGACAATTTTAACATGCTGATGTCATGACTTATGCATGATGCAACATGTATAAACAAAATCAAGCTGAAACATGATATACATGTAGGCGAAGATCAGGGAATCAACGAGATTAAGATCCCGAGTTAGCGGGATCACTTGGACTGGGATATTACAACCTCCCGAGTTAGCGGGATCACTTGTCAAGCTCCCGAGTTAGCGGGATCACTTGATACAAGAATTTCAACCTCCCGAGTTAGCGGGATTACTTGATGTACACTAGAACATGTCTAAGATATTTCAAATGATCAAGATCTGACTACTGAACACTGTAGAATACAAGATGCAATTTCCATGTATGGTTCCTAATGCTTTTTCACTATTTACGAATAACACTACAAATTTCTTCTGCAGATAACACTTGATATAAAATTGGCAAAAAATCAGAGCTGTCATGTGCTATAAAGGACTACTTCTCTTTATCAAAAATATCAGATTTTCAGTGTTTAGCTGATCATGTTTATAAAGCATACACGATTATTCTACTCTTAGCATCAAAATGTCTATAATTAAAAATTGATATTCTATTCATAATATGACGAACAATATGCATTCCCTATAAAGGCCAAGTGTGTGTTTTACACTTACAACGTCGATGCACAATCAATTGTCCGAGATCATCATGCAACGCTTAGTTCTTCAAGTTTGGTTAAGTGCTCCATGTGGCACCCTAAGAAAATGTATTTATTTTAAAAACTAATTGTTTATATATGATGCACAGTGCACCAACACACACAGTGCACCCAAGCCTCAACCGATACATATTTGAACCTATGTGGACAAAGCACAATGTACAAAACCAATGGTGGAGGAGGGTTGTCGCGGCAACACATGGTGCTTGCCGCGGCAACCCTTTGTGGTTGCCGTGGCAAGCCACTCAGCATGGGGTCTTGCCGTGGCAACCCTTTGAGGTTGCCGCGACAAGCCTGGCTTGCCGGGCTTCAGCTGGGTCATCTTCTTGGTCTTTTTGTCTTGCTGTTTTCTTCCTTTTGTGTGCAGCTATATATATATATTATATAGATATAATATATATATATATAGATATATAGATTTTCTTTATATCTAGCTATTTAATATATATATATAGATCTAGATATGCAATATATCCTATTTGTTGCAGGTTAGCAGGTTTGTAAACCTTGAGAAAGAGAAACAGCTCGAGCACGTAGCTCTGCCAGAGTGCAACAATCTGCACTCAGCTTCATATATTCAGAGCTGAAGTTTCAAGTCGTTTCTATGATGACCCCTTTCTTTTAGATGAAATTGATAGCCTGCCTGTTTGGTGAATGATGTCTATTGGATTCGTGCTTGTTCGCTTCTACCGGTTCGAATGAATCGACAAATCAGAACCAAACATCGAGTGCATAACAGCCATGCCTCCCTATAATTTTCTGATATGTCGGGTAAATTCTCATGTTTTTATTTTCTGGATCTGCTAGCTATACTTTCATTCAAAGTTGAAGGCAACAATTGCAGGTTCTTTGGTGCTGTCTATGTATAGCTACTTGACCTTGCGTGCATGCGCAGATCGCATGACTCATTGGAGTCGTGTATATTTGAAAGCATGCAAGTAGCTTACCAGCTACTTGAGGTAACGGCAAAGCATGCAAATAGCTTACCAGCTACTTGAGGTAACGACTTTATGCAAAGCCTATATAATTATATAAGGTATTACATATGAAACATAAGAACAAAAAGAAACAAAACTGTTTTGTCTTGTAGTTTAACAGTGAAACGAAAATAAAGCCCTTTCCTTTGTTTCCCTTGGTTATTTAGTAAAGCCAAATGGCTTAACTTATGTATATATCATATATACCACTGTTGGTATATATATATATATATAATTATTTCTAAGATCTTTTTAATCTGTTACTTTACTACACTTGTGTGTATTTTGCTTAAGGTCCTATTTCGATGATTTATGGACTATCCTAGTGAGATCGCCATGCATGACCTGACCCGACCTGATCAGACACTTACCATTACAGTGTCAATGTTGGGGATTGTTACACCGTCATGCTCAAGACGTTAGGTTTAATCAATCATATCATTTATTGCACGTCAAACTCCGTCTCGCTCAAGACGTTGAGTTTAATCATGCTTATCATACTCTTGTTTAGTTAGACTCCATCTTACACAAGATGTTGGGTCTAATACTTTCTTAGACTTCATCATGTATAAGATGTTGGGTCGAATGCTTCTTAATCATATTTAGTTAGACTCCATCAAGCACAAGACGTTGGGTCTAATACCTTCTTAGACTCCATCATGTACAAGATGTTGGGTCTAATGCTTCATTAATCCTTACTTATCATTTCATATTTTACGTGTCTTGTTTGTGCATTGTGTAGATCATCATAAGACATTGGGATGCATATGAATACAATCAAAGCATATAACATTAAAGTGTGTGCAATATAATCATGGCATGTAACATTGAAGAACATATGAGTATAAATATGACATATAAACATTAACATTTAAACACACCTTTTTGTGAGACGAACTGAATGTAAAATCTGACTGCTCAGAATCGATCGATTAATTTCGTTTTATGAGTTTTTAAAACATTTATCTGCTTAGATTCAATCGATCAATTTTTCTAGAATCAATCTATTGATTTTCCCAAAATCAATTTATTGATTTTCCAACTCAATCTATTTATTTTTCCAAAATCAATCTATTGATTTCCAACTCAATCTATTGATTTTCCTAAATCAATCGATTGATTTCACATAATCAATCTATTGATTTTCCCAAAATCAATCTATTGATTTCTGTTAGAGGGTAATTAAGGCATTCCACTTCAAACTCAATCTATTGATTTTCCCCGCACTCAATCTATTGATTTTCTAAAATCAATCTATTGATTTTTGTCAGAGGGTATTTAAAGCATTCTTGTACAAACTCAATCGATTAATTTTACATAATCAATCGATTGACTTCAATCCGTGCATTCTCAAACCATTTTATTTATCTCAAACTCAATTGATTGATTTTTCAGAATCAATCGATTGATTCCAATCCGTGAGCACTCCTCAAAATACATCAAATCATATGGTGGAATTTAATCTGACTTCTTTTTAATCCAACATCATTAACATTAAAAATCATTAATCATAACATGCATTCATTTGATCATCCCATCATTATTTATGAAATAAAATCACTAATTTACATAAAAATCTATTTAAGAATTAATATTTTGTGTTTAATGGAAAATATGATTTCTCCATACTTAGATCAATTGATCACCATAATTAGATCGAGATTCCAACAATAATGATGATTCTAGAAGGAGGTGAAGGCCACTTGAGAATATACGCCCACGTCTCACCGATCTTCCAAAAAAAAGGTTCTAGAAAGGTAGATCTAGAATTTCTTCTCTAATGTCTTTAGGGTTTCTGATGGCTCGATTCTTAAGAACTCTAAATGAGATTATAATTTAGGGTTCTTCATAAGAAATTTATAATATTTTTGGATTTATTCGGTATTAAGCTAACACACCAAGGACGACTGTATAGGCTTTTACCTCAATATCTAAAATAGAGGTTTAGAACACACATAACAAGGTTTGATCCCTAGACCTCTTGTCTATAACTTAAAGACTTTAACCTGTAAGCTATCATATAACTTGTATCAAGAGATTGGAAAACTAAAACATGTATTTTTAGTTGAAATATTTTTGAAAAGTCATGGCATGCGGGGAATACATTATTAAGCACATACACATAAATTAGGTGTACCAAAGACATAAAATTCAGATTATAATATTCTTCCCTACTTATAAAAATTTCATCCTCGAAATTGAGTCATACCTCAATAGAAGAGATGAGGGTAGTCCCTCCTGATAACATCCTCGCGCTCCCAAGTGGCTTCCTCGTGAGAGTGGTGCTGCCAAATCACAAGGACTAGCGGTATAACTTTATTCTTCAGGGTTTGTTCTTTCCAGTTAACAATCTGAACAAGCACCTCCACAACGAACATATCCTTATAAACCTCCAAGGTTTCCTAGTCGATAATGTGAGTAGGGTTTGCCACATATTTCTTTAACATGGATATGTGAAAAACATTGTGCCCATCGGCAAACTTTGATGGTAGGTTGGCTCGATATGCATTTCTCTGATTCTCTTCAAGACTTCGAACAGTCCCAGGAATCTCGGACTAAGTTTTCCTTTTAGCCCGATTCTCATTACTCCTTTCATAAGAGAGATTTTCAAGAAGACTTTATCCCCTTCGATCAGATCCCAATTCCTACGCTTCAAATCAGCATAGCTCTTCTGCCTGCTCTGCGCGGTCTGCATTCGTTCTCGGATTAACTGAACTTGTTTGGACGTGTCTTCAATAATTTGAGGTCCTAGCAAACTTCTTACACCGACCTCATCCCAACATAATAGAGTTCTGCAACTTCTCCCATACAAGGCTTCATACGGGGCCATCTGTATAGTGGACTGGTAACTATTGTTATAAGCGAATTCTGTGAGAGACAGATGTTCGTCCCAATTGCCTCCAAAGTCTAGTACATAAGCGCAAAGCATGTCCTCTAACACTTGATTCAGTCTTTCAGTCTGCCCATCAGTCTAGGGATGAAAAGCGGAGCTAAATTTTAACTTAGACCCCATCCCATCTTGAAAATTTTACCAAAATCTCGACCCAAAATGAGGGTCTCTATCAGATACAATATCAACAGGTACCCCATGCAATCTGACAATCTCCCGAATATAAATATCCGCCAACAGAGAAGCTGAATAGGTCATGCGGTGCGAAATAACATGAGTCGATTTAGTCAATCTATCGACCACAACCCAAATAGCATCATTCCTTTTCAAAGTCCTCAGTAAACCGGTGATGAAATCCATGTCGATACTTTCTCATTTCCAACCTGGAATTGATAGTGGTTGAAGTAACCCAGGTGGTTTCTGATGTCCGGCTTTACCTTGCTGGCATGTGAGACATCTTGCCACGTAGTCAGTGATCTCTCTCTTCATATCATTCCACCAATAATTTTTCTTTAACTCTTTATACATCTTACTATTCCCAAGGTGAATAGAGAATTAAGATTTATAAGCTTCGTCCAAGATCTCCTGTTTCAATTCTATATTATCAGGTACACAGTCGCGTCCTTAGAACTGCATCATCTCATCATCTCTGACAGTAATCTCTGACTTTTCACTGTCCTTCAATTTCAAAAGGGTAGGATCTTCAAGTTATAGTCCCCTGATTCAATCAAGTAATGAAGAGGTGATAACAATGTGCGAAAGCAATGCCCTTGGTTGAATCACCTGTTTTAGAACAAATCTGCCGAGGGCATCAACAACAACATTAGCCTTTCTCGGATGATACTTGATCTCACAATCATAATCGATCAGGAATTTCAGCCATCTTCTATGTCTCATATTCAAGTTTTTCTGAGTAAAAAGATATTTAAGACTTTAATGATCCATGGAGATGATGAATTTCTCTCCATACAGGTAATATCTCTGGATCTTTAGCGCGAATATGATAGCAGCCAATTCTAGATCGTGCGTAGGATAATTCTTTCTATGTTCCTTTAACTGCCTAGATCCATAAGCTACAACTCTCTCATTCTGCATCAGGACACCACCTAATCCTTTATACGACGCATCAGTATTAATGGTGAAGTCACCACTGTTAGAAGGTATCACCAGAATGGGAGCAGTAGTCAATCTTTTCTTCAACTCAAGAAAACTCTCACACTCATCGGTCCAATTGAATTTCACATTCTTCTTGGTTAGCCCGATAAGAGGTCCTGAGATCTTTGAAAAACCTTACACGAATCTTCTGTAGTAACCTGCTAAGCCAAGGAAACTTCATACTTCAATAACACTTTTGGGACTCGCCGAATTTAAAATGGCTTCAATTTTTGCAGGATCAATAGTAATCCCTGCCTCATAAATTATGTGGTTCAGAAATGCAACTTCACGCATCCAGAATTTACATTTACTCATCTTAGCATACAACTGGTGGTCTAATACGATTTGTAAGACGATCTTTAAATGTTCGGCGCACTCTTCTTCGGACTTGGAGTAGGATGTCATCGATGAAAACCACCACAAACTAATCCAGGTAGGGCTTGTAAATACGATTCATCAAGTCCATAAAGATTGCAGGGGCCTTAGTCAATTCGAAAGGCATTACTATAAATTCTAACTACCCATACCTCGTATTGAATATCGTTTCAGCTATATCTGACTCTCTCACCCTCAACTGGTGATATCCAGATCTCAGATCGATCTTAGAAAAATATCGTGCACCTTACAGTTGATCAAATAGAACATCAATCCGTAGCAATGGATACTTGTTCTTAATCGTTGTGTGGTTCAACTGTTGGTAATCAATGCACAGCCTCTGAGAACCGTCCTTCTCAAACAAAATAGGAGCACCCCATGGTGACTAGCTCCTTCTAATAAAGCCCTTATCTTGTAGTTTCTATAGCTGTTTCCTCAATTCTGACAGTTTTGCAGGCGCCATCTTGTAAGGAGTCTTGGCTATCGGTGCAGTGCCAGGTACAAGCTCAATCTGAAATTTGACTTTCCTACTCGGCGGCAAACCCGTCGCCTCATCCGAAAAAACTCCTGTAAATTCATTTACAATAAGAATCGATGATATATCTCCTCGCTTTTCCTCGGCTTCCAATAAAGTAAAGGGTTGCATGAGATTCAGCGAGCCAATCCATCCCTAAGAAAACATCGAAATCTTCGAAGTCTAATTTAATTAGATCGACAACCAATGCATGAGTTCCAATCTGGACAGAGCATCGAGGATAGACTCTGTCAGCAAGCACACTTTTTTCCAGAGGAGTTGCTACGGTCAAAGGAATGCTCATAGGAGATGAGTCTTTATTAAGACGCTTAGAGAAGTTTAAAGATACGAATGAATGGGAAGCACCCGAATCTAAAAGTACATGAGCGAACAGACCATCGATCAACATCGAACCTAGGCATCCAAGACATGCCATGATTTAAATTATCCAGCATAAAGATTATCTTTCAATTTAAAAGTTAATGTTCATTTATGAAAATATGTTCATTCATTTTTATTTTTTTATTTGAAAACATTTATGAAAAATCGATCAAACCCACATTAGACTTTAGTTCCATATATTCCCAACGTAAGAATCAATCTTAGGCTTTGATACCAACTATAGCGACTCAAGATCTCACAATCTCTTGATTGTAAAATCTTAGGCCGTACCTTCGTATCGTGAACCATAGAAACATAATAAGTCGATAAAATATTAATTAATCAATATTATAAGCACCATAAAAAACTCCTGTAAACCCATGATAATGTTCTTATTCCAATAATAAGTCCAACATGATTAAAGCTTAAACAGTCTTGATAAAATACTAACTGATTAATGTCTCATTTATTTAAAACCAATAATAATAACTATAAAGGAAAATAGATAATTAGGCCACGAAGCCATCATCGCCATTTAGTTCAGTTTCTAGAGCACCACGTGCCGTCTCATCGCCATAGACCCATACATTATCATCGACGACACCTGTCTCGTCTGGTCACCCACATCAACATGGGGTGTAAGTTTACATTTTTATGGACCAGACATGCAATCCATTGAAGCATAAAATATCAATCATAGCCATATAAACATTTCGGTATATTTCATGTGTGTGTGCATATGACATGTATAATCTCAATAAGCTGAAATGAACTGAACATAAACATATATATATATATATATATATATATATATATATATATATATATATATATCACTGTTATATGTATACACCATTTCTTTTAATTTCATCTTTCTCGTCATTTAATGCACGTTAGACTCTGTCACGCTCAAGATGTTGGGTCGTAATCATGCTAATCACTTATTTAGTTAGACTCCGTCATACTCAAGACGTTGGGTCTAATCAATCATATCATTTATTACATGTCAAACTCCATCTCACTCAAGGCGTTGAGTTTAATCATGCTCATCATACTCTTGTTTAGTTAAACTCTATCTTACACAAGATGTTGGGTCTAATACCTTCTTAGACTTTATCATGTACAAGATGTTAGGTCTAATGCTTCTTAATCATGTTTAGTTAGACTCCATTAAGCACAAGACGTTGGGTCTAATACCTTCTTAGACTCTATCATGTATAAGATGTTGGGTCTAATGTTTCATTAATCCTTACTTATCATTTCGTATTTTACGTGTCTTGTTTGTGCATTGTGTAGGTAATCATAAGACATTGGGATGCATATGAATACAATCAAAAATATAACATTAAAGTTTGTGCAATATAATCATGACATGTAACATTGAAGAACATATGAGTATAAATATGATATATAAACATTAACATTTAAACACACCTTTTTGTGAGACGATCTGAATGTAAAATCTGACTGCTCAAAATCGATCGATTGATTTCATTCTATGAGTTTTTAAAACATTTATCTGCTTAGATTCAATCAGTTAATTTTTCTACAATCAATCTATTGATTTCCAACTCAATCAATTGATTTTCCTAAATCAATCGATTGATTTCACATAATCAATCTATTGATTTTCGCAAAATCAATTTATTGATTTCCTAAATCAATCTATTGATTTCTATCGTAGGGTAATTAAGGCATTCCACTTCAAACTCAATCTATTGATTTTCCAAAATCAATCTATTGATTTCTGTCAGAGGGTATTTAAAGCATTCTTGTACAAACTCAATCGATTGATTTTACATAATCAATCGATTGACTTTAATCCGTGCATTCTCAAACCATTTTATTTATCTTAGACTCAATCGATTGATTCCAATCCGTGAGCACGCCTCAAAATATATCAAATCACATGATAAAATTTAATCTGACTTCCTTTTAATCCAACATCATTAACATTAAAAATCATTAATCATAGCATACATTCATTTAATCATCCCATTATTATCTATGAAATAAAATCACTAATTTACATAAAAATCTATTTAAAAATTAATATTTTAAGTTTAATGGAAAGCATGATTTCTTTATACCTAGATCGATTGATCACCACGATTAGATTGAGATTCCAATAACGATGATGGTTATAGAAGGACGCGAAGGGCACTTGAGAATATATGCCCACGTCTCACCGATCTTCCAAAATAATGATTCTAGAATTTCTTCTCTAAGGTCTTTAGGGTTTCTGACGGCTCTATTCTTAAGAAGAACTCTAAATGAGATTATAATTTAGGGTTCTCTGTAAGATACTGATTTATAACATTTTGAGATTTATTTGGTATTAAGCTAACACACCAAGGAAGAGTGTATATGCTTTTACTTCAAAGTCCAAAATAGAGGTTTAGAACACACATAATAAGGTTTGATCCCTAGACCTCTTATCTATAACTTAAAGACTTTAACCTGTAGGCTACCATATAACTTTCATAAATGACGGAAATAATTATAAGAGCTTGGAAAACCAAAACATGTATTTTTAGTTAAAACGTTTTTGAAAAGTTACGGCATGCGGGGAATACATTATTAAGCACATACACATAAATTAGGTGTACCAAAGACATAAAATTCATATCATAACATGGGAAATAGGTAGCAATACACTCGTCCCCGTTCCTAGTAGAGTGACAGCCCTAGTGGTGATGATCTTGAAAGGAACCACCTCATCCAGTATCTGAGAAGGCATTCGTGTTGAAGGTATATCTGGTGGTACCGATCAGTTTACAAAGCCTAAAACCCTTGGGGAAGCATGTTAGAATACACTGAAACAGCCTTGTATCCATAGGTAAGGTGAGGAGGGAGCCGAAATAACCAGGAAAAAAAGTCTCCGAAAGCACTGCTTCCTAAAAACTCAAAAAAAATAGTCCAATTCAAGCCTGCTGTTGTTGTCTCAAAATTTATATATATATATATAGCCTAGCATGTATAATATACACGCTAAGCCAAATCTCCAGAATTTTAGCCTAGCGTACATAATATATACGCTAGCCTGTTCTGATTCAGGTAGCCTGAATCTAAGGCCTTTTTTCCACCATTCCCGGACCCCCCACTTAGCAGTTTTTGTACTCCTGATACATCCAACACTTTGACGCCCAAAACCCCCTCGCCAGTCAAAAGAGGTCGCCCTCTTATTGACTCTTCTGAGGGATCGAGTCGTCGTGTGGATTTCCATGCTTTCACATAGATCAAGGGGTTCCTCTTGATTCTTTTGAAGTGCATCGAGATCCCATCATGGGAGATATTAGGGGTGTGAACGCCACGCAAAACGGGAGTTATAAAGCCCCAAAAAAGCACCGTAAGGAGGTTCAAGTTTTTATCCAAAAATAAAATAAAAATCATCAAGAAAAATTAAAAAAACTAAAAAAATAGAGAGATTGTGGTGTCGGTATAACTGCATGGCCTTGCCCTCCGACATCCCGTAGGGGAAGGAGGAAGAAAGTGTTTGGCCCTCACCCGAGGAATCCATACCCGACCCGCCGCCAAACCATGTCTTGGGCGGTTGATCCTACCTACACCGACCTAGATTAACCCCACCACATTCCCCAACACATTCCCATTTAGAGGATATACCCATATCCGATTCCCCCGCCCCCATCCCGACTCAACATCACCAGACCATACAGTGCCCCTATTTTTCGATCCGCCACTACTCAAAATCCACCCCATTTTTCCTCTACATTTCCACCCCATTTTCCCCACACATCCACCCAAACTACGTCCCATTTCCCTCCCATTCCAATCAAACTATGCCCAATTCTCCCTCATCCATCCGAGCCATCCCCATTTTCCCACCCACATCAAACCAAAATCCACCCCATTCCTCCACATTCACCCAACATATACCCTATTCTTCCCATTTTTCAACCCAACACATGCCCAATTTCTCCCCATCCTCACAAACCATGCACAATTTTCCCACCTCTACCCAAGTCATGCCCATTTTCTCGCAGGCATCCCCCTCATCAGGTGAGCCTTCCACTTCCAACCCCATACCCGACCCCATGTCCATGATGGAGGACATGATGAGGGATTACACTGCATGGAAGGCTTCCCAAAGCCACCCTAATTCACTCCAAATACCCTAAAATCCCCAACAAACCCTTCAAAATCTGCACACCCCATTCTCCCAAAATCCCAATCAACCACCCATAGTCCATACCACCCAAAACACCCAACATCAGCCATGGGACCATGAAAGTGGGCCTCAAAGGCCCAATACCCAATCCCAAGCCCATCAAGGCTCAAACCCAAGGGTAACATTCTCAAACCCTCCACAAATTCTTGAATTTCCCACTTACATTCACCCCCAACAAACCCCCATTCCCCCTCAAACAAGAAACTCCTCTCATCCCATCCATCAAACTGACATGAGCTCCATTTATCCACATTCCTCACACACAATCCAATATGGGGATCCATCCCTTAACGTCAATCATCCCCAATTCACCCATCCTCTTACCTCCCAACCCAATCAGCAAAACCCCCACCAAGCACAATGGCCTCACCAGGCACCTATCCAAAACCCTCAATTTACCCATCCAGTTACACCTCAAATCACCAAGAAAATCTTCCCCCACTCACAATGGCCCCACCAAGCAAGTTCCCAAACCTACCAAAATCCAATCAATCCCATTCCTCCCTCAGTTATTGATGCAAGTAACCAGTATGAGGAGGATGAGGCCCAGAACAGTGGAGCCTACATGGGGGCATTTACCAATTTCATCCCCTCACAACCCATATTGACCAATCCACAGGCAGTCCAAAGTGAATGGAGACAGTTTGTTGAGGGACCAACCCCACCATCCAAAGAGTCAGAGCTGTTAAAAGAACAGGTGGATAAGATCCAAAAATAGCTGATGAAGATGGGTGGGGCCAAAATTCATGCCATTGATTTTTTTGACCTATGCTTATTTGCAGAGGTACTTTTACCCCCAAAATTCAAGATGCCAACATTTGACAAGTAAAATGACACAGGGAACTCTATTGCACACCTCACATCCTACTATTGGGATATGTGCCAATACGGCGGAGATGAACGACTCCTCATCAAAGTGTTCGAAAAAATCCTTACGAGTCCGGCTCTAAAACATGGAAAGACCTCACCCATTTGTTTCAAGAGCAATATGTTTATAACATAAACATAAAACCACGCAAATCAGATCTGGCATGGTTGAAATAAAAACACCAACAAATCAGGCTCTAAGGCAGAACAATGTCTCCTAGGGGCAGCAAACCTCTCAGCAGAGAAGTACCCGATATAACCGAGTGTTCTCTCCCTTAGGACAATCCCTAAATGACCTCTTGCCTTTACTGATCGAGAAGGGCTTGGTCACTCAACTTCAACCACGACCTCCACCAAATTCGTTCCCGAGAAATTATGATCCTAATGTTTACTGCAATTTCCACCAGGGACCAGGTCACCCAATCGATCAATGATTTCCATTAAAGCATGCAATCCAAGATCTAATAGAGGCAGGAAAGATCATCCCTCTAGCACCTCCCTAGGCAAACCCTCATACAAATATATTATAGGCACCATTACCGCCACACTCGCAGGGAGTAATGGGCCCAAGGGCCATCAACATGCTAGAGGAAGAAATAGAAGAGCTCGACCCCTCGAAATATATTGACACAGGGGACAGCTACGAAACACCAGGGCAATGGAGCTAGGGGAGTGAAATCATAGGGGTTGTCGAGCCACTGAATTTAGCCGACTATTTCAAAAACCTAACACCCCAAGCAGCACCTTTAGATTTAAGGCTATACCTCTCGACGCCCGCGCCTATTATCCATATTCAACCCAATTGGTAGGCAATACCATTCACATCCGGCATCGACCTCGGTCAATTATATGATGCCCAATTTTACCACACCTTCAGAATCAGCTCCCATCAATGGCATATGGCCTAATTTTGCCACACCATCATCAACCATCCCATCCACCTTCACCTCTAACACCAACCCAATATAGTTGGCCCAGTATTGCCACACTGCCACCGGTATATTCACCCCCAACGCAAACCCAATATAGTTGGTCCAATTTTGCCACATCATCATCAGTTCAGCCGCCTCTTGTACCAGTCAACCACATTTGGCCCATCATGGCCACACCAGCCCTGCTAGTTCAATCATATCCGGTGCCCTCATCCATCCCATTCTAAATCTATGGACCATCATATGATCCCCACTAGGTCCCACTCAATTATGATCAGATGGATGTTAATGCTAGCAACAGTAATAAAGGGGCAGTTGAATTCATCACCCGCTCAGGCAAAATTTCCAAACAGCCTGTGGTACCAGTGTTAGCCCAACCAGAAGAGAGAAGGGAACCTACAGCGATGCACCCATTGGAAAAGATGAGCAAAGAGCAAGCATTAGAATCACAGCTCAAAAGAACGCCAACTCACATCACCATATGGGACTTACTCATGACGTCTCCACTTCACTTCCAAGCTCTAATGGGAGCACTAAAGGACGCTCATGTATCAAATAAAGTATCCCCAAATGAAGTGGGGAAAATGATCAGGTAGGTATTGGCTCCCAACGCCATCTCTTTCTCAGACGCCGATCTTCCAAGTGAAGGAAGTAATCATTCTAAACCCTTTAATATCACAGTGAAAATGGAAAAATTGGTGATCCCTTTGGTACTGGTAGACAATGAATCGACACTAAATGTATGTCCCCTAAGAACTGCAACCAAGATAGGGGTTGATCCCTCCACATTCAGGCCAGTCAAAACAAGTGTAAGAGGGTTTGATAATACCAAGAGGGAGGTTATAGGAGAAGTCGATCTTAAGCTCACTATTGGATTAATGACCTTCTCAATCCTATTTCAAGTCATGGACTTCAAGTCCTCTTTCAACCTACTGCTAGGGTGCCCATGGCTGCACGAAATTGGGGCGGTGCCCTCCACTCTACACCAACAGCTCAAATTCATCTTTGAAGAGAAAGTTATTACCATCAGAGTTGAGGAACAAGAGGAAAAAGAGAAGATGGCCCACAATATTAAAAATCTCAAGGTGCTAGATGTACCCCATATAGCTGAGGCCACAGACCTTCATAGTTTTCAATACGATGTATTAGCAGTAGCATTAGAACCTCCCAAAAAAATCATTGAAAAAACTAGAGGAATAATTGCAGAGGTAGGAATGCTCCAAAAGTGGGGTTATCAGAGAGGTAACGAGTTAGGCCCTTGTTTATAAGACAGTAGGGACCTAGTCAGAGTAAAAGGCTGTCAACATGTCAAATTTGGCTTAGGCTACAAGCCTACCGAAGAAGAAATCCAAGAGCCCAAGGAAAAGGCTCGAACTATGGTTGCAGCCAAAGCTAGGGGTATAGATCTGGAGGATGAACCCTGCCCGAGACCTCACATCTGAAGCACATTCATGAGCACAGGGGTCATCAAAATTGATCAAAATGGGGCAACATAATTGACCCCATATAAGAAGGTGGTCATCCACCAAATCCGTAAATCATCCTTCCAAAAATTGAAATAGACCTCGCTTCATTATCACTTTTTGAGGAGGAGATACCCATGTATGTACAACCACCCATCCTGAACCTCCCCAAGCCCGTGTTAATGTTCGAGGGCTAGATCCCAAATGATCCAATGGTAAATATGATAGAGGCTGACCATCGAAAGCCATCTCAATCAACCTCCTCAATAAAGTTATGTAAGGGTGTGACACCGCAGGTGAGGAATTGGGTATCAATACCTCTAACCCTGGAAGCGTCAAGTGGCCATAAATACAAAACCAGCTTCCCAAAAAAAATAACTTATAAAAAGCGAGGTTAGCCCTTGGCAGGCAATACCATATGTGTATAGAGACCCGCCTTGCGAAGGGCCCATCTCCGAAGAAAAGGAGAACCATAAAAAAATATAAAAAATATAAAAAAACTCTTAAAATATTATCTTTTAAAAACCCAGAGAAAATCAAGAAAAATGATAACTTAATTGAAGAGCCAGCCTGACATGAAGTCGACTTCTTTCCTGTAGAAATACAAGGAGAGGTAGGACTGACAGATCTGGATGGCGAGGACTTAATCGAGGAGCTTCCCAACGAGCTCCTTGAATAGTATGCCAATTTTTAGTATGGCCCTACCCCGATCGTTAAAGAAACTGAAGATGCTAATCTGGGTACCGAGGAGGTTCCTAGAATCACTACAATCGGAACGTCGCTGTCTCTCGAAGAAAGAAAAAGCATGATTCATTTCTTTCGGTCATACCAAGACATCTTTGCATGGTCATACGAGGATCTGCCTGGTTTGAATATCGATTTGGTCGAGCATGAGTTGTTGTTATATCCTAATGTTAAGCCAGTCAAATAAAAGTTGAGGAGCCTTCGGCCAGAATGGACGTTGAAAGTGAAGGATGAAGTTATCAAATAGTACGACGTAGAGTTTCTCATGATCCCCTAATACCCATAGTGGCTAGCCAACATTGTCCCAATACCGAAGAAAGATGGAAAGGTTCGCATGTGCATTGATTTCAGAAATCTCAACAAGGTGAGCCCAAAGGATGACTTCCTGTTTCCACACATCGACATCTTGGTCAATAACACTGCCAGGCATGGGATGCTCTTATTCGTGGATGGATTCTTCGGATACAATCAAATCAAGATGGCAAAAGTGGACCGAGAGAAGACAACGTTCATCACTCTATGAGAAACTTTCTGCTACTGAGTCATGCCTTTCATATTGAAAAATGTTGGGACAACGTACCAAAAAGCAATGACAGTACTATTCCGCGATATGGTGCACTGAGAAATCGAGGTGTATGTCGACGACATGATAGCCAAGTCTCAAGAGAGAGGTGATCATTTAGTGAACCTCCAGAAGCTGTTCGAAAGACTAAGGAAATACAGGTTGCGTCTAAACCCTCATAAATGCGCATTTGACGCCATGTCGAGAAAGCTATCATGTTATTCTCATCTGGAGAAAACAAGCCTAGCTCTCGTATGGGCTATACAAAGGCTTCGTCACTACTTGTTATCTTAGGCAATTCTCCTATTTGCTTAAATGGATCCCTTGAAGTACTTATTTGAAAAGCCAGCTCTCACTGGCCAAACTGCACGCTGGCAACTTCTCTTATCTGAGTTTGACATCACGTATGTCACCCAAAAGTCAATTAAGGGGCAAGCACTCATTGATCATCTTGCCGAGAATCCCTTACCTGACTACAAGCCTCTGAAAATTGAGTTTCCTGATGAGGACATCTTATTCAGGACAGGAAATGACACATAGGAGACAGAGGAGTCCTGGGTATTGCACTTTGATGAGGCATCAAATGTCAAAGGTCAAGGAGTCGATGTCATTCTAATTTTGCCAAAAGGGTCTCACATACCAGTCTCCATCAAGCTCAATTTTCCTTGCACTAAGAAAATAGCCGAGTATGAAGCTTGCGCAGCTGGCCTATAAGAAGCTCTCGACCTAAACGTAACTCACATCAGGGTGTTTAGTGACTCACAACTGATCATATGCCAGACAAATGGAGACTGAAAGATGAAAGATGAAAAGTTGATCCCATACCATGAACTTCTCGAGGATCTGATAGCATACTTCGATGATGTTACATTCTCCTACATACAGCAAGCAAGAAATCGTTTTGCCGATGTGCTAGTCACCTTAGCATCAATGGTTGAGATTCCATATGGCATTGAGTTGAAGCCGATCATGATCGAACAAAGAAACGAGCCGGCCTTCTGCCTCCAAGTCGAGGGATCTACAAAGTTAGATGATGAGCCTTCATGGTTCTCAGATATCAAGAATTTACTTGAAACTCGAGCCTTCCTTGAAGGCACGTCTAAGATGGACAAGCGGACCATCCAATATTTACTATAAATTACGTCATATGCGGCGATTGTCTCTACAAATAATCATATAACAATATCCTGCTCAGATGCCTAAGTGAAAGTGAGGAAACCAACATCATGAAATAGATCCATGGAGTATGTGGGGCCCACGCCAATGGGCACATGCTCGCCAAAAAGATCCTACGACAGGGGTATTTCTGAACTACCATGGAAATTGGCTTGCATGCACGTTCAAAAGTTCTATAAATGCCAAAAACACTCTAGTTTGATACATGCTCCAGCCATAGATCTACACAGCTGACAACCCCATGGTCATTCGCCACATGGGGCGTTGACGTTGTCGAAATGGTCAATCCGAAAGCTTCAAATGGAAATTAGTTTATCCTCATCGCCATTGAGTACCTCACCAAATTGGTAGAGGCAGCATCCTACACGAACATCACGGCCGGCCATGTCAAGAAGTTTATCAAGAACAATATCATTTGTCGATTTGGCATGTCTAAGGACATCATCACGGACAATGGCACCAACTTTGCGAACAAGCGCATTAAAGCCTTATGTGAACAGTACAAGATCAAACATATTCGCACGTCACCATATCAGCCTCAAACCAATGGAGCTATAGAAGCGGCTAACAAAACAATTGTCTGAATTTTTGAGAAGATGGTTGTCACGTACCGAGACTGGAGCAAGATGCTACCTTTCGCATTATGGGCCTACCGAATGTTGATCCTATCGCTATAGGGGCAACATCGTTTTTCCTTGTGTATGGAACTGAGGTCGTGTTACCAGTTGAGGTTGAAGTACCCTCCCTCTGTATCCTCATCGAGACTAACCTACCAGAAGCCGAGAGAGACAAATCCCATTTTGAATAGTTGAACCTCCTCAATAAGATCGCACATACTTACAACAAACGTATTCGCACTTGACATTTGAAAGTAGGTGACACGGTACTCAAGAAGATCTTCCCTTCTCTCCACGCCGATCCGAGAGGGAAATTCAAGCCCAACTGGGAAGGGCCTTTTGTCATTAGAGAAGTACTCCCAGGGTACGCATTTTACCTCGCCACCATGGACGGGGATCATTTTCCTGAGCTAAACAACGCCAGACACGTGCGAGGATTCTACTCATAGTCTCCCACGACAAGGTAAGTATTGATAAGATGGATACATGACTGCTTAAGGACCCCATAAAAGAGGTCAACATTTCAAAGCCAAGTAGCCAAAAAGCATCCCTAGATACTCATACCCTTTGCTACCCTATTAGAGCCAATGGCCTTTCCTTCATTAACCCCTCCCAGAAAAACAAAAAGTGTATATACCAAACAAAAAAAAAAGAAAAAGAGTTACCACCAAAATCCAAAAAAAGTAAAATCCTAAAAGTGGATGTCTGAAAAGGTAAAAAGAATAAAAAAAAATAGAAAAGAAAAGAGATAGAAAAATCATGGGGAATATACAGTCAAAATCCCCCAAGGAAGAAGTATATTATAGCAACTGGAATCTTATTAAGGAAACATTTAAACCCAAGAATACCTTCAAAATTTCTAACCTATCCCTTCTAAATCCATGGCCACGATACATCCCTGAAGAAAGCCCTCTTTAAGGTCTACGAGCAGTCATGGTATCCGTTGAGTCAGCACAAGCCGAACTGAGAGACAAAAGAGCTTCATCCAGTCGGCTACGACGGAATCAACGTCCATGTTGTGGTCTTTGAATTTGAAAAAAAAAAAAATATATATATATATATATATATATATATATATACATATATATATATACAAGCACAAAGCAAAATGGACGTGGTGAAAACCCGAAAGAGCGCTATGGGTAAAAAGAGCGATCTTGTGCGGACTAGGTGAAAACTTGAAAAGACGCCTAGGGTAAAAATTCAAAAAACTCATAGACGTAGTGAAAACCCGAAAGGGCACTACGGGTAAAAAAAAGAGCAACAACGAGCATGGGAAAAACCCATCTTGGGCATTGTGAGTAAAAATATTATAAAAGAAAAGGAAAAGAAAAGAAAAATCTGTCAGCTAGTCCTTCATTTACATTTTCGGGTTATCTGGTTGCCAACTGGGCCGCTCATGTTAGCTCAAATCAGATCCTGACCAGGAACATCTTCATAATCTCACCGTCAAACGTATGACCCGAGGTAAGGATAAAAGGTTGATTCAATCCAAAGGGATGGACGTTCCGACCTTGGAAAATTCTGAACCTCACGAAGGACCGATCGCATGAACGGGTTCGACTATGCTCAAAATGGGACCCATTACTTTACCTCAATGATTAAGGTATCAAAAAAAAAAAAATAGAAAGAAAGATAAAAATACAAAAAAAATCTAAAAATATATACTCCTTTTATGTCCATGGACATATTTATAGCATCGTATTTCATCTCAAAGAGGAGAGAGAGAAAAAGAAAATCCAAAAAAATCAAAAAATATAAGTTTTGAAGAAAACAAATAAAAAAAATGTGTAGGTAAGAGTTTACTTCTTCTGTTAATTAGGATGCACATTTTTTTTATCTGTGTAAACAAAAAAGGGACTGACGTTTTCTTGAGAGTGTGCAGGAACATAAAATGGCCCAAAGCCTCATGGCAGGCAACCTCTCAACGATGGGCATAGCAGGGGAAGCATCTCACCACCGACGTTTGGTCTATTCAAAAAAGAAAAAAAAGAAAGAAAATCATTTTGAAAAAGAAAACGATATCTATGATTTCATTATACTTTTTGACGCGCTACTACGCACATGTGTGCTTCAATGCAATAAAATGTCAATATTTTACCGGCAACGTTGTTGTGCTAAATTAATGTCCAAAATTTAAGGTTCACCTTAGATCTTTGGATCCAACTTTAAAGTAGGACCAACAGTGTCAATCCAGGTCAAACGTTCAATATTTCGATCGGGTTGATTCCACTACTAAATCTATGTGCTGAGCGCTCCATTTTTGGGTTCGTGTGAACTTAAATGTCTTAAGCTTTAAAATCTTCAGAAAAAAGGTCAATCATTGGTTAAGACCAACCTATCAAAAAGAAAATTACCTATCAAACAATTATGTTCAAATATGCATTCCGAAGGGCTCATTCTAAGGTGTAGGTTTTGAAACTTGCATTTGTACGGTATACCTGTAAAGTGTACGCCTTGCGTCTGGGTATCCTTGGATAGTCGTTTGTTCCCGTAAATAGTACCCGAATGGGTTCTGGGTCGGGACTTCCATTCCCCTTTATTTTTATTTGCCCCTGATGATTACATGTTTTTACATAATTATTCGATAGTAAGATCATCATTGACAGAGACCAAGATTGAGTGCCTCCTTCGGTAGACATTCAATTTTGGCCGGATCTGTTCAATTATTTGAAGATTGGGTACTCTAGGTCATGTTGATCTAGGGCACAATATCAAAAGTTGCATACACTCTCAAAAAGTGTTGCGACATCAATATTCGCTTCGCTCGGGTAGTTGTGCTAAATTAACTTTGGGGTCGATGAGTTCATTCAAACACTCAGAACACTACCTCGCGTAGGGGCACCCGTGGCAGATCAAATGGGGCAATCAATGCCTCATTAGATTGGGCATAAAATGTGGATCTTCGCGTCATTGCTTTACACTAATCTTTAAGTATGGGTCGATCACCCTCCTGCTCACGGGGCAGTCCTATTCGAAATGAATCTCAAACATCGAGCATTTTCAAATACACCATCATGGGTTTTTCTAGTAATGTCTCTAAGCGCATGAGGACCGATAGCCTTGAGGAACGAACGTTTTTCGAAGTGTTGGGTTTCCGCTACTCTCGAGTGGCACACGTTTTCCCAAGTGTTAGGCTTACGTCACTCTCCACTTAGTTATATTTTTTCCTATTACTTTCTTGATGTTTGAGGTTCCCTTTGAATATAGAGGACATGTGAGTGTTGCCTTGGGCCTCTTCGGATGTCTCTTTCTTTGGCATACGATCACTAGTGATCGGATACCACAGAGGAGTACCTGTAGACACCGAAATCTGGCCTAATGCTCGATCGGCACATACTTCGAGCAAGGCATACCCCCGAGATTTCGATAGCATCTCTCCAAACCCTTAGTAACCCTTCCCATACCCTTAGAAATATTTCCCAGACCCTTAGGAATCAACCTAACCCCTATAATCTTTCTCGGACCCGTTTCAAACCCCCCTGAGCAGTGGATGGAAAGAGGAGTTATAAGGCTTACACAAACTACTACTATGGTTGAGACCTATACCCTTAAAAAGAGGATGTTCTCAGCTTGTCAAAAAGCCAAGAATCGCCTCAATCTGAGTTGTATATCAAAAGTTATGGCAGTTTAAAATTTATGCAGAAATGAAGGAAATTTCACTAGCATGTATACTATACACGCTATGCAAAAATTGCTTTCTTCTTCCAGAGTTGAGCTCCAAAACGGGCTTTGGACTTCTCAGGGACATTGTTCCTAAACCTAGCATGTATATTATTCACGCTAGGCTTAGCTACAGTATTTTTTAGGAAAATGTGCGAATTTCACTTTTGGGATTTGACTTGTTGACCACCCCAAAGTCTAGGGTGGATTTCTTTAGGACTGTTGCACCCCCATTAACTCTATTGGCAACCCTATATCCATTTAAAGCCCCACCCTATAATCTACCATTAAGCCCATTTCCCACCTATCTAAGCTTCCAAAACCCTAGAAAACCTTAGATCTATGATCACCTAATTGCTAACCTAATTAGCCCTTTAACCTTTCACTAATCCTCTCATTTTCTATAAATAGAGAGCCACCCCCCTTGCTTAACGGCTTGAAAAAATTTCTAAAGAGAGAAACCTTTAGCGTGACTTCATCCTCCCATTTCTAGCATTAAACCTCAAAATTCCATAACCTAAGTTCAACCCTTTACACCTCATTTTCCACCATCAATCCTTGATATTAAGCTAGAACTAGCCCCTAGCCTACCTCTCCTACCCTCTAGCTCCCTAGCCTTAGAGGTTCAAACTCTTTCCATAACTCATTTACTATTGAAAGCTCACCAGAAATACACCCACGCAAAGGTCCATAGCTGTACTAAAAGGGCTCGAGAGCTCCGGCTCTCCCCTCTATTTCTCTACCTTTTTTGGCTTTCCTTCCATCGTAGAATTTGAGCCGTTACACAGTCAAAATTTCAGTGATTACGAGGGGCTCAAATAGTCGTAGTGCCTTCGGGCAAGGAAGAGTGTCATTTATTTTATTTATTTTCTATCATTTGGCCATAAGTAAAGACCGCTTACGAGCGGGTTGATCGGGTGCCTAACACCTTCCTGATCGATAACCGAAGCCCCTAACCCAGAGCCTTTGGCAAAGACCAATAAATCGGAGTCATATTTTGCACTTCGGTGCCTATATACTAATTTTTGAGGTATCCCAGTCTCCAAAAGCTCCGGGGTGGCAACTCCATCATTTTTTAGAGAGAGTGCGCATCGTCGCGACAGACCCACAAGGTCCATGGTCGTTGGATTACTTATGTATGTATCTAATTAAGTCTTAACTTATTACAAGCGCACAATGAAAATTATAATACTAGCATAGGATCGTTCCCACGATGATATAATTTTTATTGTATATATTAATTTTCTGAAAATTTATATTTATCTTTTAAGATTCTAAATTACTTGAGAAATATGAATAAAGAATGGTTTCTTAAACTAAATTACAGAAAATAAATCTTAAATCCTCCTTCTTCATATTGTGGTCGTCAATCACAATCTTCAATTATCAGATTTTACAAATTTAAAATACCGTTACACTATATCTCAGTCTTCTAGAATTTAGGCGTCAATCAAAAGTAGCATCCTTCAATATAGATTTATACTAATCTTTAATCTACCAGAAATTTGGGCGTCAATCAAATTCTAGAAAATCAAAGATGAAAAATAAAAACCATTACACTAATCTACAAACCTCAACCTGAGTCATCAATTCAAATTAAAATTTGAAGGTGTTTACAAAGCAGGAAATTGCAATAAAATAAATCTAAACTAGAAAATAATAAAAATTATATCTTTCACCCCTCAACCGCAGTCGTTAATTGATTCTAAGAAACTATAGATATCTACTCTAATCTTCCAGCTCTCAATCCCAGTCATCAATTGTGATCGAGGAACCTTGAATATCTAAACTAAACTACTCTAATTTTGATCGGAAGAAAACTCAACCTCAGTTATCAGTTAGTACTGAGAATTTCTTCGATGATTAATTCCTATACAAAAGCCCTCTTATGTATAGATCATAAGGGGTCGGTTTATAAAACTCCTAATTCTAATAAAAGAATTTACTTAAACAAAAGTATCCTAATATAAATCTAATTCCTAATTTTAATCTTCCTTGCTTTAATGGTTAACGTACTTTTGGATTGTTCTTATTTTCAACAACAGTCCTTCTAAGAGTCTTCTTCATCAATATTCTCAGATATGTGATTGGCCAGACTTCTAAATAAAAAATTCTTCTAATTATATGCATGGCTATGTAAATTCTCATGTGATCAATAGCAGCAATAAGTATTCATTCTGTAAAATCGTAAATCACGATTTTCCATTCTTCATAGCTTTATCACAATTGACGATTTTCTGGACGATTTTTCATAACGATTGATCGTAATGCTCTTTATATCGCTTCCACTTTGAACGTCTTTTTGAAGAATCGTAAATTGTGATTTTCTATTTCTTTCTTTAGCAACAATGCTCAATCGTAGAACACGATTTCTTGGTGTTTAGCTTTTACGAATCGTCTTTCTTATTCACTTTTCTTTTTTTATTGCTTTTTGAGTTTATTTTGACGAATATTAACATTTTGGTTCTCCTTTACTAATTTTCTTTAATATCTACGCATCAGTAACTTGTTAGTAGCAAACTAAGGTCTAGAATCACTAAGTTAAAGGTGGTAAAATGATATATTATGTGACTAATCAGTCCACGATTGCACACTTCTTTGAATATATTTTCATAGAAAGAAATAATGGCGTCAGCTAATCTTGAGGTGGTCAGTGAGAGTATTACCATTGTGGTGAAGAATTGAGATGGTGTTCCTTCTATGATGACTGTTTGCCATTGTGGGGAAAAATCGAGAGTTACTATCACCCTCTTTAGGAAATCTGATACAGGCCTTCTGTCTCCACTCTTTTTCATTAATCAAAGTGAAAGATTCATAAGCAGCCTTAGCCTGCTCCCTTTCAACAATTTCATTGAATGTCAAGCTTCGGTTCTCTTCAAAACCATCAATCATAGCGAGAGTGGTTTTAGCAGAATTTTCCCCTTCTTTCCTTCTGATCAATTTGTTCTTATTCCAATTAGTGATAGTTCTTTTAAGGATACGAAAATTTTCAGCAATAATAAATTGGGCATTTCCAGTAACATTGATATCAGCCCACCACCCTGATAATCTGTTTTGGAAATCGGGGCTAGATAACTAGTGGTTGAAAAAATGAAAAGGGATGGGTCCCCAAGGGACCCCATTGAGATTGAGGGAGATAATGACGTGATCAGAAGTGATTCTTATAAGAGCCTTGCACTCAGCTGTGGGAAACATTTCATCAAATTGGGTATTGATCAAGAATCAGTCGTGTCGACATATGGTAGGATGAACACACCCTTTAGACCAGGTATACTTCGCACCTATCATATCAATATCAGTGAGACCAACATTATTAGTGTGTTAATCACTGATTTTTGCCACTTTCTACACCTTTAAACCTGGCTTTTGCTAAGCCTTAGAGCTATTTATAATCACTTTTAGCTTGTTTTGCAGTTTAAGGAAGAAATTGCAGCATAGTGCAAAAATCCAGTTAATAAGTGCCACAAAGAGCTGAAATAGAGCCGATGTTGTTGGAGTAAAAAGCAGAATAAAGAACCCAAGAACCAGCACTTTCCAAACCTGTCGAGTTCAGGGAGCTGCAAATCATTCTGTCGAGGTGCACAAATGGCTGGAGTTCTATACCTGCAGAAAACCCATCGAGGTTCCAAGTATATTTGCCAACTAAAAATATCGAGTAGTCCCTACACTCCTCAACTATGAACCTATCGAATGGTTTATAAGGCTGCAAAGTAACCTATCAAGTTCTGCATATAGTTGAAAGCTCTTCCTATCGAGCAGTTGGCTAGATTGAACCTAGCGAACAGTCCCTCAATGCAGTAGTTTGAACCTATCGAATGGAGCTAATGCTGGTTTGAACCTGTCGAATGGTGCTCCTTTGAACCTATCGAATGGAGCTAATGCTGGTTTGAACCTGTCGAATGGTGCTCCTTTGAACCTATCGAATGGATCAGCAATAGTGTCCACCAACCTGTCGAACTCCTCAGCAGCTCTTGCCATCCTATCGAGCAATTCTACAGGGCAGCAATCAATCCTAGCGAAAGCTTCAACCATGAAGCCAGTTGAACCTGTCGAATAGTTGGTACAACAGCAATACTTCAACCTATCGAATAGCTCAAAGCTCATCCTACCAAGCACTTTTCTACATCTGCTCCAACCTGTCGACCACTACACTGCAACCTATCGAATGGTCATTTGAACCTATCGAGAACCTGTCGAGAGGTCCTAATGCTGAAAATGAACCTATCGAGGCACGGGTTCCAGCCATCTATTTCACACGTTAGGGACATTTTGGGGATTCCAATACTTCTAGGGCACACATCCCAATGTCCCACACATCTCAGGGATTTATCTCAGGTTCCATTAGCAAATATCAGTGGTCGACAGGGGCATTTTTGAGAGCTACGCATAACAGAACTGAGTCCTCTGCTCTCTGATTGGCTGCAATTGAAGGCACACGGATCAAGGCACACTTATAAATACCCATCTATTCTGCTGTTTTTCTTCAACAAGGAAAGTGGGAACAAAGGAATAGTCTGAGTTCTCCTTAGCTCATTGGATTAGATCTAGATAGCAGCTCAGATCTGGTTTGTAATTGTAATTTCGACATGAAGAAATGTGGATCGATGCATAGACTATAGATCTGGGAACAAGTTTATTGTAAGTTGTTTTATTTGAAGCAATAAATTGTTGATTTTAAAGCTTAGTTAAATCCAAAGATCTTGCGGGCCCATTAGATTCTTGATCGGATTTGTGTAGAGGAGTTTGTTAATCAGCTCACCCACTTAACTGGTAGATCTCTTGATGACCATCTGATTTCCCTGGTTTTAATATGCCTGTGAGTGTCTATGCCTGTGGCCTTGCATCCACAGCATCTGTAGTGATTATCTTGTTCTGATCGAAGCCATTGGAATGGAGGAAATCTATTGGATGATCTATGGCCATTTAAGTGGACGGATCATAGCCATAAGATCAATCCAAACCAGGGATGGAGGAAATCTATTGGATTATCTGTGACCATTAAAGTGGACAAATCATAACCTTAAGATGAATCCAAACCATCGGTCTAGATCAGATTCTTATATCTTGCATTTGTGCTTGAAGCCAAATGAAGGATGGCTGCATATCCTCAGATCTTGATCTATTTTGTAATGAAAACCAGGCCCTAGCTGTCTATTTCTCCTCATTTTATATTTTATTTTACCATCCATCTTCTTCCATCTCTTAGTTTAGTTTTATTTCAGTTTTGTAGAATTAGATATAGTGACACCCGAAAAGCTCTCTTTCTTCTTAGAATTGCCAGATCTGAAGGTCTACTATACACCTTCTAGGTTTAGATCACTACTCCCTGTGGGACAAACTCTTACTTATTAAAACTTGCTATAAAGGACCCTGTATCTTGCAAGTCTAGGATATTTTAGATGTGCTGAATCCATCCTCTATTTTACTTTGATTTTATTTTGCTTTTATCATTACACAATAATCAGCACACTGAAATTTCCCAACAAGTTTTTGGTGTCATTGCTGGGGAGCTTTGATCTAGATAGTAGATCTGAGTTTTTCAATTTTGTAGATCTAATTTGTCTTAGTTTTATTGCTGTTTTTGTTTTAAACCTGCACTTTGCATTCCAAGTGCTTGATTAAATGTCTGTTGCTGTTTTTGTGTAGAAAACCTGTTTTACTACAGCAGAATCTCTGATTTCTCTGAGTTCTTTTTTTACCTTCTAGCTATTTGAATAAATGCAACTGTCACCCTTTGCAATTTTTATCAAATTGGGGCAGTAGCCTAAGTTTTTCTTTTTATTTTTGTCAATATACTTGAATAAGGTACTGCTGCAGTTTTTGGATTTTTATAGATCTGGAGCAGCTTCCCAACAAGGAGCATCTGGATTATAGCAAAAGAAGATCTGCTTAAGTTTGCATCCCCTTTCTCCTTTGCATTCATTTTCTATTTTTAAATTCTTTTGACCAGCAGTTTTGTTGTGTTTTCATTCTAATTTTTGTATAACTCAACAAAATCAAATAAAAAATAGAAGAAAATGAAAACACAAATAAAAATTTATGTTTCTTATTATTTTTCAGCAATAGTACATAAGGGCTCTTATTGAGCCCAGGCTGATCCAAAACAAATAACATAAAATAAGATAAAAAATTATAAAAACATAAAAATATCTTCAGATGGGCTATTTTTCTTTGTTTTTATTCATTTTTCTTCATCTGAACCTGCTGAGATCATGGTTTTTCATTTTAAGGAATCATGTAGGATAATGAGCAGTGGATCATATGTTGTTTGGAATATTCAATGGAGCCACTGATTTTATTTTCCTTCAAGATTTCTTCACCATTAAATGGATCTCAGCTGTATGAATCATGTTTTTAATGCGTGCTCCCATGCTTCATTTTTTAGAAATTCTTTTTGATTCATACACATCATCAACATAGGGGTCAGTCTTATGAATCTTGCTTTTCACTGTATGTTATTCCTGCTGATCATTTTTATAATCACTTCGATTCATAGGTATCTAATTGGCTTAGGCTTTTCGGGTTTTCTTTGGGCTTAGGGGATTTATCATTTAGCATTAGGATTTTCTGTTTTAGGAATTTTAGTTTAAAATTTTGTTTTTAGGTCGCTGATTTTTCTTTCTTAGGTTTAATGTATCCTAGTTTTACTGATTTTTTTGCATTTTTCTGTCACTATAGTCAGTTTCTAACTTTGTTTTCCTATTTTTTTTATCTACAACTCTGTTTTTATATCAACACTGTTCTATTTTTTGTAGCTTTGTATTCAGTTCCTTACTTTGTTTTTACTGTCTTTCTGTTATAAGCATTAGTTTCCTTTCATTTACATAGCAGTTCTTTTATTTTTCTGCTCATATATTTAGTTTTATTTTCTGCTGCACATAGCTGTAATATTTTTGCTTAGTTGTTCTTTCTTCTTTTATCCTGCTGCCCCTAGTTTCTCATTGTGTAGAATATTGAGGACAATATTCATCTTAGGTTTGGGGGTATGGCAGGTGTGCCAATGAAATGAGTTAATGCTAGTGCAGCTATGTTGAAAAAGTTTTTTGAAAAATAAAGTGATTTCCCACCTGATTTTTGAAAAAAGAGGAAATTAAAAACTTTTTAAAACTGAAAGTAGTTTTAACATTTTTCATGAAGCAAATGTCAAGAATTTTCAAAAACTGATGTTTAGTAAACCTGAAATGAGAGAAAATTGTGAGGATACACACCAGAAAATTTGATGGAAGGCCATACCCAGTGAGATTTGGGCCTGAAAAAAATCTTGTTTGAATAGTGTCTTGGCAATTTTTCTGCTCTAAGGACTGATTGGATCTAGTTTCGATTACTAGAAGTTAGGCAAATCCAAGTTGAAACAGATCGACAGCATTCTTGACATGGAGGACATGAAGTAAGGTCATCCCTTGGACAATTTGAGCTTAAAGATCCTACCCTTTGAGCTGCCCTTGATACACCCACTTTGAGCCTTAAAGATCCGAGTTTCTTTGATGGAAACCAAAAAATTCAAACCCAAAAAAAAAAAAAAACCCTTTTGACCTAATACAGCCTGACCCTCACTCTGAGAATTCAGAAGGTAAAGGTGAAGAAATGGAAGAAGGTAGAGCTAGTGTGATTTTTGGTTCAGAAAGAGGGAAACTCATTTGGTGGTGTTGTGACATTATGGCCCATATAAAAAAAATGGAGAAAAATACAAAAAGAAAAAAAAAAACAGAGCAAAAGGATGAGAAAGAGAAGTCACTTCATTTGAAAATCTACAAGAAGATAAGAAGCTGATCACTTCAAGTCTGAAAATTCAAAAGAAAGTGAAGAGGTGCTGAAATGAAGAAGGTTGAGTTACAAATCACCTCCTTACCTTTACTGACTTCTCAAATTTGAATCCCTTTTACCCTTTCATTTCATGCCGAAATTACAATTACAAACCAGATCTGAGCTGCTATCTAGATCTAATCCAACAGGCTGGATTAGAGAGAGAAGGGGGAAGAGAAAAAGGAAAAATAAAACCTAAAACAAAACCTAAATGAGCTAAGGAGAACTCAGGCTATTCCTTTATTCCTACTTTCCTGGCTGAAGAAAAACAACAGAATAGATGGGTATTTATAAGTGTGCCTCGATCCGTGTGCCTTCAGTTGCAGCCAATTAGAGAGCAGAGGACTTAGTTCTGTTATGCGCAGCTCTCAAAAATGCCCCTGTCGACCACTGATATTTGCTAATGGAACCTAAGATAAATCCCTGAGATGTGTGGGACATTGGGATGTGTGCCCTAACGTGTGAAATAGAAAAGTGCTCGATAGGATGAGCTTTGAGATATTCGATAGGTTGAAGTATTGCTGTTGTACCAATTGTTCAACAGGTTTAACTGGCTTCATGATTGAAACTTTTTATAGGATTGATTGTTGCCCTGTAGAACTGCTCGATAGGATGGCAAGAGCTGCTGAGGAGTTTGACAGGTTGGTGGACTCTATTGCTAATCCATTCGATAGGTTCAAAGGAGCACCATTCGACAGGTTCAAACCAGCATTAGCTCCATTCGATAGGTTCAAAACTATTGCATTGAGGGACTGTTCGATAGGTTCAATCTAGCCAACTGCTCGATAGGAAGAGCTTTCAACTATATGCAGAAATCGATAGGTTACTTTGCAGCCTTATAAACCATTCGATAGGTTCATAGTTGAGGAGTTTAGGGACTGCTCGATAGTTTTAGTTGGCACATATGCTTGGAACCTCGATGGGTTTTCTGCAAGTATAGAACTCCAGCCATTTGTGCACCTCGACAGAATGATTTGCAGCTCCATGAACTCGACAGGTTTGGAAAGTGATGGGGCTTGGGTTCTTTATTCTACTTTTTCCTCCAACAGCAGCGGCTCTATTTCAGCTCTTTGTGGTACTTATTAACTTGATTTCTGCACTATGCTGCAATTTCTTCCTTAAACTGCAAAACAAGCTAAAAGTGATTATAAACAGTTCTAAGGCTTAGCAAAAGCCAGGTTTAAAGGTGTAGAAAGTGGCAAAAATCAGTGATTAACACACCCCCAAACCTAACCTTTGCTAGTCCTCGAGCAAAGTGAAATTTAAAACAACTAACCTATGAAATTAAATGTCACTTTCGTAGGAAACACGGGTACATTTGGCACATGCACCAAGCCTTTTAAACCCCTAGGTGATCCCTAGTGGAGGAGTGAAGTCTCCTGAGGGTTTTCAGTGAAGGTACCCACAAACTTCTTCAATAAAATCAATTAGTACTAGTGCAACATGTTAAAACAGAGTTTAAGGGAAATAAAATAAATTCCACACCTTGTGCATTCAATTTTAGAGGATTTTCAGCAAAAAAATCATCAGTTTAAAGCCTGAAATTCTGCTGTAATTCTTTCATCATCAGTCAGTTCATGTCAAGGCATTGTGCCTGAAAATTAATGCAGAGCTCACCTTCAATTTGAGAATTCTGTTTTGATATTGCCCCAAACAAATTTCGATTTCAAACCCAAATCTTACCGGGGTTGTCACTCATAATAAAAATAGAAGGGTGCATCATTTCACACAGCTCAAGAGTAGTTATAGCCCTCAAATAGGACTGCAAGCATGAGCATAGGCATTGCTCTAATTTATGAAATTTTCTAGTTCTTTTCACCATAGATTAAACAAATTCTCATCTTCACATGACAGCTCAATGCATTTCAGATCAATAAGGTCTTTTTATTGGGTTGTAATGTGGCTTAGGGATGTGGTTTGTAAAGGAAATGTGGATCGATGCACAGACTAGAGATCTGGGAATAAGTTTATTGTAAGTTATTTTGTTTGAAGCAATAAATTATTGATTTTAAAGCTTAGTTAAATCTAAAGATCTTGTGGTCCCATTAGATTCTCGATCGGATTTGTGTAGAGGAGTTTGTTAATCAGCTCACCCACATAACTAGTAGATCTCTTGATGACCATCTGATTTCCCTGGGTTTGATATGCCTGTGGGTGTCTGTGCCTGTGGCCTTGCATCCACAACATCTGTAGTGATTATCTTGTTCTGATCGAAGCCATTGGAATGGAGGAAATCTATTGGATGATCTGTGACCATTTAAGTGGATAGATCATAGCCATAAGATCAATCCAAATCAGGGATGGAGGAAATCTATTGGATGATCTGTGACCATTGAAGTGGACAGATCATAGCCTTAAGAGGAATCCAAACCACCGGTCTAGATCAAATTCTTACATCTTGCATTTGTGCTTGTAGCCAAATGAAGGATGGCTGCATATCCTCAGATCTTGATCTGTTTTGCAATGAAAACTAGGTCCCAGCTATCTATTTCTCTCCATTTTATATTTTATTTTACCATCCATCTTCCTCCATCTCTTAGTTTAGTTTTATTTCAGTTTTGTAGAATTAGATCTAGTGACACCCGAAAAGCTCTCTTTCTTCTTAGAATAGCAAATCTGTAGCCGGATCTGGAGGTCTACTATACATCTTCTAGGTTTAGATCACTACTCCCTGTGGGACAAACTCTTACTTATTAAAACTTGCTACAAAGGACCCTGTATCTTGCAGGTCTAGGATATTTTAGATGTGCTGAATCCATCCTCTATTTTACTTTGATTTTATTTTTCTTTTATCATTACACAATAATCAACACACTGAAATTCCCCAACAGTGAACTCATTAAAAAACTTCATAGAAGAGGAAATCTTATCACCGTTAGACTTATCGACCGGATGAAGCATCGCATTGAAGTCGCCACAAATAAACCATGGCTCGTTGTGAATGACTTTCCACCTAAAGAGATCGGTCCAAAGCTCAATATCAACTCCTCTAGTACCTCGGTCCATATACAACTAAAAGAAGAAAGGATTTCCCTAAAGAGATCTCAGTCATAATGCACGATATACTATAAGTACTAACCCAGTAATTTCCAGCCCTCCATTTGTCATGGTTCGACATGACTATAATCCCACCCCTCAATCCCTTAGCGTCTTTGGAGGCCCAACTCCAATTTCTCCAAGGGGCGATGTTCCAAAAAATTTCCAGAGAAGTCGTGTCCCATTTGTTTTCCTGAATTGTAATAATGTCAGCCCCAACGTTCTTGAAAAAGTTTTTAGCGGTAGCGCATTTACCGGCTCTGCCCAACCCTCTGATGTTCCAAGATAGTATAGACATTAAAGATATATCTGAATCATAAATAACTATCTTCTGACTATTTTGAGTCAGAAGATAGTTATTTTTAATAGTCAGAAGATAGTTATTTTTCGTGTCAATCTTTAGCGCTAAAGATCCTTGCCTCGTGGTCTTCAAAAATCAGCAGGCCGAGATGGCTTTTCAAGTGGATCAAGTCACAAAATTACCTCGTCTTCTTTTTAAACTATGTGAAGTTGTACAAATCTTGTATGCAAGTAGGCACTCACCTATTTACTGAAAGCACTCACTTAATAAAATGGTGCTCTAAGGCCCACTACTCAGCTGGACATTATTAAGTGGTGGCCTTTAGTATACAGGTGGGCGTGAATAGAGGTTCTCTTATAATTTAGTTAATTTTCATATAGCCCGAGTGTAGAGAAATTTCTACACCCACCATCAGTTAGCCCTCATGTGGCTTCTATCACGAGAATTGGGTGTCACGGCAACTTAGGCAAGGTCAATTTGATCTCATTAAAAAAATATTTTCTTTTTGTGGCCTTTCCATTGTTAACAATGTGGTTAAAGTTGAGAAAAATCAATGCACAAAAAGTTTTGGGGCTTACCTTATCTTTGACCCATCGAATGAAGGGCAAAGAAGTTTTAAAAAATATATTATTTTTAAATCGTGTGTCTCATGGCTGATCAACCCAAAATGAGATTTGTTTTGGGTTGATCATGCCACATAGCATGTGACCTGCACTACATCAAAATGCTAAGAAACCCACTTTTGCAATTTTGGTAGTGTAATAATCCACTACCAAAATCTATTGTTTATTAAGTTAAGATAGTGGTTTAATTCCTAACTCTTATATCATTTGCACTCCATCTTCTCGTCACGTGCAAAACTATCGGGACCCTAATTCTTTATTTTTCTTACAACTCTTTTCTCTTGCTAACAAAATTGCCGTCTACCCCTCTCTCTCGCCCCATCTCCCTCTCACTCAATCTCCCTCTTCAAAACCTTAGCCTCCATCTCCCTCTTCCAAACCCTAGCTAGAGATTTAAATTGTAGAATCTCAAAGGAGATATGTGTTGAAAGTTGGAGACGACGCCATTGAAGCGAAGATCTGTGTTGAAGCGATTTCTCAATCTCTGTTCAGATCACATTCCCAGCTGATCAGATTCAGATTGTCTCAAAAGATTATACCCTAACTCTCCATATTCAGGTCATCTCCCTCATCCTCAAACCCTAACTCTCCAGATTCAGGTCATCTCCCTCTTCCTCAAACCATAACTCTCCAAATTCAGAGTCTTCTAGAATCTAGACACTTACAGATCCTTCTTCAATAGCCTAAAAGTTCTCCGACAACTGTGCACCTCCTTCTTCGACGCAGAGGTCCTTATTCATTTATTTTTTATTTTGGATTTAGAGAAATCATAGATTTATTATCCCTCTCTTCTTTTGAATTTAGATATAAGACTTAGTTTTGGGGGAATTGCTCAACTAACCCTAGGGTTCTGTTGACCCTAGCTTTCTATTCGTCTCTCCTTGATCATCTAGTTTATCTCGAATATAGGTCAGTTCGATTCTCCTTCCTACTTAATCTAATTGATTCTCGAAGCTGAAAAATACAAATTTTGAAGAAGATTTAATTGTGTATTTTTATATTGAATTGTTATTTCCAGTCACTTTTAGTTTGGATTACATTTGGAATCTTAGAGTTTTTGTTGATGGATTATCTACGATTTTGATTGTGAAATTTGAATAATGGAATTATGAAATGTGTTTTTAATAGTTAGGGATTGACGGAATTGGGTTGTTTGTTTGGACTGGTGGATGGAGAGCCTTTTGGTTTTTGGGTGGATGAGTTTATATGATGAATTGTGTTTGGGTTAATTATAGCTTTAATCTGTATAGCAGTTTCAGGTATGCAATACATGGCTTTATGCATGTAAATTGGAAACTGACAAGTGTCTTGGTGATAGACTCTCATAAGAACTTGACATGTCAACATTTTGATTTGTATATTAATTATAATTAACATAATAAAAAATATGTAGTAAATTATATCATAAGCAATAACGCTATATAAACAGTGAACGGATAATGATATAAAGTAAAAAAATAAAAATAATAAGATCAATGTGGATCCGGATGGATCTAAGCATTAGCCACCAACCCTTCTCTGTTTTTAATGTGCTTTGTAGTTAACTGTAGATTTATAGTTCTCTAGTTAGATCTGTGTGGATCCGGATGGATCTAAGCATTAGCCACCTATCCCTTGGGTTCGATAACCCTACTCAGTAAGTATTAGCTACAATTGACCTGGTTGCGCTTATAGCAAACATGAACAATAGATTTTTAGCACCCTTGTCGGGATAGATAATGATTTGATATTACATCTAGATAGATCTGCTCTGATCTAGCTTAGATCTGTGCTAGTTTTCTTTTATAGCAGTAGATTAGCATTTTTTGTGTGAATTTTTGTCGTTTTAAGCAATTTTGCTAGAATTTCATTAGAACTTAGTTAAGACTCTGCATACCGCTGTAGTTTTATTTATTTAACTTTGTTCTCAACTTTATTAACGATCTCACATGACCACTTTAAATGATCGCGTGAAATGCTTAGTCACTAATTAAATGAAGGCTGACATATAAATGTGACTGAGCGGAGAAAGAGATTATTGGATTGGAATAAGATTAATTTATGATTTTCTTTTCAAAATTCTTGCGATGTTTTTACCTTTTGTGGCTGTCGTGACTTATCAGTCACCAGACCTGAAAATTTGAGACTTTTAAGTCTCTAATCTCTGCCGCGATCTAGGTCTTTTAAGACTTATTATGGTTGCTATTTAGTTCTGTTCTGGAATCTGATCTTGTAGTTGCTTATTGACTTTTCAGAATACTGCTGCTGCTGCCATATCTTGAACCCTGAATTCTGTGACATTATTGTTGTGATCATAATTGATGAATACTGCTACTGATGAGGTGTGTTGAATTTCTAATTTATGTACTTGAGATACATCCTTACAGCAATTACAATTCAGATATCATACTCAAGTTCATGTATGAGTGGATATTAGTTGGCACAGATTTTTCATTGACAGTGGTTTCATCACTCTCAATCTGTCATGTTGCACAACTTACATAGAAATCTAGATTCCGGATTGTTATTTTACTGGTTTATAACAGTCCTAAATATGTCTGATAATCAGCTAAAGTGTTGCACTAAATCGGATCCCATTACCAATATATGAAACTCGTTTCTCATTAGGGTCGGCACGCTAAATAGGAGATTACTGCTACTAGGAATAGGAATCACTTCATGCACACATTATCCTGGTACATTGTTGTAATAAGGGAGACAAACAATGTGTAGTGACTCGAATCTTACCTAAACGATTTTGTCTTGTCAAGATGGAATGTGCTTCTTTCCACTTTAATTGGTTGACCATATCCCGTTACCAATATATATATATATATTTCTTTTTCTTTGTTTGTTGACTTTTGACAATTCATCACTATTTTGTGATCTTAAAAGTATACCCTGCTAGTGCTTTTGGATTAATAAAAAATGTTTAGCTCTATTTTCTTCTTCTCATGTTATAGATGGCACACTTCATCAATGTTTTGTTTTCAAAGTCGTCTTAGTCCACCCATGAAGTCAGTCATTTAGTCAAATAGTCTTGACCAAAGAAACTTATACCAATTCACCTCGACTCCTCTAATGAAAAAAAATTCGTTTGGCTATCCCAAGTTATGGAATCCTTGGCTATCCCAAGGATTCTAGCCATCCTGGGGTCTTTAATATAGACTGTTGTTCATATCTAATCTGGGGTCCAGATTGAACTGCTCGGATTAGATGGTCTTTAATATAGAGTGTTGGTTAAAAATGCATGCCACATAGCAAAATAAGTGCACTTAGTGAGGGTCCCATCCAATCTAACAATCTTTAAGTATATTTAGATATAGAGTAAACATTATATTAGCTTTATATATTAGGCCTTTGGTGTGGAAGGAATCACGAAAGGGTTCCAATGGGAGTTGACATAGTAGTCAAGATCACACCTCAAGAAGCGGCGATTCTGAGTTCTAATCTCATTCCTTGTTGGCTACTAGCTAGGATTTACCCCTACTGACTGGTATGTGTGATGTGCAGGAATTGCACATACTCGGAGATTTAGTCGGGTGCTTTAAGAAGCCGAATACCCTGTAATTGAAAAACTAAGGATTTTCTTTAATCGGCTAAACTACCTCACACCTGACAACACTTTAACATAACATGGAGTCCAAAGTTAAAGCCTTAGAGTTAATAGACAAATATTTGACAATTACAGATGCATTTGAACAAATATTTTAGAATCTGGAACGGCTTGCAAGGGATATTTCTGTCTCACAATCAGCTCACCAGAGAAATCCTGGCGACGATCAGAAACGTAACCAACCTCTAAGCGGTCTTGAGTGCTATTCAGGTTTCTTCCACTTTTATATTTATTATACTCCTATTGACTCTTGTGTTTATTCTTTATATGAAATGGGTTCTCCCTCCCCTTTTTATTATTTTTTTGGTAATTTTGTGTTATGAACTGATTCTCTATTCTGTCATTATGAATTGATGATACTGAACTTTATTTCAGGCAGGGCAGGAGGCTGACTTTTAATCCCATTGAAAATTTGGCCTGTCTAAGGCCTGCAGGCACAGACCCATCCCCTTGACAACCATAGTATTGGACTTAACAATGCCAGATTGTAACAATCATGCTCCTATATAAATTAAAGACATTCATCAAAAATAATATTAAGATGAAGGCTATGAACTCTCTCTTAGATAACATGTAACTAAGAAACTCACTCTTTAGATAAAACCAGAAACCAGCCTAGACAATTAAAATGATAGAATGAACAAGATAAATCAAGTTTGTTCAGATGACAATAAACAAAAGAAGAAAGGAAATCTGTAAAAGGGATGAGAGAAAAGCAAGAAAACCACACAAACAGGTCAGCATTTTAAGAAGGTGAAAGCTCAAGGATATTGGAACCATTTTGGAGTCTTTGATGCCATGAAGACTGAAATCTGGATGCTAATCTATGGTTCTGGCTTCTGGGTTTTTAATTTAGTTCTGACTTATGGGTTTTTGGTAATTCTGGGTTTTTAATTTAGTTCTGGCTTCTAGGTTTTAATTTAGTTCTGGTTTCTGCATCTTACTATGGAATTAATTGATTAATGATTGACCGGATATGCAAAACTGACTAGCATACCTAACCATCCAAACAATGAGTAAATTTTATCTGACAAATTGGAATCATTTCTCTTTATCCATTAATCACATATTGCAAAGCCAAGCCGGAACTAACATGCCAACTTCAGCAACTAACAATCCCATATTGATGGTTTCTACCTATCTACTATTGTAAGAGTAGGCTCCATGGATTATGTGGTTCTAACTATTTGTCTTGTGGCTTCTTCAACTTCTTTCATGGTTGTGTTGTTCTTGCTATTCCTTTCCATTGTTTCTGTCTTTGTTCAGTTCATTCATTTGCCTTTATCGGTGTTTGTTCCTGGTTTCATCATTATCTACATCTCCTTCAGTATCTTAGTCGATATCCGGTCAATGCCCTATACCATTATGCTTGCCTGGTAATAGTAACGAAGTAGTTATTCATTTTCTCATTTTTTGCTACTTTCTAGACCACGATTGGATATCATGTAGACTTTATTTTCTGTGAAAGGTCTTATGACTTCATGTAACTAAATCATTTAAAATATCTAATGAATGAGTATGGTGTTCGACCATGTTGCGTGTTTGGGGAGCTATTAATGGAAAGCTTCTTATGGTTGCTCTACGCATGCGAATTTGGGATGCCACCTACATGCTTGCTTTGCTATCTAAATAGAAAAGATCACTCTCATTATTTTTTCGTATATTAGTAGTGGTAAGGAAATCAATCTAGGCAGACTTTGGAGTTTCCAAAAATGGATTTTCATCCTCTGCGAAGAATACTTGATACTTCCATTGAAGTTTAGGATTTTAGAACTGTATCAATGATTGCCAAACTTAGAGTTTATTGCTAGAGTTTACTGGTGGCGAGTAGAGTGGAATAAAAGGCAGTTTGGCAACCATTAAGGTATAAAGATATCTGCTGCAATTGAATCACGAAACACATGAGAACCAAAATGCTAGGGATGATTGTGTAGGCATCTCCCTTGATAATTTGCTATTTTTATCCTAGTGGAGATTACTTTGTCCATGTCACTTATTGAGAGGTTCTATAAATTGGGAACCCCATGAAGAGGTCTCAGTAAAGCTAAATGAATGGATCTTCAGGTAACTAAGGAAATTGGTATGGTGGTGTAATAAGAAGCTCATTAGAATTTAATGGGTATCTTCTTTGGCTCATCATTAAATGCTTTTCGTTGACTAACTGCACCTGTGGTGTGTGGCATGGGGTCAGATACTGACCATTGATCAGCTAATGAAGAGAGGTAAAAACATCATCAACTCTCACGCTCTGAGTTCAGGCAGAGGAATACATTCCCCATCGTTTTATCCATTGCCGGGTTGCCAAGGAAATTTGGAACATAATCTTCCAAGTATTTGGTATTCTGTGGGTGCAGCCTTTTGACCACAGGCAGCTCTTGCGCCGTTGGAATGGTGTGAACTATGTCAGTCCATGTGTCTCCATCCTGTTTTGGTTTGTTTTCCTTTTCCTTGGCCCTCAGCATCTCCCTGGGCGATTTGTGTCGGTACTTTTTTATCCTCCTTTTTAATGGATCTTGCTTACTGATTAAAAAAACAAAAAAAGTAGCATGATCCAGACTCCTAGTCAACCATTGATTGCCCTAGTGGAAACCATGCCCACTCCCTGGAAGGCCAGGATTATGGTAGCAGAGATCCATGTAGATTGGTGGGATTAAGGTATCTCACATTTGGAGGGAGGGTAATATTATTACAAGGTATTTTTAATTAAAGTAGGAGTAAAGTATTCAGGGGAGTTTTTTTTTGTGGATATTGAAAGACTTAATATGCAAGAGATTAGGGATTAGAGCCTTCGCCATATTTTATTGAGTTAGTAAATTATTGTTCACTTTTGAGACATGAAGCATAGCTTCTTTGCTCTTTTGCTGCAGTCTTTCACTTCTACTACATATTTTAATATTTCTGCTTTAGCAATATCGAGTTGCATCACAATGCTAAAAAGTAATATCGAGAGAACTTCAAACTTCTATCACATTACGTGATAATATGTCGATGCTCTTTCCAAATTATTAGAATGAAAATGTGAACTCAAAGGATAAAATAATATTATTATTATCTTCATTGATGTTGCATTTCTACCTCCTTTATTTATATCATATTCGACTTCATGAAATATTTGATGGTTGTAAAGGAAGGGAGAAAGTTGCAAACATGCTATACAAGAATGCATATTGTATACACACAAATTAGGCCCAAGGCCCGATTAAAACATACTTTGAGAGAGGCGCACCCTTGAGCTTCCGATAGCTTCTCCCCTACCCTTAGGAAACTTCCCAGACCCCTAGGAACTTGCCCTCAACCCTTAGGAATTACCCCCAACGTTTAGAAACCTCTCTGAAATCCTTAGTTAACCCTCCCGGGCATTGATTAGAGAGAGATGAACAAGCGCTGGCAGGAACCTCTACTAAGACTGAATCTTATACTATTGAAAAGTAGAGGTTCTCAACTTTCCAATAAGCCAAAAATCATCTCAATCCGAGTTGTACGTCAAAAGTTATGGCAATCCGAGCAAGGCACGAAAACCACACTTGGCTAAGGCATATGTGGCGCATGTATTACATGCGCCAAGCCATTTTTGGGATACATGTGCCAAGCCATTTTTTCCCAAAAATGGCTTGGCGCATCTAATACTTGCGCCAAGTATAAGTGGGACCCACCTCGGGCTCTAGACTTCCAGACACTGTAGCTATGTTTGGCGCATCTAATACATGCGCCAGGCTTAGCTACAGTAACTGATGGTTTTTTGCTCGAAAATGGCTTTTGGGGTTTAACTTGTTGACCATCTCAAAGTTTGGGATGGGTTTTATTAGGACTGTTGCACCCATGTTTACCCTATTTGTAACCCTTTAGTCATTTGAAACCTCACCCTATCATCCACCATTGAAGCCCCTTGCCCACATTTCTAAGCTTCCAAACTCTTAGAAAACCTTAGATTAGGAGATTACCTAATTGTTAATCCCAATTAGCCTCTAAGCACCCTCCTAACCTACCGTTTCCTTATAAATAGAGAGCTCTCCCTTGGATTAAGGGCTTGAAAATTTTTCCAAAATAGAAAAAAGAGTAAGAAAGCTTTCCTCCCCTTTGGTGCACCATTTCCCATAGAAATTCTAGAATTCCAAAACCTCTTTTGAGTCCTATATTCCACTATAGATGCCTTAGTTTAGGTGTGAGCTAACCCTTAGCTCCCCTCTCCTACCCCTTAGCTAGCAAGCTTTAGAGGTTAAAACCCACCATTCCATCTTCCACGTCATCGAAAGCTCCTCAAGTGCACCTACGCGGAGGTCCACAGCGGTACTATAACTGAGAGTTTCGGCTCTCCCCTCTATTCCTCTACCTTCTTAGTTTTTGCTTTATCCTTAGATTTGTGCCGTTACACCGCCAAAATCTTGGAAGGAACAGAGGGGCACAAAGAGGATTTTAGTGCCTTCAGCCAAGAGGAAATGCTCTTTTTATTTTCATTTTTATTTTATCTTTGGCCATAAGTAGAGACCGCTTTACAGCTTGTTGATCAGGTGCGTAACACCTTCCTAATCGATAATCGAAGCCCCTACCTAAGAGCCTTTGGTGTAGACCGGTGAATCAAAGTCACAGTTTTGACACTTCGGTGCTCATAAAATTGATCTAGGTTTTTCGGGACACCAAAAGCTCTGGGTGGTGACTCTATGATTGAGAGGATGCGCACCATCACGACGGGGTCGTCGAAAATCCCACGATTGTATAGATGGCGACTCTGCTAAGGACTAGCTAGTAGAGCTTCCCCTTAAAATTTGGCATTCCTTTTTATTTTTTTTACTAACATTCGTTTGTATTTCTTCTCATTTTCATTTTTTTCTTTCTTTTACTCACCCCTACGATTCGGTCTTACTTTTACTTACCCCTACTTTCTCGTCATTTACGTGCCTTAGCCGATTGGTGGGCCTACTTGAGCACCGTCCTTACAATTCCTTTATTTTTTTGTCATTTACATACCTTAGTCGATTTGCAGGCATACTTTCCCTTTTACAAGCCTTAGCCATTTGACGGGCTTACACGAGCTTTTACATTTCTGTAAATATATTTTATCAGTGGACGCCAGCCCGTAGAGCGACATGGGACCATCACCACCCATTTTTAGACTTAAAAGAATAATTCCTCTAAAATCTGAAATTAAAATTGAACCAAGAGGGGACTTTAATTGAATTTTTATGGGGGTAGATTTTTCAAAGGTTGGGAATTCTAGGCAAAGATACAAACGTCCCGATTCTTAGTACGGCAGCAGCCCCTAGTGGTGATGATCTGGAAAAGAACCACCCCACCTAATATCTTAGAAGGCGCTTGCGCTGGAAGTATATCGGGTGGGTAACCTATCCTGTTACAATACTTAAAACCCTTGGGGAGAGCGTTAGTAGTCCCAAAGCGACCTTGTATCCCTAGGTTCGGTGAGGAGAGACCCGGTGCAACCAAGAAATCGATCCCCGGAAGCATCGCTTCCAGAAAACCAAGAAAAGAAGACTGAATTCGGGCTTGCTAATCTGCTGTTGGGGGGTATTTGACCCCACTATTTGCCAGGCGCAACTAATACACGTGCCAAGTTTGGAAACCCCAGATTTTTCCTGGTGTAACTAATACACGCGTCAAGTCTGGAAACTCCAAATTTTCTATGGCACATGCAATAGATGCTCCAAGTATAAATTGGACCAAAGCTGGTTTGGCACATGTAATACTCGCGCCAAGTAGTGGTTGATCCCAACTGAGTAGAACAGCTCGAAATCTGAGGCCTTTTTCACATCCCTGAGTTCCCCGCTTAGTGGTTTAGCACCTCTGATTAGGTCCTGCATTATCTGACACCCAATACTCCCCCGCCGATCAAAAGAGAGGAGCTTCTTATTAACCCGTTCCGGGGGATCGAGTTGTTTGCATTGATTCCCGTGCCTTCAATAGATAAAAGGATTCCCCTTTCGATTCTTCCAAAGGACATCGGGATCTCGCCGCGAGATTTATTTAGGGTAGAAATACCACTCGAAACAAGAATTCAAAGGCCCCGGAATCCTTCATCATAAAAATTCAAGTACAAAATTTAAAAAAATAATAATAAACCAAAAAAAAACCAAATTGTTGTGATGCCTGCACAACAGCACCGCCTTGTCCTCCGTCATCCCGTAGGGGAAGAAGGAGAAAGCTTTATGGGCCCCAACCGAGGCACCCATACCTCACTCGTAATCAAGCCACGTCGTGGGCAGTGGATCCGGCATACGCCGATCCCGATTCATCCCCAACTCATTCCCATACGGAAGAGGTTTTCACATCCATCCCCCTCACCCAATCCCCATTTGCCGTCACCGGACCTTTTGGTACGCCCATTTTCCCATCCACCACCACTCAAAACCCCCCAAAATCCGACACCCCACTCCCTTTCATTCTCACAAACAAGGTCTATTCCCCCAGCCATGTCCATCCCAGATCCACCTCACATTCCATCCACATCCACCCGAAACCCGACCCAATTTTCCACCTTCACCAACATACCCCATTTTTTATCCTCCCAACATATATCCGATCCACCCGCATTTACCCATGCCACACCTAGTTCCACTGATCCACCCCATATCCCTCCATTTACACAGGTCATGCCCAATTTTACCAGGGTCTTACCTAATTTTTTCACACATCTACCTCATCCACACCCCAAATACCCTCAAATGAACCACCTCCATCTAATCCCTCTCCAATGGCCATGATGGATGAAATGGTCCAGGCTTACACAAGTTGGAAAGCCTCCCAAAATATCCCCCCTCATTCTCACCACACATCTTCCAACCCATCATCCACATTCCCAAGCCTCCATGCTTCATTACCTCAAACCCACCAAGGCCCAATGGCCCAAACCCCCATCATCCACACCCACCAAGGCCCAATGGCCTAAACTCCCATCACCCACACCCTTCAAGGCCCAATGGGCTAGACCCATCAAGGCCCAACAGGTCAGACCCATCAAGGACCAATGGGCCAGACCTACCAGGGCCTAATTTCCCAAGGCCTTATGGCCCAAATCCTTCATCCAATACCCAAGCCCAGCAAGGCCCAAATCTTGGATCCACATACGCATGCCCTCCATAATTCTCTCAATATCTCCCTCACACACAAACCTCACACTCCGCCCAAGCGGGAACCCGACACATACCCTTCACCAATTCCCCCATCCTCATACACCTCAAGGCCATCTCCAAGCATTCCCTCAAACACAATGGCCCCATCAGGGCTTCACCCAAAATCCAAATTCCACTCATCCTATCACTTCATAAAATTTCCCTCACCTCCAATGGTCCCACCTGGCACCTATCCACCCCAGCCAACACCAATAAGAAAATATCACCCTCACTGCACCATATATAGACCCACAATATGAGGAAAAAGAGATCAGGAATAGCAGGACTTATGTTGGGGCATTTGCCAGCATCAATCCTCCACCCATAATTACCAACCCCCCGGTAGCACAAAGTGAATCAAAACCGACCGCTGAAAAAACCACCTCACTGTCTAAAGAGTCTGAGCAGTTGAAAAAACAGTTGGAAAAAATCCAAAAGCAGTTGTTAAAGATGGGTGGAGCCAAAATTCATGCCACAGATTTCTTGGACTTATGTCTATTTGCGGAAGTCCCCTTGCCTCCAAAATTCAAAATGTCGGTCTTTGATAAATATAACAGCACGGGCAACCCCATCGCACACCTCAAGTCCTACTGTAGGGACATGTGCCAATATGGGAGGATGAGCACCTACTTATAAAAGTCTTTCAGAAGAGTCTGACGGGCCCGACCTTGAGGTGGTTCACATCCCTAGAACCATCCATGATAAAAACATGGAAAGATTTTACGCATTTATTCCAAGAGTAGTATGCCTACAACATAGACATTGAACCTCGCAAGTCAGATCTGGCTCGTTTGAAGCAAAACTCTAACGAAACCTTCAGCGATTACCTTGGACGTTAGAGAGCACTAGCATCTCAGGTGAGAAACAGAATACCTGACGATGAGCAAATTAAGATGATCTCAAAAAATACCTTGCCAGTCATCTCGAACTTCCTCGTTTACCAACAGCAATCTAGCTTTACTGATTTGGTGAGGAATGCCAATCGTTGCGAGGACATTATCAGAGAAGGGCAATTAAGCAAAAATGTAGCTGGTGGGGCCGACGAGGTCAGGAGATTCTCTGAGCAAAGAAAAGTTAGAAGAACCTGGGTAGAGGTATAAAATGTCACGCATACTAGGCCCAATACCAGTATAATCCCATTCCAATTCAAAACCGCACAGTCAACTTCAGTCAGAAGTGAGCCGAGACAGAGAACCGGGAATGGGCAAAGGGCACAGATGACCTCGGAACAAAGAAAGGCCTACTTTGATCAAGTTTTCACGCCTTTGGGGCAATCACTAAATGTTTTATTGCCCTTATTAATAGAAAAAGGGTTGGTCATAGTACTCCAACCACGACCTTTACCAAATCTCATCCCGAGGAATTACGACCCCAACACCCATTGTAATTTCCACCAGGGACCGGGTCACCCTACTGATCGTTGCTTCCCATTGAAGCACGCAATACAGGATCTGATTAAGGCCAGAAAAATCATTCCCCCTGCGCTTCCCCAAGCCAACCAACTTGTCAACATTCACCAGGTATCGCTACGCCCGCACCCACCAGGAGGAGTAGCTCCGAGACCCACTATCGGTATGGTGGAAGAGGATGATGACCCGTCAGATTACATCTGCGATCAGAGAAATTTTGTGGCACCATTACAAAGAGATTGGGGAGATGAAAGTATTGGGGTGATCGAACCCTTGAATCTGGCTGACTACTTTCCCAACCCCACTCCATAAATAGAACCCTTAGATCTTAAGGCATACTTACCAGCACCAGCTCCCGTTAACTATGTCCAAATTAACTCTCATTAACCATACGCGACATCCTCCACCAATTACCTAATGGCTAATTATGTCCCCTATCCACCTTCGGCGCCCATCAGTTATCAATGGCCCACTCCCATCACATCACCCCCAATTCAGTCGTCCACGGTCCTTGCCAACCCCATTTTGCCCACCTTCTCCACCCTTCCAAAAGTTAACCACGTAATACCCACCCATTCCAATCCCTCAACACCCATATCCCTAGTACCCACCTCTTTCCCGTTCCAGATCCTAGGACCGACTTACAATCCTCATCAGGTCTCACTCAGCTATGAACAGATAGACATCAATATCGACAGTAGCAGGGAAGGGGCAATTGATTTTGTCACCAGGTCGGGAAAGATCTCCAAGAAACCAAACGCACCGACGTCAGCACCAGCCCAGCCAGAGAGAAAGAAAGATACCACTTTAGCAAACCCGTTTGAAAAGATGAGCCGTGAGCACATACTCGAGACCCACTCCATTTCCAAGTTCTAATGGGGGCATTAAAAAATGCACACATCTCACTCCAAGTAAGCCCAAATGAGGTTGGGTAGATAATCGGACAGGTGATGGCTCCCAATGCCATCTCTTTCTCGGATACAGATCTACAAGAGGAGAGAAATAATCATGCTAAATCCCTCAACATCACCGTAAAGGCCGTAAATATGGTAATCACGCTGGTGTTGATTGATAACAGGTCCGCTCTGAATGTGTGCCCCTGAGAACCGCCACCAAAATATGCGTGGACCCTTGTATGTTGAGGCCGACGAGAACTAGCGCTAGAGGGTTTGATAATACAAGAAGGGAAATAATTGGGGAAGTTGATCTTGAGCTCGTGATCAGGCCAATGACTTTTTCTATACCTTTTCAAGTAATGGATATCAAATCTTCTTTCAATCTATTATTAAGATGCTCTTTGTTACACAAGGTTGGGGCGATAGCTTCGACCCTGCACCAGAAGCTCAAATTCATGTCTAGGCAGAAGGTCATCACCATCATAGGTGAGGGGCATGAGGAAAAGGAGAAAGCTACCCACAACATTGAGAACCCCAAAGTTCTGGACGTACCACACATGACCGAAGATACAGATCTCCACAGTTTTGAATATGAGGTATCGATGGTAGTCACGAAACTCTCAGAAAGCATCACTCTGAAAACCGGAGGCGAGATGGTGGCAGCTATGGCCATGCTCCAAAAGTGGGGCTATCAGAAAGGAAGGGGGTGCTGGGCCCCCGGTTGCAAGGCAGGAGAGAGCCAGTCAAGGTAAAAGGTGGACAGCAGATCCGATTTAGGTTAGGTTACAAGCCCATAGAAGAAGAGGTCCTAGAGGCCAAAGAGAAAGTCCGAGCTGCAGCAACTGCTAGAGCTCAAGGAATCAACTTAGAAGAGAAGCCCCGCCCTAGACCTCACATTCGGAACACCTTTATGAGCGCAGGGATCATAAAAATAGATCGAAATGGGGCAACACAGTTAACCCCACACAAACCAGCCCCCCTGTCCACCTTACCAATCCTCATATCCTCCCTCCCAACCTGGAGATAGACCTGGCCACTATATCCCTTTTTGAGGAAGAGCCTCCCATACCTGCGCAACCTCCCCCAGTGATAAATCACCACAGGACTCTACTGACGTTTAAGGATAGAATCTCATATGAGTCCATGATCAGCATGATGGAGGCTGACTCTGAAGAATCATATTAGCCACCCCCATCCATCCAAACAAGTAAAGGAGTGGCACCACAGGTACGAAATTAGGCATCTGTGCCCCAAACTCTGGAAGCAGTAAGTGGCCTGAAATTTGACACCCGTTTCCCAAAAAAATACAACCTATAAAACATGAGATAAGCCCTTGGCAGGCAATATCGTGTATATATAGGGACTCGCTTTACCAAGAGCCCATCTCTGAAGAAAACGAAAATCCCAAAAACATTAAAAAAAAATACAAATTCAAAAATATTGTCTTTTAAAATTTTGAATAATGTTAAAGAAAATGATGTCTTAATAGAAAAGCATGTCCAACGTGAAATCGCTCCCTTTCCTGTAGAAATACAAGAAGATGTAGGAGTCACGAGTCTGGACAAGGAAATCCCTACTGATGAGCTCCCCAATGAACTCCTTGAGCGGTTTGCCGACTTTGAGCATGGCCCTATCCCCATTGTTGAGGAAATAAAAGACGTCAATCTAGGGACTGAGGAGGTTCCTAAAATCACTAAGATCGAAATATCGCTATCTTTCAAGGAAAGAAAAAGCATGATTGATTTCCTTCGATCATATCAAGACATCTTCGCATGGTCATAAAAGGACATGCATGGTTTGGACACCAATTTGATCGAGCATGAGTTGCCACTCTACCCTAATATCAAGCGAGTCAAGCAGAAATTGAGGCGACTCCGACCCGAGTGGATGCTGAAAGTGAAATGAGGTCATCAAGTAATATGATGCAGGGTTTCTCATGGTCTCCAAGTACCTACAGTGATTAGCTAATATCGTCCCAATACCAAAGAAGGATGGAAAGGTCCACATGTGTATTGATTTCAGAAATCTGAACAAGGCAAGCCCTAAAGATGATTTTCCATTGTCGCACATCGTCATCTTGATTAATAACACTGCCAAGCACGGGATGCTCTCATTTATGAACGGATTCTTCAGATATAATCAGATCAGGATGGCGGAGGCAGATCGAGAGAAGACGGTGTTTATCACTCCTTGGGAAACTTTCAGCTATAAGGTCATGCCATTTGGGCTAAAGAATATTGGAGCAACATACTAGAGAGCTATGACGGTACTATTTCATGACATGATGCACTGAAAAATTAAGGTGTACGTCGACGACATGATCACCAAGTCACCGGAGCAAAGTGACCATCTAGTAAACCTCCAAAAGCTATTTGAGAGGCTGAGAAAATATAGGTTACATCTAAATCCTCATAAATATGCATTCGGCGCCATGTCAGGAAAGTTGCTAGGATTCATTGTCAGCAAGAGAGGTATCGAGATTGATCCCGTCAAAGTAAAGGCCATCACGGAGATGCCATCGTCGTCTACCGAAAAAGAGGTCAAAGGATTCTTGGGCAGGATACATCAGTCAATTTATTGCACAACTCACTCCCATCTGCACGTCGATCTTCAAACTAGTAAGAAAGGATTCTCCCGTTGAATTGAATGACGATTGTCAGGCAGCATTCGATAAAATCAAGGGCTGCCTTCTCAACCCTTTGATATTAGTACCAGTCGAGCTGGGGAGACCACTCCTAATGTATCTCTCCACAACGAAAGTTTTGATGGGAGGTGTCCTAGGGCAGCATGACGAGATAGGAAGAAGAGAGCATGTCATCTCTTACCTGAGTAAGAAGTTCACCGACTACGAGACACACTATTCTCATCTGGAGAAAGCATGTTTGGCTCTTGTTTGGGCCACACAGAGGCTTCGCCACTACTTGTTATCTCAAGTCGTGCTACTCCTAGCACGCATGGATCCATGGAAGTACTTGTTCAAAAAGCCGGCCCTCACCAGGCGGACTGTGCACTAGCAGCTTCTCCTATCTGAGTTTGACATCACATATGTCATGCAGAAATCAATCAAGGGGCATGCACTTCCTGATCATCTTGCCAAAAATCCTTTAACCAATTATGAACCTCTAAGGACCGAGTTCCCAGACGAGGACATCTTGTTCATGACTGAGGATGATACAGTAGAGACTAAGGAGTCTTGGGTGATGCACTTTGATGGAGCGGCAAATGCCAAGGTTCAAGGAGTCGGCGCTATTCTGATCTTGCCAAAAGGATCTCACATACTAGTTTCTATCAAACTCAACTTCCCCTGCACTAACAACATGGCTGAATATGAGGCCTGTGTTGCTGGACTATAAGCGGCATTGACCTGAAAGTAACCCACCTCAGGGTATTTGGCGATTCGCAGTTGATCATATTCCAGACGAATGGAGATTGGAAGACAAAGGATGAGAAGTTGATCCCATACCATGAACACCTCGAAGATCTAATAGCATGCTTCGATGATATTACTTTCTCCTATGTCCCATGGATAAGGAATCGCTTCACCGATGTGTTAGCAACTTTGGCATCGATGGTAGAAATCCCCTACAGTATTGAGATGAAGCCGATCATGATTGAATAGAGGAACGAGTCAGCCTTCTGCCTCCAGATTAAGGAACCCCCAAGGTTGGATGATGAGCCACCATGATTCTCACATATCAAGAATTTCCTCGAGACTCCGGCATTCCCTGAGGGGATGGCCAGAGAGGACAGACAGACCATTCAATGTTTAGCAGCAAACTATGTCATTTACAGTGAGTGTCTCTACAAGCGATCGTATAACAACATCCTGCTCTGATGCCTAACTGAAAGTGAGGCAGTGAACATTATAAAAGAGATTGTGGGGCCCACGTCAATGTTCACATGCTCGCTAAAAAGATTTTACGCCAAGGATACTTTTGGACCACTATGGAATCTGATTGTTGCAGGCACGTTCGAAAGTGCTACAAATGCCAAGAGTACTCCAATCTGATCCATGCCCCGGCCTTTAATCTTCACAGCATGACCACTCCATGGCCATTCGCCACTTGGGGCCTCGACGTCGTCGAAAAAGTCAATCCGAAAGCATCAAACGGACATCAATTCATCCTGGTTGCCATTGAATACTTTACCAAATGAGTAAAGGCCGCATCCTATATGAACATCACAGCCCAGCATGTTGAGAAATTCATTAAAAGCAATATCATTTGCCGATTTGGCGTACCCAAAGATATCATCACGGGCAATGGCACGAACTTTGTGAACAAGCGCATCAAGGCCTTCTATGAGCAGTACAAGATCAAACGTCATCACTCATCACCATATCGGCCACAAACCAATGGGGTCGTGGAAGCTGCCAACAAAACTGTCATTCGCATCCTTGAGAAGATGGTCGTCATCTATCTAGATTAGAGCAAAATGTTACCATTCACTTTATGAGCCTACAGAACATCGATCCTCACCGCCACAAGGGCAACACCATTCTCCCTTGTGTATGGGACTGAGGTCGTCCTGCTGGTAGAAGTGAAAGTTCCGTCGCTCCGCATTCTCATGGAGTTTGGCCTACCCGAAGCTGAAAGAGAGAGATCCCTCTTTGAGCAGTTTAACCCGCTTGACAAGAAAAGGCTCCTTGCCTTGTGTCATACCCAAGTGTACCAAGAGCGAATCGCACGCGCTTATAACAAACGTATCTGCGGTCAAGATCTGAAAGTAGGAGACACCGTACTAAAGAAAATCTTCCCATCCTTCCACGTCGATCCAAGAGGAAAGTTCAAGCCCAACTGGGAAGGACCTTATGTCATCCGAGAGGTGCTCCTGGGATATGCCATCCGCCTCGCCACCATGGATGGAGATCACTTTTCTGAGCCCATCAATGTTGAATACGTCCAACGATTCTACTCCTAGGTCTCCGCGGCAAGGTAAGTATTGACAAAAGTGGACGCGTAACTACTTAAGGATACTTTAAAAAGAGGTCATCAGTTCAAAGCTCAATAGCCAAAAAGTGTCCTTGAATGACCATATCCTTTGCTACCCCCGTTGAGCCATCGGCCTTTCTTTCACAAAGCCATTCAAAAAGCGTGTGTATAATACCAACAAAAAAAGGAAAAAGAGTTACTATCAAATCCAAAAAAATTATAAAAGCAGAATATCAAAAAGATGATGTCTGAAAAGAGAAGAAAAAATAAAAAAATAGAAAAGAAAAAGTGGGGCATATACAGCAAAATTCTCCTAAGGAAGAAGTGTATTGGGGCAGCTACAATCTAATCAAGGAAACCTTTTAAAACCCAGAATACCTTCAAAATTCCTAACCTATCCCATGGCCATAATACATTCCAAGAAAAAACTCTCTTTAAGGTCTACGAGCAGTCACAGTATCCGTCGAATCAGCACGAGCCAAGCTATAAGACAACCAAAAGAATCTCATCCAGTTGGCTATGACGGAATCGACGTCCATATCGTGGCCTTTTATAAGATAAAAATAAATAAATAATAATACAAGTTCAAAGCAAAGAGGACATGGTAAAAATCTGAAAGGGCGCCATGGGTAAAAATAGCGAGTTTGTATGGACCAGGTGAAAACCCGAAAGGGCGCCTGAGGTAAAAATATAAACCCACGGACGTAGTGGAAACCAGAGAGGGTGCTACGGGTAAAAAGAGGGCAACAACGGGCACGACGAAAACCCACCTTGGGCGTTGTGAGTAAGAATGTTGAAAATTAGAAATTGAAAATGAAAATAAACAAGATCCCCTCAGCTCCCCTCCCGCATTACCCGATTCCAGACTAGGCCGCTCATGTTAGTTTGAATCGGGTCCCGACCAAGAATGACTTCACGGGCCGCACCGTCAAACGTATGACCCAGGGTAAGGATAAAATGAGGATTCGATCCAAAGGGATAGATGTTCCGGCCTTAGTAGAAATCGTCGAACTTCACTCAAGACCAACTGTGAAAAGGGGGTTCGGCCATGCTCAAAAGGGGGACCCGTCATCTCCCCGATAATTAAGGCATCAAACCAAAAAAAAAGGAAGAAAACAAAAAGAGAGGGGAAGGAGACCATTTTTTGTCAAAGATAACAGATTTCCTTTCCCATTTTTCACACCCACACTGTGTGCACCCACCACTCTGGGATGATTGGTCTTGATGACCGGAAAGACCACATTTGCAAATGATAATAAATTTTCCTTTCCTATTTCAGGCCCGCATTGTGTGTGCCACGTCTCCAAAGGAATAATCGGCACAATCCTCCCCATTCTATAAAAAAATAGGGAAAAGATAGATGTTTTGTAAGATAATAGATTTTCCTTTCTCATATAGAAACCTGTATACTGCTGATACCACATCCCAAAAAATAATATGTGAGATGTCTAGCCTCCTTCGTTCTTTCTTTACAAAAGTGCAAAAACAACAAAAACATAAAGAAAATATGTATACCAAAAAGATGTATCTAATTAGGGGTTTCTTACGCCCCTTTCTATGGTTTGATCTGTGTAAAAAGTATGTGTAGGAGGAAATCAACGACCCATCTCGTGCTTCAAGGCACAGATCTCTGCACGTAAAGCATCCTCCTACACATCCCGCTCCGTCATCCAGTGACCATGGAGACTCCTATACCGCTTCCGAGAAGCGTCAATGGCACCAAGAGCGTCACTCAAGGATCCTTCCAGACGAAGGACCTCACACTCAGCTGCATCAGCCCTAGCCTCTACCACCTCTGCTCTAACCGCCTGTTTTTCTAAATTTTCACGCAGGATGCGCTTCTTGTTCGTCAGTAGCTCAATACGCCTCTGAAGCATCAAATCCTTCCTTGGCCAAGGCCCCACCACATCACTACTCTCTGTCTGATCCAAGTGACCAATAGCAGGCTTCTCAAATAGTAGCCAAGCCTCATACTCCGAGGAGGACAAAATTGAATCTCCCCGCTCTAGATCGCACATGCGTGTTGATTGACGCATCTTCCAGAGAGTACTTATCCTATCCCTGTCCCCAGAGGACCCCGAGCGAAAATCAGGTCACACAGAGGCTGCTCCATCACACAAGCCACCTGTTGAGGGCAACCGAACTAGCGCAGCACCAGAAATGGGAAGTAATAAGTACTGCCAGTCAAACCGAGGAGAGTGATGCCCTCATGATCTCTGGAGCGAACCACTGGGAAGGTCCAATCTGACCAAGGAAGCCTCCACACCAACTCGGCTTCAACCAGCCAAAGCTTCAAACCCTGCATATCTCCTAGTGGAAGCATATGGCACCGACCCAAAAAGCAGCGGGCCACCTCACCACGAGCAACGTAAAAGCGGGGCACGGGTCCCAAAATAGCAAGATGCTCCCCAAGCCAAATTTGGAGCAAGATAGGACATCCTGGAGACCCTCCACCTTGCCCAAAGTGAAGGCATCAAGGCAACGATAAAGCTCCACCAGCACCATATGCATCACAAAGCGGCCTCCCTCTACTTTCGCCAAGACATCACAAAGTGCAGGCGAGAAGCTCTCTCCCCTCTATAGAAAAGAACCTCAGAGATAAGGCAAAGGGCAAAGGCCTTCACATTATGAGGATTTTTTATCAAAAATTTTTACAGGCTTTCCTCTTCGAAAAGTTCTCTTAAGAATTTCACCGAACACCTGGTGGGCCCCCCAATGAGACTTTTATCATAATCATTTTTCTTCAAGCCCAAGGTGATCTGAGTGGCTCTAGCATAACCCGATTTCGGCAACACTCTCGCAAGGTCTCTATGCAGCTTCAAACCCAATAGATTGGAGAGCTCCTCGAGAGTAGGAGTCAACTCATGATTCCCAAAATAGAAAACATGGGTGTCAACTCTCCAAAATGAAGCAGCGGCATGAATGATATCCCAAAGGGAAGGAACTCCAAGAAAGGACGCGAGACGAGCGAAGCCAAGCCGATCCAAACCCGCAAGCTCGCTCTCGTTCATGCTCTCAAGCCACTTCCTTAGAAAATTGGGCCCCACACCCAAAGAGGAAAGTATCGTGGCCCCGGACCCCCCATGAGAGGCGGGGTTGGAAAGTGGATCCATTGACGTACAAAGATGTTCTCGAGGATACAAATTCAATGTAGGACGATGGACCCACCTTGGGGGCAAGAAAAGAAAAAAAATGAGCAAAAAATGACAAGTTAAGGTCAAGAGAGAGAAAGAAAGTGCATTCCTGGGCTTAAGAAGGCCCCACTGCCCTCTGGAAGCACTTGGCGCATGTAATACATGCGCCAGTGCAATTTTCCCTAGATTTGGCTTGGCGCATGTAATACATGCGCCAGGTCACTTGGGTCCCCACATGCAAAAGAGTGAAGGTTGGGGAGGAGTTTTTTTTACTGCTTGCCTGCACTTTATGCCTCTTGTCTACAAAGACACACAATAGGCCCTATACAGAGGGGCAAACTTGGTTTTTTGGTCACATCTAACTTGTATAAATCATCGTGTAGGAAAAATCCACACCAGCGTGTAAATAGAGGCCAAGTACTAACAAAGTATGTGGCCCCAGAGGCCATCCCTTTTGACAAAATCAAACCCATCCTGCAAGCAATCTGATATACTACAGCACACAAAGGAAAGATAGAGGAGTGGGCCCGCATATCTACTGACGTAATTCGGATCCCCTGGACCTCCACAATCGAACTACCAGAGGCACCAGTACCAGAGGGGGCTGAGAGACTAGCTCTCGTAGCATCAGCAGTACTCGTCGCCGCCTCATCATCATCGAAGTCACCTCTCTGCTTGAACTATGAAAAGGACTAGAATTTCAGCCAGTAGAAGCAAAAACGGAATCAGAATCGCTAAAAATGTGCCTAAGGAAAAGAGAACACATGAGATCTCGAACCGCCAAAGGCCAAGAAATTGGCACCAAGTATGAAACGCGGAAGAATGGACCGGTAGGGTAGGGACTCATACCACAGCTAGTACCCCCAGGCACGAGGAGATCATTGATGGGGGCCCCATGATGAAGGAACTAGGCAGAGAGCTCCTCAACAGTACCCCTAGGAGCATGACATCTGCAGGAGGAGCCTATGGCACAACAAAGTGGTCTCGATACTAGTGGACCACTCTCTCTCCTAAGTAATATGCCCTGGCCCAGGCCCTGTAGAAGAAGATGATGCGACGGTCAACAAAGAAGCGAGACAGACCCACAATAGCTCGCTCCCAAAAAGGTGAACCAATGTAGGGGTCATAGATAACCTGCCCAGATAGAAAAGTATCCCGTCAGCCAAGCAGATAGCATAAAAAGAAATGCTAGGAAAGAAAAGAGAGAAATAGTCATACCTGCTCCAAGATCAGCAGGTCGAATTGGGACCTCAAGCCCATCTCCAGATGCTTCATGCCAATGTCCCTGCGGCGATGCATGTTCCAGTTGCTCATGAGTGGATACGTGTACACGTCGGAATGCAGGAGGGAGCGGCCAGACTAGAAGTACAAATAGCCCCAAATCTGAAAAGAGCAGTATACAGAAGGTGTGTCAGAAATAGGATGGATGACTAACTAATAAACCAAAAAAAGCAAAGGAGTCACTGGTTGCCTCAATAGTCAGCCAGAAGCCAACAACGAAAACTGAGTTCCCCAATGAGACTCGGGTTAGGCTAGACATCATAAAGGCATATTCAGCCCCACCCCAGTCGTATCTATGCACATCGTCCCAATTTACCATAATACTGAGCAGGGACAGTGAGACTCGGCTGCCGCTAGCATTTGAGAGGAGGGTCTTGCCCAACAGGAAGAGGAGCGAAATGCGAGCCAACATCACCACACGCTCTGGCTCAATGAAGATATCTACATCCGACTGCCCCAAGTCTACTAGTTCATTCTCTGTAAATAGATCAGATAGCCAAGACATTTTAACTTCAGTGCCATGCAAGTTTGTAGAGGTGGGAAAATCCCCGATCAGCTGAATCACCTCATCCCGACTGGGTACGGGAAGGTCTACCACTGGCATACCCCCTATTTGAATCCCCGTAATCATAGACCAATCGACGGGGGTAAGAGTCATCTCCGCCATGGCCATATGAAAGGTCATGGTCTCAGGACGAAAGTGCTCGATCAAGGCCTTCAGATAGGCTGAGTCGACCCACATGGCAGGGCACAAGAGGAAGTCCCTGAAACATGCATGGGCAAGAAGGAACTTCACGACCGGAGGGAGGTAGAGATAGAAGCGCTGAAGGTCCAGCCAGCCTCCTCGAAAGGCGAAGGAGGGCAAGTCCTGCATCCAAATAAAGAGGTGTCAGATGCTGAAGATATAACAAGATCACATAAAACAACAAAGCCTATTTCGTTACAGCGTCGACGAAACCACAGTTGGAGACAATACCACAGTTGGAGACATGAATGTACTGCTGATGAAGGAGTCCGGTACAGGCGGCCTCACCCTGCATTTCGAACCAGGGATGGGAGGAGCGTTGCACTATGAAAAATTGTTCCCCTCGGGAACCATAGGCCACTTCCGGCCCCTCTTCTTGCTCCTACACGTACTCCTCCTCACTCGACATCCTGAGATGGATACAAGTAATAGAATCAAGACATATTGGTAGCAAGAAATCATTTGCTAAATAGGCTAACTGTGAGGTAAGTAGGACCTTTCTCTTTCCTAATCATCATCATCATTTTCAAAAAAAAAAAATCATCACCAAATCACCCGCATTATGCCATCAAAAATCCAAAAAAAACAAAATAAAAAATATATACATTTGCATTTATGCAATCAAAAATCCAAAAAAACAAAATAAAAAATATATACATATGCATTTATGCAATCAAAAATCCAAAAAAACCTAAAATATATACATGTACATTTATGCAAATCAAAAATCCAAAAAAAAACAAAAAATATGTGCATATGTATGTGCATTTAGGCAACCCAAAAAACCCACAAAAAACAAAATAAAAAAAATATACACACATGTACATTTATGCAACCCAAAAAAATCAAAAAGAAAAATATATGTGTGAGCATTTATGCAATCCAAAAAATCAAAAAAAAAAAGAAAAAAGAAAAAAAAAATAGAAAAGAAGAAGGAATGCCCTAACCAAAAAATTTATAATAACTCAAGAAAAAGAAAAATATAGGGCATCCTTTGCACGGAAAAAGATCAAACCAATCATGGATAATCCCACTTGCAAGAAATATCATTCACTTATCATCTAGAAAAGCAAGAATCATAACCACATTGCAAAAGATTTTAAGAAAAATCAAATAAAAATGGGTTTAAAGTGATTACTTTCAAAGGAAATCGTCCTTGATCCGGCGTAGAGCGGGTGTTTAATCGACGCGAGCGAACACGACAATGAAGCACGCTTGGAATCGATCCGAAGGAGCCCTAGGAAGGAGTCCCGTTTTGGTTTAGAGAGGGAGGGAGAGAAATTTCAAAAAAAGACCCTTTTTGGCTTGGCGCATGTAATACACGCGCCAAGCATAATTTGGCTCCATTTTGGCCTGGCACATGTATTAGATGCGCTAGGCTATTTCGGGCTAGATTTGGCTTGGCTCGTCTAATACATGTGTCAGGCTATTCCTGGCCCATTTTGGCCTGGCTTGTGTGTGGCACACACCGACCCCGACCTTCCTCAGACTCGAGGAGGTGCACACGCCCCCAAAGCGGCACATCGATCTCCATTTGATCTGCCTGAGAGGCTGTACTAGAATAAGTGGCTCGGGATCAACGAGCATCTCGAGCACACATGAAATAACAGATATAAAAAGTCAAAAAAATAAATAAAATTCATATGAAATAACAGAAAAAGGTCACATAAAATACCAAAAATTCCACATGAAATAACAACATAAAATACCAAAAATTTCACATGAAATAATAATAAAATAGGTCAAAAATTCCACATGAAATAACAATGGAAAAGGTAAAAAAATTTCACATAAAATAATAAAAAATTCCACATAAAAATCCACATGAAATAACAAAAAATTCCACATAAAAATCCACATAACATAACAAAAAAAAATTCTACATAAAATATTACATAGAAATAACAAAAAGTGCATGTACTCCCAAAAAGCGTTGCGATGTCAATTCGCTCCGCTCGGGTAGTCATGTTATATCAACATTCGGGACCGTTGGGTTCGCCCGAAGACCTCAAACCCTGCTTCGTGCAGGGGCACCCGTGGCTAGTCAAATGGGGCAATCAATGCCTCACATGATTGGGCACAAACTGTGGACCTTCGCGTGTTTGCTTCGCGCCTATCTTTAAGTATGGGTCGATCACCCTCTCACTTATGGAGCTGTTGGATTCAGAATGAAACTTGAACATCAAACATCTTCAATCATCTCGAGAAGTGGACGTTTTTCCCAATATATTGGGCTTTTGCAACTCGCTTCACCTCGGTTATGCCCAGTAATGTTGCTAAGTGCTTGGGGACCAATAACCTTGAGAAACGAACATTTTTCAAGGTTACCCACATGATGTTTGAGGTCCATTCTGAATGCAACGAACTAGTCAGTGATGCCTTGGGCCTCTTCAGATCTCTTTTGTCTTTAGCATTCGATCATTAGGGATTGGATATTAAAGAGGGGCATCTTTAGACACTCAAATTTAGCTCAAGGCCCGATCGAAACATACTTCGAGAGAGGCACACCCCCGAGCTTTCGATAGCTTCTCCCCTACCCTTAGAAAACTTCCCAAACCCCTAGGAACTGGCCCTAAACCCTTAGGAATTACCCTCAACCTTTAGAAACCTCCCTGAAACCCTTAGTTAACCCTCCCGGGCAGTGATTAGAGAGAGATGAAGTAGTGCTAGCAAGAACCTCTACTGAGACTAAATCTTATACCATTAAAAAGTAGAGGTTCTCAGCTTTCCAACAAGCCAAAGATCACCTAAATCCAAGTTGTACGTCAAAAGTTACGGTAATCCGAGCAAGGCCCGAAAACCACACTTAGCTAGGGCATATGTGGCGGATGTATTATATGCACCAAGCCATTTTTTCCCAGAAATGGCTTGGCGCATCTAATACTTGCGCTAAGTACAAGTGGGACCCACCTCAGGCTCTGGACTTCCAGACATTGTAGCTATGCTTGGCGCATCTAATACATGCGTCAGGCTTAACTACTGTAACTGATAGTTTTTTGCTCGAAAATGGGTTTTGGGGTTTGATTTGTTGACCATCTCAAAGTTTGGGATGGGTTTCATTAGGATTGTTACACCCATGTTTACCCTATTTGTAACCCTCTAGTCATTTGAAACCTCACCCTATCATCCACCATTGAAGCCCCTTGCCCACATTTCTAAGCTTCCAAAATCTTAGAAAACCTTAGATTAGGAGATTACCTAATTGCTAATCCCAATTAGCCTCTAATCACCCTCCTAGCCTACCATTTTCCTATAAATAGAGAACCCCCCCCCCCCTTGGATTAAGGATCTTGAAAATTTTTCCAAAAGAGACAAAAGAGTAAGAAAGCTTTCCTCCCCTTTGGTGCACCATTTCCCATAGAAATTCTAGAATTCTAAAACCTCTTTTGAGCCCTATATTCCACCATAGATCCCTTAGTTTAGGTGTGAGCTACCCCTTAGCTAGCAAGCTTTAGAGGTTAGAACCCACCATTCTATCATCAAGCCATCGGAAGCTTCTCAAGTGCACCTATGCGAAGGTCCACAGCGGTGCTACAAGGGCCCGAGAGCTCCGACTCTCCCCTCTATTCCTCTACCTTCTTAGCTTTTGCTCTATCCTTAGATATGTGTCGTTACACCACCAAAATCTCGGTAGGAACGGAGGGCACAAATAGGATCTTAGTGCCTTTGGGCAAGAGTAAGTGCTCTTTTTATTTTCATTTTTATTTTATCTTTGGCCATAAGTAGAGACCTCTTTAGAGCGGGTTGATCGGGTGCCTAACACCTTCCCGACAGATAACCGAAGCCCCTACCCAAGAGCCTTTGGCGTAGACCGGTGAATCAGAGTCACATTTTTGGCACTTTGATGCTCATAAAATTGATCTAGGTTTCCCGGGACAACTAAAGCTCCTGGTGATGACTCTATACGATTGAGAGGGTGAGCATCATCGCGATGGGATCGTCGAAAATCCCACGATTGCACACATATTATTCAACTTATCCCCGGCAACGGCGCCAAAAACTTGATGTCGCTCCAAGTGTGCCATAATTGTGTGCATTATGAATCAAAAATTAAAGAATTAAAGAATGCTAGGTTATATGGATGTTAACTTATGAAAGGGATATCAGCACATTGGGGCTAACACTGGCCTGCAAGATCAGGGCCAATTGTAGCAAGTTTTAAATGTAAGTGAGTAAAAGATCGTCCACAGGGAATTGATTTAAAATTTAAGATAAACCTCCAGATCTGAGCTACCAGATCTGGCCTCTGATCCTATCTACAAAGCACATAAGATGGGAGGTTGAATTTGTCACGTTTAACTATAAGCAAATAAAGAAAAGAACTAACTACATGATCCAGATCCGAGTTGGGGAGATGTTTAAAATAAGACAAATGCAGAAATAATAGCTTCATGTACTTTAGCCTCTGAATTTTAATGGAGAATCTGTAGTTCAACAGAGCAGATTCAATCTTCATCTGGCTACCAGCACAGATGTAAGAGAAATAAATCCGAATTAAGGAATAGGTTTAGACTTATGGCCAATAGTTGTGGCCTATTCTTTAGTTCAGAACATGAACATCACTGTAAATGCTGCTAGAATTAGGTTACCAACGCTAATTCGCACAGGGGTGATGAATTAAGGGAAGTTGCATGCGGATGAGTGAATCTAAAGAAGTCTAATGCACTAAGGTGAACATTCAGAACCCTCGACATGACTCCAATGGAGAAGACACAAATTACAGCAACCTTTTAAAATCCAAAATTACAATTACAAACCACGGCTTTAGAAAGCCCTCGGGCTTACGTCGAGCTTCTTAGAGAGCCCTCGGACTTACGCCTTGAATCCGAACTTGGAAGTACAAATCACTCACAATGGCTCTCAAAGGTAAACTACAAGAAGGGATTACAGGGGTTCGGATAAGCTATATCCGGACCGAATGAGGGAAACAGAGATGAAAACTCTAAAACTGGATGCCTCAATTGGGCAAATGTCTTGTCTATTTAAAGCTTTCCCTAGAGCCTGCACAGGGGTGAAGTGACCAATCAGAAGAGTTCAGATCTGGATTGCCCAATGGTCATGTTGAGCACGGGATCCAGACTGCTCGCCAATGAAAATGCTCACGATCTGGTTTAGCCAATCGTTAGAAGCATCAATTCGCTATGGGAATTCAAAGTTTGTTTGAGCTTCTAGAAGTTCCCGCCAAGTGATTTCATCTTTGGGTTTTCACGCATGGAATATGCCTTTGGTTTGTGCTTGGAATCTTCCTAATGTCTTTGGGCTTTTAATTACATTGCGCGTGCGAGTTCTTGAAATGCCCTTCAAAGTGGTGTAAATCCCGAGATGCCATTTACAGAGTTTAAGGGTCTTTTCAAAAGTAGTTTGGCTCAGAAGTTCTTTTCGCATAAAGCATTTTGGCTTGAAGTTCTTTTCGCAAAAGCATCTTGGCTTGGAAGTTCTTTTCGCAAAGGACTTTGGCTTGAAGTTCTTTTCGCAAGGACTTTGGCTCAAGTTCTTTTCGCAAAGGACTTCTCTTCTTTTCGCAGAGGTAAATCTTCTATTAGGAGTGTTTTCTTCTTTTACAAAGTTCAAGGTTCTTTGTAATAGTAAAAGTTCTTGAATTGGACTCTAGGCTCCCATTCTTCTTGCGAATGGCTCTCTCTCTTTTTCGTGTCTTTATCGCTTCTTTTTAGACCCTTTTTAGCCATTCTTTGAGGTTGTTTCTTCAATCCATCTTTCACTTGACATGAGTTGTCACTTTTGATCATTTTAGGATGCTTTTCGGACTTGGACCTCTAATTGGTTAGTGTAAAATGCACACTAAAGCACTTATTTAGTCTTCTCAAGGGTCTTTCAAAGCTCATGTTTAGGGGTAAAAATGGTATTTTCACTACTTAACACACCCCAAACCTAAGCTTTGCTAGTCCCTCGAGCAAAGAAACATAAAAGCAAAATAAAGAGCCACTTTTGTAGGAAGCACAGTGCATTTAGCATATGCAACAAGCCTTTTAAACCCCTAGGTGATCCCTAGAGGAGGAGTGAAGTCTCTGAGGGTTTTCGTGAAGGTACCCACAAACTTCTCCATGAAGTTAACATCAAGCAATATTATCAAATGAGCAATCAAGGAGCAGTTAGTTACTCTTGAATCAATGATGAAACAGTAAAATTTGATTATTGTTTGCACAGGATTTAAACATTTATAAACCTCATGAATGTTTCAATATTTCCAATCTGTGAACAGTCATAGAAACTCATACAAATGTGCCAAAGTAAGCTCATCCTATGGATAAAAATTAGGTTATAAGTCATACTTAAGGTGCTCAAGTTCCAACCCAAACACTCACTGGGTATACTCTCATCGTTGTTTTTGTTGAGGGTTCATTTTCACTCAAGCTCAAGAGCGTTACATCTCCCAAATGGATCTGTAAGCATGAGCATAGGCATGATTCTTAGGCAATGGCATCATTGACATCTCCTCACCATAGATTAGGTCACTTCTTATCTCCACATGACTGACTCACTCAACTTTGGATCACAAGGGCTTTTAATCTAGGTTTGTTTGTATGGCTTATGGAGTGAAGTTTCAAGGAAAGGCGGTTTGAACAGAGGTTTGAATTTGAGAACTCGGGAAGTGCAGGAGATGGTTCATGACTCCACTTTTGAGTTTAGCTTCTTTCTTCTTCTTTTCGAGATTCTCACATTCACGTGATCAGTTCTTTCTTTGATCTTGAATTTTCAACATAAAGTCCCTTTTTGCCTTTTTGCTTGCAACTTTTTCACATTGTTTGTCTCTTCTTTTCTCCACCATATTGTTTTTTGAGGTATTTTCTCTTCATTTTCTTGATGTTGCCAAATGGTCCATCTTGATTCTTTCTCCTTTACCTCCAATTCTCGAGTGAGGGAAGGCTGAATTGGTTCCATAGGTTCAAAAAGTACTTTTGAGTATTTTGATGAAGAATTGTAGGATTCTACTCAAATGGGGTACAAACAGGGCAGATTTTTCTTGGTTGGTTCATAGGTTCAAGTTTGTCCAAAGAAGGCCTTGATCTTTTCCTCGATTTGAGTGAGTCGTTACTTGTTTTAATTTGAGTTTCCTAACTTCTAGTGGATCTAATGCCTCACCCAATCCTTTGAATCGAAAAATTGCCTCACCACTCTTCAACAGAGATGGAAAATATATGGGCTCAATTCTCACCGGTTATGGTTTTTCCTTGAGCTTTTAAGTATATCTTTACCTTTTCTCTTCCTTTGACTTGCTAAATGCTGATACTGAGGGTTTTCATGGTGCTAGCATCGTGAAATGTAGAATATTGAAAGGTTTATGATGTCTACATTTGGCAAAGAAATTTTAAATTTTCTAGTTGTCGTGATTCTAAAGTAAATTAATACATTTCCTAATTACTTAGGTGATTCTGCTGCGCCTTATGTTAACTATTCCTAGGCAGACTTGTCTGCCACACCCCAAACCTATGGGGAACAAAGTGTCCTCACCGGTTCAAAGGTGGTGGACAATTATTAGGGAAGACAATGAAACAACAATAATCTGACAGCGATTCTGAAGCACATCGAAAATTTGGATAGAAAATAAAAGGAAAAAGGGAAAGGGAGTAGGGGAGGGGTTGTAAGTTTTTAAATAGGGGAGAACAAAAGCAATGGTTAGGCACTTATAATGAAAAAAATTGCAATAGAATAAAAAGCGAAAATAAGAAAATAAGAAAGAGACAATTGAGAGAATTGGGCTTGTAAACTAGCTACCTCGTGTGGACTAAGTGCAGAAGTGGTGCTAACGAATTTGGTCACCACAGGGAGTTGGGCTTAAAGTAGGGTGGCCGAGGCTGTGGCTGGCTGGTTGAGGCTCCACGCAATTTCCACTTGCAAAGATGCCCACCCACACTTCGTGGCTTGGTTCTCTGTCATGCTCAAGAAGAAGAACTAGCTCGCTCAGTGCTATGGGTTCGTGAGGCAGAATAGGTGCAGTGCGGGGCATGGGCTGGTTCTCCTACTTCCCTCATTCTTCTTAACATGGCCCGACTTGTGGTCCGAGCTTTCTTGCCAAAGTTGTGAGGAGGAGTACCTCAAAGGGCTCTTCCCTATTAATGTCAAACTTGGCTCTTAAGAGGGTGTAATGAGTCTTCCAAAGGGAGGCCAGCAATCTTCATTCCTTTTTACCTTGGCACTCACATCACCATTGCTTTCAGATCGGCATGGGGGCATTGAAGAATTGCCCTTAGAGAAGTGAAAGAGGGCTTCTAAGATGGGGGTTCGCCTCTCTGGTGTGCCCAAGAATATACATAAAACTCCCTCGAGTATGGAATCCATCAAGAGATATTGGGGCAGATCTCTTCTCATTATTGATTGTCGAGAACCCACCATGCCCTGTGTCAAATGGGCGCCATATCTCTGAAAGAGGCAACTTGGGAGCGATCAAGGGTCCATCAGATTGAATTGAAAAGGTATCCCTAGGGCATGTCCAATGTCCTCGCGATCCTGATTAAGTCACAGTTGTCTATAAAATAACTAGGGTTGGCACATCGATGTTCCTCTGTGACTGTGGTGAGGTTCGATACCACGCCTTTGTCATCCTTGGGTAAATTTTCTCGTAATGGAGTGAGGATGGTGCAGGGAAGCCTCCGAGATATCTTAAAGATAGCACGCAAATCGAGGTTTGGAGGAGAAAAGTTTCATCCACCAATAGCTCGGTATGAGCTTACGGGCATCAATGAATGGGTTAGGCAAAACCAAAGGAATGGCTCGAGGCAGCAGGTAAAAGAAGAAAGAAAAACTAAGAATGTAAAAAATCTAAACTATATGCGCAGAAAATAAAATGTAAAAGCGAAGATATGAGCAAGGAAATGGAAAACATGATATACAAATGCAAGAAAAATCAACAAAACAATGCTAGAACTGCTAAATAAAATCTAACAAATAGAAGGATTACTATGCAAATGAAAGGAAACTAATGCTAATAACAGAGAAACAAGAAAAGCAAGGTAAGGGACTGAATACAAAGTTAAAAAGAAAAGAAAAGTGTTGATACAAAACTGAATTTGTGAATGCAAAATAAGAAAACAAAGTTAGAAACTAGCTATACTCACGTAAAAATGACGAAAATCAAGAAACGAGGACACATTAACCTAAGAAAGAAAAAAATTCAGCGATCTAAAAGAATTTGAAACTAAAATTCCTAAAACCGAAAATCTAATGCCAAATGATTCATAAGATTCATAAGATTGACCCCTTTGTTGATGATGGGTATGAAAAAATAATGAAGCATGGGAGCACATATTAAAAGCAGGTTCACACATTTGAGACCCATTTATGATGAAGAAATCAAGGAAAATAAAATTAGTGAGTCCATTGAATATACAAAGCATTTATGATCCACTACTCATAATCCTACATGATTCCTAAAAAAAAAAATGATCTCGAGTCCGGATGGGAAAAGTGGATGCAAATGGAGAAAAGCATTATCCTAAGATATCTATATTGTTTTTATAATTTTCTAATTTTATTATACTTTTTTTTTTACTTGTTTTGATCAGCCGGGCTCAACAAGAGCCCTTATTTACTCTCGAAAATAATGAGAAACAACTCAAAGATTTTCTATTTGTGTTTTCATTTTTTTTATTTTGTATTTGGTTTTGTAAAAAAATCAAAGATGCCTAAAAGGCAATGAAATTATAATCAAAACAAACATTAAACATGAAATACTGCTGGTTCTCAAGAATTTAAAAATAGAAAATGAATGCAAAGGAGAAGGGATGCAAACTCAAGCGATCTGCTCGACTTTTGGTCCAGATGCTTCCTTGTTGAGCTGCTCCGGATCGCAAACATCCAAAAACTGCATACCTTATTCAAGTATTGACAAAATAAAAAGAAAAACTCGTTCTTGCGCCAAATTTGACAAAAAGACAAAAGAGTGGCAAGACATTTATTCAAATAACTAGAAGGCAAAAGAATAAAAACTTCAAAAATAAAAAAAATTTCATGAAGAAAATGTTTTCTATACAAAATCAGAGACATTTAATCAAGCACTTGGAATGCAAAGTGCGTTTAAAGAAAAATTAAAAAATCAAATCTACAAAATAGAAAAAAACTTAGGTCTACCAATTTTAGAACAAACTTCTAACAGCGGCCAAAAACTTGTTGTCGCTCCAAGTGTGCCATAATTGTGTGCATTATGAATCAAAATTAAAGAATTAAAGAATGCTAGGTTATATGGATGTTAACTTATGAAAGGGATATCAGCACATTGGGGCTAACACTGGCCTGCAAGATCAGGGCCAATTGTAGCAAGTTTTAAATGTAAGTGAGTAAAAGATCGTCCACAGGGAATTGATTTAAAATTTAAGATAGACCTCCAGATCTGAGCTACCAGATCTGGCCTCTGATCCTATCTACAAAGCACATAAGATGGGAGGTTGAATTTGTCACGACTAACTATAAGCAAATAAAGAAAACAACTAACTACATGATCCAGATCCGAGTTGGGGAGATGTTTAAAATAAGACAAATGCGAAATAATAGCTTCATGTACTTTAGCCTCTGAATTTTAATGGAGAATCAGAGTTCAACAGAGCAGATTCAATCTTCATCGCTACCAAAGACAGATGTAAGAGAAATAAATCGAATTAAGGAATAGGTTTAGACTTATGGCCAATAGTTGTGGCCTATTCTTTAGTTCGAACATGAACATCATCGTAAATCTGCTAGAATTAGGTTACCAACGCTAATTCACAGGGTGATGAATTAAGGAAGTTGCATGCGGATGAGTGAATCTAAAGAAGTCTAATGCACTAAGGTGAACATTCGTAACCCTCGACATGACTCCAATGGAGAAGACACAAATTACAGAACCTTTTAAAATCCAAAATTACAATTACAGAGCACGGTTTAGAGAGCCCTCGGACTTACAGTCGAGCTTCTTAGAGAGCCCTCGGACTTGATCTTGAATCCGAACTTGGAAGTACAAATCACTCACAATGGCTCTCAAAGGTAAACTACAAGAAGGATTACAGGGTTCGGATAAGCTATCTGACCGAATGAGGGAAACAGATGAAAACTCTAAAATCTGGATGCCTCAATTGGGCAAATGTCTCAATTTATAGCTTTCTATCCTCTATCACAAAGGCTGAATTGACCAATCGAAGTGCTCGGATCTGGATTGCCCAATGGCTTGAGCACGGGGATCCAGATCTGTCGCCAATGAAAATGCTCGATCTGGTTTAGCCAATCAGCGTTAGAAGCATCAATTGTTATGGGAATTCAAAAGTTTGTTTGAGCTTCTAGAAGTTCCCGCCAAGTGATTTCATCTTTGGGTTTTCACGTGGAATATGCCTTTGGTTTGTGCTTGGAATCTTCTGAATGTCTTTGGGCTTTAATTACATTGGGGCGTTGCAGAGTTTTGAAATGCCCTTCAAAGTGGTCAGAAATCCTCAAAGATGCCATTTCGCAGAGTTTAAGGGTCTTTTCGAAAGTAGTTTGGCTCGGAAGTTCTTTTCGAAAGCATTTTGGCTTCGAAGTTCTTTCGCAAAAGCATCTTGGCTTCGAAGTTCTTCCTCAAAGGACTTTGGCTTCAGAAGTTCTTTTCGCAAAGGACTTTGGCTTCAGAAGTTCTTTTCGCAAAGGACTTCTCTTCTTTTCGCAGAGGTAAATCTTCTATTCGAGGAGTGTTTTCTTCTTTTCGCAAAGTTCAAGGTTCTTTGCGAATAGTAAAAGTTCTTTGCGAATTGGACTCTAGGCTCCCATTCTTCTTTGCGAATGGCTCTCTCTCTTTTTTTCAGGTCTTTGTCTGCTCTTTTAGACCCTTTTTAGCCATTGCTGAGGTTGTTTCTTCAATCCATCTTTCAGCTTGACATGAGTTGTCAGCTTTTTGATCATTTTAGGATGCTTTTCGGACTTGGACCTGTCTAATTGGTTAGCTGTAAAATGCACACTAAAGCACTTATTTAGTCTTCTCAAGGGTCTTTCAAAGCTCATGTTTAGGGGTAAAAAATGGTATTTTTCACTACTTAACACCCCCCCCCCTTGGATTAAGGATCTTGAAAATTTTTCCAAAAGAGACAAAAGAGTAAGAAAGCTTTCCTCCCCTTTGGTGCACCATTTCCCATAGAAATTCTAGAATTCTAAAACCTCTTTTGAGCCCTATATTCCACCATAGATCCCTTAGTTTAGGTGTGAGCTACCCCTTAGCTAGCAAACTTTAGAGGTTAGAACCCACCATTCTATCATCAAGCCATCGGAAGCTTCTCAAGTGCACCTATGCGAAGGTCCACAGCGGTGCTACAAGGGCCCGAGAGCTCCGACTCTCCCCTCTATTCCTCTACCTTCTTAGCTTTTGCTCTATCCTTAGATTTGTGTCGTTACACCACCAAAATCTCGGTAGGAACGGAGGGCACAAATAGGATCTTAGTGCCTTTGGGCAAGAGTAAGTGCTCTTTTTATTTTCATTTTTATTTTATCTTTGGCCATAAGTAGAGACCTCTTTAGAGCGGGTTGATCGGGTGCCTAACACCTTCCCGACAGATAACCGAAGCCCCTACCCAAGAGCCTTTGGCGTAGACCGGTGAATCAGAGTCACATTTTTGGCACTTTGATGCTCATAAAATTGATCTAGGTTTCCCGGGACACCTAAAGCTCCTGGTGATGACTCTATACGATTGAGAGGGTGAGCATCATCGCGATGGGATCGTCGAAAATCCCACGATTGCACACATATTATTCAACTTGTCTAACTGGAGCTACATTGATAGTACTAAGAGTTCTCTTGCTTAAATAAATGGTGCACATGTGGTACACCTAGTTCATCAATTGAGCTAAGCAGGTGGCAGATCTATATTTATGTAAGGCAGAGACTTGAATTCATGCTTATTTGAGGCTTCTAACCACTTGATCAAAGCACTTACTGTGCCTCAATGTGGAGTGTTTATCCATCCATTTGAAGGCTTATATAGGCCCTTGTTTAGATGGCGAAATCATTTAATGGCAAAAATGCCTAGATTCATCTATTATCTATACCTCTGGTCAATGGTTCCACTTGTTACAAAATCAATGAAAAAGTGTTGTATGCAAGGTGTCAAAATCGGTATTGGACTCGGGTATTGGTCCATGGAGGACCGATACGACTCGACCGATATGTATCGGTTGATACCAATATGTATCAGCCGATACCAATAGGTATCGGCCTTTTTTTTTTTTTTTAAATGAAGAAGAAAATAGAGGAATTGGCCGAGACATCCGATCATGTCGCTCGATGAAATGCACAATGCATATGCAAATGTAACAACCCGGATTTTTAGATTTTATTTTAACGGTGTTAGATGACGCACCACACTATGTACTGTGCTAACGCTCCACATCAGAATCGAAACCCACCTCTTGAAATAGAAAATTTCTAATTTTTCCTATATCAAAATTAGACTTATTGCGAAGTGCTCGTCAATACGATTCCAACGATATATAATTTGACGACTTCTGATAAGAATATAAAAAGTTATATCCATTTTAACTGATCAAGCAAGTCAAAGGATATAATTGTAATTTCGGGAGAGAAACACCAATTGGTTTGGTGCTTATGCAAAACGCTGGAACGAAACCTTTTCTCAAGCTATCCAAGTTACGTATGAATTCTTATTCCGTGTAAAAATCTCCTATTCTATTAAATCTCCCACGAAAAGTGTTAATTAGAGTTGACATAAAATTTTATACCATTATAAATAAAACTTTAAAAGCTCTCTACTCTCTATAATCAAAAATCATTCTCTCTGAAGACCTAGACGAACCGGCGCCTTGGGAATCGACCTTTTCAACCCGAATCGCTGTTGATCTTCCGTTCACGCTTCAAGAGGTGTGTACCCATCAATCCATCTTGTTCTTCTCAGATTCCGTCGCGTAGGATGCGTTCGATCGCGCATCGACGGGTTTAAAAATCTTATTTAAATCCAAATATCTCATAAATTAATAGATCTATATATTTAATATATGCTTTCCCTTGAAAGTTATATATTTTGTAAATTGGGTTTATATGTTATTTCTCTTTTCTTTTCAAAAATTCCTTTTGTTTGAGCCATTAATATTTTACCTTATATTAGGTCTGTATATTTAATATGTTTACTTCTTTTTTTATGTCTGTAAAATTAATTAAATTTTAATAATTATAAATTTGATAGATTAACTTAATTGGCATAATATCATATTAATATTATTTATTTGTAAATCTATATAGTATAAATTTATCCTTCTATTAAGACTATAATAATATATATTATTGTTGCAAGTTTATATTATTATTTATTTAAAATTAATTAAGCCCAAAAAATTAAATTATATTTTTATTTTATTTAAATAAATAATAGATTGCACCAACTTAAAGTTTCGGGTCCGAACTTGCGGCTACGAACCCGAATTCACGTCCATGAACCCGACCTCGCGACCATTAATGCACCTGTCCCAATATTTTGGTCATAAATGTTTACTCCGACCTCGGATTAATGCGATTCTTGAGGCATTGGAAAGAAGACAGCGAGCTTTACAACCTTATGTGAAATAGCCATTTCACGAATCTGACTTTTTAGAGGTCAAAATAGAGCAACAAGTCAGGTTCAATTTTGAATGAATCAATGCTATTCGAATTTAAGATTAATTTCTAATTCTCATGACCAAAGTTTCTGTGTATATTATATCTTAAGGTCTTTCGATCGATGGTCATGATAAATTATAACTTAATATGTATAAATACTATTTAATTTAATTATCTAATTATTATATACATATATCTCAATTTTATCGCTTCAACGCGACCTCTTCGATAATACAAAGTGTTAGAACTTCGATGCCTTTATGAAACCGAACTCTGACCTTTACGATTATCGAAATCATACTTATAACTCTATTCTATAATTATATTGGTGTGGTATGTAAATAAATATAAGTATAAGCATAATCAAAATCTAAGTATAAATCATTCTGTATGTGTGATACTTTTGTATTTGTAACTTAATCAATTTATACAAGTTAAGAATATGTTAGATCATGAGTACGAGAGTGTATGATATCATGCCTACGCTTGGGCGTGGTGATTCACTGAGATGGTATCGAAGCGAGGAATACACCGTATTCACATGCCTTACAACTCATGGTGGAATGGGACCTATGACGAGTCGGGTGAGTGTGAATTCAGTGTAACTTCATACACGGTGGCATATACAGTGATCCTATCACCCCGAGTTTTAATACGAGAGGATAAGATATGAGAATCGGGCTTTGGGCCTTAACTGTGCTGAGGTTTCTTTTACGTTTACGTGAAACTCGGTATATTGGCGTCCATGTACGGATGCAACACCTCTATGGTAGTATAAACTATCACACGAAGTACATCCAGGTTACTACGGAACCTTTTTCTTGGGAAGCGTGAATTAGGAAGGTTGTCTCACTATAATTTGTCATAGTATTAAGTATAAGAGTATGATAAGATATGAGTATGAGATAAGATAAGTTATGATACGAGTACGATAATAAGACATCGCTGTGTAGGCCAGCAAAAGATAAAGAACTTAAGTCTCTGTACGTGCCGTTCCTTGCATAGCCACCGTAAGGGCAACAACGTCTTTCAGCCAAGACGGATCTCTGGGAGAGATTATGAGTATGAGTGCGTTATTGTAAAGACCCGTATTTTGAACCCGAGTTAGACTGACCCTGTGTGTGTATTCGGCTCGGCAACCGACGTCCCCATTTGTTTTGGATTTTTATCTAGATGTGATTGTGCGGACAGATTTTAATTTAGAGCCCATTTGGACCCTCGTGCGAAAGTTGTGCACCGACCTCGGTGTAGCCGCTCAACACCGGACTTGAGTTTTAAAATTAGAAGTGTATAATACATAAGATGTGTGTGTGTGTTTTACTTTATGAGCAATCCTATTATAAGAAGGAATTGCATTCCCGTATTATACTAGGTTTTGTTAAGAGAGGATAGTTACCCAACCGTGTGAAACTCCTTCTTCTCTCTTCTTCAATCATCGTAGGAGATCGGTTTAGAAAACCTCCTTCTCTAGAACCCTCTTTGTTGAAAACACTTAAACCTTAGAAAGAACTTGAATCAACCTTGGATTCGTAGTTGGCTATTGGGAGAGGTTGAGATCATTGGGGGTGTATTGGAGTTGTCTCTGTGAACTCGTGGGATCGATCGCGGCGCGAATCGTTGAGGAAACCCGTCGGTTTTTATCATCGCTCGAGCAAGGTATCACCGAACTCCAACATTGCCTTAGTATTTTAGTCATAACTTTTTATTTCGAACTCCAATTAAGACGATTCCTTTTGCGTTAGAAAGCTAATAGAAAAATCTAAAACTTTTATGTTTTAACCAACTCATGAATCAATCGTCTTGATAGTCAAAAAAATATGCGAATGTTACATCAAATCGCTCGAGCGAGCTATTATCATCGCTCGAGCGAGGTATCACCGAACTCCAGCATTGCCTTAGTATTTTAGTCATACATTTTTATCGCGAACTCCGATTGAGACGATTCTTTTTGCGTTGGAAAGCTAATATAAAAATCTACAACTTTTATGTTTTGACCAACACATTAATCAATCGTCTTGAGAGTCCAAAAAATATGAGAATGTTACATCAAATTCTAGGATTGGCGCAACTTGCCTGTTTTGACTTGTTTTTGAGGAAATGCTTAAATAGGTCTATATTATTAGTAATTAGAGTTTATCTTAATTCATGAACGTATATTGTGATGTAGATTGAGGGCGAGAGGCCATCAATAGGACCTTGCTTGACTTCGCATAACTCCGAGTTTTAGGTAGGAGAATCTCATCTTTACAGTATTTTATTTTAATTCGCATGGATATTTTGAATTAAAATCTTTGAACTTGCATATGCCATTGAAATCACATCTGTAAATTGAAATTGATATGAATGACTAAAAATCTAAATCTACATGAATCCTGAAACCTGAATCTGCTTAAGCTCTGAAGATCTGAAATCAAGAACCTGAACTATGTATAAGAGACTTCCATCTGATTATATTAGTATCTGCATTTGTTTTATGATTGACCTGAACGACCCCTCAAAAATTCTTGAACAACTTCCTGGCACAAGTTTCCCTCATTACGCAGGGGCTTGTTGCATCCTGAAAAAGGGTTCATGAACGACGATGGTAGGTAGGGGTTCCCATCGGCTATATTCCTGCTCTCGAGATATAGTTTACTCGGAAGGTATTTTAAGTTGAGGATTAAGTCATGAATTCGAACTTTGCATATAGAAGTTAGAGAAACTAAGACTTTCAAACACTCAGATTCTTGAAACTGCTTTTACACATTTAGAAATAAATCTTACATATGATTTCCGCACCTAAATTCAGCTTTATTATCTCGCTTATATGTTTGACAAGCTATATTCGATATTTGTTTTGAAACCATGTTAGTTAAAGTAAAATGCCGTAGATGTCTTTCTTCTCGAGCTTTGTTGGTTAGCTCACTCACTATATGTCATGTGTTCGTATTGACGTGGCTATTCGTGTCGTGAGATCGATCCCACTACGCGCTCGAGGAAGAGCTTGAGGTTCCTCCTGAGGAGTTTTTCCCAGTATAGAACTTACTAATTTTCTTATTTGTGGTGAGAGTTAGACTTAAATTTGTGGGCCCATTTTAGTTGGATACCATAGTTTTATATTTGACGTTGATTTACATTATGAGTTATGTTTCGATGATGGTCGGCCATCATCGGTGGTTCTTTACTTTTAATTGCTTCCGCATTTATTTTAGCTATGGATATTTATTACGCTTTACTCTGATATGTGCCCTGTTTGTCCGGCTTATCGTTTATTCGATAGGTCCTAGAACCGGCCTTTCCTATACCTGAGGGATTGGAAAAGTCGTCATGGTTTTAGATTCTCTAAGGACCCATGAGAACTAACCGTGACCCGGTACAGTTCGCATCAGAGTCATGTCGTTAGGTCCAGAATCACTAGTACTGTTTGTAATTGTCTTTACAATCAATGTTGACTGATGTTGTGGTGTTCACAATAACATATCAGTATGGCCCCAAGATTTAGAGGCAGAGGTAGAGGTAGGACGGTGCCTTTAGAGGACATTCCTGAAGGTGTCGGTACATCAAGGGGAGTTGCCTTCGCATCCGGTTCTAATGCAGTCCCTATAGGAGCCGGAGTTGATAGAGGTCAGGGTGAAAGAATGGAACAAGTGTTGGAAAGTCCGCCACCAACATTGCTCGGCAGAGCATCTATGGCTCGGCCAGATCGAACCGCCCAAAGAAGCGTAGCTGATTACCGACAACAACAACAATCATCAGGATTTATCGAATTCAGGAGGATGAGACCTCCAAATTTTTCTGGACAGACCGATGGAAGTCAAGGTTGGTTGGATGAGATGGAAAAGATCTTCGAGGTGCTTCGCAGCCGAGAAGGTTAGATGGGCAACCTTCAAACTGGATGGACAGGCTGGACCATGGTGGAAGTCCGTGGCTAGACACCGGGAGCAAAAGTTTTCCAATACTCCTTGGACATGGGCTGAGTTTATCGAGGCGTTCAACGATCAGTACTTTCCCAAGATCGTTAGGAATCAGATGGAAGTTCACCATCGAGTCAAGTCGAGGACAATGTCGGCGTGAGTATGGAGATGAGTTCACGCGACTTTCAAGGTTTGCACCTCAACATGTGGCCACCGATATGATGAAGGCCAGAAAATTTCAGCTGGGTCTTAGGCCGAGTATACAGGAGAGCGTGGCTATGTGGGAAATGGAAACATATGGAGGAGTACTGTCAAAGGCCCTCATAGCAGAGAAAGAAATTCAAAAGCGATTTTTGAGAAGCAGTCAGCCGAACAAGGACAGAGTTGTACAAGGGCAGTCAGGTACTTATGAAAATAAGAGGGCCAAGTTTACAAAGCCGCCAGTGAACCTTACTCAACCTGCATTTTCTAGACCAACATTTTCTTCTGGACCGACCCCTTATCAGAGATTGGCAGCATCATCACCTGTGCAATCCGTACGACCAGCGGGTTCTAATGCTAGTGGAGCTTCAGTGGGACAGGGATCCTCTCGTGCACCATCTTTGACTTCGGTCACTATGTGCCTAAGGTGCGAGGAAACCACACAAGACCGAGGATTGTAGGAGGAACACCGGGCGTGTTTTCGTGGCGCAATCGGACACATAGTTAAGATTGTCCTCAGGAGGACAAGGGAAGAACTAGTTCGGCTTCTACTCAAAGATCGACCCGACCTACTGTTCAAGGTCGAGCTTATGCCGTGATGGCTCAAGAAGCCGAAACGTCGAACGACGTGATCCAAGGTATTATTAAAAGTTGAGATGTCTTCTTATTTTATGTGTTATATATAATTGCTTGATATTTAATAAATTTTGTTAATAAGTTATGGATGAATACACATGCTTAGAAACTTTTAATTGAAACGCTTGTCTAAACTAAGGTACCCTTTTTATGCATCGGGGGAGCGATGTAAGCAAAACCGAAGCGCGAGTGTTGATAGACCCTGGGTCTACAAATTCTTTTGTTACTCCATTGTTCGCTGAGAAGTTGGGAATCATTCCCAAGGCCCTTGATTTCATCTTGGCAGTGTCAATTCCTACGGGCAACTCAGTGAGCACCGATACCATGTGTCAATCAGTGATTGTGATGATCGAAGACCACGAGACAGTGGCTGATTTGATCATTTTGAGCATGGAAGGGTTCGACGTGATACTAGGGATGGATTGGTTATCTACTTACCATGCGAGCGTGGATTGTCTTCGAAGATTGTAACATTCCACCGAAGAGAAAATCTTTTCGATTTTACGGTGTCAAATCTTGTGTGATACCATTTATCTCTGCCATTCGAAAGGCATCGTATGATGAGGGGTTATGGTTATCTGGCCTACTTGCAAGATCATAAGGAGGAGAAGAAAAATATTACAGATATTACGATTGCTTGCGAGTATTCAGATGTTTTTCCTGAAGATCTACCTGGATTACCACCTGACAGGGAGATTGAGTTTGCGATTGAGTTAGTGCTGCATCGAACCAAGATCAAAACTCCGTGTGTCGAATGGCGCTGCAGAATTGAAAGAGTTGAAGGAGCGCTTAGAACTGCTAGATAAGGGCTTTATTAGACCGAGTGTGTCACCACGGGAGCACCGGTTCTATTTGTAAAGAAGAAAGACGGTTCAATGCGACTTTGCATCGATTACGCCTTGACTAAATAAGTTGACAATTAAGAACCGTTATCCACTTCCAAGAATTGATGATCTCGATCGATTACAAGGAGAAAGGTTCTTCTCAAGATCGACTTGAGGTCGGTCGCTACCATCGCTTGAAAGTTAAGTCCAAGACATTTAGAAGACAGTCGTAACCCGATATGGGCACTCGAAGTTCTTGGTCATGCCATTTGGGTTGACAAATGCACTCGCGTCATTTATGGACTTGATGAACCGGATATTCAAGTCACATTTGGACAAGTCTGTAGTAGTTTTTGTAGATGACATCCTCATCTATTCAAAGACGCGAGAAGAACATGAGCAACATCGTGAGTGGCTCTACAAACCCTTAGAGACCATCGATTATATGCAAAACTTAGTAAGTGTGAGTTTTGGCTTGAGCGAGTCGATTTCCTAGGCCATGTTATCTACGAGACCGGTATTACAGTTGACCCAAGATTGAGTCGTGATGAATTGGGAACAGAAAGACCGTTCTGAGGTTCGTAGTTTCCTCGGTTTGGCGGGGATACTCTGAAGGTTTGTGGAGGGCTTCTCCAAGATATCGGTCCTCTTACACAACTTACGAAGAAGAATACTAAATTTGATTGGATGAGCGGTGTGAGCAAAGTTTTCGTGAACTCAAGAAACGATTGACTCATCGCCGATTTGCTATACCATCAGTGGGAGGCTTTGCAATATACAAATGATGCATCATATGGGGGTTTAGGGTGCTTAACGAATGAGAGAGTCATTGCTTATGGGTCTAGACAATTTGAAAGACCATGAGAAGAATTACCCGCGCATGATCTTGAGTTGGTAGCGATGATTTTTGCTCAAGATCCGGAGGCATTACCTTTATGGGGAGACCTTCGATATATTTACCGATCATAAGAGCCTCAAGTATCTCTTCTCACAAAAGGAGTTGAATATGAGAGGCGTCGATGGATGGAGTTCTTAAAAATTATGATTGTACCATCCAAGACCACCGGGAAAGCAAACGTAGTGGCGTATGCTGTTAAGTCGAAAGTTCTCTTTATCACATCTCACCACAAGGGTGCGACGATGGCATCTTTTGGAAGATATGGCTCTAAATAGCATGAGATTTGGCGAAAAGGTTCAGTGCATTAATGTCTACGCTCGGTAATTCGTTCGACCTCTCTATGAGAACATTCGCGAGACTTCGATGACGGATGATGAACTTATGGCTATCAGACGGGATGTGATTGGGGAAGCAAAATAGATTTTTCTATCAAAGATGATGGCACTTTGTTGTTTAGAAACCGGTATGCGTACCAACTAGTAACCGAGCCGGACACTATTTTGGAAGAGGCTCATAAGTCTATATACGCTATTCACCTGGCAGTACCAAGATGTACCAGACTTAAAGAAAAGCTTCGTGGATAGGTTTAAAGAAAGATGTCATTGTATGTCTCGAGATGTCTTGTGTCGCCAAGTAAAGGCGGATCATCGAATCCGGCGGGGCTAAACCACTACCGATACCTGAGTGGAAATGGGAGGCCATTTCTATGGACTTTATTTTGGGATTGCCAAGAACATTAAGAAAATACAATGTCATCTGGGTCATTGTGGATCGATTGACTAAGTCCGCACACTTCCTTCCTTATAATACGTCGTATATCGCCAACAAGCTCGCAGAATTATACATCAAGGAGATAGTTAGGCTGCATGGTATACCGGTCAGTATCGTATCCGATAGAGACCCGATGTACACATCTCAGTTTTGGCAACGATTTCAAGAAGGAATGGGCTCTAGGCTCGATTATAGTACAACATTCCATCCTCAGACCGATGGGCAGACTGAGAGGGTGAATCAGATTATAGAAGATATGTTACGTGCTTGCATGTTGGATTTTCAGGGGTCATGGGACCAACATTTATCGCTGATCGAGTTCGCCGACAATAACGATTAGCTAAGCATCGGCATGGCACCCTCGAGCTTTGTATGGGACGAGGTGCGTGTCTCCGCTTAATTGGGAAGAAGTGGGTGAGAAACTCATTTTAGGTCCCGAGATCGTGGAGAATACAACCAAGACAGTTCGGTTAATCCGTGAGAGACTACGAATTGCTCAAAGTCGTCAGAAGAGCTACGCTGATCTGAAAAGAAACCATGTTGAGTTTAAGGTGGGAGATAACGTATTTGTCAAAATCTCTCCTACAAAAGGCGTGATGCATTTTGGGAAGCGTGGGTCGAGTCCGCGCTATGTTGGACCTTTCGAGGTATTGGGCCGAGTCGGCGAGGTTTCCTATCGAGTAGCCTTGCCACCGCAGCTATCGGAAATGCACAACGTGTTTCATGTGTCCATGTTACGAAGAAATGTTAAGGACCCGACTCACGTATTGGACTACCAGCCCATTGAGCTCCAAGAAGACCTATCCTTGGTTGAGGAACTGATACGAATCTTGGATCGTAAAGAACAAATCTTACGGACAAAGAACATTCCCTTAGTACTCGTGAAGTGGCGGAACCATTCTTCAGAGGAAGCCACATGGGAGCGTAAAGCGGAGATTTGCGAGCAATTTCCACAACTTTTCGAGTGAAGGTATATTGTAAACTATAGTTATGTAAGAAAACCATACGTACCTTTAAATTATTGAATTTGCTTTAAAAAAAAAAAAAAAAAAAAGGAGAATTTCTTCAAATTCTTCAATATTAAATTGGTTCATAACATCGATGCTTTACATATATATCTATAACGATCACACAATAAAATCTTAAATGTCATATTTATTCATTCTCGGTTAGAACCGTATGTCTGTTGGAACCCGTGTCATCAGTTAGAACATGTTACCAGGCACGTGATCATGCTTTTGAATAAGTGTTCGATTCTGACATCTGAAATTTCTGCTCAAATAATTACCAAAAGGGTGAGGTAGGTGTGTGTGCTAGGTTTGTGTCATGGTGAAGTATATTTCCAGGCACGTGACACTTGGGAAGGTATGCATCCATGTACGGATGCAATCCTCTATGGCGATATGGGATGCCACACGCAAAGACATCCAGTTACTACGGATCCCGACCCTTGAAAGCGTGCTTGGTGAAGCCTACATTCGACCAAAGTTCTTTGACTTTAGACTGCTTTTGATTTTGCTTTATCGTGTTAGGATAAGGACTTACCGCAGATTCGGTTTAGTTATCCGTATATTTTCGAGGACGAAAATTCCTAAGGAGGGTAGAATGTAAAGACCCGTATTTTGAACCCGAGTTAGACGACCCTGTGTGTATTATTCGCCGCAAACGTCACCATTTGTTTTGGATTTTATCTAGATGTGATTGTGCGGACAGATTTTAATTTAGAGCCCATTTGGACCCTCGTATAAAGTTGTGCACCGACCTCGGTAGCCGCTCAACACCGGACTTGAGTTTTAAAATTAGAAGTGTATAATACATAAGATGTGTGTGTGTGTTTTACTTTGTGAGCAATCCTATTATAAGAAGGAATTGCATTCCCGTATTATACTAGGTTTTGTTAAGAGATGATAGTTACCCAGCCGTGTGAAACTCCTTCTCTCTTCTTCAATCATCGTAGGAGATCGGTTTAGAAAACCCCCTTCTCTAGAACCCTCTTTGTTGAAAATACTTAAACCTTAGAAAGAACTTGAATCAACCTTGGATTCGTAGTTGGCTATTGGGAGAGGTTGAGATCATTGGGGGCGTGTTGGAGTTGTCTCTGTGAACTCGTGGGATCGATCGCGGCGCGAATCGTTGAGGAAACCCGTCGGTTTTTATCATCGCTCGAGCGAGGTATCACCGAACTCCGACATTACCTTAGTATTTTAGTCATAACTTTGTATCCCGAACTCCGATTAAGACGATTCTTTTTGCGTTGGAAAGCTAATAGAAACATCTACAACTTTTATGTTTTGACTAACTCATGAATCAATCGTCTTGATGGTCAACAAAATATGAGAATGTTACGTCAAATCGCTCAAGCGAGCTATTATCATCGCTCGAGCGAGGTATCACCGAACTCTGATATTACCTTAGTATTTTAGTCATACCTTTTTATCTCGAACTCCGATTGAGACAATTCTTTTTGCGTTGGAAAGCTAATATAAAAATCTACAACTTTCATGTTTTGCCCAATATATGAATCAATCGTCCTGATAGTCAAAAAAATATGAGAATGTTACATCAAATTCTAGGATTGGCGCAACTTGCCTGTTTTGACTTGTTTTTGAGGAAACGCTTAAATAGGTCTATATTATTAGTAATTAGAGTTTATCTTAATGCATGAACGTATATTGTGATGTAGATTGAGGGCGAGAGGCCATCAATAGGACCTTGCTTGACTTCGCATAACTCCGAGTTTTAGGTAGGAGAATCTCATCTTTACAGTATTTTATTTTAATTCGCATGGATATTTTGAATTAAAATCTTTGAACTTGCATATGCCATTGAAATCACATCTGTAAATTGAAATTGATATGAATGACTAAAAATCTAAATCTACATGAATCTCAAACTCGAATCGCTTAAGCTCAAGATCCAAATCAAGAACGAACTATGTATAAGAGACTTCCATCCGATTATATTAGTATACGCATTTGTTTTATGATTGACTTGAACGACCCCTCAAAAATTCCTGAACAACTTCCTGGCACAAGTTTCCCTCATTACGCAGAGGCTTGTTGCATCCTGAAAAAGGGTTCATGAACGACGATGGTAGGTAGGGGTTCCCATCGGCTATATTCCTGCTCTCGAGATATAGTTTACTCGGGAGGTATTTTAAGTTGAGGATTAAGTCATGAATTCTTGAACTTTGCATATAGAAGTTAGAGAAACTAAGACACATCAAACACCGTGATTCGTTTTGAAACTGTTTCACACATTTAGAAATAAATCTTACATATGATTTCGCACCTAAATTAGGTTTATTATCTGCTTATATGTTTGACAAGCTATATTCGATATTTGTTTTGAAACCATGTTAGTTAAAGTAAAATACCGTAGATGTCTTTCTTCATCGAGCTTTGTTGGTTAGCTCACTCACTATATATCGTGTTCGTATTGACGTGGCTATTCGTGGTCGTGAGACCGATCCACGAGGAAGAGCTTGAGGTTCCTCCTGAAGAGTTTTTCCCAGTATAGAACTTACTAATTTTCTTATTTGTGGTGAGAGTTAGACTTGAATTTGTGGGCCCATTTTAGTTGGATACCATAGTTTTATATTTGACGTTGATTTCTGTTATGAGCCATGTTTCGATGATGGTCGGCCATCATCGGTGGTTCTTTACTTTTAATTGCTTCCACATTTATTTTAGCTATGGATATTTATTGCGCTTTACTCTGATATGTGCCCTGTTTGTCCGGCTTATCGTTTATTCGATAGGTTGGCGAACCGGCCTTTCCTATACCTGAGGGATTGGAAAAGTCGGGTCGTCACAGTTATGAGTGAGTTTGGCCATTATGTCTCCCCATTGGCTGACTGGTGGAGTATGAGTATGACACGAGGGCGTTATAATATGGTGGTATGATACTATGTTGACCCTCCCATAGTAGCTCGAGCAGCGACTCTGGCACAGGTCATTTAGGATTTCACTAGTATGTTAGTTACGCTCATGCGATGTACAGACGTATATGCGAGAATGATAATAAGACATGATATAATATGTTATGAGATATGGTAAGGTACGTTAGGATACGAGTGTCTAGATCATAGTCTTGCATTTATGATATGATATGAGTTTTATGATATGCACATGATTTTGTCTTCCTTTTGTTATCTGCTTTGAGATATTATGTTTATCACTCACCAGATGCACCCACAATGCACCTGAGTAGTATGGGGTGAATTGGTGGTGTATCCCACTGAGTTTACGTGACTGAGTAAACTCATCCCACGATAATCTAACAGTTGCAGGTGATTACGCTGGTGGAGTAGACGCTGGCCATCTAGATCTCGCCGACGCTGATTTCATTAATTTCTCGGGCGTTGAGTACCAGGAGCCTTTAGAGGGCGACGTTGCCGATCACTAGGAGGACTACAGTGTTGGTTTTGATCCGAGCACTGGATATTGATTTAGTAGACTCGGTATTGGATTTTGTCTTATATTATTATCATTGACTCTATGCTTTTATTTTATTTTTATCGGATTTGTCTCCGATTTGACTTACCTGTTAGTTGTGGATTGATAGCATTCTATCGCATTTTATCAGACTTATTCAGTATTTATGATTACATTCATATTCCACCATATTTGTTAGATCTCATGGATTTTGTGGAACCATTATTGCGCGAGAACTCTGATTAGGTGTATGTCCGCTTAGCATATCCGGGATATGTGCGGGTCATAACTCGGAATTCTAGGCCCTCGGGATGGGGTAGAATTTCGGGTCGTGACAGAGTGGTATCAGAGCAACAGGCTTTACTTTCTGTGGACTCTGGGATTTAAGTTAGTATGAGTTCTAAATCCTTGAAATTTTGAAACAGGATTACAATGGCACCGCGAAGAAATGGTGAGGGATCTTCATCCCAAGGAGATGAAAGTGAAATAGCGTATATTCATGTTGAGTTGGCAATACAAGAATAAGCAAAGATGTGGCCCAGTTGAATGAGGCCCATTAGCAAGAGACTGCCAGATTGATCCAAGGGTTCAACCAGCAGCTGGAACAGCAGACCAAAACTTATCAGGACCTGATTGCCCAGCAACTGAACAATCCTGCCAACCGATGTCCGGGTACACCCCCACCAACGGCTCGGTTTGATAACTATTATAACGGATATGTGACTTTCTCCAGGGCTCGACCTCCGCACTTCCACGGACAGTTGGATCCTGATACCGCTGACGATTGGATTACACAAATAGAGAAAATTTTCAAAGTCTCTACTCCAGCAGAAAATGAGAAAGTGCCTTGGGCCGTGATGTGCTTGCAAGGCGATGCACAAAATTGGTGGACATCAGCGAAAAGATTAGCAGACAGGGAAGAAGAAAGATGGTTCAATGAGACTTTGTATCGACTACCGACAGCTGAATAATGTTACCGTGAAGATCGATACCCTCTTCCTCGTATCGATGACCTATTTGATCAGCTACAGGGCGCTACTTACTTTTCAAAGATAGATCTCAGGTCCGGTTATCATCAGTTGAAAGTTAGAGCAGAAGATATTCCCAAGATTGCTTTTGGAACAAGGCATGGACACTACGAGTTCCTCGTTATGCCTTTTGGGCTCACAAACGCGCCTGCCGTGTTTATGGACCTAATGAACCACGTATTCAGAGAATTTCTTGACAAGTTCGTCGTGATATTTATCGACGATGTTCTCATTTATTCTCGCACGAAAGAAGCTCACAATGACCACCTTCATATTGTGCTACAGACTCTCCGCGAGCATAGATTATACGCGAAATTGAGCAAGTGTGAATTTTGGCTTGAGAAAGTATCTTTCTTGGGTCACGTGATATCCGTCGTAGGGATTTCTATGGATCCATCAAAGATTGAAGCGGTTGCAAATTGGCAAACACCAAAGAATGTCACCGAAGTGAGAAGTTTTCTCAGTTTAGCCGGATATTATCGTAAATTTGTGGAAGGATTCTCTCGTTTGGCACTCCTGCTCACTATGCTAACCCGCAAGAACAACAAATTTGTGTGGACCGATCAGTGTGAGCAGAACTTTAATCTATTGAAGCAGAAACTCACGACAGGTCCCATTCTCACGTTACCTTCTAGACCAGGTGATTATGAAGTCTACACAGATGCTTCGCGCCAGGGACTTGGATGTTTGTTAGAGCAGCATAAGAGAGTCATTGCCTACGGCTCAAGACAGTTGAAGCCGCATGAGAAGAATTATCCGGTTCATGACCTTGAGTTGGCCGCAGCCATCTTTGCACTTAAGATTTGGCGGCATTATCTATACGGTGAGACTTTCAAAAATTTTACGGACCACAAGAGTCTCAAGTACTTATTTTCTCAAAAAGATCTTAATTTGAGACAGTGACGTTGGATGGAATACATGAAGGACTATTATTGTTCCATTAATTACCATCCGGGTAAAGCAAATGTAGTTGCTGATGCTCTAAGTCAAAAATCTTCAGGACTGCTAGCACGTCTAAAGGCTTGGAAGCCGCTCGATGAGATTGCTCAGTTGGATCTGCGACTTCACAAAATTGGTGAGGGAGTATACCTAGCCAGTATGATGGTCAAGCCTTCCTTTGTTGGTCGTATCAGAAATGGCCAACCCTTAGATCCCAAAATTTTGACGATTAAGGGACAGTTAGCCGAGGGCCCTAAACCAGATTTCTCTATACGATTTGACGGGACCCTCCTTTTCCGAGATAGATTGTATGTCCCCGATGTTGAAATATTGCGGAACGAAATTCTCGAGGAGGCACACAAATATGGATATTCGGTGCACCCAGGAAGCACAAAAATGTATCAAAATATTCGAAACTATTATTGGTGGCCAAATATGAAGAGAGAAATTGCCGAATACGTCTCCAGGTGTTTAGTATGCCAACAGGTGAAAGTTGAGCATCAGAAGCAAGCCGGTCTTTTGCAACCCTTATCGATTCCGAGTGGAAGTGGGAAAACATCTCTATGGATTTCATAGTCGAACTCCCTAGAACTTCAAGGAAGCACAACACCATCTGGGTTATTGTGGACCGATTGACTAAGTCGGCGCACTTCCTACCTTTTAAGATTACAGATAGTGGGGACAAACTGGCTGAGACGTATCTGAAGGAAATAGTCAAGCTTCACGGGTTCGTGAGCATTGTGTAGAGACGAAATTCACTTCGATCATTGAAGAAATTTCAGAAGCAATGGGCACAGACTCGACTTCAAAGATGACCTTCCATCCAGAGACCGACGGTCAAACTGAAAGAGTTAATCAGATCGTAGAAGACATGCTTCGAGCCTGCATGTTAGACTTCCGAGGTAATTGGGATGACCACCTCCCTTTGATTAAGTTTTCTTATAACAATAGCTTTCAGGCAAGCATCGGGATGTCGCCTTTTGAAGCTCTTTATGGCCGAAGTTGTAGGACGCCTCTTTGTTGGGACGAGGTTGGTGAAAGAAAGATGCTTGGGCCAGAACTCATAGAAACCACAACCGAGAAGATTAGAGTTATCCGTCAGAGATTGAAAGAAGCTCAAGACCGTCAGAAAGCCTACGCCGACAGTAGAAGACGCTTGATAGAATTTGAGGTTGGTGATTTGGTTTTCATCCGGGTGTCACCAACTAAGGGAATCATGCGTTTTGGAATGCGGGGAAAACTAAGTCCGAGATACGTGGGACCTTTCATTATCACAGATCGCATCGGTGAGGTAGCATACCGAATTTCACTTTCGAGACAATTTGCCAGTATTCACAATGTGTTTCATGTGTCTATGTTACGCAAATACTTGCCCAATCCATCTCACGTCCTTGATATCGAGCCGACTGAAGTCAGAGATGATCTTACCATCATAGAGAAGCCGGTTGGTATCGTAGATCGGAAGGAGCAGCTCATCAAGGGTAAATCTGTTCGCTTCATTAAAGTGCAGTGGCAACATCATTCACCGAATGAAGCTACTTGGGAACGAGAAGCCGAGACTTTAGAGAAGTATCCCTACCTCATCGCTTCATGTACGTAATTTTCGAGGATGAAAATATTATAAGGGGGAGAGAATGTAACAACCTGGATTTTTAGATTTTATTTTAATGGTGTTAGATGATGCACCACACTATGTACTGTGCTAACGCTCTACATCAGAATCGAAACCCACCTCTTGAAATAGAAAATTTCTAATTTTTCCCATATCAAAATTAGACTCATTGCGAAGTGCTCGTCGATACGATTCCAACGATATATAATTTGATGACTTCTGACAAGAATATAAAAAGTTATACCCATTTTAACTGATCAAGCAAGTCAAAGGATATAATTGTAATTTCGGGAGAGAAACACCAATTGGTTTGGTGCTTATGCAAAATGCTGGAACGAAACCTTTTCTCAAGCTATCCAAGTTACGTATGAATTCTTATTCCGTATAAAAATCTCCTATTCTATTAAATCTCCCACGAAAAGTGTTAATTAGAGTTGACCTAAAATTTCATACCATTATAAATAAAACTTTAAAAGCTCTCTACTCTCTATAATAAAAAATCATTCTCTCTGAAGACCTAGACGAACCGACGCCTTGGGAATCGACCTTTTCAACCCGAATCGCCGTTGATATAATATGTTATGAGATATGGTAAGGTACGTTAGGATACGAGTGTCTAGATCATAGTCTTGCATTTATGATATGACATGAGTTTTACAATATGCACGTGGTTTTGTCTTCCTTTTGTTATCTGCTTTGAGATATTATGTTTATCACTCACCAGATGCACCCATAATGCACCTGAGTAGTATGGGGTGGATTGGTGGTGTATCCCACTGAGTTTACATGACTGAGTAAACTCATCCCACGATAATCTAACAGTTGCAGGTGATTACGCTGGTGGAGTAGACGATGGCCATCTAGATCTCGCCGATGCTGATTTCATTGATTCCGCGGGCGTTGAGTACCAGGAGCCTTTGGAGGGCGACGCTGCCGATCACCAGGAGGACTACAGTGTTGGTTTTGATCCGAGCGCCGGATATTGATTTAGTAGACTCGGTATTGAATTTTGTCTTATATTATTATCATTGACTCTATGCTTTTATTTTATTTTTATCGGATTTGTCTCCGATTTGACTTACCTGTTAGTTGTGGATTGATAGCATTTTATCGCATTTTATCAGACTTATTCAGTATTTATGATTACATTCATATTCCACCATATTTGTTAGATCTCACGGATTTTGTGAAACCATTATTGCGCGAGAACTCTGATTAGGTGTATATCCGCTTAGCATATCCGGGATATGTGCGGGTCATAACTCGGAATTTTGGGCACTCGGGATGGGGTAGAATTTCGGGTCATGACAGCAAAACTGTTGAGGAATGCAGAGGAGAGGCTGGATATTCTTTTTAGGATACTGGATTTAATGGAATAACTTAAAGTTTAATGTATTTGAGTTATGACATAAAAAATAGCTAATCTGAATATTCTTTTTAGGAAAATGATCTTGTCAGAATCGTGGGGCATAAGCTCCATGGCTCAAGCTCTTATTGGCTCGACTAGCTTTAAAAGTCAACTCATGTTACATTAGCCGATGGTAGTTCAAGTCATTGGCTTATGTCCATGACTCAAGTGAGAGGATCATTGCCCTTTTTCTAAATGGAAAATAAATGGATTAGAATATTTTAATTTTGTTTTTAAAATTTAAATCGGTGTATTGAAGGATTGATATATTGATCAATGTATCAGGCGTTACATTGTTATGTATTGAACACACACTGATACGTATTGGTTTTGGGGTTGCTCAATACATATCGGTTTACTAAGATTTTGAACCATGCATGGGTGTGCATGTTATTTTTTTTTAAATAAATGTGTGTGTGTGTGTGCACAATGTGTGGGGGTACATATATTGGTATTTGCTGAAAAAGGATGATCTGTTTTGTTTGGTTTGATTTGAATAATTTTTTTATTCATTTTGTTGATTTAGCTTGCAGCAAGGATTGTAGTCTCCAATCTCCATAAGAATACAAAAAGTCATTTTCAAAGACGCAAGTGTTTTCTTTGCGGGTTCTGTATTATGTCATTGTTCACTTATTTATTCTGAAAGCTGCTGAAAATATGATGATTCATACATGATTAAAGAGATGTGGTTCCATTTTAATGAGCGATCAAGGCAAAAGGCTCCTTTAGTTGTTGATGATGTATATGAGATAATCATGAAGGTAACCTCACTTACTATAGTGACAATTGTCAGATCTTGTATTTTCTTTTTCAATGGTTAAAAAGGTTAATGAACATACATTTATACTTTTAAGTAGTACAATAAACTCTTCTATAACAAGTTGGCAAATGGTCAAAAAATGATAATTGTTGATGTGTGAAGCAAGGCTAATTAAATCACATGGAGGAGCGGGATTGAATGGGTATCTTTTGTAACAATTTGGGGTACAATTCTGTGCACTTTTCACTATGTGCAGACCATCATTAATAGTAGGAAAATCCATCTCTTGGCCACAAATAAGTCCCTGATAATGAAGTATTTATTAGGAAACCAAAAGCTACCATAATTACAATAGCTGCAATTCCAGCCATGTAGCATTGAGAGAAATTGGTATCATTTAGGTTCTAGTTGTTTATTGCTCTTGATTTGATTACTTACATCTTCGGTCACATGGTAGAATTAAGCCATTATGGAATATCTGAATACTCTATATGATAATTGCATATTACTTCAAAACAGTAACAATGCCATGATTCCAAATTATTAAATTATGGCGACTATGTTGTTGAATCAATTGTTGTATTGGACTCAATGATGGGCCATATGCTGACACATTTCTGCTTTTCATTATAAAAGTAAAATCGGGGGTGTATATTGTGTCGGATGGGGCTTAAATCAATACATATCAGCCTATATATATATATATATCGGATATGGCCGATTTTTAATACCATGGTTTGGGGACTTCGTTACTTGATAGAGACATCAAGCAACATTTGTGAAATAGACTGCAGAGCTTCTATAACATTTGTGAAATAGACATCAAGCATAAGTATGCCTTTTATATTCAGATTTGATGTTTATGCATATTTAAAATGGACTTACATATAAATGATTGGCAGTTGGTACTTCTAAGCACATGCCTGTGGATTACTATTACTTGGGAAATTTAAACATGCATCCTAAACATTTTAAAAGATATTTAGGGTGGTTTATTCGATACAGGGTTACCTAATTTGCTACAAGTGGTAACGTATCACGAACCGGTTCAGGTTCAGTAAGGTTCGGTTCACTACTAGTGGGCGAACTGGATTTCAACCCTTTAGTTTTTATTTATTTATTTATAAAGGTCAAAAAGTATGATTTTTAGAATTATATATTAAATATCTTTTGTTGGCTTTAATATGAAAGAAAACTCATCCTACCCCTACCGAAACGGGTCCGCCCAGCTTGGGCGAATTGAGAACTCCGACCCCGAATTTGAACCCAATGAATCAGCTAACATTGATTTGACACGTAGAAGTTACCTTGGGGATATAAGAAGCTTTTACTTGTTGAGAGCTGATGTAAGAAGCTTATACAAGGGAAAGACAGTTGCAGTCTCATAAAGTTCCTATGCCATGTTACAAGTCTCAATTGCTCATGCTTGTTATTTTATATTCAATGGCCTATAAGGCTTATATTACAAAATTTCAAGAAGCATAAATTTCTCATTGTCATCCTTTTTTATTTCTTTGCTATGCCTGACTGAAATATTTATTTGGTTCATTAAAAGCTTGCAGGGATAAAAAACTCTTGTTTCCCCTTCATTTCATAGATCAAAGACGATCTTGACCGCAAAATCAATAAGGTAAAAATAGCTTCTTTTTAAGATCGATAATCGACCTTGTGAATAAGCACGTGGCACCAATTGGCCCGAGTGCAGCCGAATCAGCTGCTCTCTGATGCACATCCTCAGGCCTCATATATAATTACCACAACAATGATTTCAGGATATTGATCAAGCGGAAGCGCTTGACAAGTCAAACTCAAGGACCCGTTTCTTCCAACTGGGAGGAGAAATGATAGTATATGAGGTCAAAGATGTTCAAGGAAGTAGGTAAGAAAGGACCAAGAATGAAGAGGAACAAAGATGGGGAGAACAAAGAGGAGGAATGTTGGGCCTCATGAGGTATGAAATCAGGTTGGGAAATATGTTGTTAGAGGCCTGTTTGGGAGCTGTTTAATAGTCAAGAACAGGACTACAACAGGCATGTTAAAAGCTTCTCAAGTAATGTTGGAGAGGGTGTTTTATGGGACTTCTAAAAGACCAAATACATTACTTACATGGCCCTTTATGTTAAGTAGTCATGTGATCACTGAAATGGTCACATGAACGAAGAATTGAAGCTGTGAGGTTTCTCAGCAAAAGCAAAAAAAAAAAAAAAGATGGGTAGCTAAGCATCAAATTTTGATTTTCTTAGTTTCTTTTTTAGCTTTTAATCAAGTCATTATTTTGAATAGGAAACCTAGGTTACTCTACTTCTCAGAAAAAAGAGTCTTGTTAATTGTTATTGCTTTATTATAAAATGATCTTGGATTCAGAGTCTTTATTTCAACGCAATGGTTGATTTTAGTGTTCCTGGTTTTGATTCAAATTTTCTTCTGCCCTTTAGTTTCTATGCAAATGGACACCTTACGGAACAACCAAGTGCATCATTTGAAAGCAACAAGTTCACCAAGATTCTCGCTACTGTCACACATGCGTGACCGGTAATAATACGTATATATTTAAATTAAAATCAAGTCTTAACCTATTGCAAGCGCACAATGGAAATTATAGCACTAGTGATAGGATCGATCCCACGAAGAAGTGATTATCTTCTTATAGATTTTTATATTCCCTTTTAAAAAAAATATTTATCTTTTAAGAACTAAACTACTCGAGAAATATGAATAAAAGAATATTTTTTATACTAAGTTTCAAAAAAATAAATCCTAATCCTCCTTCTTCAGATTGAGGCCGTCAATCTCAACCTTCAGCTATCGAATGTTTACAAATTAAAATATTGTTACACCATATTGTAGCCTTCTAGAATTTGGCCTTTAATTAAAAACTAAGATTCTTCTACACAGATTAAATCTAATCAACAATCTCCTAAAATTTGGGCGTCAATCAAATTCAAGAAAATTGAAGATAAAAAGTAAAACCATTACACTAATCTGCAAACTTTAACCTGAGTTGTCAATTCAAATCAAAATTCGAAGATGTTTATAAAGCATATAAAATCTAAACTAAAAATAAAATAAAATCTAAACTAGAAAGAAAAAGTAGAACCATCCAAAGGGTTGATCTTTCAGCTTCCTCAGCCTTGGTTGTCAGGCAAAACCTCATAGAACTGTGGATAATGTTACTTTATAAATCCTCAACTACTTTTATCGGGAGAAAATACAGACCTCAGTTGTCAATTGATGCTGTGAAATTCTTCGATAATTATTACTATATGAGGCTCTCTTATTTATAGATCATAAAGAGTAAGTTTACAAGACTTCTAATTCTAATAAAAGAAATAACTAAAATAAAATACTCCAATATAACTCTAATTCTAATTTTATTCTTTCTTGCTTCTAATGGTTGATGTGTTCCGGATTTCTCTCCTTAATAACAGCAACAGAGATCTTAGGAGTCTATCTTCATCAATCTTCTCAGATCCGTGATTAGCCAAACTTCTAATTAAAGAGTTCTTCTAATTCTCTTCTTGGTGGTGATAGTCTTCACGTGATTAGCAGTAATAACAGGAAAGCTTCTATAATCATAATCGTAATTCACGATTATCATTTTTCTTCTTTTTTTCTTAGAAAATCATAAATCACGATTTTCTATCTTTCATAGCTTCCTCAGTAGACGATTCTTTATAATGAACGATCGCTTTCTTCGATATCGCATTCTTCGATATCGCATTTTACTCTTTTGTCGCTTTCTGAAGAATCATAAACTATAATTTCTTATCTTGCTTTTCTTTGTTTTCAGTATTAGCGCTCAATCGTAAAATATGATTTCTCATCTTTTAATAGGTGGCGAGTCGTCTTCTTACGCTCAATTGTCTTTTACTGCTTTTTAAGTTCATTTTGATAAATATTAATACTTTGGCTCTCTTTTACTATTTTTCTTTAATATCTGCACATCAACTACTTATTAGTAGCAAACTAAGTCCTAGCATCACTAAGTTAAGGGTGATAAAATGGCATATTCTACACCCCCAAACTTAAGCTTTGCTAGTCCCTAGCAAATAAGAAAAAATAAACTATCCTAAACTAAGAATTTAAATGCCACTTTCGTAAGGAGCACGATTATATTCAGCAGATGCAATAAGCCTTTAAACTCCTAGGTGCTCCCTAGAGAAGGAGTTGTAATCTCCTGAAAGTTTTTGGTGAAGTTACCTACAAACTTCAAATATTTTTTATTTTAAAAAAATATAAATAAATAAATAAAAGTAAATAAAAAAATCTAACTAATCTACTTAATTGATCAATACATATTCTATTACGATTTTTTAAAATTACCAATCATATGTCTTTATTTTCCATTACAACAGTTATCCTTGATTAGAACTCCAACAATTTTAATTCATAATAAGCACGAGTATATATGCACTAGTGAACAGTTTATTTTTCATAAATATTTTTAAACTATAGATTTAGAAAATATTTTCATTTAAAAACTCACTATTGACATACTCTCAAAAAGATATCGAAACTTTTGAATTCTCTCAGTATATTTTTCAAAAGAATTCAGTCAAAGATAATTGCAAAAATGAATCTCATAGAAAATATAATCTTATCATATTCTTATGATTCCCTATACAATCTATAATATCTATTATCCTTATCTCTACTAGGCTTATACCTTTGCAAATCATAAATCAGAAAGGTCTTTCCTTCAACTCGTAATGGGGTTTTGGGTTTCAGAAGGTATCAAGGAAAGGTAGAAAAGGATTCAAAGTTTTTCTGACAATTTAGATCTTCTTTTTCCTTTCTTCTACTATTCTACTTCAGTAAGTATCCATGATGGGATAACTTCTTCCCATTTATTTCTTTTTTTTTTTCTACATACATCCCAGTTCTTCAGTAAATTTGTAAAATCGCATTTTCATGATTTTTTTTCTTTTGAAAGTTTTTTGTTAAATCATAAATTTTTTTCTTCTTCAAAAATCGTCTTTTACGATTTTTCTCTCTTGTCCCATATTCTCCTTTATTTTTTTTCTATGTACCTCTTCTAGCATTCCCTTTATCTGTTCTTCTTTTACTCCTTTCACTCCCTCTTCTTTCCTTCTTTCCTTCTAAACTCTCAGAAATTGTAAGGGTTAAAGGTAGAAAGCTTTGGATAGTACATATGGTTAAAGGTTTATCAAATTCTAGTATAAAGAAATTTAGTTTAGGCTTCTAATATGGGTTTAAAGGATAAAATATTCTGAAATTTTAGCTTTTTGGCTCTGGTTTAAACAAAAGATGGCCTTAAATCATCTTTACGATTTACTAGCATAGATGCCTTTTGATATTTCTAATAGTTAGTTCTAAACAAAAAATTAGTTCATCATATTCATAGAATAATTCGATTCTAAATTCAGCAATATGAGATTTCATATTAGTATAGAAGTTCAAAGAAATTCTGCAATTTAAATAGAAATAGTCTCTCTCAAAAAAGAGGAAATATGACTCAAAATCTCACTGATTTATAATTTTTGAAACTATAGTCTAAATTTTTATAGTTTAGATCAATCTATTATTTCAAACATTCATTCTAATACAGTGTTTCAAAGAGCTAAGCATGAATTGTAACTATTCTAAATTCTAATTATTAAACTTCTCTTATAATGAATCGTAAGTTTTCGAGATTTTGTAATTTCTTTTATCATAATTCTTATGTGCTGCTCATAAAGAAAAAAATTTAAATTTTTAAAAAATAAAACTACTATACATAGAAATTGTGTATCCCCCCAAACTTAAATCGAACAATGCCCTCATTGGCACAAAAAATAGGGGATACAAAATAAAAAAATTATTGAGAACTCTGATTATTTATCAGATATATACTCTCCCCCAAACTTGAGAGAAAATATTTGCGGCTTATTCTTTGAGTATCAATAACAAAAATATTAGTAACAAGAAAAAAAAATGTTAGTAATATTCGTAATCCACACTGTTAGTAAAAACAATGAAAGTTAGTAAAAGGAAAATTTTATATATAACTGAATATGTACATGAATAAAGAAATAAAAATAAAAATTAAGAAAAGAAAAAAAATCTAATTACATAAAAGAAAATAAACCTAGAAAAAATCTATGGAGATTATATTTGTGGGGTTTGTAATTTCTGTAATATTTTTACTCACTGGTAGAATATGATACAAGAGTAGAAGTAGTGGGTTCATCTTCCCCATCTGACATCTCGGCTGTAGAATAATCATCTTTATCTCTTTTTGCAGTTGAATCTTCATGTGCTGCCAATTCAGCCTCGTCTGTATGTCCTTCTTCCTCAATCAGTGGAAAAGAAGTTCTTTCCGGGCACCGTTTTTCTTTATCGGCCTTTTCTTTATCCTTGAGATCCGCAGTTAGCTTCTTAATTACAGCAGATTTTAGTTGAATTTTCGTCATCAGCTTCTCTGCCATAGCTTGTTCCTTTGCTAATGAGACAAAGTATTTCTTCGTTTGGGACTCAATCATTTTTACCTGTTTATCATTAACTAAGCATAAGGAATCTCTATCCTCTTGCAGTTATCTTACTTTCCCTTCTGCTACAGTCAATAAGTGATTCTTTCTCTTAGCTATTGATGGAGCGTTTTCTGGTAGCCCTTAAGGGTTTTTTCTCTAACAATTTCTACATCATCAGGAACTACCATCAAACCTCCAAATTGTTCAAGGATACTTGTGATTTTCTCTTCATATACTCTCTTCTCTTCTTCCCAAGCTTGCTATTTTTTACTCATTTCTGTAGTTTGCTGCACTAGTTGGGCTTGAAGGATTGAAGTAGCATCCTGAACTCTCTTTTCTGTCTCTGCTGCCCATCTCGCACCTTGCTCTTGTACAGCTTTTCGTCGCAAGCTGTCAATTATTTCTGCCCGCTCTTGAGCTATCAAGGTGGTATCATGAACTCTCTATTTTAAATTTTGGAAGTCCCCCATCCACATTTTTATTATACTTGGTAGTTGCATCACTGGTGGGGAATTTGTAGAGATCCATTGTTCCAATTTCCTCACCCTTCTTAGTACTTCAGGCTGTGGCAATAAGTTTGGTTCATGTCTGTGTAGCCATTGCTCTACTACCCTCAATCTCCTTTCTATCTCGTGCAATGATGTGGTGCGAACAGGAGGATCCTCAGGGGGTGTTTCTTCTCCATGTAATAAAGTTGTAAAGCTCTCTCTTGGTAACTTTGAGCTTTATTATGCTTCTACTGCTTGGGCTATGAGAATTTGCTCGATATTGGCTGCAAGTGTAGGCTGAGCAACAGGTTCTGCTGGTTCAGGGGTATGGCTAAAAGTAGTCATTCCTGCAGCCTGTTGATTAATTGTGGAAGGAATTATGCTAATCTTTCGATAATTTGGCTCACAGGGTCTATTCCCATGATGATTGGCAGTGTGTCTGCCTCTGTTGAAGGGGATATGGGCCCTCGGTCACCCAAAGCGGTCGTCTGGTGCAATCGCTTAATAAACTAAGACTCTTAATTCGGTTATTCTTTCTGATATTGGAGAGCTGATCTCTACTCTCTTATGAGGTGGAGTAGAAGTACTCATACCTTCTTCCATAATTGCTTCTTCTGGTACTATGAATTCGACTGGCTGCTCTATGGTAGTTAATTCTCGGTCCACATGAATCTGTGGTACTGTGGTGTAGAGGAGGTACTTTTGGTGCGAGGTATAAGTGGGATTCTCTTTTTATTGTCAACACCCAAAGTTCTCCTATAGGTTGTAATTGTCAAGCCTTCCTCTAGTCTTAGTAATGCTTTTTCCTTGGGGTCTATACTATACCCCACATTCATCAACAGATTCGTCATAAGTTCTCCAAATGGCAGGGTCAACTTTTTTGTCTGGTATTTTTCTTGACTCAGCTTCTCCCTCTCAGTAGTAATTACTTCAAAAAGATACGAGAGCACAGTGAACCAATAGCAATTTGTCATTAAGTACAATGCCTTGGCAAATAATGCTCTTCTCTGTGTTTCATGTCCTATAGGATGAATAGTCTTATGGATAAGCACATCAAAAAAGCGAAGTGATAAACTCCTTGCTTCCAGATCCTTTCTAAAGAAAAAGGACCTGTCCCATGGAGCTTTGCCTAATAATTCTGTTGTCATTTGGATAAAGTTGGGAAGGGTATCTGATGGCATCCTCAAAAGGTTGGCCTCTGGGTTATCTTTAGACAATTATGGTATCTCTAGGGGTGCATTTATAACCCTAGCAACCATTTCCTTTGAAGTTTTGATCGAAAGTCTATCAATACTGGTGGAGAGGGTAGGGGATGGTCCCTAGCTATGTTTGGTCATATTTTTATAAAACAGTCTCATCAATCTAGGGAGACTGGTGTGACTCCTGGCTCTAAGAAATAGGTCAGCCCGACATCCTTAAAATATTTAATAGCTTCTCCACCCAGTAGCAATTTTTCTAAAGACTCAACGTCTACTGCAATTTCAGTTCCCACAATAGGATTGTGACAGCCCGGATTTCGACACTCCAAAACCCATTCCATCAGCACGATCCTCCAGACCGTGCCCCCATGGATACGTACGGAACATTGGCATAGCAAGCAATAATAAAGAGAATGAAATGCATAAGAACTGATACTGAAATAAATCTCCAATTCTATACATATATACTTCAAAATCTATGATCCAAAAGATGGTTCTAAACTCATGCCTCTGCATGAGTAAAAGAACCCACCCGAACCATCAGTGGCATCACTTAGTCACCCAAGATGGTTCATCAAAAGAATATATCTACTTAATTACATTATTTCTCAAAATAAAGGCTTGACATACCAAGCCGCACAATATGCTCTCAAAACTCTCTCTAACAAAGTACACAGCGGAGTCTCCTAGAAGAAGTCCTCGGGAGGAGGCTCTAACTCATCTTCGAGCACGTAGTCTGAATCTCCCGGATTAGCATCTCCCGAAGCCTCTACGATTGCAAGCAAAGGACCTGCGACGTATAGTCTAAAGGGTATGCTACATCCTAGCTCAATAGGGAACAACACAATAAACATATAAGTTAAATCCTCACATATATTTTATGATATGGCTAGTGAGATATATTTATGAACTTGTTGGAAAATAGTTTAAATGATTACAATATGCATTGAAGTTTACTGGTGGTTTACATGTTACATTTATTATCAACTGTTCATGAACCTCACTGAATAGGCCTAAAGAAACTTAAATCTTCAACTTAAGTAATCCCCGAGCAATATAGCATCGAGCCCCGATGGAATACCCTCCATCGTCGTCTAAATGGATAGTTGTTATAAGTATATCACTTTGAATACTATCCAGGTCCCTTTCTCAAAGGCGACAGGATCTAATCTTATCTCAATATCCCTGGAATGTGCTACTGTGTTTGGATAGACCGCCGTACCGGTGTACGGATTGGCCGCTATACCGATCACTGATATTCTGTCGAGTCAGTCGTGAGTATCTCGTCACGTCGGTGGAGTATTTTGTTCAAACCTTAAATAATAAAAATATCAGGTGCTTTACATATAGTTATTCACCGTATAAATGTGCTACTTTATATCAATTAGGCCTTATCAGTCTTTGTTCAACCATACTTTATAATCTCACTTACATCCCTGGGATGTCTACATTACTCACATCACACTGATGCATTTATCACTTTCTCATCCCCTGGGGATGTCTCATTTTCATATGCTTACTTCGTGTCACAAACACACACACATACTGAGATAATTATATGATTAAAGCATTTTCATTTCATTGGTGTATCACACACACACACATGGAGATTATATGATTCATTTCATTTTTATATCACTACATAAATGCTATTATAATCAAAGTACATGTTCAAGGTGTTCCCTACCTCAAGTGTCTGACTGTCCAAGCATCAAGGTTCCACACGACTCCTCATGCTTGCCTTAGCTCGTACCACCTATGATACATCATAACATGCACATCATCAATAAGGATGCAATAGAGAAGGTCCAAGACCCTCCATGAACCTCAATGTTCAACAAAGAAGTCATCTCAAACTGCCAAAATTGATTAATCGATCTTCAAAATTGATTAATCGAAACCCTAAATCGATTAATAGATTCCCAAATCGATTAATCGAAATCCAAAATTGATTAATCGATTAAACGAAAGTCCTCAATCAATTAATCAATTCCCAAATTGATTAATCAAAATCCATAATCGCTTAATTGATTCTCAAATCGATTAATCGGTTTTTCCAAGCCTTATCTCTCCAGCCACTGGAGGTACTCAGTCAATTAGTCGATTTCTAAATCGATTAATCGAATTTCGAAATCAATTAATCGATTTCAAGATCGATTAATCGAACATGGGCTCTTTTGTCTTTTTAACTTCCAGACCAAAATCGATTAATCGATTCTCAAAATCGATTAATCGATTTGGCCAGAACTCAATCCCTTCTCGGGCTGTTCTTCCAAATCTTCTTCATTCTATTTTTCTTTCTTTTCTATCATTTTAATTTGAAAATTTAACCCATCTCCCCTATAGTTAATGAACAACAATGTACTCATTTAAATCTAGCTAAAACTTACCTCAAATCAATCTCCTAATTGATTGAATGGTTGGTTTAATGACTAGGGTTCCAGCTCTTGCTCCAATGATTCCAATCACGTTGAATCCGGCATTTATTGCTCGATCCCGTCTTAAAATTGCAACATGCCTCAACCTCCTTAGCATTCACCCTTCTCTACTCTCTCTCTCTCTCTCTCTCTCTCTCTCTCTCTCTCTCTCTCTTCTTAACTTCTCTCACCAACCAAACAAGAGAAATAACTTCTCTTTTAGGTATTAAAACCCTTATAACTCCTCTTGCTTTGGTGTTGAGCACATACACCAGAGATAGGTGTACGTGACCCTTAACTAACACCATTTACTATGCTTAGGGTCATACTACATCACAAAATACTTTCCTTCTCAATTTTACTGTTTGACCCTCACTTGGTGAACCTACAACCAATCGGGCACAAATCTCGAGGTCACTATTTATCACTCAATTTTTGGGGATATTACATTCTCCCCACCTTGGAAATTTTTGTCCTAAAAAATGAAACTAAAAGGTGTGTCGATTGGGTACCCCACACACAGGTGATGTCACATACCCAATCACAAAAAATTAACTAATTATTGCCACACGTAATGCGAGAAGTAACGTAAATACAAACGAATTTCCAAAATATGATTTATATTTCACTATTCATTTCCCAAAAATTTACAATTTTCTCGTTTCTCAATAATTACAATTGACAATTTAATGACAACACAACAAAACCCAAAAAGATGACCACAAAAGTACATCATCGCCGCAAGCTCACGTCGTCCCCTCTCTCGACTGGTCTGGTGCCAAATGACTCGCCTCTCTAGGTCGCTGTGGCACCAAGCTAGATTTGTCGGCATCTGCTGCACCCGTATGGAAAGTGGTCGCGCCAACAGTCCAAGCCTGCTCGTACGCGAGGTGCTGCTGGTAATCCAAAGGATAGATATATCTCATGGTGTGGTACATCAAAAAGTCCATGTGCCAATTCATTTGCTGGTTGTTGGCCTCCATCTAGGCCAACACATCCTCGATCGTAGGCACTGGGCGAGCCGCTCGTCGGTGGTAGAATGAGGTAGGTGTGGCAGCCGCTGACTGCGAAGGTGGCGTAGGGGATGCGCTAGTGTGAGAGGGTGCCCCCTCAACTGGTGGAATAACGGGGTGTGCTCCCCCTACTGGTGGGTCCTGATGTGGTGGTGGGGGTGGTGGTGGTGCTACTGTTGCTGCTGCTGGGCCCTCGACTGGCAGGGTCCTCTTCAACAAGCGGTAGCTACGACCCCATGAAGCGATGGATTAGTACTTCACGTGGTTCGTAGCCTTCTCCTCATGGGGTGAGATGGTGTACCCTGGAGCGTCGAAATAGCACTCCAGCATGCTCGAAATGAGGTGAGCGTACGACATCTTCTCCTTTGGTCTCAAAGGACCCTTCATCAACTTTCCCTTTATATAGGTCATCCCCTCCAAGACGATCTTGGTGGCATCGAACCAACGGCCGCAGAATGCCGCGTATAAGGCATGTTAGACGAACTCCACCCTCTCTGTATCATGGCGCATCGGGTAGAGGTTACACTTGATTATAGAATCAAGTATCCACATGTAGTGGGGTAAGTCTACCAGCCTAATGGACGATCTGGATCCGCCGAGCCCCTTGGTCATCTCGGTCTGAATCTCCATAATTGGAATTTCTTACTCAAAGGGGGGAAAAAGTTGTCTCTGGTACGTGGTCGAGGTAGCACTCAAGTGACTGATGTATGTGGGCTCTAGTAAAAAAGTAATGGCGACCATCAATTTTGGTCACCACGGTGTCATCAACACGGCCCTTTTCCTGTTTCTGGTAAAAGAGGCGAACTAGCCTAGGGTAGTAATACCCATGTAGCGACTTCAATAGGTTACCAAGGCCCGCATTGACAAGATAGTTCTTAGCCCATTGGGTCTCACCCTCGACGTCGGGGTTGGTAAACAATGCCTCATCGCTAATGTATTCATTTTCAAAGCTCTTTGCCGCCCACCACTCATTTGGTTGGGGTAAGGTTACGAGTGGTGGTGGTAGAGTCAGTGTAGATTCGTACGAAGATGCGCTCATCGAACCGGATGTGGCATTCGATGATGATGGGGATGGGGTTTGTAGAGGTGATGGTGATGGTGGTGGCGGTGCGGCGTTCAAACGCTGTACCGGGAGCTTCGAAGCCGCTTGCTTCGTGGTCAAGCGAGTTCTCTGAGGCATTTTAAATCAAAAATCAAAATATAGGGCTATAAAGATTGAAATTTCAAGAAAAGATTGGAATCTAGGGTTTACCTTAGGAATTTAACCCAAATGCGTGAGGATTTCGATTCGAAATCGGCTCAAAATCCCCAAAAACCCTAGCTCACAAGTTAGCTCGAGGAGGAAGAAGAAGTAGCGCGCGAAAGAAAAAACCAAAAAAAAATTGAATGGGAAAAAAATCCCCTCTTTCATATATATAGGCCGAAATCGATTAATCGGTTTTAAAAATTTTCACCAGCCGCGCGATATCGATTAATCGATTTCCAAAATTGATTAATCAAAATTCAAAATCGATTAATCGAATTCATTTTAATTAATCAAAATTTTTAGGTTATTTTTCATTCCAGGTTTGTAGTTCACTGGCATGTGCTAGTCGATTAATCGAAATCATTATACCCTTAAATTTTTCCAAAATTCCCAGCTCACTGGTGTGTGCTAGTCGAGTAATCGAATTCCCAGATCGATTAATCGATTTTACAAATCGATTAATCGAAATCCCCTCGATTAATCGAAATTCCACTTTACTAATTTTCTAAATCTCCACTCATTGGCGTATGCCAGACGATTAATCGACCAAAATTGATTAATCGAATTTCAAAATCGATTAATCAATTTGAAAATCGATTAATCGGTTTTCGTTAGAAGTTCAAAATTTTTCTTGTTTCTGTCTCTTTTGTTTTCTTGGTACTGCATGACCAGTGGGTCATTGGTTTTGCGAAGCATGTCTTCATAGCGATTGCGTGGTGTGATGAATCTTGACCATGCATTGTACATCACATCACAGCACAATTTTTCTATTTAACATTCTCTCCATTGGATAAATTGGCTAAATGGTCAACATTGGATTACAATAAAAGGTTTAAATCTGCAAACATGCTTGCGGTGAAACAATTTTGACTCTCAACTCGTCGCAAACAAGTACGGATATTGTTCTTTCACGTCGGCCTCTCATTCCCACGTAGCTTCTTCGATCGGATGGTTTTTCCATCGAACACGCACTAATGGAATTACCTTTGTGCGCAACACTTGTTCTTTTCGATCCAAAATCTATGTCGGTTCCTCTATCATGCTCATGTCTTCATGCATTTCCAAGGGTTTATTGCCCAAAACATGATCAGGGCCATTTATATACTTCCTGAGCATAGATACGTGAAACACATTGTGCACCCGATCGAATAGCAGTGGTAATCCAATGCGGTAAGCAACTTCACCTACTCGACCTAAAACCTCGAATGGTCCAAGGTAGTGGGGACTTAACTTTCCCCTCTTTCCAAATCTCATCATGCCCTTCATAGGCGACACTTTGACAAACACATGTTCACCCACCTTATAGTCTACACTGGTCCGCCTGATATCGGTGTAGCTTTTCTGTCTGCTCTGAGCCGCTTTGAGTTTTACCCTTATCATCTGAACACAGGTGGCATTATCTTCAAGCATTTCAGGTCCCAAAATAAATTTCTCACCGATTTCTTCCCAATTGATAGGCGATCTACATCGCCGTCCATAAAGAGCTTCATACGGTTCCATCCCAATGCTCGTCTGAAAATGATTGTTGTATGCGAACTCAATCAATGGCAGGTGCTGATCACATGATCCTTGCAACTCTAGCATACACGCCCTAAGCATGTCCTCGATGATCTAATTTACCCGCTCTGTTTGCCCATCAGTTTGTGGATGGAATGCTGAGCTGAAATCTAATTGCGTTCCCATTCCCTCTTGAAATTTCTTCCAGAACTTTGATGTATATAATGAGTCACGGTTAGAAACAATGCTACTTGGAACCCCATGCAAACGGATAATCTCTTTTATATATAGCTTTGTAAGTCTTCCCGTCGTATACATCGTGTTGTAACGCAAGAAGTGTGCTGACTTAGTTAATCGGTCTACGACTACCCAAATGGCATTATATCTCTTCGCAGTATGCGGTAGTCCAACGATAAAGTCCATAGAGATCGATTCTTACTTCCATTCTGGTATGGATAGAGGCTGTAATAATCTAGCAGGATGTCTATGATCAACCTTCACCTGCTGACATGTCAAACACCGTGACACGTACTCTGCCACGTCTTGCTTCAAACCTCTCCACTAATAATTATTTTTCAAATCTTGATACACTTTCGTACTGCCAAGGTGAATCGCATAGTTTGACTTGTGAGATTCATCAAGAATAGTTTACCGTAGATCGGCATTGTCCAGAATGCAGAGACGACCCTTGAACAATAAGGAACCATATTCTTTTACTGAGAACTCCGGTTTGATGCCTTTAATCACATCTTGACGAATCTTGGTTAGCGTCGGTCTTTCATCTGTAGCTCGTGAATATGCTCAAATATCACTGGCCTCACTGAAATGTTTGTCAAAAAGGCTCCTGTGGCTTGCGACTCAATGTTCGCATCATATAGTGCCAAATCTTCTAACAACTTCCATTTGTGCATACCCAAAATCAAACTAGCCAACTGAGCTTAACCCTTCCGACTCAAGGCATCTGCTACCACATTAGCCTTGCCTGGATGGTACTGTATGGAACAGTCGTAGTCTTTGAGGAACTCCATCCATCTGTGTTGTCTCATATTTAGTTCTTTCTGTGTAAACAGATATCTGAGGCTCTTGTGGTCGGTAAAAATCTCAAAGGTCTCACCGTACAAGTAATGTCTCCAGATCTCCAACGCAAATATGATTGCTGCTAGTTCCAGGTCATGTGTCGGGTAATTCTTTTCATGATCTTTCAGCTATCTCGACCCGTAAGCTATCACCTTTCTGTGTTGGTTGAGCACGCAACCCAAACCATTATACGAAGTATCACTATAGACTGCGAATCCTCCACTGCCTGACGGAATCGCTAGTACTGGAGCTAAAGTGAGTTTCTTCTTGAGTTCTTGAAAACTCTTCTCGCATGTCTTACTCCATTCGAACCTTACATCCTTCCATGTAAGTCTCGTGAGTGGTCTCGATATTTTTGAAAAATCCTCAACGAAACGCCGATAATAACCAGCTAGTCCAAGGAAACTACGGACGTCAGTCACAGTCTTTGGTTGCTCCTAATTAACCACTGCTTCTATCTTAGCCGGGTTAACTGTGACACCATGATTTGAGACGACATGTCTCAAAAAGCTAACTTCCTCTACCCAAAACTCGCACTTGCTGAGCTTGGCGTACAGTTGGTATTCACATAAAATCTGTAGAGCAATCCTCAAGTGTTCTTCGTATTCTGCCTTTGATTTGGAGTATATTAGGATATCGTCGACGAACATAACTACATAGGAGTCCAAGTGTGGTTTAAACACCCGATTCATCGAGTCCATAAATGGCGCCGGTGCGTTCGTCAACCCAAACGGCATCAGTAAGAATTCATAGTGTCTGTATCGTGTCCTGAATGCAGTCTTCTGGATGTCCTCTGCCTTGACTCTTAACTGATGGTATCTAGATCTCAGATTGATCTTGGAGAAATACCTTGCTCCTTGCAGCTGGTCAAATAAGTCATCTATCCTAGGTAAAGGATACCTATTCTTTATAGTGAGTTTGTTTAATTTCAAATAGTCAATGCACAGACGCATTGACCCATCTTTCTTCTTTACAAACAAGACCGGTGCTCCCCATGGAGACACGCTCGGTCTAACAAACCCCTTGTCCATGAGCTCTTGTAACTGCTCTTTCAACTCCTTCAACTCAACAGGAGCCATTCTATATGGTGCTTTAGAAACAGGCTCCGTTCCTGGTGCTAAGTCAATGGCGAACTCAACTTCTCTATCTGGAGGTAATCCGAGTAATTCTTTCGGAAACACATCAGCGAAGTCTCGCACTACTGCTATCTCTGAAATAATATTCTTCTCTTCCTTATCCTCCTTCAAGAATGCCAAGTATCCACTACACCCTTTTCTGATCAAGCGCTCGGCACTGACTGCAGAGATAAGTGGCATACACGTCGATCTCTCTCTTCGAAATCGAAACAATCTCCTCGTGTTAGGTCTGAAGATAACGAACTTGTTCTTGCAATCCACGGTTGCACAATGAGTCGACAACCAATCCATGCCAAGGATCACATCGAATCCTTGCATGTCTAACATAATCAAATTTGTTGGTAGTTCAAAGACGTCTCCATACATGAATCTCATGATCATGGAGTTGCAAACCTTTTCAGTATCAACCAATTTCCTAGTTGGAATGGCCACGGTTAACACAAAGTCTAACTCCTCTGGGTTGACTTTCATCTTCTTTGCGAAGCGAGGGGTAATAAATGAGTGGGTAGGCCCTGGGTCTATCAACACTCGAGCTTTATATGTCACATCGCTTCCTTTCTCATAAATTTGTAATGTACCTAGTCATACATACACATATATATATATAATGTATATCATCATATCAAAATTATTACATACAGGTTCTTTTCTATTTTTTATATGGATGTACCTTCTTTATCTAAAAATTTTTAAGAATTGAAATTCTTTATTTAAAAGAGTTCTCACCTTGGATCACATCGTTTGTATTTTTGGCCTCTTGAGCTGTGACTACATAGGCTCTCCCTTGGACGATTGACTTCCTCGATTGTATAGGTTGTGGCATAGAAAATGAAGTCGTCTTTCCCTTATTTACCTCAGTGCAATCTTTGATCAAGTGGCCCACCTTGTCACATTTGAAACAGCCCCGAGTTCCCTGCCTACAGTTCGCCGTCTTGTGAGACTTGCCACACTTGGCACAAGTCTCTCGCGGTGTGGAAGATGCAGCTCGTGAGAAACCCTGTGTAACTGTAGCTCCAGTAGTGATAGCAGAGCTCTCATATTTTATCGGCCTCCCCGACGCAAGCAATGAAAATCTCTGCTGGTTGGTGTGCTGCGCCGGTCTTTGATACCCTCCTTAGAATAGTGATCTCTGATTGTGGGCTATGAATCTTGGCTTTTTGTTCACCAGCTCGTAGTTCTCCGTTCTACTCTGATCCACACTCCACCTTCCTTGTTGTTCCCTCTGGCGGTAGCGATTATTATTTTCTTCTTCAACCACTAATGCCTTGCTCATGACCTCTCCATAGGTCCTCATCTGGAATGGTGCTACTCCTCCCCTTACGTCCAGTCTCAACCCTTGCTGAAACCTCTTTGCTCTCATCATCTCCGTGATAACATAGTCAGGCGCGAAGCTAGCAAATCGCATAAATTCCACTCCATACTCTCTAACAGTCATCTTTCCTTGCACGAGTTACAAAAACTGGATCTCCATCTGATTCCTCACGACTTCTGGGAAATAATGTTTGTTGAACTCTTCAACAAATTCATCCCACGCCCAAGGCAAATATGGGGTCTCCTGAGCCCTAGTTCGTGAAACGAACTCCCACCAAGGCCCAACCTCCCCTTCTAACATGTAGGCTGCCCAATGGACGCTCTCGTCCTTTGTGCATGTGAGCACACTAAATACTTTCTCCATTTCACTCAGCCAGTTCTCAACTGCCATGGGCTTTGGCTGCTCTAAAAAGCTAGGAGGTCTCATCCTCCTGAACTCGATAAATGCTGAAGCCACTGGCGGTGTAACTCCTACTGAAGGCGTAGGTGGCTGATATTGCTCGTGGGAAGTATGAACTGCCAAGGATGCTGCCTGCTATGTCATGGCAATCGCCATGGTTTCCATAGTGTGCATCATCATCTGAAGCTCCTCTGTGTCTTCATTTCTTTCTCTGACTCTCTCCTGTTCCCTTTGATCTCGATCCTGATTCTCTGCCTGATCTTGGCTCTCTTGGCCACCACTGCCTGAAGCTCCTCTATCTCCCATAGGCACTCTATTGGTATCTTAGATAAAATCATCTTGACTACGCAAACTTCTATTATGACCGCCCCTGGGTCAGCCCCTTCCTCTGGAAGACATAACGGTCTACACGTGAAACCAAAGTTTCGTTAGCAGAAGTCCCTATGCTCTGAAAAAATAATGATTGTCAGAATTTCTAAAAAAAACTGCTCTGATACCAACTGTGACAGCCCGGATTTTGGCACCTCGAAACCCATGCCATCAGCACGATCCTTCAGACCGTGCCCCATGAATATGTACGGAACATTGGCATAGCAAGCAATAATAAAGAGAATGAAATGCATAAGAACTGATACTGAAATAAATCTCCAATTCTATACATATATACTCCAAAATCTATGATCCAAAAGATGGTTCTAAACTCATGCCTCTGCATGAGTAAAAGAACTCACCCGAACCATCAGTGGCATCACTTAGTCACCCAAGATGGATCGCCAAAAGAATATATCTACTTAATTACATTATTTCTCAAAATAAAGGCTTGGCACACCAAGCCGCACAATATGCTCTCAAAACTCTCTCTAGCGAAGTCTCCTAAAAGAAGTCCTCGGGAGGAGGCTCTAACTCATCTTCGAGCACGTAGTCTGAATCCCCCGAATCAGCATCTCCCGAAGCCTCTATGACTGCAAGCAAAGGACCTGCGACGTATAGTCTAAAGGGTGAGCTACATCCTAGCTCAATAGGGAATAACATAATGAACATATAAGTCAAATCCTCACATATATTTCATGATATGCTTAGCGAGATGTATTTATGAACTTGTTGGAAAATAGTTTAAATGATTACAATATGCATTGAAGTTTACTGGTGGTTTACATGTTACATTTATTATCAACTAACCTCACTGAATAGGCCTAAAGAAACTTAAATCTTCAACTTAAGTAATCCCCGAGCAATATAGCATCAAGCCCCGATGGAATACCCTCCATCGTCGTCTAAATAGATAGTTGTTGTAAGTATATCACTTTGAATACTACCCAGGTCTCTTTCTCAAAAGCGACGGGGTCTAATCTCATCTCAATATTCCTGGGATGTGCTACTATATATGGATAGACCATCATGCGGTGTCATGAATTGGGCAGTCGTATCCGTCACGGATATTACTTGAGTCGATTGGGTATCCCTCAAACCTTAAATAACAAAAATATCAGGTACTTTACATATAGTTATTCATCGTGTAAATGTGCTACTTTATATCAATTAGGCCTTATCAGTCTTTGTTCAACATTACTTTACAATCTCACTTACATCCCTGGGATGTCTACATTACTCGTATCACACTGATGCCTTTATCACTTTCTCATCCCCTGGGGATGTCTCATTTTCATATGCTTACTTGGTGTCACACACACACATACTGAGAGGATTATATATTTAAAGCATTTTCATTTTATTGGTATATCACACACACACACATGGAGATTATATGATTCATTTCATTTCTATATCACTACATACATGCTCTTATAATCAAAGTACATGTTCAAGGTGTTCCCTACCTCAAGTGTCTGACTGTCCAAGCATCAAGGTCCCACACGGCTCCTCATGCTTCCCTTAGCTCGTATCACCTATGGTACATCATAACATATACACAACATTAATAAGAATGCAATAGAGAACGTCCAAGACCCTCCATGAACCTCAATGTTCAACAAAGAAGTCATCTCAAACTGCCAAAATCGATTAATCGATCTCTAAAATCGATTAATCGAAACCCTAAACTGATTAATCAATTTCCAAATTGATTAATCAAAATTTAAAATTGATTAATCGATCCCAAATCGATTAATCAAAAGTCCTCAATCGATTAATTGAAATCCACAATTGATTAATCAATTCTCAAATCGATTAATCGATTTTCCCAAGCCTTATCTCTTCAGCCACTGAAGGTATTCAGTCGATTAATCGATTTCTAAATCGATTAATCGAATTTCAAAATTGATTAATCAATTTCAAAATCGATTAATCGAACACAGGCTCTTTTGCCTTTTTAACTTCCAGACTCGATTAATCGATTCTCCAAATCGATTAATCGATTTGGCCAGAACTCAGCCCCTTCTCGGGCTATTCTTCTAAATGTTCTTCTTTCTATTTTTCTTTCTTTTTTATCATTTTAATTTGATAATTTAACCCATCTCTCCTAGAGTTAATGAATTACAATTTACTCATTTAAATCTAGCTAAAACTTACCTCAAATCAATCTCCTGATTGATTGAATGGTTGGTTTAATGACTAGGTTTCCAGCTCTTGCTCCAATGATTCCAATCATGTTGAATCCGACATTTATTGCTCGATCCCGTCTTAAATTCGTAATATGCCTCAACCTTCTTAGCATTCACCCTTCTCTACTCTCTCTCTCTCTCTCTTCTTAACTTCTCTCACCAACCAAACAAGAGAAATAACTTCTCTTTAGGTATTAAAACCCTTATAACTCCTCTTGCTTTGGTATTGAGCGCATACACTAGAGATAGGTATACGTGACCCTTAACTAACACCATACACTATGCTTAGGGTCATACTACCTTACAAAATACTTTCCTTCTCAAGTCTACTGTTTGACCCTCACTTGGTCAACCTACGGCCAATCGGGCACAGATCCCGAGGTCACTGTTTATCGCTCAATTTTCGAGGATATTACAATGATGTTTCATTAAGTGAGGAGTTTATCTGCTGGCGTGGCAGAGGATGCTGGCCTTTTCCTTTATCTAATTTCAACCCCTTTTTAGGACAGACACCGATTCTGTCTCATTTGTGTCTTTAGGATTTTCTTTGATAACTACCCCTGAAGATTTGATCTTCTTCTTGGGTGAGTCTACTGCTTTTAATTTGGCCTTAGGGACAAAAGACCATGCGATATGGTGAATGATTGGGATGTTATCAGAACTATTACCTTCATCTTCTTCTTCTTCTTCCCTTCATAGTTTGCCTATCTCATTCGCCATACTCCAGTTCTCTTTTTTGCAAAAATTAATACCAACACCATTAATTGAACTTGAATTCTATGTATTGAATAAAATGTCTTGCAAAAATCCTTTCACTCTATAATTAAAATCGTCACCTTACCTCCTTGAAGATTGAAACCCTAATTTATAATTATAGAATGAAATGCATATAGGGTTCTCCAGAATAAAACAGAGGAAATAAGGAGCTTTTAAGAAATTAAATGGTTAGGTTGGGTGGAAGAATCAGTTAAGATTATGGATGATTTGAAAAAGAGAGGGAAGGTAGGAGGAGAAAATTGGAAGGTTGAAAATGGGACCGACAGATCCTTTTTACAAGTATGTAGGTCTTGTTTTCAGTGACGACTTGCTGAGCCGGTCATCACATGAGTTTTAACTTAGAATCATAAGTGGATTCCAGCCTTTTAAGAATCACAATCGCTGCATTTCTGATGAACATAATTACGATCAATCGTAAATCCATACGATTGTCTAATATAATATACAGTAGGTATGAATTACGACCTATCGCTTTCCAATGAAATGGGTCGTATTATAATACCTATACTAACTAAAAAAAGGAATAGTTTACGTTATTTACAATTGGTGCTACAGATGAGTCGGTAGCTCGACAATCCAAGAGGTTTTAATATATAATTTTGGGGAGGTGATGTCTCCCTTAGGAATACTTAGCCTCTAGGATTATTTACTAGTTGTGTAGGCAATTGACCACTTTCTCTCCTTACCACTTGAGAAGCTAGCTGGCCTATATGGCTTTTCAACTTCGTTATAGACTGCGTGTGTGAATTAAGTACTTGGGAGAACTAAGTAAGTTGGTGTAAGTCCTTTTAATGTTGATGCAATTGTTGCTGTAAATCTTGAAGGATCTGAACAATCGTGGCATCAGGTCCATATTGGGACTGCACAGTCGATAATTGAGGTTTTTATTGGAACCATAATTAAATCCAGGATGGTACCTCCATGACGGGTTATAGGTGTTCCCATAATCTCCTCTCTGAAAAGCCATTACTTGTTCATTTTCCATTGCCTCCTGGTATGGTGGCGCAACTAGGTTTTTAGTAAAATAATGAATCTAACTATTAGAGTAGCCTGCTATTGAGCTGTCTGAAGTGTTAGATTTGACTGTCATTAATATCGTAATTTGTTGTTCCAGAGCTAATTTTTTTTTACTCATATCCTCCTCCTTTACTTTATCTTTAGGGATATCGCAAAGTCCACCCCTCGCGAGCGGGGTGTGGCGAGTAACATCAGGGTCAGATCTAAGCAGAGCATATTTCTGTTTTGAATTGTTGGCCAATTTTTCGAATAAATTCCAGGACTATTGGCCGTTTCGAGCTATAAAGGATCCTCCACTTACGGCATCGACTGTAGGCTGATTAGTCTCAATCAATCCTTAATAGAAACTTTGCGCTATCGACCAATTTGGGACCTCGTGATGAGGACACCTCCGTAGCAGATCCTTCATCCATTCCCAACTCTCGTGAAATAATTGTCCTGGCTTTTGCCTGAAGTCTTGAATTGTCTAACGAATTTGGTTAATTTTACCAATTGGAAAGTACTCGCCCAAGAACTTGGATTGCAATTCCTCTCAGGTGGTAATACATCTGGCACGTAATAAAATTAACCATGCTTTTGCCCTGGCCTTGAGAGAGAAAGGAAACTGACATAGTTTTACGACCTCTTTATTGGCATTCGATGTTTGCAACACTGTGCAAAGTTCTATGAAGTCCCTTAGATGCTGGTAAGGATCTTCTCGACAAGCCCATGAAAGATTGGTACAGATTGAAGTGTATGGAGCTTGTTGCCAAATTACGTCGGAAAGTCCTTTCAATTTCTGAATCACACTCGAAGAAATCTATACTTCAAGATCAAGTGTGATGAAGAAAAGAAAACTCTATTTTTAATATTTTTAATTTTATATAATTTTTATTCTAGAAACCAGGGAGAGAGAACAAATCTAAGCTTCGAACTTCGTTGATCAGGGAAAGTTGAGACTCTGAGTCGTCGCTCCGAATAAAATTGTGAAAGATTAAGAAGTGATCAAAAAAAGTTAAAAATATAAAGAAATATAAAAAGATAAAGATAAATATTTATTTTTTAAAAATGGGAATATAAAAAAAATAAAAGATAAACCACTTCCTCGACAACGGTGCCAAAAACTTAACCGGCTTATAGTATGTATACATTTAAATTAAAATCAAGCCTTAACCTATTATAAACGCACAATGAAAATTATAGCACTAGTGATAGGATCGATCCCACGAAGAAGTGATTATCTTCTTATAGATTTTTATATTCCCTTTTAAAAAATTATCTTTATCTTTTAAGAACTAAACTACTCGAGAAATATGAATAAAAGAATATTTTTTATACTAAGTTGCAGAAAAATAAATCATAATCCTCCTTCAGATTGAGGTTGTCAATCTCAACCTTCAGCTATTGGATGTTTGCAAATTTAAAATACTATTACATCGTATTGTAGCCTTCTAGAATTTGATCGTCAATCAAAAACTAAAATTCTTTAACACAGATTTAATCTAATCAACAATCTCCTAAAATATGGGCGTCAATCAAATTCGAGAAAATTGAAGATGGAAAAATAAAATCATTACACTAATCTGCAAACTTTAACCTGAGTCGTCAATTCAAATCAAAATTCGAAGATGTTTACAAAGCATATAAAATCTAAACTAAAAATAAAATAAAATCTAAACTAGAAAGCAAAAGTATAACCATCCAAAGGGTTGATCTTTCAGCTTCCTCAGCCTTGGTTGTCAGGCAAGACCTCAGAGAACTGTGAACAATGTTACTTTATAAATCTAAACTACTTTGATCAGGAGAAAACACAGACCTCAGTTGTCAACTGACACTGTGAAATTCTTCAATAATTATTCCTATATCAGGCTCTCTTATTTATAGATCATAAGGAGTCAGTTTACAAGACTTCTAATTCTAATAAAAAAAAATAACTAAAATAAAAGATTCCTAATATAACTCTAAGTCTAATTTATTCTTCCTTACTTCCAATAGTTGATGTGTTCCGGATTTCTCTCCTTGATAACAGCAGTAAAGATCTTAGGAGTCTATCTTTATCAATCTTCTCAGATCCGTGATTAGCGAAACTTCTAATTAAAGAGTTCTTCTAATTCTGTTCTTGGCGATGATAGTCTTCACATGATCAACAGCAATAACAGTAAATCTTCTACAATCATAATCGTAATTCCCGATTATCCTTTTTCTTCTTTTTTTCTTAGAAAATCGTAAATCATGATTTTCTATCTTTCATAGCTTCCTCAGTAGACGATTCTCTATAACGAATGATCGTTTTCTTCGGTATCGCTTTTTACTCTTTTGTCGCTTTCTGAATAATCTTCTTTTGAAGAATTGTAAATTACTATTTCTAATATTTCTTTTCTTTGGCTTCAGTATTAACACGCAATCGTAAAATACGATTTATCATCTTTTAATAGGTGGTGAATCGCCTTCTTACGCTCAATCATATTTTTACTATTTTTAAGTTCATTTTGATGAATATTAACACTTTGGCTCTCTTTCACTCTTTTTCTTTAATATCTGCACATCAACAACTTATTAGTAGTAAATTAAGTCCTAGCATCACTAAGTTAAGGTTGATAAAATGGTATATTCTGTGACTGATCAGTGCACTTACACCAAAGGTATGAAAATCCAATGCTTTTACTCTGTGTTGTGCTGAAACCTCCTTTTTTCTTACCTCCTTGCCCTTTGTATCTTTTAAGGTGTTCTTTTTCAGTGATGTTTCTTTAATTCATACTCGGGTCAATGATCGATTTTTTATTTATTTCAGTACAAGACTGGAGTAGTCGTCTCTTGTTTTTTTTTTGTGGATTCACCTTACGAAATTTTATTGCAAAGTGGGAGGTTTTTGACATGCTTCATATTTGTCCAGGAGTTTGTGCTATGTGCGGCAAACAAATAATCGATACGAAGCATTACAAGCAAAGCAACATGTTATCAATCATACTGGATTTGGTGTAAATCTGTCTGTCAAGGGTTTACCCATTTGGCTAGTTATGTAAACTGGCAGAGACTAGCTCTTCTTGAAAGTTACACCCCTTGTTTATAGGTGTGATTTAGGACTTAAATTGCACAATTATGTTTGTCAATCACTGAGTTGGTATCTATGTTATTTATTACTTAGATACTAGTGAATTGAATGCGGTCGGATCCATGTGAACTATAATATCAACCATTGTTTTTAGTTTTAATGGTTGATATTAAAGTTCATCAACCAGATGGTTCACACCCACTTATAGTTTCTTTTGGCTAAGACATGCTGCAATGATAGATTGTCATTTTGACAATTTAGATTGATCACAGATATCTGCCACATGGTAGAATGATAAATCACACTTCAATGGTGTGAGAAAAGAAGTCTAATTTTAATGGTGTAAGATCATTTAAACACCATTTTTGTGTTTAAATATCGGTCAAGAGCCATTATCCCTTTGACCAAAGGTTTACGGTATCTACCACCAGTGCACAAAGTAGAAACTATCCAAATATTACAACATTCAACATTTCTTTGCAAGTATATATATATATATATATATTAACTCTTGGGTTTCTTCCAAATGGGATAAAAATGAGATTATAGGGACATGGAAAGTCAACAGATTTTCATATCTCGCTTACTTCTATAATCGATTTGTGGCGTCTAACCTGATTTTATCAGGGACATATTTCATCGACCAACTAAGAGTGGCTTTCTCTAGATGGAATCCTACCAGCAACATGGTCACAGCTCCTCTCAGCAGATCACTTTGGATCCATGCATGGGGCCCGCCGCTACACTTCTTGAACATTACAAAATTCAAAGAGATTGCTGCTAATTGTGGGAGATTATTGGATGTCGATCCTAACTCTTTAAATTTTAAGTGCATTGAATATGTCAGACTTAGAGATGCCGCTCCTTTTTGGTGGGAGATTCCACAAGCTCTCCAAGAGCAAGTTAAAGATGAAACCATTCTTCTAGCTCTGGACATTGAACTGAATTCTAAGATGACTCCATCGCAAAATTCAGTCCCACCGATCATCGCAGCAATTCCTACCTTGTCGGCCCCTTCAGAGAATGCTGTTAATTCTGTCACTCCGATCAACAACACAACCACCGTTCACTACTCAAAAACCCCAAAAACGGCTACCGACAAAACAATCCAAATTGGTGACCAAGCGTACAATTTTGGAAATTTGAATTTCGAATTTCAAAATTACGAAAAGCAGATTTCGACAAATTACCTTGGTTGTCCTTTTCCTGTTTTTCAGGAAGAGAATATGATTGTGAATCCCAATTCGATTGCAATCTCGGAAACTTTCATAGCCAGGAAAGCATCCCCCCATATCGTGGAAGACCCCTTAACTCAAGCCATGATTTCAACAACGTCCAAGAATAAACATATTGTTGCAGTATCTACATTGACTGGACCTGATTCTGCTAGGCCAACCCTCTTTCCAAAGCCCAACAGTGCTGACCCTACTCCTGACCCAACAGCTCCAACAACGGATGACCTCTACCAATAGAAAATCCTCCATCAGGGGCCATGGGTGATATGTGGGGATTTTAACTCCATCTCTCATCCTCATGAAAGATCCAACAATTTCCACTTTACCAATTCCATGAGAAACTTTTCCGAATTCATCATTGAGGTTGGACTAATGGACATTCCTATGTCTAGGGCCCAATTCACTTGGACTAATGGTAGAAACCCGGCCACTCTTTACCGCCTTGACTGATTTCTTACCCCGTTGCTGATTGCAAAGCCATTACTAGAGTTACATCTGATCACACTCCCCTAATACTAAACTTGAATGGAATCAAATGGGGCCCTTCTCCTTTCAAACTTTACAATCATTGGCTTGACAACAACAAATTCGTTGAAAATATGCCTAAGTGGTGGGCTTCTACGGATGATCTTCACTGTATATCATCTAAATTTCGTACCCTCAAAACACACATATCTCAGTGGAATAAAGATCACAAAGCATCCACCAAAGCTGCTACTAATATCATTGCTGATACCATTAAAAATATCGATCTTTTAGAGGAAGCTCGTCATCTCACAGATGAAGAAACTCTTGAGAGAGAAAGGGCAAAAAATAGTTATACCAATCTCGCGTTGAACATTGAGAAAGAATGGCGTCAAAAATCTTGTATCCAATGGCTTAAAGAGGGAGACAAAAATACGGACTTTTTTCATTCTTCTGCCAATATCCATAGGAAAATTAACACCATCACCACCTTACACAAAGATGGCATCCTGTATTCTAAACCAGAAGATATTGCCGGTATAGCCATTGATTTCCTTGAAAATTTGTTCAAAGAAACTAATCACAAAAGGCCTCGTTTGAACATTGTAAATCACAAAGTTTTATCCCAATCTGCTGCCGATCATATTGAAGACAAGTTTCACATTGATGAAATATGGGCTGCTATAAAGAATTGCAATGCTCAAAGAACCCCCGGACCTAACGGATTCACGATTGGCTTTTTTCAAAAATATTGGCCGATTGTCAAAGATGATGTGGTTCAGATGCTCGAAAAATTGTGGGAAGATGAATATATACACAAGTTCATAAACTCCACATTTATTGTTCTCATTCCAAAGGAGAGAGGAGCTGCAGAAATGAAGAAATTTAGACCTATTTCCCTTGTCTCCAGTCTTTACAAAATAATTGCCAAAATTCTTGCCAACGGGTTGAAGGTCATCAGTTCGATTGTCACTAAATCTCAGGGTGCTTTCATTGAAGGAAAACAAATCCTTGATTTGCAATTTTGGCTCAAGAATGTGTTCACTCAGAACACTCTGCTAAAAAGGAAGGGGTTCTCATCAAAATAGATATGGAGAAGGCTTACGATAGGGTAAGTTGGGATTATCTTCTATGGATGATGAAAAAATGGGCTTTGGCAAAAGATGGAGATCCTGGATCCACGGCTGTCTTATTAGCGCTCACTTTTCCATCATTATTAATTGGAAAGCTTGCGATTTCTTTCAGGCCTTTAGGGGACTAAGACAAGGATCCCCTTTGTCCCCTTACCTTTTTAATATTGCCAGCAAAGGTCTAACACTCTTATTTCAACATGCGAACTCTAAAGGTAACATTATTGGCTTTTCTAATCCTAGATGCAATTTCAATATCAATCTCCTACAATATGCTGATGACTCTCTTATAATGCGTGGTGGAGAGATCAACTAAATACGACATGTTTGCGAAATTCTCAAAGTCTATGAAAACGCCTCCAGTCAACAGGTGAACTTCGAAAAATCCAATATATTCGGTATTAACATATCAGATAATCTTTTGAATAGTTGGTCTAGTGAGGTTAAGCTTGTCCTTGCCAAGTTCCCTTTCAAATATCTCAGTGTTCCCATAGGCATTGGCAAATTGAAATCTTCCGCTGGGATCCTGTTATCTTCAAAATAAATGACAGACTAAGTGGTTGGAAAAGTAAAATTCTATCTAAAGGAGGAAGGTTGACACTTATACAATCAGTCCTCAATGCTATTCCCACCTACTTCCTCTCCATCTACAAATATCCCGCCAAGTTGTGCAAGGAGATTGAGAGGCTTGAGCGTAACTTCCTATGGGGCGATATCGGAAGATAAAAAAAAATTCAATCGATTGGGTGGGACAAGGTGGTGAAGCCCAAATGGGCCGGGGGTCTCGGCATTCGACCCATTGACAAGATGAACCATGCTCTTCTCATGAAATGGTAGTGGCATCTCGAAGAATCTAATGAAGATTGGTTCAAAGAAATTATCATTAATAAATATCGAATGAGTAACAATGGCTGGGAATGCAGAAAAGAAAAATATCAAAAATCGTCCTGGTGGTGGAAAAGTATCATTTCCGTGAGAAACATGTTCATCACTAACATATCCTACTCCTTAGGTAAAGGAGATCAAATTCGTCTTTGGCTCGATAAGTGGAATAATTTGCCAAACCCTTTACATATTCAATTCCCCAACCTCTTCATAATTGCAGAAAATCCACAAGCTTATATCTATGATATTTTCGATTCGAATGCTTCAAGACTTTGGACCATCAAATTCAAGAGGAGACTTAATGATACAGAATTCATTGAATTTTGCGCTCTATCTGCCATTCTGGATAATACCTGTCATAGCCTAATCATTCCGGATCGCCGCATCTAGGCCACATATTGTAATAAGCCCTTTCCGTCAAATCGGCCTACAAATCTTTGGCGGAGAACTCCGACAAAGTTGATTGGGTACATATTTGGAATCTCAAGATCCCGCCGAAAATCACCTTCTTTTTATGGATGATTTGATGGAGAAGAATTTCTACCATCACCCACCTAACTAGTAGAGGTATGTGCATCGATCAACAGTGTTAATTGTGCCTAGAAGCCGATGAAGATATAGATCATCTCTTGCTACTATGTTCTAAGATATAGCCAATTTGGATGAAGATCTTTAAAGCCTTTGGTGTAACTGCTTGTTTGCACAATGGAGTGATAGAACTGATGGACGGTTGGGACACTCAATTATTCGGCGGATTCAAGAAATGGGTATAGTTGCATATCCATTACTCTCTCATTTGGAATGTTTGTCTCATGAGAAACCATATCAGATGTAGAGGAGGTCAGTTCATCGAAGGATCTTTAGTTCGAGATAGCATTCTCACACTTTGTTCCTGAGTCGTTGCTGCTTGGGTTGTAGATCTATCCATTCTCACCATCCGTCGATTCAAAGCCGAGCATCTTTTATCTCTTATTAATGTTTTGTAATCGGGGTTGGGAATTTACTATTTTTTTCGGATTGTAGGAGGTTTTTTCCCGACCATTCCGGTTTCCTCCTTTCGTAGGTTTTTCCCTTTTTCTTTTTTTGGGTTTCCTACGTTTGCTTAGATAACTATCTTGGTTTTCTCCTGAAGGTCCGATTTTCCATATAGCAATGTCTATGGTGATGGCATGAGATCTCGAGATTTTTCCGGGTCTCATGTCCTGCTATTATTATTAATAAAAATACAACTTTCAAAGACATAAAAAATAATACAGTAGACCTTGAGATCATGTTTCTAGTATCAGATGGTCAAATTTGATTCTACATGGTACACATCCTAAAAAGTGATATGACAATACACCATAATGTCAAGATCTATTATGTCAAAGATTAAGATGAAAAGCAATCTTCATTAATTCAAGGCGATAAAGGGTTTCAGCACGCAAAACATGGATTGAGAAGAGAGAATCATTTTTATTTTATTTTTATGCCACACGTTATAGACGACCTATATGTATCTTGCATATGGTAGAGAGAATGACACTTAAGGAGCAACAATTGGAGGAATAAATCCCACAAAACATAGCATTACCATCACCTTATTAATATAAGGGAGGAAGCAAGCGTGAAGTTTAGAACCCGCGAAAGAGGGTGGATACCGACTGAGCTATACCCATTCGGTGAGGGAGAAGAATCTTAGCTTGTAAATGAAGTACCTTTTTTTAAAATCTTAATCTTACAAATTTTCATATTTTTTCCATCGAATTTTTGAACTTTATCAACTTTTTTTTTAAAATTTTTTTAAAGAAAATATTTGCTTATCAACCACCAATGCAGATTTGTATTTTATGCATATCAACCTCCGACGAGATGTAGATATGACTAGTACATTTAACCGTCTATCGGGCCACATGATAAATTCAACATGGGGCCAACTGAAAGTAACCCTGAGTATCATTGAGAAATTTTTGTAATACTATTGAGTCTTTTGAATTAGATGATGGAGATCATTTTTTACTCTAATATTCTATTAATAGATCTTCAAATCATTGCACACCAGTCATACGACCATTTTTTATTCTATGTATTATTGATCCTTAGAAAATGACCATTGAAACATATAAAAAAAAAAAAAAAATACTATTTTTTTTTTTATTTGTGATACATGAAATAAAAAACTTACAATCTGATAGGAGCATTGTGATCTCAAGATCTATTATATAAAAAACGACCTCTATCATTCAATTCAAAGGAATTAATAATTTTTTAAAGGGCATGAAAAGTAGGCTCATTTAGAGGTACCCAAAATACTAACTATTTAATTAGGAAGACTAAAAAAGAGTGGATGAAGCAAAAGGTTGGCTGCAAATATAAAGAGCGTTTACTTATTAATTAATAATTAATATTTTCAGCGGATGTGTAGTGGGTTTGTACAGTGAATTTGTTCAGATTGTTTCTGCCGCCTCTTCTTCTTCATCATCCCCATCCCCATCCCCATCCCCATCCCCATTGCTCTGATTGTTTCTGCCGCCTCTTCTCCAATCCCAATCCCAATCCCAATCCCACCGCCACTGCTATAAAGAATCTTTAACCGTACGGTAGTCAGAAGCCGAGAAAGAAAGATAAATAACCAAATAATAGTAAAGGTGGCAGAGAAGCTAAGTGTTTGGATTTAAAAGGCAATGATGATGGGAAAGGTGCGACTCTTGAGTCACTTCAGATGCATATATGCACACACTATTTAGTTAGCTTAACAGTCAAAAGTCAAACCTATATATTTATATATTATCTCTTTGCTCCTTTCTTATCCTCTCATTTAAAATATTATTTACTTTTCGTCTCACAGAAGCTCTGGTCATAGTTTGAAATCTCGGATGTCCGACTTGTCTGCTGGCATAGACTAACGACGGATGCATTGAAATGAAAATGATCTTTTTGACGGATCATACATATTCTATTAAAATAGCCATTTGATTTTACAACATCAAAAAAATATCTCATTCTAATGTTATATTGCATATATTTGACATCAATCTAAACCGTTCAAGTGACTCTTCATAATCAGAACTCATCTCACTAGTTTTAATAGCTTTTAATAATTTTTTTATTAATAACAGACAATTTTTTACAACAGAAAATTATGGCTAATAATCTTATTTTTAATAGTGTCTTAGTCAAAAAATCACACTTATTAATTAATTGTATATGATCCAATCAATCAATTGTATACGGTCCAATCAAAGATTTTTAATATTAGTTGTTAAAAAATAAGAAATCAGCTATATATATAAAATACAGTAAGATAAAGATAAAATAGTGTCATATATATATATATATATATATATATATATATATATATATATAAAATAAGTAGTACACTTTTAATAGTATACAAGCTTAATACTCATATAAACTAAAATATAAAAATATTTTTTTGAGTGCTTCTCGAAACGAATCACACTTCATATTGTCTCGCTGAGGTGCGGGATGCGAGACATCTCGCCTTGGGCAAAATTTCAAACCATGCTTAGGAGTGGATGTAGCTATTCTCAAACCCCAGTGTGTGCAACCCCTTGTAATAAATTACTGCATGAAATCAAACGACCGAGATCGTTTTTCACCCTTATCTTCCACACAATGAGTCTTAAGCCCATGGCCTTACCATCATGTGATAAGTTTTCTATTCTATCACAAATCCCAAAAACCGGATCTAAAATCACATTTGAACGTGATGTATGCCATATGATTTTAGGGCCACTTTTTGGGTATTCGTGCAATGTTGAATAAAAAATTGATCGTCTGATGGTATGCTTATGGTCTCAAGATCCATTGTGTGGAAGATCAGGGTGAAAAGTCATCTCCATCCTCTCACTATAAAAAATACAATTAGCGGCAATCAAAAACTATTGCTATTAACAAAAAGCTATTAAAGACTATTAGCAACAAGGTATTAGCGACAGTTTTTTGCTAATAACGGGAGTTTTTGGCCCTCGCTAATTGTCTTATTTTTTGTAGTGTCTGATTCAAACTAGTCCACGAGTTTCAAAGGGTTAATTTTGGACGTTGGCGCTTTCAGAAATCATGTTGGCGTGAATAGAGGTACCCGATTCGCGCCTATACTGAATATCATTGACCAAATTGAATCCAACAATTGTGATATTATCTTTAAGGAAAATTACAAATGGCAAGCAGGTTTTGTGTAAAGTGCAAGCAGCTGACGTGGCGTGATATAATTGGCTGCCCCGACTTGCATTGCTTTGACCCCACAACAATTGCCACCAATTACGTCACGCCACATTAGCGGCTACCTGCACAAAACTTGCGTGCCATATGACACTTATCTTTAATTGTTTTTATATTTATTAATCAGGGTTGGATAGGCCAGGTTCCGAAATATTTGATGGTTGTGCAAAATTGGGTCGGGCTTAGCCCAAATGCACTTGAGGAGGGCCATTTATTTAAGCCCAATTATCTAACCAGAGCAATGATGGGCCAGGTGCGGGGTGAGTGCAGCTCATTGACAACCCTAGTTACCATCTTCTTAGATGCTTATATATGCTATTTTGTTTTTAGCCCCCTGCTTAATTACGAAATTGCAATCATCCCCTCGTATTATTGATATCATTCTCCTCCCCTTTGACTGAAGTTTAATGAGCACATGACCCCTTCCGTTGACAGATCATTACAAAAGGGGGTTCTACCGTTACGCCTTTTCACTTAACGAGATTTAAGTGATAGAAAATACCGCTATTACCCTTCGCTGACTTCGAGTCACATCGACGTAACAGTAGAGTAATAGATAGAGAGCGAGAGAGAGAAAGAGAGAGAGAGAGAGAGAGAGAGAGAGAGAGAGCTTCATAGCAAAGGAACAGAGGAGAACGATGAGATTTTTGGTGGTTTAGGGTTCTTAGATGCCGAAATTATATGAATTTGAGACTGACAGAATAGGACGAAGAGGATTCTCAGACACTGACGCCATTAAGGTAAATCTATAACTCATTCCCTTGGTTTAGCTCTAAATAAACAAGTTTAGGATTTTAGATTTTTATTTAGATTTATTTTTTTGTGCATGCAACAGATAGAGAAAGAGTAACAGATAGAGAGAGTTTCATAGCATAAGAAAAGCAAAGGAGAATGAAGTGGTTTTCGGCAGTTTACGGTGAGGTGTTGTGAATTTCAAAGAAAGAAGACGACGAAGAGGGTTTTCAGACGCCATTAAGGTAAATCTATAACCTATTCCCCCTTGGTTTAGCTCTAAATAAACAACTTCAGGGTTATAGATTTTCATTTTGATGCTTGTTAATTTGGGTTTTTTGTGCATGCAACTATTCGAAATTTGATTTGTTGAAGAGCGTCTGTTTGCATAGCATCTTTTAGACAAGTTCATCATACATAGAGGTAAAATCCTAAATTTTGATAGTTAGACTATATTTCATTTAGGAGTTTTTAAACCTAAATCGGTGGTTAAAAAACTCTAAAATAGAAATAAATATGTGGTTAAACTTTAAAATTTGTGATTATATCTATGGTTTTAATGCATCAAAATTTTGTGGTTAAACTATATAATTTATGGTTTTAATGCATCTGTGGATATATGGATTTGTGGTTAAATCTGTAGATGATGACTGAATATTTGTTCTTAGATGATAGGAAGCCGATTACAATAATTTTTCTGTAACTTATTTCTAGCTGTTGCTCGATTCTGTGAGTATTTGATTAGTGCACATCATAGTATTGTGTAGCTATGATAGATGAACATCTGATTATTTCAATGTGATGTTATATTGATATAATTATAGGGACTATATGATGGTTTCGATAGCTGCGTATAACCTTTTGGTATTAATTTTCTTTATATTATTTGTGCTAGGAAGATTAGGCCGCATAATGTGGATGGAGATTATTTGAAGTTGAGTATTCATTAGGATGACTCTTTCATCAAATATAGGAGGCACAATAGATATGTAGGTAGAAAATTTGATGAATGTGTGATAGATAAAGATCGAACATCGTACATCATTTTGCTAAATGATATGATCCAAATTTGTGAATGCCCTCAAGACTATATAACATCATTGCAGTATTGAAACCTGAGTGTAGGGGGTGCGGATGAGGTGATTCCAATCTTGAGTGACTCCGATCTTATAATGATGTTCGAGAGACACCAAGAGATGAAGGCAGCTGACATATATGTAGGTTTTGAGTCGAATCCTCAACCCCTAGACATAGACATTGATCCTCCTTCAACGGCCCTAAATTATAAAGAAGGAAAGAGATTTGATAAAGATAGTTCCAGTTCTTTTGATATGGACTTTCAATCTGTGGATTCTTGGAAGGTATTTAGTGATGAAGACACTACAAAAATGAAGACTATTAGCGACAGTTTTTTAGTGTAAAAAACTGCCACTATTAACAAAAAACCTATTAAGACTATTAGCGATATGGGTATTAGCGATAGTTTTTTTGTTAATAGTAGCAGTTTATGACTGCCTCTAATAGTCTTATTTTTTGTACTGAGATGAGTGGTTCTCGGCTGAAGAGAATGAGGTTGGAGGACAAACTGAAGGAAGAGAACAAAATATTCCAGATGATCATTTATCAGATTACGAGGATCCATAAGGTTATGAAAGTTTTTCTAGTTCGGATGATGATGACGTGATTTATGATAATAATATTGACATAGGCATTAAACACGAATTTGTTCGAAAGAAGGATAAGCCAGTTTTCTCCGTCGGAATGATGTATGAGTTCGTTTATGAATTCAGAGATGCGTTAGTACACTTTGTTGTTTTATATGGATTCCTACTCCTTTATGTGAAGAATGAAAAGGTTAGGGTAACTGCAAAGTATGCACAAGTTTATTGTTTGTGGTGGATTCATTCCTTAGTGTATGAGGATAACACTACGTTTCGTGTGAAGAATTATAATGACCAACATACTTGCTCTAGGTGTAATCGAGATGGAAACAAGATAGCAGCTACCTGATGAATTTCTCAATGAGTAGAAGAACAGGTTAAGATATATTGAAAAATTCTGATAAAGAAGTTTGCAAAGTTATTGTTCACAAAGTACGGAGTTAGAATTCCATACCATCGCCTATGGTGTGGGAAAGAGCTAGCATTAGGACGCATTTTTTATATTTTGAAGATTCTTATAAGCTTGTGCCCTCATTTTGCTTGGCGGTGCTACGGTCAAACCCATGTATCATAGCAAAGCATAAGCTTGAAGAAGATGGAGCATTTCATAGAGTGTTTATTTGCCTAGGTGCCCGCCGTTTGGGCATTTTAGCTGCATGTCATCCTTTCTTAGGACTTGATGGGTGCCACCTTAAAGGAAAGTACGAGTGCACCCTCTTAACAATAACTGTATTGGATGACAATCATGATTTATTTCCATTGGCATATGTAGTGGTCGAGCAAAAAAATGAAGATAGTTGGACATGGTGTACCGAGCAATTGCAATTAGCTATCGGGTTCCCAAACAACCTAGTGTTCATGTCAGATAGGCAAAAGGGGCTAGTGAATGCAGTCCATAAAATTTATCCTAATGCCTAACACAGGTAATATTTATTGTTTTCTAATACATGGGCAAGTATATATGTTGTGTGTTTGTGTTGCAGTTATATATGTTGTGTTTGCTCATATATAGCTTAAAGCAGCTATATATGTTGTGTGTTTGAAGTAGTTATTGCAGCTATGTACATATGTACATATTGTGTTGTGTTTGAAGCAACAACTGCAGCTATATATGTTGTGTTTGTGCTGTAACTATGCATATATGTACATATTGTATTATGTTGAAACAACTACTGCAGCTATATATGTTGTGTTTGTGCTGCAACTATGTACGTATATATCTTGAAACAACTATATATGTTGTGTGGGTTGAAGCAGTTGTTGCAGCTATGTGCATATATAACAATTGTATTGTGTTTGAAGCAGTTGCTGCCTATGTACACATGTACATATTATATTGTGTTTGAACCACTTGCTACAGCATTGTACATATGTATATATTGTGTTATGTTGGAAGCACCTACTGCAGCTATGTATATATTGTGTTATATTTGAAGCACCTGCTGCAACATTGTACATATGTATATATTGTGTTGTGTTTGAAGCACCTGCTGCAACTATATATCTTGACGTTGTTATGGTTTGAATTGTGCAACAATGATTTATATAGTATACAATCGAGCAGGTTCTTTGTCTGTTACTTGTATAAGAACTTTAAGAGTTATTTTAAAGGGAAAGCATACGAGAAGCTCTTTTAGGATGCAGCTTGTGCAATTGTTGATCATGAATTCAGAGGTTTTTTTGGACAAGATTTAAGAGAAGTGTGTTGAGGCATACAAATGATAGATGTTGAAACTCGTAGAGTGTGGAGCAAATCGCAATTTGCAGAAAGGGAAAAATGCGATGTAATTACCAATAATCTTCAAAGTCATTCAATAATGCTATCTCCGAATCAAGGTATATGTCGATTATTGACATATTCGATAACATCCGATCACTAAACATGATCCGAATGCAACAAAGATGATTGGAGGTAGCTAAATGGACTACAATTATTGTACCCACAGTGGTTAATACATTAGAGAAGCTATGTGAACTGAGTAAAGATTGCTAGATTCGTAACGCTGACGACTTTGAGTATGAGGTGAACCACCTATTAAGAAGGCATATGATACATCTCAACAAATGGACTTGCACTTGTCGTCTATGACAGATTTCTGGCTTGCCATGTCTTTATGTAATGACATGCATTTGTCATGACAGATTGAATCTAGAAGAGTTTTGTGTCAAGTATTACAAAGTCGGTGAGTACAGGAGGGCATATAGAAAGGTCTGTCATGCTATAGAAGACAAGAATTTTTCAACGGCAACAGAAATTATGTGCAGACTGCCCCATGCTCATAGACCTCTAGGGAGACCAAAGAAGAATAGAATGCGTGGAGATGATGAAGTACCACAAACCAAATCCAGTTAGATTACAGTTCATTAAAAGATGCAGTAATTGCAACACGTGTGGACATAATCGGCGAAGGTGCAAAGAGCCTAGAGCTGAGGGTCAAGCTGGAGGCCTCATCCTCAACCCGAAAAGGTACTGCACCACACTATCATCGAACTGCGACCACTAATCAGGCTGCAACTCTAGGTCCGGGTATAGCCCAACTACCACTAGCACGAGGAAGAGGATCTGCTACCAGTGGAGCTAAACATGTTTCCAAATGCAACATGTCTCCGATGGGTCGCGGATCCTCTTAAACTATTTTTAAATGATTTTTAATGTGTAATTAAATACAGTTAAACAACTTTTTTTTGAGGTTTTTGGGTGGCCTGTGTGGCCTATAATTGAATTTGATGGGGTATGTTGAATCTGTAACATATAGCCCATTAACTGATAGGTACAAGGATCAAAATGCCAGAAAATCGGTATGTATCGTCCGGTCAAAAAATCGGTACGTATCGGACAATATGTATCGGTACCAATCCTTATCGAATGATACATTGAATGTATCGTTCGATACATACCATATATTTTAACGATACGGCTTTAATGTACCGTATCGTTCACGTCCAATATCGTATCGTTCGATATGTATCGGTATCGGACGATATTTTGATCCATGGAGAGGTATGCTACTTTAATGAGTTTAATTAGCTTATTTTTTTGTGGCCAATCAACTGAAACTATATAGGTATGCTACTTTTTTGTTAGCATAGGACACTTAAGGGCTTATATATATGATTTTATGATTTACAATGAGGGTACATATATGATTTTATGATTTTATTGTTTACAGTTCATGAAAGTATATGATTTTGTTGGGATTTTCGTATAGTACAGGCCGCTAGTACACTTTACAGTTAAGGTACATATATGATTTTTGTTGGGGTCTAAAAGGTTCTCAGTTGAATATGATATTCTTAACATATTTTAGTATATGATTTTTGTTGTTTTTAGTTGAATATGAGTTTCTTAACAGGTTATAATATATGATTTTTGTTATTTTTAGTTGAATATATGACTTCTTCTCAGCTGAATATATTTTCGGTTGAATATAAACTCATATTATTATCATGGTTTTTCATATAATAGCTAATATACGCCATTTCTGTTAGTATACTATGAATGCTAATTTTAGAAAACATTTTTTGTTGTGAAAAGAGATTATGGATATTTGCTTTGGCTGTGGTGAGAGCGGACATTAGATCAAAGAATGTCCTTAAAGGAAGGTGATTGAAATTGATAGCACTTGCGGTTGTGGTAAGCCACCTAAGCTTCTCACGTCCCGCACGTCAAAGAACCCCGAAAGAAAAAATTTCATATGCTATACATGTGGATATTTTAAATAGGTTGATAGTACATCAAGTAATGCAAAACATGATATTGATGTCAACACGACGGCTACACCAAGCAAAGATACGAGTTCTCTCAAAAGTTTCACGAATGCAACAGAGTTTAAGTTGAAGCTGACGGAGGAGATCAAAGAACTTTCAAAAAAATTAGAGGTGACTGCAATCCTCAGTAGAGGTGAGAGAAAATAGGTGATTCAATTACTTGATGAACTTCATCAACTGATTTCGATTGACGGAATCAAGGTTTCATATGCTTTTTTTTTTAATGAGATTTTTCGGTACTAAAAACTAAGATTCTATCTTCTATATAGCCATTAAAGTTTTTTTAAGTTTAAACATATCTGCAGCCATTAAATATAAAAAAATGTTGGCTTCTATTGGAGGAAGATTTGCTTTATTAAGATCAAACAGATATGCATCCATTAAATATAGAAGGATGTTGACTTCTATGATTTTCTATTAGATGAAGATCTGCCTACATATTGTTTCAATCTGTTGCATTATTGGTAATTAGTGGCAACACTGTAAATATTATATTTATAATGGTCATAAATATTAGAAAAATTGGCGCAAACTTATCTTTTTGTATGTAGCTGGTAACGTGCTTTACAATTAAAATTATATATGAAAAAAATCTGTAAATTGTATTAGACCATAGGAGTAAGTCGGTCTTTGTATGAGTAAGTCGGTCTTTGTGTCATTCTCTTGACACTCTCTTATAATTTCTAAGAGTCGAAGTTGGTTAACTCAACGGAAGAAGTCGTATACCCATAAAGCTTAAGTCAAAAGAGCAGATAATAAATATCAATAGTACGGGAGGATGAGTGAAATTTCGTAAACTTTAAGAACCCTGATCCGATAATATACTTTATTTCGTGTTTTAAATTTACAGAATTAGAGATGGAAATAGGAAATGAGTTATTGCTTTTAAATTACGTCTAAGCTGGAAAGGCAGATTAATGTACTTTGGCTGTGAATGGGAATGCAGTGGTCGTACTAAGTTATTTACTATCACTGCCTCATTGCTGTTACTACTATTCCCAACCTTATAAATCTCTCTCTCTCTCTCTCTAACACAAGGAGTAGGTCACTCTGGAGAGATTAATCTATCAAAATGGAGAGGGAAGCCCCCCACCCCCATGTTAAGATCTATGAGAGCGAGGAAGAGCTCTCTACTGCCCTTGTAGATTACGTTGATCAGCTCTCTGAAGCTGCTGTCAAGGAGAGAGGGGCATTTTCCCTTGTTCTCTCTGGAGGAAATTTAACCAAACTCTTGCGGTTCTATTCTCTTTTATAAATTTTTTTTCTAAATTTTTGTTTATATAGGATTTAGAGAAATGGGTTTTATTATTTGTGTGTGATTTTTAGGAAGTTGACGAAAGCTCCATATGTGAGAACAGTAGATTGGTCGAAATGGCATGTTTTTTGGGCTGAGGAGAACGTTGTGGCCAAGAAACACCCAGACAGTAACTACAAGCAAGCAAAAGAAGGGTTGCTATCCAAGGTCTTTTTCTTCATCTTGATTTCTATTTTTATTTTTTTATTGTCCTTTCTTTTTTCTCCTTCTGGTGGTTTTGCAAGTGTTTATTTCTTTCTTTTTTTTCTCCTTTTTGGTGGGCTTTTTTTGTTTGTTTAACCAATATATATATATATATATATATATATATATATATATATATATATTCTTTTTCTTAGAAGAACAAATTAAAATACCCCATTTTCCCTACGGAGAAAATAAATATTTTTTGAAATATTTGATTTGATTTTAATACTTATATCATTTATTATTTATTTATCTCCTTTTGTGGACTCGCCTCTGTGCTCTATTATAAACTATCAGATCTTGTTTCAGTGGGGTTCCAAAAATGCAGGGCATATATTATACTTTTGTAGGATTTTTTTTCCCCTGTCTTGTTTCAGGAAATAAAAAAGTGACTATTCGTTACCACAATACAGTATTCCTTACCTTAGCGTGCCTCAAAACAGTTTCACTAAAATGCCCGTCAGTTCTTCTTGTCTCTTTTCTTTCAACTGGTTATTTAAACTGCGGAGATGCGTTGACAGTGGTGTTCTCAAAATTACTGGTGACCAGTATGCTTGAATCTAACACCGTTTATTTCAGGAATTTTAGTGTATATGAACTAACTTTACGTCCACCCTTTTGATCCCCTTAAAAAATTAAATAAAGCTCATGAAACTCTATATAATTTATGAGTTAAATGGTGGTAGATTGAAGAGTAAATCTGTCTTTGTTAAATTTTGATCAAATAATAATCAGATTATTTTGTGAACGTAGGCAGTTTAATAACACTATTTAAATGAAAAGAAAGAATCATTAAATAAATAAAGAATTAAAGAAAATTTAAAATAAATAAGTACCTACCAGTTTATAATTACTGAGACAACATTTGAGTTTGGTATTTTAAATACCATCAGGAATATAATAGTGTTCGACACTTTTAGATTTTAGCCACACAATCCCATCAAAGTCTGCCTTTCACACTTTATGGGGGCCCCAACAGCTGGAGGAAATGTTACTTCACGAGCACGGGGATAAAGAGTTTTTGCTAATCGTATAATAATCTCATAGGCTTTGTTTGGCATTGCTCTTTGGAAGAGTAGAAAAGACCAATTGCTACCCTTTGTTATTCGAATCAATATGGGGAGAGAGAAGGATCGGAGGAGAAAAAAAGGGGAGGCTATTCTTTGGAACATGAAAAAATGGCTCTTTAAAAGAGCATTAAAATCATGTTATTTTAAAGAGGGTTGTTTTCCAGCAGCCGCCCTCTCTTATTATCTTCTCCTTATTATCTTCTTTAAATTTGTCTCCCCCTCGTCCTCCCAAAGAGCAATGCCAAACGCAATCATAATCTCTTGATGCATATCATTTCCTTAAAATAGTTGAAGCTTAACAATTTAATTGAAAAAGTTGGGTCTAATGTGACCGCTAATCAGACGTAAGCGTGAATACAGTATGGGTACATTTAATTGCCAAGTGAAACATGTTTCACCGTTATAATGGGCAAATTGATTACGGAAAATTGCATTAAGAAGACGGAACCGATTGTTAGAGGTGTAACCACTAGTGCCCTTAAACTCGTTATCAATCAAACATTCCCTGTATATATATCTAAAGAGGTAACTTATATATATTTAGAGAGGTAAGTTATATTCTCAAATCCTTGTTTATTACGTTTTCTATCTTAGACCTACTTTGACTAGAAAACAACCAAGCTAGGATTTCGATCTGATAGATAGCAGCCATATTGGCCGAGTCCCAGGCTGTTAAGTATTAGATATTTTCAATGCGCCAAACCGGCCGATAAGGGGTTGAAATGGGCCCAGGTCATGACTGAATCGGACGCTACTCATTTGGAAATGGATCTGTGTCCAGGTTGAGTCTAAATAAAAATCTTAAGACTCACTTTGGGTTTCGGTCCAGGTTTGGGTCAAGCAAGACTCAAACCTGACCTAGGTCTGGTCTGAGTCTAGGTCGGGTTTGGATCCAAGGCTGGATGTAATAACTAATGCACAGTTATATTTTAAATAAAATTGTTAATATAATGCTAATAATTAGTTTACTAATGGATCCTGGGCCGATTTTCTTCAAGAGGGTCCATTCGATTGATTCAAGTCCAATTGAGTCGCATTTCATGTTGGGACCGGGTCAACCTAACCCATTTTCACCCCTACAACTGATGTTAAAATATCATTTTTTCAATTTTTTAATATTTTATATACATGTAATATATGTATAAAACGTAAAATAATTAAAAAATTTACCCAAAAGATATTTTCGGTATTATATCCAGCTCATATGATACAAATATTGGTGGATATGAACTGCCATGGATCAAAATTTCGAAATGTTTTGGTTTCGGTCCCCATTGAAACGAAATTTTGAACTGAAATTTTTGTCAAATTATCGGCCAAAATGTTTTGGTTTTGGTCCCCACTGAAACGAAATTTTGAACCGAAATTTTAGTCATTATGGGCCAAAAAGTTTTGGTTTCGATCCCCACTGAAACGAAATTTTGAACTAAAATTTTGTTAATAAAAAAATAAATAATAAATAAATAAAATTGTATGGAGGGAAAATTTCGAATCAAATTTTTGGTTTAAGTCATGCCTTAAAATTGTATGGAGGGGAACAGCTATGTATAATTATGAGCCGATAGTTACAATCATATCGAATTGTGCTCATATGGGCCCAATCCCTGCACCTATATTATATATTTATAAAACCAGTGGAAGGTCAATAGCCTCCTTTCACTACTGGGATGCATGCTCTTCTTCCTATAGATAAGATTTCAAACGAGTGTTATAAAGGCCTTATTTGAAGGCTAGTTACTGTTACATTTATAACCTGTTGTGAAGGCATTATAATAAAAGGAAACACAAAAGTAGGGGATCCAATCCAATATTGGAAATAGCTGAAACACATGGGGTGAGTATAAATAAAGCATATCTTATAGTGGTATATGCGAATATATATATATATATATAAATTTTTATAACGGATTAGAAAGAGTTATAATAAATGTTTTAAAGACATTATAAACCTTTTCTCTTTTAATTGTTTATTTAAATTTACTACTTAAAAATTTAGGACATGTCAAAACTCTAGTATGACCATTTACCCTCGTAGAAAATAAACACATGTAATGGGATATAGCGGCCATCGTTACAAATCTGCCCTTCATAACCCATTTTTTAAAATTTTTTTTAAATTTGTTTTTGGATAATGAATATTCTACTTTTTAATATAAGTTACAACCTATTTTATCAACCGATGAATTAGATGATGGCCTTTGAATGCAGTAATCTTTAGATTATAATAGCTTAGATGGTGTTTCCATGTAAAATACCAAGTCTTTTCCTATAAATTATTTGCAAGTGCTTTGGGGCTGCAAGTAAAGACTCACTTTTCTTACACTTTAAGAAAAGGTTTAAAAATTGGGACTAAATCTATTGATTGCTTCGGATTAGATGATGATGGAGATCATGTTTCACCCCGATCTCCCACGCGGGGGATCTTGAGATCATGTAGCACATATTCGATGGTCAGTTTTTTATTCCAGTTGTCACAAATCCCTAAAAAATGTCCCATGGATCCTATGGCACACATTATGTTCAAACATGATTTTAGGACCATTTTCTCGGGATTTGTTAGATGTAGAAGCAAACACTAGCCGTCGGATAGCACTACAAAAAATAAGACTTAGCGGCAGCCAAAAACTGCTGCTATTAATAAAAAACTGCCGCTAATAGGCTTAATAGCCTTTAATAGTTTTTTGGTTAACAGCGACAGTTTTTTAAGTCTTATTTTTTGTAGTGTAGGTGTGACATGATCTCAAGATCTCTGTATTGAAGATCAGGGTGAAACACGATCTCCATCATCTCAGCCGAAACAATCAATGATTTTAAAGGGGTTGCACGCATGGACGCTTTAAGAGAGATTTTGTGAGCCCTAATAGAGGTCTGTTATTTTGTACGTTCCTGCAATTTGTTCTCTCAAGCCATTAACTGCCTTAAACAAGCCATAGAGTTAGTTTATCGTTTCTCATCCCAACCTTCCATTAGATAGATCTTCCAACCGTACATACCATTCAAACGGTTAGCTGATGATGGCATACATCCCAAAATTAACCGTGAATAGTGGTTCTGGGGTCACTTCAATTTTTCATAAAATTATACTTATATTTTAAATTTTTGTTGCTGGCTTACTAGTTTTGAATAAATAATTATGGAATAACAAAGGGAGCCATTAATTGCACACGCTTTTCAACTGATGGCATTGGATTGCACCAAATTCAAAAGAAAGATTTGCAAGTTTGGCTATGTTTATTATGTGAAAATATCATCTAAGCTATTTGATTTGAAGGTCATGATTTAAAAAATATAATTTCCGTCATTTGATTAAATAGAGTCAAAGGCTATTATATAATTCAACAGTTGACTACAATAGATCATATGAAAAGTATCGTGTTTCGCTCCAATTCTATGTACCCGAGATCTATTGATCATAATCTTCAAATCAGGCGGCCCATATTACAATTTTACATTTCTATAAATTTGATGCAATCACTTGAAAATTGTGTGCAAGTAATGACCCCCAATAACAAATCATAAAATATATAATATAAAAATGAAGTCGCTGTTTTTTTAAGGCAGAAATCAAAGCCCAGGGGACACTGGTCCCTGTGAAGGGGAGTTTCCAGTGTCCATGTCCCCTCAAGTGTCTCACTTCTGGTGAATATATATACAGAGAAAAGTGTAGCACCGGACCACCAGTTGTGCTCTCTACCGCATTGGGGTAGAGGGGACCTCTACTCACTTAAATTTTATATATATATATATATATATATATATATATATATATATATATATATATATATATACACACACGTGTGGCTTGTTAGTTTATATGTTTTTTCCATAATCAAAGGGTGAGTTTTACCTTTTGTGGTTAAAGTGGTTGTTATTAACAAATGGATCATCATGAACCAACGGACGACCAGGGGTGCGTACGAATGGCCATGAGCTGTTGGGGCCCAAGTAATGTTTTTTTGTCTTTTAGCGCGTCGTACAGAGAGTCAACGTGAGGTGGACATTCACCCACACTTTTTAATAACCATGTGGTGGAAAAATTTTCTTACCCGAAAATATTGTTTTCTTACCCTCACACCATCTCTTTTATCCGGGATGCATTGACCACCACTGAATGAGATGATGGAGAACGGTTTTTGCCCCTTTCCTCACAATGGATCTATAGATTATGGGCCTATTATCAGACTATGAGTTTTTTTATTAAAAGTAGCATACATTCCAAAAAAAAGTGACCCTAAAATCATTGATACATATCACGGCCGAGCATCTTTTAGGGTCACTCTTTGAGATGTGTATCACGTGTAACAAAAAACTGAAAATTGACCGTATGATGGTGGATCGTGATCTAGAGATTCATTGGGCGGGAGATTGGGACAAAAAATAATCTCTATCATTTGATTCAAAGGTGGTGAATGCATGTTGTCGCGAATTAGTGAATATTCTTTCTCAACCTAAATTTCACGTTTTAAAACTATTGATTGCTTTGAATCAGTTGATGGAGATCATTTTTTGCATAAATCTTTAGACAATGGATCTGGAGATCATGGTCTGCCATGAGCCGGTCGAATTTTTATTTCATATGGAACACATCTTGAAATATCAAGAAGCATGCTTGATCTATATGCTCATGATCATATTCACATTTGGGATGTGTGTCATGTGGAAAGAAAATCTGACCCTAGTCTAATGATAGGCCCATGATCTCAAGATCCATTGTCCGAAGCATTTAGGTGAATAATGTTCTTCGTTGTCGTCTGATTCAAAACAGTCAACGATTTAAGAATGTCAAAGTCATGTTGAGAGGGAAGAATCTTGTGTTGTAAATACAGGTACTTTAGGTGGAAAAATATTCACATGCTCTATCATTCCCTCTTTGGCCTAATCAAGCTATAAGACGCGTTACTTAGTTGAAGGCAGTTGCCCCCATTTTTACTTACGGCGAACCCTAATTTTAATTTAGAGTGTATTAGGTATCATTTGTTTTTTATCTTGAGCTGACTAGTTCTTAGTCCACGAGTCACTCTTTTAAGCTGTCTCACGTGAAATTATTATTTGTTTCATATGATTTGGCACCCATGATATTAAGATTTGTTTCTAAAAGATTGAAAAAAAAGTGATCATCAGCTGATTGAATGTGATCAATGCCATCAGAAATAAATATTATGTTGGAATTATTTTGTTGCTCTCCACACTACAAAAAATAAGACTATTAGCGACAGATTTTTTTAATAAAAAACTGTTGCTCCCCACACTACAAAAAATAAGACTATTAGCGGCAGATTTTTTTAATAAAAAACTGCCGCTATTAGTCCTGTCGCTACAAAAAACTGCCGCTATTATTTTTGTAATGGCAGTTTTTTGTAGCGACAGGACTAATAGCGGCAGTTTTTTATTAAAAAATAAAAAGCTGCTGCTAATAGTCTTAATTTTTGTAGTGGCCACATAATCAACTCACATGGCGCTCATGCCGCATGCCTAATACTAATTCAGTTTCTCCGACATCCATAAAGTACCTCTCTAAGAAGAAAATCCTGGCTCCACTATGCTTGGTAGCTCGTCATTGAAATGGTTGAACTAAATAAATCATGGCCATCAAAGGAGTAGAGTCATTCGATTAGTGCATTTTAATATCAACTATTAACCATTCATTTTAGAGTGCATATGTAAAGTGGTTCAAATCTCTCAATCAGTGCGTTTTTAAGGCCCATGATTGCTCGATCCCAATATGAGCTATCATTTTGATGAAATGGATTGTGTGCAACTGATGGCAAGTGGCCTACAAATTAGTGTAGTCATGGACCAATGTGTAAAAAGAGCTGCCCTATTCCTGTAATACTAAATATATTTATACAATAGCTTTCTCCTAAAAACTAGTTTTTCTATAAATCCAAATGCTAAAGATGTATAAGATGCATAGAAAGCAGGTCAATATTATTACAAAAAGGTGAAAGCATACTTTATATGTTCTGATAAACAATTTGAGTGCATAAATAGGTTTGGTGTTTATTAAACAATAAATAAATAAAAAATATTTTCTATCATCTGATTTTAATATCGTTTTAGTTATCATCATCATAGCATTATCCCTTTTTATTTGAGTTCGGTTTGGTGAGACATACTTCTCCACTCATTTATATAAACTGTATAGTCCTTTATCTCTTTTCTTCTTACTTCCATCGAAGTCTTTGTTCTTCCCTTTACTTTCTTGTTTTTGTAACTCTTAATCTTTCTTCATATAGGCTATGTTTATGTTCTCCGATGGACGCATTTAAATCGTTCAAACGTTAAGTTTTAATTTTATCTTTTATATGCGCAACTCTAAATTTTTTTCTAATATATTTATTCCTAATTTTATTCTTTTTAATTAGTTCATTCATTCATCTTAACATATGCATCTCAGGCTCTCAGCTTTATATCTGCACCCTATTTTTCTCATCATTTTTTGTAGCCTAATATTTCGAGGCCTATTGTCGAGACAAGTTTTAATGCTGTTTTTGGAAAATATTCCTCCAATCTAAGTGGAACTCTTGAATCGCGCAAAATCCCAATCGCTTGTTTCCATTAATTTTGTCCAATCTGCAGTGATCCTATTTGAGATGTCCTCAAATCCTACTTAGAACCTCGTTAGTGTATTTTATAAGGAAGATAACCATTGACTATGGTGATTAAAATGTTATTTGTTTAACATTAAATATTCTTTGATCCAGCCTGCACGCATCTGGTGCGAAAATGTTGTCTAAGGTTTCAGCCTTAAGTTGCTATCATAGAGTCTGCATAAAATACGACTAGGTATCAAGTAAACTGCCTAAGCACCAAATGACTTGGGGTGCTGAGCCACTTTTTGAGACATATGGCACATGGTTTCCTCATACGAGCGGTGTGATAATAAGTCTGATCTAATTAAAATGGAGAAACATATCCATTTTGTGATTCAAAGCAGTGGACATACGGCCGACGCTTTAAAAGTTCACGACAAACCATTAATTTTAAAAGGGTTGACTACTTGAAGTCACATCACTGAGATAGTTTTTTGGTCTGATTCTTGGTCGCATGAATTTTGGCTTGTTAAGGGCTAATAAAACAGTGCTAATTCTAGTGCATAAATTATATTTGTTGTTCGTTAACACAGGTTCCCATACTCCCGGCACACATTAACTCCGTCAACCATGGCGTCCCAGCTGAGTCTGCCGCAGAGGACTACGAATTTGTGATACGGCAGTTGGTGAGGAATCGGACGGTGGCTGTGTCACGATCAAGCGACTGCCCACGATTTGATCTGATCCTACTTGTCCTGGGGACAGATGGTCACGTGGCGTCACTCTTCCCAAACCACTCGGTACTCATTGAGGAGTCAGAGTGGGTGACATCAGTGTCGAACGCACCCAGAGAGAGCGTAACCATGACTCTGCCCGTCATCAACTCAGCAGCAAATGTGGCCATTGTGGCTACAGGCAGTGGCGTTGCCCAAAGCCTCGCTTCTGCACTTGGTGACCGTGTCGCTTACGGTATGCACCCTGCACAGCTTGTCACACCGGCAGACGGTCGTCTTGTGTGGTTCGCAGACGCTGCGGCCGCGTCTCTTATGCCTGGAGGAGACGCTTGAGTTTCTTTGGGTGTGAGTATTAAACAGCAGAGTGTGAGGGTTAGTTAGTTAGATTGTGGACGGTCTTTGTTTTTTTTAGTTCGTTTTTGTGGACGATGAATCAAACGAAGTAGCTTTTTCTGCGTTTTTGTTTTTATAATTTTTTTTCCTGTTCTTGTGTTGTCATCCTAATTTATTAAAGGTCTCCCGTCGGCATGAAATGAACTCTTTATATCAGACCACCGAGATCGTTGTTGGTTCAAATCTTTGAAATGAACGATCATGATATATCGTGAGAGTATCATCAAACAGTCAATTTTCAATTCCTTATGACAAACTTATAAAAAAAAGTGACTCTAAAATCACGTTTTAGCATGATGTGTGCCATGTGATTTTGGAGTCACGTTTTGGGCTGTATGCCACTTGGAATAAAAAACTGACCTCTCATGATGCGCCCATGATCTAAGTATCAATTGTATGAAAGATTAAGACAAAAAACAAATTCAATCATATGATTCCTAGCTGTCAGTGCATATCGACAGGAGGAAGTGGGGTGAGATCACAGTTTCACTAGGTGTAAATAATAGTACCCTTTATCAAACATGGGCTACCAATTGTTGCAGTTTGGGGATGATAGTTTTAATATCCGATATATTTTGCCGTTATGCATATGGTTAGCCCTCACCTGAAATGATATTAGCCCCACTTGATATATAGGGTCAAATATCATGTCAACAAACATTGGGTAATATAGGCTGATGTGTGTTCCATATGAACCGGCCGTAATACTAAATATGCCTTTGGGTAATTTTTTTTATTATTATAAATTACTTATGTACTTATTTTTTGGGGATTCTCGTAGGAGGGAGGGTCCATCATCTTTTACGACCCTTTACTTAAGTGTCAGTTTGTAGAGAAAAAATTATTTAAATTATATTAGTGGTGCTGCCTCTATTTACGTTAGTTACAGGCAAAAGTTTGATTCACTTGAAATGAGCGTGATCATGATTTGAGATAAATTTCTCACCACTAGTATTGGATAGCCTACTTTCGAAATTTTTATTTGAAGGGGAAGCACCTTAATCTATTCTCCTAAACTAGACTAAAATTAATATCCAAATGAATTGATTGGTATCCAAATGAAAAATTATATCCAAATGAATTGATTGGTTGAGGGTGCTGCACAGGGTAATAATCCTCTTATTGCATCAGAAGACTATTAGAAAATAAATGTATTAGTTTTTATGTTCGTAATCATGGTCAAACCTAGGGATACTCCCAAATGTGTTAGAATGTAAAGTATAATAATCATTATGAAAAGCTATGAAAAGAGCAGCATTCGTCAAAATCTGATTATGGATTGCCAATACTTGTAGAAGTTGTTTTTGTGCTAAGTCGGTCTGGACGGACACCCGTGGTCACGGGCATCCGTGAGTGACTCACGGATGTTTGTGCCTTATCGGCTGTAAAATGAAAATTAGGATTTCAAATTTTTTAGATCTTCTGAAAAAATTATTTGAATAATAAAATTCTCCAAAGTCCCTCAGCTTCCTTTGCTCATTGAGATAATCTAATATTATTCTCAATCGTTCAAATATCAAAGAGAATCTCCTCTTTGCTCAGAGGCTTGAGCTTGTGTGTTTCAAGCTCGTCGAAGGCTCGAGTGACTCGAATAGACCTTCGTGAGAGATGTTGGTTGAAGATGATAACTTTTAGCATTGTGAAAAGGACGTTCGTGAGATGCGATTGTTGTTGGTAAGCTGAGTGACATGTAATTGCATTCATACCACTGTAAACATTTATTTTCATAGTGGATTGTTTGCCTTGGATCTGAGATAAATTCCATGATTTTTACTTGTGAAAAGATTTTTCATGTAAAAATTATTTGTGTACAATTTTGTGAGTGTGATTGAATATGAACATTATCTACATATTTTATTCGCTAGGTATATTATCGATTATCCTAAATTTTTAATTGGTTTCAGAACTAGTATACTTTGTTTGATTATCACCAATCAAGTAAATTCAGGATACCATGATTTTCCTAGATAAGGTGCATCTACTACAAGGCCTCCTTTATTCAATGAATCTAACTATCCATATTGGAAGGTGAGAATGAGAGCCTTTATTAGCTCTATGGATCCTCACATCTGGTATGCGATCATTAAATAATAGAAACCTTGCAAGTGCATAAGTTCGTGGAACTAAAGCAAGCACTAAAGGTGTCGAACCACAGAGATTAGTTGTTATCTAAATTGAAGCCTTGACTAGAAGACACTAAAAAATTTTAGACTTTCGGCGGCAACCTTTTACCGGCAAAGCCACTTAACTCGTTGGGGAAGGTCCAAATTTTTTTGGCACGTGCATTTTTGGATTTGGCGCTAGCGATTAACATAAGAGCTTTTCAGCTTTCTTTCTTTAGTTTAGCTTCCTTCTAAAATCAGAGAACTTCTAAACCCTTCGTCTTCCATCCTCCCCATCCAAAACGAGAATTACTCCTTCGCCGCTGCTCCATCGCCATTGCTGTAATCTATATAGCCACTACTCTAATATCCATCGCCTCTGCTCCAACCATTCGTCTTCCACCCTCTATCCTCTTCAAAATCCTTCCAAAACGAGAACTGCTCTATCGCCCTTGCTATAATCTCCATTGCCACTGCTCCAATCTCCATCGCCTTTGCTCCACTGCCTCCTAGAAAGAGACAAAAAAAAGGAGCCTCAGCAAGTGATTTATATACTCCAGGGGTTCGTAAGTTCATGTACAAATCATTGAGATTCTTTTTTCCTTTTTTTTTTTTTTCTTGTGTTGCTTGATCATCTGGACAAGGATCCAGACATTTTGGCATCTTTCCATATTTTAGATCCCTCATTCCTATGCTAAGGTGGCTTGTTTGCTAATGAGGATGTTTCCAGAGCTAATTTTAAATTTATAAATGTTTGTCCATTGATGTAATGTGCCCCGATCTGTTCTGATCTGGTTTGGTCTAGTCAGAGCATCTCAATCAGTCAGTCATGCATTGTTTTTCCTTATATTGTCCTCCGTTTTTCCATTGATAGAGTAATAGTTTATCAGAATCCATTAAATCTGAATAAAAGTAAAATAGCATTATGAATGCCTTGAATTCACATATTCTTGCCTTCTATCCATGTCTACAGATGGATAGGTGCAATGTTCCTCATAGAGTTCAAAAGTGTTCCTGTGATTTTAAAGTTGCTTAAGTACATAGAAACCAGTTATAATCTACATAGCCATAAAGTTCTAGAAATCATAAAAGCTCGTCAGTACCTTAGTTCCAGCAGGCATGCCACTCAAATCATAGTTGCAAAAAAAAGTGTGAAGAGGTGTCATTTCTGGGTTGCTAAGAACCTTCAAAAACCAATTTTAACATCGATCTTAGGCAAAGCTCTCCATAAAATATACCTTCCTAGAAGCTAAAGAGGTAAGATTTTTGCTTAATAGTTAATAATGATGGAAACAAAATAAGTATAAGCACACCAGTGCGGAAAATCAAGAAAAGAAAGATCGTCATTACAACACCGGTGGCAGGTCCAACTTTCGGCACACACAGAAAATTTTTTTCATGTTTTAACACTTCAATATAACCAAATTTTCAAGGAAAATAACCCATGAATCATAAGTAAACACCATACACTCCTAAATATGCATGAATTAGACAGCATGCATATAATGTGTTTTATTTAGCATAATCAAAAGAATATACAACTTGAAAAAAACACAACTATGAATCTCAATGCTTCTTTGGAAGCATCAGAATAAGCATTTCCATGTCCATAGAAGCACTGGTGGAAAGCATTAGATTGTATGTGCTATAGCCTACAGTAATTAGTTCATCGTATATCAATTATATTGCCTTAAACAGAGTAATTGTTGCTGACAAAGATACTTGTGTCTACAAGTGAACAAAAATTGATCAATATCAACAGCCCAACCTTCATATGTGGTTTCCAACAAGTTGCAAACTCCAAAACTCGGCCTGTCAGTTACTCTGTCATTTTGTTTCAATTTACAATGACCTATGTTCATTAATTTGTTGTCCTTGTGCAAATTCTCTCTCATACTGATTTACACTTCCCAAGACACTTCTCATGATCACAAATTCTAGGTACATCTGAAGAAACAATAAACCAAGTATGACTCATCTCAAATATATATACCTCTAATAGAACTCACCATATAGCACATCAGTTCGCCCAAGCTATAACTCTACTCATACTTAACTCTGGCGAAGGACTCTAAATATCACGATAAGTTAAAGCAGGAAAGATCAAATACCACTTCATTTGTTAAATGGAAACTCTCGGAGATATTGTGTTCATCCACGTTCTCATTGATGAGAAGATGGTTGACTGATTAACTTGATCACTGAAATAACTGCATGAGACTCTTATTCAGCTCTGTCAGAGCAATGGGGCTTCATCACCCTTGTTATCTTATCATGTTCTGTTCACCTAGGGGGGTGTCGTTCAGCCTTCGTGGGGACCCATCCTTATTGAAAATTTTACATTCTTATTTTTGTATGTGGAAATTATAGGGTGAAATTTATTTCATTTATACATTTTTGTTTCTTAACCTGCTCATACTCTTTACACGGTAGCTGCAGATTTTTGTGATTATTGTCATTTGTGCACTAAGACGTTGGTCATCATTATTTAGCAGAGATGGCTATTATGAGTTAGAAAGTTGGACCTGCCACTTGCATGATGCAACCCACCCCCTTATAGTAAGGGCCACAGAGGCTGAGAGACAAACAATTGTGAGGGTCACCTTAATCAAATCATAGTATTAGATATTTGGAACAGACATGTTCAGCTGCATACCTGGTAGACCATGAGGATCAAATTTTTACAATGTCTGGCCATCTGGATTTCAAGACCATTGGTTTGGGCAGTCTGATTTCACCCACATGGCATGGTTGATTTGAGGACTGCTCTAGCTTGGGGAACTTGGCATTCCCTCTTCTGCAAGACTATACATTACTCATGCCACAATTATTATTGAGCTTTTCTCTAGAAGTAACGAGTGGCGGAATTGTTAAAAGAGCTAAGCAAGGCCTAGGGAGTGGGGCCTATACAACAAGGAACATTAATGTGACATTTTTTTACACAGTTTAGTCGAAAATCCAAAACAAAGGATAAATATAGGGAAGAAAAAAATTAGCAGATAATGATAAATATGTGATTACAAGTATAATAAATATTTCCTAGTAACGACTAATAACTAACAAATCAACAAGTCATAGCTTTGTAAGTTCATAAATATTTGAAACGTGGTAGATTTTTCCTTAAAACCACTAAGCCTAGAGTCCATCTATGATTTCTAACACCACATACACCCAACATGGGTCCATGCATGTGATTTTAGAACCATGCTACATAAATATTTAAAAATCATAACAATATACACCTATATTTTCATCAAAAACTTGAACAAATTCAAGCAAAACACTTAAAGTACTTTTATCAAGAATCTAAGACTTTTACCTTAACTTCTTCAATGCAAATTCAAGCTTCTCTTTTGTAAAGTAGCCTATAGAGGCTGCGATCAGTATATGTTGATCAACACCTAAAAAACTAAGGTTTCTACTAAAAATATTGAAGTCAAATGAGTGAAGGCCCTAAAGCTCAAACCTTCATTAATGGAGTTTGGCTGAAGCTAAAGGAAGAAGAAGAAAGAACTAGAGAAGAAGAATATGAGAGAGAGAGAAAAGAGAGGGTGATGGGAGGGAATGAGAGAGAGAGAGAGAGAGAGAGAGAGAGAGAGAAGTGCATATATGGAGAAAGAAGGGACACAAATGACATGTGTCCTCTTTACTCTTCCCAAGTCTATCTCTCACACCACATGACATGGGAAAAGGGGAAAAGTTCTTGGGCACCCAAGTGGGTTGACTCTCTTTGACCTCCCTTCTTACTCCTCCATGTGGTCAAGAGTGGACTTTTGTCCACTTGTGTGCCACTTGGAATTGTGATAGGCTAAGATCCAAAGCATCTTGTGACTGCATGAACCCTTTTATCTATAGTTGAATTTGGCCCGTAGTCAACAATAGACTAATCCAATGGCTCAAATGGACTTAGGCAATGGGTCAAATTAAATCAATGGTTCTCATTCATCAAGTTCAATAGCTTATAGCTATTGAGAATTGAAGCTATAAACCACTCTTTCCTTCACATTAGAACCCCCCGACTATTTTGTCACCCATTTAATTCTCTTGAACAATCAATCAATCTTTAGGACATGGGTGTTATTTAGTTTTTTCTTTTTATCCCTAATACATAACTTTATCTTAGAGTTTTCAGAACACTTGACGAAGAAGTTGGGGATATCAAATCCAAACGTTCACATGATGGATAGGAGTTGGATCCAAAAAAATAAGTATACCTTTATTTCTACGTTTTCAGCCATATCAATTTGCTTTTTGAAGCTATGCTTTGGTTGATAAGCAAACATATTTTTTTATATCTATAAAATAGGACTTCTCTAGAGTATACTAAAGGGGTGGAAGAATTCATCGAGCTAGCCGAAGCCCGTGGAGCAATTTCTAATGGGATGTTGAAATGTCCATGTGTTAAATGCAATAATGTTCTAGTTCAAGATTCAAAAATAACATATGAGTATATGGTATGCGATGGGATTGATCAAAATTACACTGTATGGTATTTTCATGGGGAGAAAATACCTCATTCAAGTTCGACAAGTGATTATGCAATATTCAATGAAGGTTATCAACATGATATTGTTGACGACATGAGAGGTATGTTGAAGGATGCATTTGAATTAAAGAACCCAGAAGGACTTTCAAATGGTTTAACAAAAGGAGCAAATGATCTACCCAATTCCAGTGCTACTAAATTTTAAAAACTAGCACAGGAAGCAGAACAAGATTTATATCCAGGGTGTAAATCACACACAAAGTTATCATTCATTGTTCGGCTATGGCATATTAAATGCCACAGTGGATGGAGCAACAACTCATTCACTATGTTGCTTGACTTGTTAATAGAGGTGCTTCCTGAGGGTTTGACGCTACCAGGTAGTTTTACTTAAACCAAGAAGATAATTTCTAATTTGAGACTAAACTATAATAAAATCGATGCTTGCCCTAACGATTGCATGTTATATTGGAAAGATTCTGTCGAGAAGCAATCATGTGATATTTGTGGTACCTCAAGATGGAAGACTCCAGAGGATCATTCAGAACGTGATAAAAAGAAGAGTCCTGCCAAGATTCTATGACACTTTCCCTTAAAATCACGACTACAAAGATTATATGTCTTTGAAAATTGCATCTGACATGAGATGGTATGATGAGAGTCGCACAAAAGATGAAATTTCGAGGCATCTTACAGATTCTCCTGCCTGGAAACATTTTGATACCATTAACCAAGCCTTTGCATCAGACCCTCGAAGTGTCAGACTTGGGCTAGCGAGCGATGGCTTCAATCTGTTTAGGACTATGAGTATTGCACATAGTACATGGCCTGTGGTACTGATTCCATACAATTTGTCACTGTGATTGTGCATGAAGCAACCAAACATAATACTATCTTTGCTTATACCAGGACCTGCTGGCCCTGGAAATGACATTGATGCTTATTTGAGGCCCCTAATAGAAGAATTGAAAGAATTATGAGAATTTGGGGTGGAGACATATGATGTATCGAGGAACGAGATTTTTCAATTACGTGCAGCCTTGTTACGGACCATCAGTGACTTCCCAGGCTATGCTATGTTATCAGGTTGGAGCATGAAAGGAAAGTTGGCATGTCCTTTATGCCACAAGGACACATGTAGCCATTACCTAGTGCATAGTAAGAAATATTGTTACATGGGTCATCGTCGGTTCTTACCTTCATATCATCGCTTCCGAAAATAGAAAAATTCTTTCAATGGTACTATGGAGGTCAGACCATCTCCTATTCCATTATATGGGTTGAGTGTGTTAAATCAATTAAAAAATAATACACACAAAATTGGAAAGCAGCCTTTGAGGAAAAGATCAAGAACGACAGAGAACAATATCATGCCGTATAACCGGAGGAAGAAAAGTATATTTTTTGAGTTACCATATTGGGAGCACAATATACTTAGACATAATCTGGATGTGATGCACATTGAGAAGAATGTATGTGATAATTTTTTGGAGACTTTATTAAATGTTGAAGGAAAATTGAAGGATAATTTGAAGGCGTGTCAAGACTTGTCTCACATGGGTATTAGGAAATAACTTCATCCACAATTGCTACCCCTTAAAAAAGTTTATCTTCCACCTGCATGCTACTCCATGGGTAAAAGTGAGAAAGAGATATTTTGCATTGTGTTGAAAAGTTTGAAGATTCCTAATGGTTACTCCTCTAACATTGCAAGACGCGTTAATGTGCGGGAGTGTAAGATATTCGGACTGAAAAGTCATGATTCACATGTCATCTTGCAATAGTTTTTGTCTCTCGTTGTTCGGAAGACTTTGCCCAAACATGTAACTTCTGTATTGATAGAGTTGAGCAATTTCTTTCGTGAATTGTGCTCCAAAGCTTGTAGGAATGAGGATTTGATACTCCTTGAGGAGCGCGTTAAGTTACACTTTTCCACTTAGAGCATATTTTCCCACCATCATTCTTTGATGTTATGGAGCACTTACCCATCCATTTGGCATCAGAAGCACTGTTGGGTGGACCTGTCCATTATCGATGAATGTATCCGATTGAATGGTATGTTATATAATATCTAAAGTTTCTCATTATATGTATGCATGTGATTGAACTCATGGATATCTTTTGTTTACGTATAGATACTTGTATACCTTGAAGTCATATGTGCGTAATAGGGCTCAACCCGAGGGATCTATTACAGAAGGATATCTTGCAGAAGAATGTCTCACATTCTGCTCGAGATACTTGCCTAACATTGAAATAAGGCTAAACCGCCCCGCAAGAATTAGTGAAGAATGTGCAATTAGGCGGGCTGTACCATTCAAACTTTCAGACATAGAACAGACGCAAGCACATCGCTATGTATTGTACAACCAACCTGAGGTCACTAGTTACCTAAAGTAAGAAATGACATATATGTAAAACTTTATTATTTAAAAATTCGGTGGATGATGTATTTAAGAAACATTTTATGTTTTATGCAGAAAACACATCCGGTACCTTAACATGACACACGGCAGGGCAAGTCCCCATGAATTGCATAAAATGCACAACGAAAGGTTTATTAAATGGTTTAAGAAACATGTAAGTATTAATAGTTTGTATTTCAACACATTTCTTACTATAAAATAACTTAGGACTCTTTTAACCTTTAATGCTCAATTTGAATAGGTTGACCTATTACGAAAGTCATCCACTGTGTTGGCAGAAGGAATCCATTCCCTCTCCCAAGGTCCAAGTTCTCTAGCGCAAAGACTTACTACTTACACCATCAATGGATATAAATTTCGAACCATTGATAAGGAGAAGAGGGCTAAAACCCAAAATAGTGGTGTTGCAGTCTCTGCAACTATTACGAGCTATTCAAGTGCAAGGATAAAAGCCCCGTCGCAGGAGAGATAACCTATTATGGTCGTTTAGCGGATATAATTGAGTTGTCATATTATGAGGGGTGCAAGTTTGTCTTGTTCAAATGTGACTGGGTTGATATAAAGACACATGGCAGTGGAGTGAAGACTGATGAGTTAGGGTTCACATTAGTAAATTTCACAAAATTATTGTTCTCCAATCAAGAACTGTTAGATGAATCATATGTGTTGGCATCTCAAGCCAACCAGGTGTTCTATGTGCCAGATCCTGTGGAACGAAATTGGCATGTTGCCGTGAAGAATAAACCCAGGGACGTGTTTGATATGGGTGGGGTGGATGACTCATTATTGGATAGCATGCCATATGGGAATCAACATTCAAATCGTGAGTCTGATATATATGAGAATGCTTTTGTTAATTGGATAAGAGAAAATTTGGTTTGGTTGGTACAACTGTTGAGGCACCTCCCCAGACTCTTAATGTGCGACAAGATCCTTTAGAAAATTCAATTGACAACAAAGACAAATCAGATTCTGATGCTCAAACGAATAAAAGTTTGTAATTACTAAAATTGTTAATGGTAATAGATATATGCGTTTGCAATTGGCTACTATATGAGAAATTAATTGCTTTTATATATATATATATATATAGGTGATGGATTTCTGAAACTGTTACCGTTGCTCTCCTTTTATCATTCAGTCAGTACTGCTGAATCTGAATACACCAGACTGCTAGTACTGCTGTTGTTTTTATGTGTTCTTCTTCACTAAGTGTACTATTATTGTTTGAATTCTAAAGAGAAACAAATCCGTGGATGTTCAAGATTGGTGAGACTTAATAGAAGGCCCTAAACAGGCCTTCATTCTCAGGTTCATTGACCTATCTTAATTAGGTCTTAAGTGGCCTTAGACAGGCCTCAAATAGACCTTCCTTATCTAGTTAATGGACTTGATTAAGACAGAGCCTCACCCATTTACTATCTATCTATGTTCAAGGCTCCTATAAAAGTTGCCAACAAGGTAGAAGCAATCCATAAGGATTTTTGCTTGTCGGGATTACATGGTGACATGGACAAAACTTATCTTCATTATTCCCAAATGCATTTAATATACAAAACTTATGGCTTCAACCATTGCATCTAATACACCAAACTTATGGCTTCAACCATTACATCTAATACACCAAACTTATGGCTTCAACCATTGCATCTAATATACAAAACTTATGTATTTCCACACACCATAGTACACTATACTGTGTTGTGGAGTATAGTAACACTCCTCAACTTTATGAACTTACTAAAAATAGGAAAAATCCATTTTTGTTGCTAATAAAATGCATTAGTAGTAGAAATAAGATGTGTTAAGAGTCACATACCTTGTGAAGAGAATTGATGGGTATTGGCTAGGCTTCTTCATGGATGTGTAAATATTTGGGAAATAAGTTAAAATATGAGATGAGTTAAAAAAGTTCAAATTTTAGTGAGAAATAAGTTAAAAATGGAAAAATAAGGAACAATGATTCTAAAATTGTTCAAATATGAGATGAGATAACTGTTAAGCTAGAAATTGGCTAAGGTTCTTGTGGTTGTGATTGCAGAGAACGCAAATTCTGCAACATTGCTACCTTTTTTTAAGGAGAAAAATATTAGTCACAAACTAATTTTTAGAAGGGGTGATGGGGTATAGAAGGTGTATTGCAATTTAAAAGATAGTGTTGATGCCTCTTACCCGCATAGTTTGGTAAAAATGGTCTAGCCTTAAAATCCATGAAAGTCTCTTTTCACGGATCCTCACTCAATTGGGTTTTATAGGCCTGGGCTATGTTACTTGGTTTGCTAATTCGCTTAATTCGAATTCAGTCTTGTGATTTGTTGCTTCTATGAGAACGCGATTCGCTAGGGATAGGATGAATGGTTTTTTTTTTTTTTTTGTTTAATAAGTTAGATGGAGTAGATATTATAATAATTAAAGTTTGTTATTAACAAAGAGTTCTCAGCTCACGTGGGTATGAATTGAGAAGGTTCTTGGATCCAGTCCTCCCTACCATTTTTTTCAGCGGATTAAGTAAAATAGGGCTGGGGTGAAAGGTCAATCTATTATCTTTAACACATGGCACTTGAAACATAATTTTGATGCCATGCGTATTAATGAGCCATCATGTAGATCAATTACATACAAAGTATGTTTCAACTATATAATTAATTAGTAGTGCAAAATGGAAGGTGACAAAATGCGAAACTGAGAATAGATTTGTTTGCATTGTCCCTTTTCACTTCAAAAATAAGGTGTTTCAGCGGCACTTGCAGTTAAGGCAGTTTTTGGTAGCGGCAGGACTAATAGTGATAGTTTTTGGTAGCGATAGGACTAATAGCAACAGTTTTTTGTTAAAAAAAAACTACCGCTAATAGTCCTAATTTTTGTAGTGTTTCTTATGCAAAAATATATGATTCTTGCTCAATATTTTTACTTTTTTTACAATATGATCTATGCAATAGACCCTTGGTCCGTGCAAGTGTCACGACATTGCAGCATGGTGTAGACTCAAGCTTGAACCAAGCTATCAAGGATCACTCCTTCCCTCCCAACCTCAGGAGATGGATAGATAAGTTGGTATTTAACGACCCATGCACTGCCCTTAGACTGCAGGTTGGATACCTAATACTTACAGAAGCAGTCTTGGCAGACCTGGAAGGGGCATTGGGGCAATTGCCCACCTAAAGTTTTGAAACTAGAAGTAATAGGCCTATCTGGCTATCTTGTTTAATGAAGTTGCTCTTCCTTTTAGCTATGGTTGCCCGCTTGCACCCATTTAAACCTTTTAAACTTGACTTATAGTACTACGTACTTGATCCAAGCCCAAATACTTTTGCATACTCGGGTTAATTTTTGGAATATGTGTCATGTAAAACAATCATGTGATCCTTATGATTTGATGCTCATGATATCAAAATTTATTTTGTAAATTTTGATATCACAAGCATATGACTGGTGAACTTTATATACTTACCTAGATGTGCACTGTTCTCATTATATAAACCACTAATCACTCTTTATATACTTACCTACTTAATCTCATTCTCTGTTCCTCTTTCTCATTTGATGTCTTTTTTCCTTTATTAGCCACAACATCAACCATTTAGACTCTCACCTTTTGAACTCCCCAGTAATCTTTCCTACTTATGTTTTATGCCTTCTATGGCTGGTTCTTGCCTATTAGCAAATAAATTCTGGTTCAACTACGCTCTCATGTATGGCCTTTCATGTAATCTTAGAAAGTATAGTGCAGCCAAGGATGACTTGCCGACTCATTTTTTTTTATGATCACGCTTTCTCCATTCCCAAGATTTGCATGAAATATGTTGGCAAGTTGTCTTTGGCTATATTTTGCTTTCTTCTACTCATGCTAAGCCCATGATGATAATATGATGTTCAAGTTGATGGAGGAACTTCTTCAAGGATCCATCGATTTTGGCCATCAAGGTACTTTCAAGTCATATCAAGGAACTTCTCAATGGGTATTCTTTTTTACCTTTTAATTATACAGGGGTATATTGGTGCCTGTGCACAGAAAATATGCACATTAATATGCAAAAAATAAGAGACTTTAATTGTTTTTTGACACGCTAAATCAAAGTTCTATAATGATTTTCATCCATAGACCTGATCTGATAGTATTGAGGGCAATGGGTCCCCATTATTGAGCAATTACCCTTGCAATTGACCAATTACCCTTGATCGATGTAATTGGGTAATATATCTCCATTAAATATGATATTAGTTTTTTCTGTGCAGATGAGTCATATTCAAGAAACATCCAATGAAGGTACGTCCTCTCCAGTGAAAAAGAAGGGAAAAGGTCTAACAAGGTGTCTTTATACGATGGGCCTAGGAAAGGGAGAGAAATTTGAGGTTGGGGTTAATCGTCATGGTCAACCAGTCGGGACACATGTGAGTAAATTGACAAATTACTGTGGCTTAATGGCGAGAGATGGGCGAAAATTGGCCCTTGATTCCCCGTCTTGGGATGAAGTTAAGGAAGAAGGAAAGGAACTGGCGTGGAATCAAATTTTGGTAATTAATTTATTTTTGTAATAATTTTCTATGTTTTTAATATTAACAAAGTAATATATATGTCCGTATGTTGATTGTGATGTAGGAGAAGTTTGATATTGATGATAGATTGCGGTGTTTTGTAATGAAATCTATGGGCAAGAAGTGGAGGGATTTTAAGTGTGAGTTAAAGAGAAAATATTAGAATAAATATCCAACTGATAAGCAACGGCTTCAGGCTAAACCGAAACAAGTTGTGCAGGAGCAATGGGAGGTTCTGATCCCATTTTGGAATTCCGAAGAATTTCTTTAAAAATTATTAAGCGACATATAAATATTGAATCAACAATTGATTGGTGCATGTAGAAAAGAAGTGAACATAATATATTAAATCGTTCCAAACAAATGTTGCCTCATACTGCCAGATCTAAAAGTTTTGCTAGAATACGTGAAGAGGAGGTATTCATTTCGATTTAATGTCTTTTTGGTTGGTGTTTATCTATGTCAATTTTTATAATTTGACTGTGCCCTTAACTACTCCTCTTTCATACAGCGTTCTAGGAGCGAAACACAAACATCACCTACTCGAGTGACGCTATTTTTCAAGACTCATGCGCATAAAGATGGCACACCTGTAAATGATGAAGCGGCGGAGAGGATGGTTAGTATTAATAAACTATACAATTTTCTAGCTCCTAAAATTTATGCAAGAAATAACAATGCTTCCTGAAATTTTTTTTTCCCGAGTCAGATCTTCTTAATGATTTGTGAATGAGAGTCCACTGTCGGGTTTAAGAGTTAAATATACATGTTGAGAAGCGTTGATATGCTTATAGATACTTTATAGTTATCCAATAGTGCATCAAATACGAAACATACTAGGAAGTAGAAGAATGCTATTCTGTTCTCCATTATTTGATGGCATATATATTTTATAATTTATAAGCTGCCGCTCTGTGTTGGTATTGGTTTCTGAAAATTGTTGGCGGGATTCTTTTGGTGCAAATTGTTAGCGTATCCTCTTCAAAGTGTCGTAACCTTTACCCATAAAAAAAGAAAATGTACTAACCATTTAATCTTCTTAAGAACTGTTGACTTCTTTTTTAGATGGTGTCAAGGGAAAATGTCAGTGTATGGTTGTGTTCTGTTTTGGTAGCGGGTTGTTAATGGGTTAAGTCAGGTGAGGCCAAAACTTTGGCTGGCAAACGGATCAAGGGTACACGTCTGGCCCGACCGGACCTGATGTTGCACACTTGCACCCAATCCGACCTTACTCGATGGGTCGGGGGTAATCCTTGGATTGTTTAGCAGCAATTCTCGTTGGTATCTAAGATCCATCTTCTTTCAAACAATCAAACTGAATAATTGTGCCCTTTATCATGATCATGGATTGAAATTTAGATATTGCGGTGCGCCAACCATTCAAATAGTGAGATTAAGAAGTATTGTTTAATTACATCGGGCGATACAATGTGAAAATGGCCCAAGGAGAACTGATACAAAGTTTATATCACCAGATTGAAAATCGGACGTATCAGAAGATACATGTATATATGGAGCAAGATAACCAAAGTGCCGTCCTAAGATTATCTGATCGGTACGAACTGATACAATGTTCGAATTGAGATTGAAAATCGAGACATATCGGACAAGACTTAGCAGGAGATAGTAAAGCTGAAGACTAAAAATTCCAAAAATTCCAAATTGTTTATCTCGATCACCATGAAAAACTTGCACATAACCTAGTCTCACTGCTTATGTACATCGCCATATTTTCTGATAACTTCTTCCATTGTATAAATAATTGACTTCAACAAGATTCCACTTCCCGAAACTACTCAATCATCCCACCGTCCGTAGACTAAAAATTCCAAAAATTCCAAATTGTTGGCCCAAAATAGATTGAGATGGAGTAGGAGGACCCATTTCAATGAACCTAGGCCCAAGATTTATAGGCCTATGATCAATGGATATTGGTTTTACATGGTGTTGAAGAAAGTAAATGATGTCATTGTAGAGCTTCTTCATGTGGGCTAATTCTGCTATGAGCATTGAGTTCCTTCTTCTCAACCTGTGGTTATCTTCTGCAAGAACTGATAAGAAATCAGTTTCTCTATTGACTAGTGTTAATGGAGTATCAATCCAACCACCCATTTCATCAAAGTTAAACAATGGTGATGGATCGTGATAGGGTTGGTTATGTGGAGGGATATAAGAGGTTTTCCTTCTGTGAATCTCTGACAATAAATGCTTCCCTCATTTTCTAAAGAACTCATTTGCAAACTCCCACTTGTCTGCAACAATCTATCTAAATCCCTGCATAAATTTAAAAAATAAAAAATGAACAAATGAATAAATAACAATAACAAATAATCATCACACTAACCTCCATATGGGAAATATCCTATCAAAAACACAGTTTATCAGGTAAACAAATCTCAAGAATCATATGAATAATCTCCAAGACCCAATTGAGAAACAGTCTTTTGTTAGTAAAAATCAAAGAAGTGGTCAAAGAAAAACCAAATTCCCTTTGCAGATACAAGAGACAAGAACCCAACTCAAATAACTTTTAATTAACTAAAATTCCATCTACAAAAATCATACAACCATGCCAAAATGCACGCTATAAAACAAGAGACCCATCTCAAAATCACTCCATAAAAACACCCATACCCATAAAATGCACACAAAAACACAATATTAAAATATAAAAATGAAGGAAAAAAAGAACTCAAAATAAAATAAAGTAAAATATAAAAGAAAATTATAGTTCCTAGATGCTTACATAGGTGTTGAGCTGCCTAACAAAGCTTGAAAAGTTGTTAAGCTTGAAGTAGTTGGGCAAGAGATCTCTTGCAAACTCAGGGGGTCTCCACACCACAAAGGTGTTTTCATCTTCACCCCATGACACAAAGTGATCAGTGCATGATTCATCAACAAGCTGGTAGGTCTTGGCCAGCAATGGTGCAGGAACTCCCCTCTGAGACTCCATAGCCACCACCATTTCTTCACACCTCTACAATTAATTGCTTGTTATCATACTCATTGAATAGAATGGTGATTTGTGGTGCCTTACTAATTATTCATTTGTAACCTAGTGTTTCAAAACAGATTGAACCAGATTTTGGATTCAAACTTCTTAACTGCTTGTGTTTTTTAATATATATATTTCTGGAAAGCATGGTTTTAAACCTCTATTGAAGCTAATGGGTATCGCCAAAGCTTTTAAAATTTTTTCTGTCTTCATTTCTCTCTCCCTGTTTTATTGATCCCTCTTTCAAAAGATTAAACCTCCTTTTTTGTCTCTGTTTGTTGGATTTGTCCCAAATCGACTATGGACTGACCGAATAATAAATGACAATGTACTTGATTGCAGAGTGAGTTGAAGGTTCCATTTATAAAAGCTGGTTCGAAGGATTCAAACTCACGAAATGATGTACTCTCAAAGGTGTTTGGAAAAGAGAATCATGGTCGTGTCCGTGGACATGGTTTGGGAGTAACCCCCATAAGTTTGTGGGGATCATCTTCTAACGGCAATGGGTCCTCTGAGGAACTCAATGCAATGAAAGAAAAAATACAGATCATGGATGAGAAAGACAAGGAGATAGAAGAGATGAAAAAAAAGATACAACTCATGGAGGAGAGAGAGAGAAAAAAAAATTATTTTTTGATCTTACGACCGTAGTCGAAACTCTATAAAGGCAGGTATGTATAAATATTGAATCTTTTGTAATTAGGTGTGTTGTAATTAGTCGAAAGTTGGTTTAAAGGACTCAAACTTCTAAAACAATATCCTAGATCTAATATCTCTTTTTTGTGTTTGTTGCATAGGTGGCTAGCAATATTACTCGAGCACCAGAATCTACTAAAGGGTCAAACTCTGAGGTACTTCCTATCTGTAAAATAATATCCTAGATCTAATATATCTTTAGTCTTGTTGATACATGTATTTTATAGGTGATGATGCTCACAAAGCAATGATGCCTGCACAAAGCAATAAATTTTTTTTGGGGTGAATCAAGTGGGATTGCTACTACTTGGTTCTTCCCAGTTGTTATAACAGTGTATATATATATATATATATATATATATATATATAAACTTCGCCGGTAAAAATACTTCAGAAATGTAGTGTAACCATGTATCTCATTTTTTAAACTTAATTTTGTGCTTTATGTTGGCTATAAAACCATTTTCCCATTTTAAACATCTCAGAACAAGCATATAATTTTATTATTTAATTACTATTTTTAAAAATATTTTTTTCTCTAATATACTAACTATCTCCATAATTTGTGATGCAGTTTTAATGCGGTGAAGAAATTAGCATGGCGAAGATTTTTTAACATGGCATCGGTGGATTGTTACAAAATTAAGTCATGTAGTCGCTTTAATTTTTTGGTATCTATTTTGAGCACAAGAGTAGGGCTTCAATGTAGATTGTAGGATATTTTTCAAATGATGTCGGTGCACTGATTGATATCTTTGAATTAGATTGATTACTGGTTGTTGAACTTCATTTGTATGTGGTGGGGCAAGTTTTATTTTTATTAATTGATATTAAATTTGTAATAATTTATATGGTTTGTATTTTATTAGTTGTTTCTTTTGTGATAAAGAATAATTTCCAAGGTCAAACAAAAAAATGTTATTGCCAGTAGAATGCAAAAATAAAATAAAATTGGGTATTCCCGATGGCCATGTTGTCTGCTGGCCAAAAATATGATATATAGCTATGAAAAAACAACTATTACCGGCAACCATATTGTTTGTCGGCAAAAATATGGTACTATTACTGGCATCCATATTGCAAAAAAATGGTACTATTGCTGGCAGTCATATTTTTTGCCGGCAAAAAAAATTTATTGTTATTCCTGGTGGCCATTAGCCGCCGGCAAAACTAAGAAGCTGCCAGTAAAACATGCCCTTAGTGACCCCGTTGGGAAAAAATTGCCAGCGAGGTCTTCCCACCGGTAAAAAGCCCACTATCTGCCGACAATAGTATTGACGACAAAGGAATTAGTGACGGAGCAATATCCGCCGGTAAAACTATTGTCGGCGGTAATTAAAGTATTACCAGCGAGCATTAGCCGCCGGGAAAAGTCGATTTTTTTTGTAGTGAGAAGGGTTTGTAAAAGTAAATTCTAATTAATCTATCTAGGAAAGCAATGAAATCAGATTTGGACAATAATAGAGAAAACAGTTTAGGATCCATCTTGATCACAGATTCATAAATAAATCGCAATTATATCTCTAATCCAATTTGAATTATGGGTAATAACCTTCTCTTCACTACAAATTAAAGCTAGGTAAAATAATCAGATCATATTCATAGTCATGGACTAGTTGGGACGATATAACCCATCTAATCTCTAACAATCTAATCTGTAAGCATCATTGCACGAAACCTATCAAACTAGACTACAAGTACTAATTCGAAGGTACATATTCTATTGATTCTAATTCTAATCCCTACAAGGCAATTAAAATTATCAAAAATAGAATTAGAACGTTTTGGAATCACCCACAATAACAAAAGTAGATCCCAATCATGGAATCATTACGATAAGATAATTAAAACTAGAAAATAAAATACCCAACATGGACTGGAGTTTTATCTTTCAAAGTTTCAACTTTGAAAGAAAAATCATCTTTGATTGTAAGTTGTACAATCCTCTTCGCTTAGGAGGTGTACTTCTTCGAATCTCCGGACCAGTCCATCTTGGTGTCGAGCGTGACACTGATTCCACACTAAGGTTTCCTAAAAAAATTTCCATGTATCATCAATCCAATGTCGAGTTTGTTCATTTAGTATAGTGGTGAGTATTCCCGCTTGTCACGCGGGTGACCCGGGTTCGATCCCCGGCAACGACGTAAAAAACTTGATCTTTTTATTTCAAAAACTTGCGAGTTCATAAGTTCGAATGTATTAGGGCAAGTACAAGGGTGTCGAATCACATGGATTTGTCATTTAGGCCTTTGTAAAGACTGAGCACTATTTCCCAGCACCATACCCCATGATTAAGGCAACTCAGCAAAAGCTTGTTGAAGCATCTCCAACAATCATAAAAAGACTCATCCGGGTATTGATAAAATGCAATTATTACTTTTCAGAATCGACTCGTTTTACAAGTTGGAAAATATTTATTTAAAAATACATTTTGCAGCTCCTCCCAACTAGTAATCGAGTCAATGGGCAAAGAGTGTAGCCACTGCTTTGCCCTGTCTCTTAGTGAAAATGAAAAAAGCCTCAACCGAGTGGCCTCTTCTGTTAAGTTTTTAATCTTGAATAAGACATAAATCTCTAGAAAGCATGTTATATGCATATGAGGATCTTCATTACCATGCCCATAAAAGCTTGGAAGTAGTTGAATCACATTGGGCTTGATCTTGAAGACCCGATCTCTGGCGGCTGCAAGTACACGAATAAATGAGGGAGGTGCAAGACTAGCCGGTGTATAATACTCCCTCAATTTTCTAGCCATATGGTCCTCTCCAGCCATAATAAGTCTTAATTAAAAATTGGGCGGGGTGGCTAGAATGCTTAAAATCACGACGTTTTGAGAAAACTAGAGCTAGCGTTATTATGTTGGGTCGTTCTCTCAACCTCAAAGAGTGGTTGCACGAGGGAAGAAAAGAATTGCAACCACACCTTGACCAAAACAGAAAAATAAAAATAAAATAGTTATCCTAATTAATGAAAATCAGAACCACGCACCTTAGCCTCTTGTAGCGTCCCGTGACAAGCCTTTAATACATTCAAGCCTTTGATCTCCCAAGCCTAGAAATAAAACAACTACAGTTAGTATAATGATACAAAAAATATAATAAAACAGAAATTAAATAAAGATAAAGCCGAAATCCCCAATAGTGGCGCCAAAAACTTGATCATTTTATTTCAAAACCTTGCAAGTGCACAAGTTCGAATGCACTAGGGCAGGTACAAGGGTGTCGAACCACAGAGATTTTTCGTTTATCTCCTATTTAATTTCTATTTTACAGAGAATTTTGTAGCATTAGATTTCCTACATCAATCTAAAACAAATAAAATAAATCTACATAGTTTTGGAAACAGGAAAGGAGAAGACGAATTGGAACCCCTCTTGAATTCCAGATTCGTACATAATAAAGCCTATTTCTTTTCTATCGTGAATCCTAGGTACCCCCGTTCTTGGGCTAACTCCTGACTAGCTCAGTCACTCCATAATTAGAGAAATCCAATCGCGAGTTAGATAAATCTAATCGTTAGAGAACCATTGCACGAACCAACAAAACTACCCTACAAGGCCTAGTCCGTCAGTGAATATCTATCTAGACTAACCAATCCCTACAAGGCCACTGGAATTAAACTAAATAAGATTGTAACGTTACCATCGCGTTCTCGATCTAGTCAAAACCTCGAACATGCAATTGTACCAATAATGGAATTCACAAATGGAAAAAGAAAACATAAATTTATTAAAATACTTATCCAGAATTTACAAGAGATTCAGCCCAAAGCTTTAAGCATGCATCGATTCAGAGACCTTCATCATTGCTGATGCAGGCTCTAATTGATGATTACATCTAATCTCCCTCCATCCCAGAACTATTCCTAACCTAAAACTATGAAAACAAACATCAGAACCCTCTAGAAAAGTTTCGGCTTGCGAGTCCCCTAAAACCTAACCCTAGGGTCTTTATTTATAGATTTACAAGGCCCTAGAACATTATACATGGCAAGTAGTCTCTAGATCCTAAAAATCATCCAAGGAAGATGATTATGGAAAGGAATCTGCGCAATTTGGAGTTATCGAGCTTGTTGGAAGAAAATCCCGGAGAAAATTTCGGCGTTAGAGCTCATCCACAGTTGTGCGAACCTGAAATTTTGCTCAAAAACTCTGTCGTGATCAGTTAAGATTGGAGCACCGATCGACTGACTTCAAACTCCTTCTCCAGGTAGAAGACGCCCTGCTGTGCTTTAGTTTTCTTTATTTTCCTGGCCGGTCGACTGGGTCCTGACCGGTCGAGAAATTCCTCTGAGTATTCTGCATTTTGTTTGTTACATTTCCGACTGGTCGACTGAGTCCTAACTGATCTCATCTTGCTTTTATGAAGCTTTCAGTGTTCTGACCGATCGGCTATGGTGCTTCGACAGGTCCGTTTTCACTCTATTTTCTTTGACTGGTTTGCTCCTCTGCTGCACTAGCCTGACCGATCGAATTTGCAATTTCCACCGATCAATTTGACCTTTCAGAGCATTCCTTCCAGCTGCCTCCCTTTGGATCCTTGCCATTTGCTTGAGTTTCTTCATAACTTTGCTCTTTTAACATTTTTAGCATTTAACCCGCTTTTACACCTGTTGCAACACAATATGAACTGCACATATTAGTGGTTAAGTGAGGATTAACCAAGCCGGGATTCGAGGATAATTTATACAACTTTTGAGTCTGATCACTTTGTTCTCTTGAGGTCAGCATAACTCTTTTGTCTACTTTGCGCGACTCTTAATTGTGCTCGAATTAACCAAATGGCTTTAGTCGTGTTTTGCACAATCTCAGGGCCTAATAAGAGCTTTTCTCCAGCCTCTTGCCAGTTGAGCAGAGATTTACATCTCCGACCGTATAGTGCCTCAAATGGGGCCATCCCAATGCTTGCTTGGTAGCTGTTGTTGTATGCGAATTCAATCAGGGGTATATATTTGTCTCATGACCCTTGAAAATCAAGCATATAGGCCCAAAACATGTCTTCAATTATCTGGTGCACCCTTTCGGTTTGCCCATCAGTCTACGGGTGAAATGCTAAACTGAAAGCTAGCCTGGAGCCCATTCCTCCTTGAAAATGCTACCAAAAGTGTGAGGTGTACAGAGGGTCTCTGCCTAAAACAATACTGATAGGTATCCCATGTAGTTTGACTATCTCCTTAAGGTATAGCTCTACAAGCTTACCGGCTATATACCTTGTACTATATGATAGGAAATGAGCGGATTTGGTTAATTGATCCACGATTACCCAAATGGCATTGTATCCTTTAACTGTCTTTGGCAGTCCTAGAATGAAGTCCATCGATATGGCTTCCCATTTCCACATAGAGATTGGGAGTGATTGTAACAGGCTTGAAGGGTTCCAATGGTCGACTTTAACTTACTGGCATACCAAGCATTTGGACACATATTCTGCTACGTCCTTCTTCAAGCCTCTCCACCAAAAGCTCATTTTTGGGTCATGGTACATCTTCGTACAACAAGGATGAATGACATACTTTGATTTGTGAGCTTCTTCTAAGATTGTGCATTGAAGCTCGGCATTTGTTGGTATGTACAGTCGGCCTCTGAATACTAGTGACCCATCCTTCCTGATGGAGAAATCTCGTCTAATTCCACCCGTTACACATTGTTTAATTTCCATTAGCTCTTCATCAGTCATCTGTAACTCGCGGAACCGGTCGAACATCGTCCACTTGATGGTATTGTTAGTCACTAAGGCTCCTGATTCCTTCACCTTGAATCTCATGTCACCTAAGACCATATCTTTAAGTAAATGCCATCTGCGTACCCTCATGATAAGATGTGATAACTGAGTAGAGGACTTTTGGCTTAGTGCGTTTGCTACCACATTGGCCTTTTCGGTGTGGTATTAAATGGAACAGTCATAGTCCTTAAGGAATCTGATCCACCTTCTCTGCCTCATGTTTAAGTCCTTCTGCGTGAACAAGTACTTGAGGCTCTTGTGATCAGTAACGATTTCGAATGTCTCCCCATAGAGGTATTGCCTCCAAATCTTCAAAGCAAAAATAACTGCTGCTAACTTAAGATCGTGTGTCGGATAATTCTTCTCGTGATCCTTAAGTTGTCGGGAACCATAGGCAATGACTTTCTCGTGTTGGTTCAGTACGTAGCCTAATCCACTGTGCGATGCATCACTATAAACCATGAAACCTCCACTACCTAAAGGTATTGCTAGCACCGGCGTGAAAGTCAACCTTCTCTTGAGCTCCTGAAATCTCCTTTCGCATGAGTCACTCCACTCAAATTTCGCAGTCTGTTGGGTTAGTTGAGTGAGCGCTCCTGAAAATTTTGAGAACCCCTCAACTAGCCTTCTATAATATCCAGCTAGACCTAAGAAGTTGCAGACTTCGGTTACTATCTTTGGCTGTTCTCACTTTATAATAGCTTCTATTTTTGCTGGGTTGGCTCTTATACCTTCTTCGGATACAATATGTCCCCAAAAATTGACTTGCTCTAACCAAAACTCACACTTGCTTAGTTTTGCATATAGTTGGTTGTCGCGAAGTGTCTGGAGAGCAATGCGTAGGTGATGTTCATCATCCTCTTTGGTCTTCGAGTAGATGAGAATGTCATCTACGAATACGACCTTGCACTCTATTCATAAGGTCCATGAAGGACGCCAGTGCGTTCATCAACCCGAATGGCATTACCAGAAACTCGTAATGACCGTATCTTGTGCGGAAGGCAGTCTTCGGGATGTATTTTGCCTTGATTTTCAATTGGTGATAACCCGACCTCAGGTCTATCTTCGAGAAAAATCTAGCACCTTGAAGCTAATCAAAGAGGTTGTCAATCCGAGGGAGTAGGTATCTGTTCTTTATCGTCAACTTATTCATTTGTGATAATCAATACACAGCCGCATAGATCCGTCTTTCTTCTTGACAAACAAGACCGGTGCTCCCTAAGGAGACACACTAGGTCTAATCTCTTATCCAAAAGTTCCTGGAGCTGCTCCTTGAGCTCCTTCAACTCAACAGGTGCCATTCGATACAGTGCCTTTGATACTGGCTCAGTGCCTAGAGCCAGATCAATTGAGAACTCGACTTCTTGATCCGGTGGTAACCCCGATAAGTCCTCAGGAAACACATTCAGAAATTCACAGGCGATGGGGATGTCAGTGATGCTAACTTTTTCATTGTATTGATTCTGTATAAAGGCATGGTATCCTTGACATCCTTGTTGTAGTAGTCGCGTGGCTCGGATAGCTGACACAAAGAGTGCCACGTTCGACTTGATGCCATGAAATTGAAAGAACTTCCCTCATGGAGGGCGAAACGTGACTATCTTCCAAAGACAGTCCATGCTTGCATGGTAGGCGGATAGCCAATCCATATAGAGGATTATGTCAAATCCCTCCATATCGAACAAAATGAGATCTGCCATGGTCTTCAATCCAAATAATGACTGATCAACAGATCGTGTCTGTGCTGATTGAGTTCCCGATAGGAACCAACATTGCTAAGATGTAGTCTAAGGGCTCAGGAGTGGTACTCAACTCAGCCACGAATTGAGAAGTGACAAAAGAGTGGGTAGAACCTGGGTCTACCAATACTCATGCATTGTGTTGAAAAATGTCACATCTTTGGTACATATATAAGGTACCTAGAATTCTTTTAAAAAGGTTGTCTATTTGGAGTAGCAAGCATATGATAGTATAATGCGGTTTAATCCCAAAATATTCAATAGTTGAGAGTAAAGATGATCATCTTATAACTGTAGCGTAATCCATACCTTGGATCACATCGTTGTTGGCTTGGGCATCTTGGGTTGAGACGACATATGTGCGGCCCTGTACCGTAGGTCGGGAGGGCCTCTGTGAAGGTGAAGCTGCTATCTGCTTTTTCTGTGCCTTAGGGCAATCCCTTATCCGGTGCCCTTGTTTGCCACACCCAAAACAACCTCCCCGTGGCCCATCTACAATCTTCCGTCTTGTGTCGCTTCCCGCATTTCGAACATGATTCTACACTGAGTGTAGAGGAGGCGACACGTGAAGTGGATTGAACTCGTGACAATCCAGTCGTAGAGGGGTTCTAAGGGCGTGAGAACCTTGTTGATGTAAGTATGGGTGGCCTTGAGTAAACAATCCTAGCAGGTGGACTCGGTGCCGGCATCTCTAGCTTCTGCTTCTTAGACTGCTCAGAAGCGTAGGACTGCGTTCTGCCTGTCCTGCTTCTATTCTATTGCTCCCTTCTTTGCATATTTTCTATGTTCTGCTCGGCGATTAGAGCTAACTCCATCATGCCAGCATAGGTCGTTAGCCGAAACAGGGAGAGTCTCTCCTTGATGTTGGGTCTCAAGCCACGCTCTAACTTCTTTGCCTTCACCAGTTAGATGGCTGCATGCAAGGGTGCGGATTTTGAAAGCCTTGTAAACTCGGCTTCATATTCGCGTGCTGTCATTCTACCTTGCTCCAATGCCACGAAGCTAACTTCTCATTGATCCTTTATTACATCAGGGAAGTATTGTTCATTGAACACTTCGACAAACCGAGCCCAGGTCCAAGGGGCATTCGATGTTAGGTGCTAGGAATCATCTGAAGAAGCTTTTCCATTTGATTTATCCATTCCTCCGCTTCGAACGGATAAGCCTGACCGTGGTAGCTTGGAGGATTCATTCTCCTGAACTCATAGAAACCTGCGGATGGGTGTCTGGCTGCGAGCTAGGCCACTGTATTGACCATTGTTTCTAATAGCTGTCCAGTCAACCCATCATTATTTCCTCTTCCTTGGAAAACATTGCTAGCCTCGTTCCCTCCTCCCAAGGGAACATTGTTCGCGCCAGTGGCAATTCCTACTCCACTAGGTGTGCTTCTATTGTAGAGGACTCTCGATCTTCCACGCGGGGCCATACTGATCTGTGACGATCAATCACAAGTTCCAATCAATATAGATCGTGAAAATATAGCCTGTAGACCTATGCAATCTAAAGCCATTGTTTTGATATCAACCGTGACACGTAGTGTCACAATTGACTCGTTCTGATACCATACATAGACTCTAGTATCGCTCTCTGATATCAACTATGACACAAGGTGTCACAGTTGACCTACTTTGATGGTGTCACACAGATCTAAAGCCATTTACTCTAATACCAACTATGATAGCCTGATTTTCTCAACACGGATTTCTAGGAAAGCTGGACCGTCAAATTTTTTGGAGGCTCTGATACCAACTGTGACGACCAAACTTTCCTAACACAGATCTTAGGGAAAATTGGACCGTCAGATGTCCGAATTCAGATCATGTAACGTATGTACATATGCAGAAACTTACCAATAATGTGTACCTGTATGCGGAATTTACAGGCATCCCATACATGCAGTATCCGAACATAAAGCATACAACCATTTACAAATTTCCATTTGTATATATATGTATACAAACGTAAGCTGAATCAAAAGAAGCCACCGGTGACGGCCGACTGTCACCTAAACAGTGGCTACAAAATGCACGTCTATATCCACATACAAGGGCTAATCATCATATCGCGTCAATAATCCAAAGCCTGAGTCAAAACTATACAAAAAACCAACTCAACGAGCTCTCAACTATGAGAAGAACTTCGAAGGCGGAAGATCCTCTTCTGCTTTTAGGATGTAATCAGAATCTTCTTCTAACCCTGGATCCTGATCGAGCTCTACACCTGTGACATAAAGTCGGGATGAGCTACAGTCTAAGCTCAATAGAGAAGCCTGATACCAAATTCATTTTCATCACAATACATAGATTTTAATGATTTAACAAAAGTATTTCATGTATCACAGGAAATCAATATACTGAGTTTGTCATCACAAAATCAAAAACATGGAGTATTCACGAAATCAAAATCACATTCAAGGTTCAAAATCAGAATTTGATCTCAAATTCGTATCATGATCAAAGTTCCACTGGGGCTAAGCATCCCATCTATGCAGAAACTAAGCATTCCATTCAAGGAAACAAGGTTGAAACCTCGAGGACTCTACCCCTCTTTGGAGCCTCTACTCCTCTTGCCCACTTGGCATCACATACCACATACAAAACTTCAAGATTTCCATTCGTATTCAAAGCCCATATTTAAATTACGGAATTCATATTCATATTCAAAGTACGTAATCGAAGTTCACATTCTTATTTGAATTTGAGGTTCAAAGATCACATTCATAAACAAAGTTCATAGTTCAAGAGTTCTAAGATTCAGAAAATTTGATGTAGTTCAAAAGAAAAAATTTTAATATCAAATGCTCAATGTCAGAGTGTTGAACAAATGCTAAAACAATTTTGATGATCATTGATGCACATCTATCATTAAGATCTATGGATCAAATCAAACGAAGTCGAGTACAGGGTTTCCCTACCTTAATCTCAGAGTCGTACGGAATGATGCAAAGATCCTTTTGATTGCCTCCCATTCTTAATCTAAGTCACAAAAGGTTCGTAGACCATGTGTCAAATGCCAGAGGAATCAAAGGGTTCAAGATTTTTAATCTTTTCCAAAGAAATTCCGAAGTATTTTGAAACTGGGGAATTCGCTCGAGCGATTTCCAAACTCGCTCGGGCGATTTTTTCAATTCCATGTGGCACCTACAAATTCACGCAAGTGAATTGTGCCTTAAGAATTTAGCTTGAAAATTGGGGAAAAATTGCTCGAGCAATTTTTCCAAGGCCAAACTTCTTTGTTTCTGAAGGTGATTCGCTCGGGTGAATTACAATTCACTTGAGTGAATTCATGCGATTCTGAATTAGAAAGAACCATTAAAACTCACTCACTCTTCTAAATTAGAAAGAACCATTAAAACTCACTCACTCTTCTAAATTAGAAAGAACCAATTTCACGTGACAACGCTATGATGTTTAACTCATTTAATCGTGCATGTGAAACGCGTGACGATCAATTTGATCATGGTGCCAAACATGCACATCTTATGATGATGGAGATTGGACGACAATGACGCTGTGCATGCGGAGTTCCTCGATGATTAATGTCGAAAACACATTCGGTTGCAACATGCAGCGATTCCCATCATCTCAAATCACACATGCAATGATCTACGTTGATCATATCGATGGGATTTTGTCGTGGAGCTTCACGTTCGTTGGATGGTTCGATCTCCCCTTTCTTCGATCTTAACGGTGTCGAGATTGAAGTTCCTTTGCGATGCGAAATAAAGATTCAATTTCGGGTGGAGATCAACGGTTTGATTTCACGAAGAGAAGACAAAAAGGGGACGAAGAGGAGACAAATCTCTTTCACTTCAAGCAGAATTCACACAGGTCTTGGTTTAATGCGTGTGAATTCTTTCTTATAGCCTAAGGGGTTGATTGTGTGTGAAGCTTGCACACGTTGGTTCGGTGTATTGGTTTTCAAAATAGGAACCAAAAGAGGTTCTATGTACTTAATAGGTTTTGACACCTAGACCTTGTGTCTAGGGACCAAATTCTTGACCATAGGTGCTCTCACAGAGCTTGTGTAACAATTTACACGAATTAATGCACGTACTTAGCACACTGTTCATGCGTTTGAAATTAATTACATAATTAGTTTTAATTTCAAAGTGTAGATAGCCTTTGGTGTCGAGCACACACACTTAGTCGCCGTGGTCGAGTTCAAAATTTTAAGGATATTACATCCCAACTGTGACAGCATGACTTTCCCAACACGGATTTCTAGGAAAGTTGGATCCTCAGATTCTTCGGAGGCTCTGACACCAATTGTGATGACCTGACTTTCCCAACACATATCTCAGGGAAAATTGGACTGTCAGATGTCCGAATATAGATCATGTAACGTACGTACATATGCGAAAACTTACCAATAATGTGTTCTTGTATGCAGAATCTACAGGCATCCCATAGATATAGTATCCGAACATAAAGCGTATGGCAATTCATAGATTTCCATTTGTACAAATATGTATACAAACGTAAGCTGAATCAAAAGAGCCCACCGGTGATGGCCGACCGTCACCTAAACAGTGGCTACAAAATGTACATCTATATCCATGTACAAGGGCTAATCATTGTATTGCGCCAATAATCCAAAGCCTGAGTCAAAACTATACCAAAAACCAACTCAACGAGCTCTCAACCATGGGAAGAACTCCTCAGGCGGAAGATCGTCTTCTGCTTCTAGGATGTAATCAGGATCTTCTTTTAACCTTGGATCCTGATTGAGCTCTACACCTGTGACATAAAGTCGAGATGAGCTACAGTCCAAGATCAGTAGAGAAGCTCGATACCAAATTCATTTTCATCACAATACATAGATTTCAATGATTTAACAAAAGTATTTCACGTATCACAAGAAATCCATATATTGAGTTTTTCATCACAAAATCCAAAACATGAAGTATTCACAACATCAAAATCACCTTCAAGGTTCAAAATCAGAATTTGATCTCAAATTCGTATAATGATCAAAGTTCCATTGGGGCTAAGCATCCCATCTACGCGGAAACAGAGCATTCCGTTCAAGGAAACAAGGTCAAAACCTCGGGGACTCTACCCCTCTCTGGAGCCTCTACTCCTCTTGCCCACTTGGCATCACAGACCACATACAAAACTTCAAGATTTCCATTCGTATTCAAAGCTCATATTAAAATTACAGAATTCATATTCATATTCAAAGTACGTATTCGAAGTTCACATTCTTATTCGAATTCGTGGTTCAAAGATCACATTAATAAACAAAGTTCATATTTCAAGAGTTCTAAGATTTGGAAAATTCGATGTAGTTCAAAAGGAAAAAAAATAACATCAATTACTCAATGCCGTAGTGTTGAACAAATGCTGAAACAATTTTGATGATCATTGATGCACATCTATCATTAATATCTATGGATCAAATCAAACGAAGTCGAGTATAGGGTTTCCCTACCTTAATCTCAGAGTCATACGAAATGATGCAAAGATCCTTTTGATTGCCTCCCGTTCTTAATGTAAGTCACAAAAGGTTCATAGACCACGTGTCAAATGCCGGAGGAATCAAAGGGTTCAAGCTTTTCAATCTTTCCTAGAGAATTTCTGAAGTATTCTGAAATTGGGGAATTCGCTCGAGCAATTTTAAAACTCAGGCAAAATTTTCAATTTTGTGTGGCACCTACAAATTTGCGCGAGCGAATTGTGCCCGAAGATTTTGGCTTGAAAATTGGGGAAAATCGCTCGAGCGATTTTTCCAAGTCCAAACTTCTTCATTTCTGAAGGCGATTATGTTTGTACGCACTTTTTCTGGGTTCCTTTTGGTCCTTAAAATAAGTGGCCCAATTTGGTCCACATGGACTCAGGCGATAGAATAATAAACTAGGAAATATTAAATGCTGAAAGAAAAAGGCGAATATTAAATGAAGAATATCTGGGTTGATGCGATCGCCAACTATAGATATTTATCGACACTGCAATATGCCATTGATCACGCACGGGGATGTGGGTTGACTCCTTAATTGAACGTCGGCCGACCGACTTTAGCAGCTATGGGTTGCTATGGTCTAACTAGTTTAGTTTCCTAATCTATCTAGGAAAAGGGGATGGTGGCCCGCTATGCTAAGGAGGATCAGCCCCATTTCCAGGTACCCTCCGTAAGCTCCCTTGGGCAAATCGGGTGGCTAAGGTTGAGAAAACTGGAGAGGGTTAGGGACCTAATGGGCTCTAGATAGAATTTTGGGCGGGGGTTTCCTAAGGGATCTAAGGCTAAGCGCTTATTTTTCCTGTACTCCTTCGAGAGTCATGGCTAGCTAGCCAATGTCTCTAGCCTGACTACCTGGGGCTCTTAGAAAAGAGTCTACACTTCTAGAAGTTTGAAAGGCAACTCAACTCCTTTCTTTGAGAGCCCCAGAGAGAACTTCAAAACTTCTAAGAAGAAGAAACTCAGAAGAGAGGAGAGTAAAATAATGAATTCGTGTTAAATGGCTATGGGGTAGGGGCATTTTTATAGGTGTACGGGTAATAATGCGCTTGGGGCCCGGTGCGTAATTATCGGCTCTGTTTCAATTACGAGCCCTATCCAGGGTGTGTTGGATTACGCGCCCTGTCTAGGGCGCTTAATTGAGTTTGGGTTGGTCACGACTCAGTGAGTGACTGGCTGACTGGCTCAGTCGGAGAGTTTTAATTCCAACTCACTTGGAATTAATTGCGCGCCCTGTGGGGAGAGCGTGATTAGGGAATATAGGCGGTTTTAGAAGCCCGGTCCAACTAGGGACCAATTATGCGCCTGTGGAGGGGCATGTAATCGATTGCGCGCTCTGGATCAGGCATGTAATAGAGGACTATAGGTGGTCTACAGAAGAGAAATTTTGGTTCAAGTTGGACCAATTGTGTGCCAGTGGTTGAGCGTGCAATCTGATTGCGCGGCCTGTCCAAGATGCGTAATCAGGATCTAAGGTGGTCCACAGGAGGAGCAAACCTGATCCAAATGGGACCAATTGCACGCATGTATCCATGCATAAAATCAAATTATGTGCCCTGATTCTGGTGCTTAATTTGGGATCTTCTCGGGCTGAGTTAGGTCTTAGTCAGGTTTGAGTCTCAGAGTTATTGTTTCAGCTTGGGATTTGGCAGTATATTACTATTTCAGTATCTGTTCCCATATTTTAAGGTTTTGAGGCTCCCGGAGAGGGTGAGTCCCTTTCCAAGGGTCGTGGGCATGGCCAAGGGTTTACCGAACATGTTTGTATACTCCGAGAGAGCAAAATAGGGTGTCTACAAATGCCCCTCTTCGGCGCATTCTTGTGGAACAAGGATGCGTTAAAGAAAGAGACACCCCCCTTTCAAAGGTGCCTTCTCGTTTCTTTAGAAAATCACAAGTGTGAGCCGGGGAGTTGACATGAGAAGTTTGACTTTCTTATCTATTAGTACAAGCAAAGAAGGAGCATTCGGGGGACCTAGTGGTAGCTGTCGAGAGGTATGTCCTCATCTGCGCGTGTAACTGACATCCTATCGCATTTCGTGAGTTACTGCAAGTGGCAATCAAACAGGAGAATTGATGCAATCGAGGTACTAGGGGGCGTCATATGAATGTCCAGAGACAAGGTCAAGTGACCAAATAATATGATGTAATATGATGGCGAAGGCTTTTACAAATCATGTCAGGCCGAGCGCGTCATTCCTCACACCAATGACATGTCAGGGATTCTTTTCCAATGGACATTTGTGATTTATCAAAGTTTAGTATACTCGGTGTTTAGTTTCCCAAGGGAAAGAACGGATTGGAGTGATGAGAGATATAATTTTGATAGATAGGGGTTTTGAAAATTTAGGTTTTTAACTTAAGATCAAGTTGGTGGTAAAACGACGAAAAATGTGGCTTTCAAGACGTCACTGAGCAGATCCAACGGTGCAGGATTTATGGACCCGACCTTTATTTGGTTGTCAAGGCGACACTTGGTATGTCGGATACTCTATCTAATCTTTTCACGAATACTGATGATTGTCTCTTATGGGAGGACTACAATGATTCGCGGATTAGGAGAGTCAGGTTTTAAAAATGTTTGACTTAATATTAGCTAACTATATTTATAGAAGAATATCGAATAAGGGATGGGGGTGATACTTACCTAATTTATTACCGGTGGGAGGCCTTTTTCGATGGGATGTGATGATTGTCACGATGAGACATTTGGGGGGTTTGGATTTACTGCTTGGTTCTTCGTGATGGGACATTGGTGAACCTCCCCTCCTGCCCGAGTACTATGATAGTCAGTGATGGGATGTTACTTACCTGATTTATCATCAGAAGGCCCTTATATTTCTTGCAATGATGGGATGCGATGGGACATCAAAGAGTCTTTCTCTCCTCTTCTATTTCTACCCTAGCGGGGTCTGATGGTTGTTGGCGTGATGGGATATTTGGGAGGTCTGAGCTTGTTGCCTGCATCTTTGCTGTGAGACATTGGTTGAGCTCCTCTTCTGGTTGCGTGTTTTAGTACATTTTTGATGAGGCTTGACGATTATGCGATGGGACGTTCGAAGAGGTATGATTTACGATGGGACATTAATGGCCCTCCCCTCCAGTTGCGTGCAGTGACGACTTGTTTTGTTTCTGGTGTTAGTGATGGAGTGGCAGTTTAGTGTCATGATGGGATAGTGGTGGTTTATTTCTTCTTTGGCAGATCTTGGGTTATATGATGGGTTATGTGATTGTCATGACGAGGCTATGGAAAGTGATTCAATAGTGGTGGGTTATTTTCATTGCGTGATCTGTTACTTTGAATGTCGTTGTGATTTTTGTGTCTTCATCGCGATGAGACTTTTATTGTTTATTATTACTTTTCGGGGTTCTGGTGGGCTGACTTTTGTCATAGTTGTTGATTGTGACAGGGTATCGGGAGATGCCCTAAATTTTTAGTTAGTGTTATAGTGATGGGTTGATGGTTTGATTGATTTTGAGTTCAGGAGTCGGGGTGAAGGTAACTATGTGTGAATTTTGTCATGGTAGGACATGTTGTGTCGGTGTGTGATGTGTCATTGGCAGTCTTTTCTCTAGTCAGTGTGTGGGATCACGGGATGGGATGGGGAGACAGTCCATTTTCTGATTGTGGTGGGTTGGTATGTGCGACTTGTCTTTATTGTCTTGTCTTTATTGCGATGGGGCTTTTGTTATTTTGGGCTGTCACCCATTTTCTATTATTTTTCTTCATGGGGCTCTGATGGGCCTATTTTGTTATTTTATGTCGGCCTATTTGTTAGGATGGTGCGAGTGGTGGGTATCAGGGGGTGATTTAAATTTGAAGTTGCGATGGAACTTTGGGGGGATAGTCTCCGAATCTCGAGTTGTGTTTTTTGCGATGGGACATGTCGTCGTGTATACTTGTGGGTGCGTGATGAAGACGTCGTTATACTAGTCTACGCGATGAGACAAGGGTGTCTGGAGGAGGAGAATTGTTAGGGGGACTTTGCTCATTGTTCTGGATGTATGTGCACATCTAGGGGTTGATGTGTGTGTGTATGGGTAACTTTTTTCAATTTTCGAGATGCGTGTGTGCGTATGGGCAAGGGTGTATTTTGTTGGGAAATTACTCGCAACTTGATGGGCATTTAATTCAGTTACGCGTGGATTCAACTGCGTGTGAATTGTTGGTCAGTAGATTAATTGGGTGCATGGAGTATGGCGTGTAATCCAATTACATGCGGGCTTGGGCACGCCCAATTGAAGCGTCGGCGGGTTGTAAGGTGGGAGTGCCCGGGTGTCTTTTTGAATTCCATGTATCGATGTAAGTGTGTGATTCAAATTGTGGGCAGGACATGCATCACATTTTTTGTTCGTCACGTTTCTTCAGTGACGGGTGTTGAATTGCGCACATTATGTGTAGCGCTTAATTCGGAATGCGCGCAGTTGTATTGGCGCTCAATTGGATTGCACGCCATGTTTCGGGCACTTGATTCAATCAGTGTCTATATGTACCTGAGGTCTCTTTATTTTTCTTCATTCTTTTGTGTTTTATTGCATTTTCTGTCCGACTCAAGTTCTGAGTGTCCCGATTTTTGTGTTTCGATGATATCGTGTGATTCGACCGTCCGATTGCGATGTTATTTCTTCTGATCTTCATCGTTTCACGCATTCTTCGTTCTAAGGCGATATCTAGTGGCGTGATTGGAGACATCGCTGTGGCTTGGGAGTGTTGGGATTGAGGTGCGGTACACATCCGTTCGTTTTGTTAGAAGGTTGGACTCCCGACCTTGAACGATCAAACTTTTAAGCTAGGCGACGGAGGAAGTGAAGATGGCGGGAGGGAAGTCATACAAATGGATGGAAAGGGTGTTACCCAACCATTCCCCCCATTTTTCTGTTGCTTCTGATTGGATCTCCCACGCATCGCGTGTCTTTGTGTCTGTTTTGGGTTCCATGTTTTCATTTTGGGTTGTATGTTCAGGAGGTATGCCTCCGGTGACACTTGTAAAATTTTTTATCATAAATAAAGCGGTGTTTTTTTTATTGTGTTTGTTTCATTTATTTTTATCGTGGTTTGTCTCTTGGGTTTGTGCTGGAGGGTGAAAGGGTAGTGTTAGGATATGGGTGTACGTTTCTTATTATTATTATTTATTTAATTTTTTTGACGTGTTGCGTGTATCTTTGTTGTTTTGTTTCAAATGTTTATTTTTGGGGTCCCATGGTGGAAAAGCAAGAACAAACTAAAAATTAAAAAAAGGCCCCAGTTTGGGGTACCGGTCTCATGACTCGATTACCGCTGCTTAAAAAATATGCCCGAGTGTCACGGTGGGACTTTTTTCGGCCTCACAGATATCCTGGAGGGTGCTTATAACGATTTCATGTTGGGAAGTAGTTTGATTATTTCGGCCACATGCTGGGCTTGATTTTGTAAGTACCGACCGATCGTCATGTTTCGTAGCCTTCAACAAGGATGAGGTGAATGATGGATAATGAGTGATTGCATCACTGGCCATTCGAGAGTTTTCGATTTTATTCTCAAGGAGATTTTGAAAATCGCTTGATTCATTGTCTGAAAAAAAAAATTAAGGGTGAAGGAGAGATAAGGTTTCACGATCTGAGGGTAGCTTCTTATTCAACAAAATTTTGAAATAGTAGTCAACTACTTTCTTCTTGGGGGGATAATGCAGTGCCATAATCGAGGTCTCCGTCATGGTCCAGCACCATCAAATTGTCAAATTCTATGGTTAGAAAGAGTTTTGTCCTCCTCCCGCCACTGTACGACGACATCTAAAAGTGTGAAGATGTCAGGGATGCCCTCGCTATTTGCTTATGCTTCCTTAGCGAAAATACCAAGGATGCCCTCATAGTTTCGTTTATGCTTCCCTAAATTCATTGACTGTTCATTCGTCGCATGCTCTCGCTCGGCTGTGCTTCTTTTTTGTATATTTTTGAAATAACCTCCTAACACAAGAATTATGAGATTTGATGGAACCTTGTATTTTTATTTTTTTGTGCTCTAACATCAACTCCAATGACTGAAAATTGGTGTATGAGAATTCAGAGTTTTTTATATTTCAAAAGAGAATTTTATGATCCACTAGTCCTTTCGATCAACTTGCTCGAATTGGAAGGTGGTCAATGAGTCAGATGATTCCCAAAATAGTTTCGAAAATAATGACCTACGACTAACGAATGCCTTGCGATGATTACGAGGATGATGAGTATGCATGTGCACCTGTTTAGGCTCCGAGACATGATGATCGAGTTAGGGGCAACATTTTAGGGTTAATGAAGTCCTTCCCCTGTTGCCGTTTCCTGGGCACATTGCCTAAATAATGTGAGTACTTCCTATATGGGTTGACTTCCTCTAGGCGAGGCGGTCGTATAGGGGTTGTCTTTCCTAGCTCTAGCTCATCGACTTCGAGTTCTCGGTCAAGTATGAGTTCGAAGGGTTTGGGGCATAAAAGAGTATTTTTGTTTTCGAGTATTTATATTTTTTGGCATTTATACTTTTGGTTTTTAGGACTTTTTTCTGTTTTTTTATTTTTGTTTTTTTTGTATTTTTGTTTTGTCGTCATTATTTTTGTGTTATGGTACAACATTAGTTCCTTAAGCAGAGACTAACTCAAAGGGGTTAGACGAAGTGACAGTTGGATATTCTTCTTTGGGGTCATCGATCCCTCTCGATCTGATTGATCTGGGATTAGAGAGAAATTATGTTTATGTTTGTGTTTTGGATGATATGAAATTTATCGAAATAGGCATTATGTCGTTTTACTTCTTCTTTTGATAAATCTTTTATGGCCAGGGCTTCCTTGTCGGGAGGGACCTTCTTTAGCCTCTCAGTGGAGTGAGGCATTTCATAGAATTTGAGCATAGAGTTGTTAGAGAGTTTTTCAGGGTTATTCATGGGTGGTTGGAAAGTTATCTGCAGGTGAAGTTGGAGTGGGGCTCATCAAGAGTGATGGTAGTGTTATAAAGGTAATGATAAGATGAGGCAAAGGTAAAGTAAGAGGAGGAGATGTGAAGGTGTGGGCCAAGGTGGACCTTTTCTTTGTGTGAGGCGGTATGATTTTGTTTGATTATGCTTGTTTTGTTTGATTCGCATTTTGGGCTTATTGCGAGGTTGTTTGAGTTTTATTTATAATTTTCAAGGGAAGCTTAGTGTCTACTGTTTGATGTGGTAGTTTCGTTGGCAGTTGGTGTTCTGTGATGGTTTTGATTGTGAAGTTTATGGATATTTGGATCTGGGGGTTAGAAGCGATTTTAGTTATGATATCGATCTCCCATTGTGGTGAGATTTGGGGATTAGGTGATATATTGATCTGAATGTTGATCAATATATCACCTAAGTTTGGTTTGATCTCGAGAGTGGGAGGGAAGATTAGTTTATTGATAGGTTTGGTGGTGGTAGGTTCGATTTTGGTGATAAGTTCAGGTACGGGGATAGATTTAGATTCGACGATAGTTTTAGCTTCGATGATAGGCTTGTATTCGATGATCGGTTTAGGTTTGATGACAGGTCCAGGTTCGATGATTGGTTCAGGTTTTGTGCCAAGTTTATGTTGGAGATTCAGTTTCGTAGTTCGCTAGGTGATAAGTTCGATAATGGGTTTAAATTCATGTTTCAGAGTCGAGGGGATGATAAGTTCAGTAGTGAGTTCGGGTTTTGAGGTGGGAGTAGAAGTTGATTCGAGGGTTACTTCTAAAGTTCGTGGGGCGAGGTTTTCGATCATGTGTCCGATAAGGAGTTCGAGTTTTGATGTTGGCTCAAGTGTAAGGGGGCTCGCGATTTGAGGAAGGGGCTTGGTTGTAGGTTTAGGTTCAACGTTCAGTTTCAAAATCTGTGGGTGATCAGTCACAGAAATACCATTTTACCACCGTAAACTTAGTGATGCTAGAACTTAGTTTGTTACTAATAAGTTACTGATGTACAAATATTAAGGAAAACAATAAAAGAGAACTCAAAATATTAATATTCGTCAAAATAAACTCATAAAGCAATAAAAAAATGATTGAGCGAAAAAGATGAATCATCGCCTACTAAAAGATGAAAAATCATACTTTATGATTTTACAGAACAATGCAAAGGAAGAAGTAGAAAATCGTAATTTACAATTCTTCAGAAGAAAGCAGTTCAAAGCTAAAGTGAAGTATAACATAAAGCAATAAAGAGTCGTTCTATAGGAAGCTGTGTTAAAATCTAGAAAATCGTGATTTACGATTTTACAGAATGAAAGCTTATTGCTGCTATTGAATACGTGTAAACTTACACCGTCATGCACCAAATTAGAAGAATTCTTGACTTAGAAGTTTGGCAAATCACGGATCTGAGAAGATTGACGAAGAAGACTCTTAAAATACTTTACTGCAAAAATAAAGGAGACAATCCAGAAGTACATCAACCATTAAAGAAACAAAAGATAAAATTAGAATTAGAGTTATATTAGGATAGTCTTGTTTTAGTAGTTTCTTTTATTAGAATTAAGAGTTTTGTAAACCGACTCCTTATGATCTATAAATAAGAGGGCTTGGTATAGGAATAAGCCATCGAAGAAATTCTCAACATCAATTGACAACTGAGGTTGTATTTTCTTTTGATCATTAGAGTAGTTTAGCTTAGATATCCAAAGTTCCTTGATCACAATTGATGATTGGGATTGAGAGCTGGAAGATTATAGTAGATATCTGTAGTTTCTCAGAAACAATTGACGACTGCGGTTGAGGGGTGAAAGATATAATTTTTATTGCTTTCTAGTTAGATTTATTTTATTATAATTTCCTACTTTGTAAACATCTTCAAGTTTTAATTTGAATTGACGACTCAGGTTGAGGTTTGCGCACTTGCAATAGGTTAAGACTTAATTAGATATATATAACCAACGAATCAAGTTTTTGGCGCCGCTGTCGGGGATAGCGTTTTATTTTATGTTTATATTAGTTTAAGAAAACAAGTATTTATCTTTCTCGTTTTATATTTCTTTATATTTTAAATTTTCTTCGATCACTTCTTAAATCTTTTGCAGGTTTATTCGGAGTACCAAATCAAGGTTTCAACTTCCCCTGATCAGAGAAGCTAGAGTCTCAAATTTGTTTTTCTCCTTGCTTTCTAGAATAAAAATAAGATAAAACTAAAAATATAATAGACATTTACAATAACTGTTTTAGCCACCCTGTTCTGCGCTAACTCAATTCAGAATGGCAGAAAAAGACCAATATGTGGCTAAAACATTGGGGGAGTATTACTTATTGACACCTCTTACACCTCCCCCATGCATTCAATTACCCTCTGTAGTTGATAATAGGACTTTTGAAATTACGCCCAATGTGCTGCAAATGCTTCCTACTTTTCATGGGCTAATGGACGAAGATTCCTATTTACATTTAAATAAGTTTGTAAAAGTGTGCAGTATCATTCAAATTAAGAACTTGACAGTAGCATCCACACGGTTAAGGCTGTTCGCATATTCCCTTAGATATGAAGCAAAGCAGTGGATAAACTCTTTACCTCACAATTCGATTGCTAATTGGGAAGGAGTGGAATGTATGTTTCTTATAAAATTTTTTCTAATATGCAGGATAAATAAAATCCAGAATCTTATTATAACATTTCACCAATTCTCGGATGAATCTCTTTAAGAATGTTGGAACCGTCTTAAGGATCTTCTGCACAAGTGCCCTCATCATGGGGTCACGTGCTGGCAACTCGTGCTCAATTTCTATGAAGGCCTTGAAGATGCAACCCGACATAGGATTGATGTGGCTTGTGGTGGTATGTTTCATAAATTAACAGCAGAAGAAGCATGAGAACTATTTGATACCCTTAGCGAGAAACTAGTGCAACATCACGTATCGGGTGAGATTGGTTCAGAGATTTTAACACCTATACTTCCTAAGCAAGGAGGATTATATAAATTAAAGTCACTGATGAAAAGTCTTCCTAGGCAGAAGCTGTGGAAAATAAAAATTTAATCTTTGGTGGGTATAATGTACCCAACATTTCAAAGAGTAGAAGCTTGTGGTCCTAATCATGGCCCAACTCAGATAGTTCCCCAACCTCCAACTGTACCTTTCCACCCCATGGGAACCCATGACCACACTGCTGCAGAGGAAGCCTTTCTGTAAATAGCTGAAAGTTAGCTGCAACATGGTCGAATACAAAGACAATTATTCAACTCCCTTCGACAATCTATCGTAAGGTTAGAAACTCAAATTGAGTAACTAATCCTTTCTGAGAGAGAGTAACTTATCTCCTTCACATGCAGTTGGTACGCTTAGAGGACGTATGTTTATGGGAGGCACATAAACTCTCTATGTTTTAAATTAGGTTCCTCTAGAACCCGTCAAGCTACCGACTCACCCGTAGCAAACACTTGTAACATATGTATATAATTTAATATTAGGAAGTACTCTACGATATACGGTGTAGAAAAATGCATTCAATCATAAAGACCTTTTTGCCATAATCACTTTGAACATATGGATTTACAATTTCTTGTGATTTATAGAGTCAAATCGTAGAGATTACGATTCAAAGTGTCATAGTATCTCATTTTCGTTCTACAGAATTGCAAACGACAATTATAGGAAATAAGAGATTTCAGGGATCAGTCTTATCAACTACGTTGGAACTCAAACCCATTTAATTTATAGAGGAAGTGGACACACATCGCATTCAATTTTGCCACTTGCCAACTACCCAAGCCTATAAGCCTACACCGTGACACGTGAGCCCTTCCCTTCCCTATAAAACTAGACCTTTACCTTTTCAAAAACCCATCTCTTTCGTCTTCTTTTCCAGCCCTAATCCTTATGGCGAAAGAACCCAACCAAAGTGATTTCAGCAAATGGCTTGATAGAATCCTTGAGATACATAAGGCTAAGCTCTTGGCTTAAATATAGAGAGTAGAAAATTTGAAGTGCCAATGTCCTACACCAGATGCTGAATCGTCCACAGAAACTATCCTTTACCCTAAACCTAACCCAAATCTGATACTATATTCAAAGTACCCATTTTCCCCTACTTCCTAACCATTTACCCATCACAACCCACCCTGAGTGTGAGTTCCTATATGATGATGGTGGGTTGAGCTGTCCCTCGCCACCGCTCTCCATTACTTATCTTCTCCCCTTGCCTGCGTTATAATCTTTTCATAGAATCTTTGCAGGGGAGCAATATAGGTGAAGGGTGATTCAGAGATGTGTTCACTTCTCCATGCTTCACAGAACCTTTCGTTGTGGCAGCGCATTTCTTCTAAGGAAGACCTGTGATGTGCTCTGTTTGGAGAGGGATTTTGAAGCGCAATGAGAAGTGTTTCGACAACTCTTAGAGTAGCGACCCTACCAAGGTGTGGATACTCTTTTGGTAAAAATAAAATAAAAAATGAGAGACTCTATTCAATGGTGGTTAGAAGTCGATGACCGATCTTTATCGAAGACATCTTCTTTCAGACGTTGCTGCCTGTGTCATAGATAGTGTGTCTAAATTTTTCCTAGGTTTATACTTTTCTGTAATTTTTTAATTCTTTAGTTTTCTTTTCATGTTCATTGTAAATATTTAGATAAGATATGACATTTTCTTTTGACTAACTTTTTCACTAACTATATAATTGTTTCCAATTTTTCTTCAATTTTTGTTATTAATTTCTCTGAGAATAAAAGAGATGTGTTTTCCTCAAGTTTAGGGGACATTCTTTAATGAATTTCTTTTCACATCTAGTATGCAATTAGTAATATCAGTAATTCAAAAGGTAAGCAAATATTAAGTGTCCCCTATTTTTGTGCCAATGAGGGCATAGTCCAAATTAAGTTTGGGGGGGGGGGGGATACACAACTTGTGTGTATAGTATTAGTTTTAGTCTCTAGTCAATATATTAGTTTTAGTTTGCTTTTTGCATAATAAATTTTACATAATTTTTTTTTCTCTGAAAAAGAAAAAAAATAGTTTTATAGTTAATCATTATATGTGAATTATGATAGAAAATTACGAATTTTGAAAACTTACGATCCATCATAGTAGAAGTTCAATCATCAAGAACATAGAATAGTTATAATTCATACTTTAGCTCGATGAACATTGTATTAGATTGAATGTTTGAAACAATAGATTGATCTGAACTGCAACATTTATACTGTAGTTTCAAAATTATAAACCAGTGAGCATTAGAGACTAATTTTTTCTTTCCTTGAGAGAGAGACTACCTCTATTCAAGTCAAAAATATCTTCGAACTTCTCTACTAATTTTTCTGATAAATCTCATATTGCTGAATTTAGAATCAAAATATTCTATGACTATGATAACCTATTTTTTTTGTTTTGGAACTATCTATTAGAAATATCAAAACAATAAGGCATTTATGCTAGTAAATCTTAAAGATAATTAAAGGCTATCGTTTGTTTAAACCAAGAGCTAAAAAGCCAAAATCCTAGAAAATAACTTATCCTTTAAACCCATATTAGAAGCCTAAACTGAATTTCTTTGTACCAAAATCTTGAAAGCTCTTAACCATATGTACTACCCAAACCTTTCAACCTTTAACCCTTACATTCTTTGAGAGTTTAGAATACAAAATAAGGGGAGAAGAGGGAGTGGAAGGGTACAACTAAAGAAATTGTTTTGAAGAATATGAGAGAAGAGATGAAAAATTGTAAAAGACGATTTAGAAAGAAAATAAAGAAAAATTGAAGAAATGGGATTTACAAAATGAAAAAAAAAAAGAACTAGTAAATGGGAAGAAGTTATCTAAATTAGTGGATACTTACTGATACTTGCTGAAGTAGAAATAGAAAAGAAGAGAAAAAGATAGGAGAAAAAAGAACTAAATTCTCAGAAATATTTTGAACCATTTTCTACCTTTCTTTGACACCTTCTGAAACCCAAAGCCCCATTATAAGCCGAAGGAAAGAGTTTTTTGATTTACGATTTGTAAAAGTACAAGTCTAGTAGAGCTATGAATAATAGATACTATAAATTATATAGGGAATCATATGAATAGAATAGATTATCTTTTTCATGAGATTAAATTTTTTTGCAATTATCCTTTAACTGAATTCTTCTAAAATATTATTGTGAGAACTCAAAAAATTTTGATATTTTTGAGAGTATGACAATAGTGTGAGTTTTTGAATGAAAATATTTTTTAAAACTGCAGTTTAGAAAAATCTTTGAAGAATAAACTGTTCACTGATGCATACGCTCCCTACTTATTATGAATTGAAATTGTTGGTAATTTTAGAAAATCATAACAATCATGTGATGATCAAATTAATTAACTTAGTTAAATTAGTTTAGATTTTTAACCTTTAGTTTTCTGGTAAATTTTGAATAATATTTTGAAAAATCTAAAAATATTTGAAGTTTGTAGCTAACTTCACTGAAAACCTTCAGGAGACTACAACTCCTCCACTAGGGATCACCTAGGGGGTTTGAAAGGCTTGTTGCATTTGCTAAATGTGATAATCATGCTCCCTAAAAAAGTGGTATTTAAATTTTTAGTTTAGGATGTTTTATATTTCCTTGTTTGCTAGGGACCAACAAAGCATAAGTTTGGGGGTGTGATTAGTCACAGAATATACCATTTTACCACCCTTAACTTAGTGATGCTAGAACTTAGTTTGTTATTAATAAGTTATTGATATGCAAATATTAAGAAAAATAATAAAAGAGAACCCAAAATGTTAATTTCGTCAAAATGAACTCATAAAGCAATAAAAAGATGATTGAACAAAAAAAGGCGAATCATTGCCTTCTAAAAGATGAAAAATTGTATTTTACGATTTTACGAAACAATGCAAAGGAAGAAGTAGAAAATCATAATTTACGATTCTTCAGAAGAAAGTTGTTCAAAGCTAAAGTGAAGTATAACAGAAAAAGATTGATCATAAAGTAAATAAAGAGTCGTTCTATAAGAAGCTATGTTAAAAGCTAGAAAACCGTTATTTACAATTTTACAGAATGAAAGCTTATTGCTGCTATTGATTATGTGTGAACTTACACCACTATGCACAAAATTAGAAGAATTCTTGACTTAGAAGTCTGGCCAATCACGGATCAAAGAAGATTGACGAAGAAGACTCTTAAAGGACTTTGCTGCTAAAATAAAGGAGACAATCCAGAAATATATCAATCATTAAAGCATGGAAAGATAAAATTAGAATTAGAGTTATATTAGGACGGTTTTATTTTAGTAGTTTCTTTTATTAGAAGTAGGAGTTTTATAAACCGACCCCTTATGATCTATAAATAAGAGGGCTTGGTATAGGAATAAGTCTTTAAAGAAATTTTCAACATCAATTAACAACTGAGCTTGCATTTTTTTTTATCATTAGAGTAGTTTAGTTTAGATACCCAAGGTTCCTTAATCACAATTGACGATTGGGATTGAGAGTTGGAAGATTAGAGTAGATATCTGTAGTTTCTCAGAAGCAATTGACGACTGTGGCTGAGGGGTGAAAGATATAATTTTTATTGCTTTTTAGTTAGATTTATTTTATTGCAATTTCCTGCTTTGTAAACATCTTCAAATTTTAATTTGAATTGATGACTCAGGTTGAGGTTTGCAGTTTAGTTTAATAGTTTTTATTTTTGATCTTTGATTTTCTAGAATTTGATTGGCCCCTAAATTTTTGGTAAATTAAAGATTAGTATAAATCTGTATTGAATGGTGCTAGTTTTTGACTGACGACCAATGCTAGAAGACTAAGATATAGTGTAACAATATATTAAATTTGTAAACATCTGATAGTTGAAGATTGTGATTGACGACCACAATCTGAAGGAGTGTTAGTGCGTGCTTTTTCTGGGTTCCTCTCGATCCCTGTTAAATTAGTGGCCCAATCTGTCCAAGTGGACTTTGGCAATGCGGTGTTTAAAATGGTGGAAATAAAAAAGGGAGATTTCTTGGAAGGTTCCTAGTTGGTTGTGATCGCCAGCTGTAGATATTTAACGAAGCTGCAACACGTCAGTAATCACGCTTTAGAGCGGGTGTGAGTTACTTCTTTACTGAATCATCCGCCTGCGAATGTTAGTAGCTATGACTCTTTCTTATAATTTAGATAGTTTAGTTTTCTTTTATTTCCTTGTGATTGTTATAATTCTGATTGATTTAAATTTTCTAATTCTATTGTGAGTCTAGTTGTGAGTTTGTTGTAGTGAATGAATTAGTCTTCTAATCCAATTAGGAGTCTACTTGTTTAAGTATTCTATTCCTATTAAAAGTCTAATTAATTGAGTTTCCTAATCTTATTGAAAGTCTAATTAGTTAAGTCTCCTAATCCTACTAGGAGTCTAATTAATTTAAATGCTCTAATCTTATTAGGATTCTAATTAATTCAATTTCCTAATCCTTCTAGAAGTCTAATTAATATTAGTCTCCTAATTATACTAAGTCTAATTAATATTAGTTTCCTAATGTTACTAGAAGTCTAATTAATATTAGTCTCCTAATTGTACTAGGAATGAAAATATTTTAATTCTAATGAAACTCTAATTAGATCAAACATGCTAATTATACTGAAATTCTAAGTAAAGCAAGTATACTAGTTCTACTGCAAATCTGATTAAATCAAGTATACTAATTGTGTTGAAATTCTAATTGAAGCAAGTATACTAATTTGACTAAAATTCTAATTAAAGCAAATATAATAGTCCTACTGAAATCCTAATTGAAATAGAAGACTGATTTTACTAAAACTCTAATTAAAGCAAATATACTAATTTTATTAAAATTCTAATTAAAGCAAATAAACAAAATTTTCTAAAATTTTGATTAAAGCAATGAATGAACTATATTAAAAATCTAATTAGAATAAAAGGAATTGATTCTACTAAAATTCTAATGAAAGCAATGAATTAATCAAACTAAACTTCTAGAAAAAAAGGGTTTTGGGCCGGCTATGTTAAGGAAGATTGGTCTCGTTCTCGAGTACCCTCCGTAAGCTCCCTTGGGCAAATTGGGTGGCTGAAATTAAAATAAATTGAATTTTAGGGTATAAGATAGTATTTTTTGGGTTTTTAGAGTCGATTTTGGGATTATAATTATAAATTGAATTATGAAACTAGAATTATAGAAAACTAAATTAATATTTAGGATTTTTGAAATATTAAACTAAGAAATTAAAACTAGAATTTCAAAATCTAAGGACTGAATTCGGGTCCGAAATAAGAAAACCAAGCCGTATGATTAAAGGACTGGTTCTAGAATCTAAGAACTAGAACCAAAGATTAATGATAGGATTGGAGATTAAGATTTTAGAATAGAATTAAAGTCTATGGTTGGTGAATTAGGCCGTCAGATTAAGGATTAGTTCTAGAAACGGAAGATTAGAACCATATATTAAAATTACGGTCTAAAAAGGGTGCTACGGTCTAAGACTAAAAATTTAATATCTATAATTTTGAACCAAGAAAAATCCTAGATCTAAGAACTAAAAACTACGATTGGAAACTAAAATTCTTACCTAAGGTCGGGGCTGCAGAGAGGAATTTTGAAAGTTCGAAGCTTGAATCTCGAAATCATGGCTATGTTTCTCTATGGGTTCGTTCTCGGAATTCTCTGGTCTCGAAATCCTAAAAAAATCCGTTCTCTTCTCTCCTTCGTGTTGTTTTTTGTGGGTCAAATTAAAAAAATCTTTTATAGGTTTTTTTCTAATTAAATGTCCTGTTTCAGGCATTTAACCGAATTACGCATCGGTTTCCCAGTGCTTAATCGCTTTGAGTCGGTCATCGACTCAGTGAGTGATCGACTGACTTGCTCAATGAGTTTCCTAGTTCTAACAATGTTTGGACTAATTGCGCGCCTGGGTGGAGTGAGCAATCTAATTAAGCGTCCCATTTGAAGTGTGTAATCAAGGAAGCTTAGGGGTCAAGGATTGTAAGACTAGGTCGGGAGTAGGCCAATTAAGCGTCGGTGGTGGGGCGCTCAATCTGATCACGCGTCTCATGTTAGGCGCGTAATTGAGTCTCAAAGCCGTCTAGGAAAGTAAGTCTGGTCTGAAAGGGGGACTGATTGCACGTGTGTGGTTTTGCGCGCAATCAAATTACACGCATGATTTTAGGCACGTAATTCAGGGTTATTCGGGTTTGGGTCAGGTCTGAAATGGCAGACTATTATTTCAGTCTGCATTTCGACTATATACTATTATTTCAGTATATAGTCTCCCTTCGTTGGGGTCTGAGCCATAGAGCTATTGTTTCAGCCTGTGTTCAGTCATGTACTATTGTTTCAGTGCATGGTTCCCACGTTAGGGTTAAGGGGTTTGAAATGTCAAACTATTATTTCACTCTACAATTCGACTATATACTATTGTTTCAGTAAATAGTCTCCCTATGTCGGGGTCTGAGCCACAGAGCTATTATTTCAGCCTGTGTTCAGCCATGTACTATTATTTTAGTGTATGGTCCCTATGTTAGGGTCATGGGGCCTGAGCCACAGAGATATTGTTTCAGCCTGTATCCAGTCATATACTATTATTTTAGTATATGGTCCCAATTAGGCTTATGAGGTCAAAGGTTGACGGAACAGATTTGTATATTCTGAGAGGAAAAAATGGGGGTGTCTACAGATGCCTCTCTTTGGCACGCTCTTACAAAGTAAGAACGCATCGAAGAAGTATACACCCCTCATTCGAGGTGTCTTCTCATGTAATGGATGCCCTATTTAAAACCTACATTAGTTGGTATAGAGACGGGTCTGGTCAGGCGTCTGCCTAACACGAGACACAAGTGGAAGTAAAGTAATTGATGTTCCCTTCATAGCCGTACTCATTGCTAATCAAACCCGATTACAAGCTAATGTATTAGAAATACGCTTGAAAATATAAACTAGATAGCTAAAACATGGACTAAGTGTAAAGGACTTACACCTGAATTAAAGCCAAACCATAAGGCTTATATATTTTCTCTATGCCTTAGCTTGGTAGTAGCGGGAATCCTGTTTTAGCATTATGTGTGTATACATTCACAAGGAATGTGCTGACTTACATAGGATACTAACCATATGAGCTTATAAGCTCCTTGCGTTGTAGTTTAACTACACGACATTGTGAGTCATCATGCACTCTCATGCACGCAAAGGGCGTATACACCACTATAAAATCTCACCAAAGAGCATTCATTTTCTCGCTTCAAACAATGAAGGTTACTCTAGCAACCCGATTCACCTATTGCAAACCTTGGAGTTCATCATTAACCTTGGAGTTTGTCATAAGAACATTATAGCAGAAATCTGTAGACTAGTTCAAACTCACTTTCGACTCACTTATTTCAAACCTTGGAGTCAAATCAAAGATCGGCAGAGAAACCCTTGGTCTTAGAGTAGTATTGGTAAAACATTTACATGAGTTCGGCAACCGCGATCCCCACATCAATTCGACATCATTATAAATAACTAGTTCATCAAAAACGGTAAGTAGACAGACAACCTATGTACTAGTTCATTTGGATTCATAGTACACTAAAGAATAGATCCGTGGGTTCATTTGGATTCATGCACAGAGGTAGACACTATGTAGTGTTAGAGTTATACTCCGGATCTGTTATGCCAAAGAAATATACAAATATATATATATAGCTATCTCGGGCAATGGCCACCAAAACCAAAGAAACACAGATAGCAAGAAGGAAGAAGGAAGTCCCACGGCAGGCTTGCCTCGACAAGCTTATGAGTTTTCCGCGGCAAGGTGTTGGCTGAGTGACTTGCCGCGGCAAGCATGTCCTTGCCGCGACAACCTTATGCTCAGACCACTATTCAGTATTTTGGTCATATCTTTTGACCCTGAACTCCGATTGGAACGATTCTTGATGCGTTAGAAAGGGGACAACGAGCCCTATAACTTTCATACAGTAATTAATAACTGAATCTAATATTTATGGGATCAAAAATTAGTAACAAGTTACGGCAAGGTGCCAAGATGAAGGCTTGCCGCGGCAACCCCTATGGCTTGTCGAGGCAAGCCTATGTCTGGCTACTGTCTTTGCTTCAAGGGTCCTTCGTCTGTATCTGACATATGTGTAGTGACTCTACAACCTGCAAACAGTATAAACCATGTGTGTTGGGTCTCAGGTGACCCTATATTCCATTGATTATCCTAAACTCCATGTATATAAACTATAGGTGCAACTTGGTGCACATGACGCATTTGCTTGAGGATGTGCGTGCACGAGAAACCATTACACGTAAACCTGGTGTCAGGTAGGAAAATTACCTTACTAATTTATGTGGTAGTTCTGATTCTTGTCTAAGCTATGCAAACTTTTGATATAAGCATATGTAGACCTATACGCATAGCAGTTTTTGACATGAATGATGATGAAGAAATATGTGGAGTTCAGTTCAGTTTCAGTTAAAAATGAATATGCTAGTTCTATTCATCAAGTGAAAGATATCAGTTTAGAGGTGTGTGTTCCAATGTAAGATCTGATTTTGAAATCAATATGCTAGTTGAAGAAGGATGAAGTTGTATGATATGCTATGTCAGTTTTGACAACTTTGAGAGTTGATAGTTTAGTTTTGAAAGTTCAGATTTGATAACTTGATAGATTGGGTATGCTTGCATGCGTAGTATGACCATGTTATGCTAGTTTTGAGTATGCTTGTTTTGATAAGTAGTTTTGATAGTGCAGCGTTAGAGATCAACTTTGATAAGTTTAGTTGCTAATTCAGCTTTAATAAATAGTTAGCTTAGTTTTGCTGAATAAAGTGGATATGACCCTGCTACGCTTGAGTATGCTAGTTTTCATATATACAAGCATGTGAAGTTTAGTTAGGCTCAGTTATATACTTCAGTTATGCTCAGTTATATGCATAGCTTAGTTTAGTTATGCTCCGTTATATGCTCAGTTATACAAGCATGTGATTTTAATATATATGTGTATGATGTTGCATACTTTGATACATATATATGTGCATGATGTTCTCGCCTGCTTGCTCTCGTACATGGTCATGTCTTAATTCTTGATACTTGTTTGTTACATGTTGAGCCAAGTGACCCTACTACCTTAGCCCAGGGGCTTGACCAGTCTCGTGTCAAGTGACCTTGCTAACATAGCTCAAGGGCTTGACTTCTTGATTCAAGTGACCCTGTTAACCTAGCTCAGGGGCTTAATATCTCGGTCCAAGTGATCCCGCTAACTCGAGAGCTTGACAAGTGATCCCGCTAACTCAGGAGCTTGATTTTCTCGGTCCAAGTGATCCCGCTAACTTGGAAGCTTGACAAGTGATCCCGCTACTCGGGAGCTTGATTTTCTTGTTGTTTTACATGTCTTGTTTCAGCATGATTCCTTGATATTATCCCGCATGATTTTCTTGTCAGTACTTCTATTTGGTCAGCATGAACATGTCAGCATGAATATGTCATCATTGTCAGCATGATATAATAATTGCATGAATTAGTACTTGTCTAGGATATACTGCTAGGATATATTGATGCTAGAATAGACATAATATAAGATGACATGCGCTTCATTTTATTTTGCATCTAGACATGAATTGATACTCTCTCATATAAATTAGAATCTTAATTGTCCTTGCTGAGCTTTGATGATAGCTCATCCTACGACTTTATGTCTTCGCTGCAGATATTGCTCAGGACCCTGAGCACGAGGCTGATCCTACCTACATCCTGAGGAGGAGGAGGACGAGGAAGACGAAGAGGAAGATTCTGCGAAAGAATTCTTTCTAAAATAGGTTTGAGAGAGAGAGTAGTGGCTTTAAATATGTATAAACAATAGTATGGTTTGAGATAGTTTACAACTCCATGTATAGGTTTTCTGTTTATATTTCCTATTCAATTTACTAATTTAGATAAAGGAATGGATATCAGTTGTACCATATTTCTTCGTATCAGAGTTATTTTAATTCACTTCCATAATTATAAAACTTTGTACACGATGCACTTGTAAGAAAGGATCATGTTAGGTGATCCGACGGTGTGACCTTTCCCATTTACGAGAGGAGGAAAAAGTCTGGCTGTCATAGGTGGTATCAAAGCCCGGCGTTAAGTCTTTGGATACTTAACTCTGGCATGGATATATGACACGACTTTTGATGTTTGTTCAGTGTTAGAGCCTAGGCTTTAGGTCTGCTAGGGACTCAAGGCTCTGGCAGTAGGTTTTGTTTAGGGCGTAGGTTGTGGATCTTTATGACCATGTTTGACTGAAGTACTCGGTCAATAGTGATTGATGTATGCCGTTAGGATTTAAGTTAGGATATAAATCCTAGGATATAGTCATGGGCTCATGATGATCACGATCATTGTTAATTGGAACATTTATTTCATGTTTACAGATCAATATGGCAAATCGTAAAAGAGCTAGGACCATGCATGTTGGGAAGAATGATCATGAACAAACTAGGCAAATACGGGAGATAATGGTCAGAACAATGGTCCAATAGACTGAGTTACTTACGACACTAGTGCAGCCCCCTGCACACACTTCTTCGCCCGCACTCGTTGGGTCATGCTCACGGTGCAAAATATAACACAAGACGGGAAAATATAGGTGGGCCACAGGTGAGTGTTTCAGATGTGGCAGACTAGGACATCTGATAAAAGATTGTCCTACGACGAAAATGAAAAAGACGACACCCGAATCTCAACAACCTGCTCAAGGTGTTTATTTGAAACTGACTATATCTACACCTTCGAGGTCATTCCGTCACTCGAACCCTACTATAACGGGAGCGTTCGGAGTTCCACAAACTTCACGCACCTCTTCATCCATTCCGTTAGCATTCTATGGAAAATGTGGGAAGGCACATAAGATGGACGAATGCCGTAGAGCGTCTAGAGCGTGCTTTCGTTGTGGTATAATGGGACATCAGATTAAGGAGTGCTCAGTGATGGTGGGAATGACATCAAAGACGACAAAAGATGCACAAACTAGCAGCGATATTATCTAAGGCATGTGAACTATATAGTTATAAATTATTTATGAGAACGGTGCATCTAGGTAAATAATGTATATCTGTGTGTGTGCATCTAGTATGTTGTTTCTTTCATTAGCAATAACTCTATATTTTGTTAAGTACTTTGCAATTATATCTAGAGGATGCCTACTTGTTGTATGAGGCACATGTTTTGGTAGATCCTGGACCGACACATTCCTTTGTTACACCCAATTTGCTAAAAAGTTGGGAGAGTTGGGAGCCACCCCAGAACCTCTCGACTTTATTATGACGTGTCAGCCCTGACTAGACAGTCTATCACTACTAACATGGTATGTCGATCAATCTTCGTCGTACTCCAAGGTCACGACGACTATGAAGCAGTAGCCGATTGATCTTACTCGATTTACTCGATATGCAAGGATTCGCTGTAATCGTGGGCATGGATTGGCTATCCAATCATCATGCGAACATTGATTGTAGAAGTAGATTGCCAATAGCTTGTGAATTCCTTGATGTCTTCCCTGATGAGTTGCCAGGATTTTTGCCTGACAGGGAAGTGGAATTCGCTATTGATTTAGCCTCGGGCACCGAGCTGGTATCAAAGGCGCCGTATCGAATGGCACCAACGGAGTTGAAAGAACTCAAGGAGCAATTGCAAGAGCTTATTGACAAAGGGTTTATCAGACCGAGTGTGTCTCCGTGGGGTGCACTAGTATTATTCGTAAAGAAGAAAGATGGGTCAATGCAGCTCTGCATTAACTACCGTCAATTAACAATCAAGAATCATTATCCATTCCCTAGAATCAATGATCTCTTTGATCAATTATGCACGATGGTTCTCAAAGATTGATTTACGATCTGGGTATCACCAGATGAGGGTAAAAGCTAAAGATATTTTGATGACAACTTTTCGACCGCGCTACGGTCACTATGAGTTTCTTGTCATTCCCTTCAGATTAGACCATTCAGAGTTTTGGGTAGAATTGGCAAGGTCGCATATCGAGTTGCGTTACCTCCATCTATCCAGCATACACGACGTCTTCCACGTGTCTATGCTAGAAAGTATGTTAGAGATTCAACCCACGTGTTGGATTATCACCTACTCGATGTCCAAGAAGATTTAGCAGAGACCAAATTTTATGAACGAAACGCATTCCACTTGTATTGGTCCAATGGAAGCATCACGGTTCACATGAGGCTACCTGGGCACGCAAAGCTAATATTCGCGCTCAGTATCCCCATTTATTTACCTGAGGTAAGCCGTTTATTTTATTTGTAGAATCAGTTAATACATATGATCTAAAATTTTTCATATGAATTGCCACTACAGATATGTATACAGTTCTATATGCATTTGATGGAAAATAATTTTTCCTATACCTTATATGCACTCTCACTATATATCATGTATATAAATACCACTACTTAAAGTAAAACAACAAAACTATATTCAAATATGGGCTTAAACGCTAACTAATAAGTTAGTTAAACAAATTGAGTATGGATTTAGTATTTGGAGCATGTAAAAACATAAAAGTTATCATTTAATGGTTTTTGATGGTCTATAATACAGTTTGACACATAGGACTGCCAAATTAAAACCCAAATCAAATCAGGGTGCACAAATCTGGTCAGCACAAGACTTGATGGTATTGCCATGGCAACCACTCCAAATTTAAGTGGGGTCGAGAAAACCCCAAATTCATTTCTAGTTGTTCTCTGTGGTAGGGTCTCTGGTTCTCTTTCCCTCCCGAGCTACACACCCATGGTTTGAGTTTAACACTTTCACGATTTCGCGCCAAATAGCCGTTGCATGTTGGAAATTTCACTTTGGTCGACTCCATCATCATCTATGCTAGCCATCTCTTCCATTTTGGGTGTCTTGGAGAGGTAAAACACCTCTCATTTTCGAATTTATTTATTAGTTTCTTTTGCTTAGAATTATCATGCCTCCTAGGAAGATTATAACATCTAAACCCCCAAAAGCTACAGCTAAAGCAAAGGGCAAAGCCCCTTCAACTTTCCACAAGCAAGCCGTTCCACCAATGGAGTGTGAACAACCCGTTCCATGGTGGGATGTAAAAGCCATGGTACCCGAATGGCTTGTTGAGGATTTTCTGCTCGTACCAAATGACCTGACTGCATGGTCTCTACGGTACATGGAGTAGGCACGCTTAACCGCCTTATATCAGCCCATTCATACCCAGTTCTATCCACGTCTTGTTCATTTTTTTTATCAAAATTTAAAAGTTCTACCCATCATCGGCCAACTCAAAACTGAAATCGATGGTCGAAAATTTTATTTTAACCTACAAGACGTTCGATGAAAGTCTTAAACTGTGAAACCGCGTTTAAGGGATGTGAAATTCCATCACATCACAACCAAAATAACTGATGGGCAGACCTCTTCTACTCAAGGTCTCTCAGTCCGACATAGTCAGTTACCACAAAATATGTAGTTTCTTGATTGTGTCTTTAGATGCAAGTTTTATCCGATGCAGCACAAAAGAGAGCGCCACGATGCTCTCTTACAAGCTTTGTTTACCGTCCATGAAAATCGCTAGGTGAACGCCCCGAAAGTTGTATGGGAAGACATGAAATATGCCAATATTCATCTTCAGAGTAATGCCTCTACTCCCATTCCTGCATGCCCATACCCTCGTTTGATTACTTGCCTTCTTGAGGGGCATCATGATGCTACAAATAGAATACCTTATCAAGTCCCTCTTGATGAAGAAATCCGTATCCGCAGCCCAGTACACAACCTGGTGAGTATATAACTCACATTTATATTAGTCGAATTTATTTTGCACCTAATTTGATTTGGTCTATTAGGTGTATCTGTCTATCTATCAGTAGTTATATTACTTTCTCATATCATATTCAGAGTTAGTGATTATTATGTCAGAATTAGTTAATTATTGCTTGTATCTTATCACACTATATCTCATATTAATGATCGATGATGATTTGTATCTACCATGACCTGACATCATTTTTCGTCTTCGTTTATTTATGAGGACGAAAGTCCCTTAAATAGGGAATAATGTAACAGATGCCTTATTTAAAACCTACATTAGTTGGTATAGAGACAGGTTTGGTCAGGCGTCTGCCTAACACGAGACACAAGTGGAAGTAGAGTAGTTGATGTTCCCTTCATAGCCGTACTCATTGTTAATCAAACCCGATTACAAGCTAATGTATTAGAAGTACGCTTGAAAATATAAACTAGATAGCTAAAACATGGACTAAGGTAAAGGACTTACACCTGAATTAGAGCCAAACCATAAGGCTTATATATTTTCTCTATGCCTTAGCTTGGTAGTAGCGGGAATCTTGTTTTGGCATTATGTGTGTATACATTCACAAGGAATGTGTTGACTTACATAGGATACTAACCATATGAGCTTATAAGCTCCGTGCATTGTAGTTTGACTACACGACATTGTGAGTCATCATGCACTCTCATGCACGCAAAGGGCGTATACACCACTATAAAATCTCACCAAAGAGCTTTCATTTTCTCGCTTCAAACTGTGAAGGTGACTCTAGCAACCCGATTCACCTATTTCACCTATTGCAAACCTTGGAGTTCATCATTAACCTTGGAGTTTTTCATAAGAATATTATAGTAGAAATCTGTAGACTAGTTCAAACTCACTTTCGATTCACTTATTTCAAACCTTGGAGTCAAAGCAAAGATCAGCAGCGAAACCCTTGGTCTTAGAGTAGTTTTGGTAAAACGTTTACATGAGTTCAGCAACCGCGATCCCCACATCGATTCAGCATTATCATAAATAACTAGTTCATCAAAAACGTTAAGTAGACAGACAACCTATGTACTTGTTCATTTGGATTCATAGTACACTAAAGAATAGATTTGTGGGTTCATTTGGATTCATGAACAGAGGTAGACACTATGTGGTGTTAGAGTTACACTCCGGATTTGTTATGCCAATGAAATATACAAAAATCTATATATATATATATATATATATATATATAGCTATCTCGGGCAATGGCCACCAAAACCAAAGAAACACAGAAAGAAAGAAGGAAGAGGGAAATCCCATGGCAGGCTTGCCACGGTAAGCTTATGAGCTTGCCGTGGGAAGGTGTTGGCTGAGTGACTTGTTGCGGCAAGCATGTCCTTGCCGTGGCAAACGTATGCTCAAACTACTATTTGGTATTTTGGTCATATCGTTTGATCCCAAACTCCGATTGGCACGATTCTTGATGCGTTGGAAAGGGAACAACGAGCTCTATAACTTTCATGAAGTAATAATTCCTAAATCAAACATTTATAGGGTTAAAAATTAGTAACAAGTTGTGGCAAGGTGCCCAGCTGAAGGCTTGCAGCGGCAACCCCTATGGCTTATCGAGGCAAGCCTATGTCTGGCTGCTGTCTTTGCTTCAAGGGTCCTTCGTCTGTATCTGGCATATGTGTTGTGACTCTACAACCTGTAAATAGTATAAACCATGTGTGTTGGGTCTCAGGTGACCCTATATTCCATTGATTATCCTAAACTCCATTTATATAAACTATAGGTGCAACTTGGTGCACATGACGCGTTTGCTTGAAGATGTGTGTGCACGGGAAACCCGGGAAACCAGTTGCACGTAAACCTGGTGTCAGGTAGGGAAATTACCTTACTAATTTATGTGGTAGTTCTGATTCTTGTCTAAGTTATGCAAACTTTTGATATAAGCATATGTAGACCTATACGCATAACAATTTTTGACATGAATGATGATAAAGAAATATGTGGAGTTCAGTTCAGTTTCAATTAAAAATGAATATGCTAGTTCTGTTCATCAAGTGATAGATATCAATTTAGAGGTGTGTGTTCCAATGTAAGATCTGATTTTGAAATCAATATGCTAGTTGAAGAAGGATGAAGTTGTATGATATGCTATGTCAGTTTTGACAACTTTGAGAGTTGATAGTTTAGTTTTGAAAGTTCAGATTTGATAACTTGATAGATCGGGTATGCTTGCATGCGTAGTATGACCATGTTATGCTAGTTTTGAGTATGCTTGTTTTGATAAGTGGTTTTGATAGTGCAGCGTTAGAGATCAGCTTTGATAATTTTAGTTGCTAATTCAGCTTTAATAAATGGTTTGCTTAGTTTTGCTGAATAAAGTGGATATGACCCTGCTACGCTTGAGTATGCTAGTTTTCGTATATACAAGCATGTGAAGTTTAGTTAGGCTCAGTTATATACTTCAGTTATGCTCAGTTATATGCATAGCTTAGTTTAGTTATGCTCCGTTATATGCTCAGTTATACAAGCATGTGATTTTAATATATATGTGCATGATGTTGCATACTTGATACATATATATGTGCATGATGTTCTTGCCTGCTTGCTCTCGTACATGGTCAAGTCTTGATTCTTGATACTCATTTGTTACATGTTGAGTCAATTGACCCTGCTACATTAGCCCAGGGGCTTGACCAGTCTCGTGCCAAGTGACCTTGCTAACATAGCTCAAGGGCTTGACTTCTTGATTCAAGTGACCCTGTTAACCTAGCTCAGGGGCTTAATATCTCGGTCCAAGTGATCCCGCTAACTTGGGAGCTTGACAAGTGATCCTGCTAATTCGAGAGCTTGATTTTCTGGATATAAGTGATCCGGCTAACTCGGGAGCTTGATAAGTGTTCCCGCTACTCGGGAGCTTGATTTTCTTGTCCTTTTACATGTCTTGTTTCAGTATTATTCCTTGATATTATCCCGCATGATTTCCTTATCAGTACTCGTATTTGGTCAGCATGAAAATGTCAGCATAAATATGTCATCATTGTCAGCATGATACAATAATTGCATGAATTAGTACTTGTCTGTGATATACTACTAGGATATATTGATGCAAGAATAGACATAATATAAAATGACATGCGCTTCATTTTATTTTGTATCTAGACATGAATTGATACTCTCTCATATAAATTAGCATCTTAATTGTCCCTACTGAGCTTTGATGATAGCTCATCCTACGACTTTATGTCTTAGCTGCAAATATTGCTCAGGACCCTGAGCATGAGGCTGATCCTACCTACCATCCTGAGGAGGAGAAGGACGAGGGAGACAAAGAGGAAGATTCTGCGAAAGAATTCTTTCCAAAATAGGTTTGAGAGAGAGAGTAGTGGTTTTAAACATGTATAAACAATAGTATGGTTTGACATAGTTTACTACTCCATGTATAGGTTTTTTGTTTATATTTCCTGTTCAATTTACTGCTTTAGATAAAGGAATGGATATCAGTTGTGTCATATTTCTTCGTATCAGAGTTATTTTAATTCGCTTCCGCAATTGTAAAACTTTGTATACGATGCACTTGTAACAAAGGATCATGTTAGGTGATCCGACGGTGCGACCTTTCCCATTTACAAGAGGGGGAAAAGTCGGGTTGTCACATCTTGTTTCTCTTGAAAAATCACAAATGTGAACTGGGAAGGCTGACATGAAATGCTTGGCTTTCTTATCTATTAATGCAAGCTAAAATGGAGCATTCAGGGGCCCAGTGGTAGTTGCTGAAAGGTGTGTTCCATGCCGTGGATGCCCATGAGCGACCTTGTAGTGTATCGCGACCCGTTGTCATAGACAGTTGACAGGGGAAGTCAGCGTATCCTATTCCATGAGTGTAAGGGGCATCCCATCGCGTGGTGTGACCTACTACGAGTGACAGTCAAGCGGAAAGGAGAATCACCATATCCTAATCTGTGGGTGCACGGGACATCCCGCTACATGTCACGACTTGCTGCAAGGGGAAGTCAAATAGAGGGATATGACACAGTCAAGGTACCGGGGGGCGTCATACAAATGTCCATAAGTAAGGTCCAGCGACCGATAATAAAATGTAATATAATGTCAAAGGCTTTGCAGGTCATGTCAGATCGGGCACGTCATTGCTCACACCAATGCGCGTCAGGCATTCTCTTTCCAATAGGCGTTTGTAAGTTCTTAGATTAAATATACTCATTGTTCGGTTTCCAAGGGGAATGGCCGGTTTAGGCTGGTAATTAAAGTGAATTTTAGGTGAATTTTGGTAAGTAAAGTCTCTTTGTTTATTATTATTTCTTTTTTATTATTTTGTTGGAAGTAAGATTTTTTATGCCCCTTTTTTTTGAAAGTAAGTGAGGTTTTGTTTTTTGAAAGTTTGGGAATTTAACTTAAGATCAATTTGGTGGTAAAACTTCAGAAAATGTGGCTTTCGAGATGTCGCTGAGCAGATCCACCGGTACAGGATTTGTGGACCTGACCGTTTGTGTAGTTGTCAAGACGACACTTGGCATGCCGGATACTCTGTCTAACGTTCTCAACGAAGACTGATGATTGTCTCTTATGGGAGGACTACAGTGATTCACGAGTCAAGAGAGATGGGTTTTGGAAAAGTGGGTAGTACTACTTGGGGGTGATACTTACCTGAACTGTGCGTAGCTTGAGTAGTCCGTGATGGGACTGATGGGTTGTCGAGGTGATACTGCGATGAGGCTGGTGGGATTTCTTCTACTATTTTTGTTCACTGTGGCAGGGCTTGGCGGTCAAACTGTGTGATGTGATGTCTTGGGGAAGTAATGTTGCGATGAGACTTGGGGATTCTTCCTTTCTTTGGTTGCGTGCTGGATGAGTCCTAGTGGGACGCAGGGATTCTGATAGGATGTTCGCGCTGGAACTTGGCATTGGTCAGATGGGACGGGACATGGGAGGAGTCTTGGATCTTCATGCATTTCTGCTGTGACAGAGGCGTCTGGCGACTATTACGTAGCAAGAAATTCAGGAAGACGGCTCCTTACTTTTAGCGATGGGACGCGATTGAGCTTTCTCCTTTTTTATCATATGGCATGGCAGGTGTTGTTTGAGCTTTTCGGATAGTGATGTTTACGATGGGATGCTGGGAGCAGTCCCTCTGCTTTTGTAATGGGATATTGGTTGAGCATAGTTAGCGATGGGACTTTTGGAAGGTTTGATGGAGTCGTAGTCGGCTCGCGAGGGGACATGTTCATGAATGCGTGGTGGGGTTGTGTCTAAATGTTTCATTGTAGGACCAAATGAGGGGATGTACAGTGGGATATTTGCGTGATAAGTGTGTCTCGTTTCTTTCTTTGGCAGATCTTGGGTTATGTAAAATTACGTTGTGGCTGTGTCGTAATTGGCTTCATTTTTGGCTTCTCACGAGAGGATGTGTGGTGGCGTAATTAATTTATCACGATAGGACTGGATATTGACATGGTATCATGTGTGTGCATCTTATCGTGATGGGACGTGTGTGAGTAGCTGTCCCTTTTCCTTTTTCTTTGAACAGCCTGTGAGGCTACGCGATGGGATAGGAGGATTTTGATCGAGATGGGATAAAAAGATGTGAAGGATAGATTTTGTCCAAAGTCAGGCATTGCGCACCTATTTTAGGTCGCTCAATATGATTACGCGCCTATTTTCAGGCGTGTGATCACAAGTTTGAAGTGCTGTTTATGTGTTTCTGAGTGTACGCGTGTGTTTATGTGTTTCTGAGTGTGTGCGTGATTGGATTATGCGCTCTAATCATTGCACGTGATTGAGGGGTCACTAGGTCACTGTGCAGATGACCTTTCATATTGGACGATGTGGTGTGGTCGTTTGATGGGATTGCGTGGTTTATAGTTTGCACGTGAACGGAGCATCACCAGGTCATTGTACGGGTGACCTTTCGTATTGCGCGGCATGAGTATGCCGTTTAATGGGATTGCGTGGTTTATAGTAGGCGCGTGATCGGAGCGTCGCGCCATTGGCGCGAGCGATGGTTTCATTGTGCGTTCTGGTCAGAGTGCGTGTTTTGGATTGTGTGCAGTTTGCGCGAGTTAAGCGCACGTGTCTGGGCGCGTGATTAAGTCCGTACTCTATATAAGCGGGGGAGCCTTCATTTGTTTCTCATTCCTCAATTTAGTCTCGAGTTTTACTTTTTTGGATCTCTTATATTCTAAAATTCGTATTTTAGTGATATCAGATTATCTAACTGCTCGATTGGAATGTCGTTTCTTCCTATGTTCGTGATTTCACGTGATCTTAGCTATGAGGTGATGCTTGGGGATGACATTATTCTGAGAATGGGCGGTATTGGGAATGAGGACGCTAATCTTTACATCGATCCCTTTTAGGGAGTAGTGAAGGTAGCATAGAGGAGGCGGCGGTGGAGGAGGTGAAGATGGTGGAAGAGAAGGTGCTACAAGTGGAGGGATGTGTTCCCCAACCAATACTCCACCTCTCCTTTTGAAGCCTCCGATTGGACGCTCTGCTCCTCCTTTTGTCTTGATTTCGGGTTTCCAATTTTTGTTTTGAGTTGTTAGTTAGGTACTAGGTTTTCATTTTGGGTTGTAAGTTCAGGAGGAATGCCTCCGGTGATACTTATAAAAAATTTTAAGTTATAAATAAAGAGGTATTTTTGTTTATGGTCTTTATTTATTTGTTTAGACTTATTAATGGATTAGTCTATTTGATTTGTTTGATTTGGTTTAGGCTTTAACTTAGGATTTGACTTATCTCTGAGTTTTAGGAGCATTCTAAGTTTATTCAGGGTTTGTCCCGAGATTAATTTGTTTTATTGAGTTTTGTTTAGAGGGTTTACCTGACCTTATTGGGTTTGTTGGGGGAGTTTTTTTTATTAGGTCCCAAACAAGTCAGGGTCTTACTTTAGAAAGTTTTCTTTTGTTTATTTAAAGTTTTAAGGTATTTTGTTTGAGATGATGTGCAACCATGGGATTCGAGACCATCCCGTCGCGATGATGCGCTCTCTAATGAAAAATATAGAGTCGCCACCCGGAGCTTTTGGTGTCCCGGGATATCTAGATCATTTTTATAAGAACCAAAGTGCCATAAATATGACTCTGAATCTGGTCTATGCCAAAGGCTCTTGGGTAGGGGCTTCGGTTATCGATTGGGCAGGTGTTAGGCACACAATCAATCCGCTTAACGCGGTCTCTACTTATGACCAAAACAAAAACAATATAAAAGAAATAAAAAGTACTTCCTCTTGCCCAAATGGGTCTTAAAATCCTATTTGTGCCCCTCTGTTCCTACCGAAAATTCGGCGACGTAATGGCATAAATGGGAGGATGGATGAATAACCGAGAAGGTAGAGGAATAGAGGGGAGATCTGGAACTCTCGGGCCCTTGTTGCACTGTTGTGGAGCCTTGTGTTGGCTTGCTTCGATGAGCTTTTGAAGGTTTATATGGTATGGAATGAGGTTCTAACTCCTAAGGCTTGATGGCTAAGATGTAGAGAGGGAGGGCTAGGGGGTAATACACCTCTAAACTAGAGCTTATAGGTGAAATGCTAAGGTCTAAAGGGACTTTTAAAGTTTTCGAATTTGTATGGGAATGGCGCACTAGAGGAGAGAGAGAGAAGGGATTCCGTAATCTCTCAATTGCAAATTTTTTAAGCCATTTGCAAGGGGGTGCCTCTCTATTTATAGGAAAAAGAGAGGTTAGGAGGGTGCTTAGAGGCTAATTGGGATTACCAATTAGGTAATGGGCCATCTAAGGTTTCCTAGGGTTTTTGGAGCCTTGAAAAATGTGAATAGGTGCTCCAATGGTGGGTGATAGGGTGAGGCTTTAAACCACTTAAGGAGTTGCATATAGATAGTAAATGGGTGCAACAGAACTAGCAAAATATAACCCAAAGGTCAAGATGGTCAACAAGTCAAACTCTAATCATGAAATTTGAGGCAAAAACTAGGGTTACTGTTCATATGTCTGGCGCAACTATTAGTTGTGCCAAGCATATGCACAGTAAAACAGTGATGCACAGTAGCTTTAAGAAGTTGACTGCTCGCAGGGGACCCACCTATAGCTGGCGCAACTATTAGTTGTACCAAATTCACCTATAGCTGGTGCAACTATTAGTTGCACCAAATCCCTAAGGGGATTGCATGAATTTACCATTCTGCCCTTCGGGTTCAGAATGCGATATCTTTGCGTATACAACTCCGATTTGGGTGATTCTTGGCCCGTTGGAAAGATGAAGACTTTTACTTTTCAATAGTATAAGATTTGATTATAGTATAAGGTAATAGCTAGTCCTAGTGTACCACTCTTTATCCATTTCTCGGGAAAGCTAGGTTTAGGTCCGAAATGGGTTCTAAGGGTCGAGATGGGTTCTTAAAGGTTCGAGAAGGTTCCTAAAGGGTATAGGGTGACTCTTAAGGGTTTGGGATGGCTCCTAAGGTTTTGAAAGGGTTTCTAAGGGTTCCATACATGCCATCAAAAGTTAGGAGGTGCGCCTCTCTCGAAATGTGTCTCAATCGGGCCTTGGGCCAAATTCGGGTTTCTACAGATGCCCCTCTTTGGTATCCGAGCACTAATGATCGATTGCCAAAGAAAAGCGACATTCGAAGAGGCCCAAGGCATTACTGGTGGGTCCGCTGCATTCAGAACAAACTTCAAACATCCGGTGAGTAACATGGTGAGAAAATGAAAGCCCTATATGTCAGGAAAAACGGTCGTTTCTCAAGGTAATCGGTCCCGCAGTGCTTAGCAATATTACTGGGCATAATCGAGGTGGAAAATGAGTTGTGAAAGCCCAATAGTTAGGAAAAATGGTCACTTTTCGAGATGTTTTGAAGGAGTTTGATGTTCAAGATTCATTATGAGTGCAACAGCTTCGTAAGTAAGGAGGGTGATCGACCCACATTTAAAGATAGGCGCAACGCAAGTACGCAAGGCTCCACAGTTTGTGTTGAATCACATGAGGCATTGACTACCTCATCTGACTTGTCATGGTTGCCTTTGCTTGGAGCAGAGTTCGATGTCTTTGGGCGAACCAATTGATCCCGAAGTTTATTTAGCATGACTACTCGAGCGGAGCGAGCAGAGGTCACAACGCTTTTTGGGAGTGTGCGCTATTTTTCCAATGTGCCCCAGATCATCATGACCTCGAGCATCTAACCTTTAATAACACAAAACATATCCGGCAAAAATCGGGTGCCCACCAAAGGAGACATCCAATCCTGGTCTCTACTGATAATGATCTTATAAATTAATTAACTATGCATAAACATGTACCCATTAGGGGCGATAAACAACAAAGGCGATGGGAGTCTTGACCCAGATCCCGTTCGGGTATAATTTATGAGAATAAACGACCATCCTATGAATACCCAGACATAAGGCATACACTTTACAGGGATACTGTGCCAATACAGGTTTTAAGCCTGTGGAAATATGGGGAATGAATCCTTCTGCATGCATGTTTACATAGTTTGATTGACATGTAGTTTCATTTTCAATAGGTTGGTTTCAACCAATAAATGACCTTTTTCATAATGAAGTTACCCGAACCTCAAACCCTGTAGGGTGCACGCTATGATAGACAGACCAAGAGTCCACACCTTCGAAATAGCTCATGATGAATCTCAAGTTATATACTCACATTCATATGAATCTGCCAACTGAGCACTCATCGCAAAGATTTAGCAGTGGAGCCGACTCGATCGAAACATTGTCCGTTTGACATGGATTCACACCATTGCTCCTACTTCAAAGTAGGATCCAAAATTCTGAGGCGAACCTTAGATTTAGGACATTGATATAGCACAACTGTATTGCCGATAAAATATTAACATTTTACCACATTAGAACATGCGTGTGTGTCCAATCACATGAGGCATAGACTGCCTCAATTAACCGGTCGCGGGCGTCCCTGCTTGAAGCAGGGTTCGAGGTCTTTGGGCAAACCCATTGATCCCGAAGTTCATTTAGCATGTCTACTCGAGCGGAGTGAGTAGTTGTCGCAACACTTTTTGGGAGTACGTGCTATTTTTCCAAAACACACACACACATTTTTTTTATTATTTCATGTGAGAATTTTTGACTTTTTATGTTTATCGTGTGATTTTTAGATTTTTGAGTTATCATTTTATGTGATTTTTTGGGTTTTATCATTTCATGTGATTTTTTTTTTTTGGGTTTTAAGTTATAATTTCATGTGATTTTTTTAATTTTAAGTTATTATTTTATCACTTTATTACTTCTATTATTTTTGGGATTTTCTTTATCTTTTTTTTTTTTATGGATTTTTAGATTCTTAAGTTATTATTTTATGTGATCATTTTATGGGATTTTTTTGGTTTTTTAGAACTATTATTTTATGTGAATTATTCTATCATTTTATGTGAATTATTTTTGGGTTTTTCCGTGAGGATTTTTTTCATCATTTTTAAACTTTTTCACACTTTTTTGTGTAAGATCGGGACGCCCATTGATCTTGGTCCACTTTATTCTAGCACGAATTTCCGGGCAAGTTGAATGAGGATCAACATGCCGTTTGGGAGCGCGTGCATCGGGCAGGAGTAATAAAAAGAAGAGAGGGAGGTACTGGGCCATGCTTGTGAGCCGTATCAGGCCCAAAACTCGACTCGTAAGTGGCTGGCGCAACTATTAGTTGCGCCAAGCCAAAAAGGGGCTCAAAATAGCCTGGCACAACTAATAGTTGCGCCAAGCCTGGCTGGGTTTCGAATATAAGAAGCTCAAGTTCGGGCAGCCATCGTGTGTTTTCAAAATTGCTCTCTTCCCCCCCTTTAAATCAAAAAGTAGAGCCTCCCTAGGGTTCCTTTATATTGCCTCTACGCATGCCTCATTGCCAACATTATCTCGCACCGATTGATCATCTACGTTGTGCTAGATCAAAGAGCCCGAGTATCCATCTTCAAATAAAATTGAACATATCCGATCAAAATTGGGTGCCTACCGAAGGAGGCACTCAATCTTGGTCTCCATCAACGATGATCTTATTATCGAATAATTATGCAAAAACATATACTCATCAGAGGTAGATAAAACAAAGGGGAATGGAAGTCCTAACTCAGAACCCATCCGGGTACAATTTACAAGAACAAATGACCATCCAACGGATACCCAGACGCAAGGTGTATACTTTACAGGGATACTGACAAATGCAGGTTTAAGCCTGCACCCTAAAATGAGCCCTTCAGAATGCATATTTGAACATAGTCATTCTATAGGTAATTTCCTTTTTGACAGGTTGGTTTTAACCAACAATTGACTTTCCTCTAAGGAATCTGAAGCTTAAGACACTTAAGTTCATATGAATCCAAAAATAGAGCGCTTAGCTCGAAGATTTAGCAGTGGAATCAACCTAATTGAAACATTGACCGCTTGATCGGGATTGACACAGTTGCTCCTATTTTAAAGTAGGATCCAAAGATCCAAGGCGAACCTTAAACTTAGGATATTAATTTAGCACAGCTGCGCTGCCGATGAAATATTGACATTTTACCGCGTTAGAGCACGCATGTGCATGGGGAAAGTACTACAAAAATATGGCTATCTTTTTTCTCTTCTTTAAAAAAAAAAAAAAGTAATTTTCTTCTCTTCCTTTTTGAATAGACTGGACGTCGGTGGTGAGATGCTTTATCTGATATGTCCATCGCCGAGAGGTTGCTTGCTTCCAGGCTTCGGACCTTTTGATGTTCCTGCACATCTCGAGAAAATGTCAGTCCCTTATATACAAAAAAAGATATCCTAATCAATAGAAGGAGAATTAAACTTTTACCTCTATTATTATTTTTTTCATTTTTCAAGATCTATATATATATATACATATTTTTTTGGATATTTTTATTTTCAGAGATTTTTTGTTCTTTTTCTTGAGATGGAAGTATGATGCTGTCCATATGGAAAGAGCATAAATATATACAATTTTTTTATATTTAGGCTTTTCTTAAATTTTTGTTCTTTTTTGGCTTTTCTTCCTTTTTTTTTATGCCTTATCAGTGAGGCGAAGTAACGGGTCCCTTTTGAGACAGAATGTGTACAGTCTTGGGCACAACAATGGAAAAGGAAAGTCTATTATCTTTAGCAAAACGTGGTCTTTCCGCCCTGATGCATAAAGTTTGGGCATGGAAAATGGAAAAGGGAAATCATTATCTGTGATAAAAGGGGGCTTTCCCGCCCAGGTGCACAAGGTGTGGGCATGAAAGTGGAAAAGGGAAATTATTATCTTTGACAAAAGGGGCTTTCTGCCCTCTCCTTTATTCTTTTTATGTTTGTTTTGATGACTCAATCATAGGGTGAGATCTCGGATCCTCTTTTGAGCATGGTCGAACCCCTTTTAAGTGGTCAGATCTGGGTGAGTTTTAGTAGCTTTACCAAGGCTGTAACGTCAATCTCTTTGGATTGAGTTAAACCTTTCTCCTTACTTTGAGTCATATGTTTGACGAAATAGTTTCACAAAGGAAATTCTGGTCGGGGCCCGATTTAAACTAACATGAGCGGCCCAGCCGGAAGAAGGGGATCAGGGAGAGTAACGAAGAGGGCTCCTTTAACATCAATTTCATTAATCAAATCGAACCTTTCCTCTTTTTTAATTTTTCTTTTAAAACTCTTTTGCTCATAATGCCCAAAGTGGGTTCGTCATGCCTGTTTTGCCCTCTTTTTACTCGTGGCGCCCTTTCGGGTTTTCACCACGTCCATGGGTTTAGCTCTCTTACCCAAGTGCCCTTTCGGGTTTTCACCTGGTTCGCACAAACTCGCTGATTTTACCCGTAGTGCCCTTTCGGGTTTTCACTACGTCCATCTTGCTTTGAGCTTGTATTTTTATTTTATTTTTTCTTTTTACTTTCTTCAAAAGCCACGATATAGACGTCGATTCTGTCATAGTCGGCCATATGAGGTTCTGGTGCCGTCTCATAACTCGGCTCATGTTGACTTAATAGATACTATGATTGCTTGTGAACCTATTAAGAGGGATTTCTTCAGGGTATAGCTTGGCCATGGGTTAGGTTAGGATTTGAAGGTATGTTGGGCTAAAAAGGGTTTTCTTAATACGGCTTGATTTTTCACAACACACTTCTTTAGGGGATTTTACTATACATGCCCCATATATTTCTATTTTTTTCCTTTTTCCTTTATCTTATTTCAGGCAATCTCTTTTTGAGGTTTTACTTTTCTGATTTTTTTGGATTTTGATGGTAACTTTACTTCCCTTTGTTTGCATATGTACACATACATTTTTTTGGAGGAAGGGGTTTATTGAAAGAAAGGCCTAGACTCAAATGGGGTAGCAAAGAATATCATCATTTTTAGGGATGTTTTTTAGCTACTGTGCTTGGAATGATGGCCTCTTTTGAGTGGTTCTTAAGCAGTCACGTATCTGTTTCGCAAACACTTACCTTATCGTGATAGACTAAGAGTAGAACCGTCGGATGTATCTAGTATTGATGGGCTCAGGAAGATGATCTCCGTCCATGGTGGCGAGGCGGATGACATATCCCGATAGCACTTCTCGGACGACGTAAGGTCCCTCTTAGTTCGACTTGAACTTCCCTCTCGGATCGGCATGGAGGGATTGGAAGATCTTCTTCAATATAGTGTCTCCTACCTTTAGATCTTGACCACGGACATATTTATTGTAAGCGTGTGTGATTTGCCCCTGGTAAAATTGAGTATGACATAAGGCTAGGAGTCTCTTATTGTCTAATAAGTTCAATTGTTCAAAGTGAGATCTCTCCCTCTTTGCCTCGGGTAAGCCTAATTCCATGAGGATTTAGAGCGAGGGTACTTCAACCTCTATCGGTAGGACGGCCTCGATTCCATACACAAGGGAGAATGGTGTTGTCCCTGTAGCGGTACGGATCGATATTTTGTAGGCCCATAAAGTAAATGGTAGCATTTTCCTCTAATCTCGGTAAGTGATGACCATCTTTTCAAGGATGCAGACGGCTGTCTTGTTCGCAACTTTCACGGCTCCATTAGTTTGAGGCCGATAAGGTGACGAGCAATGGTGTTTGATCTTGTATTGCTCGCAGAAGGCTCGAATGCGCCTATTCGCAAAGTTTATGCCATTATCCGTGATAATATCCTTGGGTACTCTAAATCGGCACACAATATTATTTTTGAGAAACTTCTCGACGTGATTGGCTGTGATGTTAGTATATGACACCTCTTCTACTAACTTGATAAAGTATTCAATGGCGACGAGGATGAACTGATGTTTGTTTGATGCTTTCGAATTAATCATTTCGATGCGTCAAGGCCCCAGGTAGCAAATGGCCAAGGAGTGGTCATGCAGTGTAGATCGATGGCAGGAGCATGTATCAGATTGGAGTGTTCCTGACACTTGTAGCATTTATGAACATGTTTGCAGCAATCTGATTCCATAGTGGTCCAAAAGTATCCCTGTCGTAGAATTTTCTTAGCGAGCATGTGACTGCTGACGTGGGCACCGCATACTCCCTCGTGGATCTCCTTCATAATATTGATCGCTTCACTTTCTGTAAGACACCTGGGAAAGATGTTATTATAGGATCGCTTGTAAAGGCATTCTCCATAAATGACATAGCCTGTCGCTAAATGTTGAATGGTTTGTTGGTCTGTCTTAGACATACCCTCAGGGAAAGTTAGTGTCTCTAGGAAATTCTTGATATTTGAGAACCAAGGTGGCTCATCATCAGACTTTGTAGGTTCCTCAATATGGAGGCAGAACATCGGCTTATTCCTTTGCTCGATCATGATCGGCTTCATCTCAGCACCATACAGGATTTCTATCATTGACACCAACATGGCTAATCCATCAGCAAAGCGATTTCTTATTTGCGGGACATATGAGAATGTCACGTCTTGGAAGCAACCTATCAGATTCTTGAGGTGCTCATGGTAGGGAATCAGTTTCTTGTCTTTTGTCTTCCAGTCATCGTTCGTCTGGCATATGATCAACTGCGAATCGCCAAATACCCAGAGGTGAGTTACATTCAGATTGAGAGCTGCCTGTAAACCAGTGGCACAAGCTTCATACTTGACCATGTTGTTAGTGCAAGGGAAGTTGAGTTTGATAGAGACTGGTACATGACATCCTTTTAGTGAAATCAGAATGGAGCCACCTCCCTGACCTTCGGCATTGGCTGCCCCGTCAAAGTGTATTACCCAAGATTCCTCTGCTTCCTTAGCATCGTCCTCCGTCACGAACAGGATGTCCTCATCGAGGAACTCAGTTCTCAAGGGTTCATAATCCTGCAATGGATTGTCGATAAGATGATCGGCGAGTACCTGCTCCTTGATCAACTTCTGAGTGACGTACGTGATGTCAATCTCAGACAATAAAATCTGCCATCGTGCGGTTCATCTAGTAAGAGCTGACTTCTCGAAAAGGTTCAACGAGTCCATTCAGGCCAAAAGTAGAACAACTTGGGATGGCAAGTAATGACGAAGGCTATGAGTAGCCCATACAAGAGCCAGGCATGCTTTCTCTAGATGAGAATAACACATCTCATAATCAGTAAACTTCTTGCTCAAATAGTAGATGGCCTGCACTCTTCTTTTCGTCTCTTCATGCTGCCCTAAGACACATCCCATCGAGACTTCTGTCGTGGAGAGATATATCAGGAGTGGTCTCCCCGGCTCAAGTGGTACTAACACAGGTGGGTTAAGGAGGTAGCTTTTGATTTTATCGAATGCTTCCTGACAATCATCATTCCATTCAACAGGTGAATTCTTCCTTAGTAGCTTGAAGATCGGTGTGCAGATTGGAGTTAGCCGTATAATGAATCGACTGATATATTGTATCTTGCCCAAGAACCCTCTGACCTCTTTCTTAGTAGACGGCGGTGGCATTTCTATGATGGTCTTTACTTTGACTGGGTCGACTTCGATACCTCTCCTGCTGACGATGAATCCCAACAGTTTATCGGACATAGCACCAAATGCGCACTTTTATGGATTTAGACATAACCTGTCCTTTCTTAGTCTTTCAAGCAGCTTATGAAGGTTTACCAAGTGATTTCTTTGCTCCAGTTACATGGCTATCATATCAGTGACATATACTTTAATCTCTTGGTGCATCATGTCGTGAAATAGCATAGTTATAGCTCTCTAGTATGTTGCACCGGCATTCTTCAGCCCAAATCACATGACTCTGTAGCAAAAGGTTCCCCAAGGAGTGATGAACGCAGTCATCTCTCAATCAGCCTCTGCCATCTTAATTTGATTATATCCGGAGAATCCATCCATAAAAGAAAGCATCCTGTGCCTAGCAGTGTTATCGACCAAGATGTCGATGTGCGGCAATGGGAAATCATCTTTCAGGCTTGGCTTGTTTAAGTTTCAGAAATTGATACACATGCGGACCTTTCCATCCTTCTTTGGTACAAGCACGATAATGGCTAGCCACTGCGGGTATTTAGATACCATGAGAAATCTTGCGTCATACTGCTTGATGACCTAGTCTTTGACTTTCAGCATCCACTCGGGTTAGAGTCATCTTAGCTTCTGCTTAATCAGCTTCATATCAGGGTAGAGAGGCAACTCATGCTCAACCAAATCAGTGTCTAGACTAGGCATGTCCTTGTACAACTAGGCAAAAACGTCTTGGTATGATCGAAGGAAATTGATCATGCTTTTTCTTTCCTCAGGAGATAGCGACGTTTTAATTTTTATAACTTGGGGAATCTCCTCAGTCCCTAGATTAACATCCTCGGTTTCCTCAATAATGGGGTAGGACCATGCTCAAATTCAGCAAACCAATCAAGGAGCTCATTGGGGAGCTCCTCCAAAGGGAGATCCTCATCCAGACCCGTAACACCTATCTCTTGTTGTATTTTTATAGGAAATGGGTCGATTTTATGTGGGACGGGTATTTCGATTAAGACATCTTTTTGTGAGATTTTATTCATAATTTTAAATGACAATACTTTTGGACTTTATATTTTTCAATGTTTTTAGAATTTTTATTTTCTTCAGAGATGGACCCTTGCAGCACAAGTTTGTGAATATACAAGGTATTGCGTGCCAAGGGCTTATCTTACTTTTTATAGGTTATTTTTATTTGGGAAACGGGTGTCAAATTTTAGGCCACTCCCCGCTTCCAGGGTTTGGGGTAAAGATGCCCAGTTTCATACCTGAGAGGCCCCTCCTTTACCTATTTGGATGGAGGGTGCTGACTGATATGGCTCTCTGTAGTCAGCCTCCATTATGTTGACCCCCATTTCGTCTGAGATGATATCCTTAAATATTAATACGGTTTTATAGTGATTCACCACAGGGGGAGTTTGTTCAAGTACGGATCGTTGTTCCTCAAAGAGGGATAACACGGCCAAGTCTATCTCTAGGCTAGGAAGGGTGATGTAGGGATTAGTGGGGTGGACTGGGGCTGTGGGTTTACGTGGGGTTAATCGGGTTACCCCATTTTGGTCAATCTTCACAACCCCAGCACTCACAAATGAATTTCTGATATGAGGCCTGGGACGGGGCTTCTCCTCTATGTGGACCCCCCTAGCTTTTGTAGTTGTCGTTGTGCGGGCCTTCTCTTTAGCCTCTCGTATTTCTTCCTCTGTGGGCTTGTAACCTAGCAAAAATCTGACTTTTTGACCACCCTTAGCCGTGACGGGCTCTTTTCTACCTTACAGTCTGGGCCCTAGCCCCCTTCCTTTTTTATAGCCCCATTTTTAGAGGATGGCCATTGCTGCTACCATTCCACCTCCAGTTCTTGGAACGATGCCCTTGATGGGCTCCGAGAGTATCGTCGACACCTGGTATTTGAAACTATGGAGGTCGACGTCCTCTGCGGTGTGTGGCACATCCAATACTTTAGGCTTTTCGATGCTGTTGGTGGCCTTTTCCTTCTCACTATTCCCCTCACCGATGATTGTGATGATCTTATGTCTGGATGCAAACTTGAGCTTCTGGTGCAGTGTGGAGGGTATCGCTCCAACCTCATGTAGCCACGGGTGCCCTAATAGTAGATTAAATGAGGATTTGATGTCCATCACTTGAAATAATATGGAGAAGGTCATTGGCCCAATGAATAGCTCAAGATCAACATCTCCCATTATCTCTCTTCATGTGTTATTGAAACCGTTGGCACTAGTTCTTGTGGGTCTTAGCATGCAAGGATCTACCCCGATCTTGGTAGCGGTTCTCAGCAGGCATATGTTTAATGCAGACCTGTTATCGATCAAAACTAAGGGAATTATTATATTTCTGGACTCAACAGTAATGTTAAGGAATTTGGAGTGACTGCTCCCTTCATCTGGTATATCGAATCCAAAAATGAAATGGCATTTGGAGCCATAACCCGACCAATTATCTGCCCGACTTCATCTGGGCTAATTTGAAGTGACACATGCACATTCTTTAACACCCCCATTAATGCTTGGAAATGGAGTGGTGACATCATCGACAAATCCCATTCAGTAATATGGGCAGGCATTCTTCTTAGTTGAGTCACCAGTATATGTTCTCGACTCATTTTCTCAAAAGGATTCATGGCGTTGTCTTTCTTCTCTGGTTGGGATTGTGCTACTGCTGCTACTGGCGCTTTGGGCTACTTCAAAATCTTCTCGGATTGGATAACAAAGTCCACTGCCCCTTCTTTGTTGCTGCCAGTATTGACATCTGTTTGCTCATAACTCAGAGGGACCTGATGTGGGTTATAGGTTGGTCTCAGAATCTGAAATGGTATGGCTACAGGTATCGGATGGTCTTGCACTGCGGGCTTCAGAGGTGTGGGTAACACTTAGTTTACCTCGGTAATAGCTTGTTGGGTGGAAAAATTGGGCCAGACGGGGGTGGTGAAGATGGTGAGTGGTGGCACCGGGGGAAAAGGGGTAGGGGTAGGCCATTGGTAGCTGACAGGTGTTGGCGGGGGATTAAGGGTATGATGGGCTATTGGGTAATTGACGGGGGTGGTGGTGTATGGTTGATATGTATTTATATGCACATAATTGACAAGAGTGGGTGATGGAAAATAGACCCTAAGATCTAAGGGCTCAACTCGTGGCGCTAGGTTGGGAAAATAATCTGACAAGTTCAGGGGTTCAATCACCCCGATATTCCTTTCTTCACAATTTCTCGGCAATGGTGCCACATAGCTCTCCGGATCACTAATGTAATCAAATGGATCAAATTCAATTCCTCCTCATATCCCTTTACCATCCCGATGGTGGGTCTGGGACCTGCTCCTCCGGTAGGATGTGAGGGCAATGGCACTTGATGAATATTTGCGTGCTGGTTTGCTTGAGAATGGAATGATTTTTTTGGTATCGATCAAATCTTGGATCGCATGTTTTAATGGGAAGATTTCTCAGGATCGAGTGAGGAGGAGGTTGCAATTGACAAATAGTGACTAATCCCTTTTCTATTAGTAAAGGTAAAAGTACACTTAATGACTTCCCTAGGGGTATAAACACTCGGTTATAGTGGGCTCTCCTCTGCTTCAAAGTCATCTGCATCCCTTTCCCATTCCCTGCTCTTTGTATCTACTCAATGCTGATTGGCGCTGGTTGTGCTACTTGAAATTAGAACGGGGTTATGTTATTATTGGGCCTAGTATTGGCAACATTCTGGATGTCGGCCCCGGTTCTCTTGTCATTCCTTTGTTATGAAAACCTCCTAACCCCACTGGCTCCACTCGGTACTTTCTTATTCAGACGGCCTTCCCTGATAGCGTCCTCACAGCGATTAGCCTTTCTTACCACATTAGCGAAGCTAGACTACTACTGGTACACCAAGAAGTTTGAGATTACTGGCAGGGTATTCTTAGAGATCATTTTGATTTGTTCATCGTCAGGTATCCTGTTTCTAACTTGAGCTGCTAGTGCTCTCCAATGCCCTAGATAATCGCTAAAGGTCTCATTTGGGTTTTGATTTAACAGGGCCAAGTCAGACTTATGCGGTTCGATGTCAATATTATAGACATATTGTTCCTGAAATAAATGCGTTAAGTCCTTCCATGTTTTCATCATAGATGGTTCCAAAGACGTGAACCACCTTAAGGTCAGACCGATCAAACTCTTTTGAAAGACCTTTATCAATAGTCTTTCGTCCTGTTCATATTGGCACATGTCTCTACAGTAGGACTTGAGGTGTGCAATAGGATTGTCGGTGTCGTTGTACTTGTGCTGGCATTTTGAATTTGGGCGGCAAAGGGACCTCATCGAACAAACACAAATTTGTGAAGTCCGTGGTGTGAATTTTAGCACCACCCATTTTCATCAACTGCTTATGTATTTTATCCAACTGTTCTTTCAGCTACTCAGACTCCTTAGATATGGGGGCCACTTTCTCGACAGTTGGTTGGACTTCACTTTGGGCTACCAAGGAGGAGGGTTAAGGCTGGTTAATACCCCAATATAGGCTCCACTATTCCTTATCTCGTCCTCTTTATACTGCTAGTCTATGTAGGGTGTAGTGAGGGCAAGATTCTCTTGCTGGTGCTGCATGGACTAGATGAGAATGGCAGGTGTGGGGGTTGGGTGAGTCCATTAGGGATGAGGGAAAGTTTATTGGATGATGGGATGAGTGGAAGTTTGATTTTGGAGTGGGGTCTGATGAGGCCATTGAGCATGGGGGAGGGTTTGAAGCTGACTTTGGGATATAGGGACATGGGTAAATTGGGGTTGATGTAAGGCATGAGTTTGAGATGGGTATGAGGCTTTTGAATGGGTAAAATTTTAGAAGAATTGTGAAGGGTAGGGGTGTGATGCTCAAAGGTTTTTCTGGGCTTGGGTTTGAGCCATGAAGCCTTGGGAGGGTTGGGCCACAAAGCCTTGGTCATTATAGGTTTCGGCCATGGGCCATTGATGGGTTTGGGAGATGGGCCCTTGATGGGTTTGGGCTATGGGCCCTTGATGGGTCTGGCCCAATGGGTCTTGATGGGTTTGGCCTAATGGGCCTTGATGGGTTTGGGCCAGTGGGCCTTGATGGGTTTGGGCCAATGGGCCTTGATGGGTCTGGGCCATGGGCCCTTGGTGGGTCTATCCCATTGGGCTTTGATGGGTATGAGCCATGGGCCTTTGGTGGGTCTAGCCCATTGGGCCTTGATGGGTCTGGGCCATGGGCCCTTGATGGGTCTGGGCATGAGCCCTTGATGGGTCTGACCTAATGGGCATTGATGGGTCCGCCCAATTGGCCTTGGTGGGTCTGGGCCATGGGCCCTTAGGACATGTTGGGAACGGGATGCCATTAGGCCTTGGGATATATGGGTAGTGGGGATTTGGGTGGTGTGGATGATGGGGGGTTGATGGGGGTCATGGGGGAATGAGGCATGGAGGCTTGCTAGGGTATGGGATGGATCCATGGGTGTGTGGTGTGGATGAGAGGGAATGTGTTGGGAGGCCTTCAATTTATTATATGTTTGGAACATCTCCTCCATCATGGCCATGGTAGGGGGATCGAATGGAGATGGGCTATTTGATGATTGGAGGGGTATAGATGGGTGTGTGAAGAGGAAAAATTAGACTTAGCCCTGGTAAAATTGGGCATGACCTGGGTGAGGGGTGGGATATAGGGTGGATTGGTGGATGAATTTGGCATGCATGGGGAAGATGTATGGGGCATGGAGGTGGAGAATGAGGGAGGAAAATTGGCCATGGCTCCGAAAAAGATGGGCATGGATTGGGTAAGTGGAGGGATGTGTGGGAGATTGAATGTGGGTGGATCGGGTTGGGAGGATGAGAAATGAGGCATGTTGGTAAAGGTAGAAGATGGGTTTTGAATGGGTGTGGAAGGAAGGTGGGATGGGTTGGAGATGGCCATGGATGAAGGCATGGTTTGGGAAAATGATGGGAAATTTGGATTTTGGGTATTTTGAGAAAAGGTGGAGGGGAAAATGGGGGCACTGAACGGGCCAGTTATGGTGAGGTTTGATTGGGCAAGGGGGTGGAAGTAAAGGCCTCTTCGGTATGTGAATGGCTTGGAGAATGTGGCGAGGATGAGTCGGGGTTGGCATAAGCCGGGTCCATGGCCCACGACATATCTCGGTATCGGGTTGGGTACGGGTGCCTCGGATGGGGCACGGAAAGTTTCATCCTTCTTCCCTTATGGGATGATGGAGGATACGATGATGCCGTTGTGCCGGCACCAATCAAGACTCTATTTTTAATTTTTTATTTTAATTAATTTTTTTTTGGATTTTTGTAAGTGAAAACAAATAAGGATTCGAGGGGTTTTTTGAATTCCCTTCTCGGGTGGCTCTCGTACCTTAAATAGGTCCTGCGATAAAGGTTTCGAAGCGCTTCAGATGAATCAAAGGGAAACCCCTCGATCTATTGAAGGCACGGAAACTAATGTAAATAACTCGATCTCCCGAAACGAATAAAAAAGAAGTCACATTCTTTTGATCGGCGAGGGCGTATTGGGTGTCAAAAATTGTGGGGCCTAAACAGAGGCACTAAACACACTGATCGGGGAGTCCGGGGGGTGAATTAGACCACAGATTCAGACTGAGATTGCTCAGAACCACACTGGCACAACTATTAGTGGAGCCAGAGCAAAAGTTCCAGATTTAAAGCTGGCGCAACTATTAGTTGCGCCAGTGTTATTTTGGAACATTTTGCATTGGCGCAACTATTACTTGCGTCAAACTAAAATTGTTCTCCAGTTTCTATGACATCAGCAACCTGAGTTCGAAATGGGTCTCCAAACTGGCTTTTGGTGGAAGCTGGGCTTCCGGGGATTGACTGTTTATATGATCCGCTCTCTTTCTCACCGAACCTAAGGGTTTAAGGCCAAATTGGGTTCACTATCGCTCAATTTTTTTTCGGGTTTTAAGCTTGGTAACGAGAAGGTTACCCATCCGATATACCTCAAGTGCAAATACTTTTCTTAGGTACTAGGTAGGTTGGGACTTTTTCAGATCATCACCACTAGCGGTTGCCGTCATACTAAGACCCGGGTGCTTGTATATGTGCCTAAATAATCCAACCCTTTGAAAATCTACCTCGCAAAAACCAAGTTAAATCTCCTTTGTTGGTTCAATTTTATTTTTTACTTTTATGAAAATTTTCTTAAGTTCAAAGACCGGGGGTGATGATCTCGTGCCGCCTCTACGGGCCGGCGTTCATTGTTTGTAATATGATTGCTGAATTAAAAGCACAAGTAAGCCCGCCAGACGGCTAAGGCACTTTAAATGACGGAAATGTAAAGAAATGAAATGACAATGCACAAGTAGATCTGCCGATTGGCTAAGGTGCTTAAAATGACAAAATTGTAAAGAAATTGAAAGCGGTGTACAAGTAGGCCAGCCAGTCGGCCAAGACTCGTAAATGACATAAAGTAGGGGTAAGTAAAATGACGTAATCAGAGGGGTGAGTAAAAAAATAGAAAAAAATAAAATAAAAAATAGCAATAAAATGTTAGTAAAATAAAAAATAAAGAGGCCAAGTTCAAGGGGAAGCTCTACTAGCTAGTCCCTAGCAGAGTTGCCATCTGTGCAACTGTGGGATTCGAGACGTTCCCGTCGCGACGATGCGCTCTCTAATGAAAAATATAGAGTCACCACCCAGAGCTTTTGGTGTCTCGAAAAATCTAGATTATTTTTATAAGAACCAAAGTGCCACAAATATGACTCTGAATCCGGTCTACGCCAAAGGCTCTTGGGTAGGGGCTCCAATTATTGATTGGGAAGGTGTTAGGCACCCAATCAACCCGCTTAACACGGTATCTACTTATGGATAAAATAAAAATAATATAAAAGAAATGAAAAGGCCTTCCTCTTGCCCAAATGGGTTTTAAAATCCTATTTGTGCCCCTTCGTTCCTACCGAAAATTCAGCGGCGTAACAGCACAAATGGGAGGATGGAAGAATAACCGAAAAGGTAGAGGAATAGAGGGGAGAGCCGGAGCTCTCGGGCCCTTGTTGCACCGCTGTAGAGCCTTGCGTTGGCTTGCTTCGGTGAGCTTTTGAAGGTTTGTATGGTATGGACTGAGGTTCTAACTCCTATGGCTTGATGGCTAAGAGGTAGAGAGGGAGGGTTAGGGGGTAATACACCTCTAAACTAGAGCTTAGGGGTGAAAAGCTAAGGTCTAAAGGGACTTTTAAAGTTTTAAAATTTGTATGGGAATGGTGCACTAGAGGAGAGAGAGAAGGGATTCCTTAATCTCTTAATTGCAAATTTTTTCAATCCATTTGTAAGGTAGGGTGCCTCTCTATTTATAGGAAAAAGAGAGGTTAGGAGGGTGCTTAGAGGCTAATTGGGATTAGCAATTAGGTAATGGGCCATCTAAGGTTTTCTAGGGTTTTTGGAGCCTTGACAAATGTGAAGAGGTGCTCTAATGGTGGATGATAGGGTGAGGCCTTAAACCACTTAAGGAGTTGCACATAGATAGTAAATGGGTGCAACAGAACTAGCAAAACACACTCCAAAGGTCAAGATGATCAATAAGTCAAACCTCAATCATGAAATTCGAGGCAAAAACTAGGGGTTACTGTTCATATGCCTGGAGCAACTATTAGTTGTGCCAAGCATATCCACAGTAAAATAGTGATGCACAGTAGCTTTGGGAAGTTGACTGCCCATGGGAGGCCCACCTATAGCTGGCGCAACTATTAATTGCACCAAATCCCTAAGGGGGGTCGCATGAATTTACCATTCTGCCCTTCGAGTTCGGAATACAATATCTTTGCCTATACAGCTCCGATTGGGGTGATTCTTGACATGTTGGAAAGCTGAAGACTTCTACTTTTCAATAGTATAAGATTTGATCATAGTAGAAGGTCATAAATAGTCCTGGTGCACCACTCTTTATCCATTGCTCGGGAAAGCTAGGTTTAGGTCCGAAATGAGTTCTAAGGGTTGGGATGGGTTCCAAAAGATTCAGGAAGGTTTCTAAGGGATCTAGGGTGATTCTTGAGGGTTTAGGATGGCTCCTAAGGTTTCAGAAGGGTTCCTAAGGGTTCCATATATACCATCAAAAGCTTGGAGGTGCGCCTCTCTTGAAATGTGTCTCGATCTAGCCTTGGGCCAAATTTAGGTGTCTACAGATGATACTTGTTAGAAATATATGAATTTAAGGTTCAATTTAAACTTTCTAGATGGGTGTTAAGTGTTTAAATCCTATTGGCTTGTTTGTTTTGCTTTGGGTTTGTGTTCCCTTGGAGGGGTAAGTGTTGCGTGATTATTGGTTTATTAGATTGTCATGGATTGTGGTTTTTTTTATAGAGGGGGTATGTGTTTGGTTTGGATTTAATTAGATTGGAGGGGTTCAACGGTGTGACACTTGTCACTCTGTGGTTTAGGGGGTATAGTTTATAAATGTGAGCCAAAGGCTTTAGGTTTTTGTTTTGAATTTTTATTTCAAGTTCAGGATTAGAAGTTTTGGGGCATTTTTGGTTTGTGATCTTGGGCATTTTTTTGTTAATATCTTTTCTTCCTTTTTGTTTTGTATCTCGGGTGTTGAATCTGAAGAGTTGTGATTACTGAGGATTATTGGGAATGGACAAGATGGGGAATGCAAGGTAGCAGAGTAATTGCTACCATGCTAAGGGAAGAGGTGGAGGAGAAAAAGGTGGTAGAAAGGAAACCCAAGGATAAGGCGGGGTCAGAGTTCTCGTGACTGATGCCTATTTTTTCTCGGTAGGCTCTGTGGATTTAGTGTTAATTACTCCTTGCTATGCTTTCCAAGGTGAGCTTCCAAAGGTGGATCCCGCAGATTTGGGTGGCTTTCCGTGAGCCACTCTTTCTTTTCTACTGGGTTGGGGTGTGGAAAGGTTGTCATTGTCAGGATTTATTCGGGGTGCGTTCCTCCTCCGGGCTTCTCCAAGATTTCTTATTTCTCGAATAAATCTGGATTCGGGCATTGCCTAGACGTGCGGATTTTAAGTTTCTTATTTTAAGTTGTATATTCAGAGGGTATGTCCTCGGTGTATTATTTTATCTATTTATGAAGTGATTATGATTTTATTTCATTTGTGGTAATTTCTATTTAGTAAATTTTGGTTTGGTTTATTTGGTAGCTTATTTAACTTGTTTTGAGTGCGATGCTTATTTATTTAATATTGGTTCAATTTGGTTCCTTTATTTTGAATTTGGGGTATGTTGGGAGCATTTTTAGTTTAGTTTAGTTTAATCTAAAATCACGTGCGTAAATGATGGGGGGCATTTTTTTCTTTTTTTCTCTTTTTTTTTTTAGTTTTGTCTTAGTTGAGGTGTAATTAGGGTCAGAAATTTCCCAATTTTGGCCTGTGAACCTGCTGTTCTAGGCATATTTTATGTTTTTGGGGAGTTGCGCGCTTCACTCCGGGCGCATAAACAAATTGCGCACTGGAATGGGAGCGCGCATTTAAGAGAGTTGGAAGGTCATTAAGCGCCAGTGTCTAGTCGTTTAATCGAGTTAAACACACGGTATGAGGCACAGGATTAGGGTGGTGGCCAGTTACTGTATGGGTGACCTTTGGCATCTATGCGCCGCCGTGTGGGCGCAGAAGGTGATTACGTGTTTGGTAGGGTGCGCGCAACCAGATGGTCGGGTTAGTTTGAGCGGGAGATGATTTGTTTATGCGCTCAAGGTCGACGTATGATCCGAATTAAGTGCGTGGATTGTGGTGTGTGATTGGGTCGAGTGCGTTGGTTGACACACGAGATTTGGGTATGTTCTATATATAGTTCAATTTTTTTTTTTCATTTTCATGCTATCCATTTTTATCTTCGATTCTCTAGTTTCCTTGTTTCCTTGCACTCTAGTTTTCGTGTTTTCGTGATATCTTGCGATCCGATCGTCCCTTTTAGGCACCATTTCTTCCATTCTCTTCAGTTTTTTAAGCTCTTTCTTCTAGGATGGAGGCTAAGGGTGGTGGTAGACACAATCTTACTATTTCTAAGTTGGAGAGGATCATGATGGGGGAGATAGGTGAGACGTTTGAGGCTCAGAATGATGTTGTTGTCGGGGAGGTGGATGTCAGGGAGGCAGTTAAAGAGGAGGTACCAGAGGTTTTCCAGGTGGAGGTCAGGGAGGAGGTACTTGAGATTGAGCAGGGTGTAGCTGAGGATGAGGTTGTGAGGGTTGAGGGTGAGAGAGCTGAGGATGAGAGAGCCGAGGAGCACCAGGGTGAGGAGCGTCAGGCTCGCAGACACTTCTCGCTGGAGGATTTCTTCGCTCGAGGCCGGGTAGGTACTCATGAGCAAGAGTTCTTTCAATTTTTTTAGGCATTTAGGTTATGACATAGATTGATTAATATCTGGAAACCCTTCTTAATTTATGTCGAACTTGTATTGATTATTGATTATGTGCTCACTCATGCATCATGACCGCGTCTAGAGATAGGTCACATTTCTATTTTATTATTCTTATCATGTTTTATGTGTTCGTTATGAATCGTCTTTATGTGTCTGAATATATTCTATTCACTTCTAGCTTTAGGTTTGCTTGTCTTTTGTCGTGGGTATGTGTGTTAGTCTTATTTTTTCTATTTTTTTATTGCTCGTTCCATTTGATAGGATCCCCGCAGTTGGCTATCACTTTGACATGGATTGAGTCTCCCACTTGGTATCGTGCCTTGCCAGAGTTTCAGCAGGCGTGATTGGTGTCTTTTAGTTTCTGACCGATCTTGGAGCTGGAGCCCTTTCAGGTAGATCGTACGCAACGATCTTAGAGAGGTGGAGGGGGGAGCATCAGGCACTTCTCTTTCCAGTTGATATGTTATTACTGGCTCTAGAGGACTGGGTCTACATTACTGGTCTTAGTTTTGAGGGTGAGCCGATCACGGGGCGAATGACAGGAGCGTATTTGGAGGTGTGTGAGGAGATTTTGGGTGTATCGTATAGATCGAGTGGATCGGTGCTAGGTGTAGTTCGAGTCACTTGGTTCTTTGATATGTTTGCCAGTGGCTTCATCCCTCTGAGGCATCATTCAGAGGTGAGGGCATCTTATGAGGCACGCTTTGTGCTGGTCGCGGGTAGGGAGCCCGTAGTTGAGCTGGGGTTAGCTGCGGATAGGGTGATTCGAACGTTCTTGATGCACTTCCTTGATGCAGTACTCTTTTCTTCTTCGACTCGGGGATGCGTCATCAGGTTGTTTTTGCTGATTCTTAGAGACTTGGATCGGGTCCCTACCTACGCATGGGGTTCGGCCGCATTGGCGCATCTCTATGAGTAGCTTTATCGTCGGGGACGGGGCGTCGCGATGATCGAAGGTTTAGTTAATCAGTGTCGCGACGTCTCTATTTTTTTTTAGTTATAGCAAATATTTAACATTTCTTTTTGTGTTTTTTTTAAAAAAGTTTTGGGCGTATGATCATTTTGCTTTTCTTCGTCCAGGGGTTCCGTTGGAGGTGAGGTTCACGTTTTCGCGGATGCATGTGTGGAGGGCAGCGCTACGAGGTCGTCGCTGGTTTTCTGATCTTCAAACTACACGAGGTCTTTTTGAGGACATGCATGCGGGGCAGGTATATATCATCGTGTTCTCATTTTGTTTTGTTTTATTTTAGGCTTTTTTTTTAGGATCTAAAGTTTCATTGACGGGTTGGCTTGCTTGTTTGGTTGTAGGTGATTTGGAGGCCCTACGAGGATGGGGAGGACGTTGTTGTGCCGGTGATTCAATCTGGCTAGCCTTTCTTTGACATGGACATATGGGTCCATTGTTTTGAAAAGGTAGAGAGGATCCACCTATCTCGAGTGGTGCGATAGCTGGGACTCGCTCAGGGAGTCCCTCCAGAGGTTCGCCAGAGTGGCAAAGAGGATGACCGGCCCCCCTGGCAGAAACTTTGCAGAGCGGATGGCGCTTCAGATGGCTGATTTTAGAGCTGGGGGGACCAGGGTTACGGGGGTGCATGATGAGGCGAATGTCTGAGAGTATGTGAGGTGGTTTAGTGCTCTGGGTGATGGGCGCCTCTTCACACGTCCCTTTGATGGAAGTGGTTCTTTCACGGTAGGCGGGCCAGAGTCGGTATCGGCATTGAGGGAGAGACTGGCTGCGTTAGAGTAGGGCTATCTCACAGCAAGTGTGCGGGGTGCATTAGATGCCCTTCACAGGGTGATGGAGCAGATGGGGTGCGCTCCTCGACCTGATGAGGAGATGTTGCGCTCCCTAGCCACCTCGGTTGCCTAGGCTAGGGGAGTGGAGGATGAGTTGAGGGCTCAGCTAGCGGAGACTCGACGACTCCTAGTGAGCTGGTTTATTGGTTTAATTACTTATGTATCACATTAACTTAAGTCTTCCTGTCATTCTGATATAGTTATTGTGTCTCATTTTATTTTGGTCAGTCTGAGAGGGAGGTCGAGGTCGCTAGTCATGCGGCGATGGTCGAGTTGTTACGCGGTCAGCAGCAGGCCGACCGAGAGGTGGAGGCCAGCCTACGATCTGAGATTGATCGATTGGTATGTGTCATGATTTTGTTAATTGTTACCATTGTGAGCTTGCCAACTGATGTGTTTATTGTTATTCGTAGAGAGTCGAGCTTGCTGCTTGAGGTCCCACTTTGACATTTGATCCATCTTTAGTTGCTTCCTCCAGTCGGGAGGATCCAGCGATGGCTTAGCTTCGGGCCGAGCTGGAGCACTAGGTAAGTTTCCTCAATCTTTTGACTCGTCTGTATAATTATAGCAGTTCGTTGGGTGTTATTATTTCGCTTTCTTAATAGTTTATTAACATTGTGTTGGTCTTTTAGTGTTGGATTGCCGAGGATTTCTAGACGAGGGAGGCGACTGCTGCCACTCTACACCCTGAGAGTCAGGTATAATTTCTAGTTCGGTGTAATTCTGTCTTGGTTATTTTATTTTGATTCTGATGTATCTTGTGTTGGTTTGTTTGGTTTTTTTTATGCAGGTTGTTCCGAACTCTGCTCCCGAGGCTCCCCCTTAGGGGTCTGCTCCTATCCCTACTCAGGTATGTTTTAGTTGTTGTGTTTATGGTTTATTCATCATCATAATATTTTTTGATATATCTGTTTGTATTTGTTTTAGCCGCCTATGTTTGCTATTCCATTCGTGCTGCCTATTGATCCAGTGACCTCTGCAACGGTTGAGCGACTTTTGGGGGAGAGGGCAGATCTGGTATGATTCTTTCCTTTTAAAAGTTTTTTTTAATATATGCATTGGTTTTTTTTTTGACTCGGTGTGATTATGCAAGTTCGCCAGCTTGAGGAGGCACGTCTAGAGGCGATGCGAGCGCGCGCCACTCCTGAGGCGAGACGGATCCTTGGAGACACTCCGAGTCGTGATGACCTGTTCGTTGAGATGATGGTCGCAAAGAAGACTCAGATTGAAGCATTGGAGGCGGCGTGTCAGACGACACAGGCATCACTAGATGGGCTGCAGTATCGTCTGATGAGGAGTGAGCGGGGAGTGCGCAGGTTGGCTGGTCAGCTTGATGGATCAGGGTTGAGGGCTACGGGTTCTTTGGCCGGGCAGTCTCATCACACGTCACGTGATCGTGTCAGGGTTGATGCTCATGAGGATTCTGTCATTCGTGAGGTTCTCGCGAGGTATCCTCCTCGTTCTCGATCGAGGCGGTCTATTAGTCCCACGAGTTAGAGGGCTTCTGTAACGGTGCCACGCCGTCTAGAGGTTTTGCAAACTCTAGGTGTCAGGATTGTATTTTTAGAGGATCAGTCTGCGGACCTCCATGCTGATGATACTAGGGACAGCGGTGATCGACCATCCCAGTGGCAACGTAGGGAGTAGGGGTGTATGTGTATTGTTTGTTTGTGTTCATTGTGGATGTACATTGTATATACAGGGGGGATGCCCCTGGTGAAAAGTGTAAAAAAGAAGAGAAAATTTTGATATATATATGGAGATTTTTGGTTTAGATGTACCTGATCGACTCCTTTTCTTTTGATTACCTCTTGCATTTGTCTTTCGCTTTTTAGTTTCTTTAGTGCCGTCAACCGTCATCGGGACTTGGATGCTTCCTAAGCTGGCCTGGTGATGGTTAAAGGTTGCTTAGTATTGCACATGTAAAGGTAACGCTATCAGTAATTTTTATTCTCCCCCTTGGTAGTTGTCAAGGAGGGCGAGTACCTTAGACCGAGGTCTGGTAGTAAAGGATGAATATATTGCTCTTTTTTGTCTCTCTTTTTTTCTTATTTTTTTTTTCTTCCTTTTTTTTGAAATATAAATGATGTAGCAGGGAAAGCAAATAGCTAAGATAGAAATAAAAAAAGAAAAAAAGCCCCAGTGTATGAGCATGGTAGATTGACAGTATAGTATCTTCGGTAGCATTCTCTGGATGGTAACTTCGTTCTTCCTCATCTTCTTCGTAGATGAGTCGGCGCTTCTAATGTAATCCTCCTTCTGATCCAAAAAAATGCCCCAGTGTCTAGATGCAATGGAGCTTTTCTAGGTTTGAGATGAGCACTTGGGGCCTATAAGAAGTCATGGGTATTTGGTGAGTTAGTTTTAGAGAAAAGTTCATTAGTACTGTCATTGAATTGGGGGAGGTCTCTTTGATTAGGTCAGTTGTATATGGGGGTCTGTCTTAGGGTGGTGGTCATCCTATCCCGTGGTTATTAGGGAGAAGTACGGTAGGTATAATAGGTGATTGTATCAGTCATCATTCATCAGTTTTCGGCTTCATTCCTAGGCGTATCTTGTGAGGCTTCCGATTCATTGTATGAAAATGAAAAAAAAGTAGAAGAGGAGTGAGGTTCAGTGATGTGGGGAATAGTTTGTATCTAACGCTTTGCAAAAGGGATGAGTAATAATCTTTTTCTCAAAGGGGATATGGGGTGCCATAATTGAGCTATTCGTCGTGCTTCGGTAGCATCAAAATCTCACATTCTATGGTTAGCAGAAGTTTATCCTCCTCCCGCCACCTTACGACGACATCTAGTAGTATGGGGACATCAGGGATGCCCTTGCAGCTTGCTTATACACTTCTAGTAAAGTTACCAGAGATGTCCTCACGGTCTGCTTATGCTTCCTTGAGCTCATTGACTTGTTCATTCGTCGTAATTCTCTCACTCAATTTTTTTTATATGTATACTTGAAAGCATCCTGCTAGCGTAAGAGTAGTGAGTTTTGATTAAACCTAACAACTTTATTTTTTTTGCTCTAGCGTCTCCTCCAATGGCGAGGGAGGGGGAAATGAGGATTGAGTATTACTTATGCTTTTGAAAGAGATTAGGTATGTCACTAGTCCTTGGATCAATTTGCTCGAATAAGAAAGTGGGTAGTAAATTAGAGGTCTTAAGGATATTCTGAGAATTGATAATGTACGACCAATGAATGGGTCGTGAGAACTACGGGAGTGATAAGTATATGTATTTAACCACGAGATGTGATGATCACAGGGCTAAGGGTAGTATTTTCTAAGGTACATGACATTCCAAGGGCTAGGGAGTTCTTTCCCGTCTTGGTTTGCCAGTTTGTAAGCATTCCCAGGGTATGCAGCTGTTATAACATAAGGGCCTTCCCACTTCGGTTTCAGTTTTCCTCTCGGATGGGCGTGCTTGGAAGGCATGATTTTCTTCAGGACTAATTTTCCAATATTAAAGGTTCGTTCGAGGACTTACTTATCGTAAGCCCTGGCCACTCTCCTCTGATATACCTGAGCGTGATTAGCTGCCCTTAGACGTGTTTCATCGAGTTGCTCTAGCTGCGCGAGTAGGGCAATTCTCTTCTCATCTAAGGATAGCTCATCATCGAGTTGAATCCATAAGGATGGTACTTGTATCTTGTATGGTAGGACTACCTCCATGCCATAGGTAAGGAGGTAGGGAGTTTGGCCAGTGGTCGTACGAATAGATGTCCTATAGGCCTAGAGTGCTTCTGTAGTCATTCAGGCCAGTCGGTTCCATTGCTTATTTCTACTGCGCATTTCAGAATTCGAATAAGCATTTTGTTTGTAACTTCTGCTTGTCAATTGCCTTGGGGGTAGAACGGTGATGAGTGGCGTAGATCGATGCTACTTCTTACATAACTTCTTTATCTTCTCTGCGATGAACTGCGATTCATTATCGATAACAAACATTCTGGGTACTCTAAACCTGGTGATGATATTTCAAACAATAAACCTTATGAGTGTCGAAGTGGTGATTCTGACATAGGATTCAGCTTCTGCCCATTTGGTATAGTATTCGGTTGCCATAAATATGAACGCGTGCTTGTGAGTGTTCCCAACCGTGTTCGTGAAAGGTTCGATGACATTGAAGTCCCACATTGAAAATGGCCATGGCGAGGTCATAATATTCAATGCAATTGATGGAGCTTTGATGAGTGTGGCGTGTTCTTGGTTTATTTATAGAATTGGACATAGAGGTGGTAGTCTCTGATCATTGTCGACCAGAAGTAGCCTTGTCGTGTGATTTGATTGGTGAGTTTCTGTCTACTGGGCATGGGCGCTGCAGGCGCTGGCGTGTGCTTCTCGGATGATATATTATCCTTCGGCGGTTGTGACGCATCATAGCAGTACTCCTTTAGTGAAGGCTTCTTTGTATAATGTTTCACCGAGTATACAGAATTGGGTGCATCGATTCCTTATAGTCTTCCGTTCGATCTTTATGGCATATGGAGGGACGTGTTGATGCTTCAGGAAGTTTCAGATGTCAAAATACCATCGCTGTCTATTGACGGTTGGTGATTTTTCAAATCTGAACATACCGACTTTGGTTTCTGACTTGACGTGCTTTTCCGGAGTGATTGCTTCTTTTGGTCCTGTACTTGTGGGGAGGATTGGTATTTCTCTCTTAACGGTCTATGCTACCTCGTGGGCGGGCACTGTCAGTTTTTCGACGAAGAAGGTTTTGGTACTTGTCTGATGGGTATTTGGATGATCGAGGCTAACGTGGCAAGGGAGTCTGCAAGCTTGTTTTCTAATCTAGGGATGTGGGTGAAAGAGATTCCCTCAAATTTCTTTACTAAATATTGAGCGGTCTCTAGGTATGCCATTAGTCTCCTTTCCTTGATTTTCCATTCTCCTATAACTTGCGAGATTACGAGCTTGGAGTCACCGATAGTTTTTAATTGTTTAACACCTAATTATAGTGCTGCTCGTAGTCCAGCTATGAAGGCTTCTTATTCTGCGATATTATTAGTGACAGGGAAATCTAGTTGAAAGGCCTTAGGTATGACAACTCTTTCCAGGCTTAGGAGGACTATCCCGATGTCTTTTCCTTTATGATTTAGAGCATCGTCAAAATAAAGGGTCCATGATGTTTTATCGGGCTCTTCGTTATGAATTGTGAGTAAGACTTCATCGGGGAAATCTGCATGTATGGGCTCATCACTCGGGAATGGGAGATTTGCGAGTTAATCGGCGATTGCTTGTCCTTTGATTGACTTCTGTGTTTTGTAAGTGATGTCGAATTCTTGCAATAGCATATGCCAACGAGCGATCTTTCCTGATGTTGCGGGCTTTTCAAATACGTACTTCAGAGGGTCCGTTCGGGTCAGTACTGGTATCTTATGTGCTCCAAAGTAGTGCCATAATTTGGTTGAGGCCCACACCAACGTGAGGCAGGTTTTCTCCATTGAAGTGTATTTTTGTTTGTACTCGACCATCGTCCTACTAAGGTAGTAGATAGCCTTCTCTCTCTTGCCGTCTTTTTTATATTGTCCTAGAATTACTCTCATTGCTTTATTGTTTGTTAAGAGGTCGAGGATTAGGGATCTTTCGGGGATTGGTGGCAATAGTATTGGCGGGTTAAGGAGGTACTTCTTCATGTTGTCGAAGGCTTGCTGACATTGGTCATCCCATTTGTACTAAGTTCCTCTTTTAAGTAGTCTGTAGAAAGGATTACATTTGTCTGAATGCTGGGAGATAAATCTCCTGATGAATTGCAATCTTCCTATCAAGCCTCATAATTCTTTGATATTACTGGGAGGTGGCATCTCAATGATAGCTCTGACTTTAGCAGGGTCGACTTCAATCCCTCGCTTGCTGACTATAAAATCGAGTAATTTTTCGGAGGTGACTCCGAAGAGACATTTCTTTGAGTTCATTTTTAACTGATATTTCTTAGCTCTTTATAACATCGGTCGGAGTTGTAGACACCCCCATTTCGCCCTCTCGGAGTACACAAATTTGTTTGGTCAGCCCTTGACCTTTTTAACCCTCGACATGGGACCATACAACTGTACATGGCGAACACAGGCTGAAATAATAGCTTTGTGGCTCAGATCCCAATGTAGGGAGGCTATATACTAAGCAATATTATATAGTCGAAATGCAAACTAAAATAATAGTCCTGCATTCCATTCTTGAGACCATACCCGGACAACCCTAAATTAAGCGCCTAAAAACCCGCGCGTAATTCGATCATGCGCAGAACCACAAGTGCGCGATCAGTCACCTTTCAGACCAACCTTCCTTTCACAGGCCGTTTTGAGATTCGATTACGCGCCTGGAAACAGACGCGCAATCTGATTGAGCACTACGCCACTAGCACGCAATTGGCCTACGCCCAACCTAGTCTCCTACCCTTGACTCCTACATTTCCTTAATTAAGCGCTTTAGGTAACATGCTTAATCAGATTACGCGCGTTCCACCACGCGCGTAATTAGTTTTGATTTCATTAGGACTAGGAAACCCACTGAGTAATTTAGCCCGTTGCTCACTGAGTCAGTGACCGACTCAAAGCGATTAAGCGCCAGAAAATTGGCACGCAATTCAGTTAAACATCCGAAAACGGGCGCGTAATTGAATGAAAACCTATAAAAGCTTTTTCTCTCGAAAGAAAAAAAAAGAGGTTACAAATTTTGAGAAACGAGACCGTAAATAAAAAACCAGAGAGCTCCGAGGACAAACCCATAGAGAAAATTAGCCATGATTTTGAGATTTGATCTTCGATGATTTCTCTCCGCAGCCTCGACCCTAGGTAAAAATTTAATTTTTAGTTTCTGACCGTAGCTTCTAGTCTTTAGATTTAGGAATTTTCTTAGTTTTAATTATCAGTCTTAATTTTCAGTCTTAGACCGTAGCACCCCTTTTTTTTTAGACCGTAATCTCTATATCTAGTTCCAGTCCTCAGAGCCCGGAACCAGTCCTTAATCTGACGGTCTAATTCACAAACTCTTAAGGCCTAATTCTATTTTAAAATCTCAATTTACAATCCTATCATTAATCTCTGATTCTAACTCTTAGAGTTCAGCACTAGTCTTTAATCTTACGGTCTAATTTTTTGATTTCGACTCCGATTTCAGTCCTTCGATTTTTTTTTAGCCTTTAGTTCTAGTCTTTAGATTCTAATCCTTAATTCTTAAGTTTTAGAATTCAACACTTAGGAAATTCCTGCCCAAATCCTTATTTTAGAGCCAACTAGGTCTCCCCAACCTTTTCTCAATTGTCAATCCCATCACTTTTATGTTTGGCTTATTTTAAGGTTTCAAACAGAGTCAGATTGGGGTGAAATTAGTCACGTTGGAAAGCTTATCGAGGTAGCTTTCCAACAAGTTAAAAAACGTATAATTCTGACATATATCGAAGAAATTATGGTCAATTTTCGGCCGCTGCGTAAAAAGTGACGTTCTTCAAAACTCCTAGTTGAATTAGGATTAGTATCTTTATTATATTATTTTATAAAATAGGATTTATGGTAAAAGCCTATAAATAAGACCTTTACCTCCTATCTAATTTCTCCTGTATCCAATTCTCCTCTACATAATTTCCTCTACATAGTTTCCTCTATACAATTTCCTCTACATAATTTCCTCTATACGATTTCCTCTATACAATTTTCCTGTATAAAATTTTTCCTTATACAATTTTCCTCTGCACAATTTAAACGATTTCTAGAGGTAATTCCTTAATCCTTAATTTTCTGGTTCTAGTTCTTAGGTTCTTGAACTAGTTCCCCTTTTTTATATTCTAGTTCTAGATTTAGGTTGTAGCCCTCTAGTTCTTAAATTCTAGATCTTAGGTCTTAATTTAAAATTCTATTTTTCTTGCTTTATTTAATTTGGTTTTATATTTTTCGCTTTTGATTTTGATTTTTATTAAGTTTCGCTTTATCACTTTTCTACACGCACTTGCACGTGGATAATTTTTTTTTAAAAAGTAAATAATAAAAAAAAAATAAAAGAAAATAAAAAAAAACTATTTTAAAATGGCCGACATAAAAAAATTGAACTTTAAAAATAATGACCCACCTGTATGGGGCCCCCATAGCGACCCCAAGTATAACGATAGGTCATCTCTGTGGACAACCCAGTGTCGTACTCGGGTAAATATGGTTAATGAGAGCGAAAAATACCTCTTCGCTCCACGAAATATAAATCATAGTGATAGCACTAAAGAAAGTGGTACTGAGCGAAGTTACTCCGATAGTAAAGTTATAGACCACACTCCCAATGCACTCACAAAAGGAGGAAAAGAAGTCGACGCATGGCTCCGGTCCCAAAAACAAGTTACTACGAGGAACAGACAAGAGGAAAGGACACTAACTCCTCCACATGCTCCGACTCCCCCGACACATAACACATATACCTCCCACACCTTCTACAACAACAACTGCCGAGGACAACCCTCTCCCAAGGCATCTAGAAAAGACACCACGATAAACGTAAACAACCTCCACCAATTTCTAAATGACTACATGGCTAACAAAGAACGCTCCAGTCACACTTTTGGATTCGAAAATTTTTCCCGAAACATCGACTTCATTGTACCCGCTAGTTTTAAACCTCCAAAATTTAACAAATATAACGGTACGGGAAACCCAAAGCACCACTTGTCCCTATTCTGTAATGACTGTCGACCAATCCGCACCAATCACGGGCTCCTGATCCACTACTTTTAGAGGTCTCTAGAAGGAGAAGCCCTTGATTGGTTCGCGGCCTTACCTTTAACCGAAATTGAGACATTCGAAGACTTAGCCGACAGATTCCTAGATCAATACCAACACCTAACTCTTGAAGAAATCACTCTTGCTGACTTGATGCACACAAGACAGGAGGACAGTGAAGACTTCTCGACATTCGCCAACCGTTAGAGAAGACATGCTGCTCTAACGGAGAATCAAATAAAAGAAAGCGATGCGATAGAAATCGTGATTAGCAATACCCAAGAGCCTCTTCGGAGCATTCTCATCCTAAGCGACTATCACGACCTCGCTAGCCTTTATCAACGCGCCTCACGCTTAGAACGTCGACTGAAATATGAAGACCTCAGTCCTCCTACCTTAGCCTCCAATGGACCCTCCTCCGACAATCCCGAGATAAATACCCTAAACGAGACTCTAGACTCTAAACAAACTCACACGAACCAAGAACCGAACCAAACAAACCCTCAATCGTACCACCCATACGACCAAGCTCAAGATCTATGCACAAACCTATACCCTGACCAAAATCAATTATCACACAAAAACCAAGGTCAACACCAAAACCATCCACTATACACCAACCAATACATGAACTCGTACTATGACCAAAACTAGTGCCCCAACGACACACAAACTAACACCACCTATTACAACTCATTGTTCAATCAAACTCAACTTCCATACGAGACTGTACACTCATTCACCCCCGCCCCATTCCACCCAGCTAGCTTGATCCGAAGAATTGGACTTCCCTCAGAGCAAAACCATACTATTCACTTACAGCCAACCAACCCTATCCCACGCACCTATAAACGCGAAGTTACCTTTCGCCCTGGACCGGTTACCAAGATCACTAAAATCCAAACTATCACTGAATCCATCCCTCAGCTAACTCAACCCATCCCCAAACTCATCACCGAGCTCAACACGCTTATCTCCAAACAAACTCAACCTACCCTTGAATCTGATAACCTACCAACAAACGAATGAATCAATCCCCACACCTCCTGAACAGACCAAACCAATGACGCAAACTACCTCCGAACAAACTCACGTGCCGATTCTAGGAGTAGCTTTCGAACAAATTAATCGGTATTATACGACACCATTCATACTTAAACCAATAACAAAACTAAACTCTGAACCCAAATCAGTAATTAAATCTACTCCCAAAATCACTAACCCTCTCGCTTCCAAATCAACCCCAAAACTAACCCCCGAAATTGAACACATTGTTGAACACATTGCCCTACTAATCTCAAAACCAGCCCCTGAATCAATCCCTACACCTGCTTTAAAACTTGAACTCAATAACAAATACATCACCCCACTAACCTCATAATCAACTCACGAATCAGTCTCTACACCCGCCTCAAAACCTAAACTCACAACCAAACTCACCACCTCTCCAACTTCAAAACAAAATCTCGAATCCGGCTCTATCACCAAACAGACCTCCGAACCACCCACTTAAAAATCACTCGTTGGGTTAATTTTGGAACCAACTCATGAATCAATCCCTACAGAACTTAGCACTAAACTTATCATCCCCTCAACTCCGAAACAAGAACTTAAACCCACTATTTAACTTACCGTTCCACCAACCACGAAACTGAACCCCAAACTCAAACCTATTATAAAACCTAAACTTATCATCAAAGCTAAACCTACTATCAAACCTAAACCTACTATCAAAACTAAACCTATTATCGAATCTAAACCTATTATCAAGCCTAAACCTATCCTCGAACATGAATCTATCACCGAACCTAAGCCCATGATCGAACTTGAACCTGTCATCAGACACGAAACCAAATCGATCATTAAACTTAAACCCATCGTTGAATCGAGGCCCGAACCTATCATCGACCTAGCACCCATCCACAAGCTTGAACCCTCCATCAAAGGTGAATCCGCCATCAAATCCGAACCCATTGTCGAACCTAAACCTGTCGTCAAACCTAAACCGATCACCGAATACAAACCTGACATCAAGCCTCCAACTATCAGCGAATCTAAATCGACCCTCGAACATGATCCTACCGTCGAACCTAAACCAATCACCGAACACAAACCCGTCATCAAACCTCAAACTATCAACAAATACAAGCCCATTATCAAACTTGAATGCATCATTGAACATGAATCCAGTACTAAAATCGAACCTATTCCTACAACGCCAACCCCACTCACCTTTGAGCCTACCACAAAACCTATCAAGGAGTCGATCATTGCTCCCACTTTTGAAATCAAACCAAACCCAAATCTTACGACGCCAATCACCATCCAAATCAACATACCACAAATCCCATCAAAACATAAAATCAACGCCACAACTAAAATCGCTTCTAATCATTAGACCTAAATCTTTGTGGACCTCACAATCAAAACCTTCACCGAACTCCAATTGGTGACAAAGCAACTACGTCAAACTTCTGATACTCAACCTCCTCGAAAAATTATAAATAAAATTTTAAAACAACCTCACGATAAACCTAAAGTGCGAATCAAACCAAACAAGCAGAATTAAACAAAACTGGACCGCCCCACACGTAGGAAAGGCCAACCTTGGCCTACACCTTCGCGTCTCCTCTTCCTACCTACCTCTGCTTTATCTTATCACTACCTTTACAACACTACCGTCCCTTTGAACGGTTTCCACTCCAACTTCACTTGCAAATAGCTTTCCAACCACCTGCAAATGACCTCGAAGGACTCCTTAACAACTATATGCTTCATCTCTACTAGATGCCTCACTCTGTCGAAAAACAAAAGACGCTCCCTCCCGATAAGGAGATGCCGAACACAAAAGACCTATCGAAGGAAGAAATCAAATGATACCATACTTATTTTGATAAACCCTATACCATCCAAAACATGAACTTAAACATAACCTCGCTCTCATCTCTCATCAATCAGATCGAAAGGGATCGAGGGCCCCGAAACAATATTATATAATTGAACGGTCACTTCGACCATCCAACATGTCCCACCAAGTAGACTTCCTGAGTCAGTCCCCCACCTAAGGAACTGATGCTGTACCATAACACAATAGTAATAATAAAAAATAATATAAAAAAAAACAAAAAAAAATATAGAAAAGTATTAAAAAAAAAACTAAAAGTATAAATGCTCAAAACGTAAATACTCAAAAACCAAAATACTCTTCTATACCCCAAACCCTTCAGACTTATACTCAACCGAGAACTCGAAATCGAGGAGCTACTGCTAAGAAAAGTGCCTATACAATCGCCTCACATGGAGGAAATCAAAACCCACAAGGGAAGTCCTTATATTATCTTGGCAACATGCCCAAGAAACAGCCACAGGGGAAGGACTTTCTGACCCTTGGAATCATAACTCAATGACCATCATGTTTCGTAGCCTAAACAAACATACTTATATACCTATCATCCTCGCAGTCATCACAAGGCATTTGCCAGTCGTAGGTCATTATTTTCAAAACTATTTTGGGTATCATTTGACTCATTGACTACCCTCCTACTCAGGTGAATTGATCGAAAGGGCCAGTGGATCACGAAACTCTCTTTTCAAAATATAGAAAACTCTGGCTTCTCATACACCCTTTAGCCATTAGAGTCGATGTTAGAGCAGCAAAAAAATGAAAATGTAAGGTTCCATCAAACCTCATAATTCTTGCATTAGTAGGTTGTTTCAAAAAAAATATACAGAAAAGAAACACAACTGAGCGAGAGCAATACGATGAATGAACAGTCAATGAATTCAGGAAAGCATAAGCGAATTATGAGGACATTCTTGGTATTCTTATTAGGAAAGTATAAGCAAGCTGCGAGGGCATCCCTGACATCTTCACACTACTAGATGTTGTCTTACGGTGGCGGGAGAAGGATAAAACTCCTGCTAGCTATAGAATTTGATGATTTGATGGTGCTGGATCATGAAGGATAACTCAGTTATGGCACCGTATTATCCACCCGAGAAGAAAGTAATTGACTACTATTTCAAAATTTGGTCGAATAAGAAGCTACCCTCAGATCAATAAACCTTATCTCCTCTTCACCCTTTATTTTCTTTTCAGACAATGAGTCAAATAATTTTCAAAATATCTTTCAGAATAAAACCGAAAACTCTCGGATGATAAGTGATGCAATCACTATTTATCTACCATTTCCCTCAATCCTTGTTGAAAACTATGATACATGATGATCGTTTTGCACTTACAAAATCAAGCCTGCCATGTGGCCGAAATAATCGAACTACTTCCCAGCATGGGATCATTACTAATACATTCTCGAACATCTATGAGGCCGACAAAAGTCCCACCATCACTTGACACTGGGGTATTTTTTTTTAAGAGCACTAGCACCTTGATAGCAATACTCAGGTCACAAGATCGATACCCCAAACTGGGGCACATTTTTTAATTTTTAATTTAGTTTTTGCTTTTCCACCTCGGATACCCCAAATCGGGGCATTTTTATTTATTTATTTATTTATTTTTATCTTCCTTTTTTTTTAGTTCTTACTTTTCCGCCATGGGACCCTAAAACGAACACCTGAAATAAAATAATAGAGATACACTCGAAAAAATAAATACCATATTCTAATACTACCCATTCCCCTTCTAACGTAACATACAATGACAAATATAAATAAACATAAATGAAACAAACACAATAAGAGAAAATAAAAAGGAAGAAAAGATATTAGAAAATAAAAATGCCCCAAACTTTTAATTCCTAAGTTTATAAACAAAATTCAAAACAAAACCAAGCCCCTTAGCCTCTATTGATAACATACACCTCCTAAATCACAAAACAACAAGTGTCACCTCACAAATATCCTCCACCTAATTAAATCTATGGCAAGCCTAGATAAGCCAATAGGATTCAAACACTTAACACCCATCTAGAAACTTTAAATTAAACGCTAAATTCACACACTTCTAACAAGTGTCATCTCAAATCAAATAAAAGACTAAAACAAAATACTTTAAACTTTAAACAAAAAATAATTTTTTAGAATAAGATCCTGACTTGTTTGGGACCAAAAAAGAAATGCCCCCAACAAATCCATCAGAGCCAAGTAAACCCTCTAAACAAAACTCAATAAAATAAATTAATCTTGGGATAAACCCTGAATAAATCTGGAGTGAAACCCTAAACTAAATTAAATCTTAAAATAAATCAAATAAATCCAACTAATCCATCAATAAATTAAATCAATAAACAAGCATAATAAAATAAAAAAATACCCCTTTATTTATAATTTAAAACTTTACAAGTTTCACCGGAGGCATACCTCCTGAATTACAACCCAAAACAAAATCCTAAAATCTAACATACAACTCAAAATGAAAACCAAAACTACAATGAGCCAAAACGAGGAGCAAAACATCCAATCAGAGGCTTTAGAAATGTTGCCACTAGACTTGGAAAACTTAAACGAGCCACCGGCAGAAGAAACGGAAGGATTGGTTGGGTAATACATCCCTCCATTTACAGCACCTCCTCTCCCCGCCATCTTCACTTCCTCCGTCGCCGCCCCATCAACGTTGCCTTCACTGTTCCCTAGAAAGGAATGGTGTAAAGACCAGTGCTCTCATTCCCAATACTGCCCATTCTCAGAACAAAACTCTCTCCCGAGCATCACACTAGGACAAAGATCACGCGAAATGACGAATATAGGAAGAAACCCCATCCCAATCTGACGGTTAGATCACTCAATATTGCCAAAACACGAATCTCAGAACGCTAGAACATTCAGAAAAGTTAAGACTCGAGATTAAACCCGAGAATGAAAAGCAAATGAAGTTCCCCCGCTTATATAGAACACGGCCCTGATTGCGCGCATGGAAAAATGTGCTTAATTTAATCATGCGCTACACACATAGCGCACAATCTAAAACCCGCGTTCCTAACCAGGCTATAATATCTCAAAATTTTGAGCGTAAAATAGTGATCTCGAGATCCATGCCCGATTGGTCGTAGGTTTGACCAAGTGATGGTCAAATAATGACCTCATGGAGTGATGAACTGATGTGGTGCATATGTGACCTAAGTGTAGTGAATGGTATTAGCTTTGAGCCACATACACCTATCTTTGGTGTATGCACTTAACACCAAAACCGGAGAGAGGATATAAGGGTTTAATAACCCTAGAATCCTTTTGTTTGGTGGTTGAAGAGAGAGTTAAGAAGAGAGAGAGAGAGAGAGAGAGAGAGAGAGAGAGAGAGAGAAGGTAATTAATTACCAAGGAGTTATTGTGGTTGGAGTGGAAAGAAGATTGAGCATTGATTGCCGGATTCAATGCGTTTGGGATCGTTGAAGCAAAAGCTGGAACCCTAGCCATCAAACCCAACAAATCAATCTTTTAAAGGGATTATTGAGGTGAGTTTATTAGAATTAAATGCATTGATGTTTGATGGTTAAATTTAGTCAAGTATGGTTTAAATGGTAGAGTAAAAACTTAGAATATAAAGAAAATAGAAAAGGAAAAGATTTGGAAGAACAACCCGAAAGGGGGCTGAATCTGGTCAAATCGATTAATTGAAATCGAGGTTCGATTAATCGATTTTGGTCTAGAAGTTGAAAAGTCAGGGATGCCTGATTTCGATTAATCGATGTTGAAGGTCGATTAATCGATTTAGAAATCGACTAATCGACTGGGTACCTCCAGTGGCTGGAGAAACAAGACCTGGGAAATTGACTAATCGAGTTGAGAAATCGATTAATCGATTTTGGATTTCGATTAATCGATTTGGGATCGACTATTCGATTTCAGATTTCGACTACTCGATTTGAGAATCGATTTAACCATTCAGGGGAATTCGATTAATCGATTTGGGATCGATTAATCGATTTTGGATTTCGATTAATCGATTTTAGATTTCGACTAATCGATTTGAGAATCGATTTAACCATTCAGGGGAATTTGATTAATCGATTTGGGATTGATTAATCGATCTTGGATTTTGATTAATCGATTTTGGGAATAAATTAATCGATTTAGGGTTCGATTAATCGATTTTGGGAATCGATTAATCGATTCTGGCAGTTTCACTTGACTTTCTAATTTGACCTGGAGGTTGATGGAGGGTCTAGGACCTTCTCTATTGCATTTGTAGTGATGTATTGCATGTGTTGTGATGTACCATAGGTGGTACGTATGAAAGTAAACACAAGGAGCCGCGTGGGACCTTGAGGTTCCTCATTAGAGACCTGAGGTAGGGAACACCTTGAACATATACTTTAAATTGCAAGAGCATGTATGTAGTGATATAGAGATCAAATTGAAAATGTTTTAACTATAAAAATCTTTGTAAAAATGGGTGTGTGTGACACCAAGAAAGTGATAAAGGCATCAGTGTGTTGCGAGTAACTGAGACCAAGTAAGTTAATAAAAATGAAGCATCCCCAGGGGATGAGAAAGTGATAAAGGCATCAAGATGATGCGAGTAATTTAGACATCCCAGGGATGTAAGTAAGATTGAATAACTACTGTTAAGGCCTAACTGATATAAGATAACACAGTTACATGGTGAACAACTATATGTAAAGCACATGTTATTTTTGTCATTTGAGGTTTGATTAGGATACCCCACCGACATGGCGGGATACCCACGACTGACTCGACAGGATATCCATGACCGATACGGTGGCCAATCCGTACACTCGTGCGGAGGCCTATCCGTACACAGTAAGCACATCCCAGGGTTGTTGAGATGAGATTTAACCCCGCTGCCTATTGAGAAAGGGGCTTGGGTCGTATTCCCAAGGAATACATATAATAACTGTCTATTTAGACGACGATGGAGGGTATCTCATCGGGGCTCGATGCTATATTGCTTGGGGATTACTTAAGTTGAAGATTTAAGTTTTGCTTTAGGCCTGTTCAGTGTCATTCATGATAAATTAACAGTAAAATGAAACATGCAAACTACCAGTAAATTTGAATGCAAATTACCATCTTTTAAACTCTTTTCCAGCAAATGCATAGATACATCATGTTTAGAATATCATGGAATATATGTGAGATTTTGACTTATATGTTCATTGTGTCATTCCCTATTGAGCTAGGATGTAACTCACCCCTTTAGACTATACGTCGCAGGTCCATTATTAGCGGCGACCGAGGCTTTGGGAGACGTAGATCCGGGTGCTTCAGATTACATTCCTGGGGATAAGTTGGAGCCTCCTCTTGAGGACTTCTTCTAGGAGACTTTGCTGTGTGCTTTGATAGAGAGTCTGTTTTGTGAGCAGATTGTACGGCTTGGTATGTCAAGCCTTTATTTTGATAAACAATGTAATTAGATAGATATAATTCTTTTGGGCGAACCATCTGGGGTGATCTGTTTATCACCAATGGTTCGGATCGGTTCTCTATTCATGCAGTGGCATGAAAATAGAACCATCTTTTGTATATGCAAGATGGGCATATTGACTTTTCCGCTTTACGCAGCTATTTGCTTTACCTTGTTATTATTGCTTGTTATACCAATGTTTCGTGCATAGTTTTGGGGCATGGTCTGGAGGATCGTGCTGATGGCAAAGGGTTTTGGGGTGCCAAAATCCAGGCTGTCACACAAGCGCACAATACGACTGTCGCCCGCACAGACGGCACGACCTTCTGATCCCGCGCTTACTACAGACCGCGCAATCTAATCGAACGGCAAATATTTGACACTCAATACAAAAGGTCACCCGCACAGTGACCTGCTGACTCTCCAATCCAGCGCTTACAATATGTCGCATAAACATATTAAACGATTCACAGTAGCCGCGTAATATCGAAATGCCACCCGCGCGTAATTCAATCACACGTTAACATTCACACGCATAAACTCTTTCTTTATACCCGGAATCGCACACCTGGAATCGGGCGCGTGATCAGTTGCAATGGCTGATATTGGGCGCTTAATTCCTGATTTTGCCTAAAATTTACCCCTTCTCGAGCGAGAGTCCCCTTTGTCCCATCTCATAGCCTCATGAGCCATTCCGAGTGAAAAAGGGACTGTTACTCGCTATCGTCCCATTGCAAAATTGTAGCTATGCCCTCATGGCCCATTGCGAAAACCCAAAAATAAATTTCCTAAAAATGCAAATACACCAAACAACAAAAAAACTAAGCCAATCACAACGCAACTACAACATAATCTCACCAGAACCCAAGATCTGCTAAAGAAAGAAACTAGACACACTTGTCACACGAACACCTTACCCAGCGTAATGCTTAGCTCACTTCCCATCGTGGACACCACTACCCAAAAAAAAATTATTCACAACACCGGTCGCACTAAAAGAAGAAAAGGGAGAAAATACGAGCACATCCCATCACCAAAACAAAGAGCCTCCTCTCGAAGTGCCCACCACAAACCTACCAGACGCCACTACAATAAAAAGGCAGGAAGACGTGAAACTACTCCCATGTCCCATCGCATTTTACTACTGCCAAGCTACAGCGCGAACATCCCAGCAATACCTCTCAGGTCCCATCGCAGCACCACTACAATCACCAAGGCCCCATCGCGACATCACGCTGAAAACTGCCAACCACCGCTTAAGCAACAAGCGAAAAGAAAAAAAAGAAATCCTCGGGGTACCCTACTACGACATTGCACCCAGAACATTACATTACAATGATAGCCACTGAGTCTTGTCGCGACGCGACAACACTGCCAAAGTACCACCGCCACAATATTCCCATGGTCCCACTGCACAATTCAGGTAAGTATCACCCCCAGGTAAGTACTACCCCTTTTTCAATTACTCGATATTTCTTCAAAATTATAATTATCTATGATTAAGTCAAAATATTTTCAAAGCCCGTCTCTCTCAACTAGCGAATTACTGTAGTCCTCCCATAAGAGACAATCATCAGTATTTGTCGAGAAGGTTAGATGGAGTATCCGGCAAGCTAAGTGTCATCTTGGCAACCACATAAACGGTCGGGTCCACAAATCCCGTACCGGTGGATCTGCTCAACGACATCTCGGAAGCCACATTTTTTACCGTTTTACCACCGAATTGATCTAAAGTTAAAATTTCCAAAATTTTAAAACCCCTTACTCATTCTAAAATCTTTTATTTCAAAAATCTTCCTTCTCTTACTTGCAAAGAAAAAAAAAAGCAAAAAAAATAAAAATGAACAAAATGAACAAAATACATAGACTTGACCCATCTTTCTTTAAATACCACAACCAACTACACTTAACCTTGACCTTTAAATCTCAAAGCCCTCTGAACTCGCAATCAAGCGCATACGCCACTGTGCAGGATCACTTGTTCAGATGCAAAAAAAAAAAAAAAACTCCAGATGAATTGAGCGCATATGCCACTGCGCATAATTCAACTGAGCACACTTCACAAAATTTACCTTAATTACCAGCCCAAATCAACCATTCCCTTGGGAAGCCAAACAATGAGTATACTCAATCTAAGAACTTACAAATGCCTATTGGAAACGGAATTCCTGATGCGTATTGGTGTGAGCAATGACGTGCCCGGTCTTACATGACTTACAAAAGCTCTCGATACTACACACTATTTCATCTCTTTATTATCGGTCCCTGGACCTTGGTTTGGACATTTGATTGACACCCCGGTACCTCGATTGCGTAAAATCCCTCTGTTAGCTCGCGCCATGCGACAAGATGTGCCATGCACCCACAGACCCAGAATATGCCCTTCAACAGCTACCATTTGCCCTTCAAATACTCCATTTTAACTTGTGCTGATAGATAAGAAAGCCAAGCTTGCCATGTCAGCATCACCAATTCACATTTGTGAATTCTCAAGAAACGAGAAGGCACAACGAATGAGAGGTGTCTACTTCTTCGACGCGTTCTTACTTCGCAAGAGTGCACCAAAGAGGGGCATCTGTAGACACCCCCATTTCTCCCTCTCGAAGTACACGAATTTGTTTGGTCCGCTCTTGACCTTTTTAACCCTCGACATAGGAACATGCAACTATATATGGCTAAACACAGGTTGAAACAATAGCTTTATGGCTCAAATCCCAACGTAGGGAGGCAATATACTAAGCAATAGTATATAGTTGGAATGCAGACTGAAACAATAGTCCTGCATTCCATTCTTGAGACCATACCTGGACAATCCTGAATTAAGCGCCTGAAAACCCACGCGTAATTCGATCATGTGCAGAACCACAAGTGCGCGATCAGTCCCCTTTCAGACCAACCTTCCTTTCACAGACCATTTTGAGACTCAATTACGTGCCTGGAAATAGACACATGATTGGATTGAATGCTACACCACTAGCGCGCAATTGGCCTACACCCGACCTAGTCTCCTACCCTTGACTCCTACGTTTCCTCGATTAAGCACTTCAGGTAACACGCTTAATCAGATTACGCACGTTCCACCATGCGTGTAATTAGTCTTGATTTTGTTAGGACTAGGAAACCCACTGAGTAATTCAGTCGGTCGCTCATTGAGTCAGTGACCGACTCAAAGCGATTAAGCATCAGAAAACTGGCGTGCAATTCAGTTAAATGTCTAGAAATGGGCGTATAATTGAATGAAAACCTATAAAAGCTTTTTTTCTCGAACGAAAAAAAAAGAGGTTGCAAATTTTGAGAAACGAGACCATAAATAAAAAAACCAGAGAGCTCCGAGGACAAACCCATAGAGCAAATTAGCCATGATTTTGAGATTCGATCTTCGATGATTTCTCTCTGCAGCCCCGACCTTAGGTAAGAATTTAATTTTTAGTTTTCGACCATAGCTTCAAGTCTTTAGATTTAGGATTTTTCTTAGTTTTAATTATCAATCTTAATTTTTAGTCTTAGACCGTAGCACCCCTTTTTTTTTATACTGTAATCTCTATATCTGGTTCCAGTTCTCAGAGCCCGAAACCAGTCCTTAATTTGACGGTCTGATTCACCAACTCTTAAGGCCTAATTCTATTTTACGGAGGGTACTCAGGAACGAGGCCAATCCTCCTTAGCATAACGGGCCATACCCCCCTTTTTTCGTCTATTTATTTCGTTTAAATTTATTTCAATAAAATTAGCATGCTTATTTAAAATCAGAACTTCCATAGAATTGGCATATTTAATTTAGTTAGAGTTTTATTCAAATCAGTATAATTCTAATCAGTCATAACATAATTAAGAACGGTTGTATTCCTAGTACAATTAGGGGACTAATATTAATTAGACTTCTAATAGGATTAGGAAACTAAATTAATTAGAGCTCTAATAAGATTAAAACGTTTAAATTAATTAGACTCCTAGTGGGATTAGGAGACTTAATTAAATTAGACTCCTAGTAGAATTAGGAGACCCTTTCTTAATCAGACTCCCAATAGGATTAGGAAACTAAATCAATTAGACTCCCAGTAAGATTAGGAAACTAAATCAATCAGACTCCCAGTAGGATTAGGAGACCAAATTAAATAAAATCCCAGCAGGAATTGGAAAACAAAACCAGTTACACTAAAGGTAACCCACAGCTACTGACGTTCACCGGTGGATGATTCAGTAAAGGAGTTCAACTTGCAAGCCCCCACTTTCCTTTAAAGCGTGATCAATGATGTGTTGCAGCGTCGATAAATATCTGTAGCTGGCGATCTCATCTTCTTAGGTATTTTCATCTATAATTTGCCTCTTTAATTTTAATATATAATATTTCCTAATTTATTACTCCATCATCGCCATTGCCAGAGTTCGCTTAGGACAGAATTGGGCGATTGGTTTCGAGGATCGAAAGGAACCCAGAAAAAGCGCGCACCAATAGGAGTGCTTCAACATGTCCTGTTTGCATTTGGGACTTCACTAATATATCATCGACGTAGACTTCTACACACTTATACATCATGTCATGAAAAATAGCCATTATGGCACGTTGATACATGGCTCCTGTGTCTTTGAGCCCAAAAGACATGGCTCCTGTGTCTCTTGGTCAGACTCTGCTAATTTGATCTGATTATACTCAGAGAACCATCCATAAAGGATATCATCTCATGTCCAATAGTATTATTGACTAGAGTATCAATGAGCGAAAGTGGGAAGTCATCTTTTGGGCATGCCTGGTTAAGGTTTCGGGAGTCAATGCAAACCCGTACTCTGTCATCTTTCTTAGCGACAGGTATTATGTTAGCGACCCATTTGGGGTAGAGGACGACTCGAATGAATTTGGCTTTGTGTAACTTGCCAACTTCCTCTTTAACTTGAAGAGCTATTTGTGGGTGCATCCTACAGAGTTTCTGCTTAACAGGCTTTGCATAAGGTTCTAAGACAAGGCGATGTTCTACTAAACTTGGGTCTAAACTAGACATATCCTCATAGGACCACACGAAGGAGTTGAGGTGTTCTTATAGGACTTGTACGATTTGCTGATGTTCCTTGGAGTTGAGTGTCGCGCTAATTAGTAACCGCTTGGGTTTCTCTTCAGTGCCAAAGTTGATCTCTTCTGTGGGTTTCGCGGCAGCTTGGGTTTGCTCGTCGAAATGCTTGATAACCCGTTGGAAGTCTAGCCTCTTCGATGATTGGTGTTCCTTCTTCATCTTCGGTAAGCTCATATACTGCAAAATTGCTACACTATGGATTTGATTTTGCGTAAGGTACCCCTTCATCGGCATAATTTATGATCGAGAGATCCTTGGTAAGGTGAAGGTCAAGGCTATTGATCCTTTTCTCAAAGCCACGAAGTATCTCATCTGGAATGATCACTGGCTTGTTATTTAGCCTGGATGCCTTGCGTCCTCATACAGGAGATGGGATAGTAGTTTTAGGAGAAAAGTCCCCTTATTGGTCGCAAACTTTATTCAGGATGAAGGGTTCCCTTTCTTTTTTAGGGTTTTTTTTATTTTTTTAGATTTTGTATTTCTGAATTTTTAGGGTTTTCTGCTTTTTCTATTTTTTTGATTTTCGATAGTAGATATGGTATAGGGTCAGTAGTCTCAAAAGGCGTCGAGAGATTTGCTTAGCGAAACAGCTGCTAGGGTCGTTTGGGTGATTCTTCAAGAAATGTGGACTTGTTCTGAATTTGTCATTTTTTTTTGGAGTCCTCATTGTTGGGGTCTTTTGAATAAGCAATGCTAATGACAATAGTATTGACGTTTGGATTTCCTCTATCATATTGATTGCCTCATCTTCGAAGAAGCTCTGGAGATCCTAATCGATCGAACTATCCTCCTCTGAGTTATAGTACGGTTGTTCTTCCTGTCGAGGGTGTGTTGTCGGATTCCCTTGGTGTTGTTTATTGTGTGGTGGAAACAAATTTGAAGACAAAGTAAAATAAAATAATGGATTCCGCACAATCAAAGTAATCCTAGACCTGCAAGATACAGGGCCTATTGTAGCAAGTTTTGATAAGTACGAGTTTGTCTCACAGAGAAATTGATCTAGAACTCAAAATGGGCTATAATAGTAGGCCTCCAGATCTGGTTATAGATCTGACAATCCTAAAGAAAGGGAGCTGGGTGCCACGACTACACTAAATTAATCCTAATAAAAGAGAAATAAAATGTAGCCCTATCCTAAAGAAAGGGTTAAGAAGAAGATGGTGATGGTGTGTGCCAAAATAAAATATAAAAATTGGTGAGAAGTAAGCAGGTTAAGTTCAGATTTAAAGTAATAATGTAACTCAGATTTAGTCTGTCTTTGTAGTGTTCCTTGCTGAGATGCTATCAAAAGCATCAACAAGGTAGAAGTGTCCAACTTAACCCATGCCATTTGGGGTGCTCTTAAGGCTATAGGCTGTCCACTCAAATGGTCACAACCTATCCTATAGAGTCTATCAAATCCCATTGATCAAGCCAGAAGTTGCTAATCTAATCCAGAGGAGTGGACTGATCATTTCCCCAACCACTAGATCAAACCAAGCCATGAATACTATTACAGCACTATGTAATGCCAGTGCTACAAGCTCCCCATATCTGCGCACAGATCTGGCTGACATCCATAGGTATTCCAACCCATAAAATCCTAAGTGCTTTGCCAAGGCCAACGGCTCACTGGTGCCCACAAAAAGGACCATGTAACAGGTTGAATAAGGCTGTAAATTCAGCTGGTCATTGCTTCAAAAGGCCTGCAATGACCCAGCCTCAAGCTACAACTACTACATAGACATCATATCTAACATTCGATATTGGTTAGGTAAAACAGAGGGGAGCCAGTTCCTATACAAATCTCCTCACAAGGCTTTAGAAGCTCATGTGCAGGGGAGAAGAATCTTTTTCAAACATGTAGCTGGACACCACCTTAGGGCTATACTCTATCCACTCAAATGGTCACAGGGTATCCCATTGGTCTGTCCATACCACAGAGGTCTGAGAAAGAGCATGAAAAATGCTACAACCACCATGGTCCACAGGCCTCCGAGCTCTCCAGATCTCACTACATATCCAACATTGCTTTCCATGGGGCTATCAAACCAAGGAAAATCAAATGGTAAATAATAGATCTACTAGAAACTGAATGGGCTCGTCCCAAATACAAAGATCCTATAGACATTTAAAGAAACCGTAAGATCTTTAGATTCAATTAATCATTAAAACAACAATCTATTAATAACAGTGAAACTTACAATGAATTGCCTCCAGGCTGCAGCCTATACACAACTGCTCATCAAAAATCCCAATATATACAAAACCTATTACAAATTGAAATAAACTAAACCTAACTGCTTATAGGAGGATTAACCAGCAAGTGCTGGGCTAAGAGAGAAGAAAAATGGGAAAAAGAGGTGATCAAACCCTAACCCTAGCCTACTGGAGCTCTCAACCGATAGAGGATGAAAAGAAGAAGCGATCCTAAAACTAAACTCTAAGTGTAGCTTATATACTATGTCCATACGGCCTTGGCTCTAGAGAGATTAACCCTAATTTTTTAAGCAGATGTGGCACTATTACAACCCTTAAATGCCTTGAGATGTGCACCTCAAAATCTGCACCTCGAGATGTGTGCCATGGCCTTGGGAAATTCCCAAAAGGTCCTTGAGTTAAAACTGAGAAGTGGGGAGCCCGTGCTTCGCTGGGCTCGCATATTCATTCATTCATTCACGCAGTTGCAGAGCCTTCGCGGAGTAGCTTTTGGTTAGTGGGAAGTGCTCACTCGTGCAGTAAATATTCAGTTAATCGTGCAGTTCCTTTACGCTGCAATGCTATTGCAGAGATGATCTGGAGTGCCTAGATTTCTCGTGCAGTAGAGCTTCAGAAGCTCTCTCTCACTGGGTACTCGTGCAGGTATGCTCCTGCGCTCGCGTAGCAATTGGTAAGGCTTCAGAGTGTGCGAGATCTATACTAGGAGAATTCTAGGCGTCTCTCTCTTCCAGGGCCACGCACGAACTCTGCGAGGTGAAATTTTGTTCAGTACACACATGGACTCGCTATGTTCTTCGCGCGGCTGCTTTAAGGCTTGATCTCTGTGAGAGCTTCGCGACCACAAATTCTGAGGATTTTAATCCATGAGATCTTCACGATGTCTTTACAGCTCTCCTCTTGACTGTGTGTCCTATCTGCGCGAGGGCATCTTCCACTGCATCCTTAGCTTCGTGAGGGAGCTTCTCAACTCTGTGAGATCTATCTTTCTATGCTCTGATGCATTGCACTTGCTGCTGTTGCAATTTCTCCATTCTCAGCCAACTTCATCCATCTGCTAGGCTTTTGGTCAATGATGACCAGTAAATGAGTCACCATGGTGAACACTACCAGGGTGTTCCATTAGGCTTTGGCTCAGTTGTTATCTTTGCATGTCTTCTTCCTCTTCTTTGGGCCAATAAGGATGGATTTTGTATTAAGCTGTACAGATTATTGCTAACTACAAAACATACTTAACAAATAATTATTAGTCTGCTTCAAGGTCTATCAAAGAATAGGTTAAGAGGTGAAAAGTGATACTTTTTTGTGAATAACACACCCCCAAACCTAATCTTTGCTAGTCCCTGAGCAAAGAAAATTTTAAAATAACTATTTTAAAATTTAAATGCCACTTTCGTATGGAGCACAAATACATTTAGCATATGTACCAAGCCTTTTAAACCCCTAGGTGATCCCTAGTGGAGGAGTGAAGTCTCCTGAGGGTTTTCTGTGAAGATACCCACAAACTTCTCAATAAAATAGTTAATAGAAGTGTAAAATTATCAAGTTAGCTGTCAAGAGATAGAGCATTAGTTCACCTTATATTAGGCAAAAGAAAATATATGAGGAATTTGAACATATGATTATGCACAGACATTTACTCATCACAGCTTCTACATAGATGCACATCATTTCCAATTAGCTCACAGCAGGAGAAAACATCACATGTAGGTCAGTACTGAGTTCATCATTAATTCAAAAATTAGGTTATAGGTCATGCCCAATACATTCAACATCAGACCCAATGCTTTCCAGGGCATACTTCTCACAAGGAACTTTGAGGGTTTCTATTTTCTCTCAAGCTCAAGAGCAGTTACAGGCCCCAAATGGGTCTGTAAGCATGAGCATAGGCATAGCATCTAAGTTCTAGCATCATTGGCTAATCCTTACCATAGATTGGACAACTTTTTATCTCTGCATGATAGCTCATTTAACTTTGGATCACAGGGACTTTTAACTGGGTTGTAATGTGACTTATGGGATAGGTTATAAAGAATGAGTGGTTGCAGAGGGATTCAAAATTGAGAAATCAGTAGGTGAAAGAGGCGATTCATGACTTCACCTTCTTTAGTTCAACACCTTTCCTTGTCTTTAAAATTATTCAGACTTGAAGTGGCCAGCTTCTCCTCTTATTTTAAATTTTTCAATGAACTTTTCCTCTTATTTCTTCTCTTATTCCTCTTCATTATTATTTTTCTTTCTTTTTGGATACATTTTTCTTTTTATTTTTATTTTTTTAACTTGCCACCTCTCTCCTTAGCTGCTACACTGCTAAGTTTTAAGTATTCCTTCTCCATTCACCCAATGTTGACCTTATCTTGTCCATCTTAAGCTCCTTCTTTACCTTCTAATTTCTCAGAGTGAGAGTAGGTTTGAATTAGGTCCATAGGTTTAGGTACAAGTACTTAGGTGTATTTTGAAGAAAATTAGAAATTAAGGCTCAAAACGTGTGTGCACAAGGGCAGTTAATGAAGGTTTGGTCTGTTTAAGCTCAAACTGTCCAAGAGAAGGCCTTGATCCTTTCCTAGTCTTTGTCGAGTTGTTTCAACTTGGAGGTGCCTAACTTCTAATGAGGGAACAGACTCAGCCAGTTCTTAGGGCAAGAAGAATTGCCTCAGTTACTCCTCAAAGAAAGGAAAAATTTTTGTAGGCCCAAATCTCACTAGTTATGGTCTTCCATTGAGCTCTTAGGCATGTCCTTATCTTTTTCTCTCTTTAATGATTCACTAAGTAATGATACAAGTGAGTTTTCTTGGTGTTCACATCATGAAAATATTAAAATTTAAAAGCTTGTGATGCCTTAAAGTCTGCAAAATATATATATATTTTTAATTTCTTATTTTTCTTTTTTTTATGATTCTTAAGTGAACATGGATCCATTTCTATCTTACTCACTTGATTCTACTGCACATAGGTTAACTGCTTCATTGGCAGAGCCTGCCACACCCCCAAACCTATGAGGAGCAGTGTCCTCATTGATTCAAAGTAATATGTAGATGTGCAGCAGGCTCAAGACAGAGATTTTAAAAGAAAATGACACAGTAGGAAAGAGACAACACCTAACAAACAACACATAAACAAACAAATAGAAATAAGATAGTGAATAAAACATTATAACATCTAAAGTATGTACAAAGTAGGGGAAAGAAAAGTACAAAATTCACAAACTACTGCCTCACTAAATACATGTGCACAATTTAATCATTAGAGTCCTTGGCCTCAGCAGGTGGTTCTTGGATTCCTTTCCCATTTTCTTGCTTCAAAGTGGCAGCCTTAGATAGTGGTATTTTGGAAGTAGATTTCCTAGGCTTGGCTGTGCTTTTTCTTGTTGGAGTGGGGAAAGGATTTTGAGTAGGTTCCTTGATTTTGAGTCCAGGTTTGATTGGGCTAGGACCCGTTGCATCAGGAGCTGTTTCTTGGAGAGGTATATCTAGGTTTAGTTCTTTAAAAAGAGCTTTTGCCAACTCTCGGTCAGTTTGTGCATTTGCCCTTTTCTCTAAAGCTGCAATAGTCACTCCATAATCATAAGCTCGCTCCTCAGTCAGTCACAGTTTCTCTTTCAGTTCCTTGATGATATCTTCCTAACTCTCTACTCTGTTCTTTGCTTCATTGTATTAGACCATAATCTCTCTCCATCCTTGCTTGATTTCCTTTTTCTCAACCTTATAAGCAAGCATCAGGAGTTTAATTTAATCAAGGAGGGGCTGCCATACTGTAGCTTTGAAGTCTTCCATACCCTGAACTACATATCTTTTTATGTAGGCATTGGCTTTCATGGCTCTTATGAGGGTGGAGTAAGGGGGCATGGGGGTATCAAAGATAGGATATATGGGTAGATCAGCAATGGAAGAAGGGCCTACTTGTAATGGAAGGGGACTGGATGAGGATAGAAGTGGGGTGGAGGGTAGAGGGTGAGGGACATGAAGGGTAGGCTCCGGTATAGGTAGTTGAGGGTCAGATTCAGTTTGGGTGGAGGCATCTTTGAAGGTGTTGGGAGAAGTTTCTGGGAGAGGTTCAGTGGGTGTAAGAGCAGGTGGGGGATTATGGATTGATGTAGGGAGAGTTAACTGTTGGGGAGGTTGGGTGAGAGTGGTTCAAGTTGCTTGGATGGGTTGTAAAATGGTTGGGATGGAGGTCAGGTATGATATTGGGTGTGGGTTGGATAGGTGAAATTGGCTGGAAGGGAGATGTGGGTCTATGAGTGAAGGTAGTGGCATGTGGTGGTGTCTGCTATGGAGGAGTAAAGTGTGGAGGGTGAGGTGAGTCTAAGAGAGGTGTATACTCAAGGTTGATGTCTCCTAGGATAGTGGACATCATAGTAGAAAATTCCTCTCCTGAAAATGGCTCACGGTCATGGAAGAAGGGAATGGATTGGTCTACAGGCTTACCAGTGATAGGTACAAAAGGTGGGGAAGTCTCAATGGAATAATGTGGGACTTTGAAGGTATGGGTTTCAGGTTCATAAGTTGTGGGTATGGGGTCTGGAATGGTTGTAGTTTCAGGGATTGGAATTGTTTGGGTGATATAGGTGGGATGGGGTGCAGTAGGGGTTTTAGTAGTTTTCTTTTTCTTCTAGTATAGGGTCTTGACAGGTGAGCTGGAAAAAATAAGTAAGAGTGCAGAAATAGGTAGGGTGGCTGTGGCTATGGTGGTTGGTGATATAGGGTCAAGTAAGGGTAGTGGGCTTGTGATGGGTTGTGATGTCTGGGTTGATGGTGGAGCTGGCATGGAGGTAGAGGTAATGGTTGAGGAGGTGAGTGTTGTGCTGGTTGACATAAGTGAGGTGGAGGTTGCAACAACATTAGCAATAACAGCTGCAGTAGCAACTACTTCATGAATGGTGAGGGCTGCTTCTCTTAGTAACTCCTCCCTCTTCTTCTTCTTCTTCTTCTTCTCCATCATGGTGCCACTGATTCTCCACTGTTTCTTCCCACTCTGTTTGGGGTTCAGTGCCACAGTCTCCTTCCTTTTAAATGGGTACTTCCCCCACTTCAGCAATGTAGTAATCAATCTGCAGTAGGGAAGGGCATGAGGTTTCTTCATTATTTTCACCTTCTTGCATAAATCCTTAATCCCCTCAAAAAATAACTTGGCGGCATCCAAGTAGTGGTTTCTGTGAAATGAGAAGAAGGCATCAGCTATGGGGTACCTCCTCCAGCTGGATTGCTTGCACAAAGTCAGAAGGGACCTTGGGGCATTCAGTGTTGCTTCCTCCTCAACCTTAGGGACCTCAGGGACCACAACTTTGCCCTTTTTCTGTTTCTTCTTTGATATTTCAGGGCTCTTAGGCGATGAGTGCTCTCGGCCCCTCTTCCTTGGGGCAGATTTCTTCTTTTCTTTTAGAATGGTGGGCTCAACAATAGGTGAGGGTACCTCAGAGGTCTCCAATGTGGAGGCCTCTGTAATCCTTGCAGATTTTCTAGTGGCCACAGGGCTGCCACTGGCAGATGGGTTCAGCATCGCAGTGAGGGTATCTAAAAATTTTGAACCCGTGGCCATAGGTGCTCAGATTATCAAAATTTGGGCTCACAACACTGAGTAAGCACAGAAGCTTCAAATTTTCCCCTTCTTCTCTTCTTTTAAATAAATCAAACATAGGGTAGAGAAAGAAATGGAGATCATACCAGTTGAGAGCTAGGATTCTACTTGAAATTGTGCACAGTGGCTCAAATCCCCCTAAACCTTGCTCGAAGTTATCAGGAGTAGCTGGGAAACAATATGATGAGAGGAAAATGCCTGAGGTGATGTGGATTACAAAGTAGAGAAGAAAGGAGAGGAAAGGGACATTGGTTTTTATGCTGGGAAACTAGGGTAGACAGAGGAAATGAAGAAAATGAGGGGCTTCGCTTAGTTTATAGAGCAAATCCCGTGGTTCGTGGAGTTGGCAATAGGAGCTTGCAGAGTAAAATTCTCGCGCAGTTGGCATTTAAAATCGCGAGATGTTCTATCGCACAGAAGAACAACCTGCCTCACATTAAAATTCGCGGAGCTGAATCAGTGGATTTGGTGCACGAGAGCTATTACCTTTCAGAATTATTACCTCGCACAACAGTTGCATAGAACACCACACATGGCATATTTTTATGCTCAGAGTGGGCTCACGGATCAGAAAGTAACTCTGTGAGGTACTTTTTCAGCCATATATCAGGTCTTTTAGCACGCAAGCAAGCTAAGGGATGGCTCGTGCAACAAATTTAAGCCCTCTAGATCTGCGCGACAACATTTCGTCACAACCTTTACTTTGTTAGTGCATCGATGCTGTGGTGCATCCAACCACTGTGCATGAGCACCAATCCTCAGACAGGTACTTCATTTCAACCATGAAAAATATGTGCCCATTTTCACACATCAAATCATCAACATTGCAGACTCCTAAAAAAAAAAATTTCAGCTCAACTTCATGCAAGTTATGATAAGGGTACCTCAACCATTCATTAACAAACACACAACAAAATCAGATGACAAATATGCACATGTATTCAATCGTAAAAATGCAAACACAGACAAAGCAACATAAGCAATTCAATATCACTCTAAACACACAACCGACAGATTGCTAAAGAACATAAAATAAATTAGCATTTTCATACATATTATACATTTATTACCAACCTTTTGCTCACTGGGCACTAGCTTCCTCCTGAGTAGAGGATGCATCACCAATCATATCCTGACCTTTCAAATTTTTCAGGGGCTGACTAGGCAATTTTCCTTCTTCCCTCCTATTCAGAGCATTACAAATCTGGCCCAGCTGGTCCTCAATCTTCTTGATGCTCTATCCATAAGAATTGACAGTCTGTACCAAGCTCCCCAAGTTTTGCATTGAAGCTAGCATTTGCTCTTCAAATGAAGAGGATTTGGACTATTGTGGGGGTAGGGCCAACTGGTTGGACAGTGAGGTAGGTAACAAAATTTTTTTCCTTGGTGAGTAACCGTGATTAAACTGGTGTTGGGGTTTGTAAGGAGCTACCATTTGCTGCTGCTGGGGTTGAGGATATGAATCTTGTCTCTACCTTAGATTTGGGTGGTTCCTCCAAGAATACCCAGCAGGTTGCTACCCAAAAGTTTGAGTAGCATTGGCTTGCTCCATAACAAAATCTGGAAATTAGGTGGTAGATGGACAATCATGAATAGAATGTGTGAGAGATTGACATATCAGACATGCTTCCTCCACCTATGCAACCACCCGAGGCTGCATCACCTTCATTAGTTTGTCAAATTTCAAGCTCAGTTTGTCCACCTTCCTCTCCAGATCACCTTGCACCTTCACTTCAAATATTCTACCTCTAGGGGTGGCCTCTTTTACCATCTTAGCTAGAGTCTGGCTATCATTACGTGACAAAGACTCCTGCTGCATAGAATTTTCTCCTATTATGTGAAACAGCTCCCAAGCTTCCTCAGCTGTCTGATGAAGGTAATTACCACCACAGGAAGCATCCACCATATCCCTGCTCTTGGAATTAATTCCTTGATAAAATACTTGGACAAGCTGCCACATTGAGATTTGGTGGTGGGGGCATTTTTTTAACATCTCCTGGAATCTTTTCCAAGCTTCATAAAAACCCTCAGTTGAGGACTGAGTGAACGACAAAATGTTTGTCCTCATCTGGCTGGTTTTGTTCATGGGAAAGAATTTGGTCAGGAATTTGGTTTGAAGGTCACTCCAAGACTGTATGCTGTTGGCTGGGAGTTTTGATAGCTATGTGCTGGCTTTGTCCTTTAGTGAGAAAGGAAAAAGCCTAAGTTTGGTAGCCTCAGGTCTCAAGCCAGCAATATTGAAGGTAGTGCAAAGTGCTAAAAATTGGTCTATATTCTTGTAGGGATCTTTTTTACTAAGTCCATGAAACAAAGGCAGCATATTGATGGTGGAAAAATAGAGGGGGGCCAGTTCCTGTACAAAAAGGATCATATAACAGGTTGAATAAGGCTCTAAATTCAGTTGGTCATTGCTATAAAAGGCCTACAATGACTCAGCCTCAAGCTACAACTACTATAAAGACATCAGATCTAACATCTTATATCAGTTAGGTAAAACAGAGGGGGGCCAGTTCCTGTACAAATATCCTCACAAGGCTCTAGAAGCTCATGTGCAGGGGAGAAGAATCTTTCTCAAACATGTGGCTGGACACCACCTTAGGGCTATACTTTGTCCACTCAATTGGTCAGAGGGTATGCCATTGGTTTGTCCATACCACAGAGGTCTGAGAAAGAGCATGAAAGCTGCTACAACCACCATGGTCCACAGGCCTCCGAGCTCCCCAGATCTTACTACAGATCCAGCATTGCTTTCCATGGGGCTATCAAACCAAGGGAAATTAGATGGTAAACAATAGATCTACTGGAAACTCAATGGGTACATCCCAAATATATAGATCCTATAGACATCTAAAGAAACCATAAGATCTTTAGATTCAATTAATCATTAAAACAATAATCCATTAATAACAGCGAAACTTACAATGAACTGCCTCCAGGCTACAGCCTGTACACAACTGCTCATCAAAAATCTCAATGTATATAAAACCTATTACAAACTGAAATAAACTAAACCTAACAGCTTACAGGGGGATTAGCCAGCAAGTGCTAGGCTAAGAGAGAAGAAAAATGGGAAAAAGAGATGATCAAACTCAAACCCTAGCCTGCTGGAGCTCTCAACCGACAGAGGATGAAAAGAAGGATTGATCCTAAAACTAAACTCTAAGTGTAGCTTATATACTCTATCCATACGGCCTTGGCTCTGAAGAGATTAACCCTAATTTTTTTAGCAGACATGGCACTGCTATAACCCTTGAATGCCTTGAGACGTGCGCCTTAAAATTTATACCTCGAGACGTGTGCCCTAGCCTTAGAAAATTCTCAAAAGGTCCTTGAGTTAAAAGTGAGAAGTAGGGAGCCCGTGCTTTGTGGGGCTGGCATATGCATTCATTCATTCGCTCAATTGCAGAGCCTTCGCGGAGTAGCTTTTGGTTGGTGGGAAGTGCTCACTCGCGTAGTGAATCTTCAGTTAATTGCGCAGTTCCTTTACGCTGCAATGCTGTCGTAGAGATGATCTGGAGTGCCTAGACTTCTCTCGCATAGTAGAGCTTCAGAAGCTCTCTCTCATTGGGTACTCACGCAGGTATGCTCCTGCGCTCGCGTAGCAATTGGTAAGGCTTCAGAGTGTGCGAGATCTGCACAAGGAGAATTCTAGGCGTCTCTCTCTTCTCGGGCCACGCACGAACTCCACGAGGTGAAATTTTGTTCAGTACACACATGGACTCGCTATGTTCTTTGTGCGGTTGCTTTAAGGCTTGATCTCTGCGAGAGCTTTGCGACCATAAATTCTGAGGATTATAATCCACGAGATCTTCGCAATGTCTTTACAACTCTCCTCTTGACTGTGCATCCTATCTACACTAAGGCATCTTCCACTGCATCCTTAGCTTCGCGAGGGAGCTTCTCAACTCTATGAGATCTGTCTTTCTATGCTCTGATGCATTGCACTTGCTGCTGTTGTAGTTTTTCCATTCTCAGCCAACTTCATCCATCTACTAGGCTTTTGATCAATGATGACTAGCAAATGAGTCACCATGGTGAGCACTACCAGGGTGTTCCATTAGGCTTTGGCTCAGCTGTCATCTTTGCATGTCTTCTTCCTCTTCTTTGGGCCAATAAGGATGAATTTTATATTAAGTTATACAGATTATTGCTAACTACAAAACATACTTAATAAATAATCATTAGTCTGCTTCAAGGTCTATCAAAGGCTAGGTTAAGAGGTGAAAAGTGGTACTTTTCAGTGAATAATAGGGTGACCTCCTAAGGGATCCTCAGGTGTAGAGAGCTCTTTCCCTTGAACTTCATAATATGTTCGGATGAGCACGCATGCTCGGCAGCGAGGCTGATAATGGTGAGAAATGTAGGGAGATCTCCAAGGGCATTCCCATCCTTCTAAGTTAGAGTAAAGGCAGGTATCGAACTCATCTTCTTGATCTGATAGTGCTTGAAGTCCTAGGTTAGCTTGCTCTACTAACTTGAGTGTAGGGAGGTCTATCTAGTAGTCCTCATCGTCACTTAGAGGAGGTTGCCATTCTTCCTTGAGAGATTGGAGTTGCGGCATGTCTAGGGACGGAGGAGTGTCTAGTTCAAGTCCCTCTTCAAAATCTATGAGAGTGATGTGGGCGTTTCCCCCTGGGTCGACTAGATGACCGTAGAGATTTTATGCTTCTTGGGTAGGTAGCTGAGTTGGTGGGTCATCACTCGCTTCTGTTGCCATGAGGTTGGAGTCATTTGTTCCTACCATCGCGGAGTGTCGGATCCAACTAGCGAAGCATCCTAATATGCTAGTGCAGGTCCTACAGTGGGGTTGGTATGCGTGAGCGATACAAGGAGAGTCCCATGGGCATTCCCATCCCCCAAGGCTGAGGCCGAGGTGGATGTTATGCGAGTTAAGATTTTCTTGTAGGGTGTCCTGTTCTTCCCCTGTTGAGTGCAAGTGCTCTCCACTATCTTGCAAGGCAGCTATGTGGAAATCTTCATCGTCGGTGGATTCTCAATCTCTTACTTACGGCTCTAGTTATGGAGGTTCTTCCTTTCTCTCTTCTGTAAGCTCCTTAATGTCAAACAAGGGTTTGACTCCTTCGAGCGGTTTATCAATATCGTCATTCAGATTGGTTAAATCATTGAATGCTTTAGTCATTCACTCAATTTTTACTTCTTAGGATCTAGTGAAGGACACTTACTTCTACCTTGGTATGTCAGCTTTCTCAGTGGTCCCATAGACGAAGTGGTCATATAGAGACCATTTTGGTGAGGTAGGGAAAAAGTCAACTTGTGGGCCGTCCAATTGGTAATCTAACCCTATGTTTTTACATATTTTCCTTGGGACGACAGGCCCTACACGACCCTACTTATTTTTATCGAGTCTGATGTGGGGGATGTACCCGAGTTGATACATAAGGTCCCACCCTTTTATCGCAGTTGGGTGGATGTCGTAAAGTTTAGCGAGGTCTGGGCCAACCTCTCTTCTCATCAATTTTTATTAACACATTGGGGGATGGACTTCCGCGACGATTGTATCATCAGAGATTCAGGTCTTTTGAATGTGGCCAGTGTTTAATACGAAATCATGGGCTATCGAAATACTCGCAGTGTAATCAGTGTCCATCTCCTGGAGGGGTGCATTAGCATATATACGGACAATGGAGTCCTCATATGGGAATTTGATGCATTGGTGGTATGTTGATGCGATGGCCTTCATTGACTCTAACCATTTTCTTTCTAAGATAAGATTGTACGTACTAGCGGAATCATAAATATGGAAAGTAACGTCTTTTGTTATAGGTCCAAGGCGAACCTGGAGTTTGATAGTTCCTTTGACAAAATGACGCGAGTCGTCATAAGCTATGAGAGATAGTGCTGAAGCCTGACGTCCTGCTCTATGTACTCGAGCATCTTCAACATGGTGATAGGGCTGATATTAAGTCCTGCTCCTGTATCAACTAATGTGTGGGGTACGGAGAACCCTCTAATTATGACTGTAAGGTATATGGGAGTGCCAGAGGTTATGTCATGACCGAGGCAATTTGATAAAGTTTATCTAAGGTTGTGTCCTCATCCACTTCTGTGTCCTCAAGTATCCTTATCAACAATCGGTGGTGATCAGGCAATTTCTTGATGAGTTCTAGTATATATATCTGGGCCGGGATCTTTTGGAGATGCCGCAGAAGGTCATATTCTTGCCCTGGCTCGAGTGCAATTTCTTTACTTGACCAATGAGCCTTGGGTGCAGGTGGTTACAGTGATTGAGGTGCAGGGATTGGTGGAGGGATAATGTGAGGTGGGGGCGGCAAGTTAACTTCTCTTTCTCTGATGTTCCCCTCTGGTGGTTGTGCATTCGTGAAATCCTTATTTTGAGGGAAAGGCGGAGGTGGATAATTGGTTCCTAATTTAAAAATCGAGCAAGTCGGTCGTTGATTGAACCCGGTGTGGCTCAATGTTGATGTGTTTGTGAAGTGAGTGAAATTCGAAATCGGAGCGCGTACTTGTGTTGGGCCGCTCTAAGGTGGGAGGTACTGTGTGTAATCCTCTTCTTCTAGGAAAGCAGAGACCAGTGTCTCACACGGGTCGGGATATTTTTCTCGCTCACTTTCTTCTATGTTTAGTGAACACTCAGTCTTTATTTTTTTTTTCTTAGTTCGGAGTCTTTCGGGTGACACTGTCTACCCATGCGGCGATTTGGGCTACAGCTTGAAGAAGATGGTCTCCATACTCCGGCTTAGAATCGGACGAGGGGAGTGGCATCGGTGTTGGTTCAAGATTTAGAGGGGTTGAAGGTTCTGGTGGGTGACTATGGAGGAATGGTCTCCTGGCCCTAAAAGAGTGGATTCGTATCTAAGTGAATTTCGAGTAAGGAAGCGAGCTCGCCATGGTGATGCAAGTGATCAAGGTCGAGGGGTGCAGGGGTGAAGGAACTCTCACAGGGGTAGCAAAAGTGTTGGATGCGAGTGATTAATATGGAAGGCTGGAAGGATGATTGACCGGAGAGATCTACGATGGTGACCTGAGCCGGTGTTGCTTGGTTGTGGTTAGGCATGGGGTTATTAATGATCTCTAAATTTTGTTGGGGTTGGTTAGGATTCCTAAGCGCTTCCCAGTCAATTTGGTTCCAGTCATTCATGTTGTAGATCACATCTCAGAGGACCCAGTAGTCTTATAGGTTGTGTCTCACGTATCGATAGAATGCACAATATTTGCTATAGTCTAGGTTTGTCAGCCATGGTCTGGGTCTTTCCTGCGGGAATCGGAGGAGATTCTGAGTGTTAAGGAGATGAAAGATGTTGGGGATTGTATCAGGCAAAGGGGGATAGTGTTCCTGCCTCGGCTGGTAGGGGCCTCTAGCTGGATTGAAGTTTTACAGTGGGGGAACATTATTGTAGTTTTGCGCGTGGGCCGATCAATTCTGCGTTGTATTTTGGTTCTGGTAATTGTTGGGGTATTGGTTTCTATTTTGGTATTGACCCTGATTCTAGTTTTGGCCTTGGTTTTGGTTTGCATATCTTTGTTGATTAGTGCCTTGGTTTTGGTTCTTGTACCGCTGCTGATTCTGATTTTGCCCAAAGTTTCTCAGTTTGAAGTTTCTGTTCCTAGAGTTTTATCCTTGGTTGACAACAGTATTGAGCTATTCGGTTCCTGAGGCTTTCTTATTATTTTTTGATTTTGACTCACTAGAGGAGCCTATTTTCGACGTAACTATGGATAGGGCAAGGTCTCCGCCTTTAATGTGTCACACTAGTCGGGATGCCTGGGAGTGGAGTGCAGTAAAGTCGGGGCAATTGCTTATGACAAGCGCGCTCTTTAATGGTTCTCTAGTGTTGTCGATGATAGTGTCAATCGAGTCTTTCTCTTTCATTGAAGTGCCAGTCCTGGCAGTGAGCTTCCTCCATCTGGTGATGTAGTCGGTGAACTCTTCATCGGGTCCTTTCTTTGCCATCATCAGATTGCTGAGACTGACCATCTCCTGGATCAAGTGTTTGTATTGGTCTAGGAATTGACCGACTAAATCATCGAATGTTTCTATCTTATAAAGCTGGAGTCCCGCAAGCCAATCTAAAGCTTCTTCTTCTAATGAGCGTTAGAAATAATGAATGAGAAGTCCTTGATTATCACGTATGGGTCGACAATCGTTGCAAAAGAGGACCAAGTGATGGTTCGGATTTCCTATGCTATTGTATTTGGTAAATTTTGGTGGTTTAAATCCTATTGGTAAGTTAAATTCAATGTCCCGACAAAATTTGTCGAATGGGAATGAGTGACCATGGCATTCCCTCCTAGCCATGTACTCATCGAGCATTTTAGGGAGATCTTTAATTTTGGTAGTGCTGTCTTTTGGAGCAACCTGCGAGCCAACCTTGTTCGAAGAATCATCATTGAAGAATGTGAGTAGGTTGCCTCAATGGTGAGGCGCGGGCTGACACTGTGCTCGAGGTAGGAGGCGGCCTTTCCTGGCGTTCTTGGTCTTCTGGAAATTGTCGAGACCTAATGGTCTCATATGCAACAGCCAATCCTCGAAGCAATTCCTCGGAGTCATTATCTCCTCTTTGTATCCACTGAATACTGAGCTCTATAATTTGTTGAGCAGTGAGGTTTTGTCCAGTGCTACCATCTCTCCCGTTATGATTATTGCCGGTGTGTGGGGTAGAGAAGGGATTTTCTTGTTCACCAGCCATATTAATCTCAGGTTGTCGTAGGCTGGGATTGTAAAGTGGTTCTTCTTCGTATATGGGGTTGTCATGATATCCCCACAATGGTGGGTCTCCTAAACTCACTCTTCGTATACCAGACATCTCGAGTCTTTGACGATGACTCATATATTTAAGAAAATCTAAACGATGCAATAGAAATAAAAACATAAAAGTAAAATAAAAACTATCTAAGAGAGAGAGTTTGCAAAAGTGTCCCATCGTGATCGCCAGTCTGTTGGTGCGTGCTATTTCTGGGTTCCTCTCGGTCCCCATTGAATCAGTGGCCCAATTCTGTCCAAGTAGACTTTGGCAATACGGTGTTTGGAATGGTGGAAATAAAAAAAGGGAGATTTCTAGGAATGTTCCTAGTTGGTTGCGATCACCAGCTGCAGATATTAACGACGCTGTAACATGTCAGTGATCACGCTTTAGAGCCGGTGTGGGTTACTTCTTTACTGAATTGTCTGCCTGCGAACGTCAACAACTATGGCACTTTCTTATAATTTAGATAGTTTAGTTTTGTTTCCTGTCCCTGTGATTGTTATAATTCTGATTGGTTTAAATTTCCTAATTCTATTGTGAGTCTAGTTGTGAGTTTGTTGTAGTGAATGAATTAGTCTTCTAATCCTGTTAGGAGTCTACTTGATTTAAGTGTTCTATCCCTATTAGAAGTCTAATTAATTGAGTTTCCTAATCTTATTGAAAGTCTAATTAATTAAGTCTCCTAATCCTACTAGGAGTCTAATTAATTTAGATGCTCTAATCTTATTAGGATTCTAAATAATTTAGTTTCCTAATCCTTCTAGAAGTCTAATTAATATTATTCTCCTAATTATACTAGGAGTCTAATTAATATTAGTTTCCTAATGTTACTAGAAGTCTAATTAATATCAGTCTCCTAATTGTATTAGGAATGCAAATATTTTAATTCTAATGAAACTCTAATTAGATCAAGCATGCTAATTATACTGAAATTCTAAGTAAATCAAGTATACTAGTTCTACTGCAATTCAAATTAAATCAAGTATACTAATTGTATTGAAATTCTAATTGAAGCAAGTATACTAATTTGACTAAAATTCTAATTAAAGCAAATATAATAGTCCTACTGAAATCCTAATTGAAATAGAAGACTGATTTTACTAAAACTCTAATTAAAGCAAATATACTAATTTTATTAAAATTCTAATTAAAGAAAATAAACTAATTTTGCTAAAATTCTGATTAAAGCAATGAATTAACTATATTAAAATTTTAATTAGAATAAAACGAAATGATTCGACTAAAATTCTAATGAAAGCAATGAATTAATCATACTAAACTTCTAGAAAAAAGGGGTTTTGGGCCTGCTATGCTAAGGAGGATTGGACTTGTTTCCGAGTACCCTCCGTAAGCTCCCTTGGGCAAATCAGGTGGCTGAGATTAAAGCAAATTGGATATTAGACTATAAGGTAGTATTTTTTAGATTTTTAGAGTCGATTTCAGGATTATAATTATGAATTAAATTATGAAACTAGAATTATAGAAAACCAAATGAATATTTGGGATATTTGAAATATTAAACTAAGGAATTAAAAATAGAATTTTAAAATCTAAGGACTGAATTTGGGTCAGAAATCAGAATGATTAGGACTGGTTCTTGAAACTAAGAACTAGAACCAGAGATAAATGATAGGATTGGAGATTAAGATTTTAGAACATAATTAAAGTCTATGGTTGGTGAATTAGGCCGTCAGATTAAGGATGGGTTCTAGAAACGGAGGATTAGAACCAGATATTAAAATTAGGATCTAAAAAGGGTGCTATAGTCTAAGACTAAAAATTTAATATCTATAATTTTGAACCAAGAAAAATCCTAGATCTAAGAACTAAAAACTAACTAAAATTCTTACCTAAGGTCAGTGCTGCAGAGAGGAATCTTGAAAGTTCAAAGCTTGAATCTCAAAATCATGGCTATGTTTCTCTATGGGTTCTTTCTCGAAATTCTCTGGTCTCGAAATCCCAAAATAATCTGTTCTCTTCTCTCTCCTTCGTGTTGTTTTTTATGGGTCGAATTAAAAAAATCTTTTATAGGTTTTTTTTCTAATTAAATGCCTTATTTCAAGTGTTTAATTGAATTACACACCAGTTTCCTGGTGCTTAATCATTTTGAGTCATTCACTGACTCAGTGAGCGATCGGCTGACTTGCTCAGCGAGTTTCCTAGTTCTAACAATGTTCGGACTAATTGCGCGCCTGGTGTGGAGTGCGCAATCTAATTAAGCGTCCCATTTGAAGCACTTAATCGAGGAAGCTTGTGGGTCAAGGACTGTAAGACTAGGTCGGGCGTAGGCCAATTGCGCGTCGGTGGTGGGGTGCTCAATTCGATCACGCGTCTCATGTCAGGCGCGTAATCGAGTCTCAAAGCGGTATGGGAAAGGAAGTCTCGTCTGAAAGGGGGACTGATTGCACGTGTGTGGTTTTACGTGTAATTGAATTGTGCACATGATTTTAGGCGCATAATTCGGGGCTGTCCGGGTTCGGGTCGAGCCTAAAATGCCAGACTATTATTTCAGCCTACATTTTGACTATACACTATTGTTTCAGTATATAGTCTCCCTACGTTGGGGTCTGAGCCACAGAGCTATTGTTTCAGCTTGTGTTCAGTCATGTACTATTGTTTCAGTGCATGGTTCGCACGTTAGGGTTAGGGGGTCTGAAATGTCAAACTATTGTTTTAGTCAGCATTTTGACTATATACTATTATTTCAATATATAATCTCCCTACGTCAGGGTCTGAGCCACAAAGCTATTATTGCTGCCTGTGTTCAGCCATGTACTATTGTTTCAGTACATGGTCCCTACGTTAGGGTCATGGGGCCTGAGCCACAGAGCTATTATTTCAGCCTGTGTCCAGCCATATACTATTGTTTCAGCATATGGTCCCAATTAGGGTTATGTGGTCAAAGGTTGATCGAACAAATTTGTATATTCCGAGAGGGAAAAATGGGGGTGTCTATAAGGAGGATTTAGGATTTATTTTCTGTAATTTAGTTTAAGAAACCATTCTTTATTCATATTTCTCAAGTAGTTTAGGATCTTAAAAGATAAATATAAGTTTTCAGACAATTAATATATATATACAATTTAAAGCATATCTTCGGGGGAATGATCCTATGCTAGCTCTATAATTTCCATTGTGCACTGGCAATAGGTTAAGACTTAATTAGATACATATAACCAGCGAATTAGTGGGGTGATTGGTCCGAGAGTTGGTTTGGGGGTGAGAAGGCCAGTGATTTTCGGAACGGATTCGATCATGGGTTTAGGTTCGAAGTTTATCTTTGTGATCAGTTTAAGTATGAATGGTGTCGTAGTAAGTGGATAGATTGAGTCGGGGATTGCTTTTGAAATTGATAGGTGAGCTTGTTTAGTGGTTGATCGTGGAGTTGGTTTGGGTATTTGTTGAGGGAGCGTGTGGATTGATTCATTGGTGTGTAGGTCATCGAGTTCAAGGGCAGGTTGAGTTAGTTTGGGGTTGTGTCAATTTTGGTGATGGGTGTAGTTAGTTTAGGGGTGAATTCAGTGATAGGTTGGATTTTAGTGATATTTGTGATCGGGTCAAGGCAAAAGGTGATTTCATGCCTATTGGTGTGTGGAATGGGTTTGTTGGTTATGAGTGAGCGGTATGGATGTGCTCTGAGGGAGGTTCAATTCTACGGATCAAGCTAGCTGGGTGGAATGGGGCAGGAGTGAATGAGTGTATGGTATCGTATGTGAGTTGAGTTTGATCGAACAATGGATTGTAATGGGTGAGGTTATTCTACGTAGCATTGGGGTACTAGTTTCGGTCATAATGTGGGTTTGTGTATTGGTGGGGGTATAGATGTTGGTAAGAGTGTTGATCTTGGTCTATGTGTTGAGTTTGGCCGTATTGCTCGTATGGGTGGAAGTTTATTTGGTTTTGTTCTTGATTTAAGTTGATTCATTCGGGGCTTGGAGTTTTATTTAGTGTGTTTGTTTCGGTGTTGCTGGAGGGGGATCCATCAGGCGTTAGTGTGGAGAGATTAAGTTCTCCATTCTTTAGACGATGTTCTATGTGTGAGGCCCACTCGCGGAGGCTAGAGAAATCACAGTAGTCGCTTATAATGAGAGCACTCCGGAGTGGCTCCCGGGTATTGCTGATCACAATATCTATCGAGTCATTTTCTTTTATCTGAATTCCAGTTCGGCAACGGTTGGCGAACATCGTGAAGTCTTCATTGTCCTCTTATTTTGTGTTCATCAAGTCAACGAGACTGATTTCTTTATGAGTGAGGTATTGGTATTGGTCTAAGAATCTATAGGCTAAGTCTTTGAAGGTCTCGATTTCTGTTGGCATACCAATCAAGGGCTTCTCCTTCTAGGGAACGTTGGGCGTAATGGATGAGGAGCCCGTGATTAGTGCGAATTGGTTGACAGTTGTTGCAAAATAGGGCCAAGTGGTGTTTGGCTTCCCTATACCATTGTATTTGTTGAATTTTGGTGGTTTGAAGCCTGTGAGTACAGTGAAGTCAAGGTCTTGACAGAATTTATCGAATCCGAAATATCATTTTGGACACTCTCTGTTAGCCATATAATTGTCTAAAAATTGATGGAGGTAGTCCATATTCACGGTGGCATCCTGTTTAGGTGTCTCGGGAGAGGGTGGTCTTTGGTGGTGATCTCTAATCGAGGTGTAAAAGGTAGGTCTGTTAGGTGTTGGGGGAGTCGGAGGTGTAAGGGTCCTTCCTTCTTGTCTACGGTTTGGAGTAGCATGTCGTTCATCGGTCAGATTTCAGTCCATTGCGTCTCTGTATAGCTTGGCGAGGGATTGTTGTAGGGTGCCGACTTCTTCTCCTCCCTTCATCAGCTTATCGGTAGTGTAGTCCAAAATTTGACAGGCGGTGTATCTTTGCTCGCTATCCTCTCCATTGTCGCCACTGTGTTTTGTATTTTTGGGAGTGAAGGGGTATTTTTGCTTTCACTAACGGTATTAACCTGGGCACGACGCTGGGCTGTCCATGGGGATGGCTTAATGTTATACTCGAGATCGTTTTGGGAGCCCACACGGGTGGGTCAATAACATAAAAGTTTAATTTTTCGATGCCTGACATTTAAAGAAAGTTTTGTTTTTTGAAAAGTGGAGTATATAGTATGAGTGTGTGCAAAGAAAAAGAGAAAATAAAGTAAATAAAAACCAACTAATTAAACTGGGGCAACCTTAGCGAAAAGGGTCCCATCGCAATTGCCAGTTTGTTGGTACGCACTTTTTCTGAGTTCCTTTTGGTCCCCGAAATAAGTGGCCCAATTTGATCCACTTGGACTCTGGCTGAAGGCAATAGAATAATAAACTAGGAAGTATTGAATGCTGAAAGAAAAAGGTGATTATTAAATGAAGAATACCTAGGTTGATACAATCTCCAATTACAGATATTTATCGACGTTACAACACGTCATTGATCACGCGCGAGGATGCGGGTTGACTCCTTTACTGAACGTCGACTGACTGACTTCAGCAACTATGGGTTGCCTATGGTCTAACTAGTTTGGTTTCCTAATCTATCAAAGAAAAGGGGGTGGTGGCTCGCTATGCTAAGGAGGATCGGCCTCGTTCCCGGGTACCCTCCGTAAGCTCCCTTGGACAAATCGGGTGGCTAAGGTTGAGAAAACTGGAGAGGGTTAGGGACCTAATGGGCTCTAGGTTGAGAATTTTGGGCACGAGTTTCCTAAGGGATCCAAGGCTAAGCGCTTATTCTTCCTGTACTCCTTCGAGAGTTAGGACTAGCTAGCCAGTGCTAGCACTGACTACCTGGGGCTCTTAGAGAAGAGTCTACACTTCTAGAAGTTTGGAAGGCAACCCAACTGCTTTCTTTGAGAGCCTCAGAGAGAACCCCAAAATTTCTAAGAAGAAGAAACTCAAAGGAGAGGAGAGTAAAATAATGAATTCGTGTTGAATGGCTGTGGGGTAGGGCCCTTTTTATAGGTGTACGGGTAATTACGTGCCTAGGGGCCGATGCATAATTATCAGGTCAATTTTAAATCCACACCCTGTTCGAGGCATGTAATTGGATTCCGTGCCCTGTCCAGGACGCTTAGTGAGTGACCAGCTGACTGGCTTAGCTGGGGAGTTCTAATTTCAACTCACTTAGAATTAATTGCGCACCCTGTGGGGAGCACGTGATTAGGGAATATAGGCAGTCTTAAGGTTTTAGAAGCCCAGTCCAACTAGGGACCAATTACGCGCCTGTAGTGGGGTGTGTAATCAATTGTGCATTCTGGATTGGGCCCATAATCGAGGACTATAGGCAGTCTATGAAAGGGAAAGTTTGGTCCAAGTTGGACTAATTATGCGCCAGTGGTTGAGCTTGCAATCTGATTGCACAGCCTGCCCAAGATGCGTAATCAGGTCCTAAGGTAGTCCGCAGGAGGAGCAAACCTGGCCCAAATGGGACCAATTGTGTGCATGTATCCATGCGTGTAATCGAATTAAGAGCCCTAGTTCTAGCCCTTAATTCGAGATCTTCCCGGGCTGAGTCGGGTCCGAGTCTTAGAGCTATTATTTCAGCCTGGGATTTGGCCATATACTATTGTTTCAGTAAATGTTCCCGTATTTTAGGGTTTTAGGGCTCCCGGAGAGGGTGAGTCCCTTTTCTAGGGTCCTAGGCATGGCCAAGGGTTGACCAAACAGATTTGTATACTCCGAGAGGGGAAAAATGGGGTGTCTATAGATTCGCTCGAGCGAATTACAATTTCCTTGGGTGAATTACAATTCGCTCGAGCAAATTTATGCGATTTAGAATTTTTTTCAAAACTCATCTTCTCCAATTCGACCTTCTCAAAACCCCATTAAAACTTACTCCTCTTCTAAATTAGGAAGAACAAATTTCATGTAACAACACTACGATTTTTACCTCATTTAATCGCGCATGCAAAACGCGTGATGATTGATTCAAGCGATCAAGGTGCCAAACATGCACATCTTACGATGATTGAGATCAGACGACAATGATGTTGTGCATGCAGAGTTCCTCGATGATTAATGTCAAAAACACGTTCGATTGCAACATGTAGCGATTCCCATCATCTCAAATCACGCATGCAACGATCTACATTGATCGTATCGATTGGATTTTGTCGCGAAGCTTCGCGTTCGTTGGAGGGTTCGATCTCCTCTTTCTTCGATCTTAACAGCGTCGAGTTCGAAGTTCCTTTGCGATGTGAAACAAAGATTCAATTTCGGGTGGAGATCAACGGTTCGATTTCACAAAGAGGAGACAAAAAGGGGACAAAGTTCTTTCACTCGGTCTCTTTCTCTTCAAACAGAATTCACCCAGGTTTTTGTTTAATGCGTGTGAATTCTCTCTTATAGCTTAAGTGGTCAATTGTGTGTGAAGTTGCACACATTGGGTTGGTGTATTGGTTTTCAAAATAGGAACCAAAAGAGGTTCCATGTACTTAATAGGTTTTGACACTTAGACCTTGTGTTTACAGACCAAGTTCTTGACCATAGGTGCTCTCACAGAGCTTGGTAACAATTCACATGAATTAATGTACTAGCACACTATTCACACGTCCGAAATTAATCACATAATTAGTTTTAATTTCAAAGCATAGATTGCCTATGGTGTCAAGCACGCACACTTAGTTGACATGTTCGGGTTCAAAATTTTCAGGATTTTGCAGTTATTTATGAATCTTAAATCCAAGAGAGATTCCAGACTTCCTTCTCCTCTCATACTTCAAAACTATCTAGGATTTCTTTTAGTTGTTTAAGGATAATTTAGGAAATCTAATTTTACAAAGTATTTTATAAAACAGAGGTTAAATCGAGATAAATGACAAATCTAAGTGGTTCGACACCCTTGTACTTACCCTAGTACTTCCGAACTTGTGCACTTGCAAGGTCACACTTTAAGATGATTAAAAGCCAAACGCCGAGTATACTCAACTTTGAGGAATCACAAATGCTTACTGGAAAAGGGACCCTTGATGAGTTGATGGTGTGAGAAATGACGTGCCCGGTCTAACATGATTTGCGAAACCTTGTATCTTGACATTCACTTGTGTCACCCATACTTTGTTTGCGTATAATCCCCTTGTCTGGTCACGATATGCACCCACGGTTGCATAAACACCTCTTGATTGCTAGTAAAAGGCCTCTGAATCCTCTTTTATTTAACTTGCGTCGACAGATAAGATAGCCAAGCAGTTCATGTCAGCTCTCCGATTCACACTTGTTATTTCTTTAGGAAATGAGAGGGCACCTTGGAACGAGTGTTTACTTCTTTGACGCACTATTGCTCAACAAGAATGTGCTGAAGAGGGACATCTATAGACACCTCGTTTTCGCCACTTGGAGTATACAAAATGTCCATCAACCATTGACCTCGCTCATGATTTTTGGAAAGGCTAGCCCTCTCCAAAAATCTTAAAGCCCCCTTGCTTGGGGAATTATACATTGGTGCAGCAGCGTACAATTGAATTATGCGCTAGGATACTAGTGCACAGTTCGGACCAACGCATAATTTGACTATGCGCTGGAATCCCAACACATAATCAGTCCAATTTGGACTAGGTTTCTCTTCTTTAACCTTCTCGACTTTCTTGGTTATATGCTATGATCATAGTGCATAATTGATGGAAGTCCTACTTGGACTCTACCTTGGAGATCCATCCGATCACCCGGTCACTTGATCGAGGCAACCGATTTGCCGCCCAAGTAATGCGCTAGAATCATAGCGCATAATTCATTATGCGTTGTGTCCACAACGTATATTTCGGGTTATGCATTAGTTTACTAGCCCATAATTTGGAATTATGTGCTAGTTTCATAGCACATAATTGGCCAAATACTATAAATGGGGTCCTTGCCCTCTCCTTCACCACACTAGGCAATTCGATTTTTGCTTATTCCTTTTGGAAAACTCGAGGTTCACTCTGAGATTTAAAAAAAAAGAGTAAAGCTGCACTCTAAGTCTCTGGCTCTTAGAACTGTAGACTCTTCTCTAGAAATCTTAAGGGTAATCGAGCAAGATGGGGGTGCCCCACCTGCTCCGATCCTCGAAGGAGTATGAAAGGGAGAAAAGCTTAACCGTAGATTCAACCCCTAGGAAATCCCTGCTGAAATCTCTAGCCTAGATCCAATTAGGTCCCAAACATTTCTCAATATTTATAAAATTGCCATTACCTCAACTGATTTGCCCAAGGGAGCTAACGGAGGGTTCCTGAGACAGGGTTAATCCTCTTGAGCATAATGAGCCACAACCCCCTTTCTTAGTTAGACCCACCCAATTAGGAGTAGAAAACCAAAATAGTTAAACCTTAGGCAGCCATAGCTGCTAAAGTCGGCAGGCCAACATTTAGTATATGAGTCCAACCCACAAACCCCCGCTTATCCTCGCCATCAATCACTGACGTTCTATAGTGTCGATAAATTTGTAGACGGCTATCACATTTAGGTACATTTAAATTCGATTACAACTAACAGTTTCTGCAGGGGCAATTAAAAGTACCCTCTTTCTTTACTGCATTATTCCCTAAAAAAGAGAATACCAACACATTTGTTCATTGTATCGGACAAAGATTCCCACTTTACTTCAGAATTTTGGCGATCATTTAAGAAGCAATGAGAACTAAAATTAAGATGAGTACAACTTATCATCCCCAGACTGATGGACAGTCTGAATAGACAATTCAAATACTAGAAGACATGCTGAGAGCTTGTGTTCCAGAATTTCAAGGAAGTTGGGACCAATACATACCCTTGTGTGAGTTTGCCTACAACAACAATTATCAGAGTAGCATTAAAATGGAACTATACGAAGCCTTGTTTGGGAGACCTTGTCGATCTCCTCTATGCTGGAGTAAAGTCGATGAAAGGCAGAAGCTTGGCCTCGAGTTGGTCCAGATTACTATCATGAAAATTAAGTTAATATGATCCTGGTTAATAGCTGCACAGGATTGACAAAAGAGTTTTGCCAATAAGAAGAGGCGAATCTTAGAATTTGAAGTTAGAGAAAAAGATTTTATTAAAGTGTCCCTGACTAACGGAGTAATTCGGCTTGGTAAATGAGGAAAATTGAAGCCCTGTTATATTGAACCTTACCCGATAATCGAGAGGATTGGAAATGTGGCTTACCGACTGCTACTTCCTGAAGAAATGACACGTGTACATAACATCTTCCATATCTCTACATTGCGAAGATATATTCTTGATCCGAGTTAGTTGTTTCCGGAAGAAGTCGTTGAACTATGAGAAGACATAACCTACACAGAAAGACCTGTGCAAATTCTAGATCAAAAGGAACAATAGTTGTGTTCTAAAATAATTTCCCTTGTAAAAGTACTTTGGAGAAACCAAGATGTTGAAAGTTCTACCTGAGAGTTAGAATCTAAAATGTGAACAAACTACCCACATCTATTTGAAGGCACTAGCGTTACCTAAAAATCTTAATATGAATATAACTTTGATTGCTTAATCAATTTTGATGCTTGATATTGTCACGGTAATTCAGAAATGATCTGACTGTTTGGTAACTACTTGATTTAAATAAAATTATTTGACTTCTTGATATTACTTGGCATTGTTTTGACTGATTAATGTAGATTGAATTTCTTGAATTCGTGACGTGGAAATTTTTTATATTGATCGTATTACTTGGCACCATTTTGACTGATTAATATCGTCTTCATTATTCAGTCGCATTGCTTGTCTGATATAGATTGCTTCTCTGGATATGACATGATTTTGATATTAATTCTGTTTGTATTGATATAGCTTCTAATTGATTGATATAGTTAGATTATTTGATGTCACCATAACGGTGTCTGATAGACTCCTTGCCTTACCTTGTCCTATTACCTTGCAAGTGCACAAAGGAATTATAGCACATGTGTAGGTCTCGATCCACAGGGAAGGTGTTTCATAAAAATCCTTCTAAATGCCTTTAAAGAATAAATAATTTGTTTTTTAATACTAAATTACAGAGATTAAACGAAAACTATTAAAATGAATAAGCTTGGTTTCCCAATCGCAGACTCATAATCCTTATTAACTATCTCATATTTCTCTGAATTCTTGTAATTATATTAAGGCGACAATGAGAACATAAGAAGAATAAAAGATTGGTCTAAGGCACAACGGCAATATAAACTTCTCTAGCATTAAAATCATTAATGAAACTAACTAAGGCAACAATGGCAACAACGTCGGGTGATTGAAGTCGAGTGATTTCAATCCTAGGCAACAACGTCAACAAAGAGAGTAATTATAGAAATCATGAGAATCTTTTAAAACTCATAGACAAGTTTAAAACTTATATTTACTAACCAATTTCAATAAATATATTCAAAAAAATAAACAAAATGCTTAATTATTCATACTAATCTTTGATATACTAGGTCTCTTTTGGGTCTTGGAAAGTGGCCCAAATTTGTCACTGTGAACTCTGTCTGTAAAGGTGGGTGATAATTAATAGTAATGCAATAATTAGAAGGGGTACTTTTAAATGAACCTACAAAAATTGTTAGTTGCAACCAAATTCAAATGTACATATTGTGATCACCATTTACAGATTTATCGATGCTATAGATCATCATTGATCAATCGTGAGGATAAGCGAGGGTTTGTAGGTTGGATTCCTATACTAAATGCTAGCCTGCCGACTTTAGGTGCTATGGTTGCCTAAAGTTTAAATAGTTTGGGTTCCTATCTTAATTGGTCTAATCTGAAGAAGGGGATATTGGCCCAATATGTTTAGGTGGAATGGCCCCCGTTCCCTGGTTGGCTCCCTTGGGCAATCAGGTTTAGGGGTTATGGAAGTTTTTGAAAATATGGAGAAGGGTTAGGAACCTAATTGGCACTAAGTTGAGAATTTCAGTAGGGGTTTCCTAGGGGTTGGAACTAAGGTTAAGCTATTCTCCCTTTCATACTACCTCAAGAATCGAAGTAATTGGGTCACCCCCACTGTGCTTGATTACCCTTAAGATTTCTAGAGAAGTGTTTACAATTCTAAGAACCAGAAACTTAAAGTGCAACTCTACTCCATTTTTCGAAATCTCAGAGCGAACCTCGAGTTTTTCAAAAGGAAAAAGCAAAGAATAATTGGCATTTTGAAGGGGAGGGCAAGGGCCCTATTGATCATTCATATATTTCACCATTTTGATACCCTTAACTGAGTGATGCTAGACCCCAGTTTGCTACTAATGAGATGTTCATGTGTAGATATATAGATCAGTGAACAAAAAAGATCAAAAATGTTAATACACGCTAAAATACACTTTAAAATCAGTAGAAAGAAGATCACAAGAAAATACGATTCAAATCATAGTCGAACAGCCATCTGTTTGAACCAAAAGAAGATTTACAATTCAAATCGTAAAGAGCCGAATCCAGAATAGAAGAAAATTGTATTTAATGATTCTATAGAAGAAAGCTCACATACGGGAGAGATCGAGACAAAGAACGAGCGATCAAGCAAGAGAAATTGTACTGAAGAACAAAGCAAAATCGTAACTTCGATTTTGTATAATGAAGCTCATGCACAGCTAAAGATCACGTGAGAGTTGCACCACCATGCACAGAATCAAAGAACTCTTAATTTAGAAGTCTTGCACTCTATGGATTTGAGAAGATTGGCAAAAATTTCAAAGATCTTTGCTGTCGGAAATTAGGAGAAAAAGATATGCACACATCTACTATCCAAAGCAAGGAGGATTAGGATTAAGAAGTTTAGAATGTTAGGAAATGTTAGGTTTAGAAATCTACTTTGTTTAGAGTTCGAGAATAGTGTAAACCGACCTCTTATGGATCTATAAATAAGAGAGTCCGACACCTAGAATAAGCATCCACGGTCTCTCAGCCGCAATTGACAACACCTGAAGATCAAAAGTAGAGTAGTGTATCCAAGGCTTCTCAAGATCAATTGACGACTGAGATTGAGAGTTGGAAAATCAACCTTAGGATAGATTTATTTTGCTTTCTAGTTTTGAGTATCTGAAGTTTCTCAAGAGCAATTGACGACTGATCTTGAGGAACAGAAGGTCAATTTATTTGCTTTCTAGTTTAGATTTATTTTTATGCATTTTTCCTTCTTTGTAAACATCCAAATTTTCTTGATTTTAATTGACGCCTAAAATTGGGAATTGGAGGAAATTATTGTAATGGTTTTTATTTTTATAAATATCTACAGAATTCTTGGTTTTAATTGATGCCTAAAATTGGGAATTGGAGACAAATTGATGACTAGAATATGGAGGGACAAGGAATTAAATTTATTTTCTGTAATTTATTTTCTGCACCTTAGTTTAGAATCACCATTTTTTATTCTTTTAAAGGCAAATAGAAAAAATTTTAGAACAGACTTCCTCATGGGAACGATCCTATACTAGTGCTGCAATTTCCATTGTGCGCTTGCAATAGGTTAAGACAAAGCGCAACTTTAAGAGTTGTCAAGTTTTTTGCGCCACTGCAAGGGAAGCAATATCTAAAAGCCAATATTTGTCTTTCAATTTTTATTTTCTTTGATCACTTTTTAATCTTTTGCAGGTTTTATTTGGAGAAGCGGATCAATGTTTTGAAACTTCTTCTAACAAAGGAAGCTAGAGGCCCAGATTTGTCTTCTCTCCCTGCCTTCTAAAATAAAAAATCAAATAAAATCAAAATGTAAAATATATATAAATATAAAATATTTTTTTTGGTGTATGTATCATACTTGATCTCAGGATTCAGAACTTTTTGAGTGTGATCCATAAATTGAGAGAATTCTCTTGCGGAACTTAGCCTCTAGTTGAACATCCGAATGAGAACTTCTAACAATGGCTGAAGACTGCTCGATATAGGAGCATTACCCCCCCCCCCAATCATCTTGATCGTGCCCTCCTGTATAGTTTTATCGGAGGTGGCAGCTGGTCAAAATTTCGAGATCAAGTTTAACAGCTACAAGCCCTACCTACCTTTCATGGGATTGATCGAGAAGATCCCTATGAACACCTGAGGGATTTCATAGAACTCTGCACTATATTACAACTTTTAGCACTTAATGATGAGGCTGTTAAATTATGGTTGTTTCCCTTCTCTCTTAAGGACATGGCGAAAGTGTGGCTTACTTCACTAGGAGTATTACCTCTTGGGAGGGGCTACAGGCTAAATTTTTGGCCGAGTACTTCCCAATTGGTAAAACCAATCAAGTTCGCCAAGCAAATCAAGGCTTCAGGCAATTGCCTGGGGAATTATTTCATGAGAGCTGAGAACACATGAAGGACTTATTGAGAAAATGTCCTCATCATGAAGTGCTAAATTGGTCAATTGGCCAGAGTTTCAATCAAGGGTTGACTGAGACTAACCAGTCTATGGTTGATGCCGTGAATAGAGGGGCCTTCATGGCCCAAAATGGACAGCAGTCTTGGAATTTGTTTAAGAAAGTGGCTGATAATTCAAAGCAGAAATAGGACTTGCTCATGTCTGATCCTAATGTGATTCACCATACTAGGTGCAGCCATAGTATGGGCCACTAAGCAACGGACCCGATGCTACGGTTGTCTAGATCCTTCGGGATTTACAACAACAGTTGCATTAGCATTCTAGAGACTTATCTCAGCGTGCTCAGTTCTCTCAAGTACTACACTCACATACTCAGTCCATCATGAAGTTGGAGGACCAAATTGTTCAATTAGCTTCACAGATGACGAAGAGAGAAAGTGGCCACTTACCAGCGCAACCAGTTAGCAACCCAAGAGGACAAGCATTTATGGGAGAGACATCTGCTCCTACTAATCCAAATTGAGTTCCTCAAGGACCCGTCGAGCTACTGACTCATCCGTAGAAAAATCCTGTAAAATATGTGCATTAATTCTTTTATTTTAGTTAGGAAATTTTTAGAAAGTATATTACAATTCAAATCGTAGTAAAACACGATCAATCGTAATGTATTCTCGAATGTATACTACTATGTTATAAGCGGTCGTATGGATTTACGAATGCTCGTAACCTTTCTTTCTTGTGTATATTATAACTAACGGACAAATCGTAGTGAGTACGATTTGAATCATTTAAGAGTCTATTCCATCGGAGAATTGTGTACTTAGAATCGTAAATTACAATTCTAGGGAATAGGCAAGTGTGGTGACCGGTCCTTTCAGTTACCTTAGGAGTTGGACCCATTTATTCATAGAGGAAAGGGCCACGCATCACATTCATGACCGCCGACTGCCTCCTACCCAAGCTCAAATGCCTACACCTCGGAATTTATTTTGAAGTGACGTTCCAAACCCTAGCCTTTTTCCCTATAATGCTACGTCCCATCACAAACCTTCCCATTCCAAATGCATCTTCTTCCTCCATATCTAACCCTATCCCCATGGTGGAAGAACTAGACCATGACAAGCTTAGTAGAAGATTTGATCGAATCCTTGAGAAGCAAAGGGCCGAACTTCTGACATAATAAAGAAATTAGAAAAGTTGAAGTGCCATCGACCCATCCTAGACGCTTAATCATCTACCGAAACCCCCTTCAACTTAAACCCAAGCCACAATTGACACCTTTTCCTGAGACCTCACCCTCTTCCCCTTCTTAATAATCTCACCATCAAATCTCCCTTGAGTGCGAGTTCCTCTACAAGGATGATGGGCTGGAAATTCCTCCCATCTCCTCCATGTTTTCGCCTAAGTGCATTGCATTCTCTTCAAAGAGTCTTGCAGTTAGGAATATTTGGAAGACAAGGGGTGTGACTCCAGAAAGAGGGAGGACTTTGATGAAGCAAAAGCTTGAAGACCCTGAAGCTAATCTCGATCACAAACTTTAGCGCCTCGGTGGTCGCTGCCGGTTTCATGTCAGCCCGTATCTAGATTTTTTGTGCTGGCCTAGATTTCCTTACCACAAAATCCATGCCATTGAATCATAGGACACAATCCGAGTTTCAAGTTTTCCTTGTGACAACTCGATCTTCCCCTAGATTGATAATTGGAAAGATCCGGCCATCAAGCATGAGGTAAGTTTATGCAATTGCGGAAGCAAAGCGGTAAAAATATGGCATTATAACAATAACATTTCCATCATTCTACAACATAACAAAGCTATACGGACCATCGGTGATGGCTGACTATCACCTAAACAGTGGTTTAGAATTATGCATAATTACACAAAAGACTTAATCCAAAAATTGTACCCAGTATTAACAGTATGGCTGTCCACTCTCTAACAAAATCTAACAGGGCTGATCAAGGGAAGAATTCCTTGGGTTGTTCTTCCTTCTTTGCTGCATTATAGCCATAATCCTCTTCTTGTTTTGGATCCTTTTCTAGGTCAACACCTGCTGTTGTGATGTATAGTCGAGGGATGAGCTACAATCCAAGCTCAGTAGGGAGAAAATAGTGCTAAATCATAACTTATTATTCTACTTCATGGTGTTGTTGCATAAGTAAAAATAGTTCGAATTAATATTATATCAAATACATCAAAAAGACAATGAACTAACCCATGAATCTCCTAATATCTTATGTCATGATGCGGATGATATGCAGAACGAGCACATAGCAAAGCAAGGAATCCAAAAGGGAACCAAAGCATGTATTTGTGAAAACAAGAGTATGAGAAATAAAAGTACATGTGTCAAAGAATTAAAACATATCGGATCATGCCATATCTTCGAAATTCAGAAACATTAGTGAAAGTATCCCGTAGTGGGAACAGAGCATCCCATAGCGGGAACAGGTTCATAAACCTCGAGGACTTCACCCCTCTCTTGGAACTCCACTCCACTTACAACTAATGTGACCTCATAATATCGAGTACAACTCTCATGGAAAAGCATCCCGTAGAGGGAACTGAGCATATAACACATACCACATATCAAATTTCGAGAATTTGAACTGAACGACTGATATGCATCAATATGCCAAAGTTCTAATCCTATGATCATGTTCAAAAGTAAAATCTTAATCATTTACCGAGTTTCAATGTACATATATATATATATATATATATATATATATATATATATATATATCACAATACTGAAAACATAAAAGCATTTAATAATTGCATCATTAGCCATAATTCGAGAAATCATATAATCGAGCCTCAAGATTTTCCCTACCTTAATATCAAAGTCGTGTGAAATAAATAGCGTAAGATCTTATCTATAGTCTCCTGCATTTATCCTAGATCAAAATGTTCATATACTATGTGGTAGTGATAAAACCTTGCATGACACAGGGTCCTCTTGGCTTAAACAGACCAAAACTGTACCCCTTCAAGAACAGAGGACCTCGTTATAGTAAGCTCACAGGGTCGCTATAGCGAGCCCTTCAGAATTTAGCTCGCTACAGCGAGCATCCCAGGTCGCTACAGCGAGCTCATGTGGCACCCTTCAGCTCGCTACAATGAGTTTCCACAGAGCCAATTTGGCCTGTAATTTGAAGTAGCACTCGCTGTAATGAGGGGTTCAGAATGGACTTGACTACAGCGAGCTCCAAAGCTCGCTACAGCGAGCCTGACAGAACTCGAAAACCCCAGGCTTCTTCTCAGTCCGAAATCTTAAATCCCTTGATGAGTTTTCATTCTAAGCATCTAGTCTAACATAATTTCATACAATAAGGTGAAATCTTGGATTTCTACCTCAGAATATTACGCATGCAACATCTGAAAACATCGAAATAGGAGCAAATTGGCAACTATGCCTTTCACGCGTCCGACCTTCAGAGTTTTTCTTGTATGAATTTCAGAACCAAAATAATTTAACTCTAAACTTATTTAATCGAGTTTTACAGAATCAGTTTAAGGTCTATACCTTCGTTAATTCTTCGCATGCGAGGTCTCCGTCTTCGGCGATAAAATTTATCGACGTTAATGCATTCTATCATTCGATTTCTCGATCGTAAAGATTTGTGATCGAAGCAGAAATCCAACGGTTGGTTTTCAAAATGGTGAGGAGTGATGGTTTCCTTTCCTTCAAAGGGCCGGTGCAATGTGCGTGGGAAGGTTTAACATACAAATGGTACTAATTCTGTGTGCAGCCTGCACATCGAGCATGGTGTACTAGTCTTGATTAAGGGAATAAAAATAAAAGAATACCAGTCAAGGTCTAAGGCACTTGACAGGTTTTGATACTAAGACCATACGTCCACATCCCAAGTGCTTTACCCATGGTGCCCTCACGGAGTCTGTGCACTAATTTCATAGTCCAATACACATGTCCTATTGTGAAGGCACACATTTCAACCCGTTAAATAAAGTAACTGGTTCCAAAGTCTATTGTGTAAACCACTTCCAGTCTCGAGTACGAGTACTTACCCGGTGTATTCGGGTTCGCGAATTTGTAGGGTGTTACATCCTCCCCCCCTTAAAGGAATTTTCGTCCTCAAAAATTGACGACGGTATTGGGGACGGAAGACATATCATCGAGCCATTCTCTTACTGATGATCTACCTCATGTATGTAAAATCTATAAGAATTTCAGCGCGAGGATGTGTTTTCGGAGATTCATACTAAACCGCGTAACGCATTTGTTACGTAAGTGAGGATAGAGCAGTTTCTCGAAAAATATCAGTAAGGTTGACGGCTAATGAATGATGGTGCATCTTAGAAATTTTATCATGACAACAAAGTTTACAATTATTACGGCATGGTTCTCATTTTCTAATAGATAATGTCGTCAAAATGAAAGTTCAGTCCATAGACTGGTAGCACTAGACACTAATGAGAACATTCGAAGGCCATCATGATTCTACTGTGTCATTCACATCCACAACCTACGAGCATGAATAAAGTAAACATGTGCAATCCATTCATGAATAAAGTAACCATGTTAACCCATGAATAAAGTAAACATACTAATCCATTCATATCCCCATCCTCATCACAATTAGAATTAAGTAGTTATACATGCTAGTTAACCATTGTTTCAATGACATAACCCAAAAGAAAATCATTTTTCCAACATCAAGAGACAAAATTTAAAGTGTTATATTTACAGTCATCCAACATAATTAATGAACACCCAAAAGACAGCTATATACCGAACATCAATGATCCGCAGGCTCATCTGGTTGCTCTGCTGGTTGTCCCTCAGTACGCCCTGCTCCAGAGCCCGATGCACTCCTTGTATAGTCTGAGGTATATTCTCTTGTATGAGCTACAAATGGAGGGTAGCTGGTAGGGTATGCCTTTTCTATCAAATGTAAGAGGATGTCCTCATGGAAATCTAGGTGTCGGTGCAGCGTGTAGTTCTATTGGTGCAGCACATCCATTTGCCGGTTGAACTCTGAGAGTGCGAGGATCACCAGGTGGGGCATGTGACTGTTGGGGCTGAGCTGACACTTGTTGTGGCGGAGGCATTTGAGGTGCAGCCCCAGGTGCGGGTTGTTTTGGGTCTCCTTACTAAACACCCCCAGCCAACCTTTGAAGTTTTTGGTTCTGAATACTGCGTTGACACCTTTTATAGTTCATGTGCCACATGTTCTTGGAAATTTTTTGATATTATCAGATCGCACTTCCTCACCGGCCGGTTTTTCATACGGGTTGTCGTTCTTAGTGTCATCATGTCCCTCTAAAAGGCATGAGATAAGTCGGGCATACAAAATAGAGTGTAAGGGTTTGGGCGTGGTGCTCAACATCTGCTTGTGGGCGTAAGTAATGCCTTCCCAAACAAGTTGTGGTGTGCTAAACCACCGGTTCTCATGCACGGTAAAAAGGGCTTGCAAAGGTTCTTCTAGTCTTTCCTGGTCTTGACGGAGGGGATAGAGGTTGTTTCTAAACACATCATCTAATGCCCAAACTCAGCTGGCAGCTGGGTTCTCCTAACAGATTGGCCGAAACCTTGCTCACCACCAGTCATCTTAACGATGAGGCGATGGAAAGGTATCTCCTTGGGGCGCGGTGGTAGGAGACCCTAGTTTTTCACGAAATGTGGGTGACATTGCATAGCCTTGGCAATGTTGCAGACGTCTAAATGAAATGTCCGACCATCAATAACAGTGGTCATTAGTCTGCCACCAACCTCTATTTTTAAATTTTGAAAGAACAATCTCACCAGGCGAGGGTAAACGTGTGTGTGGAATGGTGTGAGCAACATCTCCAATTTCTCTCATCTAATATAGTCTATTGACCACGAAGTCATATCGTTGTCGATAAATACTTTTGGCTCAAAAGACCACTTAGGCTCAAATGCCTTCTCATTCCACCACGTGACGGGTTGTTCCCGAATCGGTGGGGGCTCGGAAATGGGTGGGACGTCTAAGGTCGATATGGTTTTGCCCTATGATTGTTTGGAAAACTTTTCCCTAACGGCAGGGAGTTTAGTCGCTGGTTTCTTCTTAGAAGCCATTAAAATAGTAATTGACTTTAAATGAGAAGAAATTTGATGTTTACCATGGCGTGGAGACCAAATCGGGAAACCCTAGTAGAGGGAGGCGCATGCACGATGATTCGTGAGCCTCATTGGATGAAACGTGAAGAATCGTTTCTTTTTATAAGGGAGATTCATTCTATTCTTCACGGGAGAGGAGGAAAAAAGGATGGTCTAAGGTTTTGAAATCTTGAAAGTGACAGAAATTGGGGGTTTTGGCCCCCTTTTAAAAAACCCAACACCCGATGGTCACTACAACGAGGGTTAGTGGTCGCTGTAGCGAGCTTGGATTTCTAAAGCTGTCGCTACAGCAAGGCTGTAGAACTGTCGCTACAGCAAACCTGAAATTTGCTGTAGCGAGCTGCACTAAATTTCTATGCCTTATTTGTGTGTGTTTGGGTGGTTATTCTCTTGATTTTTTCACCATCTGTCTACTTGCCTTTACTCTCAGCTTGGGTTTTTCTACTATCGCCCTTTTACATCAGTATCGTAGATGCATAGTCAAAATTTAAATCTCACAGCTATACAAGTGTGGACATTGGTTAGGCATACATGAAATTATGTTCAATTTTAGCACATCTTGGCCTAACTATACTTTGTAAAGTAACTGACCTTAAGTAAACAGATGAGGGTATTGCTAATGGACTTCTGCTTCATGTTTTCAGGTGCCTGCGATGGTTGAATGATTTCGCCATCGTACCAACACCAGTGGAATTCACTTGGTCCTTAGGATTTGTTCCTTACGATCCAAGATTTGCATCGATTCTTCGGTCAGAGTCAGATCGTCTTAGATCTCTATCGACTGATAGTCAAATATGTGCATTGAATCCTTCATGTACTTCCGTAGCATTGAAACATAGAACATGTTGTGTACACTTGACAATTGCGAAGGTAGAGATATCCTATATGCCACTTCGCCGACCCGACCCAAACTTTCAAAGGGTCCAACGCAGTGTGGACAGAGCTTTCCACGCATCCAAAGTGCATAACGCCCTTAGTTGGAAATTTTTTGATGAATACATGGTCCCCATTCTTAAAAGAATACAAACATTAGAATTGTGTGCACTTAATTGGAATTGATTTGTATAAACAATTCAAATCAAGTTTACCTGAAACTCGACGTTTGTTCTTTTGAGATCAGCATAGCTTTTCTGTCGGCTTTGAGCGACTTTCAATCTTTCATGAATAACTCTGATGGTCTCATTTGTGCTCTCAATAAGTTTTAGGCCTAACAGTACTCGTTCTCCAACCTCTTCCCAATTGATCGGAGATTTACATCGGTGACCATAAGTGCTTCAAATGAGGCCATTCTGATGCTCACTTGGTAACTGTTGTTATACGCAAATTCGATCAAGGGTAAATTTTTATCCCATGATCCTTGGAAATCTATCATACAAGCCCTGAGCATATCTTCAATCACCTAATTCACTCTCGGTTTGTCTGTCGGTCTGGGGGTGAAATGTTGAGCTGAATTCCAACTTTCAACCCATTCCTTCTTGGAAACATTATTAGAACTGTGAGGTATACAGAGGACCCCTGTTTGACACAATACTCGCAGGTATACTGTGTAATCTGACAATCTCTTTCAGGTATAATTCTGCAAGTTTGCTGGCTGTAGGGCAAAAATTGAGCAGAGTTGGATAATCGGTCGACGATTACCAAAATGACGTTGTACCCTTTCTGTGTTCTTGACAGTCCAAGTATAAAATCATTGGAAATATTCTCCCATTTCCATTTGGGGATTGGAAACGACTGTAGTAGACCAATAGGGTTTCGATGCTCGACTTTGACATGTTGACAAACCAAACATTTTGCAACATATTCTGCGATTTCCTTCTTTAATCCTCTCCACCAACAACTCTTCTTGAGGTCTTGGTACATTTTAGTGCTCCCAGGGTGGATAGCATACATAGATTTGTGAGCTTCATCTAAAATTTCATGTTGTAGTTCACTGTCAGCAGGTATGCATAATCGGCCTCTGAATACTAAAGATCCGTCCTCTTTGATAGAGTAGTCAATCCATTTGCCATCAACTTCTTCTTCTCTGATGGTCACCAGTTCTTCATCAGTCAACTGTTGCTAGCGGATTCTATCAAAGAGTGTTGACCAAATAGTAAGGTTGGCCATTAAAGCCCCAGATTCCCTTACCTCAAATGTTGTATCAACCAAGGCTAAATCCTCAAGTAGATGCCATATACGGATTCTTGTGATGAGGTGTGATAACAAGGCAGATGATTTTTGGCTCAGTGCGTCTGCTACCACATTGGCCTTTCCTGGATGGTATTGAATAGCACAATCGTAATCCTTAAGGAATTCCAACCATCTCCTCTACCTCAGATTCAGGTCTTTTTGGGTGAACAGATACTTGAGACTTTTATGATCATTGAATATTTCAAAGGTTTCACTATAGGGATAGTGCCTCCATATATTCAAAGCAAAGATTATAGCTGGCATTTCAAGGTCTTGTGTGGGGTAGTTCTTTTCATGGTCTTTCAACTGACGTGAACCATAGGCAATGACTTTATCATTCTAATTCAGCACACATCCTAGCCCACTGTGTGACGCATTGTTGAACACTACGAAACTCCCACTACCTGATGGTAGAGTGAGTACTGGCATGGAGGTTAACCTTCTCTTGAGCTCCTGAAAGCTCTGTTCACATGACTCAGTCCACTCAAATTTTGCATTCTTCCTAGTGAGTTGCGTGAGTGGTCCAGAAATTTTGGAGAATCCTTCAACGAATCTCCTGTAGTAACCAACTAAGCTCAGAAAGCTATGAATTTTCGTTATAGTTCTGGGTTGCTCCCATTTAACTATGACCTCTATTTTGGTTGGGTCCACTTTTATACCCGCTTCTAAGATGACATAATCCAGAAAACTCCCTTGCTCCAGCCAAAATTCACACTTGCTTAGCTTGGCATATAATTTGTTTGTAGAGCTACTCACAAATATTGTTCATGTTCTTCCTTCGTCTTTGAATAGATAAGGATATCATTCATGAAGACAACTATGAACTGATCAAGATGAGGCTTGAAAACTCTGTTCATGAAGTCCATAAAAGATGCTGGTGCATTTATCAGCCCAAATGGCATCACTAGGAACTCATAATGGCCATATCTCGTGCAGAAGACTGTTTTCAGAATATCTTCAGCTTTCACCTTCAGCTGATGGTTACCAGGCCTCAAATCTATTTTGGAGAAGAATGTTGCCCCTTGCAACTGATTGAAGAGATCATCAATCCTTGGGAGCGGATGGCTTGATCTTTATATTGTTCAAATTAAGCCTTAACCTATTGCAACCGCACAACGGAAATTATAATGCTAGTATAGGATCGTTCCCATGAGGAAGTGATTTATCTCTGTATTTTGCCTTTCTGAAAACTTATATTTATCTTTTAAGATCCTAAACTACATGAGAAATATGAATAAAGGAATAGTTTTTAAACTAAAGTGCATAAAATAAATCCTACTCTTCAAAGTTCTGGATTCTGGTTGTTAATTAGTTTCCTTCTGTTCTCATATATTTATGAAATTAAAATTCCGTTACACTATATATCAAGTCTCCTAGCATTGGTCGTCAATCAAAACTAGAATCCTATCAATACAGATTTAATCTAATCAACAATCTCCTAAAATGTGGGTGTCAATCAAATTCAAGAAAATTGAAGATGGAAAAGTAAAAACCGTTACACTAATCTGCAAATCTCAATCTGAGTCGTCAATTCAAATAAAAACTTGGAGATGTTTACTAATGAGTAGTAAAAAATGCCACTTTTTACTCTTTTATACCTGGCTTTTGGTAGGACCTAGAGTATTTAATAATTGCTTTTAAGTGTGTTTTGCAATCAGGGATGAAATAAGGCATAGTGCAGAAATCTAATTAATAAGTACCACAAAGATTAGAAATAGAGTCATTCATTGGGGTTGAAACAGGTGAAGCCCATGATCTGAAAGAGAGCTGCTGTTGTTGGAGTAAATAGCAGAACAAAGAACCCAAGCCCTAGCACTTTCAAGTTCCAAACCGTCAAGAATAAAAGAGCTTTAGGTTGGTGCACATTGCGAAAAATAGTTTCAACATGGGCACATTAATGCAACCATGTGATTTACCATCTCCAGCTGATGTACCCATGAAAGCATGCATTGATTCAAGCAGCTGCAATGAACCTGAGTTGTGTACCTGTCAACCACTTACCTGAAGTAGCAAGATAGCATTTGAGCAGATCTGAAGCTAATAGCATTGAAGAATGCAATTGTCGAATGGATGATAAAGTAGAAGTGTGCATCTATGGAGTGTTGAAGCTGAGTTATACACAATTCGAGCAGTTCAGCTTACCACTCCAACCTGTCGATCTACTCCAAACCTTCATGCATTGAACGTATCGAATGGAGCTATTACAACCTATCGAGTTTTTCTTTGCAGAGCTATCAAACCTATCGAGTAGTCCTTAAAGGCAGCAATGATGAACCTATCGAATGGTTCATGTGGTTGCAACTCATCCTATCAATTTGAACTTCGGCTCCTGTCGAGTTCTGTTGTACTTAAAGCCTTCAACCTATCAAATGCTACAAAGCTGTAGCCTTCAACCAGCATTGCACCTATCGAAGGCTCCATTAATTGAACCTCTCAAAGAGCAGCAGGCCATCCTCTCAACCTGTCGAATGCTTTAGGAACTCAGCAGCTTGAACCTATCGAATGGTTCACTTCTGCAATCTACCAACCACTACCTTTAACCTATCGAATGCTTAAAGAATGCAGCAGCAATCCAACCTATTGAATGGATATTGCCTTTTGCAATCTAACCTATCGAGTTCTTCAAGGTTGCAGTGAACCTATCGACTAGTTTTTCAGCAAACCATTATCCTATCGAATGTTGAAACTGTACCTATCGAATGCTCCATTTATTAAACTTGCTGCAGCACCTATTGACTGAGCAACTTATATTTTTGCAGCAGCTGCATCAGCAAGTATCAATGGCCGGTAGGGGCATTTTTGAGAGCTACAAGAATACATTAGCTGGGCACAAAACTCGGCACATGGGATAACAGTCCACATGTAATTTTCCTTGGCCGAAATGAAGACACCTCAGCTGTGCATAACAAAACTGAGTCCTCTGCTCTCTGATTGGCTGCAACTCAATGCACATGGATCACTGCATACCTATAAATACCCATCTATTTTACTGTTTTTCTTCAGCAAGGAAAGTAGGAACAAAGGAATAGTCTGGGTTCTCCTTAGCTCATTTAGGTTTAACTTTAGGTTTTATTTTTCCTTTTCTCTTCCCCCTTCTCACCCTAATTCAGCTTGTTGGATTAGATCTAGGTAGCAGCTCGGATCTGTTTTGTAATTGTAATTTTGGCATGAAGAACTGTGGATCGATGCACAGACTACAGATCTGGGAACAATGTTATTATAAGTTCTTTTTTATTAAAGAAATAAATTGTTGATTTTAAAGCTTAATTAAATCTAAAGATCTTGTGATCCCATTAGATTCTCAATCAAATTTTTGCACTCGGCACAAGCTCAGGCCTTTTCCGATAAATCTCTTGATGACCATCTGATTTCCCTGGGTTTGATGTGCCTGTGGGTACCTGTGCCTATGGCCTTACATCCACAACATCTGTAGTGATTATCTTGTTCTGATTGAAGCCATCGCAATGAAGGGAATCTATTGAATGATCTGTGACCATTTAAGTGGACAGATCATAGCCTTAAGATCAATCCAAACCACCAGTCTAAATCAAATTCTTATACCTTGCATTTGTGCTTGTAGCCAAATGAAGGATTGCTGCAAATCCCCAGCTCTTGATCTATTTTGCAATGAAAACTAGGCCCTAGCTGTCTATTTCTCCCCATTTTATATTTTATTTTACCATCCATCTTCCTCAATCTTTTAGATTTAGTTTTTTTATTTCAGTTTTATAAATTAGATCTAGTGACACCCAAAAATCTCACTTTCTTCTTCGAATTGCTAGATCTATAATCAGATCTAGAGGTCTACTATACACCTTCTAGGTTTAGATCACTACTCCCTGTGGGACAAACTCTTACTTCTTAAAACTTGCTACAAAGGACCCTTTATCTTGCAGGTCTAGGATATTTTAGATGTGCTGAATCCATCCTCTGTTTTACTTTAATTTTATTTTCTTTCTTTTACTGCAGTAGAATTTCTTATTGCTCTAAGTTTTATGCCTTCAAGATGTTTGAATAAATGCTGGTGTCACTTCTTGCATTTTTGCATAAATAAAGCGATGCTTTGAATTTTTTTTTTTTTTGTCAATATGCTGCGGTTTTACATTTTCTGAGATCCGGAGCAAATTTGTCACACGAGGAGCAAATGGATTGCAGCAGGAGCAAATCTGCTTGAGTTTGCATCCCCTTCTCCTTTGCTTTCATTTTCTAGTTTCAAATTCTTTAAAACCAGTAGTTCTGCTGCATTTAATGTTTGTTTTGATTATAATTTATGCTATTTTTTTTAGGCATGCTGATTTTTTTTACAAAACCAAATATAAAAAATAGAAGAAAATAAAAATACAAATTAAAATTTCTTATTATTTTTCAGCAGTAGTAAATAAGGGCTCTTGCTGAGCCCGGGCTGATCCAAAACAAAAAATAATAATAATAAAATATAGAAAATTATAAAAACATAAAAATATCTTTAGATGGGCTATTTTTCTTTATTTTTATTCAATTTTTCCATCTAGACCTGTTGAGATCATGGTTTTTCAATTTAAGGAATCATGTAGGATAATGAGCAGTGGATCATATGCTGTTTTGAATATTCAATGGAACCACTGATTTTATTTTCCTTCGAGATTTCTTCACCATTAAATGGATCTCAGCTGTATGAATCCTATTTTTAATATGTGCTCCTATGCTTCATTATTTAGAATTTTTTTTTTTATTCATACACATCATCAACAAAGGGGTCAGTCTTATGAATCTTGCTTTTCACTACATGTTAGTATTGCTGATCATTTTAAAAATCACTTAGATTCATAAGTATCTGATTGGCTCAGGCTTTTGGGGTTTTCTTTGGGCTTAGGGGATTTATGATTTGGTATTAGGATTTTTTGTTTTAGGAATTTTAGTTTAAAATTCTGTTTTTAGATCTCTGATTTTTCTTTCTTAGGTTAATGTGTCCTAGTTTTACTGATTTTTTGCATTTTTCTGTGATTATAGTTAGTTTCTAACTTTGTTTTCCTATTTTTTATCTACAACTCTATTTTTGTACCAACATTTTTTAGTTTTTATAGCTTTGTATTCAGTTCCTTACTTTGTTTTTACTGTTTTTTGTTATTAGCAATAGTTTCCTTTCATTTGCATAGCAGTCCTTTTATTTTTCTGTCCATACATGCAGTTTTTAGATTTTATTTTGTAGCAGTTCTAGCTTTGTTTTGTTGTTTTTTTGTTTTATCAGTAATTTCCTGCACTGGTATATCATTTTTTTCATTTTCCTGCTCATGTGTTCAGTTTTGCTTTTGTTATTTTCTGCTATACATAGCTGCAATTTTTCTGCTTAGTTTTTCTTTCTTCTTTTACCCTGCTATCCCTAGTTTCTCATTGTGTAGAACATTGAGGACAATGTTCATCTTAGGTTTGGGGGTATGGCAGGTGCACCAATGAAATGAGTTAATGCTAGTGCTGCTATGTTGAAAAAGTTTTTGAAAATAAAGTGACTTCCCACCTGATTTTTGGAAAAAGAGGAAATTAAAAAAAAAATTAAACTGAAATGAGCTGTAATTTTAATATTTTTCATGAAGCAAATGTCAAGAATTGTCAAAAATTTATGTTTAGTGAAACTGAAAGGAGAGAAAACTGTGAGGATACACCCCAGAAATTTGATGGAAGGCCATACCCAATGAGATTTGGGTTTGAAAAAATCACTTTGAAGAGTGTCTTAGTAATTTTTCTGCTCTAAGGACTGATTGGATCTAGTTTTGATCACTAAAAGTTAGGCAAATCCAAATTAAAATAGCTTCACATCATTCATGACATTGAAGACATGAAGTAAGGCCATCCCTTGGACATCTTGAGCTTAAAATATCCCACCTTTGAACTGCCCTTGATACACACCATTTGAGCCTTAAAATTCTCAATTTTCTTTGATAAAAACGAAAAAATTTGATCCCAAAACCTCAGTGACCTGATACAGCCTGACCCTTACTCTGAGATTTTAGAAGGTAGAGCTAGTTTGATGGTTGGTTGAGAAAGAAGAAAGCACATTTGGTGATGTTGTGGCATTCCAACCCATAAAAAGAAAATTGGAGAAAAAGAAAAAAATAAAAAGCATACAAAAAGAAAAGAAAAACAAAGCGAAAGAACGAGAAAGAGAAGTCATTTCATTAAAAGATTGAAAAGAGGATTAGAAACTGGCCACTTCAAATTTGAAAATTCGAGAAGTAGATGAAATTGTGCTGAACTGAAGAAGGTGTTGTCTAGGCCACCTCCTTACCTTTACTGATTTCTCAATTTGAATCCTTTTTACCCCTTTATTCTTTATTAACTTTACCCATAACTCACATTACAACCCAATAAAAAGTCCTTACTGATATGAAATTTGATTGAGCTATCATGTGGAGATGAGGATTTGTGTAATCTATGGTGAAAAGAGTTAGAAAATTTCAGAAGTTAGAGCAATGCCTATGCTCATGCTTGCAATCCTATTTGAGGGCCATAACCGCTCTTGAGCTGTGTAAAATGATGCACCCTTCTATTTTTGTTGTGAGTGACAGCCCTGGTAAGACTTGGGTCTGAAATTCAATTTGTTTGGGGCATTATCAAAACAGAATTCTTAAAGTAAAGGAGAGCTCTGCATAAATTTTCAGGCACAATGCCTTGACATGAATTGATTGATGATGAAGGAATTACAGCAGAATTTCAGGTTTTAAACTGATGATTTTTCTGCTGAAAATCCTCTAGAAATGAATGAATATGGTGTGGAATTTAGTTTATAGGATTTAAACTCTGTTTTAATATGTTGCATAAGTATTAACTAATTTTATTGGAGAAGTTTGGGGGTACCATCACTGAAAACCCTCAGGAGACTCCACTCCTCCACTAGGGATCACCTAGGGGTTTAAAAGGCTTGGTGCATGTGCTAAATGCATTCGTGTTTCCTACGAAAGTGGCATTTAGTTTTGTAAATTAATTGGTTTAAATTTCACTTTGCTCGAGGACTAGCAAAGGTTAGGTTTGGGGGTGTGATGAGTGGTGAAAAATGCCACTTTTTACACTTTTAAACTTGGCTTTTGGTAGGACCTAGAGTGTTTAATAATTGCTTTTAAGTGTGTTTTGCAATCAGGGATGAAATAAAGCATAGTGCAGAAATCTAATTAATAAGTGCCACAAAGATCAGAAATAGAGCCATTCATTAGGGCTGAAACAGGTGAAGCCCATGATCTGAAAGGGAGCTGCTGTTGTTGAAGTAAATAGCAGAACAAAGAACCCAAGCCCCAACACTTTCAAGTTCCAAACTGTCAAGAATAAAAGAGCTTCAGCTTGGTGCACATTGAGCAAAATAGTTTCAGCATGGGCACATTAATGCAACCATGTGATTTACCATCTCCAGCTGATGCACCCATGAAAGCATGCATTGATTCAATCAGCTGCAATGAACCTGAGTTGTGTACCTGTCAACCTCTTACCTGAAGTAGCAAGACAGCATTTGAGCAGCTTTGAAGCTAATAAAGCTAAAGAATGCAATTGTCAAATGGATGATAAAGCAAAAGTGTGCATCTATGGAGTGTTGAAGCTGAGTTGTACACAATTCGAGCAAATCAGCTTACCACTCCAACTTGTCGAACTCCTCCATACCTTCATGCATTGAACCTATCGAATGGAGCTGTTACAACCTATCGAGCAGTCCTTAAAGGCAGCAATGATGAACCTATCGAATGGTTCATGTGGTTGCAACTCATCCTATCGATTTGAACTTTAGCTCCTGTTGAGTTCTGCTGTACTTAAAGCCTTCAACCTATCGAATGCTACAAAGCTGTAGCCGTCAACCAGCATTGCACCTATCGAAGGCTCCATTAATTGAACCTCTCGAAGAGCAGTAGGCCATCCTCTCAACCTGTCGAATGCTTTAGGAACTCAACAGCTTGAACCTATCGAATGGTTCACTTCTACAATCTGCCAACCACTACCTTTAACCTATCGAATGCTTAAAAAATGCAGCAGCAATCCAACCTATTGAATGGATATTGCCTTTTGCAATCTAACCTATCGAGTTCTTCAAGGTTGCAGTGACCCTATCGGCTAGTTCTTCAGCAAACCATTATCTTATCGAATGCTGAAGCTGTACCTATCAAATGATCCATTTATTAAACCTGCTGCATCACCTATTGACTGAGCAACTTATATTTCTACAGCAGCTACATCAGTAAATATCAGTGGTCGGCAGGGGCATTTTTGAGAGCTGCAAGAACACATAAGCTGGGAACAAAACTCTGCACATGGGACAACAGTCCACATGCAATTTTCCTTGGCCGAAATGAAGACACCTCAGCTATGCATAATAGAACTGAGTCCTCTGCTCTCTGATTGGCTGCAACTCAAGGCATATGGATCATTGCATACCTATAAATACCCATCTATTTTACTGTTTTTCTTCAGCAAGGAAAGAAGGAATAAAGGAATAGCCTGGGTTCTCCTTAGCTCATTTAGGTTTAGCTTTAGGTTTTATTTTTCCTTTTCTCTTCCCCCTTCTCTCCCTAATCCAGCCTGTTGGATTAGATCTAGGTAGCAGCTTAGATCTGTTTTATAATTGTAATTTTAGCATAAAGAAATGTGGATCGATGCACATACTACAGATCTGGAAATAATGTTATTGTAAGTTATTTTTTATTAAAGCAATAAATTATTGATTTTAAAGCTTAATTAAATCTAAAGATCTTGTGGTCCCATTAGATTCTCGATCGGATTTTTGCACTCGGCACAAGCTCAGGCACTTTTTCGATAGATCTCTTAATGACCATCTGATTTTCCAGGGTTTGATATGCCTATGGGTGCCTGTGCCTATGGCATTACATCCACAGCATCTGTAATGATTATCTTGTTCTGATTGAAGCCATCGGAATGTAGGAAATCTATTGGATGATCTGTGACTATTTAAGTGGACAGATCATAGCCATAAGATCAATCCAAACCACCGATCTAAATTAGAGTCTTATATCTTGCATTTGTGCTTGTAGTCAAATGAAGGATTGTTGCAAATCCCCAGCTCTTTATCTGTTTTACAATAAAAACTAGGCCCTAGCTATCTATTTCTCTCTATTTTTATATTTTATTTTACCATCCATCTTTCTCAATCTTTTAGATTTAGTTTTATATTTTAGTTTTATAAATTAGATCTAGTGACACCCGAAAAGCTCTCTTTCTTCTTAGAATTGCCAGATCTGTAGCCAGATCTGGAGGTCTACTATACACCTTCTAGGTTTAGATCACTACTCCCTGTGGGACAAACTCTTACTTATTTAAACTTGCTACAAAGGACCCTGTATCTTGCAGGTCTAGGATATTTTAGATGTGCTGAATCCATCCTCTATTTTACTTTGATTTTATTTTCTTTCTTTTACTTCATAATAATCAGCACCTAAAATTCTCCAACATTTATAAAGCAGTAAATCGTAATAAAATAAATCTTAACTAGAAAGCAAAGTAAAATATATCTCACCCCTTAGCCGTAGGCGTCAATTGCTTCTGAGAAACTATCGATATCTACACTAATCTTCGAGCTCTCAATCCCAGTCGTCAATTGTGATTGAGGAACCTTGGATATCTAAACTACTCTAAACTAAATTTGATTAAAAGAAAACCCAACCTCAGTCGTCAATTGATGCTGAGAAATTATTCGATGATTACCCTATGTGTCGAGCTCTCTTATTTATAGATCATAATGAGTCGGTTTATAGTGTTCAAATCCTAATAAAAGAAAATACTAAAAATAAAAGATTCCTAATATAACGCTAATTCTAATTTTATCTTCCTTGCTTTCACTAGTTGATGCGCCTCTTGAATTTTTTCTTAATTTTAGTAATCGAGATCTTTAGGAGTTTATCTTCATCAATCTACTTAGATCTGTGATTCGCCAGGCTTCTAATTCAAGAGTTTTTCCATTTTGGTGCATGACGGTGTAAATCTTCACTTGATCAGCAGCAATGAAAAGCTTCAATCTAAACAATCATAAATTACGATTTCTCTCTTTTATGTAGCTTTCTCTCTGGACGATTCTAAATCATGAATGATCGTTTTCTCGTTTGTATCGCCTTCCGCTGGAACGTCTTTTCTAAAGAATAGTAAATTATGATTTTATATTTTTCTCAGTATAGCACTCCATCGTCTTTTATGATTTCTAACTTTATTCATGCGTCTGATCGTCTTTTTCGTTCAACGTTCATATCGACAAAGATTAACACTTTGGTTCTCTTTTACTGATTATCTTTAATATCTGCACGTCATTAACTTATTAGTAGCAAACTAGGGTTTAGCATCACTAAATTAAGGGTGATAAAATGGTATATTCTGTGATTGATCACTCCCCCAAACTTACGTTTTGCTAGTCCATAGCAAACAAGGAAAGAATTACTAATCTAAAATTTAAATGCCACTTTGTAGGAAGCGCGATTGCATTTAGCAGATGCAACAAGTCTTTAAACCCCTAGGTGATCCCTAGTAGAGGAGTTGTAGTCTCTTAAAGGTTTTCAGTGAAGTTACCTACAAACTTCAAAATATTTCTGGGTCTTTCAATTTTTTAAAATAAAACAAAAGTAAAAAAAATCTAAACTAATTTTATACATTGATTATCTAATCATCACATGGTTATTATAATTTTTCAAAGATAGGATTCCATTAACCACCACTTTTTATCCTAACAATTATCCTTGATCAGAACTCAACAATTTCAATCCTATAAAGAGTGGAGTGTTTGCGTACCAATGAAAAGTTTATTCATCATAAATTTTTCTAATCTGCAGATTTAAAAAATATTTTCATCTGAAAACTCTCACTATTGGCATACTTTCAAAAAGATGTCAAAATTTTTGGGTTCTCTCAATATGATATATATTATGAAATCAAAGGACATTTAAAAATAATATGAATCTCATAAAAAGGATAATCAATTCTATCCATATGATTCCCTATGCAATCCATAGTATCTATTATTCACATCTCTACTAGGCTTATGCTGTTACAAATCGTAAATAAAAAAGGTCTTTCCTTTGGCTTGTAATGTGGCTTTGGTTTAAAAGGTTTCAAAGAAAGGTAGATAGGATTCAAAAGTTTATCTGAGAATTTAGTTCTTCCTTCTCTATCTTCTTCTCCTCTTTTCTATTTCTACTTCAATAAGTATGTAAAAGTTGGATAACTTCTTCCCATTATTCTTTTTCTATAAATCCTATTTCTTCAATCGATTTTCTTCAGTTTTTTATTTCTTTTCAATTGTACCCTTTTGTTATATATCCCTTATTTGTTTTCTTTTACTCCTTCCACTCTCTCTTCTTCCCTTCTTTTGTATTCTAAACTCTCAGAAAATATAAGGGTTAAAGGTTGAAAGCTTTGGGTAGTACATACGGTTAAGGGTTTATAAAATCTTGGTACAAAAAAATTCAGTTTAGTCTTCTAATATGAGTTTAAAGGATAATTTTTTTTTTAGATTTTAGCTTTTTGGCTTTGACTAAAATAAAAGATGGCCTTTGATCATTTTCATGATTTACTAGCATAAATGCCTTATTCTTTTAATACTTCTAATAGATAGTTCTAGACAAAAAAATAGGTTATCATAATCATAGAATATTTTGATTCTAAGTTCAGCAATATAATTTTTTTCATAATAGCAGTAAAGAAGTTCCAAGGAATTGAATTGAATTGATAATAGTCCCTCTCTCCAAAAGAAAGAAAAAATTAGTCTCTAAAGCTCACTGATTATATAATTTTGAAACTATGGTCCAAATATTATAGTTCAGATCAACCTATTGTTTCAAACATTCATTCTGATACAGTGTTCTTGAAGAGCTAAACATGAATTGTATATGTTCTATTTTCTGATTGTTAAACTTCTACTACGATTGATCGTAATGTTTTTGAAATCATATTTTTGTCTATCATTCTCACATGTGATGTTTAGATAGTCAAAATTCTAAACTAAGAAATACTAAAAACTGAAACAGAAAGAAAAATTTCTTCTGCAAAAATGCTAAAAGTAATGCAAAAAAAAATTTTTATAAACTTAAACTAATGTATACAAAAGGTGTATATCCCCCCCAAACTTAAACTGGACAATGCCCTCATTGGCACAAAAAATAGGATATACTGTCAAAATTTCTAAAAGGATCATACCTGTGAAGCTTGTGATGTTCTAAAAATTTTACTCACTTGGCGAAGATGGATATGGTACAAGGGCTAAAGAAGGACCTAGTTCTAGTGCTAGTAAGGCTAGCAGTGAGGAGGAGCTGCTCGATAGGTCTTCCTCAGAGTCAGATTCCACATCTGTAGAGTAATCATATTATTCTATTGGAAGTGGTTCTCTTTGTCTCTCAGACTCAGTCTCCTTGTAGGGAACATCAGTGCTTTCCTTTTCAACTACCAATTTGCAATAGTTCCTTTTTAGACTCTGTAGCTCCTCTTCAATCACTTCTTTATTTTTCAAATCCTTATTCAACTTAGTAATCACAGTAGATTTCAACTGGACCTCAAGTCTCAATTTTTTTGCTTCTTTTTCTTTTTTCTATAGAGCATCTTTGAGGGTGTCGTTATTAGCAGATTTTTCTTTTATCTCTTCCCTTAGCCTCTTCGATTCATCTTTTGCTCTTGCTATTTCGATCCAACTTTTGGTCGTAAAGGATTCAATATGTTTATTTTATTCTTCGCAACTCAGGCTTAGAGAATATTTATCTTCTTATAGTTTGAGCAATTTCCCTTCTGTTACTATCAATTGATGAGTCTTTTCATCCAACTGAGCATTTAGTCCCTACTCGTATTCTTGATGGGATTTTTCTCTTACTATTTCTCTAACATCTGGGTCTTCAATGAATTTGTCGAATTACTCCATCAGAGTTGCTAATTTGTCCTCATACTCTTCTTTCTCAACCTCCCATGCCTACTAATTGTTTTGCAATGTGTCATTTTCTTATTGCAACTGCGCAATCTGTGCTTGAAGAGTCTCAGTGGTTTCTTGGACTTTCTTAGTGGTTTCTGTTGTGAAATGCGTATTGTGGTCTCTGCCAACCTTTCGCCGCATATTATCTAATATTTCTTGGTGTTATTGAGCGATGGGCAGGGAATCTAGGACTCTACTTTTCAGTCTATTAAATTCCTCCATTAGTCTCCCCACAACACTTGGTAGTGGCATTAGATTTGGTTCATGCATGCTCTGCCATTGCTCTGCTTCTAGCAATCTCCTTTCCCAATCATGCTTATCTCCTGAGTTTGTGGGAACTGTTGTAGTGGTAATTGAAGGAGATATCTCTTGGTTCATCAAATCTGTGAAACCCACTCGTAGAGTCAAAACTTTGTCTTACCTCTGCTGTCTGGAATATAGGAGTTTGCTATGCATTTGATAAAATTATGGGTGAAGCAATAGCCTCAATAAGTGCAGAGACCTGGCTAGAAGTAGCCAATTCAGCAATTTGCTTCTCTCTGAGGAGTGATTTCTTCTTCTGTAGGGGTCATTGAGCTCACCTGGGCTGCTTCAGGAATGACTGGTAGTGTGCTCACCACAGGGGAGGTGGGCTATGTAGACACTCAAATTTGGCCTAAGGCCTGATCGAAACAAATTTCGAGAGAGGCGTGCCTCTGAGCTTTTGATGGCATGTATGGTACCCTTAGATACCTTTCCAAACCCTTAGGGATCATCCTAAAAACCTTAGGAATCATCTCAAATCCTTAGGAATCAATCATAGCCTTCCCAGACCTATTAGAACCCTTCCCGGGCACGATTCGAACCCCTCTGAATAACGGTTAGAAAGAGGAGTGCCAAAGTTTTTATAGATAGTTGCCTAACCTAAGGCATATACAATTGGAAGGTAGAGCTTCCCATCTTTCCAACGAACTAAGAATTTCCTAATTTAGAGTTGAACATAAAAAGTTATGACGAAATGAAGATCGCGGAGTTGTGTAAGAAGTTACAAAATCGGACCCATAGAGCTAGTTTCGAACCCTCCTGAGCAGTGGTTAAAGAGAGCAATGTGAAAATTTACACAAACCTCTTATGAAGCTAATTTATACACTATAAGAAAGAGGACTTCCCCAGCTTTCCAACAAGCCAAAATCACCTCAATCAGAGTTATACATCAAAAGTTTTGGTGAAATGAAGATCGCGGATTTATGCAGGAAATTGCAAAACCGGGCTGGGCCCCTGCGGGTCTTCAACTTCCAACAATTTGGGCCTGATTTTCCTTCAAAAAATGGCGAAAAATGACATTGAAGGTTTGACTTGTGGACCATCCTAAAGTCTGGGGTGTGTTTCTTTAGGACCCTAGTGACCCTATTAGCTTAGGTTATCTTCCTTTTGCCATTCAAGTCACCACCCTATCATCTACCATTAAACTAAAATCCCTCTTCTCCAAGCTCTAGAAAACCCCAAAAACTTTAGATTGCCCATTACCTAATTGCTAACCCTAATTAGCTTCTAAGTAGCCTCCTAACCCATTCTTTTCCTATAAATAGAGCCCCCCTCCCCTTGGATTAAAGGTTGAGAATTTTTACCTAAGAGAGAAAGAGCTTAAAGTGAGAAAATCTTTCTCTCTTTAGTGCACCATTGCTCATACAAATTTCAGAATTTCAAAACCCCCTTTGAGTGATATTTTCCACCTTAGATCCTCTAGTTTAGGTATATGCTACCCATTTGCCTTCCTTCTCTACCTCTTAGCTAACAAGCCTTAGAGGTTAGTACTCCATTTTTCACCATACAAGCCTTCAAAAGCTCATCAAAGCAAGCCAATGCAAGGCTCCCCTACGGTGCTACAAGGGCCCGAGGGCTTCGGCTCTCCCCTTTCTTCTCCTATCTCTTCTTTAGCTCTTCCCATCCTCCCATTTGTGGCAAGAGGAAGTCATTTTTTTTTTCTTTTACTTTATTTTTGTTTTGGCATTAGTAGAGACCGTGTTAAACGGGTTGATCGGGTGCCTAACACCTTCCCGAAGCCCCTACCCAAGAGCCTTTGGTGTGGACCGAATTCAGAGTTATATTTTTAGCACTTTGGTACTCATAAAAATGAATTAGGTTTCCTGGGACACCAAAAGCTCCGGGGTGGCGACTCTACATTTTTGTTAGCGAGTGCATCTCCACGACGGGATCGTCACAAATCTCACAGTTGCACAGATAGCGACTCTGGTGCGGATAGCTTGTAGAGTTTCTCCTTGAAATTTGGCCTTTTTATTTTTATTTTACTAACCATTTTACTATTTTTTTATTATTTATTTTATTTTATTTTTGTTTTACTCACCCCTACTTTTCTGTCATTTACGTGCCTTAGCCAATCGGCGGGCCTACTTGCGCATCGTCCTTATTTTCTTTATATTTCTGTCATTTTAGGTGCCTTAGCCAATTGGTGGGCCTATTTGAGCATTGTCTTTTAAATCCTTTACTTTCCTGTCATTTAAAGTGCCTTAGCCGTTTGGCGGGCCTACTTATACAAACATATCCTAACAATGGACGCTGACCCGTATTGGCGGCACGGGGTCATCACTCCCGGTCTTTGAACTAAAGAAAACTTTCATAAAAAAAAAGGCTTTGAAAAAATTTAAAATTGAACCAAGAATAGGGAGCTTAATTAACTTATTTTTTCGGGATAGATTTTAAAAGGGTTGGGTTTAGGCACACATACAACCACCCGGGTCTTAGTATGGCGGCAGCCCCTAGTGGTGATGATCCAGAAAAGTCCCAGCCCAGCTAGTATCTGAGAAGGCGCTTGCGCTACAGGTATATCGGGTGGGTTCTCATTCCAAAGCTTAAAACCCTTGGGGAGCACGCTAGCGAGTTATACCGGACTCAAAACTTTATGAAAACCAATTTTGAGACCAACCCCGGACTGAAGTGGCTGCTGTCAAACAAGCTGGAGAACCAAATTGCTTTGGCCTAACTATTAGTTGCACCAGCTTTAAATCTTGCACTTTTGGCCTGGCGCATGTATTAGTTGCACCAGTGCAATTATGAGCAGCCTAGTTCGGATCTGTGGCCTTTTTCCACATCTTGAGTCCCCCGATTAGTGTGTTTAGTGCCTCTATTTAAGCCCCGCCATCTCCGGCACCCAATATGCTCCCGTCGGTCAAAAGAAGGTAACTTCTTTTTGACTCATTTCGAGGGATCGGGTTGTTTGCCTCGATTTCCGTGCCTTCAATAGATAAAAGGCCTTTCTTTAATTCTTTCGAAGTGCTTCGGAATCGTCACTGCGAGACTTAAATTAGGGTACAAAAGCCACCCGAGAAGGGAATTCCAAGTCCTCAGAACCTTTATTTTCAAAAAAAAAAATTCAAAAAAATTAAAAATAAAAAAACCTAAAGATAGAGTCTTTGTGGTGCCGGCAAAACGGCATCATCTTACCTCCATCGTCCCGTAGGGGAAGGAGGAAATTTTTTGGGCCTTATCCAAGGCACCGATACCAAACCCGCCAATGAATGATGTCGTGGGTAGTGGGCCTGGCTTACGCCGATCCCAACTCATCCCCACCACATTCACCAACCCACTCGCATTTGGAAAACATTTCCACATCCATCCCCCTTACCCAATCGCCCTTTATAGTTCCATTTGGCGCCCCCATTTTCCCAACCGCTCCCACCCAAAACATCAAAAGTCCAACCCCCAACTCCCCATCTTTTGCCCAAACCATGCCCATGCCAAATCCAACACATTTTCCATCCACTTCCATGCCAAATCCTATGCATTCCCCATCCACATCCATTCCCCATTTCCCATCTTCCCCCTATAGGCCTGATCCACCCACATTCACATATACCACTTCCGCCTATCCAACCCCCCACAAATCCCCACCTATCTGGGTCATGCACATTTTTATTGGGGCCATGCCCGATTTTTCTCACCCCTCCACACCATACCCCCCATCATCCCTCCAATCCACCCCATATTCCATCACTTACCCGGATCAAGCTCAATTTTATCGGGGCCATGCCCAATTTATCCTCTACATCCATCCTATCTATACCCCATCACCCCTTAAATCCACCATCTCAATTCGACCCTCCTTCCATGACCATGATGGAGGAGATGTTCCAAGCCTACTTTAGGTGGAGGGCCTCCCAAAATACCTCCTCTCCTCCACACCCCTAGTCCATAAACTCATCCCACACCCTAGCCAATCTTCATGCCTCACTCCCCCATGACCCCCATCAACCCCCATAATCCACACCATCCAAACTCCCACCTCCCACATGCTCCAAGGCCCATTCGCTCAAACCCCTCTTTTCTAAGGCCCAATGGCCTAGTATCCCACCCAGACCTATCTAAGGCCCATGGCCCAAGCCCACCAAGGCCCACTGGGCCAAACCCACCAAGGGCCTATAGCCTAAACCCATCAAGGCCCACCAGGCTAGGCCTACCCAGGGCCCATGGCCCAAACCTACCCAGGGTCCATGGCCCAAACCCATCAAGGCCCATCAGGTCAGACCCATCAAGGGCCCATGGCCCAAACCCATAAAGGCCCACCAGGACAGACCTATCAAGGGCCCATGACCCAAACCTACCCAGGGCCCATGGCCCAAACCCATCAAGGCCCACTGGGCCAAACCTATCAAAGGGTCCATGGCCCAAACCCACCAATGGCCCGTGGCCCAAACTTCCCATGACCAAGGCTTCATGGCCCAAGCCCACACCCCACACTCATACCTTCCACAATACCCCCAACACTTCACCCAACCTTCACACCCGGGTCAAACCCATGCCATACCCCAAACCCAATTTTCTCATGGCCCCATACCCCAAGACCATCTCCAAACCACTCCCCATGCCCAATGGCCCCGTTAGGCCCCACCCTAAAACCAAACCACCACTCATTCCATCGTCCAACAAACTTTCCCTCACCCCCAATAGGCTCACCCAACCCCCACTCATGTCATTCCCATCGAACCCATGCAACACCAACAAGAGAATCCCGCCCTCGATGTACATTATGCCGACCAGCAGTATGAAGATGACGAGATTAGAAATAATGGAGCCTATGCTGGGGCATCGACCAACCTTAACCCTCCTCCCATAATTGCCCACCCCTTGGTGGCCTAGAGTGAAGTCCAGCCAACGGCCGAGAAAGCAGCCCCTGTATCGAAAGAGTCAGAGCAGCTGAAAGAGCAGTTGAATAAAATTCAAAAATAGTTAATGAAGATGGGTGGTGTTGAAATCCACACCACGGACTTCACAGATTTGGGTTTATTTGTCGAGGTTCCCTTGCCCCCCAAATTAAAAATGCCAGCCTTCGACAAATATAATGGCACCGGCAATCCTATTGCACACCTGAAGTCCTATTGTGGGGGCATGTGTCAATACGGAGGGGATGAAAGACTACTAATAAAAGTCTTTCAGAAGAGCCAAACCGGTCTGACTTTGAGATGGTTCACATCTTTGGAACCATCCATGATGAGAACATGGAAGGACATGACGCACCTCTTTCAAGAATAATGTGTCTACAATGTAGACATTGAGCCGCGTAAGTAAGACTTGGCCAACTTGAGGCAAAATCTGAATGAGACCTTTAGTGACTATCTGGGACACTGGAGAGCACTGGCAATTTAAGTCAGAAATAGAATACCTGATGATGAGTAGATAGAGATGATCTTAAAAAATACTCTGTAGTGACATCATACTTTTGGGTGTACCAGCAGCAGTCTAGCTTTGCTGATCTGGTAAAGAACGCTAGTCAATGTGAGGATGCCATCCGGGAAGGTCGCCTGAATAAAAATGTGCCAAGTGGAGCCAGTGGGGTTAGGAGATTTTCATAACAAAGAACTAAGAAGAGGGCAGGGACCAATGTTCAAAACATTGCCAATACCAGGCCCAATAATAACATAACCCCATTCCAATTTCAAGTCGCGCCCTCAGTGCCGACTAGAACTGAGCAGATACAAAGGGCAGGGAATGGGCAAGGAATACAAATGACCACGAAACAGACGAGAGCCCGCTATGATCGAGTATTTACACCTCTGGGACAGTCATTAAGTGTACTTTTACCTTTATTAATAGAAAAGGGATTAGTTACTATTCGTCAGCCACAACCTCCCCCTCACCCGATTCCAAAGAACTATGACCCGAATACCCACTGTAATTTTCATCAAGGTTCGGGTCACCCAACTGATCACTGCTTCCCATTGAAGCACGCGATACAAGACTTAATCGATGCTGGGAAGATCATTCCCCCTACACCCATTTAAGCAAACCAGCATGCAAACATCCACCAGGTGCTTTTGCCACCACATCCTATCGGAGGAGCGGGAGAGCTATGTAGCTCCATTACTAAGAAATGTCGAAGAAAGGAATATCGGGGCCCTAGAATTTTTCAGATTACTTCCCCAACCCGACTCCACAAAATGAACCTTTGGATCTCAGGGCATACTTTCCGTCACCCACACCCGTCAATTATGTGCACATAAATACATATCAACCGTACAAAAACACCCCCATTAATTGCCCAATAAACCAACAAACCCCCAATCCTCCACCACCCATCAACTACCAATGGCCCACACCCACCCCGTTACCCCCAGTTCAACCATCTACAAACTCTATCACCCCCGTCAATCACCTAAGGGCCCATCAAACCCCCAATCCTCCATCACCCATCAGCTACCAATGGCCTACTTTTACCCTGTTTCCCCCGGTACCACCATCCTCAAGCTTTATCACCCCCATCTGGCCCAATTTAGTCACTCAATCGACTATTACTAAGGTAAACCGAGTATTGCCCACACCTCCTGAGCCATCAGTACATACACCTCAAGTATCAGTAGCCATACCTTTCCAACTCTTAGGGCCGACCTATGATCCCCATTAAGTCCCGCTGAGCTACGAGCAAACCAATGCCAACGCTGGCGGCAGCAGCAGAGAGGGAGCAGCGGACTTTGTCACACAATTTGGGAGGATATCAATGCAGCCAGAAGCACTACCAGCAACACAAGCCCAACCAGAGGGGAAGAAAGATATCATAGTGAACCCATTAGAGAAAATGAGTCGAGAGCATATACTAGAGACTCAGCTGAGAAGAATGTCTACCCATATAACTGTATGGGATTTGTTGACGACATCCCCACTCCATTTCCAAGCATTAATGGGGGCATTAAAGAATACGCACGTGTCACTTCAAGTTAGCCTAGAAGAAGTCGGGCAGATAATTGGCCAAGTGATGGCTCTGAATGCCATTTCATTTTCTGATGCTGACTTACCAGAGGAAGGAGGTAGCCACTTGAAGTCTTTGAATATAGCAGTCGAATCTGGAAACGTGGTAATCCCCTTGGTCTTAATCGATAATGGGTCCGCATTGAATATATGCCCGTTAAGAACCGCCACCAAGATCGGGGTCGATCCATGCATGCTGAGGCCCACAAGAACTAGCGCTAGAGGTTTTGACAATACCAAGAGAGAAATAATGAGAGAAGTTGATCTTGAGCTATTAATCGGGCCAATAACCTTTTTCATTTTATTTTAAGTAATGGACATCAAATCCTCATTTAATCTATTATTGGAGCGCCCGTGGCTGCACAAAGTCAGAGCCATACCTTCCACATTGCACCAGAAACTCAAGTTTGCATTTGGGCATAAAATTATTACAATCATCAGAGAGGGGCACAGTGAGAAAGAAAAGGCCACCAATAGCATTGAGAAACACAATATACTGGATGTCCATACTCCAGAAATGGGGCTATCAGAAAGGCAGAGGACTAGGGCCCAGATTGTAGGGCAGAAGAGAGTCAGTCATCGCCAAGGGACAGAAAGTTTGTTTCAGTTTAGCCTACAAGCCCACGGAGGAAGAGGTCTGAGAAGCCAAAGAGAAAGCCAGGGTCAATGCAGCTGCAAGGGGTCAAGGAATCAACATAGAAGAGAAACCTTGCCCTAGGCCGCACATCAAGGAATCCTTTGTCAGTACTAGGGTCGTAAAGATCGATCGAAATGGGGTAACCCATTTGACCCCACACAAACACATAACCCTTATCCATCCCACCAATCCCCACATTACCCTTCCTAGCTTGGAGATAGATTTGGCCGCATTATCCCTTTTCGAAGAACGACGGCCGGTACATGAACAAACTCCCCCTGTGGTAAATCACCACAAAATGGTATTGACGTTTAAGGATGTCATCTCAGATGAAATGGGGATCAACATGATGGAGGCTGACTCTAAAGATCCATATCAGTCAGCACCCTCCATCCAAATAAGTAAAGGAGCGGCCCCTCAGGTCCGAAACTAGGCATCTTTCTCTGGAAGCAGGGAGTGGCCTAAAATTTGGCACCTGTTTCCTAAAAAAAAATAAGCTATAAAAAGTGAGATAAGCCCTTGGCAGGCAATACCTTGTATATATAGCAACCCACTTTACCAAGGGTCTATCTCCGAAAATAAAAATCTCAAAAACATTGAAAAAATAAAAAATTTCAAAAACATTAAAAAAATACAAAGTCCAAAAATACTGTCATTTAAAATTTCAGATAAAATTCAACAAAAGGATGTCTTAACCGAAATACCTATCCCACATAAAATTGACCCCTTTCCTGTAGAAATATAAGAAGAGGTAGGAGTTACGAGTCTGGACAAGGATAGTCCTTTGGAGGAGCTCCCCAATGAGCTCCTCAACCGTTTGCCGAATTTGAGCATGGCCCTACCCCCATTATCGAGGAAACTGAGGACGTTAATCTAGGGACTGAGGAGATTCCCCAAATTACCAAAATTGGAACATCACTGTCTCCCGAGGAAAGAAAAAGCATGATTGATTTCCTTTGGTCATACGAAGATGTTTTTGCCTAGTCATATGAGGACATGCCTGGTTTGGACACTGATTTGGTCGAGCATGAGTTGCCTCTCTACCATGATGTGAAGCCGGTTAAACAGAAGCTGATACGTCTCCGACCCGAGTGGACGCTGAAAGTCAAGGATGAGGTCATCAAGCAGTATGACGCAGGGTTTCTCATGGTATCTAAGTACCCGCAGTGGGTAGCCAATATTGTGCCTGTATCAAAGAAAGATGGGAAGGTTCGCATGTGTATCAATTTTCATAATTTGAACAAGGCAAGCCCGAAGGACAATTTTCCATTGCCACACATCGACATCTTGGTCGATAATACTGCCAAGCACGGGATGCTTTTTTTCATGATGGATTCTTAGGATATAATCAGATTAAGATGGCAGAGGCAGATCGAGAGATGACTACGTTCATCACCCCCTGGGGAACCTTCTACTATAGAGTCATGCCTTTTGGGCTAAAGAATGCCGGTGCAACGCACCAAAGAGCTATGACTGCATTGTTTCACGACATGATGCACTGAGAGATTGAAGTGTACGTCGATGACATGATTGCCAAGTCACCAGAGCGAGGCGACCATCTGGTAAACCTCTAAAAACTGTTTGAGAGGCTGAGAAAATACAGGTTATGTCTGAATCCACAGAAGTGCGCATTTGGCGCTATGTTCGAGAAACTATGGGGGTTCATCGTTAGCAGGAGAGGAATCAAGGTTGACCCAATCAAATTCAATGCTATCACAAAAATGCCACCGCCGTCTACTGAGAAAGAAGTTAGAGGGTTCTTAGCCAAAATACAATATATCAGTCGATTCATTACACAGCTAACTCCCATCTGCATGTCGATCTTCAAGCTACTAAGGAAGAACTCGCCCGTTGAATGAAATGATGATTGTCAGACAACATTCGATAAAATCAAAAGTTGCCTCTTTAACCCACCTGTGTTGGTACCACCCGAGCCAGGGAGACCAGTCTTGATGTATCTCTCCTCGACGAAAGTCTCGATGGGATGTGTCTTAGGGTAGCATGACGAGATAGGAAGAAGAGAACAGGCCATTTACTATCTAAGCAAGAAGTTTACTGATTATGAAATGCGCTATTCTCATCTGAAGAAAGCATGCCTAGCTCTTGTATGGCCTACTCAGAAGCTCTGCCATTACTTACTATCTCAGGTCGTTCTACTCTTAGCCTGAGTGGATCCATTGAAATACCTGCTATAGAAGTCGGCCCTCACTGGACGGACTGCGCATAGGCAGCTTTTATTATCTGAGTTTGACATCATGTACGTCACTCAGAAGTCAATCAAGGGGCAGGCACTCACCGATCATCTTGTCGACAATCCTTTGCCAGATTATGCGCCTTTGAGAATTGAATTCCCTGATGAGGACATTCTATTTATGACAGAAGACGATACAGAAGAAGCAGAAGATTCTTGGGTAATGCACTTTGACGGGGTAGCTAATGCAAAGGGTCAGGGAGTTGGCGCCTTTCTGATTTTGCCAAAAGGATCCCACGTACCTGTCTCCATCAAGCTCAACTTTCCTTGCACTAACAACATGGCTAAATACGAAGCTTGTGTCGCTGGTCTGCAGGTGGCTCTCGATCTGAATGTAACTCACCTCCGGGTGTTCGGCGATTCGCAGTTAATTATATGCTAGACGAATGGTGGCTGGAAGACAAAAGATGAGAAACTGATCCCTTACCATGAGCGCCTCGAGGACCTGATAGCTTGCTTCCAAGATGTGACATTCTCATATGTCCCTCGGATAAGGAATCGCTTTGCCGATGCACTAGAAACTTTGGCGTCAATGATAGAAATCCCGTATGGTGATGAGATGAAGCCGATCATGATCAAGCAAAGGAATGAGCCAACATTCTGCCTCTAGATTGAGGAACCTACAAGGCCTGATGATGAGCCACCTTGGTTCTCAGATATCAAGAATTTCCTCGAGACATTAACCTTCCGTGAGGATACGCTACGTCTAGCAGCAGGCTATGTCATTTGTGGGGAATGCCTTTATAAGCGATCGTACAATAACATCTTACTCAGGTTCCTTACAGAAAGTGAAGTAACCAATATCATGAAGGAGATCCACGAAGGAGTATGCAGAGCCCACGTCAGCGGTCACATGGTTGCTAAGAAAATTCTGCGGCAGGGATACTTTTGGACTACTATGGAATCAGATTGCTACAAATATGTTTAGAAATGCTATAAGTGTCAGGAACACTCCAGTCTGATACACGCTCCTACCATCGATCTTCACTGCATGACCACTCCTTAGCCATTTGCTACATGGGGACTTAACGTCGTCGGAATGATTAATCCAAAAGCATCAAATGAACATCGGTTCATCTTCGTCACCATTGAATACTTTACCAAATGGGTAGAAGTGGCATCATATGCCAACATTAAGGCTAGTCATGTCGAGAAGTTCTTCAAGAGTAATATTGTGTGCCGATTTGGAGTACCAAAAGATATCATCACAAACAATGGCACTAATTTTGCGAATAAGCGCATCCGAGCCTTCTATAATTATTACGGCATGGTTCTCATTTTCCAATAGATAATTTCGTCAAAATCAAAGTTCAGTCCATAGACTGGTAGCACTAGACACTAATGAGAACATTCGAAGGCCATCATGATTCTACTGTGTCATTCACATCCACAACTTATGAGCATGAATAAAGTAAACATGTGCAATCCATTCTGACATAACCCAAAAGAAAATAATTGTTCCAACATCCAGAGACAAAATTTAAAGTGTTATATTTACAGTCATCCAACATAATTACTGAACACCCAAAAGGCAGCTATATATCGAACATCAATGATCTGCAAGCTCACCTAGCTGCTCTGCTAGTTTTCCCTCAGTATGCCCTACTCCAGAGCCCGATGCACTCCTTGTATAATCCGAGGTATATTCTCTTGTATGAGCTACAAATGGAGGGTAGCTGGTAGGGTATGCCTTTTCTATCAAATGCAAGAGGATGTCCTCATGGAAATCTAGGTGTCGGTGCAGCGTGTAGTTCTGTTGGTGCACAACATCCATTTGCTGGTTGAAGTCTGAGAGTGCGAGGATCGCCAGGTGGGGTATGTGACTGTTGGGGCTGAGCTGACACTTGTTGTGGTGGAGGCATTTGAGGTGCAGCCCCAGGGGCGGGTTGTTCTGGGTCTCCTTGCTGAACACCCCCAGCCAACCTCTGAAGTTTTCGATTTCGGACACTGCACTGACACTTTTTATAGTTCATGCGCCATATGATCTTGGAAATTTTTTGATATTATCAGATCGCACTTCCTCACCGGCTGGTAGTTCATACGGGTTGTTGTTCTCAATGTCATCGTGTCCCTCTAAAAGGCGTGAGATAAGTCGGGCATACGGAATAGAGTGTAAGGGTTTGGGCGTGGTGCTCAACATCTGCTCGTTGGCGTAAGTAATGCCTTCCCAAACAAGTTGTGGTGCGCTAAACCACCGGTTCTCATGCATGGAAAAAAAGGGCTTGCAAAAGTTCTTCTAGTCTTTCTTGGTCATGACGGAGGAGATAGAGGTTGTTTCTAAACACATCATCTAATGCCCACATCTCAGCTGGCAGCTGGGTTCTCCTAACAGATTGGCCAATACCTTGCTCACCGCCAGTCATCTTAGCGATGAGGCGATGGAAAGGTACCTCCTTGGGGCACGGTGGTTGGAGGCCCTAGTTTTTCACGAAATTTGGGTGACATTGCATAGCCTTGGCAATGTTGCGGACGTCTAAATCAAATGTCCGACCAGCAATAATAGTGGTCATTAGTCCGCCACCGACCTCTATTTTTAAATTTTGGAAGAACAATCTCACTAGGCGAGGGTAAAAGTGTGTGTGGAATGGTGTGAGCAACATCTCCAATTTCTCTCGTCCAATATAGTCTATCGACCACGAAGTCGTATCATCGTCGATAAATACTTTCGACTCAAAAGACCACTCGGGCTCAAACGCCTTCGTGTTCCACCACGTGATGGGTTGTTTCTGAATCGGTGGGGGCTCGGAAATGGGTGGGACATCTAAGGTCGATATGGTTTTTCCCTTTGATTGTTTGGAAAACTTTGCCCTAACGGCAGGGAGTTTAGTTGCTGGTTTCTTCTTAGAAGCCATTAAAATAGTAATTGACTTGAAATGAGAAGAAATTTGATGTTTACCTCGGCGTGGAGACCAAATTGGGAAACCCTAGTAGACGGAGGCGCATGCACGTCGATTCGTGAGCCTCGTTGGACGAAACGCGAAGAATCGTTTCTTTTTTAGAGGGAGATTCATTTCGTTCTTCGCAGGAGAGGAGGAAAATGGGATGGTTTTAGGTTTTGAAATCTTGAAAGTGATAGAAATTGGGGGTTTTGGCGCCCTTTTAAAAAACCCAAAACCCGATGGTCACTACAACGAGGGTTAGTGGTCCCTGTAGCGAGCTTGGATTTCTAAAACTGTCGCTACAGTGAGCCTGAACTTTGCTGTAGTGAGCTGCACTAAATTTTTGTGCCCTATTTGTGTGTGTTTGGGTGGTTATTCTCTTGATTTTTTCACCATCCATCTACTTCCTTTACTCTCAGCTTGGGTTTTTCTACTATTACCCTTTTACATCACTATCATAGATGCATAGTCAAAATTTAAAACTCACAGCTATACAAGTGTGGATATTGGTTAGGCATACATGAAATTATGTTCAATTTTGGCACATCATGGCCTAACTATACTTTGTGAAGTAACTGAACTTAAGTAAACAGATGAGGGTATTGCTAATGGACTTCTGCTTCACGTTCTCATGTGGCTTCGGTGGTTGAATGCTTTCGCCATCGTACCAACACCAGTGGAATTTGCTTGGTCCTTAGGATTTGTTCCTTACGATCCAAAATTTGCATCGATTCTTTGGTCAGAGTTTGATCATCTTAGATCTCTATCGACTGATAGTCAAATATGTGCGTTGAATCCTTCATGTACTTCCATAGCATTGAAACATGGAACACGTTGTGTACGCTTGACAATTGTGAAGGTAGAGATATCCTATATGCCACTTCGTTGACCCGATCGAAACTTTCAAAGAGTCCAACATAGCGTGGACTGAGCTTTCCACGCCGTTCAAAGCGCATAACACCCTTAGTTGGAAAATTTTTGATGAATACATGGTCCCCATTCTGAAAAGAATACAAGCATTAGAATTGTGTGCACTTAATTGGAATTGATTTGAATAAACAATTCAAATCAAGTTTACCTGAAACTCGACGTTTGTTCTTTTGAGATCAGTATAGCTTTTCTGCCGGCTTTGAGCGACTTTCAATCTTTCATGAATAACTCGGATGCTCTCATTTGTGCTCTCAATAAGTTTTTGGCCTAATAGTACTCGTTCTCCAACCTCTTCCCAATTGATCAGAGATTTACATTGGCGACCATAAACTGCTTCAAATGAGGCCATTCCGATGCTCACTTGGTAACTGTTGTTATACACAAATTCGATCAAGGGTAAATGTTTATCCCATGATCTTGGAAATCTAGCATACAAGCCCTGAGCATATCTTCAATCACCTAATTCACTCTCAGTTTGTCTGTCAGTTTAAGAGTGAAATGCCGAGCTGAATTCCAACTTTGAGCCCATTCCTTCTTGGAAACGTTGTTAGAACTGTGAGGTATACAGACGACCCCTGTTTGACACAATACTAGTCGGTATATCATGTAATCTGACCCAAATGACGTTGTACCCTTTATGTGTTCTCGATAGTCCAAGTATAAAATCATTGAAAATATTCTCCCATTTCCATTCGGAGATTGGAAACGGTTGTAGTAGACCAGCAGGGTTTTGATGCTCGACTTTGAGTTGTTGACAAACCAGACATTTTGTAACATATTCTGCGACTTCCTTCTTTAATCCTCTCCACCAACAACTCTCCTTGAGGTCTTGGTATATTTTAGTGCTCCCAGGGTGGATAGCATACATAGATTTGTGAGCTTTATCTAAAATTTCGTGTCATAGTTTGCCGTCAGCAGGTATGCATAATCGGCCTCTGAATACTAAAGATCTATCCTCTTTGATAGAGTAGTCAATCCATTTCCCATCGACTTCTTCTCTGATGGTCACCAGTTCTTCATCAGTCAATAGCTGCTCGTGGATTCTATCGAAGAGTGTTGACCGAATAGTAAGGTTGGCCATTAAAGCCCCAGATTCCCTTACATCAAATGTCGTATCAACCAAGGCTAAATCCTCAAGTAGATGCCATCTACGGATTCTTGTGATTGGTGTGATAACAAGGCAGATGATTTTTGGCTTAGCACGTCTTCTACTACATTGGCCTTTCCTAGATGGTATTGAATAGCACAATCGTAATCCTTAAGGAATTCCATTCATCTCCTCTACCTTAGATTCAAGTCTTTTTGGGTGAACAGATACTTGAGGCTTTTGTGATCATTGAATATTTCAAAGGTTTCACTGTAGGGATAGTGCCTCCATATCTTCAAAGCAAAGATTATAGCTACCATTTCAAGGTCTTGTGTGGGGTAGTTCTTTTCATGGTCTTTCAACTGATGTAAATCATAGGCAATGACTTAATCATTATGATTCAACACACAGCCTAGCTCACTGTGTGACGCATTGCTGAACACTATGAATCTCCCACTACCTGATAGTAGAGTGAGTACTGGCGTGGAGGTTAACCTTCTCTTGAGCTCCTGAAAGCTCTGTTCACAGGACACTGTCCACTCAAATTTTGCATTCTTCCTCGTGAGTTGCTTGAGTGGTCCAGCAATTTTGGAGAATCCTTCAATGAATCTCCTGTAGTAACCAGCTAAGCCCAGAAAGCTATGAATTTTTGTTACGGTTCTAGGTTGCTCCCATTTAACTATGACCTCTATTTTGGCTGGGTCTACTTTTATACCGGCTTCTAAGATGACATATTCCAAAAAACTCACTTGCTCCAGCCAAAATTCACACTTGCTTAGCTTGGCATATAATTTGTGATCACGAAGCGTTTGTAGAGCTACTCACAAATGTTGTTCATGTTCTTCCTTTGTCTTTGAATAGATAAGGATATCATCCATGAAGACAACTACGAACTGATCAAGATGAGGCTTGAAAACTCTGTTCATGAGGTCTATAAAGGATGCTGGTACATTTGTCAGCTCAAATGGCATCACTAGAAACTCATAGTGGCCATATCTCATGTGGAAGACTGTTTTCGGAATATCTTCAGCTTTTACCTTCAGCTGATGGTTACCAAACCTCAAATCTATTTTGGAGAAGAATGTTGCCCCTTGCAACTGATTGAAGAGATCATCAATCCTTGGGGGCGGATAACTTGATCTTTATATTGTTCAAATTAAGCCTTAACCTATTGCAACCGCACAATGGAAATTGTAATGCTAGTATAGGATCGTTCCCATGAAGAAGTGATTTATCTCTGTATTTTGCCTTTCTGAAAACTTATATTTATCTTTTAAGATCCTAAACTACTTGAAAAATATGAATAAAAGAATATTATTTAAACTAAAGTGCATAAAATAAATCCTAATCTTCAAACTTCTGGATTCTGGTTGTTAATTAGTTTCCTTCTGTTCTCAGATATTTATGAAATTAAAATTTCATTACACTATATATCAAGTCTCCTAGCATTGGTCGTCAATCAAAACTGGAATCCTATCAATACAGATTTAATCTAATCAACCATCTCCAAAAATGTGGGTGTCAATCAAATTCGAGAAAATTGAAGATGGAAAAGTAAAAGCCGTTATACTAATCTACAAATCTCAATCTGAGTCGTCAATTCAAATAAAAAATTGGAGATGTTTACAAAGCAGTAAATTGCAATAAAATAAATCTAAACTAGAAAGCAAAGTAAAATATATCTCACCCCTTAGCCGTAGGCGTCAATTGCTTCTGAGAAACTATCGATATCTACACTAATCTCCCAGCTCTCAATCCCAGTCGTCAATTGTGATCGAGGAACCTTGGATATCTAAACTACTCTAAACTAAATTTGATTGAAAGAAAACCCAACCTCAGTCATCAATTGATGCTGAGAAATTCTTCGATGATTATTCTGTGTGCCGAGCTCTCTTATTTATAGATCATAATGAGTCGATTTATAGTGTTCTAATCCTAATAAAAGAAAATACTAAAAAAAAAAGATTTCTAATATAACGCTAATTCTAATTTTATCTTCCTTGCTTTCACTAGTTGATGTGACTCTGGACTTTTTTCTTAATTTCAGTAATCGAGATCTTTAGGAGTTTATCTTCATCAATCTTCTTAGATCTGTGATTCGCCAGACTTCTAATTCAAGAGTTTTTCCATTTTGGTGCTTGGCAGTGTAAATCTTCACTTGATCAGTAGCAATGAGAAGTTTCAGTCTAAAGAATCATAAATTATGATTTCTCTCTTTTACGTAGCTTTATCTCTGGACGATTCTAAATCATGAATGATCGTTTTCTCGTTTATATCGCTTTCCGCTGGAACGCCTTTTCTAAAGAATAGTAAATTATAATTTTATATTTTTCTCAATATAGCACTCCATCGTCTTTTACGATTTTTAACTTTATTCATGCGTCTGATCGTCTTTTTCGTTCAACATTCATGTCGACAAAGATTAATACTTTGATTCTCTTTCACTGGTTATCTTTAATATCTGCACATCATTAACTTATTAGTAGTAAACTAGGGTTTACTATCACTAAGTTAAGGGTGATAAAATGGAATATTCTGTGACTGATCACTCCCCCAAACTTACATTTTGCTAGTCTATAGCAAACAAGGAAAGAATTACTAATCTAAAATTTAAATGCCACTTTCGTAGGGAGCACGATTGCATTTAGCATATGCAACAAGTCTTTAAACCCCTAGGTGATCCCTAGTGGAGGAGTTGTAGTCTCCTAAGGGTTTTCAGTGAAGTTACCTACAAACTTCAAAATATTTATAGGTTTTTCAATTTTTCAAAACAAAAAAAAAGTATAAAAAATCTAAACTAATTTTATACATTGATTATCTAATCATCACATAGTTATTATAATTTTTCAAAGATAGGATTCCATTAACCACCACTTTTTATCCTAAAAATTATCCTTGATTAGAACTCAACAATTTCAATCCTGTAAAGCGTGGTGTGTATGCGTACCAATGAAAAGTTTATTGATCATAAATTTTTCTAATCTGCAAATTTAAAAAATATTTTCATCCAAAAACTCTCACTATTGGCATACTTTGAAAAAGATGTCAAAATTTTTGGGTTCTCTCAATATGATATATATTATAAATTCAAAGGACAATTAAAAATAATATGAATCTCATAGAAAGGATAATCAATTCTGTTTATATGATTCCCTATACAATCCATAGTATCTATTATTGAAATCTCTACTAGGCTTATGTTGTTACAAATCGTAAATAAAAAAGGTCTTTCCTTTGGCTTGTAATGAGGCTTTGGTTTAAAAGGTTTCAAAAAAAGGTAGATAGGATTCAAAAGTTTATCTGAGAATTTAGTTCTTCCTACTCTATCTTCTTCACCTCTTTTCTATTTCTACTTCAATAAGTATGTAAAAAGTTGGATAACTTCTTCCCATTATTCTTTTTCTATAAATCTCATTTCTTCAATTTTTTATTTCTTTTCAGTTGTACCCTTTTATTATATATCCCTTATCTGTTTTCTTTTACTCCTTCTACTCTCTCTTCTTCCCTTCTTTTGTATTCTAAACTCTCAGAAAATATAAGGGTTAAAGGTTGAAAGCTTTGGGTAGTACATACGGTTAAAGGTTTATAAAATCTTGGTACAAAGAAATTCAGTTTAGTCTTCTAATATAAGTTTATAGGATAAATTTTTATTGAGATTTTGGCTTTTTGGCTTTGACTAAAACAAAAGATGGCCTTTGATCATTTTCATGATTTACCAGCATAAATGCCTTATTGTTTTCATACTTCTAATAGATAGTTCTAGATAAAAAAATAGGTTATCATAATCATAGAATATTTTGATTCTAAGTTCAGCAATATGATTTTTTTCATAATAACAGTAAAGAAGTTCAAAGGAATTGAATTGAATAGATAACAGTCCCTCTCTCCAAAAGAAAGGAAAAATTAGCCTCTAAAGCTCACTGGTTATAGAATTTTGAAACTATGGTCCAAATATTGCAGTTCAGATCAACCTATTGTTTCAAACATTCATTCTGATACAGTGTTCTTGAAGTGCTAAACATGAATTGTAAATGTTCTATTTTCTGATTATTAAACTTCTACTATGATTGATTGTAAGGCTTTTGAAATCATATTTTTGTCTATCATTCTCACATGTGATGCTTAGATAGTCAAAATTCTAAACTAAGAAATACTAAAAACTGAAACAGAAAGAAAAATTTCTTCTGCAAAAATGCTAAAAGTAATACAAAAAATAAAATTTACAAAATTAAACTAATGTATACACAAGGTGTATATCCCCCCCAAACTTAAATTGGACAATGCCCTCATTGGCACAAAAAATATGGGATACTATCAAAATTTCTAAAAGGATCATACCTGTGAAGCTTATGAAGTTCTAAAAATTTTACTCACTTAGCGAAGATGGATATGGTACAAGGGCTGAAGAAGGACCTAGTTCTAGTGCTAGTAAGGCTAGCAGTGAGGAGGAGCTGCTTGATAGGTCTTCCTCAGAGTCAGATTCCACATCGGTAGAGTAATCATATTATTATGTTGGAAGTGGTTCTCTTTGTCTCTTAGACTCAATTTCCTTGTAGGGAACATCAGTGCTTTCTTTTTCAACTACCAATTTGCAATAGTTCCTTTTCAGACTCTGTAGCTCCTCTTCAACCACTTCTTTATTTTTCAAATCCTAATTCAACATAGTAATCACAATGGATTTCAACTGGACCTCAAGTCTCAATTTTTCTGCTTCTTTTTCTTTTTTTTGTAGAGCATCTTTGAGGGTATCATTATTAGCAGATTTTTCTTTTATCTCTTCCATTAGCCTCTTCGATTCATCTTTTGCTCTTGTTATTTCGATCTAACTTTTGGATGTAAAGGATTCAATATGTTTCTTTTATTCTTCGCAACTCAGGCTTAGGGAATATTTATCTTCTAACTGTTTGAGCAATTTTTCTTCTATTATTATCAGTTTCGATAGGTTCCCTGGTCTCTTCGATAGGTTGGCTGAGTAGTTCGATAGGTCCAGGGGTCCTTTTCGACAGGTTCAGCTCTGTGTGCCGTCATCCTGATAGGTTGGCTCTCATTCCTATCGAAAGGCTTAAGCATCATTCGATAGGTTCAAGGAGCCTTCGACAGGTTGGAATCGAGCATTTTAGTCCTTTCGCTAGGTTCTCAGATCCGTTTGATAGGTTCCTTTGACACTTCAGGCAAGTTTTCGATAGGATAGTTTCTTCTTTCCTTTCTGTGCTCGATAGGTTCTAAAATCCTATCGAACTCCTCAATCCATAAGAATTCATCCTTCTTCTACCTTCGGATCCTATCGAACGCTTCTCCAACTGCATGAATTCTTTCCTTTTAATCCTCAGCTCCTATCAAAGTCTTCAGACATCTTCTCGATAGTATGTTTTGGACCTATCTTCACTTCTTCCCCCTTGTTCTGTTGCTGGGTTTGCATGGTGCTGAGAGATGGCTTCTTTGTGGGCATTCTTAAGTGGTTTGTTGCATTATTACCAGCTTTCCCTGCTATCTACAAAATGCACTCAACAGAGGCTTATTAGTGTGCTCACAGGTCCATGAAAGGTCAGGTTAAAGGGTGCAAAGTGGCATTTTTCACCACTTAACACACCCCCAAACCTAATCTTTGTTAGTCCCTAAGCAAAGGAGAATTCAAAGAAAAATAAAATGCCACTTTCGTAGGGAGCACGGATGCATTTAGCACATGCATCAAGCCTTTTAAACCCCTAGGTGATCACTAGTGGAAGAGTAAAGTCTCCTGAGGGTTTTCAGTTAAGGTACCCACAAACTTCTCCAATATAACTTAGTTAATAATAGTGCAACCTGTTAAAGTAGAAGTTAAGCAAATCAAATAAATTCACATCATTCACATTCATTATAGGAATTTCAACAGAAAAAACATCCATTTGAAAATATGAAAGTTTGCTAAAATCTCTTCATCATCATTCAGTTTGTGTCAAGGCATTTCTCTTAAAATTTGATGCAGAACTCATCGTTAATTTGAGGATCCTGCTCAGATACTTCCCTCATCAACTGGATTTCGGACCCAAGTCTCACTAGGGTTGTTCACTCATTAGTACAGAGAAGAGGGGTAAATCATATCACTCAGCTCAAGAGCAGTTATAGCCCTCAAATAGGACTGCAAGCAGGAGCATAGGCATTGCTTGAATTTCTGACTTTTCCAGCTCTTTACACCATTGGTTAAGTAAATTCTCATCTCCACATACAGCTCAATCCACTTTCAGATCAGTAGGTCTTTTTATTGGGTTGTAATGTGGCTTAGGGGTGAGGTTTGTGGAGGAACAAAAGGGATAACAAAGTTCAAAAGTGAGAAATCAGTAAAGGTAAGGAGGTGATTCATGACTTCACCTTCTTTAATTCAGAACCTCTTTACTGTCTTTTTGAATCTTCAGAGCCAAAATGGTCGGCTTCTTCTCTTCCTTTTGCTTCATTTCTTTTTCTTTCTCTCTTTTATTTTATTTTATTTTATTTTATGCGTAATACCACAAATACCACCAACTGTATTTTTCTTTCTTTCAACTTGATTTAGGACCTTGCTCCTCTAACCTTTCTCCTCCTTCCTCTTCCTGATTTCTCAGATTGAGGGTGAACTGAAGTAGGTCAAGAGGTTTTGGGTTTAGAATTTCTGGTTTTCATCAAAGAAAATTGGGGCTTTTAAGGCTCCAGTGGTGTGCATCAAGGGTAGTTCAAAGGTGGGGAATTTCGGGCTCAAACTGTCTAAAGGATGGCCTTACTTCACATCTTCAATGTCCTGAGTGCTGTCAAGTTGTTTCAACTTAGATTTGCCTAACTTCTAGTGATCCAGATTAGGTCCAGTCAGCTTTCAAAGCAGAAGAAGTTACCAAGACACTCTTCAAAGAAAGTTTTCAGGCCCAATTCTCACTGGGTATGGCCTTCCATCTAATTTATGGGGAGTATCTTCACAATCTCTTCTCATTGCTGGTTTGTCACACATCAAAAACTTTCTTCAAAAATTCTTGACATTTTCTTCATGAAAAATGTTGAAACTTCAGCTTACTTCAGTTGCAAATGGTTTTTAAAGTTTCCTTAACAAATATGAGGTGAATTCATTCTTTTTTTTTTTATTATTCCTTTTTAACTTGGCTGCACTAAAATTAACTAATTTATTGGTATACATGCCACACCCCCAAACCTAAACCAAACAATGTCCTCACTGTTTTTTACAGAATGGGTTTAGTTGTGCAGACATCCAGAGAAAATAAATTGAACAAGAAATAAATTGAGAAACAACAAGTGAAATGAATAAAACATTTTATTATAAATAATCTCAAAACAAATATGTGGACAGCATCTCCTTTTAGAAAAAAAAAAAACATCCCCCATGGCTCAGGGATATCCTCAGCCTGTGTCGGGTAGAAGAGGAACTGCAAGCCAGGGGGGAAAGAAAAGGACAAAGAGTGGGATTAGGGGGCTGGGGGTGGGGTGGTGGATGATGATGAGGATGATGGAGGGGAGGCAGCCGGTGACTCGGTCCTCTGCCTCTTCTTCTCCCTCTTTAGGTTTTTCTTTTTCTCCTTGGCAAGGATTCGCTGGACCTCGTCATATTCATCCCAGAGAAATTGAAGAGGATCAGGCTCGACCGATGGAGGTGGTGGTGGCCAGACTGGAAAGAACTTGATAGGCAACTCTTGAGGTTTGTCGTCGGCCATGAGTGGGGGCTGGAAGAGGTGGGCAGGTTAGGGTGGAATGGATGTGGAAGGATTGGACGAAGGGAATATTTAAGGTGCATGGGCGTTGGAATATGAAACGATGCAATAAAAGTGGCACAGTCGTTGAGGCGTGGGAATTGAAAATGAAGGGCGGGAATACAGGGAGTGGTGGTCGCTGGGTGGGAATTGGAGTGTGGACTGCATGATGGACTAAATTTAGGAGGGAAGATTAAGTTAAGGCGGCATGCGCCATAAATGCTGAAGCACTGAGAGAGGGTTAGGTATTCAGGAGGTGCGCATGACAAGACTACCTTATCGATACAGGTATGAAAAACGATTTCGATAGGATGACGAGAATGGTGGCGATAGGTCAATGTGTCCTATCGAAGGCTTGGCAATCAAAGCTTACAAAAGGTACAATTCGATTGGATCTCGACAGGTGGAACCTTCCTTTCGATAGGTTGGAATTTGACGCGATTCATCATTTCAAAAGGTTCCGATAGGTACCCAGAACCTATCGAAAAGTGTCTGTTTCCATACTTAACCTATCGAGGGGTTGGTTTCACCTATCGTCAAGGCTCAGTGCCCCTCGAAAATGTCCAGAATCCTATCGAAATCATCAGCCATCTTATCGAAGGGTTCTAAAAGCCAAAAGTTGGATAATTGAGTGTAGGGCTTAGTCTCAGCACCCTGAAAATTTTCTTGCTAAGCCAGCCGTCACTTTGTTGATACAAATAAATCGCATATATTACATATGATACAAGCCAAAGTCAGCTATCAACCTGGAGGGTCCTTAAGATCAATGCTCTCCTCAGGCTCACAAATCTTGTCCACGCACAGTTTGAGCTTCTGGCCATTGACCTTCATGACTCTACCATCTGTAGGGTCCCTGACTTCAACAGCTCCAGATGGGGAAACATGTACAACTATGAAGGGTCCATCCCATCTGGACTGCAACTTTCTTGGAAAGAATTTTAATCTAGAATTGAACATCCACACCTTATCATTGGGTTTGAATTCTTTCCATAGCAAATGTCTATCGTGGACGGCTTTGGTCTTCTCTTTGTAGGTCTGAGCATTGGTGTATGCTTCCAATCTAAGCTCCTCCAACTCAGCTAACTACAGTTTCCTGTGTAAACCAGCAAAGTTGAAATCAAAATTTATTACTTTAATAGCCCAGTATGCTTTGTGTTACAATTCAACAGGCAAATGGCATGCCTTGCCATAAACTAGTCTGAATGGAGACATACCTATGGGTGTCTTATAGGCAGTCCTATAAGCCCATAACGCATCTGTCAACTTCATGGACCAGTCCCTCCTATCACTTCTCACAATCTTCTCCAAAATGTGTTTAATTTTCCTGTTGGAAATCTCTACTTGCCCACTGGTTTGTGGATGGTAGGGAGTGGCTACCCTGAGGGTCACAAAGTACTTTTCCAGCAACTTATCAAAAGGTTTATTACAGAAGTGGCTTCCCCCATCGCTAAGGATGGCTTTGGGGATGCCAAACCTGGAGAAGATGTTTTCTTTGAGGAATTTAATGACAATTTTGTGGTCGTTTGTCCTTGTAGCTATGGCTTCTACCCATTTGGACACGTAGTCCATAGCTACAAGGATGAAATTATATCCACAGGAGGGGGAAAATGGTCCCATAAAGTCAATACCTCAGACATCAAACAATTCGACCACAAGTATGGGTTGCAAAGGCATGGAATTCCTCTTAGTAATACTTCCTATCTGCTGGCATCGAGGACAGGCTTTGCAATGTTGCCGGGCATCTTTAAACAGAGTAGGCCAATAGAAACCACTCTAAAGCACCTTCGCAGCAGCCTTGTTACCACTGAAGTGGCCCCCACAAGCCTGTTCATGACTCATGGTTAAAATGTGGTGGAACTCTGTTTCCGGTATACATCTTCGAATTACTTGGTCTGAACAATGCTTAAAAAGATAAGGATCCTCCCATATATAGTGTTTGATCTGGGAGAAAAATAAGTTTCTATCATTCTTGTTCCAATGTGGAGGGATCCTTTTCATAGCAAGGTAGTTCACGATATTAGCAAACCAGGGCATACTGATCTCCACAGCAAATAGTTGCTCATCTAGAAAAGAATCATTGATGGCAGGCTCTCTGTTTCTGCAACTTGGATCCTGGACAGATGATCAGCAACCACGTTTTCCACTCCCTTCTTGTCTTTATTCTCCAAATGGAATTCTTGTAAAAGAAGAATCCATCGAATCAATCTTTCTTTGGCTTCCTTCTTAGACAAGAGGTATTTCAAGGCTGAGTGGTCAGTGAACACAGTGATTTTGGAGCCCAACACATAAGATCTAAATTTTTCTAAAGCAAAGAAAATGGCTAACAGCTCCTTCTCAGTCGTGGTGCAATTCAATTGAGCATCAACCATTGATTTACTAGCATAGGCCACCACACATGGTGCCTTGTCTCTTCTTTGTCCCAAAACAGCCCCCATAGAAAAGTCTGATGCATCACACATCAACTCAAATGGTAAAGAGAAATCAAGGGCTTGTAAAATAGGGGCTGTAGTCAAGCAAGTTTTCAGCTGCTCAAAAGCAGCCAGGCAGTCATCATTGAACTCAAAGGGTACCTCTTGGCACAGAGGTTTGGTGATTTTGCTAAAGTCCTTAATGAATCGCCTATAAAACCCAGCATGGCCCAGAAAAGGCCTGACTTGTTTGACAATTTTGGGAGGGGGCGGATGGGAAATTAAGTCAATCTTAGCCTGATCAACCTCTATTCCCTTGTGGGAGACCACATGTCCAAGGACAGTGCCTTGAGTCACCATAAAATTACTCTTTTTCCAACTTAGAACCAGGTTGGTCTCCTCACACCTCTACAGCATAGAACTAAGATGGTGCAGGCATTGGCCAAAATCATCTCCATAAATGGAGAAATCATCCATGAAGATCTCTAAAAATTTATCAATCTTGTCAGAAAAAATGTCATACATGCATCTATGGAAAGTGGCAGGTGCATTACACAGCCCAAATGGCATCCTCCTGTATGCAAAGGTCCCAAATGGGCAAGTGAATGTCATTTTTTCCTGGTCTTGGGGGTAGACAGGGATCTGATTGTACCCTGAATATCCATCAAGGAAAAAATAATATGCCTTGCCTGCCAGCTTGTCCAAAATTTGGTCTATGAAGGGCAATGGGAAGTGGTCCTTGCTGGTTTTCTCATTGAGCTTTCTGTAATCGATGCATACTCTCCAACCAGTGGTCTATCTGGTTGGGATCAGCTCTCCTGAATCAGCTTCAACAACTGTGATGCCAGATTTCTTAGGCACTACCTGGGTAGGTGCCACCCATTGGGAATTGGAGATAGGGTATATGATGCCAACATCGAGGAGTTTGACTACCTCTTTCATCACAACTTCCTGCATGTGAGGGTTGAGTTTCTTCTGCATCTCTCGAGAAGGTTTGGCACCTTCCTCAAGATGAATCTTATGCATGCACTGTAATAGCCCAAAAAATCACACTAAACTATAACCTCGAGATCCGTGCCCGATCGGTCACAGGTTTGACCAATTAGGAGTTCAATAATTAGCATTGAATGTGATGAGCGATTGAGATGTGATGGTTCGTGTAGCTATGTGGTGTGTGTTGTAAATCTGAAGTCACATACACCTACAGCGGTGTATGTGCTCAACACACAAGGAGGGGGATAGATAAAAGGGTTTAATAGCCCTAGTTCTCTTTAATTGGTTGATTGAGAGAGAGAACAAAGAAGAGAGAGAGAAGGAGAGCATAGTTAAGCAAGGAGTGAATGCTAGTTGAGGAAGGGGGATTCGAGCAATAAACGTCGGATTCGACGCGATGGATCCGCTAGAAGCAAAGCTGGAAACCCTAGCCTTTCCAACCACTTAACTTAATCAATTTGAGATTGATAAAAGGTAAATTTTTGTGAATAAAATGCATAGGTTGTAGAGGTTAATTTGTAACTAAAAATGGTTTAAATTATAGGATAATGGCCTAGAAAAATAGAGGAAAAGTGTGGAAAAAGGTTGAGAAGAACAGCCAAAAGGGGGCTAAATCTGGCAGTTTCGATTAATCAAAATTGAGTTTCGATTAATCGAAATTGGCTAAGAAGTTGAAAAGTCAGAGGACCCCGATCTCGATTAATCGAATTGAATTTCGATTAATCAACTTTGGATTTCGATTAATCGAATTGGAAATCGATTGATCGACTGGGAACCTACAGTGAACTCCAGTGGAGGAAACAAAATAGCTTGGAGAAATCGACTAATCGAAATGGGAATTCGATTAATCGATTTAGGATTTCGATTAATCGATTTGGGATCGATTAATCGATTTTGGAAATTTAATCACTCGAATTGAGAATCGACATAATAGGTAGGGAATTTCGATTAATCGAATTTGGGTTTCGATTAATCGAATGAGAATCTCGATTAATCGATTTGAGAATCAATTAATCGATATTGACTTTCGATTAATCGATTTTGGAAATCGATTAATCGAATCAGATTCGATTAATCGATTTTGGAGTTCGATTAATCGACTGAGCTAATTTATGTTAACTTTTGAGTTTGACTTTAAGATTCTTGGAGGGTCTTGGACCTCCTTTATTGCATCTTTAGTGATGTGTTTCACCTGTTATGTGGTACCATAGGGGGTACGTGTGAGCTAGTGCACAAGGAACCACGTGGGACCTTGGTGCATTGATCAAATGAAGACTTGAGGTAGGGAACACCTTGAACATGTACTTTATTTTACAAGAGCATGTATGTAGTGATATAGAATTCAAATTCAAAATATTTTATTGCTTAAGAATTGTGAAAAGTGTGTGTGTGTGACATCCATAAGAGTAATTATAATGAGCCATCCCCAGGGGATGAAGAAGTCAAGAGATAAGAGCATCAGGTGTGATGCAAGTGAATGGATACATCCCAGGGATGTATCCAAGATTGAATCATGATTGATAGGGCCTAACTGATATAAGATAGCACATTTATACGGTGAATAACTATATGTAAGGCACCGATATTTTTGTTATTTGAGGTTTGATAGGGTACCCCACCGACGTGGCGGGATATCCACGACTGACACGGCAGGATATCCGTGACCGATACGGCGGCGAAATCGTAGGCTGCCATGAGGCTTATCCAGACAAGGTGTTGATTTGAGACAAGTGAAACCCCGCCACCAATCCCCAGGGGAAAGGGGCTTGGGTACTATTTGTATTCCCAGGGAATACGTTAAAAGTGTCTATATAGATGACGATGAAGGGTATCTCATCGGGGCTCGATGCTATATTGCTCGGGGATTACTTAAGTTGAAAGTTTAAGTTTTGCTTTAAGCCTTTTCAGCATTATTCATGAGTAAATAAAAGACACGAGTAAACTACTAGTAAAATGTAATACTTTTTAACTGTTTCATCAGTAATTGCATAGACACATCATGCATGGCATATCATGGAATATATGTGAGTAATAATTTATATGTTCAACTGTGTTTTGTTCCCTATTGAGCTAGGATGTAGCTCACCCTATAGACTATATGTCGCAGGTCCACTACTAGCAAGGCTTGGAGGACCCCGGCGGAGTGACTGGGACCTGCGGTGACCACCTCCCGAGGACTTCTTCTAGAGGACTCACGTTGTAGGGCTTTTGAGAGAGATTTGTACGGCTTGGTATGTCAAGCCTTGTTTTGGTTAAACCATGTATATATTGAGTTTGGGATTATTCTTTTGGGGCGAACCATCCGTGATGATTGCTATCATCGATGGTTTGGATCGGTTCTCCATTCATGCAGAGGCATGAGGGTAGAACTGTCTTTTGGAGAATTGCTTTAATATAGATTTAAATTCCGCAGTTTCATTTATTATTTTATTTTATGCTTGATATGCCAACTTTCCGTGCTTAGCTGAGGGGCACGGTCAAGATGATCGTGCTGATGGCACGGGTTTTGGGGTGCCGAAATCCGGGCTGTCACATGCACACAGCAAGATTAATCCCCCCTAAGTCTGCAATGGTCCATCCTATTGCCCTCCTATGCCTTTTTAGCACAACAAGTAGTTCTCTTTCCTACTCAATGGTGAGGGAAGAAGAAATTATCACAGGTAATTTGTTGTTGTCTCCTAAAAAGGCATATTTCAAAGCTGTCGGGAGTTGCTTTAACTCCACCTCTAGGGGACTGATGAGGGAGGGCAATAGGGGTGTCTTGGAGGGGGTGGAAGAGGCAACAAAGCAAGCTTCCATGGATGGAGCTTTGCTGGTTCCGCTCCAGAAGAGACAAGTTGCACATGCTCAATTTCAGAGGTGAGAGTCTTTTCTACCTCAGGTTCCTTCCATATTTCTGCGAGCTCATTAGACCATTCCTTACCATGCAGCAGCAGATTCACATTTTCTTGCACAACCTCATCTATTACATCTAGAGAAAAACAATCCTCATCAGGATGAGGTTGAGTGGTTGCGTTGTATACGTTCAGTTTGACCTTCATATTTCCAAATGACACTTCCATTATTCCAAACCTGCATTGAATACAACCGTTAGTTGTGGCCAAAAAGGGTCTGCCTAGGATCACAGGTATGGAGGTGGCATTCCTTCCTGGTTTCATATCTAGCACCAAAAAGTCAGTAGGATAAAAGAATTTGTTAACTCCCACCAAAACATCCTCGATTATCCCCATAGGTTTCCTTTCAGATCTATTGGCCAACTGTATAACAACATGTGTGGGCTGTAATTTGCCTAAGCCCAGCTTCTCATATACTAAATATGGAAGCAAATTTATACTGACTCCCAGATTTAATAGGGCTTTGTCAATGGTATGGTCCCCAATGATGCAGGGGATGGTGGGGAGTCCAGGGTCTTGAAGTTTGGGGGGAGTTGCAATGGACAGGACATGCTTGACTTTTTCTACTGAAAAGACTTTCTTGGATCAGTGTATCCTGGACTGTCTTTTATGGGTGCATAGGTCTTTTAAAAATTTGGCATAGGCTGGGACTTGTTTAATGGCATCAAGTAAAGGTAGATTGATCTTTAGTTGTTTAAAAGTCTCCATCATTTCCTCAATTTTACCTTGCCCTTTATTAAAAGGGGAAGGTCCTTGCAATGCCTTGGGAAATGGCAAGTGTGGGGGTGCTCCCTCACTTGTAGCTTTAACCGATGGGGCTTCTTTCTTTTTTATTTTTTCTTTTTCTTTAGGAACCATATCATCCTCTTTATTGACAGTGGGTTTTTCCTACAGGTCCACCACTGGTGGCCTTTGTTGTGTTCTTGGAAAACTCATTCCATTTTCTTCCTTCAAACTTCTCACAGGCTCACAGCCCACTTGGTTGTCTACTAGCCTACCACTCCTCAAAGTTGTCAGAGATTTGGCTTCCTCATAGGTGAAGGAAACTTCACCACTACAAACTGTCTTCATGGATTATCCTATGGTTGGCTAGGTAACCTTCCTCCCTCTCTCCTAGTTAGAGCATCAGACAGCTGACCAACCTGGTCCTCTACTTTTTGATGCTCTGGTTGTGAGAGTGCACAGTTTGGGTTAAGGTGTTCAAGTTCTGTAATGAAGATAGAACTTGTTCCTCAAAAGATGGTGTTCTCACAGCTAGAGTAGGTGCAGCTTGCTGCACAGGCGGAGGTACATGTTGGGCCATGGGTTGTTGATATTGAGGTCTTGGGGCATAACCTTCTCGATAGGGCTGAGCATTTCTATAGGGCATGGGCTACTGCTGCTGCTGGCTGGGGTATCCATCTTGTCTCCACCTCAGATTGGGGTGGTTTCTCCATTGATACCCAGCAGCAGGCTGCTGCCCATAGGCTTGAGTTGCAGCCACATGCTCTGTTACAAAATCAAGAAATTGGTCAGCAGATGGGCATTCTTCCAAGGGATGAGCAAGGGACTGACATATGGCATATGCCTCCTCCACTCTTGCAGCCACAGGTGACTGCATTGCTCCCATCAGCCTATCAAATTTCAGAGTTAAGTTGTCCACTTTCCTTTCTAACTCACTTAGCACACTCACTTCATATATCTTTCCTCTTGAGGTGTTCTCTTTCATCAATTTAGGAGGCTCTAGATCTCTTGCTAAGGTTTCCCTTTGCATACAGTTCTCACTGATAATGTCAAATAGCTCCCATGCCTCCTCTGCAGTTTTATGGAGATAGGTGCCACCATAGGAGGCATCTATCATATCTCTGCTTTTAGCATCAATTCTCTGGTAAAAGCTTTGAACCAATTCCCATTCAAGGATTTGATGGTGGGAGCATTTCTTGAGGAGTTCTTTAAATCTCTCCCAAGATTGATGAAAGTCTTCAGTTGGATCTTGGGTAAAAGAGATGATACCCTTCCTCAACTGACTGGTCTTTGACATAGGAAAGAATTTGGCCAAAAACTAACATTGGAGATCACTCCAGGACTAATTACTGTTGGGTGGAAGCAGGGATAACCAGGTCCTGGCTCTGTCTTTTAATGAAAAAGGAAAGAGCCTCATCCTAGTTGTCTCCTCCCCCAAACCTGTGATGTTGAAGGTAGTGCACAGTCCTAAGAATTCGTCTATATGCTTATAAGGGTCCTCCTTGGTCAGGCCGTGAAATGAGGGCAGCATTTGAATGATGGAAGATTTGATTTCATAGTTTCCTTGAGCAGCAGGGAACTGAATGCAAAAAGGGGAGTTGTAAACCCTTGGTGCATTGAATTCCTTGAGAGTTCGAGGCTGCTACTGCTCACCCATTTCAACAGGTTCAAATTCAACAGTTGTGGATGTAGTTGGTCTGGATCTGAAAAGTCTTTCAACCTCTGGATTTAGTGGAATAATCTGAGGTTGCAGAGTTCTCCTACCAAACATACAACACTCACAACTGAATGCAGAGTAAATTCTCAACACAATAAATAGAAATAACGCAATTTATTAACTAATCTAAAAATCAGCAGATCTGAAAATAAACAGGGGAGAAGGGATGCAAACTATAGAGTAGCCTTCAGCACAGCTCTCCTCTCACTCTGTACTCAGATTTGGTGAAATGGACACAAAAATACTGAAAAACAGCAAAACTCACAAATGCAGTTAGCAAAATTAAACAAAAACTACAAATCTATGATCAAAACTTAAATATATATCAATTTCTAAACTGCCTCCCTAGCAGCGACGCCAAAAACTTGTTGGGATGTTTGCCTACCCTCAAATGAGGGTATAAAATCATCAATAAAACTAGACAGGCATGCTCATATAGACCTGCAAGTATTCAGGATCTGTTGTAGCAAGCTTTAAAAGAATGGGAAGTAAGGAAATGTCCACAGGGAGGCTAGTTAGAAATATGATAAATCTCCATATCTGTAAGAGATCTGGCACCCTAGCTATCTCTACTTTAGTTAAAAGACAGGGGAGAGGTTTGAAATGAGTTGTCACTAAAACTAAACTACAATTAAAATGCAGATTGTCTTAGATCGAATCTGGAGCCTCAGATCTTGTAGATGGATGGTTTAAAAACTCAAAAAATGGAGAAGAACAGCTTGGAGGTTGTCTTCACTGCAATCAGGTTGAGCTAAGCATATTACAGGGGTTCAAAAGCACACAAGTCCCTCAGCTGGCCACAAGCACAACTGCAGGGTATAAATTCCACTCCAAATCACAGGATCCACCTGGTCCTAAGGCTATGATCTGTCCACTTTAATGGTCATAGACCATCCTAAAGACTTTATCGAATCCATGGATTGCAATGGATGAATCCAATTGAGGCCTGAGCTTAGATTTACCTTAAAGTTATGATCTGTCCACTTTAATGGTCACAGACCATCCTAGAGATCTCCTACAAAGCTAGAGCCTCAATTAGAACAATTGAAACCACTACAGATGCTGCAATTTCCAGGTCACAAACTCAAGAAATTACAGGGATATCAGATCCAGGGAATTCAGATGACATCCAAGAGGTCTACCAATTAAGTGGGTGAGCTGATCAAGCAACTCCTCTACACAAATCCGATCGAGCACCAAAAGGAATTAAAAGAGCTTTAGATCTAATTAAAACATTGGAAACAACATTTACATTGCAAACAAGGTCACTCTTACAATGGAATGCTCTTAGATCTATAGTCTGTGCAGCAATTAGCCCCAGCAACACTCTTAACCTTACCCAATTACAGATCTAACTCACTCCTTGCTGCTCCTAGGGATTTAGCCAACCATGATTAGGCTAAAGGAGGGAAATGGAATCTCACTGCAAGCTCTGATCTCTGGAAAATTGCTCAGAATTTCCATCCCCATCAATGGCAATTGGGGATCTCTATATATAGCTTTCTCCTCTATTTTTCCTGCCAAAAATCCCTTCTAGAAGGCCGTCAAAGTTTGTTAGAGCTCTGTCAAAGCACGTGGGTTGGTTAGGACTTTCTAGGGCATCTTCTAGAATGTCACGCCGATAAACCAAAGTGCCTTGATTTACGTGCAGCAGGTCACCAAGTCTCAGTGTGTGCATAACATAATTTCTGAGAAGTTTAACACACGATTTTGATAGGTTAGAGAAGCTTTCGACAGGTTAAAAGTAAGCTTGTAGTTTCTTTTGATAGGTTCCCTGGTCTCTTCGATAGGTTGGCTGAGTAGTTCGATAGGTCCAGGGGTCCTTTTTGACAGGTTCAGCTCTATGTGCCGTCATCCCGATAGGTTGGCCCTCATTCCTATCGAAAGGGTTAAGCATCCTTTGATAGGTTCAAGGAGCCTTCGACAGGTTGGAATCGAGCATTTTAGTTCTTTCGCTAGGTTCTCAGATCCGTTCGATAGGTTCCTTTGACACTTCAGGCAAGTTTTCGATAGGATAATTTCTTCTTTCCTTTCTTTGCTCGATAGGTTCTGAAATCCTATCGAACTCCTCAATCCATACGAATTCATCCTTCTTCTGCCTTCGAATCCTATCGAACCCTTCTCCAACTGTACGAATTCTTTCCTTTTAATCCTCAGCTCCTATCGAAGTCTTCAGACATCTTCTTGATAGGATGTTTTGGACCTATCTTCATTTCTTCCCCCTTGTTCTGTTGCTGGGTCTGCATGGTGCTGAGAGATGGCTTCTTTGTGGGCATTCTTAAGTAGTTTGCTACATTATTATCAGCTTTCCCTGCTATCTACAAAATGCACTCAATAGAGGCATATTAGTGTGCTCACAGGTCCATGAAAGGTCAGGTTAAAGGGTCAAAAGTGGCATTTTTCACCACTTAACAGGCAGTGCCTCAGCTTGCCCAAATATTCATGTTGCTTGGTTGAAACGCTTCGCTATCCCTAATATTCATGTCTTCTTACTGTTTGAAGCGGCAGTGCCTCAGCTAACCTTAATATTTAGCTTGCTTCAATAAGCATCTAACTCGAGGCATCCTCGCTTCAAATACGATGCACCATTGCTTCTAACTGAAAGTGTCATCGCTTCTAACATTTTAGTGGCATCGCTTCTAACATGTAGTGTTATCGCTTTTTAATTAAAGCGTCATCGTTTGAATCAGTTAGATCATTATCGCTTTTAATCTGAAGCATCATCACTTTTTAAATTTGTGCTATATAACACGCACCACCTTTTTGTGTGAAGCGACGCCCGACCTTACTTCATTTATTACCATCATCAGGGTATTAATACGTAGCACCTTTTTTGTGCGATACGACACTTAGAACTCATAGGGAAAAAGGCTATAATTTGAAATGTCACTTCGAATGAGAAGCAAAATTAAGAATAACATCAAATAATCATGGCGTTATCTTAACATTCTCGCTTCCATCGCTTCAAAAAGAAGCATCATCACATTAAAAAGGAAGCGTCATCGCCACGAGATTAGACTAAATTGCATCTATATAGAAGGGTCATAGCTTCAAACTCAAAGCGTCATGGGAAAGGGCAGCGCCTACGCTATCCCTAATATTCAGTATTTTTTGTTAGAAGCATCGGTAATTTATTAGGAAGCGTTGTCGCTTCATGTTCGAAGCATCATCGCTCATTAACTGAAGCGTCGGCGCTCACATCATTAGTGCAGCAGCGGTTGGTCGGTCGTATTCGAATAAAAAAGTATATTCCATAATCTTTCTTTTTTTGACTTCGGTCTCCAAAACCCCTTTATCGTCAAATTTTCTTCTCTTTCTTGCACAATGATATTCTGTAATTAGTCTCAGTTTATATGAATACAAACACTTTCATTTAATTTCATGAAGAGAGATAATTCCAGCTCCTCAAGATAATTTCACAAAATTTATATGAGCATCGCACGGATTTTATCGTTCATATCAATGCAATCTCTGCCTCAGCTGCCACACTAATATTCAGTTTCGATGTAATAACGCTCGAGTTATAATCGATAACGCTTCGAATTAGAAGCGCCAATGCATCAAAATGAATCGAGCTGAATATTAAGGCCTGCTTTTTTATGAGAGATAATGCTCGTGATTAGTAATAAAAGAAACCTCGCTTACATCAAGAAGAGACCTCGCCATCAACCTAAGGGCTGACCGAAGCATCGACAGTTCAATTAGAGGCGATGGAGCTTCCAATTAGAAGCGATGACGCCTCAATTTAGAAGCGATGACACTTCTATTTAGGACTAGCGCTTCAACTTAGTGGCATTATTATTAGCAGTGTGATTATTAATATATTCATATATTAAAGCTACCAGCACTTCGGAAAGAGAAAAGAGAGACATCAGCAAAGCGTTAGTAATACAAAAGCAGAGATTGTATTAATGTATTCATATATTAAAAAAAAGAACAACAAAATGTACAAAAATGCTCGGTTGAATCTTTTAGCCTGGGGGACTAATTTGGGCTAGCGCTTCGACTTAGTAGTAATATTATTAGCGGCATGATTATTAGGGCTACCAGCCCTCCGTCAGTTGAATTTTTTGGTCATATCCTTTCTTTTGCCTTTCATCCCCAATACATTAATACAATCTATGATTTTGTCATTTAAATTAATACAATCTATCCTTAGTAGCCCTAATAATCATGTTGCTAATAATTTATATGAACCTTGCACAGATTTTATCGTTCATATCAATACAATCTCTGCCTTAGCTACCACTAATATTCAAGGGCCTCAAGGCACAGGTCGAAGCGCTAGCCCTAATATTCAGGGCACAGTCACTTCTTATTAATAGCGCTAGCGCTTCCGTTGGACTACTTGTGACATCACTGAATAAAACAAGATGAAATAAAAAAAATTACAAATCATGCATTCAAAGGTTTCATTCATAACTCAAAACTATTTCTTTATATCGTCTTTTTTTACACATCTTTCTTTATACTGTCTCTATTTATTGTAAATAGGTCTAATGAAATTCATAATAGTTCTGATGCATTAAACAATCTAGTGGACCCTGATTCAGCCCTTGATGAGGTCACTGTAAGCATCCGTACGAGCAAGGTCTTCCCGAAGATTCAGTACTTTTCCTATAAAATTTTTGAAAGTAGGATTTAGTACTAGTGCATCTACCTTCTTCTTTTTTCATATAGACATTTGAAAGAATTAGAAACCACGTGTCATCTAAATCCAAAGAGGGTCGAGACAATGGAGACGAGGAGGCTAAGGCCAAGGCAGCATGAAGAAGGGAATGAAGGGAGGAGGAGCATTATTGGAGAAAGGGAGGAGCAAGGGTAAGAAGGAAAATTATGAATTGAGGAAGGGCAAGAAGGAGAAGTGAAAGAATTGAGGAAGTAGGAAAGATAAAGAAGGGAATGAAGGGAGGAGGAGCATTGTCTGAGAAAGGGAGGAGCAAGGGTATGAAGGAAATATAATGAAGGAAAGTGAGGCATTGGACGATCTAGCAGACCCTGACTCAGCCTTTGATGAGGTCATTACAAGAATTCGTAGAAGCAAGGATTACACTATCGACCAAATACCACAAAATATACACCGAGAGAGTGGATATGAGGAGGATGAGTCCGAGGCGAAAGAAGAAGTGAATGAATTGAGGAAGGGTAAGAAGGAAAGATAAAGAAGGGAATGAGCAACTAGTGTGCAATGAAAGAGAAAGAAGAGAGGAGGAGCATGGGGAGGAGGAGCAAGTGAGGGGCAAGGGTAAGAAGGAAAGTGAACGAATGGAGGGGCAGTGGTGGTTGGTTGGCCTTTGATGCTACATTTTATGGAAATATTGGAAGTGGTGGCGGGGGGTGGCTCGCTGGTGGATTAGGTAGAGGTGTAGGCGGATGTGGGGAGTTTGTTATGCTGCTGGTGTGAATGAGGAAGTTGGGTTGGAGATGGTGGTGGCGGTTGTGGCTGTGGTGGAAGAGGAAGAAATGGAGGATCGTTGGGGACGATAGCCAGCTCGTTGTCGTCGAGGATGTTGACAATCGAACAATCGTATGAACTGATACAAAGCCGGCACGCAAGAGGGTGGCTCATCCACAAATCGGTGAGACGCATTGTAACATCTCTGAAATTTGAACAATGAACAGTGACCTCAGGATGCGTGCCCGACTGGTCGTACGTTTGACCAAGTGATGGTCAGACAGTGGACTCAAAAGGAAAGTATTAATATGATGTGAATGTGCCCTAAGTAAGGGGTTTAGATGCTAGTTAAAGGTCACGTACACCTATCTCTGGTGTGTGTGCCTAACACCGAAGCAAGAGGGGATAAAAAGGGTTAAATGCTAGGAGTCATTACTCCTTGGTTTAGGTTGGTGAAAAGTTAAGAAGAGAGAGAGAGTGAAGGAAGAGTAAATGCTAGGAAGGTGAGTTAATCTGGATTCAAATTGAAGATAAAAAGAGCATTAAACACCGGATTCGACGCGTTGAAGCTCGATGAAGTCGAAGTTAGGAACCCTAACCTATAGACTGATCAAACTGTTCAATCGAAAGATTGATTGAGGTGAGTCACATTTAAATTGTTATAAACATGTTGTTATGAAATAAAATATGGTCAAATGATGAATTGATGAAATGGAAAGGAAGAGATTTGGAAGAAATACCCAAAAAAGGGCTGAGTTTCTGACCAAATCGATTAATCGATTAATCAATTTTGGTTCAGAAGTAAGCTGAGCAAAGTTGTCCGAAACCGATTGATCGATTTGAAATTGATCAATCGATACTGGAAATTAGATTAATCAATTTAAAATTGATTAATCGTCTGAGCACCTCCAGTGGATAGAAAATCAGACTTGGGAAAAAATCGATTAATCGATTTGAGAAATCGATCAATCAATTTTGGAACTTTGACTAATCGAGTTGGGATCGATTACTTGATTTTGGATTTTCGATTAATCGATTTAGGAATTTGATTAATCAATTTTTGGAATCGATTTTGACAGTTTATCTTGACTTTTGTATTGGGCCTTGAGGGTCCTTGGAAGGCCTTGTACCATCTTTAATGCATCCTTATTGATGCCTTGCTTGTGTTATGATGTACCATAGGTGATACGAGCAAAAAGTATGAATGTGGAATCGTGTGGACTTTAACGCATATAGTGATTTCAACGCATGAGGTAGGGAACACCTTGAACATGTACTTTAATTTTCAAAAGCATGTATGTAGAGTGATTCAAATGAATATTTATATATCAAAAATGTGATTTCTAAGAGTGTGTCTGTGTGAATGCTAAATGAACTCATAAGGTCCCCAAGGGACGTGAAAATATGATAATGTGCATCTAAGTGATGCGTTGAACCAGTGGCATCCCAGGGATGCAGATGAAATCTATCAGTGAAGTAAAAGAAAAGTTGATAAGGCCTAATATACTAAAATTAGCATGATCACACGGTGAATAACTATATGTAGTGCACATGATATTTTTATTATTTAAGGTTTAAATAGAATACCCCACCGACGTGGCAGGATACCCACAACTGACTCGACAGAATATCTGTGACCGGTATGACGGCCAATCCATACACCAATTTGACATCCCAGGGATGTGAGTATGAGTCTAGAAATCCCGTCGCCTATGAGAAAGGGACCTAGGTAGTATTCAAGTAAGAAACAGATATGACAAGTGTCTATTTAGACGATGATGGTGGGTATTCCATCGGGGCTCGATGCTATATTGCTCGGGGATTATTTAAGTTAAGATTTAAGTGATTAGGCCAAATCAGTAACTAATACCAGTAAGTTGAGAATGAACAAAACCATGTAAATTAACAGTTGCATCTAGTACTTTATTTCAGTTGTTTAAAATGTTTTCCCATGCAATTACATCAGATAAACCATGCTTTTAAACTGTTTTAGAATATATGTGAGAGCTTAACTTATATGTTCACTTGTTGTTTCCCTATTGAGCTAGGATGTAGCTCACCCCTTTAGACTATACGTCGCAGGTCCATTGCTTGCGGCTGTCGAGGCTTTGGGAGACGTAGATCCGGGGCATTCGAATTATGTGCCCAGGGAAGAGTTGGAGCCTCCTCCTGAGAACTTCTTCTAGAGGACCCCTACGTACTTGAGAGTTATTTTTGAGAGCTTTTCTGTACGGCTTGGTATGTCAAGCCTATATATTTTGAAACAATATAATTAAATGATATATTCCTTTTAGTGAACTATCTGGGGTGATCTGTTTATCATTGATGGTTCGGGTTGGTTCTTTTGTTCATGCGTTGGCATAGAAGAAGAACTGTCCTTTGAGCTTTTGCTAGATTAGCACACTTTATCTCATGTTGTTCAGTTTACATGTTTCATTTTTAGTAAGGATTGCTTGAGTATACCAATGTTTCGTATGGACTTTGGGGTCACGGCCTAGAGGGCTGTGCTGATGGCACGGGTTTCAGGGTGTCAAAATCCAAGCTATCACAGTTGGTATCAGAGCCGTTTCTTTTAGAAATTCTGACAATCATTCTTTTTATCAGAGCATAAGGACTTCTGCTAATGAAACTTTGGTATCACGTACAGACCGTGATGTCTTCTAGGAGAAGAGGCCGACCTAGGGGCGGTCATAATAGGAATTTGTGTAGTCAAGATAACTTTATCTCGGATACCAATCGAGTGCCTTTGGGAGATAGAGGGGCTTCAGGTAGTGGTGGCCAAGAGAGCCAAGATCAGGTGGAGAACCGGGATCGAGATCGTCAGGATCGAGATCAGAGGGACCAAGAGAGAATCAGAGAAAGAATTGAAGACAGAGAAGAGCATTAGAGGATGATGCATACTATGAAAACTATGGCGACCACCATGGCTCAATAGGCAGCATCTTTGGTGGCTCACAATGCCAATGATCAACAATAGCCACCTACACCTCCAGTAGCTCCAACACCGCCAGTGCCCTCTGCATTTACTGAGTTTAGGAGGATGAGACCTCCTAGCTTTTCAGGACAAGCGGAGTCGATGGCTACCAAAAATTGGCTAAGCGAGATGGAAAAGCTTTTTAGCGTGCTGACATGCACGGAAGATGAAAGCGTCCGTTGGGCAGTGTACATGCTTGATGGGGAAGCTGGGCCTTGGTGGAAGTCCATTTTTAGGACTAGGGCTCAAGAGACCCCGGGATTGCCCTGGACGTGGGATGAGTTTATGGAAGAGCTCAACAAACAGTATTTCCTCGAAGTGGTAAGAAATCAGATGGAGATACGATTTCTGCAACTCTTACAAGGACGGATGATAGTAAGGGAGTACGGAGTGGAGTTTATGAGGCTTGCTCGCTTCGCTCCCGATTACGTAATTACGGATGTGATGAGAGCAAAGAGGTTTCAACAAGGCTTGAGATCAAAAGTCAGAGGAGGAGTGGCACCATTTCAACTGAGGACCTATGGAGAGGTCATGAGTAAAGCGTTAGTGGTTGAAAAAGAAAATAATAATCGATACCGTCAAAGGGAGCAGCAAGGAAGAGTGTGACAGCCCTGATTGTGGTACCTCGAAACCCATGCCATCAGCACGGCCCTTTAGGTCGTGACCCCTAAGTTCATACTGAACATTGGTATAACAAGCAACAACTACATAAAATAAGATGATTAACTAAACAATGTGGAATCATATATACTAATCTAAAGCATAAGCTCAAAAGGCAATTCTTCTTCCATGCCAACGCATGAACAGAAGAACCGACCCGAACCATCGATGATAAACGAATCACCCCAGATGGTTCGCCAAAAGAATTATATAAGTTAATTATATGTTTCACAAAAAAAAAGCTTGACATACCAAGTCGTACAAATATACTCTCAAAAATCTCCCTCTTCTAGAAGAAGTCCTCAGGAGGAGGGTCCAACTCTTTCTCGGTCATGTAATCTGAATCCCCCGGATCTACGTCTCCCAAAGCCTCAGCCGCCACTAACAATGGACCTGCGACGTATAGTCTATAAGGGTGAGCTACATCCTAGCTCAATAGGGAAACCACAATTGAACATATAAGTTAAGCTCTATCATATATTTTAAAATAGTTTAAAAGCATGCCTCATCTGATGGAACCTTTGAGAAACAATTTAAATGCACATAAAAGATATGATAGATGCAATTTTAACTGTTACTTTACTTGATTATGTTCATTCTTAACTTACTGGTATTAGTTACAGATTCAGCCTAATTACTTAAATCTAAACTTAAATAATCCCCGAGCAATATAGCATCGAGCCCCGATGGAATACCCACCATCGTCGTCTAAATAGACACTTGTCATATCTGTTTCTTACTTGAATGCTACCCAGGTCCCTTTCTCATAGGCGACGAGGTTTCTAATCTCATAACTACATCCCTGAGATGTTAAAACTGGTGTACGGATTGGGTGCCATTGAGTCACGGATATTCTATTCAAACCTTAAATAACAAAAATATCATGTACACTACATATAGTTATTCACCGTATAATTAAACTAATTCTAGTATATTAGGCCTTATCACTTTTTCTTTTACTTCACCGATAGATTTCATCTGCATCCCTGGGATGCCACTGGCTCAATGCATCACTTGGATGCTCATTATTACATTTCACGTCCCCTGGGGACCTTATGAGTTCATTTAGTATTCACACACACACACTTCCTTAGAAATCACATTTTGATGCATAAATGTTCATTTGAATAACTACATACATGCTTTTGAAAATTAAAGTACATGTTCAAGGTGTTCCCTATCTCACGTGTTTTATCGATAAGCATCAAGGCCCAATGTGGTTCAACATGCTCACGCTTGCTTGTACCACCTATGGTATATCATAACGCAAGCAAAGCATCAATAAAGAAGCACAAAAGAAGGTCCAAGACTCTCCATGAACCTCAAAGTCCAAATAAAAAGTCAACTAAAACTGTCAAAATCGATTAATCGAGCTCCCAAAATTGATTAATCGAAATCCAAAATCGATTAATCGAAATCCAAAATCAATTAATCCAAAAACCAAAATCGATTAATCGATTACTCAAATCCTAGTTTTTCCAGCCACTGGAGGTGCTTAGTTGATTAATCGATTTCGAAATCGATTAATCGAATTTAAAGTCGATTAATCAATTTCGGGCCTTCTTGCCCATTCAACTTCCAGACCGAAATCGATTAATCGATTTTCCAAATTGATTAATCGATTTGGTCAGAAACTCAGCCCCTTTATTGGCCTTTCTTCCAAATCCTGTCCTAATCATTTCTCTTCCTTTTCTATGTCTTTAATTCACCATTTAACATTAATTTACTATATTTAATCATCACAACTTATACATTTAAATCTAACAAAACTCACCTCAAATCAATCTCTTAAATGATTGAATGGTTGGTTTAATGGCTAGGGCTCCAAGCTTTGGTTTCAACAGATCCCAATACGTCGAATTTGATATTAATTGCTTGAATCCTCCTTCAATCTGGAACCCACATTAACTTCTTATGCAATTTCTCCACTTCTTACTCTCCCCCTCTCTCGTCTTAACTTCTCTCACCAACCAAACAAGAGAAATCACTCCTCTTTAGGTTATTAAGTTCTTATAGCTCTTCTTATTTTTGTGTTAAGCACATACACCAAAGATAGGTGTATGTGACCCTTAACTAACCTCTAACACCATACTTAGGTCACACTTATATCACATTAATACATTCCTTCTTAAGTCCACTATCTGACCATCACTTGGTCAAACCTACGACCAATCGGGCACGAATCTTGAGGTCACTGCACATTGTCTAAATTTTGGGGATAATACATTCTCCCCACCTTGGGAATGTTCGTCCTCGAAAATGAACTCAAAGGTGTGTCGATAGGGTCCCCCACACACTGGTGAGGTTACAAATCCATTGACGAAAAACTTATTACATTAACAATATGCAACATAAGAAGTAAATGTAGTTGCAAGCGAAGAGAGACAATTCCAACAAAAATTTTGATATCCTCAAAAAGTTTACAATTTCAAAGATAATTACAACCCAACGTTTAATTACAACCAAATTTAAAAAAGAATCATAAAAAGAAACGTCATCATCTCAAGCTCACGCTGTCCCCTCTCCTGGCTGGTCTGGTGCTGGCTGACCTGCATCGCCTGGCTACTGTGGAACCGAACCAGATGTGTCAACATCAGTGGCACCCAAGTGGAAAGTGGTCGCGCCCGCAGTTCATACCTTCTCCTCTGCGAGACGCTGCTGGTAGTCCTAGAGATAGATGTACCGCATGGTATGGTACATCAAGAAATCCATGCGCCGATTCATTTACTGGTTGTTGGCCTCCATCGAGCCAACACATCCTCTATCGTAGGCGCTGGGCGAGCCACCCATCGACGGTAGGAGGAGGTAGGTGTAGTAACTGCTGATGGTGACAGCGCATGAGGTGGCACCAAAGGCTGCTGCTCAGGTAGAACTGAGCCATGAGACGGTGCACCCTCAGCTGGTGGATCATGCTGTGGTGGTGGGGGTGGTGGTGCCATTGCTGGTTGCCCCTGAACTGGTAGGGCCCTCCTCAATAGTCTATAGCTACGACCCCACGAAGCGATGGAGTAATGCTTCATGTGGTTCGTAGATTTTCTCTTAGCTAGTGAAATTGCATACTCTGGGGCGTCAGAGTAGCATTCCAACATACTCGAAATGAGGCGAGCATATGGCATCTTTTCCTTAGGTCGCAAAGGACCCTTCATCATCTTTCCCTTTATATATATCATCCCCTCGATGACAAGTTTGGTCGCGTCGAACCAACGGCCGCAGTATGCTGAGTATAAGGCCTGTTGGGCCAACTCGACCCGCTCTGTGTCATGACGCATGGGGTACAGGTTGCACTTGATTATTGAATCAAGCATCCACATATAAGGATGTAGGTCCACCCTCCTTACAGACTTTCCCGACCCCTTTTCCCATTGGTCATTTCGGCCATAATATCTTCAAACTTAAGTTTCTCGATAAAAGGTGGAAACAGGGTGGTCTCAGGTACAAAATCTAGGTAGCATTCTAAGGATTCATGCACGTGTTGGCGTGTAAATGTGTAGCTACGACCGTCAATCTCGGTCATAACCGTGTCATCAACCCGACCCGCTTTAGGTTTTGGTAAAATAGGCGTACGAGTCGAGGATAGAAAGACCCGTGCAAGGGGTTCAAAAGATTGTCGAGACTCGCCTTTTGGAGGTATTGTTGGGCCCATAGGGTCTTGCCCTCCACATCGGAGTCGGTAAATAAGGCTTCGTCAATGATGAACTCATCTTTGAACTCCTTGGCTGCCCACCACTCGTTTGGTTGGGGCAAAGTTTCGGGTGGTGGTTGGGGTGCATCCACATTTGGTGGTTGGGGTATCGACGACGACTCGCATGAAGACGCGCTCGTCGAATCAGATCCTGGATCTGATGAAGAAGATGGTGATGATGGAGGTGATGGTGATGGTGGTGGCGGAGCGGCGTTCTTATGCCAAATCGGTAGCTTTGAAGCCGCTTGCTTCGTGGTCAAACGGGTTCTAGGAGGCATTGGAATCAAAATTTAAAAGAAATTAGGGCTGTGATGGTTGAAATTGAAAAGAAATTCAAAATCTAGGGTTTACCTTACGAGTTCAATCCGGATGCCCTAAGATTTCGCTTCGAAATCGACTCAAAATCCTCAAACCCTAGCTCACTGTTGCTCAAAGAGGAAGGAAAGAAAATGGCGCCCAAAAACTTTTGCAAACTAATTTTCGAATGGGAAGAAAATCCCAAACTTTCACATATATAGTCCAAAAATCTATTAATTGGTTTTCATAACTTAACTCAGCCGCGCAAAATCGATTAATCGAATTCATCTCGATTAATCGAATTTTGGTGTTATTAATCTTCCAGGTCTGTCATCCCACTGGTGCGTGCCAGTCGATTAATCGACCAAAAATCGATTGATCGATTTCCAAAATCGATTAATCGATTTTGAAATCAATTAATCAGTTTTGACAGATTTTTCCAGAATTTTTTTTCTTATACTTTATTTTCCTTCATTTCTTGGTAGTACTTGACCAATTGGTCATTGGCTTTGTGAAGCATGTCTTCACTAGGCATTACATGGCCTAATGAATCGTAGCCATGCATTCCTCATCACATCATAGCAAGATTTGGTTCACACTGTTTCCATTGAATAGGTTGGCCAAAGTGCTCAAAATTTGATTACATAAGTCGTTTAAATTTACAACATGCTTGCGATGATACAATTAAGCCCTGAACTTGCTGCAAACAAGTTCGGGTATTGCTCTCTCACATTGTCTTCTCTTTCCCACGTAGCTTCTTCAACCGGGTGATTTTTCCATCGAACAAGTACTAAGGGGATGACTTTGGTGTGCAGTACTTGTTCCTTTCGATCCAATATTTCCGTCGGTTCCTCTATCATGCTCATGTCTTCATGCATTTTCAAAGGTTGACTACCCAAAACATGATTAGGGCCATTAATATACTTCCTGAGCATAGATATGTGAAACACATTGTGCACCCAATCGAATAGCGGTGGTAATCTACTGCGGTAAGCAACTTCCCCTACTTAACCCAAAACCTCGAATGGTCTAAGATTGCGGCGACTTAACTTCCCTCTCTTTTTGAACCTCATCACACCCTTCATAGGCGGCACCTTTACAAACACGTGTTCACCCACCTTATAGTCTACATTGGTCTGCTTGATATCGGCGTAGCTTTTCTGCCTGCTCTGAGCCGCTTTGACTTTTGCCCTTATCATCCAAACATAGGTGGCATTATCTTCAAGCATCTCGGGTCCTAATACAAATTTCTCACTAGTTTCCTCCCAATTGATGGGCGATCTACATCACCTCCCATAAAAAGCTTCATACGGTGTCATGCCAATGCTCGCCTGGAAACTGTTGTTATATGCAAATTCAATCAATGATAAGTGTTGATCCCATGATCCTTGCAACTCTAACATGCATGCCCTAAGCATGTCCTCGATGATCTGATTTACCTACTCTGTTTGCCCATCAGTTTGCGAATGGAATGCTGAACTAAAATCCAATCGCGTTCCCATTCCCTCTTGAAATTTCTTCCAAAACTTTGGCGTATACAATGGATCACGGTCAGAACTGATACTGCTTGGAATCCCGTGTAGGCGCACGATCTCCTTCATAAACAACTCTGCAAGTCTTTCTGCCGTGTACATCGTGTTGTAAGGCAAGAAGTGTGCTGCTTGGTCAATCGGTCTACGACTACCCAAATGGACTTGTATCTCTTTGCAATACACGGTAGTCCAACGATAAAGTCTATAGAGATCGATTCCCACTTCCACTCTAGTATAGGTAGAGGTTGCAATAATCTCGCAGGATGTCTATGATCGACCTTCACCTACTGACATGTCAAACACCGTGACACGTACTTAGCCACGTTTTGCTTCAAACCTCTCCACCAGTAACTCTTTTTCAAATCCTAATATATTTTCGTGCTGCTAGGGTGGATCACATAGTTTGACTTGTGAGATTCATCAAGGATAGTTTGCCATAGATCGGCATTGTCCGGAATGCAGAGACAGCCCTTGAACAATAAGGAACCATCTTCTTTCATTGAGAACTTTGATTTGATACCTTCAATCACACCTTGACGAATCTTAGTTAGCGTCGAGTCTTTCATTTGTAGCTCGTGGATATGCTTAAATATCACTGGTCTCACTGATACATTAGCCAAAAAGGCTCCTATAGCTTGTGACTCAATATTTGCATCATACAATGCCAGATCTTCAAATAATTTCTATCGGTGCATACCCAAAATCAAACTCGCCAACTAAGCTGAACCCTTTCGATTCAAGGCATCTGCTACTACATTAGCCTTTCCTGGATGGTACTATATGGAATAGTCATAGTCCTTGAGGAACTCCATCCATCTGCGATGCCTCAGGTTTAGTTCTTTCTGTGTAAACAGGTACCTGAGGCTCTTGTGGTCAGTAAAAATCTCAAATGTCTCACCGTATAAGTAATGTCGCCAAATCTTCAAGGCAAATATGATCGCTGACAGTTCTAGGTCATGTGTCGGGTAGTTCTTTTTATGTTCTTTCAACTGTCTTGACCTGTAAGCTATCACCTTTTTATATTGGTTGAGCACGCAACCCAAACCATTATACGAAGCATCATTGTAGACTGCGAACCCTCCACTGCCCAAAGGAATCGCTAGTACTGGAGTTGAAGTGAGTCTCTTCTTGAGTTCTTAAAAACTCTTCTCGCACGCTTCACTCCATTCGATCCTTCCATCCTTCCGTGTAAGTCTCGTGAGTGGTCTCGATATTTTTTAAAACCCCTCAATGAAACGTCGATAATAGCCAGCTAATCTAAGGAAACTACGAACATCGGTCACGGTCTTTGGCTGCTCCTAGTTTACTACTGTTTCAATCTTAGCTGGATCTACCGTGACACCATGCTTTGAGACAACATGTCCTAAAAATCTAACTTCCTCTAACCAAAACTTACACTTACTGAGCTTGGCATACAATTGGTGTTCACATAAGGTTTGTAGAGCAACCCTCAAGTGTTCTTTGTGTTTCGCTTTTGACTTGGAGTATATTAGGATATCGTCAACGAACACCACGACACAGGAGTCCAGGTGTGATTTAAACACCCGATTCATCAAATCCATAAACAACGCCGGTGCATTCGTCAACCAAAACGGCATCACCAAGAACTCATAGTGTCCATACCGTGTCCTGAATGCAATCTTTTGAATGTCCTCGGCCTTGACTTTCAACTGATGGTATCCAGATCTCAGATCGATCTTGGAAAAATACTTTGCTCCTTGCAGCTGATCGAACAAGTCATCTATCCTAGGCAAAGGATATCGGTTCTTTATGGTGAGTTTGTTCAACTGGCGATAGTCAATGCACAGCCGCATTGACCCATCTTTCTTTACAAACAAGACCGGTGCTCCCCATGGAGACACGCTCGGTCTCACAAACCCTTTGTCCATGAGTTCTTGCAACTGCTCTTTCAACTCCTTCAACTCAGCAGGAGCTATTCTATATGGTGCTTTCGAAATAGGCTCCGTTCTCGGTGCTAAGTCGATGGCAAATTCCACTTCTCTCTCTAAGGTAATCCTAGTAATTCCTTCAAAAATATATCTTCAAACTCTCGCACTACTGCTATCTCGAAGATAACATTCTTATCTTCCTTATCCTCCTTCAAAAATGCCAAATAACCACTGCACCCTTTTCTGATCAAGCGCTCAACCTTGACTGCAGAAATAAGTGGCATAGGCGTCGATCTCTCTCCTCGAAATCCAAACGATTTCCTTGTGTTAGGTCTGAAGATGACAATCTTATTCTTGCAATCCATGGTCGCACAATGTTGTGACAATCAATCCATGCCAAGGATCACATCAAATCCTTACATGTCTAATAATATTAATTGTGCGTCTAGTTCATAGACTTCCCCATCTCTAATACTCACTACTACCGACTTGCAAATCAACTCCGTGTCAACTAATTCTCTTATTGGGATAGACACTGATAGAACATAGTCCAACGTCTCTGGAACAATCTTCATTCTTTTTGCAAACCTTGGAGTGACAAAGGAGTGGGTAGACCCTGGGTCTATCAACACTCTCGCTTCACATGCTACATAGCATCCTTTTTCGTAGACTTGTAACGCACCTATAACATACATACATACATATTTACATATACAGCACATACTCTATTTAGAGAATTTAATGTACAAATAAGTTCACAAGCTTTTCTAATTAATGCACCTTCTTTATCTAAAATTCTATTGAATTGAAATTCTTTATTTAAAAAGAAGCTCACCTTGGATGACGTCATGTACGTTCCTTGCTTCTTGGGTGGTGACTGCATAGGCTCTCCCTTGTATGACCGGTTTTCTCGCTTCTATCGGTCGTGGAATAGAAGCAGAAGCCATCTTGTCCTTGTTCATCTCGGGACAATCTTTAATCATGTGGCCTACCTTGCCACATTTAAAGCAGCCTCTCGTTCCCTGCCTGCAATCTGCCATCTTATGGGACTTGCCACACTTGGCACAAGTCTCCCTAGGTGTGGAAGAAGCAGCTCGTGAAACACCTTGTGTAACTGTAGCCCCAGTGGAAATTGCAGGGCTCTCATCGGCCTCCCCGATGCTAGCAATGGAAATCTCTGATGGTTAGTCTGCTGTGCCAATCTCCCATAACCAGCTTGGAATGGTTGCCTCTTATTTGGTGCTATGAATCTCGGCTTTTTGTTCACCGGCTCGTAGTTCCCTGTTCTACTCTAGTCCACACTTTCTCTTCCTTGTTGTTCCTTCTGGCAGTAGCGATTATTATTTTTCTCTTCTACTACCAGGGCTTTGCTCATGACCTCTTCATAGGTGCTTAACTGAAACGGTGCTACTCCTCCCCTCACGTCCGATCTCACCCCTTGCTGAAACCTCTTTGCTCTCATCATCTCCATGATCACATAATCGGGCGCGAAGCGAGCAAGTCGCATGAACTCCACTATGTATTCTCTCACTGTCATTCTCCCTTGAAGAAGCTGTAAGAACTTTATCTCCATCTGGTTTTGCACAACTTCGGGAAACTATTGTTTATTAAATTCCTCAGCAAACTCGTCCCACGTCTAGGGCAAACCTGGGGTCTCCTGAGCCCTAGTCCTAGAAACGAACTTCCACCAAGGCCCAGCCTCCCCATCTAGCATGTAGGTTGCCCAACGGACGCTCTTGTCCTCCGTGCACGTAAGCACGTTAAACACTTTCTCCATCTCACTTAGCCAATTCTCAGCAGCCATTGGCTCTGCTTGTTCTGAAAAGCTAGGAGGTCTCATCCTCCTAAACTCAATAAACGCAGAGGACACTGGTGATGTTGAAGCCACTGGAGGTGTAGGTGGCTGTTGTTGGTCATTGGCATTGTGAGCCGCAAGTATGTTGCTTGTTGAGCCATGGCGGTCGCCATGGTTTCCATACTATGTATCATCCTCTAACGCTCTTCTCTGTCTTCATTTCTTTCTCTGATTCTCTCCTATTCCCTCTGATCTCGATCCTGACAATCTCGATCCCAGTTCTCTGCCTAATCTTGGCTCTCTTGGCCACCACTGCCTGAAGCCCCTCTATCTCCCAAAGGCACTCGATTGGTATCCGAGATAAAGTCATCTCGACTATGCAAATTCCAATTATGATCGCCCCTAGGTCGGCCTCTTCCCCTAGAAGACAATACGATCTGCACGTGAAACCAAAGTTTAGTTAGCAAAAGTCCCTATGCTCTGACAAAAAGAATGATTGTCAGAATTTCTAAAAAAAATGGCTCTGATACCAACTGTGACAGCCTGGATTTCAGCACCCCGAAACCCATGCCATCAGCACGACCCTCTAGGCCATGACCCTAAGTTCATACAGAACATTAGTATAACAAGCAACAACTACGCAAAATAAGACGATTAACTGAACAATGTGGAATCATATATACTAATCTAAAGCATAGGCTCAAAAGACAGTTCTTCTTCCATGCCAATGCATGAACAGAAGAACCGACCTGAACCATCGATGATAAATGAATCACCCTAGATGGTTCGCCAAAAGAATTATATAAGTTAATTACATGTTTCACAAAAAAAAGCTTGACATACCAAGCCATACAAATATACTCTCAAAAATCTCCCTCTCAAAGTACGCAGAGGTCCTTTAGAAGAAGACCTCAGGAGGAGGCTCCAACTCTTCCCCGGGCACGTAATCTGAATCCCTCGAATCTATGTCTCCCGAAGCCTCAGCCGCCGCTAGCAATGGACCTGCGACGTATAGTCTATAGGGGTGAGCTACATCCTAGCTCAATAGAGAAACCACAATTGAACATATAAGTTAAGCTCTCACATATATTTTAAAACAGTTTAAAAGCATGCCTCATCTGATGGAACCTTTGAGAAACAATTTAAATACACAGAAAAGATATGATAGATGTAATTTCAACTGTTACTTTACATGATTATGTTCATTCTCAACTTACTGGTATTAGTTACAGATTCGACCTAATTACTTAAATCTAAACTTAAATAATCCCCTAGCAATATAGCATCGAGCACCGATTGAATATCCACCATCATCATCTAAATAGACACTTGTCATTTTTGTTTCTTACTTGAATACTACTTAGGTCCCTTTCTCATAGGCGACGGGGTTTCTAATCTCATAATTATATCCCTGGGATGTTAAAACTAGTGTACGAATTGGCCAGCGTACCAGTCACGGATATTCTGTTGAGTCAGTCATGGGTATCCCGCCAAGTCGGTGGGGTATTCTATTCAAACCTTAAATAACAAAAACATCATGTGCACTACATATAGTTATTCACCGTATAATTGTGCTAATTCTAGTATATTAGGCCTTATCACTTTTTCTTTTACTTCACCGATAGATTTCATCTACATCCCTGGGATGTCACTAGCTCAACGCATCACTTGGATGCTCATTATCACATTTCACGTCTCCTGGGGACCTTATGAGTTCATTTAGTATTCACACACACACACACACTTCCTTAGAAATCACATTTTGATGCATAAATGTTCATTTGAATAACTCTACATACATGCTTTTAAAAATTAAAGTACATGTTCAAGGTGTTCCCTACCTCACGAGTTCAATCGATAAGCATCAAGGTTCAATATGGTTCAACATGCTCACGTTTGCTCGTACCACCTATGGTATATCATAACGCAAGCAAAGCATCAATAAGGATGCACAAAAGAAGGTCCAAGACTCTCCATGAATCTCAAAGTCCAAATAAAAAGTCAACTAAAACTGTTAAAATCGATTAATCAATCTCTCAAAATCGATTAATCGAAATCCAAAATTGATTAATCGATCCCAAATCGATTAATCGAAATCCAAAATCGATTAATCGAAAAACCAAAATCGATTAATCGATTTCTCAAGTCCTGGTTTTTCCAGCCACTGGAGGTGCTCAGTCAATTAATCGATTAAACAAATTTAGAAATTGATTAATCAAATTTAAAGTCAATTAATCGATTTCGGGCCTTCTTGCCCATTCAACTTCCAGACCGAAATCGATTAATCAATTTTCTAAATCGATTTGGTCAGAAACTCAGCCCCTTTGCGGGACTTTCTTCCAAATCCTTTCCTAATCATTTCTCTTCCTTTTCTATGTCTTTAATTCACCATTTAACATTAATTGACTGTATTTAATCATCACAACTTATACATTTAAATATAACAAAACTCACCTCAAATCAATCTCTTAAATGATTGAACGGTTGGTTTAATGGCTAGGGCTCCAAGCTTTAGTTTCAACGGATCCCAATACGTCGAATCTGATATTAATTGCTTGAATCCTCCTTAAATCTGGAACCCACATTAACTTCTCATGCAATTTCTCCACTTCTTACTCTCTCCCTCTCTCCTCTTAACTTCTCTCACCAACCAAACAAGAGAAATCACTTCTCTTTAGGTTATTAAGTTCTTATAACTCTTCTTATTTTTGTGTTAAGCACATACACCAAAGATAGGTGTACGTGACCCTTAACTAACCTCTAACTCTATTCTTAGGTCACACTTACATCACATTAATACGTTCCTTCTTAAGTCCACTGTCTGATCATCACTTGGTCAAACCTACGACCAATCGGGCACGGATCTCAAGGTCACTGCACATTGTCCAAATTTTGGGGATATTACAAAGAGGGAATATAGATCAAGGCAGAACTGGGAACTACATGCCGGTGAACAAAAAGCTGAGATTCGTAGCACCTAATCAGAGGCAACCATTCCAAGCTGGGTATGGGAGACCGACGCAGCAGACTACCCATCAGAGATTTCCATTGCTTGTGTCGGGGAGGCCGATGAGGTATGAGAGTCCTGCTATTTCCACTTGGGCTACAGTTACACAAGGATTTTCACGAGCTGCTTCTTCCACACCTAGGGAGACTTGTGCCAAGTGTGGCAAGTCTCACAAGATGGCGGATTGCAGGCAAGGAATGAGGGGTTTCTTTAAATGTGGCAAGGTAGGCCACATGATTAAAGATTGTCTTGAGATGAACAAAGACAAGATGGCTTCTGCTTCTATTCCACGACCGATACAAGCGAGAAAACCGGTCGTACAAGGTAGAGCCTATGCAGTCACTACTCAGGAAGCAGGGAACGAACATGACGTCATCCAAGGTAAGATTCCTTTTTAAAATAAAGAATGTCAATTCAATCAAATTTTAGATAGAGAAGGTATATTAATTAGAAAAGTGTATAGATTCATTTTGTACGTTAAAAAATTCTAAATAAAAATATGTGCTATATATGTATATATGTGTGTTATAGGTATGTTACGAGTCTACGAAAAAAGATGCTATGTAGCATACGAAGCAAGAGTGTTGATAGACCCAGGGTCTACCCACTCCTTTGTCACTCCGAGGTTTGAGAAAAGAATGAAGATTGTTCTGGAGACGTTAGACTTTGTTCTATCAGTGTTTATCCCGACTGGAGAGTTAGTCGACATAGAGTTGATTTGCAAGTCGGTGGTAGTGAGTATTCAGGATGAGGGCGTCTACGAACTGGACACAAAATTAATATTGTTGGACATGAAAGGATTCGATGTGATCCTTGCCATGGATTAGTTGTCACAACATTGTGTGACCGTGGATTGCAAGAACAAGATTGTCATCTTCAGACCTAACATGAGGAGATCGTTTCAATTTCTAGGAGAGAGATCGATGCATATGCCACTTATTTCTGCAGTCAGGGCCGAGCGCTTGATCAGAAAAGGGTGAAGTGGTTATTTGACATTTTTGAAGGAGGATAAGGAAAAGAAGAATATTATCTCCGAGATAGCAGTAGTGCGAGAGTTTAAAGATATATTTTCGGATGAATTACCAGGATTACCTCCAGAGAGAGAAGTGGAGTTCGCCATCGACTTAACACCGGGAACGGAGTCTGTTTCGAAAGCACCATATAGAATGGCTCCTACTGAGTTGAAGGAGTTGAAAGAGCAGTTACAAGAGCTCATGGACAAAGGGTTTGTAAGACCGAGCATGTCTCCATGAGGAGCATCGGTCTTATTTCTAAAGAAGAAAGATGGGTCAATGCGGTTGTACATTGACTATCGCCAGTTGAACAAACTCACCATAAAGAACCGATATCCTTTGTCTAGGATAGATGACTTGTTCAATCAGCTGCAACGAGCGAAGTATTTTTCCAAGATCGATCTAAGATCTGGATACTATCAGTTGAGAGTCAAGGCTAAGGACATTCAGAAGACTGCATTCAGGACACGATATGGACACTATGAGTTCTTGGGGATGCCGTTTGGGTTGACGAATGCATAGAAATCATTTATGGACTTAATGAATCGGGTGTTTAAACCACACCTGGACTCCTGCGTCGTGGTGTTCATTGACGATATCCTAATATACTCCAAGTCAAAAGCGGAACATGAAGAACACTTGAGGGTTGCTCTACAAACCTTACGTGAACATAAATTGTATGCCAAGCTCAGTAAGTGCGAGTTTTGGTTAGAGAAAGTTAGCTTTTTAGGACATGTAGTCTCAAAGCATGGTGTCACAGTAGATCTAGCTAAGATCAAAGCAGTAATAAATTAGGAGCAACCAAAGACCGTGACCGACGTCCATAGTTTCCTTGGACTAGCGGGCTATTATTGACGTTTTGTAGAGGGGTTTTCAAAAATATCAGGCCCTCTTACGAGGCTTACACGAAAGGATTCAAGATTTGAATGGAGTGAAGCATGTGAGAAGAGTTTTCAAGAACTCAAGAAGAGACTCACTTCAGCTCCAGTACTAGCGATTCCTTTAGGAAGTGGAGGGTTCGCAATCTATAGTAATGTTTCATATAATGGTTTGGGTTGCGTGCTCAACCAACACAAAAAGGTGATAGGTTACGGGTCGAGACAGTTGAAAGAGCATGAAAAGAACTACCCGACACATGACCTGGAACTAGCAGCGGTCATATTTGCATTGAAGATTTGGCGACATTACTTGTACGGTGAGACCTTTGAGATTTTCACCGACCACAAGAGCCTCAGATACCTGTTTACACAGAAAGAACTAAATATGAGGCAGCGCAAATGGATGGAGTTCCTCAAGGACTATGACTATTCCATACAGTATCATCCAGGCAAGGCTAATATAGTAGCTGATGCCTTGAGTCAGAAGGGTTTAGCTCAATTGGCTAGTTTGATTTTGGGTATGCACAGATGGAAGTTGTTTGAAGATCTGACACTATATGATGCAAATATTGAGTCACAAGCCACAAGAGCCTTTTTAGCAAATATTTCAGTGAAGCCAGTGATATTTGAGCATATCCACGAGCTACAGATGAAAGACCCGGTGCTAACCAAGATTCATCAAGATGTGATTGAAGGCATCAAACTGGAGTTCTCAGTGAAAGAAGATGGTTCCTTATTGTTCAAGGGTCGTCTTTGCATTCCTGACAATGCCAATCTGCGACGAACAATACTCGATGAAGCTCACAAGTCAAACTATGCAATCCACCCTGGTAGCACGAAAATGCACTAAGATTTGAAAAGGAATTACTGGTGGAGAGGTTTGAAGAAAGACGTGGCAGAGTATGTGTCACGGTGTTTGACGTGCCAGTAAGTGAAGATCGATCATAGACACCCTGTGGGGTTATTGCAACCTCTACCCATACCAGAGTGGAAGTGGGAATCGATCTCTATGGACTTTATCATTGGACTACCGGGTACTACAAAGATATAATGCCATTTGGGTAGTCGTAGACCGATTGACCAAGTCAGCACACTTCTTGCCTTACAACACGATATACACGGCGGGAAGACTTGTAGAGTTGTATATGAAAGAGATCATGCGCCTACACAGGATTCCAAGCAGTATCATTTCTGACCGTGATCCATTGTACACATCAAAGTTTTGAAAGAAATTTCAAGAGGGAATGGGAACGCGATTGGATTTCAGTTCAGCATTCCATCCGCAAACTGATGTTCAAACAGAGCGAGTGAACCAAGTAATAGAGGACATGCTTAGAGCGTGTATGCTAGAGTTGCAAGGATCATAGGATCAATACCTACCGTTGATTAAGTTTGTATGCAACAACAGTTTCCAAGCGAGCATTGGTATGGCACTGTATGAATCTCTTTATGGGAGGCGATGTAGATTGCCCATCAATTGGGAAGAAATTGGGAAGAAATTTACTTTGGGGCCTAAGATACTTGAAGATAATGCCACCTATGTTCGCATGATTAGGGCAAAACTCAAAGCGGCTCAGAGCAAGCAGAAAAGCTATGCCGATATCAAGCGGACCAGTGTAGAGTAGACTATAAGGTGGGTGAACATGTGTTTGTAAAGGTGTCGCCTATGAAGGGCGTGATGAGATTCAGAAAGAGAGGGAAGTTAAGCCCCCGCTATCTTGGACCATTCGAGGTTTTGGGTCGAGTAGGGGAAGTTGCTTACCGCATTGGATTACCACTATTATTCGATCGGGTGCACAATGTGTTTCACGTATCTATGCTTAGGAAGTATATTAATGGCCATGATCATGTGTTGAGCGATCAAACATTAGAGATGCATGAGGACATGAGCATGATAGAGGAATCGGCAGAAATATTAGATTGAAAGGAACAAGTATTGCGCACCAAAGTCATCCCTTTAGTACTTGTTTGATGGAAAAATCACCCGGCCGAAGAAGCTACGTGGGAAAGAGAAGCCAATGTGAGGGAGCAATACTCAGACTTGTTTGCGGCAAGTTAAGAGAGTAAACATGTCATCGCAAGCATATTATAAATCTAACTTGATCATGTAATCAAACGTTGACCATTTGGCCAACCTATTCAATGGAGAGAAGGTGAACCCAAACCGTCCCGTGATGTGATGACGAACGCATGGTTAAGATTCATCATGCCACGTAATGCCTAGTGAAGACATGCTTCACAAAGCCAATGACCAACTGGTCAAGTACTACCAAGAAAATGAAGGAAAATAAAGTATAAAATTTTTGGAAAAATCTGTCAAAACTGATTAATCGATTTCTAAATCGATTAATCAATTTTTGAAATCGATCAATCGATTTTGGTCGATTAAACGATTTGCATGCACCAGTGAGATGACAAACCTGGGAATTAAATAACCGCAAATTTTGATTAATCGAGTTGAATTCGATTAATCGATTTTGAAAATCGATCAATCGATTTCGCGCGACTGAGTTAAGTTATGAAAAATCGATTAATTGATCAATCGATTTTTGCCTATATATATAAATTTTGGGATTTTTTTTCCCATTCGAAAATCAGTTTTTTGAGTTTGGATTTTAGGCGCCATCTCTTCTTCCTCCTCGAGCTACCTAACCAGCTAGGGTTTTCACACTTTTGGCATCGATTTCGGATCGGAATCCCACACCATTTGGACCTAACACTTCAGGTAAACCCTAGATTCAATTTTTCTTTCAGTTTGGACTATCACAACCCTAGTTTTCTTTGGGTTTTGATCTAAATGCCTCCTAGAACCCGTTTGACCACGAAGCAAGCGGCTTCCAAGCTACTGGTTCGGAGTAAGAACACCGCACCGCCACCGCCATCACCATCACCTCCATCATCACCATCTTCTACATCAAATCCAGGATCTGATTCGACGTGCACGTCTTCACGCGAGTCGTCGCCGACACCCCAATCACCACACGTTGATGTACCCCAACCACCACGCGAAACTTTGCCCCAACCAAATGAGTGGTGGGCAGCAAAGAATTATGAAGACCAGTATATTATCGACGATGCCTTGTTTATCGATCCCGACGTCGAGGGCGAGACCAAATGGGCTTGGAACTACCTCATGGGTGCAGGCCTCGATAACCTCTTGAAGTCGCTACACGAGTACTATTACCCTAGACTCGTTCGGTTGTTTTACCAAAATCTAAAACAGGGCCACATCGATGACACCGTCAAGACCGAGATCGACGGTCATCAATATCTTTTTACCCGACGACACGTCCACCAATCCCTAGAATGCTACCTCGATCATGTACCTGAGACTAACCTTTTTCCCCCATTAGATATAGAAATCCCGATTGAGGAGATTCAGATCGAGATGAGCAAAGGGCTCGGCGGATCCGGATCGTCGATAAGGAGGATAGATTTACCCCCTTATATGTGGGTGCTTGATTCAATAATCAAGTGCAACCTCTACCCGATGCGCCATGACATTGAGAGGGTCGAGTTGGTCCAACAAGCCCTTTATGCGACATACTGCGGGCGTTGGTTCAACGCGACCAAACTCATCATAGAGGATATGATTTACATTAAAGGGAAGATGATGAAGGGTCCCTTGAGACCTAAGGAAAGGATGCCCTATGCTCGACTTATATCAAGCATGTTAGAATGCTACTCTAACGCACCAAAGTACGCCATTTCACCATTGAGAGGAAGGCTACGGACCACGTGAAGCATTACTTCATCGCTTCGTGGGGCCATAGTTATAGGTTGTTGAAGAAGGCCCTACTAGTAGAGGGACCAGCACCACCACCACCCCCACCACCACAGCATGATCCACCAGCTGAGGGAGCACCATCTCATGGCTCAGTGCCACCCGAGGAGCAGTCCATATTGCCACCTCCTACTACATCACGATCACCTCCGGCTACTTCTACACCCACATCTTCATACTGTCTGCGAGCCACTCGCCCCGCCCCTACGATCGATGATGTGTTGGCCCGGATGGAGGCCAACAACCAACAAATGAACTGCCGCTTGGATTTCCTGGTGTACCATATTATGAGGTACATCTATCCCATGGATTTCCAGCAGCGCCTCAAGGAGGAGAGGACTTGGATGCCTAACGCTCCTGTTGAGGGTACTTCGGGCGCGGGCACATCTGCTCCTGGACCATAGCAGCTAGGCGAGAGATTGCAGCTGCCTGATGTAGCAGACCAGCCGAGAGAGGGGACGGCATGAGCTAGACCTGGTGCCTTTTTGGTTTTTGTGTGTTGTAATTAACTTGTGGGTTGTCACAGCTGGGGGAATTGCAAAAAAAAAAAATTAGGGAAATGGATTGTAACTACTTTGTTGTACTTATTTTGTCAGTGAAAACTACTTCAAAATTTTTCTCTGTCGCAATCGCTTCTTATTTGGAATGTGTACTGTATATTTTTCAATTATAATTAGTTTTCATGCCCACTGTGCGGTCTTCGCGATTAAAAGAACTACATCCGTCTGTGTATGAACGACACCAGCGACACACCTTCAGATTCATTTTCGAGGACAAAAATTCCCAAGGTGGGGAGAATGTAACGTCCCCGAAATTTGAATAATGAATAGTGACCTCGGGATGCATGCCCGACTGGTCGTAGGTTTGACCAAGTGATGGTCAAACAGTGGACTCAAGAGGAAAGTAATAATGTGATGTGAATGTGCCCTAAGTAGGGGGTTTAGATGTTAGTTAAAGGTCACGTACACCTATCTTTGGTGTATGTGCCTAACACCAAAGCAAGAGGGGATAAAAAGGGTTAAATGCTAGGAGTCATTACTCCTTAGTTTAGGTTGGTGAAAAGTTAAGAAGAGAGAGAGAGAGTGTAACAACCCCAGATTTTCGGAACCGTACAAGCCATATGCCACGCACGTGTATGTGTGGTTCACAGGAAAACCTGGGTCAACATATACACACGGTGTGTATATGTGTGTAACATATTATATTTTTTCCCTTCCTTTCACTATATAAGTGAAAGTGGAGAGAAGTCTCTCCCCTATGTAACATAATTTTAACCTAAATAGAGAGGAGGAAAATAGAGAAAGAGAAAGGAGAGTCTTGCAGAGAAGAAAGGCTAAGGCCTTGTTGGAGTGTAAACCGGTGGAAGACCTGGAGAGAAGGTCGGACCAGAAATGTAGAGATCTCTTCGAAGTAACAGGGATTCGAACGTTAGATCGAACCGATTACGAGATCCGCCGATTTAGGTAAGAGATAATGCTTGATAAGTGCTTAGGTATGTCTTAATGATAACCTACAATGTATTGGGCAATGGCCGATTAATTATATTTAAGATTTAAGGAAATAGGATAGATTTCTTGAAGAATCACGGAGTGAAGGTTTCCGCTCCTCGCTCGAGCGATCTAAACGTCTCGCTCGAGCGAGGATAGAATATATATACCTGAGAATAATGCGTTACAGGCACGCCGGCGAGACCCATATTGAAGGAATAAGCTCGCTCGGCGGTATCACTAGGCTTTGACACTCGCTTTAACCGCTCGAGCGAGGATAAGAGGCTGCTCGAGCGAGGCTTGGCAACCGCTCGAACGAGGTTAAGAGGTCGCTCGAGCGAGGCTAAGCAACCGCTCGAGCGAGGTACCAAAACTAAATTAAATTTCTTTCATGTATACAAATATACCTGATGTGAACTATGCGCTCCAGGAGTGCTAGTGACCACTGGTGACCATTCTAAGGCATGTCCTTTCGCATGAAATGTAGGTTGACGTGAGAGCAGTACGTGTCATCACTACGAGAAAGGACCACTGGGTTTTGCCTTGAGGTAGGGAACCTTATCGAAACATGTACATTGTTCAATTTTTCATATGTGTAGTACAGATCTAATTGCTAAACTAAGTATCTCATCATGTCACATAAATAGAGCGTGCGTGTGTTGACTTCAGAAAATGAAGCCAGAGGTCCCAAGGGGACACAAAAACTATAAGATGAATACCTGTATGATACGATATATCAGTAGCATCCCAGGGGTGCAGATGAGAATCAGTGGGGAAAAGAAAGTAAGGTGATAAGGCCTAATATATTAAAAATTAGCACAATCACGGTGAATAACTATATGTAAAGCACACTTGATATTTTTGTTATTTAAGGTTTGTTTAGAATACCCCACCAACGTGGCGGGATACCCACGACTGACTCGGCAGGATATCCGTGACCGGTACGGCGGTTAAACCATATACAGTAGCACATCCCAGGGATGTACATTTAAGAGTAGACCCCGCCACCTATGAGAAAGGAGCTTGGGCAGTATTCCCAGGGAATATAAAATTGATAACTGTCTAGTTAGACGACGATGGTGGGTATTCTATCGGGGCTCGATGCTATATTGCTCGGGGACTATTTAAGTTAAAGAGTTAAGTTATTAGGCCGAATTCACAACTAAACGAGTAAGATGAGAAAGAACAAAACCATGCAAGTAAGTAGTTGTATTCATCATTTTCTTCAGTTATTTCGATTGTCTTTCCAAATAGTAACATCAGATAAACTGTATTTTTTTTTAAACTGCACAACATATATGTAAGAATTAATCTATATGTTCTTTACGTTTCTCTACTGAGCTAGGATGTAGCTAACCCCTTAGACTATACGTCGCAGGTCCAACACTCGCGGTAACACAGGCTTCGAGAGACGTTGATCCAGAAGGTTCGGATTACGTGGCCGGAGAAGAGTTAGAACCTCCTCCTGAGAAATTCTTTTAGAAGTTCTTTACGTTTTGAGTGGTGAGTAGAGAGTACTCGTGGCTTGGCATGTCAAGTCCTTTCTTTTAAATGTAATTAAATACTATACCTTCCTTTTGGCGAACCATCGAGGGTGATAAGATTGTAATCAATGGTTCGGGACAGTTCCTCTGCTCATGAATTGGCATGAGACCGGAACTGTTTGTTGGTTGCTAGACTTTATTTAAACATGGAGATTTAGTTAGTTTAAAGCTTTGGTATTTTAAATTGTTGGCTTTTACTTGTTACATGATGTTCCGCATAGAATGTAAGGTGCATGACCTCGAGAGTCGTGCTGATGGCACGGATTTCAGAGTGATAAAATTTAGGCTGTCACAGTTGGTATCAGAGCAGTTTCTTCTAGAATTTCTGACAATCATTCTTTTGTCAGAGCATAGGGAATTCTGTTGACGAAAGTTAATTTCATATACAGATCGTGATGTCTTCGGGAAGGAGAGGTCGACCAAGGGGTGGTCATGATAGGAACTTACGCAGTAGAGGTGAGTTCATCTCGCCAACAAACACAGTACCATTGGGAGAAAGAGAAATTCCCGAGAGTAGTAGTCAAGGGAACAAAGAGCAGGCCGAAAATTACGATCAAGACCGTCAGGGTCAAGATCAGAGAGAACAAGATAGGATCAGGGAGAGAAATGAAGAGAGAGAGGAGCGTCAGAGGATGATGCACACTATGGAAACCATGGCGGCTGCCATGGCAGCATCCTTGTCCAAAATCTTCGTGTCGACATCAAGACCACCTACATCTCCGGTAGTGCCAACACCCCCAGCAGCTTCAGCATTTACGGAATTCCGGAGGATGAGACCTCCTAACTTTTCAGGGCAAGCAGACACTATGGCTGCTGAAAATTGGCTAAGTGAGATGGAAAAGCTTTTCAACGTACTCACTTGCACGGAAGATGAGAGTGTCCAATTGGCGTCGTACATGTTAGATGGGGATTTGGACCTTGGTGGAAGTCTTGTCGAACTAGGGCTCGTGGAGACCCCAAATGTACCATGGACGTGGAATGAATTGTGGAAGAATTCAATAAAGATTTCAAGTGGTGAGAAATCGGATGGAAATGCAGTTTTACAACTCAATAGAGAAACATGAGTGATAAGAGAGTACGGAGTGGAGTTCATGAGACTTGCTTCGTTTAAACCCGACTCACGTGGTTCTGAAGCAATGAAAACAAAGAGGTTTCAACAGGGTTTGAGGCTAGATATTCGAGGAGGAGTTGCTCCATTTCAGCTAAGAACATACGGAGAGGTTATGAGTAAGGAGCTAGTGGTGGAAGAAGAGAAAAACAACCGCTACCGTCAAAGGGAACAACAGGGAAGAACAACGCGTGGATCGAGCAGGAACTCACGAGCCAATAAACAAAAAGCCGAGGTTCGTAGTACAAAATCAGAGACAACCGTTTCAAGCAGGATATGGGAGACCGACACAACAGAGCACATATCAAAAGTTTCCCTTTCTGGCATCAGGGAAACCGATGAGATATGAGAGCCCTGCCATTTCTACTGGAGCTGCGATAACACAAGGCTTCTCACAAGCTGCATCTTCAACACCAAGGGATACTTGTGCCAAGTGTGGCAAGTCCCACAAAACGGCTGATTGCAGACAAGGGATGCGAGATTGTTTTAAATGTGGCAAGATGGGCCACGTGATTAAGGACTGTCCTGAGGCAAACAAGGAGAAGATAGCTTCAGCTTCGATGTCACGACCAATTCAAGCAAGGAAAACGGTCGTGCAAGGGAGAGCCTATCGATCAAGGTGAGAATCTTTTTAAATTTAAGAAATTTCATTTCTTTAGATGGAGAAGGTGCATTCAATAGAAATAGTGTAGTTTCTTTTGCTTAACACTAAATTTATACGTGAACTAGGGGTGTGAATGGATGTGTAATTTATTGTATGTATGTATGTATACTATAGGTACTTTAACCGTGTATGAGAAAGGATGCTTCGTTGGATATGACGCTAGAGTGTTGATAGACCCAGGGTCTACCCACTCATTCGTCACTCCTCGTTTTGCCAAGAGGATGAAGATTGTTCCATAGGTGTTGGACTTCGTCCTATCTGTGTCTATTCCGACTGGAGAATTAATAGACACGGAGTTAGCTTGCAAATCCGGTGCATGAATTGGAAGCAAAATTGATACTGCTGAACATGCAGGGGTTTGACGTGATCCTTGGCATGGACTGGTTGGCGCAACACTGATTACGATCATTGCAAGAACAAGTCGTCATTTGGACCAACACAAGAAGATCATTTCGGTTTCAAGGAGTCAGGTCGTCATCTATGCCACTGATCTCAGTAGTAAGGGCCGAGAAAATGATCAGAAAAGGCTGCGGCGATTACTTGGCATTCTTGAAGGCTGATAAGGAAGAGAAGAATGTCATTTCGGAAATCACAGTGGTGCGAGAGTTTGAAGATGTGTTCCCAGACGAATTGCCAGGGTTACCTCCAGAGAGGGAAGTGGAATTCGCTATCGACTTAGCACCAGGAACGGAACCTGTCTCAAAGGCACCATATCGAATGGCTCCTACTGAGTTGAAGGAATTGAAGGAACAGTTACAAGAACTCATGGATAAAGGGTTATTGAGATCGAGTGTGTCTCCTTGGGGAGCACCTGTCTTATTTGTAAAGAAGAAAGATGGGTCAATGCGTTTATGCATTGACTATTGACAGTTAAACAAACAAACTGTGAAGAGCCGATACCCGTTGCCAAGAATTGATGATTTGTTCGATCAACTGCAAGGAGCAAGGTATTTTTCTAAGATCAACCTCAGGTCGGGATACCATCAGTTGAGAGTTAAGGCCGAAGATATTCAGAAAACTGCATTCAGAACATGGTATGGACACTACAAATTTTTAGTGATGCCGTTTGGGTTGACAAACGCACCGGCGTCGTTTATGGACTTAATGAACCGGGTGTTTAAACCACATCTGGATTCTTACGTCGTAGTGTTTGTCGACGACATTCTGATATATTCCAAGTCAAAAGAGGAGCATGAGAAGCATCTAAGACTCGCTCTACAAACTTTGCGTGAACACCAACTTTACGCCAAACTCAGCAAATGCGAATTTTGGTTAGAAGAGGTTAGCTTTTTGGGACATGTCGTCTCCAAGCATGGTGTCACAGTGGACCCGTCCAAATTCGAAGCAGTAGTGAATTGGGAATAGCCTAAGACAGTGACCGATATCCGTAGTTTCCTTGGACTGGCAGGTTACTATCGACGTTTTGTTGAGGGGTTTTCAAAAATATCGGGACCTCTCACAAGACTTACAAGGAAGGATGCGAGATTCGAATGGAGTGAGGCGTGCGAGAAGAGTTTTCAAGAACTCAAAACGAGACTCACTTCAGCTCCAGTATTAGCAATTCCTTCAGGCAGTGGGGGATTCGCAGTGTACAGTGATGCTTCGTACAATGGTTTGGGTTGCGTGCTCAACCAACACAAGAAGGTGATAGCTTACGGGTCGAGATAGTTGAAAGAACATGAGAAGAACTATCCGACACATGACCTAGAGCTAGCAGCAGTCATATTTGCGTTGAAGATTTGGCGACACTATTTATACGGTGAGACCTTCGAGATTTTCACCGATCATAAAAGCCTCAGATACTTGTTCACACAGAAGGAACTAAATATGAGACAACGCAGATGGATGGAGTTTCTTAAGGACTATGACTGTTCCATACAGTATCATCCAGGTAAGGCTAACGTAGTAGCCGATGCCCTAAGTCGAAAGGGTCCAGCTCTATTGGCCAGTTTGGTTTTGGGTATGCATAGATGGAAGTTGTTTGAAGATATTTCAATGTATGATGCAAATATTGAGCCACGCGCCGCAGGGGCCTTTTTGGCTAACATATCAGTGAGACCAGTAATATTCGAGCATATCCATGAGCTACAGATGAGGGACCCAGCGTTAATGAAGAGTCGTCAAGATGTAACTGAGGGCATCAGATCAGATTTCTCAATCAAGGAGGATGGTTCCTTGTTGTTCAAGGGTCGTCTCTGTATTCTGGACAATGTTGAGCTAAAGCGAACTATCCTTGATGAGTCACACAAATCAAGTTACGCGATACACCCAGGCAGCACGAAAATGTACCAAGATCTGAAAAGGAATTATTGGTGGAGAGGTTTAAAACAAGATGTAGCAGAATACGTTTCACGATGTTTGACGTGTCAACAAGTGAAGATTGATCATAGACACCCTGCAGGATTGTTGCAACCTCTACCAATACCATAATGGAAATGGGAATCAATATCTATGGATTTCATCGTTGGACTACCGCGTACGGCAAAGAGATATAATGCCATCTGGGTAATCGTGGACCGACTGACCAAGTCAGCACACTTCCTACCTTACAACACAATGTATACAGCAGGAAAGCTAGCGGAACTCTATATGAAGGAAATAGTACGCCTACACAGAATCCCAAGTAGCATTGTCTCCGATCGAGATCCGTTATATACATCAAAATTCTGGAAGAAGTTTCAGGAAGGGATGGGGACACGATTAGATTTCAGTTCAGCTTTCCATCCACAATCAGACGGACAAACAAAACGGGTAAATCAAGTAATAGAAGACTTGCTCAGAGCTTGTATGTTGGAAATGCAAGAATCATGGGATCAATATTTACCGTTAATCGAATTTGCATATAATAACAGCTTCCAGACAAGCATCGGAATGGCACCATATGAAGCATTATACGGAAGATGGTGTAAATCACCCATCAATTGGGAGGAAACTGGTGAAAATTTTGTTTTAGGGCCCGACTTGCTGAAAGAAAATGCCACAGTCGCCCGAATCATTAGGGAGAAACTTAAGTCGGCTCAAAGCGAGATATTATCGATTATAAGGTGGGTGAACACGTGTTTGTCAAGGTGTCACCTATGAAGGGCGTGATGAGATTTGGAAAGAGGGGGAAATTGAGTCCACGATATCTTGGACCATTCGAAGTTTTGGGCGAGTTTGGTTGCATATCGCATCGGCTTACCTCCGGTGTTCGATCGAGTACATAACGTTTTCCACGTTTCTATGCTCAGGAAATATGTGAATGACCCTTCCCACATTTTGAAAGGTCAATCACTAGAGATGTGTGAAGACATGAGTGTGATAGAAGAGCCGGCAGAGGCACTGGAAAGAAAGGAGCAAGTACTACGCACCAAAATCATTCCCTTAGTACTTGCTCGATGGAAGAATCATCCGACCGAAGAAGCAACATGGGAACAGGAGGCTGATATCAAAGAACAATACCCCAAGTTGTTTGAGAGGGTCAATTAGAATTGTTTGTAAATAGTGACGTCACATAACACTTTGATTTCAAGTATAAATTTCTATATTTTTCTAGCTTAAACAGTTTGTTACGGCGAACTCCTCATGTGTTTCTGATCACCGTGTCCTTAAGAGATGTTAGGGGGTGATTTGGATCACAATGTTCCCGAACGTAAGAACGGAGGAAGACAAGATACGAGCTTATGGATGACTGAATCATGTGATGGGCTCGCTCGAGCGAGACTTCACACTCGCTCGAGCGCGAGCTACATAAAATAACAAACGTGACGTGTTCTGGGCTCGCTCGAGCGAAGAATAGTGACCGCTCGAGCGAGGTGTATTTGTCTCTCGAGCGAGGCCAAATTTTTATGCCAGTTACCGTTCTGTGATCGCTCGAGCGATAACTAACGACCGCTCGAGCGAGGACAGACTATATATAGTGGACAGATTGCTAAACACCCATTTCTTCTTCACGCGAGGAGTTTGGTGCCGAGCGAGGGTCTAGGGTTTTCACTTTCAAGCATTTTCCGTCCGATTCAAGCCGAATTCGAAAAATTCGAACCGTCCAAACCATTTTCCTAGGTAAAATCTACCTTCTCCACACTCCTTTACGTTTTTTTTTAACTCTATCACTCTAATGGCTTCTTCAAGCCCTAATCCCCAACTGAGGAAGAGAATGGTGACCCGATCGCCATCATCGTGAAACAAGGCACCACAACAACAACCACCACCACCACCGGCACCCATCCCGATCCAACTTGATGATTGGTGGGGCACGAAAGAAATGGAACCCTAGTGGGAAATTCATCCCTCGTGATTTATTGATCCAACATCCACGAAATGGACATCGGATTTCCTGACAAACCACCAACTCTGACCCTTACTTACACCATTTGGACCTCGGTACTATCCGAGATTAGTCCGAATATTTTATCAGACCCTCAAGACCAATGTAAATGAAGACACCATCCTCGTCACAATTGACGGGAAGGATCTGTCTTTTGGAGGCGGCGATGTATCCGCCGTCATGAACTGCCCTCTCACCTACACCCCGAGCCCAAACACTCAACCTCCACTTGTTGGGAACGTTGGGTTTCCGACGATCATTGATGATATTACTGGCGGCGCGTCCGCATCGGGTCAATCCATCACCCGATCCCAGTTACCACCACACATGTGGTTTTTAGACATCATTTTCAAGAAAAATTTACACCCTACCGGTCATGACCAAGAGCGTCGTGACACCTTTTTACGAGCCTTGCACTCCGCCTTCCACAATAGGTGGTTTAGCGCCCCAATGGTCGTCATTAAAGGCATGGTGCATGCCTATAAAAGAAATGTTAGGGGCGTTATTCCTCCGCCGATAAACCGCCTCCCATACGCACGTCTTATATCCCGACTCCTCGATGCGCGTAATGGGAAGGATGGATTCAAGATCAACACCAATGAGTTGTCGCTTACCGATAACGTTGTACCCTACATAGCCCAAGACCTCAGCCGAAACCTAAAGGGGCTTCAAAACAATGTAAACAAGAAAAGAGATCGTCAGGCTGCAAGGCAGGCACCCCAGCAACCATCAATAGGATTAGCTACTCCCTCCACTGTGCCTCCACCAAATCTGCATACCACCGACACCAGTATGTTAGGGGAGATTCTCCAACAGGTACGGGAGACCCGACTACATTAGCGGTTCCAGGAGGCGCTTCTCATTGACCTCATGGGTCAGGCATATTCGCAAACGTACCGACAGCGGGTTGCGGCGATGAGAGATGCCATTTTTGGGACATCTAGTTCCGGCTAGGCTGCTAGGACCACTACAGAGGGTGCCACCCAAGCCGGAGAGACCGTTAGTGAGGGCGAGGGAGACGATGCGGAGAGTGATGAGGAATGGGACACAGGCGATAACGACGATGAGTATGAGGAGGGTGACGATTAGGTCGCTATAGATATATTTTTTTTAAATATTGTGAAGCTAAAAATTTTGTTGGTATGGTGAATGGTTGATACTGTTGTGACATGATTGTCACAAATTATAATTAGTGGGCACTAAATATTTGTTATATATATATATATATATATATGTTTTGATTAGATGAGTCTAATAGAATGACTGTAGAACATGACAAAAGTTTTCATGCGTGGTGTGGTATGAACATCTTTTCAATTCTAATAATGATCGTTTATCAGGTTCTAAACTCTTCCGGCCGTTTCAGGTGATTGTATTATTGTTGGTACAAACACTGGTAATCTTTAAATGGATCTTTTCGGGTCACTGGACCATACGACTAACTAATAAATGAGTAATGAGTTAATCAAGGACACAGCCGTAAAATATGTAGTCACATTACCTTAGGTCATGATCGATTTTCGAGGACGAAAATCTTATAAGGTGGGGTGAATGTAACAACCCCAGATTTTCGGAACCGTACAAGCCATATGCCACGCACGTGTATGTGTGGTTCACAGGGAAACCTAGGTCAACATATACACACGGTGTGTATATGTGTGTAACATATTATATTTTTTCCCTTCCTTTCACTATATAAGTGAAAGTGGAGAGAAATCTCTCCCCTACGTAACATAATTTTAACCTAAATAGAGAGGAGGAAAATAGAGAAAGAGAAAGGAGAGTCTTGTAGAGAAGAAAGGCTAAGGCCTTGTTGGAGTGTAAACCGGTGGAAGACCTGGAGAGAAGGTCGGACCAGAAACGTAGAGATCTCTTCGAAGTAACAGGGATTCGAACGTTAGATCGAACCGATTACAAGATCCGCTGATTTAGGTAAGAGATAATGCTTGATAAGTGCTTAGGTATGTCTTAATGATAACCTACAATGTATTGGGCAATGGCCGATTAATTATATTTAAGATTTAAGGAAATAGGATAGATTTCTTGAAGAATCACGGAGTGAAGGTTTCCGCTCCTCGCTCGAGCGATCTAAACGTCTCGCCGGCGAGGACGATATATATACCGAGAATAAGTAATGCTCGGGCTTGCTCGAGCGAGACCCATATTGAAGGAATAAGCTCACTCGAGCGAGGTATCACTTTAGGCTTCAGACACCTCGCTTTAACCGCTCGAGCGAGAATAAGAGGCCGCTCGAGCAAGGCTTGGCAGCCGCTCGAGCGAGGTTAAGAGGTCGCTCGAGCGAGACTAAGCAACCGCTCGAGCGAGGTACCAAAACTAAATTAAATTTCTTTTATGTATACAAATATACCTCATGTGAACTATACGCTCCAGGAGTGCTAGTGACCACTGGTGACCATTCTAAGGCATGTCCTTTCGCATGAAATGTAGGTTGACGTGAGAGCAGTACGTGTCATCACTACGAGAAAGGACCACTGGGTTTTTCCTTGAGGTAGGGAACCTTATCGAAACATGTACATTGTTCAATTTTTCATATGTGTAGTACAGATCTAATTGCTAAACTAAGTATCTCATCATGTCACATAAATAGAGTGTGCGTGTGTTGACTTCAGAAAATGAAGCCAGAGGTCCCAAGGGGACGCAAAAACTATAAGATAAATACCTGTATGATACGATATATCAGTAGCATCCCAGGGGTGCAGATGAGAATCAGTGGGGAAAAGAAAGTAAGGTGATAAGGCCTAATATATTAAAAATTAGCACAATCACGGTGAATAACTATATGTAAAGCACACTTGATATTTTTGTTATTTAAGGTTTGTTTAGAATACCTCACCGACGTGGCGGGATACCCACGACTGACTCGGCAGGATATCCGTGATCGGTACGGCGGTTAATCCATATACAGTAGCACATCCCAGGGATGTAGATTTAAGAGTAGACCCCGCCACCTATGAGAAAGGGGCTTGGGCAGTATTCCCAGGGAATACAAAATTGATAATTGTCTAGTTAGACGACGATGGTGGGTATTCCATCGGGGCTCGATGCTATATTGCTCGGGGACTATTTAAGTTAAAGAGTTAAGTTATTAGGCCGAATTCACAACTAAACGAGTAAGATGAGAAACAACAAAACCATGCAAGTAAGTAGTTGTATTCATCATTTTCTTCAGTTATTTCGATTGTCTTTCCAAATAGTAATATCAGATAAACTGTATTTTTTTTTAAACTGTACAACATATATGTAAGAATTAATCTATATGTTCTTTACGTTTCTCTACTGAGCTAGGATGTAGCTCACCCCTTAGACTATACGTCGCAGGTCCAACACTCGCGGTAACACAGGCTTCGAGAGACGTTGATCCAGAAGGTTCGGATTACGTGGCCGGAGAAGAGTTAGAGCCTCCTCCTGAGAAATTCTTTTAGAAGTTCTTTACGTTTTGAGTGGTGAGTAGAGAGTACTCGTGGCTTGGCATGTCAAGTCCTTTCTTTTAAATGTAATTAAATACTATACCTTCCTTTTGGCGAACCATCGAGGGTGATAAGATTGTAATCAATGGTTCGGGACAGTTCCTCTGCTCATGAATTGGCATGAAACCGAAACTGTCTGTTGGTTGCTAGACTTTATTGAAACATGGAGATTTAGTTAGTTTAAAGCCTTGGTATTTTAAATTGTTGGCTTTTACTTGTTACATGATGTTCCGCATAGAATGTAAGGTGCATGACCTCGAGAGTCGTGCTGATGGCACGGATTTCGGAGTGACGAAATTTGGGCTGTCACAGAGAGAGAGAGAGAGAGAGTGAAGGAAGAGTAAATTCTAGGAAGGTGAGTTAATGTGGATTCAAATTAAAAGACAAAAAGAGCATTAAGCATCGAATTCGACGCGTTGGAGATCATTGAAGTCAAAGTTAGGAACCCTAACCTATAGACTGATCAAACTATTCAATCGAAAGATTGATTGAGGTGAGCCACATTTAAATTGTTATAAACATGTTATTGTGAAATAAAATATGGTCAAATGATGAATTGATGAAATGGAAAGGAAGGGAAATGAAAAGGAAGAGATTTGGAAGAAATACTCGAAAAAAGGCTGAGTTTCTATCCAAATCAATTAATCGATTTGGAAAATTGATTAATCGATTTTGGTTCAGAAGTAAGCTGGGCAGAGTTGCCCGAAACCGATTGATCGATTTGAAATCGATCAATTGATTCTGAAAATTTGATTAATCGATTTAAAATCAATTAATCGTCTGAGCACCTCCAGTGGCTGGAAAATCAGACTTGGGAAAAAATCGATTAATCAATTTGAGAAATCGATTAATCGATTTTGAAACTTTGACTAATCTAGTTGGGATCGATTACTCGATTTTGGATTTTTGATTAATCGATTAATCGATTTAGGAATTCGATTAATCAATTTTGACAATTTATGTTGACTTTTGTATTGGGCCTTGAGGGTCCTTGGAAGGCCTTATACCTTTTTTAATGCATCCTTATTGATGTCTTGGTTGTGTTATGATGTACCATAGCTGATACGAGCAAAAAGTGTGAATGTGAAATTACGTGGACTTTGACGCATAGTGATTCCAACGCGTGAGGTAGGGAACACCTTGAACATGTACTTTAATTTTCAAAAGCATGTATGTAGAGTGATTCAAATAAATATTTATGTATCAAAAGTGTGATTTCTAAGAGTGTGTGTGTGTGTGTGTGTGTGTGTGTGTGTGTGAATGCTAAATGAACTCATAAGGTCCCCAGGGGACGTGAAAATATTGTGATAATGTGCATCTAAGTGATGTGTTGAGCGGTGGCATTGTGGATGCGTATGAAAATCTACCTGAAGTAAAAGAAAAGTTGATAAGGCCTAATATACTAGAATTAGCACGATCACACGGTGAATAACTATATGTAGTGCACATGATATTTTTATTATTTAAGGTTTAAATAGAATACACCACCGACATGGCGGGATACCCATGATTGACTCGGCAGAATATCCGTGACCGGTACGACGGTCAATCCGTACACCAGTTTGACATCCCAGGGATGTGAGTATGAGTCTAGAAACCCCGTCGCCTATGAGAAAGGAACCTGAGTAATATTCAAGTAAGAAACAGATATGACAACTGTCTATTTAGACGACGATGGTGGGTATTCTATCGGGGCTCAATGCTATATTGCTCGGAGATTATTTAAGTTAAGATTCGAGTGATTAGGCCGAATCAGTAACTAATACCAGTAAGTTAAGAATGAACAAAATCATGTAAAGTAACAGTTGCATCTAGTACTTCATTTCAGTTGTTTAAAATGTTTTCCCATGCAATTACATCAGATAAACCATGCTTTTAAACTATTTTGGAATATATGTGAGAGCTTAACTTATATGTTCACTTGTTGTTTCCCTATTGAGTTAGGATGTAGCTCACCCCTTTAGACTATATGTCGCAGGTCCATTGCTTGTGACTGTCGAGGCTTCGAGAGACGTAGATCCGGAGGATTCGGATTACGTGCCCGGGGAAGAGTTGGAGCCTCCTCCTGAGGACTTCTTCTAGAGGACCCCTGCGTACTTGATTGTTATTTTTGAGAGCTTTTCTATATGGCTTGGTATGTTAGGCCTATATTTTTTGAAATAATGTAATTAAATGATATATTCCTTTTGGCGAACCATCTGGGGTGATCTGTTTATCACCGATGGTTCGGGTCAGTTTTTCTGTTCATGCATTGGCATGAAAGAAGAACTATCTTTTGAGCTTTTGCTAGATTAGCATACTTTATCTCATGTTATTCAGTTTCAGTTTACATATTTCATTTTTAGTAAAGATTGCTTGAGTATACCAATGTTCAGTATGGACTTTGGGGTCACGGCCTAGAGGGCCGTGTCGATGGCACGAGTTTCGGGGTGCTAAAATTTGGGCTGTCACACGCATTTTCCCTTAGGCTAAGGACAATGAAATGCTAATCTAAGGAAATACAGAAGAAGAAAATGAGTGGACACTTTGAGGTCCTTTCAATAGTAATTTTTTCATGTAACCTTATTAAATAGACTATTTTCGTGCACTACCGCTTCATATTTCTTGCATACAGCTGTTCGTATTCCAAGCGGCGTGTTAGTGGCGTTATGATTTTTGAGGGGTGTGTTGTCTTTTCCCGTGGACTGCGTTTCAATATGTCATCTCCCTGTATTGTTCATATTCCAATTCTAAGCGTCGTTTAGACTTTCGTCTCAGCTGTCCAATAAAAACTGACTTATAATGAATCGCTGATGCGGTCACAAAGAGCGACTGCGCTTCAAGTTACAAGCGTCAGCACTCAAATAAGATGATTATGAAAGCGTCAATGCTTCTAAATTGAAGCGTTAACGCTCCTGAGTTGAACCGTCATCACTTTTAAATTGAAGCGTCATCGCTTCTAAATTGAAATGTCAGCGCTTAAATTTGTGTTTCAATGATTCAAAGCGCCAGTGCTTCAGTAAGCCGATTGTAGAAGCATCATCGCTTCTAATTTGAAGCGTCATCGTTTCAATTATGGGCGGGGCCACTTCTTAACATAAGCGACGCTCCTGTCGTGCAGTCTTTTCTAACATAATTTATTACAGTAATTGTTCGTATTCCATGCGGCGTGTCATCGCTTCTAAGCGGCGTGTTAATGGCGTTATGATTTTTGAGGGGTGTGTTGTCTTTTCCCGCGGACTTCATTTCGACACGTCATCTCTCTGTCTCCAAAATGATTCCCGATGAGCTTTAAATTATAGATTTTATTATATTTTCGCCCGATCTTATCTAACATTAATTATTCCAGCGACTGTTCGTATCCCAATAGATTTTATTGTATTTTTTTTTAATATATGAATACATTAATACAAACTCTGCTTTTATCGTTTAAATTAATGCAATCTGTGCTTTTCGATGTGCTGGTAGCTCTAATAATCATGAAGGTAATAATAATACCTCTAGGTTGAAGAGCTAGCTCTAATAACAAGTGTCATCGATTCTTATAGGAAGCATCTTTGCTTCTAATTTAGAGCATCGTCGCTTATGTTCGAACCTCATAGTTAAAAATTCGGCGGGTCATCGCTTCTTATTAAACGCGTCCTCGCTTCTAATTCAAAGTGTCATCGCTTCAAAATTTGAAGTGGATTGTGTTATATTTTCGTGCGATCTTATCTAACATTAATTATTGCTCGTATCACAATAAAAAGGCATTTTTTCTCAAAAAATATGAAAATGCCTTTAGCCTTCCGTCAGTTTAATCTTTTGACCATATCCTTTCGCTTTTAATTTGGAGCGTCATCACTTATGTTCGAAGCATCATCATTGTAAATTCGACGCGTCATCACTTCTTATTCGAAGCGTCATCACTTCAAAATTTGAAGCGTATTATATTATATTTTTACGCGGTCTTATCTAACATTAATTATTGCTCGTAACGCAATAAAAATATATTTTTTCTCAGAAAATATGAAAACGCCTTTCAGCCTTTCGGAAATAATAATGCTTCTAGGTTGAAGCACTAGCTCTAATTACAAGTGTTGTCGCTTCATATAAGAAGCATTTTCGCTTCTAATTTAAAGCGTCATCACTTGATATTCAAAGTGTCATCACTTCTAATTTAAAGCGGATTATGTTATATTTTCACGCGGTATTATCTAACATTAATTATTACTTGTATCACAATAAAAATATCTTTTTTCTCATAAAATATGAAAAAGTATTTTAGCCTTTCGTCAGTTTAATCTTTTGATCATATCCTTTCTTTTATTTTCTATGTTGTTAGAAGGGACAGCGCCTCAGCTAGCCTTAATATTCATGTCGATTGGTCGAAGATCTGGCCCTAATATTCAGGGTGTTATTGCTTCATTGACTATGGAGCTACATTTGTAATATTCAAAATATAAAAAAATAAGGGGATACCCCAAAATATATTATAGTAATGAGTGCTCCGGATATAAGAAAATAATACTAAAAAGAAACTAATATACAGAAAAAGAAAATTTCTATTAATATTAACAGAAATATTTATAAAGATTAACCAATAAACTGATTACATTAAAGATAAATCCGTTGGACTACCAAAAGAAAGTGAAGACCCCAAGACTTTGGAGGCTCTGAAAACGAGCTTGAGCTTCTGAAGTTTTTGTTGCAGAGAGTAAAGATTTTGAAAAGAATGGTTATCTTCACTTCTATACCTTTTGGATCACTCTTACCTCATAGAGAGATGACTCCCTGATTCAACCATTGATGAGGTGATCGAAAGGATCCGTCAGAGTAAAGATTACACAGTGGACAAAATACAATAAACGATACACCGAGATAGTGGAGAGAGGGATGGCTCCATCGAGAGAGATGGCTCCCTCTAACTGGAAGCCTGGTTAGAAATTTACAACCAAGAGAAAAGGGTGGCATACAAATTTTCAACCCACCGTCCTCGTAGAGGAACTCGCACTAAGGAAGGAATTTGATGCTGAGATTGTAAAAAAGTGGGGGAAGGTGAGAAGTTGAAAAAAAGGGTCGGGGGGTCTCGGTAGACGATCCAGCGTCTGGAATGGCTGTCTGCGCTTCAACTTTTTTAATATTTTTATTACAGTTAGAAGCTCGGCCCTTTGCATTTCAAGGATTTGATCAAACCTTCTGTTTAGCTCGTCATGGTCTGGTACTTCCGCTATGGAGTTAGGGTTAGGCTTAGGGTTGGAGACGGAGAAAGACAATGAGTTTGAAATGGAAGGGTTTGTGACGAGCAGTGACTTTATAGGGAAAAAGGCTAGAATTTGAAACATCACTTCGAAATAAATTTGAAGGTTGGTGGCAGGTATCGTATTCCCCGAAGCTCTCTCGAATACCGATAAGAAGCGGGCCACTGTTTGAGATTACCTAAAAATAACAGACGATGGTCGAAGCATCGTCGCTTCAAATTCAAAGCGTCGTCACTTCAATTAAGGAGAGGGACGCTTCAATTAAGGGCGTATATTAAAAAATTCTCGTGTAATATGATCAGTGTACATTGTATATCTACCCTATGTAAGTACCCCTATGTACATATAATCTTTAGTACAATGCTATGTATGTCAACAAATGTAAATGTATATTTATGTAAAATAAAAAATTTATAAAAGAAAATCCACATCGTCACTGGCATCCCAATTCTCTTCCTTGTGTGTATCGATGGCATGTCCAATTTTCGCCCTGAAAGTTTCGATGTCTTCCAGCTTGAAATCTAGTTGAAGTTCCCTACTTAAATAATCTACGTATTTCATCACGAAAACCCCGCAGTCAGTATCATTTTTTTGGATCGGCGCGTCAACAACCTTACTGTCCCAAGGCCAATTAGAAAAAATGGAATCCGGGGCGCCGTGCATATGAAACAGGCTGGGAGGTCGTCTATCAATAAGAAAAAATCAAAATATCAATTACACATTTGTTGACATACAATGGAGCACTAATGCCTCATTGTGAAAGTGCCGATAATTAAATGTCAATAAACTGACGACCCATTTTAGAAGCGCTGACGCCCCATTTTAAAAGCATTGACGCGCCACTGTCAATGCGGTGACGCTCAATTATCAAAGCGATTACGCCCCATATTAAACACGCCAATGCTTTCGCTAAAAACGATAAGCAATTCCGACGTTACTTTTGAGAGTATTCTAGCGTAGCTTACCAGTGTCCTTATCGCCTCGACAAATTTCTCTCCCGGAGAACGATCTGGGAGAGGGTCAAGGACATTAATTTTATGAGCTGAGGGGGTCACCACAGCAAGCGCCCAGTGTCTTGGCTTCTCGATGTGAATCAGAATAAAAATTTTATCACAATCCATCGCACTCAAGGTGCGATTTTTATTTATGACGAAACATTGCAATGGCATTGTGTTTTGTTGCACGAAAAATGATTCGGTGTAGTCTCTGCTCTGTCCCGCCATGCTAGGGGGGCACATGTTGACCACTCTCTAATGTAATTCTCAAAATATGTAAAATCCATGCTCATGCAATTGAGTGCAACGGAGGCCATCCGAAAAGTCTTCCTCTTATTCTCAATGTCTTTCCGTTTGTCGATGACCCTAAAGTACGTGGTCATTATCTGCATACAAAAGTGTAAATATCAATATAGAATCAGGGAAGCGACAGGGTTGAATAGGGACTAATACTTACTGGGTCTTCTATTTCCTGGTTGGATCGCAAGCAGAGCATCAACTCAACGGTAATACGCTGGGACCCAACGGTCGAGATGAGAGTCCTAGGTTCAAATTAAAACATAAGTGGATCAGTCTCTGGCATTTCAAAGGAGACGTGTTAGTGCTCATTTTACAAAGTGCTGACACTCTCGCATAAAGGCGACGACGCTTCGACAACGACGCGTTGACGCTTTGAAAGGCATGTTAAAAGTTGTATGGAGGGAATATACTTATTCGTTCCATCTGTTGGGCATTTCTCAAATAACATTTATATAGGCCTGAGGTGGTGCATTAGCGGCCGATAAAACCACCGCTTCCACTCTGGCCTTCTTTTTACGAGTTTGGGAGACCAGCTCTCCCTTTCTTTTAGAGTGAGCTTGCGAGGAAGGAATCGTGAGGCCTTTAGCCTAGGTCCTCTCACTTCTCCTAAAAGATAATAGGACTTAGTCCTCCACATCTTCTTCTTCTCCCATAGAAGACCCCCTCGGTGCATGGTTGCGTAAGGGGCTTCTCAGGTTGTTCGGCATGAGACGCAGTAAGCGATGGTGGTGGTGGTGGAGGCAGAGATGGTAGCTATCGTTGGGGGGTTTCTCCTTTGTAGGAGGTTGGGTGGACTGTGGTGGTGGTGGAGGCAGGACTTTCGATTGGGTAAGGGGTTTGGTTTGGGAGGGAGTATGGGGTTTGGGTGGGGCGCGGAGTCTGAATGTGGTTCGGGCTGGGGCGGGGCTTGGGCTGAGTCTTGGGCTGGGGTTTGGATTGGGGCTTGTGTTGAGGCTGGGGCTAAGGTTTGGGCTGGGCCTTAGGCTAACTCTTGGGCTGGGGTTTGGGATGGCGTTTGGGTTGGGCCTTGGGCTAGGTCTTGGGCTGGGGTTTGGGTTGGGGCTTGGACTTGGACTTGGACTTTACCTTGGGCTGGGGTTTGGGTTAAGGCTTGGACTTGGACTTGGACTTGGACTAGGGTTTGGGCTGGGCCTTGGGCTAGGTCTTGGGCTGGGGCTTGGACTTGAACTTTGCCTTGGGCTTAAGCTTGGGCTTAGGTTGGGGTTTGGGCTGGGACTTGGGTTGGGGCTTGGACTTGGACTTAGACTTGGGCTTAGGCTTGGGCTTGGGCTTGGGATCAGGCTGGGGGTGGGGTTGGGGCTAAAGTTCGGGTGGAGGCAGACCTATGGCATTGGGGGACATATGTCTGATTATCCCCAGCCAGGCCCAACAGACTTCCCAACACACTGCGGGCCTACAATATAATAAGAATATCAGGTCATGTTTAAAAAATAGTTAACATGTAGAAGCGTTTATACTTTATATCCGAAGTGTCGATGCATCATAGAGAAGCGTCGTCGCCTCTTGTAGAAAAGTCAGTGCTAGATATGGAGGACATAGGGAAGCGTCATCGCTTCGTCGTTGGATTTTCACAAGCTCAGAATTTATCCAGCTGAAGAACCTTTACCTTCAGTTACTGGTTCTCATTTTCCAACTGAAAAACCTTGACCTTTAGTTGTTGGTTCTCATGTTCCAACAAAATAACCTTTATACGGAGGTCGTCGATTGACCTCTCACAATCTGAATTGACAGACTGCTTCCATTTTTCATCAATTCGCAGTTTCGCGAACTTACGGGATTTGGATTCTTCTTCTTCTTTCTCCGTTGTCTCTTCTTCTTCCTCCTCTTCTGTCTCTTCTTCTTCTGACAAGCTAATAACATCAATGTTCATTTTCTTCCTCCGCACAGTAATGGGAGGGACTAGTTGTCCTTCACCCAATTCCGCAGGTCTTTGCCCTGGCTTCTACCACAGGGAGGGCACTTTCATCGGATATGGATTCCAGTTGCCAAATGCAGGCGGCCTACAAGATGATAGATATTCCACATTATTTTTGACTAATTAAGAATTTAGAAATGTGTGACCGCTTCCTTAAGAAGTGATTACACTCGTTATAGAGGCGACATCGCTTCATTTAGTAGCAATTGTACTCGTATTAAAGGCATCATCACTTCATTTAGTAGCGATTGCGCTCCTGTTAGAGGCAACATCGCTTCATTTGGAAGCGATTACACTTCTACATTATAGTGATAGCGCCTATATTTGGATGTGATATCGCCTCGTTTTGAATTTACCTTGTGCTCGAAGTCTGTAATGTAGAAATGCCTCATTTTATCATTTTCTTCCCATTTCAACAGCCTTGGAAAGCTGACAGCGCCAGCAACCTTATGTGGGGGGGACCTGCCGTTAATCTCGTACGCCCAGATATGAGAAAAATAAAATAAATATTAGATGACTTTTGTAATCGTCAGCACTTCGTAGAAAATAAAACAAGATATTCTCTAGGAGATGGCATTTACCTGTAGGGCAATAGTGCAGCCGTAAATATTATATTTCTTCTGTTTCTTTCCTTTCTCGGCTCTACCCCTCATCATCTTCGCTTTCTCCACGAATCCTAAAAGTTGAGTGTACGCGTAACGGCCTCATGGATATAAGTTTAAATTGGGGAGATCATCAACGAGGCCGAGGTGAGAGTTGTCGAGGGTGTAATGTGAATTTGGAAAGAGGACAGAAGCAAGGGCGAACAACAGACTGAGTTTCCGAAAGTCGTCGTCAGCATCCTGGTGGACTCTCATAATCGCTGCTTCGATGTGTGTCCTTTTAACCACTTGGAGGCCCCTGAAAAACCTATGTCTAATGATCCGTTCTTCCGGAATCTCTAACCTCGGGGGGTAAACGACAGGGTCGGTCATTTGAAGACCAGTTATGAAGGCAAAATCAAGGACCCAAAATCTGATAATGTCAGACTTGGCAGTCCCAAAATTTCAAACGTTGTCATGGTCTCAGAACTTGATGATTGCGTCCAGGGGATTGTTGATACTTTTTATGCCCTTTAGAGCCACAAAGAATACACGGAAGACCGAATCATTAAGCAAATTTTTCCTCTCTTCAGATATCGGGTCATAAATGTTCTGACACTTTCTGATGGTGCACTTAGTCGTTGGGGTATTGAGAACCATCTTCAAAATATGTGACATAAAAAAAGGAGAAGTTTAGAGAATAAAGTACTAATAATAGGAGAGGCGTCGCTTTCATGTATAAGCACAAGCACGTCAAATGTTGGATCGCAGACGCTCCAAAAGTTATAGCGGGGAGGCGCCGCCGCACATAAATGTTGGAGTGCCGACGCTTCATCTATGGAAGGGATGACACTTCTATTTGATATTTTTAAAGCGAAATAAAAATAAAATGATACTCACCTTGTTACTAGATGCAGGAAAAGGGTTTCGCCACTTTGATATTTCTTATTGCGCTCTGAGAAGATGAAAATATAGAGGGCAAACGTGAAAAGTAATTTATGAATTTATAATTCACAAAATTATCGTCTTAAATATTTTTCTCGAATGGAAATGATGGCCATTACACACCACGATGTCAGGTGCCGTAATCCCGTCCGTCTCGCCCCGCTCCTTATTTAATGTTCTGACAATGGTAATAAATGAATTACGTTCGGAGGTTGCTTCGCACAAAATGGTGCAATGTGTCAAATTTTGGGGCGCTTCATATCATATACGAAGAGCTAACACTTCCTTATCATAGCGAATGCGCTAACAGGAGATAGCGTCAACGCTTCTTACCTGAGCGCTAACGCTTCTCATGGGGAGCGAAGCTTCCTCTAATAGAAGGGCTATTAATGTTCAGCATTCAAGTAATAAATACTAAACATTCCGCCAATTAATGGACTCCCCTAAGGGGTGCCCGAAGGGGTCTCTCAAACAATCAATTCAAATGGTAATGATTACCATTGAGAATCACGAAGTCATGCTCCGCTTCTCATTTAATGTTCTTACTATAGTAATAAATGAAGTAAGGTCGGACACGCTACGTATCAGAAGGAAGTCGTCTTTCATTTCACAAAGGGAGCGCAAACGCTTCGGTTAGAAGCGTAAACGCTTCGTTCGGAAGCGCAAACGCTTCGGTTAGTAGCGTAAACGCTTCGTTCGGAAGCATTTTCGCTTCGTACCGAAGCATAATTTCGAAATGTAATGACCACCATTGAAAATCACGATATCATGCGCAGCTTTTAATTAATGATATTACATCAGACATCACGATAGCGCGTCGTATAGAAAGCGCAATTGTCTCTTTCATACAAACGTAAGCGCTTTGAATCAGGTGGTCTTCTCTTATGTCTTTTTGAATATAATCATGACAAAATCACGATGTCAGGCACGGACTCCCAACGCCTCACCACATTTTTCTTTTCTGATTTTGTCACTGTCAGTGATAACCATGGTTAAAGCGCAGTGAAATTACGAAAAAAAGAGACTGTCGCATCAGTGATAGAGGCGCTACGTATCGAGCTCCTATCAATATATGAAGAGATATCTCTACTCCCGAACGCATATCCTCGAGCCTTTATATATATATATATATATATATATATATATATATATATATATATATATATATATATAGGCTGATATGTATTTGGTTTTGCCCCACTAGATACGGACATGCACACCGATTTTATATGAGCTCAAATATCGGATCAAATATCATGCCCTATTGGGTCATATCTGATCATATCGGCCGATATATATCGGATATGAGTTGTACAAAATCTCAAATATATCGTTTTTCACTATTTTTTATATTAAAAATTTTAAATATCTTTTTAATATTTAAAATTTTTAAAAGGGCTTTTTAAATATCGGCTGAGTTGGCGGCTACGTATGGGCCTGGGATCCATCTGAAATGTGGATATATATGAGACGTTAAATCATTGATAACTATGATAGAGTGTATGGGTCTAACAGTTTAAATTCTACTCACTCAGACTTTTAAGCCTAACACTGCTCCCAGCCATTCCAAGCCGACGTGGACCGTTAGTAGTCATATTCCATTTACCCTTTTTAACCTTCTCTTTGTCCCATTACCAATTCACAACATAGAAACTTAACGCCAACGTAATGCTTGAGGCCACGTATGACAAAAACCATTGATTGTTGTTTATTAGACGTTGAATCATTTTTCGCCCCAATCTTCTACGAACGGGAACTTGAGACCATGATCGGAGCATGGTCAACTTTTTAATCCATGTGATGCATATCTCAAAAAAAGGCCCTAAAATTATATTTGAGCATAATTTATGTATTATATAATTTTAGGGTTATTTATTAGGATATGTGTCACGTTTAATGAGAAATAGACCGTTTGAAGGTATATTTATGATCTCAAAATCTCTTATATGAAATATTGGAGTGAAAAAAGATCATCTTCGAAATCAAAACAGTCAATGATTTTTGGTATAAGTGCTCCCGAAGATTCGGTAAGTGTTGATAATGCTACCTTTTTTAAATCTTAAAGGTTTTAATTGAAAATATTTTAAGATTTAAAACGTCACTAAATCTTTACTTGCAACTTTTTCAAAAAATCACATTTTTGTTTTTAAAAAGTTGCAACTTTTGCAATTGAATCACTATTAATTTAGGAATTTTTTTAATTAAATTACAACCTTCTCAACATTTTATATTTTTCATACCTTCTAATCCTAATATTCAAATATTTTATTTTTCTAATTTTCAAATTTTTTATTTAGCAAAAATATCTACTTATTTTTATGATAATCAAAAAAATAGATTTTTTTTTAAGCCTTTAAAGAATTAAGCATTGTGAAAACTGAAAACTCATTGTAAGATTTAAGAAAATCCATTCTTGGAATGGACTTGGTTACTCCATCAGTAGTCATATCTTGTGGCTATATTATGTCCATATCATTTCCGGCATCTTTAATAATATTTTTCTCAAGAGCATATAAGATCATAGGGACAAATTTTGTTTTCGGCCATTTTCGGTGGAGGTCCTTTCCGTACATTTTAGATTAATTTTGATAACTTTGGAAAAAATTTCGAATAATTTTGGGGATTAAAAATATATAGAAAGTATATGTAATATTTTAAAAAATAATTCCTAAAATATATACCAAAGTAATAATTATTTAAAATAGAAAATTTAAAATATAAATTTTTTATTACCCAAAATTACTGAAATTTTGCCGAATATTTCAGAAACTTGAACAAAAAATTATAGAAATTTTCCCACAAATTTTGATAGACCTCCTTTCGACGAAATTTGTCACTATGCTTAAGATACATTTATTGATGAAATGGAATATTTTTATTAATAAACTGTATAAGCATTTTTATACACTCATCAGTGATGTTGCCATTGATAATCAATAATGAACAAATATTTATCTTAAAATTGAGATTTTAAAACATAATTGTTTCATGGGCCACAGATGGACCTTTCAAATTTTTTATGGGCCCATGCGCAATCAGTTTATGTCTTACTATGACGCTGCTTTAAACAATGGTAGGGTTGTCAACGGGTTGGTTCAGGTCGGGTCGATTCAAAATTCTGAGTTTTGGCTGCTTAACATGTGAAGGGTATATGATCAACCCGATCCGACCTAATGGTGCAGTCCGGTTGATCTAACCGAATGGGTCAATGATATATCCGAAACCCAACCCTAGAAGACAACCAGACCTGGTCTGAGCCAGTTTGAAATCCCCCAAACCTCCTTAATCCCTTTGTATTATATATTAATATCTCGAGTTGACCCGACCCATCTTTCCTAATCTTGCTCCACCTTCTGGGTCAAGTTTATGAGCCGGAACGGCCGACCTGACCAGCTAACCCAACCAGGTGCTATCCCAACATTTGAATCAATGTTTATTCATGTGGAGGGTTCATATAGATTATTCTTGCGTCCCACAACAATTCTGATATCTATGATTTTAAATATATCTGATATATCTCCCAATTGCTATGAATATAAATATAGCCGATATCACATATACTTATGAATATAAGTAGACTAATTTTTTATTTTTATTTTAGATTGGAACTTTTATCTTTTTTATTAGAAATGAAGAACGATCACAAATTGAAAAATATGTAATCCTAAATTAGAGGTTACAAAGTAGAGGGTCAAAATCAAAAAAGTGGTAGTTACAATAACTAACATTAAAATACATTTAATGGCATTCAAAACCCATCTAATAACGACATAGAATTCAAGGACATTTAAAGTAAGGTAAAAATTCGAGAATCCACCGCCATCCTGATCATTCGCCGGTAATCGATACCGAAGATTCATCCAAAGAAACGCAATCACCATCGGTAAACTCACGATCTACAAAAACTCTCACCACGTTGGAAACGGGGGCAACAACCTAGTAAAAGCTTCACACATTGTTTTAATCGAAGCTTTTAAACAATGTCTAATGACGTAGATATAGTGTATGTATTCGCGCAACAACGAAGTCATCAAAACGTCAATAAAACCCGTAACCAAAATCGTTTCAAAAATAAGTATAGATTACAAAAAAACCTTCATAGAGGCGATCTTTTCGAAAAAGAAGACTCTCACCAAGAATACGATAAAACTCTCATATTCTAACCCTAAAATAAGGAAAAATAAAGAAAGAACAATAGAGACACTACAAAAAATAAGACTATTAGCGGCAGTTTTTTTAATAAAAAACTGCCGCTATTAGTCTTATTTTTTGTAGTGAGAGCGGAAGCCTCCAAGTAAAAGACTGTTAGAAATTTCTATTTTTGTAGCCGTCATTATGGTCAATCCGTTGACCAGTGAATGGTGTAAGATCAATCTTGTGGTGTAATAGTTGCTTATTCGGTGAATTTGAAGAGTATAAGCAACTAATAATTAAGTCTTTTAGTTATGATATGATTGTGACTTCTAATCACAATATAATTAGTAATTTAAGTCCTTAATGGAAAATGACTCTTTGACTATAAATATAAGGGATGCTTGGTTCCAACGATTGTTCAACACACTTCAACCCTCCTTATTATACTCGGAGGCATTGAGAGCGAGGAAATCGTTGAAGATCAGCAACCCACTTTCATGACTCACACTCAAGGTACGCACATATATTTAAATTTATGGATTGTTAATTTATTATTTTTGATTGATCATACGCCTAGATCCTAGGGCAATGAATTTTGGTGTTCGGATCAATAAATCCATCAAAGACAACCCCCAAAGGATCGATCTATTGAAAACATATAAAAAAATAGATGGAAAGAGATTAAATCTCCCCTTCCCACCCCCTCTCATAAAACGTCTTTTCTCAACACCAACTCTCAAAAACGCCTAGAGAGAGAGAGAGAGAGAGAGAGAGAGCACTCCATAATTTGTGATGACAGTTTTTATATAAGTAGATTATTTAAAATGCCAAAAGTGCTATTTGGGTAATTGCTTAATTATTTTACATTATATATATATATATATGGAAAAGGGATCTATTCTCTCATGGAGGACGATCACCGTCCACCAACCTTCCACGTGGCACCCAAAATATTTGTTCAATTTCACGTGGACCTTGGGTTCATTGTTTAGATTATCTTTGAAAAAAAAAAATTAACTCATTTCCACCATGTATTTTTTGAACCGTGAAATATGGACTAAGGAAAATCGTCAAACTTTGACTTGTGGGTTTAAAAAAAAGAATCAAATTTTTTTTTTGAATATATTGATCTAAATTGTCCATATGTGCTTCACGTGGCACCCAAAAGTGTTTTGGGTGCCATGTGGAGCTCCACTTGGATCTTAGAGGACGGTCACCGTCCTCCATTGGAGGACCTAATCAGCTCCCTATATATATATATATATATATATATATATATATATATATATATATATATATATATATATATATTAGTATTATAAAATAAAGAGGGTATTTTAGAATTCGCCCGTTTGCCGGATACTGTCCATACGAATTGGATATCAGCCTGGGACCAGGCCGAAATGTCCGATATGTATCCATTTGAAATCCTTGCATGTACCCTCCTTTCATGGGTCCAAAATGAGTTACTTCCAATTATTAAATGAGAAAACAAAAACAATGAACCGCGTGATTCCAAGCGAACGGAGTGGGGACGCATTCTAAGTATAGAAAAGCCAGTTTCCATGTTTAGGAAATCGGAGTGGGGACGCATTCTAAGTATAGAAAAGCCAGTTTCCATGTGTAGGAAATTGCCTCGTTTCCCTCGCTCTCTCCTCCCCCAATCTCTCTTCTTTCTTCTTGTTCTTCTTCTTCTTCACTTATCTTTCTCTCTCTACATTTCACTCATCTTCTCAGGCCAAGAAATATCTCAAATGGAGAAAATTCTGATTTCTCCCTTTATGGGTACCCGAGAAAATCCAAGAATACCCATGTTTTGCTTCACCTTTTTAATCCTTTTCTTCTTCGTTCAAATCCATTTCTTTCCCTCTGGTTAGTACCGTGTTTTTTTTCTACATCCAAATTCGATTTGATACTAAGGGGATTACCAGAGTCTTTTCCCCCTTCAACGCTGTCAAACGCTGACTTCTACAGGCGTCAAGGCCCATGAATTTTCGTAAAGTCAGCTTTTGTCAATAGTCTGGTTCTCATGTGTCGGTTTGGAGGGTCAAATCTCATTTTATATACGCATGTGTTAATTTATTTTTTTAATAAAGAACTAATAAAATGTTTTTTTTATGTATTAATTTTGGCATTGGCAGATGGGTATGATCCAATAGATCCAAAAGGGAACATCACCATCAAATGGGATATCGTGGAGTGGCATGACGACATTTACACGGTAAGATGACTTTTTATTTTTTTTAATTCATTACAAATTAAAAAATAAAGAGATAAAAACCATATAAAATTCGTGGGTCATATGTAGCGTTGGTTGCGACCTTGAGATCTGTTTCGTGGACCTCGTACAAGAGAAACTGAGTCGTCCAACCAACTTTACAGGAGAGCCTTCTCTTAAGAGCCAAAAGATGGACTCTCTTTATTTTGAGTCATTAGGAGTGTTATCGTGTTGGGTTGGTGTTCAGGCTAAACCGAAACCGAACCGATATGTGTCGGTTTCAAATATCCCTAAACCAAAACCGATCCCAATCAGTTTGGTCCGTTTTTAGCTTTTAAATCTGAATATTTATCATCATCACCATATATATATATATATATATATATATATATATATATATATATGCAAATCGAAATAAGGTTTTAACTTCTAACTTTTAAGTTTAGTTTTTAAATTTAATTTTTTAAATATATTTTTTAATTGTATTGCACTATGCACTTTGAACAAATTTCGGTTCAGTTCGGTTTCGGCCCTTTCGGGTAAATAACCCTAAACCAAAAACTGAACCGATAACCTGCTTTCTCAAAAAAAATCAGTCATATTGAGCCGACCGAAACCTGAAATTTCGATTTTCTGCACAATCCTAATATTAGGTAAATGGCTTGAGGCTCAGGTCCTTGATTCACGGGTTATTCTTTTGGTACACCTAGCACGACGTTTTATTGATTTTGTTCCTTGTGATATGAAGAGCAAGATCATGATTTTTAAAATCGGTATATATATAGAAATTTTTACCAACTCTCTAGATTAGATTAAGCCAGATATGATATGATATGAAGCCTCAGAGTCCATATGGGTATAATAAGAGCTTATAGTTGCCGATAGTTATACTCTATAGGCTCATATCGTGCAATATGTATTTGATTTGAGCTGAATATGATACTGAAAATGCCCTTTGAGAAAATTTTATGTATACATTTTATATATATATATATATATATATATATATATATATATATATATATATATATATATATATACCTTTTCCTTTTATTTTTATTATTAATGTAAACTCGATATTGTAATTTGTAAGACTACCTCCTCTACTTGGAACCGCCACCCCCATTTAGAGCTGTCATTGGGTTCAGCGGATCATAGGCCTTACCTCGGATAAGAACAAGGGGAGCCTGGGGCTTGGCATTTGAGGGTGAATCTAAGGCTTGATGACTTGAAGTCCAAATTTTTTTATTGTGGGCTTAGGACTTGATACCATCAAGCCTAACCTATTTTAAAGTATATGTTTAATTTATATGTAATATGTTTTTTATATTAAATTTTCCTTATTGTTATTAATTTGACAATATTATATAATATAAGTTATAATATTAAATTGATGGTTCATTCATTAATTTTAATAGAATGATGCCTTTTAAATGAGTTTTTTCACATTTACCTGCGAATAGCTTTGATAAATTAGTTGGGTTGTGATGATATTTGATTTCATGGATCCATGATGTTCCCTCTGCAAGCCTTCAGACGAAGGTGGACTCGGTATAAGAAAAATCTAAGTTGGAATAAGGCTTGGCTATTCAAAATAGTTTAGATTCTGATCCACAATATGGGCAATGGTTAGGTCCAACTAGGTTGAACCAAATTTCGAGTTCAACCCCATCAGCTGAGCTTCAAAATAGGACGACCTTGACTTTCTTGGTTTTCACTTTTTATACGATGGCGTGCAGCCAAGATTCTCCTATTTCCAAAGGCAACAAATGAGGTTGAACTCGAAATCCCGTTCAACCTAGCTGGACTTGACCATTGCCCTTCTAATATATGATGCGCATGGAAAGGTGTTTGATCTACATCATTGGTTCTGGGAATAATACTCGACTATGGCTTGAAAATCGGCTTCTACTTCTTAAACATAGCAGAGGTGTTGCATAGAAGCTTTCAAATTAATCAACGATCTCACGATGAACGATCAAATAAAAACGAAAAATAGAGGAAATCAAATGCAATCACAAAAGAGACAATATTTTTGTAGTTCGGCAATATGCCTACATCCACTGGTAATGATAATTCACTATATTGATGATCTCACAAGAATACAATAACACTTAAGTCGGACCAAAGCTCTCTACAAAACCTTAGATAAGTTTTCTAGAGCTTTACAATGATATCTCAACTCTATCATTCGACCAAGAGCTTTCCCTTTATATAGAAGACACAAATCTTACTTCTAATACAAGAGAGAGTAGCCTTATATAGAAGATCTAAATCATACTTCTAATCTAAAAGAAACTAGCCTTATATAGAGTTTAAACGTAATTAGATCGTCGTAGGTCGCTCAAGCGAGCCAACCTCCTAGTTAGACCCAAACAACAATTCATCATCTAAGTTAGAGTCAAATAACAATCCTCCACCTAGCTCTAAGCTTCACCATGTATTCTTTCTTTTGACCATCGCTATACTCGTATCACCGCTGCCATCAAACGCCCCGAGGGTGCTCAAACATGTTGAACATTGATCAAATCCAAATAACATTTAGACTTGACCATCGGTACCACTTTTGTCATCATATCCGCATGATTGTCTTTTGTACTCACTTTCTTCAAAGATATCCCGCCATCTTCAATTACTTCCCGTACGAAGTGATACCGTATATCAATATGTTTAAAACAAACATAATATATATGATTCTTTGTTAAGTAAATAACACTCTGACTATCGCAGAACATATCAACACTTTCCTGTGTGATCCCTAAATCACCAACTAAGCCTTAAAGCTATAATGCTTCCATTACTGCCTCTGTTACTTCTATATACTCTGCCTCCCTGATAGACAAAGTCACGATATCCTGTAACATTGACCTCTGGCTAATCGAACCATATAATAGTATAAACACTTATCCTGTTGTAGACCGCTCTTAGCCAAGTCACCTGCGTAATCTAAATCTATGTAACCGCATAACTGATGATTTGTACTATTGTGAACAAACATCCCAACATCCTTGATTCCACGTATGTACCTCATAATCTATTTCACCGTCTGTCAATGCTCTTTGCTCAAATTAGTCATATACATGCTAACCATGCTAACGGCCTGTGAAATATTCGATCGAGTACAGACCATAGCGTACATTAAACTACCAACTGTGCATAGGGAACACGAGTTATATACTCACACTCCTCATCCGTAGTAGGAGACATGTTACCCGAAAGACGAAAGTGAGCTGCTAATGGAGTACTCACTACCTTTGAGTTCTTCATCCCAAACCGAGAGAGTACCTTCTCCAGATAACTCTTCTTTATTAGACACAACTGTCTTTTCATTCTGTCTCTCTGAATCTTCATCCCAAGAATCTTTCTCGCTGCGCCTAGATCCTTCATCTCAAATTCTATGCCAAGGTGAGATTTTAACTTATTGATCTCTATCATGCTCTTTCTATTAGCAATAAAGTAGATGACATGTCATCTAAATCGGTTTAATATTTCTGTTATATCCTAGCTGTAACTAATAAGAGTTACTTGATTCTGTTATATAGTTTAATATTTTTGTTATGTCTTAAACTACATCCTAGTTGTGCCCTAGTTGTAACTAACAAGAGTTACTTGATTATGTTGTACTCTGTAACTGACTAGAAAGTCAATAAATAGAACCTATATCATAGCTTTCAGATACAGAAAATTATACTCGAAAGTTCTTTGTTATCATGGTATCAGAGCTCCAAGCGCTCCAGCGAGCAAGCTTCGATCCAAAGGTTCTACTGAATTCTGACTGATTTGATTCAACAACTTTTTTTTCTTCATTCATATCCATTCTTCAAAATCTCATCGTCTTCTCCAAAGATTCAAGTTCAATCATGGCCTCAACCTTGCTCTCTTCCCCAATTACTCTACCACAAGGTCTGATTTTCTTTGTTTCCAACATTCATTTATTAATTATAGTCAAGCTTGATTATGAAAATTATGAGATTTGGAAATTGCAAATTCAGAGTGCATTGAGAGCCAATCAACTATTTGAATTCGTTGATGGTTCCAAATATAAACCTCCACCAGAAATCTTCGATTCTTTAGGAAATTCAGTTCCAAGTCTTTGTTTCACAAATGGTTGATGATCGATCATCATCTTCTTAGTGTTATAGCTGCAACTCTTTCCCCTTTGATCTTGCCATATGTAATAACTCTTTATCATACATATCAAATTTGGAGCTTCTTCTTCGATCGTTTCAACTCCCTAAGGAGAGCTCATATTCATGATCTCAAGACAAACCTATATGCCTTTTAGAAGGGGGAGTCTATCTATGAGAAAATACCTTGATGAAGTGCAGAAATTTGCAACCAAGTTAGTTGTTGCTGGTTCACCAATTCAAGAAGATCTTGTATTCTGCACCTTACATGGATTACCACTAGAATATGCCTCTTTCAAAACCTCAATCCGAGCAAGACCATCTCCAATAGCACTTCATGAACTTCATTTCCTACTTAGATATGAGGAAATCAATGTTATCAATGACAAATTTGTCACCTCAACACCTAATACTAGCATAGCCTTCACAACCTATACAAATCGAGGTGGCTCATCCCTCAATCGTAACACAAATCGAGGTGGTACAAACAATCATGATGAAAGAACCAAGGATTCAATAGAGGTGGCAAAACTCGAGGTTTTCAACAAAAAAGAGCAAGTTTTCGCGGTGGTTCTCCTCGTGGTGGATCTTTCTATCCTCGGATCTACTGTCAAATATGTGGAAAACCCAATCATGATGCAAGTGAGTGCTGGCAACGAACCAATTTGAACTATCAAAAGCCTTCTAACAACAACAACAATCAAGCCTATTTTGCCTCTTCTTCAACAACTCCAGATGCAAACTTGTATGTTGACAAAGGAGCCAACAATCATATTATTAGTGATCTATCCAATCTATCAATTCACAACGAGTACCAAGGCAGTGATGAAAATATAATAGGCAATGGGAAGTTCTTAAACATTCAACACACAAGTAATTGTTCTCTTCCCACATCCAAAAAATCCCTCTTTTTACCACATGTTTTATATGTCCCTAACATATCACACAACCTATTGTCTGTACATAAATTGACTCAAGATAACAATTATTTTCTAACCATTAATTTAAATGAATTCATTATTCAGGATAAGGCCACCAACCAGATTCTTCACAGGGGCCCATGTAAATAGGGTTGTATCCCTTCACAACTACAACTCACTCAACTCCACAATCAAGAGCACTACTTTGTATTCAGTCCTCGACTACTGTCTGACATCATAAATTGGGGCATCCATCATCAATTGTATTCAATTTGCTTGTTAAAAAGTATCATTTACCTACTAACTACCTAATAACTTTTCTTGTGAACAGTACAATGTCGGAAAAAGCCATCAGCTTCCTTTCCTATCATCTACTTCTATTATAAACAATCCCTTAGAAATAATACATGCAAATGTATGGGGTCCTTCTCCATTACCGTCCTTTCGTGGTTTTCGGTACTATCATTTGTTAGTTGATGACTTCTCTCGATTTTCTTGGATTTGCCCAATCCGCACAAAAATGAAGTTTTTCATAAATTCGTAGAATTTAAAGCTCTTGTTGAAAATCAATTATCTCATGTTATTAAAAAATTTCGTATAGATAATGGAGGTGAGTTTGTTAATAATTTCATGGCTAATTTTCTTAGTCAAAATAACATTCTTCATCAACGGTCTTGTCCTCACGCACCTGAACAAAATGGGATTGCTAAGTGCAAGCATCGACATATCATTGAAACCATGATTACCTTACTACACAAAGCCTCCCTTTCTAAAGAATGTTGGTTAGATGCCTTATTCACAACTATGTTCACTATAAATCAATTACCTAGTAGTGTATTGAAATTTAAAACACCATATGAATCGCTGTTTCATATTGCTCAAGATTTTACCATTTTAAAATTGTTTGGCTGCAGTTGTTACCCATGGTTGCACCCATACGCTAGTGACAAATTATCTCCACGATCAAAGTCATGCATTTTTGTCGGGTATTGTCAAGGATCCAAAGGATATAGATTCTCAAGATGGAAACAAAAAAAGTATATACATCACGACATGTAAAGTTCCTTGAAGATGTTTTTCCATTTGTAACATTTATAGTTGTTGCAAGCCCAACACATTCTGCTGCTGAAATTTCCTCTCCCATACATAAAAATCCCATCTCATCCTTGCAAAACTATGCTTCCACACCTCATCCTACTACCCAAAATCAACAATCTATAGTCCCTCAAAGACTCACTTTTCCATAAAATTCAGAAAATAATGCCATTCCTACACGTACCAACTCCATATCACTTAACCCCAATCCTTTATCCAATGGAGAACTCTCTGCTATGACCAAAATAGTCAACCATCTAATAATTACAGATGCACCTCTTCAACTCAATCTCTTCCACCCCAACCATCCAACACCCATCCTATGACAACCCGATCGAAGAGTGGCATTACAAAATCCCATATTGTCTTTCAACCATTACTTCCTCTGATTGTGAGCCAAAGAACTATATGACAGCTACAAAGAGTCAATAATGGCGATCTACCATGTCTGAAGAATTCAACACATTAATCTCGCAAGGAACTTGGTTGTTAGTTCATAAGCCAACAACTTGAAGCACCATTGGATGCAAATGAGTCTTTCGCATCAAAAGAATGCCGACGGAACCATTGCTCGCTACAAAGCTCGGCTTGTAGCAAAAGGCTATCATCAAGAAGAAGGTTTTGACTACACTGAAACGTTCAGCCTAGTAGCAAAGCAACCCACTATACGAGTAATATTATCTCTTGCTCTTCATTATAATTGGACCATCGAATAACTTGATGTGTCCAATGCCTTTTTACAAAGGTCAACGAAGAAGTGTATATGAATCAACCACAAGGATTTGTTGATCCTACATATCCCACATACATTTGCAAATTCCGAAAGGGACTATACGGTCTCAAGCAAGCACCGCGGGTATGGTACTCAACCTTCTCATCATTTCTTATTCGAAATGGCTTCAAAACAAGTGCAACGGACTGCTCATTGTTCATTTCTCACGAAAATACTCATATATATCACTCTGGTTTTAGTATATGTGGATGACATATTGATCACGGGTAGTGATCAAAACAGAATACAAAGACTTATCAAAAACATGGCCCAACACTTCTCAATGAAAGAACTTGGAAATTTAAATTACTTTCTCGACATTGAGGTCATTAAAACCTCCACTGGCAATCTCCTTTCTCAAAGCCAAATATGCTAGAGAAATCCTCGAAAAGGTAGCTATGTTAGATTATAAGCCATGTACTTCTCCTTCAGTATGCAAGTTTGCCTCCAAACCAGGTGATGAAGATGAGTTCTCAAATCCTTCACTATACAGAAGCATTGTCGGTGCTCTTCAATACCTAACAATCAACTAGCCTGACTTATCCTTTCCTGTTAATTCTATGTGCCAAAATATGCACAAACCAAGCAATGCCAATTTCAGTGCAGTCAAGCGCATTTTACGATTTGTCAAAGCAACCATACACACTGGTCTTTAGCTCGAATCAGGCCCTCTAAACATCACTACTTATGTTGATGCCGATTGGGATAGTTACAGCAAAGATCGTCGTTCAACAACTGATTTTTATCTCTTCTTAGGCACAAATCTAATTTCATGGTGTGCAAAAGAAAAGCCTACTGTTACAAGGTCTTCAACAGAAGTAGAATATCGGGCATTGGCTCATACAACAGCTGGAATTACTTGGCTAAAGATTCTTCTCAATGACTTACGAGTACCCATTAGAGAAAATCATCTGTTATGGTGTGATAACATCTCTGCAATCTCATTAGCATCAAATCCGGTGTTTCATGCACGAACTAAACGTATTGAAGTTGATTATCACTTCATTCGAGAGAAAGTGATCAATAAAGAACTTGAGGTCCACTACATATCTTCTGTTGATCAAACTGCTGACATCTTCACTAAACTACTCTCAGTTGCACGGTTCAAACACCTTCAGTCTAGGCTTATGGTCAAAGAACTGCCCATTAACTTGAGGGGGCGTATTAGTAATAAAGCATATGACACGTCATCTAAATCGGTTTAATATTTCTATTATATCCTAGTTGTAACTAACAAGAGTTACTTGATTCTATTATACAATTTAATATTTCTGTTATGTCTTAAACTACATCCTAGCTGTGTACTAGTTGTAACTAACAAGAGTTACTTGATTCTGTTATACTTTGTAACTAACTAGAAAGTCTATAAATAGAATTTGTATCATAGTTTTCATATACGAAAAATTATACTCAAAAGTTCTCTGTTTTCACTTTGCAGCTATGAGCATGTCATCAACATACAAGAAAAGATAAATAAATGAGTCATCCACTAGCCTTTTGAAGTAAACATAGTTGTCATATTTACTTCGAATATAATTTTGACCCACCATGAACGTGTCAAACCTCTTGTACCACTGTCTCGGTGACTGCTTCAACCCTACAAGGACTTCTTCAGTTTGCACACTAACTTCTCTTCTCTAGAAGACTTGAACGCTTCAGGTTGGTTCATATAGATCTCCTCATCTAAATCACCATATAAAAATGTTATTTTCATATTGAGTTACTCTAGTTCTAAGTCTAACTGTGCTACAATTGACAACAAAACTCGGATTGAAGTGTGTTTCATAACCGGTGAAAACACCGTATTGTAATCAACTCCTTCCTTTTACGCCTAGCCCTTGGCTACCAACCGTGCCTTGTACCTTGTACCACTGCTTTTTGGAGAATCATTTTTCTTCTTATAAATTCACTTGCACCCTCTTACCCTTAGGTAACTCTGTTAGTTCTCAAGTTTGATTTTTGTAAAGAAAATCTATCTCTTCACCCATTACGAGCTTCCATTCCCTGCACATCTTCCACTGAGTGCATCATTGAATGAAGATGACTCATCACCATCCAACGTTAATGCGTAGGTGATCATATCCTTGTAATCGTAGCGAATTGTTGTTCTCGCATTCCTTTTGAGTCTTCCACCCGCTAAGGATTGCTCTGGCTCTCTTTTAATTATTTCTACACTTTTCTCTGATGTAATAATCATAGGAGTTTCTAACTCCATCTCAAACTGATCTTTCGCTACCTCTCCAATTTTTATATTATATTTACTAGAAGTTCGCATAACAGATTTATCAAAGGTCACATCTATACTGATCACAACCTTATTCTTCTCGAGACACCATAACTGGTATCCTTTCACACCATTTGTATATCCTAAGAAAATTACCTTCTTAGCTCTTGGGTTGATCTTACTATCTTTGATATGATAGTAAGTTGTACTACCAAAGACCCTCAACCCTAAACTGTAATCTACAGGCTTCCCTGACTACATCTCAATCAGAGTCTTGCACTATTTTACTATAAATGATGATCTGTTTACTAGATAGCACGACATATCGACTGCCTCAGCCCAAAACTCTCTACCCAATATCCCACATTGGATAACATACATCTTGCCTTTTTAAATAAAGTTATGTTCATGCGTTCTGTTATCTCATTCTGTTGCGGTGTATTTCTCACTGTGAAGTGTCTCGCAATACCGTTCTCTTCACAGAACTCCTGGAACTATCCATTGGTGTACTCACCACCATTATCGGTTCTCAAATATTTGACCTTCCTTCCAGTTTAGTTCTCAAACAGTACTTTCCACCTCTTGAAGATTTTTAACACCTCATCTTTACTCTTCATCATGTAGATCCATATATATCGAGAGTAATCACCGATGAAAAATAAGAAGTACCTGACACCACCTTTAGAAGGAACCTTTGAAGGTCCTTATACATCTGAATGTATATAATCTAGTATGTCTTTTATAATATAAATTGTTGTGTTGAACTTAACCCTGCACTATTTCCCGAAGACACAGTGCTCACAGAAGTCAACCTTGTCAGCTCTTACACTTTCAACAAGCCCTACTTGTCAAACTACGTCATCTCTCTTTCTTATATGTGCCCGCACATGTGCCATAACTGTGTAAAGGATAAACTACTATGATTTGACGTAGATACTGCTGCTCTACCTGTGACTATACTCCTTAGTAGAAAGTAGAGGTTCCCAACCTTTTATACTTTCATTACAATCAGATATTTCTTTGTCACCTTCAAAATTCCACCTTGAGCCTATTGGAGTTTAGTGTACCAAACGATATGAAGTTCTTCTTCAGTTTCGAAATATGGCGTACATCGGTCAATTTTCTCACAATCCTGTTGTGCATCTTTATTCTAATACTCCCATTTCCAACTGTTTTGCAGGCCATACCCATCAAAACCGTTCTACCATGCACCTCTTAATAAGACGTGAACTATTCCTTATAAGGACACATGTGGTGGGAGCATCCTGAATTAAATATCCATATATTCTGTCAGTATTTATCAGAAATCACTGACAATATATTCTCATCATCATCAAGAGCTTGTTCGGTTATACCAACCTCATCAATAATCCCTTTCTGCTTCTTATCCTGAGCATCGTCCTTCTTAGTTTGTAACTAGGGCAATGCCTTTTGATGTGACCTTTCTCATGACACTTGTAGCATTCTACAATCTTTCTATTTCTAAATCTAGATCTGAACTTAAAAATACCGCTTCCAAATTTATGGTCATCTAATCTCCCCTAATCAATAAGTCATCTGCTTGTGCATCACTATCTGAACCTTTATTTCGCATATCGTTACAAAGTAGTGTCACTGTAATCGACTCCAGTTCAATAGTATCATTCCCATAGAGCAGCATAGTAACTAGGTGCTCATAGAAATCGGAGAGAGAAGGCAGAAATAATAGTATTTTATTTTCACCCTTAATCTCTTCTCTAATATTTAATAATTTAGATATTATTCTAGTAAATTCATTAAGATGTTCGTTGAGAGAAGTACCCGTCTTCATGTGCAATTTGTACGATTACTTTTTGAGATACAGACGACTCGTCAAAGATTTCGACATGTAGAAACTCTCCAATTTAGCTCACAAAGTGACCGTCGAGTTCTCCCACATTATATTGTACATAATCTCCTTCGCTAGATTTAGCCAAATCGTACTATACGCTTGAAGTTCTAATTCTTTCCAAGCACCATTGGACATATTCGTCGGCTTACTCGTAAGCCCTTTCAATGCCTTGTGCATCCCTTGTTGAATCAATATATTTCGAACTTTTACTTTCCATAAGCCGAAAGTGATCTTCTCGTTAAATTTCTCAACCTCTAACCTTGCGTTCAAAACTTTTGCGGACTTCGATGTCATCTCCGATCGTAAAATAGAAACCTAATGGCTTTGATACTAATTTGTTATGCATAAGTTTTCAAATTAATCAACAAACTCACGATGAACGATCAAATAAGAACGCAAAATAGAGGAAATCAAACACAATCACACAAGAGACAATATTTCCATGATTCGACAGTACGCTTATGCCCATTATCAAACACAATCACACAAGAGACAACATTTCCGTGATTCGGCAATACGCTTATGTCCATTGACAACGATAATTCACTATATTGATGATCTCACAAGAATACAAGAACACTTAAGCCTTATCAAAGTTCTCTATAAAATCATAGATAAGTTTTTCAGAGCTTTACAATGATATCTCAACTCTATCTTCGACTAAGAGCTTTCCCTTTATATAGAAAACCCAAATCCTACTTCTAATCCAAGAGAGAATAACCTTATATAGAAGATCTAAATCATACTTCTAATCTAAGATAAATTAGCCTTATATAAACTCTGAACGTAAATGGGCTATTGCAGGTCGCTCGAGCGAGCCAACCTCCTAGTTAGAGCCAAACAACAATTCATCCTCAAAGTTAGAATCAAACAACATGATGAATATTTTATCAATTTGGCGTCCCTATTGAAATGAATGATGAGATTATGTGGAAACCATCTCTCAATCGCAATTTTTTTATAAAATCAATTAGGAATGCAATTCGTATGACTTTCTCTAAAGTTGATTTATATGGCGCACTTAGAGTTCCAAAACACTCCTTTTGTGATTGGCTTGCTATCAATTATTGTCTTTCTACCCTTGATAACATGATGATGAGGAAGGGTATCATATCCTTTCTATTCCTTCTACATGTGTCCTTTGTTGGAGTGGTACTTTTATACCAAAGGCCTATTTTTTGGATGCTCGTATTCAAATTGGATTTGGAACTCAATCTTGGATCGATGCAACATCGCTAAGAGGCGCTCCATCTCTCTTTCAAATGAGTTTGACAGATTGAGAAGTTTGGCTACCGAGAAAAGATTATCCTCTGTGGCCAATGGTTGGGTCCAATTAGGTTGAATCCAATTTTGAGTGGTTGGGTCCAATTAGGTTGAATCCAATTTTGAGTTCAATCACATTTACAGCCTTGGATATAAAAGAATCTTGACTTCTATAATTTCTATTTTTATTGGATGATGTGCAGTCAAGATTCTCCTATTTTCAAAAGGGTTGAACTAGAAACTCAGTTCAGCCTCGTTGGACATGACCATTGCCCTATCGTCTGCTATTAAAAGATGTTGTGTGTCGGCTCCTATATATGGCATCTTGGCTGAGAAATATATTCAAGGAATTTTTTTAAATAGAGCTACTAATAAGAAAATAGTTTTAGAAAAGACTGTGATTGATATTCGGTCTGGGTTTCGAGGTCACGAGCTTCAACACCTAATAACTCTACTTGGGAGATTAGTTTTTCTGCTTTTCTAACTTAATTTTTCATTTTTATCTTATATATTCCTTTTTTTTTAATCTTAATTACGTATACCTGATCCTCCTTATGGTATCACGTGGATCTCATAAGTTCAAACCCCTCTCTCTCACCTATCTATATCTATATATATGTATATATATAATATGGAAAAATGCGTCTAGTGGCAGATTACGTTTCACGTGGCATTGCTTAAAACAATTTTCTTTATGGGTCCATCATAGGCACGGAACATGTGATTAAAAAACAAAAAATTATTTTTCATTTTGATTTGATAGGTCAAATATACTCTAATACTCCACATGTCAAATATACTATAATATTATTTTTGTAACCTTTTCATCATTTTCCTTGGTTTAAAAAACAATATGTGCAGGCAATCGTGAGCATCTTCAACTTCCAACTATACCGACACATCGAGAAACCAGGGTGGAGATTGAGTTGGGGTTGGAATGGGGAGGAGGTGATATGGAAAATGTGGGGTGCAGAAGCGACAGAGCAAGGCAACTGCACCGCCTTCAAAGGAGGAGACACCCCCCACTGCTGCGAGAGGCACCCCATCATAGTCGACCTTCTACCCAAAACCCCATACAACATGCAGATGAGCAACTGCTGTAAAGGGGGCGTTTTATCTTCCATGACTCAGGATGCTGCCAAGTATGGCTCCTCTTTTAAGCTTGTTGTGGGAAAGGCCCATGTTGAGGAAAAGGACCACAACTACGTATTTCCTGCTAATTTTAGTCTCGGCGTCAACGGCTACACCTGCGGTCCTGCTAATGAGGTCCCACCCAGCAGGTTCACCGGCGATGGTGGACGGCGTTGGACGCAATCTCTCAGTAAGTCAAGTTTCTTCTATGTGCCCAATTCTTTTAGGCTGTGTATGGCATAGCTCTCTGCTAGCCCCTGCCATAGCAGTATTCAGCTGCTTTAACAGCTTCCCATCCTTTTTACTAACATCCTGCTGCCTGCTTTAGCAGTACCCTTCTCTTTTCTTTGATAACTCCTTAGCAAGATTTTATGTAAGATTTACCTCCTCAGCACTTCTACACTCCTCTCTACTCACTCCTTGCCAGAGCAGATTTTATTTGCTCTAGTAGGGGGGAGTTAGTAGAGAGCAGGGAGGCTGCGGCTAGAGCAGGTAAATCCTCCTTTGTAGGGAGTTAGAAAAGAGAATGAGAGCCAACTAAAACTCTGTTGTGGCAGGGGCTAGCAGGGAGCTATGCCATTCACAGCCTAATCAATGCAAAAAATTAAGAGTACCTTTAAATCCACCCATCGAATCTGCTTTGAATCTTTTACATGATAGATCTTGTGATCACGGGCATGCCATCACATGATAAGTTTTTTATTTCATGTGGTACACATCCCCAAGAGCGACCTTATTTGAGTGTGATGAGTTCTACATGATGCCAAGGTCACTTTTTTGGAATGGATATCACGTGAAATCAAAAACTCGTGGTGGATGGTAAGAGCATGATTTCAAGATGCATCATGTGTAAGATTGGGATGAAAAACAATATGCATTGTCGGATTCAAAGTAGTCAACGGGTTTCAGCGTGGGTGAAGTCAAAGATTTGGTGGGTGGATTTAAAGGTACTCAAAAAGTAATGATACCTTTATTTACAACCCAAGATTCTTCACGAGCTTAAAGCGTTGACTCCTGTGAATCAGATGATGGAGGCGCAATATACATCAGCATATCGGCCAGGTCAGATGTGGATATGTATCAGATATATTGGATAAGTATCATCCAAACTGGCTGATATTAGAATACCATTTTTTTCATAAAAAAATATATTAAATAATTATTATTATTTTCCCAAAGTGCATTTTTGGTATTTTATTTGATTCATATAGGGTACATATATATCAGTGGATATGACCCGATGTAGGCCAACATTTGACTTATTTGACCCAATATTTGACTCTATATCAAATTGAGGGTATATACCATATCGAATGGGTCTAATCCAATACATATTGGCCGTTACGTATTGTATATGGCCGATACTTAAAACCATGGATAGAGATTATTGTTTGTCCCACTCTTCGGCATAATAGATCTTGAGATCATGGGTCTGCAATTAGACAATCAGATTTTGATTACACGTGCATGGCACGCATACAAGAAAATGAACATGATCATGGGCGTTTGATATATGGTTCTCAGATCTTTTCAGAGTGTCTGCCATGTGGAATCAAAATCTGACCGTTTGATTGCAAGATCATGATCTAAAGATCTAATGTGTTGAAGATTGGGACAAAAAAGATCTCTATCTGATTGAAAGCAGTCAACGGTTTAAGCATGTAAAACCCAGTTGAGAAGGAAGAATCTTGAGTTGAAAATTGAGGTACCAACATTATATGAAGATCACCCCAGAAAAGGATTTGAAGAGAAACTATTTGATCAGAGAAATTTAATATGACTGTTGGTCATATGATATTGAAGTAGTTGGATTCGATAGCATGAATCCTCCAACAATTGCAACCATAATTTTTAGGTTTCAAAGAGGTCATAAAATTTTCTGCCACTTGGACAAATTTGATTGATAAAACCATGTGGCAGGTGGGATCTTATCTTAGGCCTAAGGTGAGATGAGTTGATCCCATTGTGGGTTGATCACTTGATGGGCCTCTCTTTGTCATTTGAGCAGGAGCAAGTAAACCATCCTTGTTAGCCGTCAGGCGGGTCTTATGAAAGAATTTGTCTACAATGAGCCACTGGCTCATTTCATACAATGAACTCAGTCTTCTCAGCTGTGCAATGAGTGGACCTTGAGTTACGCACAAATTTTAGTGGGCATGAAAATCTGTGCATGTCTAAATGTACAGATAAAAAGCCATTGGCTCATCGTCTAAGATGAATCTGCAATGAGCCCTTCGCTCATTGTAGACAAATTTTAGTGAAAATATGAGCTACAGTGGTTTGGTTTTCTTTCCATTTGAAAATCAAATTTTAGTCTCTCCATTTCTAAAATAGATTAGATCTCCAACACCTCAATTTTCTTTTATTTATAACATTAATCTATTAGTGGATTGGTATTTGAAGGCTTCATCCTTATGAAGCACATTGTAATCTCTGAATTTGAGATCACATCAATGTTTTCTTTTATGGGTGGTGGTGCTTCATGGGCTTATGATGCCTCTGGGTGTGCCCATCTCTTTCTTACATTTTTTTTTTGATGGAACTCCTTACATTTATTTACCCTTCACTGTGCAAATGGGCACTGCCTCTCTTTTTTCATTGAGGGCATTGTCGTCATTTTCTTAGCAAAGTTTTGAGAAGTCTATGTGTGGTAAAGCTTGGCATTGGAACCAATAAAAAGGCTTGAGAAGGGTAATTCTTTTCTTCATTTAACTATTTAACTAGAGTTTATATGGAAAGAAGACATAATGATGGTTATTATACAATTATTATCATGTTGGTGTTTATGCTATATTACTATTTTTTATCGACCTCCCTCACCACACCACAGGATCATTGATGCAGGACAAACGCTAAAACTCTAATTATGCGAAGTTGAAATTAATTTCAGATTAAATTGAATAGCAAAAATATAATTCAAAACTATCCAATCATATAAAATAATTAACAAATTTAATTAAAATAATTAGGCTAAATCAATTCTAGCGCTTATATGCTTGAAGTTTTCCGATCTAAAAAAAGGGCTCCGAAGCGATAACTCAAGTCTCGTTCTAGTGTAGCACAAAGCGACAATTTTGGTATCATCTCTTGACTTCTCTAAAGTTTGAAGAAATTAAAGGCCCAAAGGTTTAATTTAATCAAGGGAAATTCAAAGGATGAATCAAATAAGAAAATATGAACAAATATTCCAGCCATGGTCCAAAATTTCGGTCGATAATTCAAATTATTGGCCGAAATGTATCTGTCTCAGTCCCCACCGAAACAAAAATTTGAACCAAAATTTTGGTCAAAATATGTATGGAGGGGAAATTTCAATTCAAATTTTTGGTTTCGGTCATGCCCAAAACCAAAAATGAAACCAATATTTTGATCCTTGATTTCAGCAACTAACCAACTAGGGATTTTGGATTTTAAATTTTGTCAATGCTCTGGTGCATGACTACTACTTGTGGATGCATTAGCTGTGACATTTTCATCATCACGTGCCACACACACCTTGCATGGATAAGATTTTTCAGCCAGATTAATATTTCATTCTAAATTATTGTTAGCTTGTTTTTATCTCTTGATGTATTAGGATCTCAACCAAGGGCCCCTTATTGGTCCACGTGTCTTAGAGATAGACTAGGTAGAGTAGTATAATAAAGATGGGTATCCTTATTGGTGAGTTAAGAAAAACTTGATTAGAATTCTTCGCTTGGAGATTAACCATCTCGAAACGGTCTATGCTTATTTTCTTGTTAATTTTGGGTTGCAATACAAATTTCAATTAAATATTGTATATTTTCACTCTTTTCATCCACGTTTTCTTTGAATTACTGTAATGATACCCTACTAAGTAAATAATTTACCTGACAATAATTAAGAAGATAGAATAAAAAAGATAAGGGTTCCAAGCAAGGCCGACCCTAAGATTTTGGGGGCCCAAGGCGAGTTCCTAAAATGTGGTCCACCTTCATATTAATAAAACAAAAGCTTTCGCCACAAATTTATTTTTTAGCCCCCATAGTGACAAATTTTTCTGACATTTTTCAAAATTTCGCTGAAATTTATTGAAACAGAAGTTGGACGTGACTTTCAACGAAATTTCGATGATTTCTTCAAAATCGCCAAATTTCATTAATTTTGGCGAAAATAACAAAATTTTATCAAACTTAATAAATTTGCTTTTAATTATAGTCGTTTTTACATAATAAATAACGTTTTTATAAATATTAATATAATTTATATATAATATTTTTTATACTCCCCGAAATTTTTCTTAACTTCTCGAATTTTCCTCGACATACCGAAATATTGCTGAAATTGAAATTTGTCACCATGATTGCTCCTAGATTGCATATTTCATTCTGTTGTTTATGATTTCAAAATGCAACTAATAAGTGAAGGAAAACATATATTAAAGGAAAATAAAACATAAAAAGAGAAAAGCTAAATAGTAGTAGAACATACCCCACGGATCAGTAACCCAACTAATAACACTCGGACATTTTTTAGCACTTTAATTGCAATTGAATCTTTCCTGCCATTTTTTAGTACTTTAACAGTCTCAAAAGGTTCCATAAATAGATTCATTGGTTACCTCTCATCAAGTAGATCCAAATTGATAGATCATTTGCGAAAAATTGAGTTGTAACAAGCACGATATCATTGTTTTAAGTTGAGTCATTTAACAAGGAAAATTTTGTATATATATATATATATATATATATATATATATATATATATATATATAAAGGATCCAATCAAACAAATTCAGACCGATCAAAATGGGGTCAGAGAATCCACTGGGTCAATTCATAAGGACGGCTTGGCCCAGTGAGACAATGACGCGACCCATAGCCAACACCGACCCGACAGAGACCTCATCCGACCCATAAAAAATGCAAATATAGGGCCTAGGAGGCGTTGAATCCATAACCTATTGGGTAAAAAGTAAGACAATACAAGTAGATTAATCAACTAACCCATTGACTTGATGTATAATTTTTGTACATTAAATATTATATTAACCAATAACCATAAAGACTTACAAGAATAGGGGGTCCCAAAAATTTCAGGGGCCCGAGATGGCCGCCTTAGGCCTTTCCTGGTTTCATAGGTTCCAAGACTTCACACCAAGGATGTACGATGTCTTCACACCAATCCGCATGATAAAACGAAGATTCTCTCATCAAGTTTGAAAGAATCTCTCTTACAGGTGAAAACTCAAGTTGTCTAAGGTTTGCGCAAAGCAAGCTCTCAAATCATTAATTAAACAACTATCTAAATTGTTCTTTACAAAGCCTTATATAGGCAAATAAATCCCTAAAATGAAATTAGAAGGTTCCAATTTAACTAAAATTTAAAAAAAGTCAAATTTTCATCCAAAATTTGGATTCCAACAAAATCCTTGCATGAATTCAATCGATCTAGTTTAACTCTTGATCGATTGACAACGGTGTCATCTTGGGATAGCTCTCAGGTTGATCTCGATAGATCAAAGTTGAACTTCGATCGATCGAAGTTGGATAGAACTCCATCTTTCGTTTTTTGAGTGCCTTTTGAGCTTCCTTTCTTGTTCTTTTCCCTGCACATATATTGATCATCACACACTCCTCGGCACGTCGAATTGGGCTTCGAAGCTTTGGCACTCCACATGTGCTTTCTGTCTGTTTTGTACCAAGAGATGTCCCCCTCAATTACCTTTCCAGATATAAAATCTTGTCAAAGGCTGGCTTTGACAGATTTGCACGAGTCCAGACATTAGTTGAAGTCAGCTTTTGACATGATTGATTTATTGTTACAAAGACCTCATAAGCTTGATTAATCTTTACTTCTATTGTTTTTATTGTTAAATTTGTGCCAGCCTATCAATTAAATTTACTTTCTAACTCTTTTCTGTTGTGTTATAGACAAGGTTTAAAATCTCAGATCTTGGTACCATACAGTATACACCAAAAATAAAGGCCGGTTTCAGCTAAAAACCAGAATGGTTTATACTAGATGGTATAAACTGGTACTGGCACATACTTGGAATGGACGGTACCAGTACATACCGGAAAATAGCAGCAGTATTTCCCGAGATTTTAAACCATGGGTATAGTTCATTTGCCAATGTTTTCTTAGAATTGGTGGTTTTGATTTCAATTTTTGGACTTATTTATACTCTGTCAAAAATTCTTAAGTCCTTTCTTGATCCTATATTACACATCCCTGTTTTACATCATGATTTTATGACCAAAAATAAAATAACCATTCTCTTCAATAATTTAATTCTAATGAGATCACTTAATTGATTTCACATTTTCTAATTTATCTTTGGGGGATCTTCGTAGTGACGTGGAACATAACGTGCTCTTACTCCCAATTCAAGGCATCCATAGCTCCCACCTGTTGTGTCTCATTGTCTGCCTTCTACAACAGCACCATCGTCCCTTGCCCACATTGCAGTTGTAGCTGCACTGGATCTATTGCAACAGTAGAATGTACTAAGTAAGCACCTCCCCTTTACTATTTATGGTGCTTAACCTTAATATCAGTGGATTCTTAGCTTGATGTTTCATCGTTCTCACTTCGTTGTAGACCCGGCAAACCGTCACCATTGTTGCAGATGCCACATGATGAGAATGAGGTAGTGCCACCTGTTGTGATGTGTACACAACATATGTGCCCCATTCGAGTCCACTGGCACGTTAAGGTGAGCTACAGGAATTATTGGAGAGTTAAAGTAACAGTTACCAACTTCAACTTCATTAAGAACTACACTGAGTGGAATTTGGTTGTGCAACACCCAAACTTGAAGAGCCTAACACAAGTTTTCAGCTTTAACTACAAGCCCCTTCACCAGTATGGCACCATTAGTAAGTTCTCTTACCATTTTGTTTTCAATCACTCTGTGCCTATAAACTAACTTTGTTATGTGTGATTTTCGTATTCTTTTGTTGAATTACTTATAGGTTAGTTTATATACTTACAGACTTTTTCTTACTTCATTTGATCAAGAGATTGGCTACAATACAAAATTTAGAATTAAATATAGAAAATGCAACATAGAAGTGGTGGCTTTCCAACTTAGTGATGTTCCATGATTTTGCTTTATTTTTATTCTTATGCAAGCTAAAATATACAGTATAGGAAGATGAATATATGATAGTTCTTTTATATTTTCTTTATCTTTGTAATTGCTAATATTTAAATATTTTGTTGTGCATCTTTTATGTTATCATCTTTACGATTTTGTTGTGAAACCAGTTATCCACTATGGCTGTGTCCCTCTATGACACTCTATGTTGCTCCACCACTCGATTAAATACAACTTTGATAGCAATGTTTTTTCAACTGTCAGCATTGAAATGAGGAATCAGATTCCATCATCTATTGTTGTGACACTCTATGTTGTGGATAACTGATGATGGAGGCACCACTCGATTAAATACTTGAAGTTTGGGGTGTTTGAAGAGAACAGAACACATATATACTTGAAAGACCTAATGTATGGAGGGTGAAAACGTCAAGTATATATGTGTTCTGCTCTCTCCAAACACCCCAAATGGTGGCATCGATATCTAATTTCCCTACGCTGTAATCTTTCCTCATCGTATGGCTTCCAAATTTCACTTCTTCAATTGCACCTATTCCCCTTTTTGTGACTCTGAACCTTCCAAAAATGGATATTCAAATTTTAGCGGCCGTTAGGGGCACCAATACAGTAGATTGTCACCAGTTTCATAATTTGATCAGCAATGTTGTATTCATTTCTTTTTTGTGACGGTTCTTGAGTGTCAAAATTTTTCTATTCGTAGCCAATCAAATAAAGAAGGAATGCTTGTGAATGAGATTTGAATGCCAAACAAGATTATCCCAGCTAGTCATTTTAGGAAATTTACATCGACAATATTCATTCTCTCTCTCTCTCTCTCTTGTTGGGCAATGATGGGACCCCTCCGTTATCATTAAAGATGGGAAAATTTACAATCTTACAAAAATTTATCTCGCTTCTTATAACTAACTACATCATAATCCTCCTAAAAGGGTTTGTGACTCCCATCTAATGATGGGGCTTTCGTCAAGACCCTTGTGAGCGAGAAGTTTAGCCCCATTGTTGGTTTCTTTGGAGGTATGCGTTTGCTGCCAATAGACAAATTGCTTAAGCTTATCTGGGTGGCTCGAGCAACAACAATATACTTCAATAGCCGTGATCCCTAGACCAACAATACCATTCATATCAACAGCTGAGTCTGATTTCTTTGGGTAGTTTAGAGTTGTTTCCAGTTGGGTAGGGTGTTCTGCTGTGTTGGGTTTGGGGGTTGTTTTTCGGTTCGTGTGTTTTTTTGGTCTTTGTGGCCTTGTTGGGATTCAGTCTTGTTGTTGTACTATATTTAGTTTTTTAATGAATTCCTTTACCTATCAAAAAAACCAAAAAACAGCTGAGTCTGATTCGTTCAAATCAGGTTAATTCTCCTCTTTGGTAGTATCAATTGCAGTTTCTAAAGCCTCCATCTTGACTATATTATCATCTGCTGCAATAGATGGGTCACAAAACAGGGCTTTTTCTCTCTAGCATTGATCCTTAGCATTCTAATAGCTTCCAGTAGCGCTCCCCAGGAAACTGCCAGTAACATTAATCGATTCCATATCACCTACAGGTTTCGGCCACTGGCAAAGGCTGAATTTCCCTTCCTTGATCTGAAACTCCACACCCCACCGAGTGTAGACGTCAGTGTTTTGTTGTGATTAGTTTAATTTATATGTATTATTGGATCGCTCTTTCTATACTAATGGAAAAATATGTCTAGCATAGTCCTTTCTTCCCAACACAGCTTGATTCCTATATAACACATGATAATGACAATTTTTTTTCAAACTGTAACAACTAATATCTGGTTTTATCAAAAATAAGAATAAATAATTAAAAATAGTTTTCTTTGCAAGTATAAAAAATTAAGAAATTTTACCTGAATTATGGGATAAGAAAATTGAAAGGAGAACACAACAAAAAGAAAACTTGATAGACTGAAAGGGGTATAAAAGAAGAAGAGTGATGGTGAAGAAGTGAAAAAAACTAGGATTCACTGTGTATTTCGGTTTTGAATCCATCAGTTTCATTGAAATCAAAAGATATATTTACTTGAGAATTTTTTTTTCCCTATGATTTTGTCATTGTTCTGTCTCTTGTGAATCTTCGATGAGGCTTTCTTTTATTTCTTTAGTTGCTAAATAGTTTATATATAATTTTTCTTGTTTCACTTTCAAATAAATGTTGCCTTATTTTAAAGTTTAATTATATATTAGTGTGTATCTTGTTTTTTCAACATTTGATTTGCGAAACCTCATAGGGTAGACATATTATCTTTTAGTAGTTTTCATTGGCTCAACTTAACTTACATTATAGATTAAATTTTTTTATAAGAGCCGAAGTTGAGCCAAAAGCATGGTTCAATATTTACTTTGATGGTGGTACATACCAATGTTACCTAGTTCACTGGTTTTCTCAGTTCAGGTTTGAGTTCATGGTTCGTAATTCTCATCTCTCCATTAACTATATTCGCCATGGGTAGGATGAGTTTTTCTTTGGATTAATTATTCATATGAATATTACTAATTAAACCCCAAACCGGTACAACAAATAACATTAATGTACCTTGTTGGGTTCATGGTAATAATCATAATGATATTGTACTTCCTGGTAAGTAACTTAAGATAAAAACTACATTGTGTTTGTCTAGGCTGGTACATTATTGATATCAATATTCACAAGGGTGCGTCTATATGCACATATTTTTTTGCAAGAAAAACCATAAAAGAAAATAAAAGAATTATGAAACAAAGTGATAGTTAATAAAATTTTAGAGTACCCTTATTTGCACCTACAGAATCTTGAAAAGTGCCTACATAGCCACGTGCAAAAATAGGGCTTTTCTGCCCTATTTTTTCAAAAAAAAAAAAAAACGCTCAAATGTTTATTGCAGGACACCCACAAAGAAAATTTTCTTCTTCGTCTTCTCTGGTGAATCTTGAGTGAATATTACAACTCCGGTCACCAGAAAATCTCTTGAAACTCACCTGAAAACCAACCTCCTCATCCCTAGCTTTCCTCTTCAACTAAAACTCAACCAGAAACCCTCTTGATCGTTCTTCTTCTTGTTCTTTTCCTTCTTTGTCTTCAACTAAAATCCTAAACCAGAAATTCTCTTCTAACCCTAACCACCCTAACCAAAACCCATTCTTCTTCTTCTTCAATTGAAACTCTAAACTAGAAACCCTCTTCAAACCTACTTGACCCAACCTCATTTTTCGTTTTGTCGTCATTATTGATGTCACGGGCGTCGTTATTGGCGTCACAGGCATCGTTTTTGGCATTGTCTATGTCGTTATCAGCTTTGTATTGGTACTGAAGAGAATGCTTTAAAAAATAAGTGTGCTTTTCAAGATTGCACATTCCTAAGTGAAGCACCCACTTATGTAGGTGATTTTCAAGATTCAGTAGGTGCATTTTATGGTTCCCTCAAATTTATTGTGTTTCGTGGACTATTATTTTTCCTTTTATTTTTTTGTTACAAAGTAACATTTTACAAACAAATTTGTTTCTTCTACCATTAGAAACCAATTTGATGTATTACAATAACTTTGGGAGGCCTCACTAATTAGAAGTAGTTTCTTCTTTTCTAATAGTGGAAAATGAAAAAGTCAATAGTTGGTTTTATCAAAATTCAAAATGTTAGATTGACTCTTAAAAAATATTGACTTTTTAATTTTTGAAAAATTTTAACCAATAATGCTAGAGAATCTTTCATATTTTACAATGGTTATCCAACAATTATGATTGGACATTTATAGCCATATAGCTATGAACCAATGGGCAATTATACATGACCCAACAATCATGATCTAGTCATCATGATTGTCACTATGATCCAATTTTTCACCATACATGATGAAGTATTGATGTAAACCACACGGAGAAATGACAATATAAATAAAGGAAATAGCAAAAATAAAAAAAGAGAAATAAATAGAAAACAATCTTGGCACAAGAACACATTAGATTATTTATGGACTAAAATATAACTGAAATGTACCTAAACCAAAAAAATATAAACTACCCTAACTTTCTAACTAAGCTTCTATGCAACTCAAGTGAACGTTTTATACTACACTTAAAATACTCAAGGACTCAATAATGCCAAAAAACCTTATTTAGCTAAAGAATTAAACTCTAAGCCTCTTTGAAAATTCGACATGGCAATTTGGGAATAGCCAGTATTGCAAAAGTCAACATATCTTGAGATTTTTGAACCACATAGCGAAATCGTAATTAGGAGCCAGAACATCATCAACCAGTGCACATGGCTAGAGCAAACCCACCAAATCTGCTAGGCATGCACTTGGATTTCCTTCTCAAACTGTTTCTCATCTCATTACACCCCCTTCTTGATGTGTGTTTCCTAGCCTGCATTGCTGGTAGTGCAGTCAATGAGTCGGGTCAGGCCAAAGTTTTAGCTGCTTGATGGGTGAAAGGCGTATATGTTAGACCTAATCCAACCCTATGGTGCACCCTGACCTGACCTGACGGGTCAAGAGTATGTGCCCAACCTGATCCAAAACAACCAACTCGACGCTCCCAAAGTCGGGCAACCAACTTTTAATTAAGTGGCTTGTGGTATAGGTTGATTAGGCCTAGTACATTTTTTTTTGAAAGTTCAATTAATTAGCCTGTGGATTTTCATCTCAAACTGCTTCTCATCTCATAACACTGCAGGTATAAAGGGAGGCGGCTGATTTTTAATTAAGTTGGCTAGAAGAAGTTTTAATTAAATTTGAAGTTAAGTTTTAATTAACCAATTGAGCGTTTAGATCCTCCCCTCATTGTGGGGGATGAGGTTGTGGGTTTAAGACTTCACATTTGCTTCCTCCCCAGGTTGCACAGGCACTACATCTAGGCTGTCCTATGCCAAATGGCATTATTAAAAAAAAAAAAAAAAGTTTTAATTAAGTTTTTCTTCGGATTAAATATTCATGCGAATATTATTAACTATAATACAAGCCTAGACAAAGTGACCGATTATATATTAATTTCTTGGTACAGCAACACTGTGATACTTCGGAGATGATCTACAAATGTATAATTTGTTATTTTGATTTTTCTCTCATATATTTTTGGCATTGCTCATTATATAACTGTGTTATCCTTTGTAGATGATACTGGAATGTTTTGGGGAATACAACACTACAACGACATGCTACTGCAATCCGGGGAGGATGGGAATGTCCAAACTGAAATGATACTGCGCAAGGATCCTGATTTCTTTACTTTCAACGGAGGATGGGCTTTTCCAAGAAAAATATCGTTTAATGGAGATGAGTGTGTTATGCCCCCACCTGACATGTTTCCTAGTCTTCCTAATGGCACCCCTAGATTTAGATATAAGTTGATTATGCCTTTTCTCTTCTTTTTCTCTATTATGTTTTTTAATTAATGCCTTTGAATTCCTATAATGGAATCAAAAGACATCATCATCGTTAGTTGTTAGATGTCCTAGGCTAGAGGGAAGTCAAGTTCTATTTTGAGAACCCCATGATCTAATTCTGTGCCGAACTTAACACTGGATTCAGAATTTACGATTCTCCTTAATTGAATTTATCGATAATCTAAACCGAATAAAATCTGAATTTTTGTTCATTATTGCTCTTTAATTTCAACAAAATTGCATATTAGGATTTTAGAGTGTGGTCTTTCATCAAATTGGTATCATAGAACAATTCTAGTTAGGATGTTTGTAGTAGAATTTTATATTTTTCGTTTGCATACTAGATTGACCATTGGGTTTCATAAATTGTATAGAGTTTTTGTTGATCACCAATGGCTACCGATGATCTTATTGCCCGCCTCTCAAATATTGCAACACATCATGAGGTGATAGCTGCCCGCTTCGAGGAAGTGGCTAGTAGAACACCTCCGAGGCGCTCACACGATTGGAGATGAAACTATGGAGAGAGAGAACCTGAGCGTCGTGAGTCGGTAGGTGATTTGGATGGTAAATTTTTGAAGGCCATTTGAATCGATGCCCCAATTTATGATGGGAAGATAGACCCTAAAGTCTTCCTTGATTGACTATAGGACATAGAACACTATTTCAATTGGTATAAGTTGTCTGGTGAGCGGAAAGTTAGGTTGGCTAAGGTGAAGCTTGTGGGTCAACCTAAGATGGGTGTCATGTGGTCAATCTTCTATCAACATGGCACCCATCTCTACTTGGACCAACATAAAGGAGAAACTTCATGCAAAGTATGTTCCCACGCCACATGTAGCAAACCTTATACATGGAAATATGTCAGTTGAAGACTATATTACCAAATTTGAAAAATATATCATATGCACCAATGCGTAAGAAGAGGATCAAGTTACACTCTCTAGGTTGAGGTCGGAACTCCATCTAGAGTTGCAAAAAGAATTTATTTCCCGTGAAGTCAATCCCTAGAAGACTGTTATGTGAGAGTATAATAGTTAGAGTGCTCTGTTAAGCGCTTTGACTCTAACGATCCAACTACAGATTTGTTCTTAGGGGGAGATAGGCCCAATAGTGAGAGTCAACCTCTTAAAGCCATACAAGGGAGTGAGGAACTCCACCAAACTTTAGAGATAAGAGTAAGGAGGTGATTGGTGAGAATGGTAGAAATGGAAACCAACAAAAGTGCTTTGCGTGTCGTAATTTTGGGCACTTTATTGTTCAGTGCTCGACTTGAGACATTGCTAGAAACTTGTTCAATGATGGAAAAGATGAAAAACAAGGATATTGGGATGAGAAAGTTTATGAACCTGAAGGTGGAACAAGTGATGAAGTCGGAGAAGGTTAAGGTAGGAACCTTGCGTGTGTTATGGATGTTGCTAATGTGATCAAGGAGGGTAATGCCTTATCGGCATTATTGGTTAGATGCGCCCTGACACAACAAAATGAGTGTCATGATTGGCATAGGAGAAATAATTTTTATGCGTATGCCGAAAGTGGTGAGAAGAATTATAGAGTCATAGTTGATAGTGAAAGTTGCACTAACGTAGTGTCCACTAGCACCATTTAGCGATTAAAACTCTCACTCGAACCCCATCCTCGGCCCTATCGAGTGGCATTGGTGGGTACGCCATCAATTCTTGTAACCCATAGGTGTCGAGTACCAATTCAATTTTCATCTTAAAATGATACTTTGTGGTGTGATGTATTGCTAATGGATGTCAGACATATCATCTTGGGAAGGCCTTGGTCATATGATATGGATGCCATGCTATCCAGGAGATCAAATGTGTATGTGTACGCTCACGAGGATAAGAGAATAAAGTTAAACCCTTTGCCTCCTAAAGCACTAAAAGGAAAAGAATGAGAAAACCAACAGGAATGGACAAGAGAAGTCCAAGTTGGTTAACATTGTCAGCCCCTCAGAGTTTGAGAGGGAGATGAAAGAGAAGAATGTTGTCTACGTTCTCATCACCATAGAAACCAACCCAAAGTCTGGTGTTAAATGCCCCCAAGAAGCTATGCCTGTGTTGAAAGCTTTCTAGGATATCTTCCTTGAAGATCTTCTAAATGAGCTTCCACCTATGAGGATATTCAACATGCGATAGACTTGGTACGTGGATCGACTTTACCGAATTTACCTCATTACCAAATGAATTCAACTGAACACGCTTAGTTAAAGTGACAAGTTGATGACCTCCTTAAAAAGGGATTCATTAGGCATAGTCAAAGCCCTTATGTCGTGCCTGCACTCCTCACATCCAAGAAGGATGGGTCTTGGAGAATGTATGTGGACAGTCATGCGATAAATAAGATCACGGCCAAGTATTGATTTTCAATATCGAGGTTAGTCGATATGCTTGTTATGATGGCGGGTGCCACTATATTTTCTAAGATAGACCTTAAAACTGGCTACCATCAAGTTCGCATTTGTCTCGGAGATAAATGAAAGACCAACTTTAAGATCAAGGATGGGTTATATGAGTGGTTAGTCATGTCTTTTGGGCTTTGAAATGCCCTTAGCACATTTATTAGAGTCATGTCACAAGTGTTGAGGCCTTTCATGGGCATATTCTTAATGGTGTATTGATTACATCTTGACCACTTGAGGCATGTCAATGCAGCTCTTAGAGGAGAGAAGCTATATGTGAATGTTAAGAAGTGTACATTCATCACACTCCAAGGTCAACTTCTTAGGAGTTATTGTATCAACTGATAGAATGACTGTGAATCTCGAAAAGGTTAGGTCCATTGTAGAATGGTCCGAGCCCCATAGCGTCCATGATGTCCATAGCTTCCATGGATTGGCTACGGTTTACCGTTGATTCATCCATGATTTTAGTTCCATTATGACCCCTATTACAAATTGCATCAAAGAAGGATAATTCAAATGGATGAGTGTCGCAGGTAAGGCATTCAAAGAGATAAAGTTCAAAATGATTGAAGCTCCAATCATGTGCCTACCAAACTTTTCTAAAATTTTTGAAGTCATGTATGACGCATCTAGTGTCAGGATAGGAGGATTTTTGAGCCAAGAGGGCCATCATGTTGCTTATTTCAGTGAGAAGTTGAATGATACACGATAAAAATACTCCGCCTATGATAAGAAATTATGTGCGATAGTGCAAACATTGAAATTGGAAACACTACCGCACGAGTTCGTCTTATTTTCGGACCATGAAGCCATGAGATATTTGAGTTCTCAGAAGAAACTTAACTCACGTCATGTGAGATGGGTTGAGAATCTTCAAGAATACACTTTCGTCTTGAAACATAGGGGTGTGGTTGTTAACAAACTCGCAATTACTTTAAGTCATAAAGTCACAATTTTGGACTCTCTCGTTTTCGAGGTTACCGATTTTGAGCGAATGAAGGATGATTATCCTACATGTCTCGATTTTGAGAAATAATATACCTCTTTAGTTGATAGTCAGGGGAATAATATTCACGGATATGTGCTACAAGATGGATTCATATTTAAGGGCAACAGGTTGTTTATACCGCGCACTTCCTTGCGAGATTTTCTCGTATGGGAGCTACATGCCAGCAACATCATTGGTTACTTTGATTGCGACAAGACAATTGTCTTTGTTGATGCTCGATTTTATTGGCCCAGTCTCATGAGCGACGTTGCTAAGATTAATGGGCAGTGTCGTACTTGTCAACTAGAAAAGCCGAGAATGGTGCCCAAAAAATGTAAATTTTATGATGATTCGCATAGGAGATTTAAGGAATTTAATGTAGGTGTTTAAGTAATGGTTCAGATTAAGCCTGAGCGATGCTTGTAAGGTGTTGCAAAGAAGTTACATACCCACAGTGTTGAACCCTACAACATTTTAAAACGTGTTAGTTCGAATGCAAATGTTCTGAATCTTCCTCTAGACGTGGGCAATAGTTCAACTATCAATATGAAGGACCTTGTTCTATATCTAGGTTCAACAACCATACCATCCAATTCGTTCCTAGATCCTCTGACCCACCTGAGCCTATCATCCATCCCTAATCCATTCCATTACACCCCCCCCGTGTGCACTTGAGAAAAGAGATAGTTGAGCAGATTTTGAAAGATCAGATAATTTCTACCAAAATCGGGGGCAACCAATAATACTTGGTGAAATGAAAAGAAAAGACCGAATTGGAAAGAACATGGATTACCAAAGAAAGCTTCAAGGTCTATATCCAGACTTGCCAGATTGGTATCATAGTTTTAACTCATTGGGGTTGATTTCTTCCTACTCGGGAAAGTTGATGGGGGCATCGCATCCACACGATTACACAAGGTGTATAGGAGGCGCAAGAAGTGATCAAAGATGCCTCAAGTGTTGTGGATGGACAAATGAAGATTTATGTGCACATGGGTGCTCACGTGAAGACTCAAACCTTGGGAGACACACATTGAAGAAAGAAAGGGAAGGAAGGAAATAAGAAAAGGAAAGTGAGAAGAGACAGAAAAATAGCTCTCTGTCCAATCTCGCTCGAGCAAGCCCAATTCTCACTCAAGCAAGTTCGACAAGAGAGGTATCTGAGAACAGGGAGGAAACTCGCCCAAGTGAGATTCAGACTCACTCGAGTGAGATCGACCAGAGATTTGGAAGGTGTGCCGCTTAAAATCGCTCGAGCAAATCCTAATCTCGCTCAAGCAATATCGAAGCAATATTCTAGTCTGGCGGGCGAATTTTGAGGCGAAAACTTGTGACTCTTAGTTTGTTTAGACTAGGACTTTCTTATTTCATTTGTTCCAGTTTGATTATGGTTTTTAGCCTATAACTAGCCCTTGTAAAGATAATTTTAATTACTATATACGAATATTAAAATTTGATTGTTTTGTGCTATTGAAAATTGGTTGCGAGTTTTCTTCGTCCTTGAGTTTAGGGTTTGGTGTGGGCCAATATTTCGCCGACAAAATTTCGGTGATTGTTACATTATCTTCAATTCTCAAATCTTCTATCTTCTTAATCTTCGGCGCAAGGTAATTAATTAGTTCAAATCTGGTTATTGATTGATTGTTGGAAATTTTTCGAAAACTCATAAAATATATTTTTTAATTTTATGTCTTTGTTTCATCCTAATTCCTTTGAAATCTTGGAATAGAATCGAAAGACGTCATCATAGTTAAATTTTTAATGTCCTAGACTAGAGGGAAGTCAAGTTCTATCTTGAGAACCCACGATTGAATTTTGTAGGGTCTATCGTGACGGACTTAACAATTGATTTGGATGTTACGATTCTCCTTAATTGAATTTCGCAATAATATGAGGTGAATCAAATTTGAATTTTTTTATTATTACTCTTTAATTACATTTTAATTTCAGTAAAATTGCATTTTAGGGCTTTACAGTGTAATCCTGCATCATATTCCTTCTTCTTTATAAGGTAGTTCAACGGATCGGGTGAGGACCAATTTGAAGCCATGAAGCATCAAATCCCATGACTTATATTTTGGGAAGTTTGGATGGAAGGAAGCCGTGGTTGATTGGATGTTAATGCATGGACTTAATGCATGGAAACTTTGCTTGGAAAAGGAAAGTCGTGGTTTATAAATAATTGCTTTAATTAGATCATGCGAGCTCTTCAAAGGAGCCAATGGACCATATCTCATGTATTCCGGCAAGCCAACTTTACCTCGGATAGTTTGGCTAACTTTGGATATTCAAGGAGAATATGAAGTTTTCTTGGTGGAAGGGTTACAACCCAGATGTCGTTGGTGCTTCATTGGGGATAAGAAGTCACTCCCTCAATTTCGTTTTGCCTATTTAGTAGTGTCCTGAGTGTCCTAAATTTCAAATTCATTAAAAATGGTAGAAAGAAAAGGACCCCAAGAATAGGGAAACATCTCGATCCGAGAACTTATCCTAACTAGATTCATGGTATGTTCAAAACACCTCTTCTTCATATTTTTATTAATGTCAAATGTTATTATTATTTGGAACATTTGGGGTATTTATTATAAGGTTGTGTTTGGGTTAGCTCTTATAAAAGCAGTACATTTCTACTTGCTCTCTATCAGAGCAAATAAAATCTGACATGGAGGAGAGCATGCATAGAGCAGTTTTATCACTTAAAACAGCTCCCTGCCAGAGAAAATAGGGCAAGTAGCTGTGTTGCCAAACGTGAAGATAGTTTCCCGTCGGAGCCAAAGAGCGAAAGAGCTAACTCAACCACAACCCAAGTGATATCACCCAATGCCGATATATGAGGAATAAACACTCTTTTAGAACTATGTTTATTACTTCCCTTGAACTCATGTTTTGCAAGGACAGTAAGTTTCAAACGGCTATTGTTAAGTTAGATGTTACTAAATGTAAATATACAACTGTGTATGTTTCAGGTACATTTGATGTAAATATCATTAGTAGACACCATATGTGATGCTTGGGTGTTGGTTTTAAACAGGTGTAGACACCCCGTTTTCGCTCTCTCGGAGTATACAAAATGTTTGGTCAACCATTGACCATGCCTATGATCTCCGAAAAGGCTAGCCCTCTCCGAAGATCCCCAAAACCCTTAACCTCGGAAATTATACACTGGAGTCCTAACGTACAATTGATTATACGTTGGACCCCTAGCACATAATCAAACGAAATTCCGGTGGTATCACAGATTATACGCCTGGACGTAGCGTATAATTGCCCGGATTTCAACTTGGACTCTTCCTGATCTCTCAAACCGTACTCCCCTGGATTATACGTTGGAATCCCAGTGTATAATTCGATTATACGCTTGATTCCAGGCGTATAATCAGTCCAATTTGAATTGGATTTCTCTTTCTCAACCGCTCCGATTTTCTTGATTATACGGTATGATTATAGTGTATAATTGTTGAAAGTCCTACTTGGGCTCTACCTTTGAGACCGATCCAGTCATCCGGTCACTTGACCGATTGACTGGTGTGCCACTCGAATTATATACTGAAACCACAACGTATAATTCATTATGCATTGGATTCCAAGAGTATATTTCGGATTATACGGCGGACTTTCAGCGTATAATTCTGGATTATACGCTGGACTCTTAGCGTATAATTAGTCGAGTAGTATAAATAGGGCCCTTGCCCACGCCTTTCAGCACACAATTTTAGCTGATTTTCTTTGGAAAGCTCTAGTTTAGTTGTGCAACCGTGGATTTTTATCAAATCCTTCGCGACTATGTGCTCGTAATAAAATTAGAGTCGCCACTCGGAGCTTTTGGTGTCCTGGGATACCCAAATCAATTTTATAAGCACCGAAGTGCAAAAATATGACTCTGATTCTGGTTTACGCCAAAGGCACTTGGGTAGGAGCTTCGGTTATTGATCGGAAAGGTGTTAGGCCCCTGATCAACCCGCTCGTAAGCGGTCTCTACTATGGTCGGGTCTCTGTGAGGCTGGTTTATGTATATATATATATATATATATATATATATATATATATATATAAGGAAATAAAATGAGGGGCACTTCCCCTTGCCCGAAGGCACACCAATCTTATTGAGCCCTTCTCGCTTGCCAAAATTTGGGCAATGTAACGGCTCAATTCTAGGATAGGGGAAAAACAAAAGAAGGTAGGGGAATAGAGGGGAGAGCCGGAGCTCTTGAGCCCTTGTAGCACCGTGTGGACCTTCGCGTGGCTGCGTTTGATGAGCCTCCGATAGCTTTGATGGTCGCTGGAAGGGTTCTAATCTCTAAGGCTTAGTGGCTAAGAGGTAGGAGAAGAAGGGTAGGGGTAGACCTAGTTAAATCTAAAGAATTTATGATAGAAATTGGATGGTAAAGGATGAATCTCAGTTTTGGAATTTTGTGGGTGAAATGCTAAAAGGGAGGGCACTTTAATCTTCTCTCCTTTAAAATTTTTTTCAAGCCATTTGCAAGGGGGGATGCCTCTCTATTTATAGAAAACGAGAAGGCTAGGGGGGTACTTAAGAGCTAATTATGATTAGCAATTAGGTAATCTTCTAATATAAGGTTTTCTAGGATCTTATGGGCTTGGAAATATGAGCAATGGGCTTCAATGGTAGATGATAGGATGGGGTTTCAAATGACTAGAGGGTTGCAAATAGGGTAAATGAGGGTGCAACAGTCCTAATGAAACCCACCTTAAACATTGGGATGGTCAACAAGTCAAACTTCAAAAGTAAAATTTGGACAAATTCCAATATTTACTGTAGCTAAGCCTGACGTGTATATTATCCACTCCAAGCATAGCTACAGTACCAATGAAGTCCAGAGCCCGCTGGGCGGGCGCATCTATGTTTGGCGTGTATAATATACCCGCCAAGCCAATTCTAAAAAAAATGGCCTGGCATATATAATATACACGCCAGACAATATTTCTCCAAAAATGGTCGAGCGTGTGTATTACACATGTCAGGCAAAATATTGACATTTCTATCTGATATTAAAATCGCTGTAACTTTTGATATATAACTCCAATTGAGGCAATTCTTGGCTCTTTGGAAAGCTGAGGAAGTCCTCTTTCCAATGGTATATAACTCAGCTCCAGTAGAGATATGTGTAAAATTTGGCACTCTTATTTCCATCCATCTCTCAGGAGGGTTCGAAACAAGTCCGAGAGAGGATTCTAATAGGTTTAGGAAGGTTAGGGTTGACTCCTAAGGGTTCGGGAGGGGTTCTAAAAGTTTTGGGATGATTCCTAAGGTTTTGGGAAATGCTTTCGAAAGCTCAGGGGTACGCCTTTCTCGAAATATGTGTCGATCGAGCCTTCGACCAAATTTGGGCGTCTACAGATGCCCCTCTTTGGTATCCGATCACTAATGATCGAATTCCAAAGACAAGAGACATCCGAAGAGGCTTAAGAAAACACTGACGGGCCCGCTGTATTCAGAAGGAACCTCAAACATTAGGTGGGTAACATGGTGAGTAAACGGAAGCCTTGAATGTTGGGAAAAACGCCCGTTCCTCAAGGCTATCTGTTCCCAAACGCTTAGCGACATTACTAGGCATAACCGAGATGGTACGAGTTACAAAAGCGTACTATATTGGGAAAAATGTCCGCTTCTTGAGATGATTGAAGATGTTCGATATTCAAGTTTTATTCTGAATATAACAGCTCCGTAAGTAAGAGGGTGATCGACTCATACTTAAAGATATGCGCGAAGTAAGTACGCGAAGATCCACAGCTTGCGTCCAATCATACGAGGCATTGATTGCCCCATTTGACTGGTCATGGGTGCCCCTGCGTGAAGCAAGGTTCAAGGTCTTAGGGCGAACCTACTGATCTTGAAGATAATTTAGCACAACTACCCGAGTGGAGCGAATATTGATGTCGCAATACTTTTTGGGAGTTTGTACTATTTTTTGTTGATAATGTGCCCTAGAATAACATGACCTAGAGTACCCAACTTTAAATAATACCGGACATATCAGGACAAAAATGAATGCCTACTGAAGAAGGCACTCAATCTTGGTCTTCGTCAACGATGATCTTATTATTGAATAATTATGCAAAAATATGCACTCATTAGGGGCAAATAAAAATAAACAGGAATGAAAGTCCCGACCCAGAACCCGTTCGGGTACTATTTATGGGAACAAACGACCATTACACTTTACAGGGATATCGCATAAATGCAGGTTTTAAGCCTGCACCTTAGAATGAGCCATTCGAAATGCATATTTGAACATAGTCGTTCGATAGGTAATTTCTTTTTGACAAGCTGGTCTTAACCAACGATTGACCTTTTTCTATGAAATCTGAAGCTTAAAACACTAAAGTTCACATGAATCCAAAGACGAAGCGCTTAGCTCGAAGATTTAGCAGTGGAATCAACCTGATCGAAATATTGACTGCTTGATCGGGATTGACACCATTGCTCCTACTTTAAAGTAGGGTCTAAAAATCCAAGGCAAACCTTAGACTCAGGACGTTAATGTAGCACAGCTGCGTTGCTGATAAAATATTGACATTTTATCGCATTAAAGCACACATGTGCTTGTGCGTAACAAAAAGTACCACGAAAACACATATTTATTCTCTTTTTTTTTAAATGATTCATTTTTTCCATTTTTTTTCTTGAATAGACCGACGTCTGTGGAGAGATGCTTCATTTGATCTGTCCATAGCCGAGAGGTCGCCGGCTTTAGGGCTTTGTACCATTTAAACATTTTTTCACATTTCTCAACAAAACGTCAGTCCCTTTTTTATTTATATAGGCAACAATATGTATCCTAATTAACATAAGGAGAAGCAAACTATTACCTATACATTTTCAATTTTCAATATTCATATATTTTTGGATTTTTGTTTTTAGATTTTTTGTTCTTTTTTTTCATTTTAAGATGGAAGTATGATGATGTACAAATATACATAGACATAAAGAAAGTGGGGATATATATATATATATATATATATATATATATATATATATATATATATTTGTATTTTTTTATTTTTGATTGATTGATTTTTTTTCTGACTTTTTTTTTTATGCCTTAACAATGAGACGAAGTAATGGGTCCCATTTTAAGCATAATTGAACCCCTTTATGTGGTCGGATTCGAGTGAGATTTCGAATTTTTACCAAGGCCGGAACATTCATTCCTTTGGATCAAATTAGCATTTTCTCTTTATATCGGGTCATACGTTTGACGGTGCAGTCTGAAGATATACCTGATCATGACCTTATTTGAGCAAATATGAGTGGGCCAATTGGCGACCAGATAATTCGAAAATGCAATCAAAGGAGTCATTGAATAATTTTTCTTTTTCAACCCCTTTTTTTTTACTCACAACGCCCAAGACGGGTTTTTGCCATGCCTGTTGTTGCCCTCTTTTTTACCCGTAGTGCCCTTTTAGGTTTTCACTATATCCATGAGTATGTATTTTTATCCTAGGCGCTTTTTCAGGTTTTCACCTGGTCCGCACAAGCTCGTTGTTTTTACCCATGGCGCCCTTTTGGGCTTTCACCGCGTCCTTTTTACTTTGAACTTGTATTTTTTCTTTTTCTTTTCTTCTTTATTTTCTCAGAGACCACGACATGGACGTCGATTTCATCATAGCCAGCTGGATGGAGTTCTTTTATCATTTCTTAGCTTGGCTGGTGCTGACTCAATGGATACTATGACTGCTTGTAGACCTTAAAGAGGGCTTTTTCTCGAGATGTATCTTGGACATGGGGTAAGTGAGAAATTTTGAAGGTGTTCTTGGGTTAAAAAGGTTTCCTCAATAAGGTTTCAGTTGCCGTAATACACTTCTTCCTTGGGAAATTTTAACTATGCATGCCTCACTTTTTCTTTTCTATTTTTTTTGTTCTTTCTATTTTTTTCAGATATCCTCTTTTTGAAATTTTGCTTCATGATTTTTTTATATTTGATGGTAACTCTTTTTCTCCTTTTTTTTTGTTTAGTATATGCATTTTTTCCGTCTTCTTTTTTGGGGAGGGGGTTAACGAAAGAAAGGCCAATTGCTCAACGGGTGTAGCAAGGGTATAAGTATTCAGAGATGCTTTTTTGGCTACTTAGCTTTAAAATGATGGCCTCTTTTATGGGGTCCTTAAGCAGTAACGTATCCATTTTTATCAGTACTTACCTTACTGTGGGAGACTAGGAGTAGAATTGTCGGACATATCCAGCATTGATTAGCTCAGGAAAATGATCTTCGTCCATGGTGGCAAGGTGGTGCACGTATCCAGGTAGCACCTCTCGGATGACGTAAAGTCCTTCCTAGTTGAGCTTGAATTTTCCTCTCGGATCAACGTGCCGTCATCGCCTTTTGGTATGTCGCCCTAGCATTCTTCAACCCAAATAGCATGACTCGATAACAGAAAGTTTATCATAGAGTAATGAACGTTGTCTTCTCTCGGTCTGCTTCGGCCATCTTAATCTGATTGTATCCAAAAAATCCGTCCATGAACGATAGCATCTCATGCCTAGCAGTGTTATCGACCAAAAAGTCAATGTGTGGTAATGGAAAGTCATCCTTTAGGCTCGCTTTATTTAGATTTTTGAAGTCAATGTATATGTCAACCTTTCTACCTTTCTTCGGTACCGAGACGATGTTGGCTAACCATTGAGGGTACTTGGAGACTATGAGAAACCCTGCGTCGTACTATTTGATGACCTTGTCCTTCAGTTTCAACCTTCATTCTGGTCTGAGGAGTCTCAACTTTTTCTTAACTGACTTAATATCTGGATATAGCGGCAGCTCATGCTCAACCAAATTGATGCCCAAACCAGGCATATCCTTATATGACCATGCGAAGATGTCTTGGTATGACCGAAGGAAATCAATCATGCTACTTCTTTCTTCGGGAGATAGCGATGTTCTGATCTTGGTGATTTTGGGGATCTCCTTAGTCTCTGGATTGATGTCCTCTGTTTCTTCAACAATTGGTATAGGGTCATGCTCAAAATTGGCAAATCGGTCAAGGAGCTTCTCAATTTGGAATTTCCTCGTCCAGACTCGTGACTCTTACCTCTTCTTGTATTTCTATAAGAAAGGGGTCAATTTCACGTGAGATGGGTTTTTCTATTAAGGCATCATTTTCTTTCATTTTCTCGAGAATAAAGACATTTTTTTAAAATTATTTTATATTTCTTTTATTTTTTTGGATTTTTCTTTTTGTTCGAAAGTTGGCCCTTGGCAAGGTGGGTCTCTATATACACATGGTATTGCCTGTCAAGGGCTAACCTCGCTTTTTAAAGGTTGTTTTTTTTTGGGAAGTGGGTGCAGAATTTGCGGGCATTTGATGCTTCCAGAGTCAGGGGCATTGACATCCAATTCCTCACCTGAGGTATCACCCTTCTACCTAGCCTTGTGGAGGAGGCTGATTGAGATGGCTTTTGGGAGTCAACCTCCATCACGTTTATCCTGGTCTCATCGAGGACCCGATCCTCAAACGTCAATATAGCTTTTGGATGGTTCAGGATAGGTGGCTGGATTGGTAAAGGTTCCTTCTCAAAAGGTGATAGAGATGCCAAGTTTATTTCCACATCAGGGGGAATGATTTGGGAATTAGTTAGGTGGATAGCGACCACCGGCTTGTGTGGGGTCAGCTGTGTTGCCCCATTCTGGTCAATTTTTACAACCCCCGCACTCACGAATGTATTGCGAATGTGAGGTCTCGAGTGAGGTTGGTCTTCCAGGTCTATCCCCCTAGCTTTGGCAGCGGCTATGGTTCGGGCCTTCTCCTTGGCTTCCTGAACCTCCTCCTCAGTGGGCTTGTTACCTAACCCAAATTTGATATGTTGGCCATCTTTCGCTCTAACCGGTTCTCTCCTGCCTTGCAAACGGGGATCCAAACCTTTTCCTTTCTGATAGCCCCACTTTTGGAGCATGGCTACTGCTACAGTCATTCCACCTCCGATTTTTGTGGCGGCCTCTCTAATAGGTTCTGGCCCCAATGTTGACACATCATACTGAAAACTGTAAAGATCTGCGTCTTCAGCTGTTTGGGGTACATCCAACACCTTGAAATTTTTGATATTGTGGGCCATTTTCTCTCTTTCTTCTTGCTCTTCTCTCATGATTGTTATGACCTTCTGCTCTGATATGAATTTGAGATGTTGGTGTAGAGTGGAGGGCGTCGCCCCGATTTCATGCAGCCATGGGCATCCTAGTAGCAGGTTGAAGGAGGACTTGATGTCCATGACTTGGAATGAGATTGAGAAGGTCATTGGCTCAATGGTGAGCTCAAGATCGACTTCTCCTATCACCTCCCTCATGGTATTATCAAACCTCTTGCACTTGTTTTGGCTGGCCTCAATGTGGAGGGATCAACCCCTATTTTGGTTGCAGATATAAGAGGACATATATTCAATGCCAAACCATTGTCTATCAGCACCAAAGGGATTATTAAGTCCTTTGATTTCACCCTGATGTTGAGGGGTTTGGAATGGTTGCTTCCATCACTTAGCAGGTCGTCATCTAAAAATGAGATGGCGTTGAGGGCTAAAACCTGCCCAATTATTTATCCTACCTCATCAAGGGTTACTTGGATGGAATCATGTGCATCTTTTAGTGCTCCCATAAGAGCCTAGAAATAGAGCGGAGATGTCATTAACAGGTCCCAGACTGTGATGTGGGCTGGCATTATCTTTAGCTGAGTTTCTAGTATGTGCTCTCTGCTCATTTTTTCGAAGGGGTTCACTGCGGCTGGTTCCTTCTCTTCTGGCCGGGCTAGTATCGATACTTCAGGCTTTTTAGATATTCTTTCGATCGGGTAATGAAATCAATTGCCCCTTCTCTGCCGCTGCCTGCATTAATGTCCGTCTGTTCATAACTGAGCGGGACTTGATGGGGATCGTAGGTCGGCCCTGGGATCTGAAATGGGGTGGGTGAGAGTATCTGAGGTGCCTGTATTGATGGCACGACAGAACTGGGCTAAATCTGGTTGACTGGTGCTAGAGATGGATAAACTGGTAGGGGTACAGAAACATTAGGCTCATTGTAATGGAGTGGTACTAGAGGTGGATTGATTGGGGGTGGAGCAAAATTGGGCTAGCTGCATTGGATTGGGGCTAGCGATGGATTGGGTGATACATAGTGATCGGCTATTGGTGTTGGGAAAGGTTGATATATCTAGGGTGAGTAAAAATTGGGATCTACATGATTGACAGGCGCGAGTGTAGGAAAATTGATGAGTAGTGAAATAAGATAATATTTCACCCCTAAATACCTATATTTAGCTATCGGATGAAGGCTATCTAATGAGAATTACTAGATTTGAAGTGTTTTAGGTAAATACAATCAAAGTACAGAAAACAACCCAAGAATTCTAAAAATAATAGCAAAACACTGCAACTTTGGGTCATCGAGAACTTTGTGCTACTTGCAGCTCGATTTGAACCTTCAAGACGTCAGATTCATGAAATTGCCAAAATACAAAAGTTGTAGCGTTTTCTGTCAGCTTTCCAACACCATAAGAATCATGTCAATCCGAGTTCGGAGTAGAAAACTATGACCGAACTACCGAGGCAGTGTCTGATGCAAAGTGGGCTGGAATTCACGAAAATCTGAGAAGGTCGATTAATCGACTCTTTGCTCGATTAATCGAGGCACAGAGAGTAGTCTGACACGAAAGTGACTTTAAAGCAGATTTTTAGGGATTCTTTGGAGGGTTGATGCATCGACCCTATAGGGTCGATTAATCGACCCTGACTTTTCGAGCTGGGAAACCTATGCAATTTGGAAACTATTTAAACCCGAACCAACACTTTGAGAGGGAGATAATTTTAGAGAGTTAGATTAGATTTTAATTTTTCATAGACGCAGAAATAGAGATTTTTTTTATTCCTTTTTGAGAGCTTTGTTCCTTTAATCTTTACAGTATTCCTTCCTTCAATTTATTGTTCTTGTTCAGTTGATTCCTAGTATAAAATTTAAAGTTCAATATAGAGCATTCTATTATTTTCATTTCTGAAGATCATCGTACTTGTGGATCAAAGAATTTCTATTGAAGTTTGAGGTATTTTTATTTAATTAAATTGATGTCATTTTGCATTCCTTATTTGTTTATGTCATTTAATTACAACATGTGTGGCTAATTTCTTAGGGATGAGGATCTAATGATTCCCATCCGAGGGATGTACTTCTAATAATATGAATCTAGGATTAAAATATGAGATTTTGTTTTATGGTTATTGTGTTGCCATGAACGGATGAAATCCCTGCCACTAACTGGGATCGAATGTGCCGAGCCATGCCCTGGATCTCAGATCTGTGACTGTAATTTTACCCCAATTATTGTTATATGGTTTTTTTACTTTCATCATATGGATCTACTTACGATTATGATCCGGGATCGAGTGTGCCGAGCCATGCCCTGGATCTTGAATCTGTAATGGTAAGTTTATCTTAATTACTCCATAATCTGAAATCAAGTGTGCCGAGCCATGCCCTTGATCTCAGATCTATGGTGATATTTTGTTGGAATTTTTACCCACTTTGGGGATGATTTTTGTTTGAAATCTGAGATCAAGTGTGCCGAGCCATGCCCTTGATCCCAGATCTATATATGAAAATCATCTCCGAATTAAGTCCTGATTGCAGGGATGCAACGTGAAACCTATCCGGGTGTTGACTATTTATCTTCCATAAAAGATGTTTGTTTTCAATGATATATCTCATAATTTAATCCTTAGATTTATATTACGGGAAGAACAAACCAAAGATGGGAGGATTTAACATCTTCATCTTTATCGTTATTTTTGAATTATCAGTTAAGTTTTAGTTTGTAGTCAGTAATTGTCATCTCACAAAACTAGATCATAATATTGGTAGGGTACTGTTAGTTTTTGGCGGATTTCTTAAATTACGGTCTCATTTTTTTAGATCTTCCAAAATAGTCCTCGTGGGAACGATATCGTACTCCGCACCCACTATATACAATCTGATTCGTGCGCTTGCGAGTAAAACATCACAATTAAAAATCACGCCAAGTTTTTAGCGCCGTTGTTGGGGACTAAATTAAGAAAATCTGAATTTTTGGGAAATAGACAGTTAATTTTAGGAATTTTCGGGGATTAAATAGTATTTCTGCTAATTAAAATAATAATAATAATAAATTTAATTTTCTCTGTCCTTTGTCGATTAATCGAGTATACCACTCGATTAATCGACCATTGTCTCGATTGATCGAGATTCAGACTCGATCAATCGAGATTTAAAAAAAAATTAATTAAAATAAAAAATAAAAAAAAACAATAAAAATTCAGAAATTTCAATTTTGAAATTTGAAAAAAAAAATATATATATATATATAAATAAAAATTTCTCTTGAGGTTTTCCTGCCTGAAACCTCCACTTTGTGCGTCATTTGCGTGCACACTAGGTCTTCTAAAGAAAGAACTTTAGAGCCTTTAAATTCTGAGATCGAACGTGCTTGCCGGTCAAATCGCAAGGACGCTAGATCAAGGCAAAAATTCTCTCATGAATCATCCACTGAAGTCAATATGACTAACAACATGAATAGGCAACTCGAACAAGAGGAAGAATAAACATTGAGAGAACTGTTTTCTCCAATCACTACAAATACCCCATCATGCATTGTATACCCCGCCACACCTGGTGGCCGGTTTGAAATCTGTACAAATGTTATCCAAATTCTTCCAATCTTTCATGGCATGGAGAGAGAAGACCCATACCAGCACGTTAAAGACTTCGTCGAAGTTTGCTCATCTGTTTACCAAAACTTCAGCGAAGAATCTGTTAGGCTACGCTTGTTTCCTTTCTTTATAAAGGATAAAGCAAAAGCCTGGTTAAACTCTTTACCATCGGGATCCATAACCACCTGGGATCAGATGGTCAAAAAGTTTCTGTCAAAGTTCTTCCCTATGGCGAAGACGAATTTCCTCAGACGTGAAATCACGGATTTCATGCAAGAGGAAGATGAGAGATTATATGAAGCTTAGGATAGATTCATGGATCTCTTACTCAAATGTCCACACCATGGATACTCAAAGTGGCGATTGGTCCAGTGTTTCTGCAATGGACTAAGTAAACCTAATAGACATCTGGTGGAGTCAATGAATGTTGGAGGATTCCTGAGCCTCAAGGAAACTGAATCTTATGCTTTCCTAGAAAAGCTGGCTGAGGATTCTCAGCACTGGGATTTCACAAAGACTCGGAAACAACCAGTCAAAGCCCGTGATCAAGCCGGAAGTTCAACCAAGAAGGGAGGACTATACGTAGTAAAGGATTCCCCATATCTGATGGCTAAAATTGATTTCCTCACTCCACAAGTGGAGGAATTGAAATTAAAGAAGAATGTGCATATGGTAAATACACAACATGAGTCATGTTCAATTTGTGCAAGTCCAATGCATATGGCAGATGATTGTCCTTCAATGCAGAACTACCATAAAGACACATCTGAACAGTTAAATGTTGTGAATAATTATGGGCGGAATCAAGGAAACGTTTTCAATGAGAATAACCCAAATAGCTGGAGAAACCACCCAAATTTCTCATGGAAATAAGATAATCAAAGAATATAGCCCAGGAAATAGGGGACGAACTTTTATCCCCAACAAAATTTCAACCAAGGACCACAGCAAAACTACGGTCAAGGGCAATTCAACAGCAGGGTTCAATAATCCAAATCAATTTTAATACAATCAAAATCAGGTTGGGCAGCCACAGCAATTGAACCAGAATTTTCAGTTTGCACAACCAATGGGAGGTTATCAAAACCAACCACAACAAAATTTTATGCCAATATTTTCACCACCTGGATTTAACAATCCACTGGGAAATGCTGCCCAACGTCCTCATGCACAAACTTCTTTTACTGAGGACCTGATGAAACTTTTTCATTCTCACACATCCTCAATCTCTAAAATAGAGACCCAAATTGGGCAATTGGCAACTTTTCTCTGTGAAAGAGAAAAATGATCGTTTCCTAGCCAACCAGTTCCTAACCCAAGAGGTCAGATGGTTGTTAAACAAACACCAACTTCAACACAAGATGATGATCAACAACAAATTCGAGCTATTACAACATTGAGATCTGGAAAGTGGGTCGATAACAAAGTAGTGTTGCCAAAGGAGGAGGAAAAGTCTTATGGAGAGAAGAAAATTGAAGAGAAAGCGGAAATTGAAGAAAAAGTACAAGCCAAAGAAATAACAGAAGAAAGGAGTGAACAGAAGAAAAGTCTTGTTCCTAAAGCACCGTACCCGTAAAGATTGATGGCACCACGAAAAAACTGCGATGTGGAAGGAATAAATGAGATTTTCAAGCAATTAAAAATTAATATTCCTTTCCTGGATGCCATCCGACAAGTGCCTGCTTATGCAAAATTTTTGAAGGAATTGGTAACAATCAAAAGAAAGACCAATATTTCTAAAAAGACTTTCTTAGCCAAACAGGTTAGTTCAGTGTTGCAAGCAAAGCTCCCAATTAAATACAAGGACCCAGGTTGTCCTACAATCTCAATCATCATCGGCGATAACCGTATTGATCAGGCCCTTTTGGATTTAGGAGCAAGTGTCAACTTGTTGCCTTCCTCTGTTTACAAGGAGCTCGAGTTGGGAGAGCTTAAGACCACTGCGATGACCCTTCAGTTAGCTGATCGGTCCGTAAAGATCCCTCGAGGAATTGTGGAAGATGTCCTCATCAAGGTGGATTCTGTCTACTTTCCTGTAGATTTTGTTATTTTAGACACTAAACCGGTACCAAATTTGAAGAACAACGTTCCGGTGATTTTAGGAAGACCTTTCCTAGTAACTTCCAATGCGTTGATCAATTGTCGAAACGAAATCATGAATCTGTCATTCGGGAATATGACAGTGGAACTCAACATCTTTAATATTGCCAAGCAACCCATGAAGGATGATGAACATGCACAAGCATGCATACTCGATGAAATCGTAGAAGAAATGTTTCATGCATCCGAAATTGAAGATCCTTTAGCAGCTTGTCTTGCACATTTTAGAGAAAATTTTGATGTTGATCAACTGATCCAAGAAGTGAATCACATGTTGGACTCCACACCGCTTCTAGGAGAAGAAAAGAAAATAGATTCTGGAGCTCCAATTGAATTAATCATGGAAAAGCCGAAAGAGGAGGAGAAAGTGTACTTAGAACTTAAACCTCTTCCGAAAAATCTTAAGTATGCCTACCTAGGGGAGAATAAAACTCAACCCGTCATAATCTCATCAAAATTGGATGCGAATCAGGAAGGCCAACTCATGAATGTGCTCAAAGATCACAAAAGTGTCATCAGATGGTCGATAAAAGATATCAAAGGCATTAGTCTGACGGTGTGTATGCACCGAATCAATTTGGAAGACAATGCTAAGCCTTCTAGGGAACTACAAAGGAAACTGAATCCTATAATGCAAGACGTGGTCCGAAATGAGGTAATAAAACTTTTAGATGCTGAAATCATATACCTCATCTCTAACAGTAAATGGGTCAGCCCCACACAAGTGGTCCCTAAGAAGTCGGGAGTCACAGTGGTGGAGAATGAGGAAAATGAATTAATTCCTACAAAAATTCAAACATGTTGGAGAGTGTGTATCGATTATCGAAAGTTAAATTTAATGACGAGGAAAGATCACTTTCCACTTCCGTTTATTGATCAGATGTTGGAAAGACTGGCTGGGCATGAGTACTACTGCTTCCTCGATGGCTATTCCGGTTATAACCAAATAGTCATCGCCCTTGAGGATCAAGAGAAAACCACATTCACATGCCTTTTTGATACTTTCTCCTATCGACGAATGTCGTTTGGGCTTTGTAATGCACCAGCTACATTTCAAAGATGTATGTTGAGTATTTTTTCGGATATGGTCGAACGATTCCTCGAAGTCTTCATGGACGACTTCTCGATCCATGGAAACAGTTTTGCTGACTGTTTGAATCATTTGTCGCTAGTGCTTGCACGATGTCAGGAGAAGAACCTTGTTCTTAACTGAAAAAATGTCACTTCATGGTTAAAGATGGCATTATTTTGGGACACACCATATCGTCCCAGGGTATCGAGGTCGATAAGGTTAAAGTTGATTTAATTGCCAATCTACCACCACCAAGAACAGTTAAGGAAATAAGATCTTTTCTGGGACACGTCGGTTTTTATCGACGTTTTATTAAAGATTTCAGCAAGATAGCGCGACCGCTATGCAACTTACTTTCAAAGGATGTCCCATTCCTCTTTGATGATAAATGTTTGCAAGACTTTGAAACCATTAAGGCTGAATTAATAAAAGCCCTGATAATTCGATCTTCGAACTGGGACTTTCCGTTCGAAATCATGTGCGACGCCTCTGATTATGCAATTGGGGCTGTTTTGGGACAACGAATAGAAAAATTACCGCATGTAATCTACTATGCGAGTCGTACTCTCAACGATGCCCAGTTGAACTACTCGACCACCGAAAAGAAACTTTTGGCAGTAGTTTTCGCGTTGGATAAATTTCGATCCTATTTATTAGGATCTAAAGTCGTGGTATTTACAGATCACGTTGCTCTGCGTTATATGTTCGCTAAGAAAGATGCTGAAGCACGTTTAATCAGATGGATCTTGTTGCAAGAGTTCGATTTGGAGATTAAAGACAAGAAAGGCTCAGAAAATGTGGTGGCAGATCACTTGTCACGAATAATTATTGAGAAATTTGACGATCCTATTCCGATCTTGGAGCACTTCCCGGATGAACAGTTGTTCAGGATTGATTACCCACCTTGGTATGCGGATCTTGTCAATTATCTAGTCATTGAGAAATTACCTCACCATTGGTCTAAGAATGAGAAATCAATTTTCTTAGCTCGGGTGAAATATTACTTTTTCGAAGATCCGTATTTATTCAAATACTGTCCCGATCAGATCATACGAAGATGTATTCCTGAATCTGAGAAACCACGGATTATCTTGTTCTGTCATGAGCTAGCTTGTGGAGGTCACTTTAGTTCTAAGAAGACTGCAGCAAAGATCCTCCAAAGTGGTTTCTATTGGCCGACGATCTTTAAAGATTGTCATCAACATTGTAAATCTTGTTGCAACTGTCAAATGCTGGGCCGATTCTCAAAGCGCAACATGATGCCGCTCAATCCAATTATAGAAGTTGAATTGTTTGATGTGTGGGGGATCGATTTTATGGGTCCTTTCCCGGATTCGTTTGGAAACACGTTCATCCTTGTCAGGGTTGACTATGTCTCGAAATTGGTTGAAGCTGTGGTGTGTAAAACAAATGACCACAAAGTAGTGATCAAATTTCTGAAGGATCAAGTGTTTTCACGTTTTGGAATTCCAAAGGCGATAATCAGCGATGGTGAAAAGCACTTTTGCAATAAAGTGTTCACCCAATTAATGAAGAAATATGGTGTCATACACAAAGTTGCTACACCATACCATCCTCAGAAAAGTGGCCAAGTTGAAGTCTCTAATCGGGAACTTAAGCAGATTTTAGAGAAGACAATCCATCCGAACCGAAAAGACTGGTCGCTAAAACTAAATTATGCTCTATGGGCATATCGAACTGCGTTTAAAACTCCGATTGGTATGTCGCCATATCGGTTGGTTTTTGGTAAAGGTTGCCACCTCTCGGTCGAACTGGAACATCGAGCATTTTGGGCCATTAAGTCATTAAATTTTGATCTCCTGAAATCTGGTACCCAAAGGAGTTTACAAATAAATGAATTAGAAGAAATCCGTGCTGATGCATATGACTGTGTTAAATCGTACAAGAACCGTATGAAACGGGTTCATGATCAATCTATTCTACGTAAATCTTTCGTCGTTAGTCAACAGGTTCTACTCTACAATTCCCGACTTCACCTATTTTCAGAGAAACTAAAAACCCATTGGAGTGGTCCAATCAAAATCTCTCGAATACTCCCCAATGGGGCAGTTGATGTTATCAATCAGAGATACAGAAATGTTTTTCGAGTTAATGGTCAAAGATTAAAACCGTTCCTAGAGGATGCATTTGCATTCTCTGACACTCTTTCTTTAAGTGACCCAATGGCTCACCCTGACTGAGCAATTCACGTGGTCGAGCTGTCGACGCTAAACTAGCACTCATTGGGAGGCAACCCAATTTTGTGTAATGTCTTTTTTATAGTTAAAAAAAAAATAATAAAAAATTGCCTTTTCTCGATTAATCGACATAAGAGGTCAATTAATCGACCCTTCCACTCGATTAATCGACCTCTTGGTGTCGATTAATCCTCCGTAATGATGGTGTCTCCTTTTTCAAGGAGACTGCATTTATGAGGTGGCTGACTTTTTTATTAGTCGATTAATCGACTCCTAGAGTCGATGCATCGACTAATCAACGTTGAAAATTGTGCTGCCTTTTCGAATTCTGTCAGTTTTGTTTTATTTGGAGTCGATTAATCGACCCTTATTTATGGCGTTTTTATTTTTTTTCAACCTTGATTTAAGTCGATTAATCGAGGGCACGTGTCGATTAATCGACTTTTCCCCTACCGGACGTTGCGTCTTTTCATTTAAAGACGTTGCGTGTTTCCATGCGTCGGAATTTAAGACGCGCCTTTTTCCAATGGGGTCGATTAATCGACCTATAAGGTCGATTAATCGACTATTTGAGGTGTGTCCATCCCAAGAGGACACCTTTGCGCCTATTTAAGGGCAACAGTCTCTCTTCGATTCTCATTCGATTTGTATCCTGCTTTTCCCCTGACTGCCTCCGACATTCCGACAGTGTGATCATGGCTTCGACCTCTGCTGCACCTCAAAAACTTTCCCAACGACCTGCAGGTCATCCACGTGAGCAGTCACGTGGTCGCTTCGCAACTCGCGACCTGTGTTCCGAATATATTTTCGATCTCACGACATTTCAGGACATGCCTGTCTGTGCCGTTTCCCTCGACTCTCAACGTCCATTTTCTCCTCACTCCGCCTGTGATCAAAGTGTCCGAACGAATCGTTCGATTATTCTATCAGAACATGGCGTGGGTGACCGCCTTCGCTGAAAATCATGTCACCGCTCACTTCACTGTTTCAATCGATGGGTGGTCGCGCCCCGTTTATCCGCACACCATTGCGGAGGTTTTTAACATTTCGTGCGAGCGCCCTCACAATCACACTTTGGGTGAAAAGCTCGACGATTCTCAGGAGGATATAATCAACGGTATGTGCCACGACATATTTTCTTCTGAGGCCGCCACTAGGCGTTCGGCGTTACCGCGCCCGATTTTGTTCTGGGATAGTGTGGTCTGTAGTAACCTCTGCCCCCGTGGCCACGTTTCTGAGCGCACCGGTGATCGGGTTCAGGCACTTTATGGTGCCCACTCAAATTCTTAGATCAACGTGCCCGGGATTCTTCATGATGGCATGTGACGATGCCATGAGGATGTCGCCAACCCTGCCACTGGTGATGCCCCGTTGATCTATTTTCCTCATTATGTTATAAAGTTGCTTAATTTCCTTCGTTTCCCGTTCTATCGGGATGACGATCTCGGGGACCTCGCATTTTATTGCTATGGTGCAACCCAATGGAACCGCAGTATGCGTCTCTTGGGAAATGTCCCTGATGCTCCACCACGCCAGCGCCGCCGCGTACGCCAGGATCACCAGCCTGCACCTGATCAGGGACCCGAGGAGGGTGTCTCTTGGTTCGCTCGAAACCCAAATTAATTCTTTACAGGAGGAGCAGCAGCGGCAACATGGTGCAATCTTGCCTGAAGCTACTATGATCGTTCCTTCCTTTATCAGATGGGGCAGCGCATGTGGCCTGATAGTTACGATGAGATGTGCGCTAGGGCCCACCAGGCCGAAGAGGATGGGGATGATTAGTTTGTTTAGTCTAGGATTAGGACTTTTCGTTTTGTGTTATTTTTCTTTCTTTAGTTTAGGTTGTTTATTTTAGGAGTCAAATCAAAAGTATCATTGTAATCATCTTGCTTATCAATGAAATAGTGTGTTTTCTAATCTGTTTGGGATTGCCAATATTTGTGCAAATTTTCTGTTGCATTTAGAGGAGTTGAAAAATAAAAATGTAATAACATAAAAATGAAATTTCACCTCTCTGCCCACATAGCAGTCGATTGATCGAGGCTTATACTCGATTAATCGACACACTTTTCGAAGCAGGCATATTTTGGGGAGTCGATGCATCGACCCCCCAGAGTCGATGCATCAACCTCCCAGGGTCGATTAATCGACCCCCACTTTTTGGGACTGGATACCTGTTGGGACTCTACTTTTCAAATTCCTTTATTATTTGGAGTCCCTCATGCGTTCTGCCACACTTTTCATTAATTCTTTTTTGCGAGACACCTCTTTCCACAACTACTCCAACTCTATCAATTTTCCCCTTATATTCACCCTCAGGCTCACTTTCCATTAAACCTTGCACAACCTTGTTATGGCCCGACGATTCTATCTAACCAGAGCACAGTTATCAAAGATGGAGGAGATTGCCAAAAAGCGAGAGCGCCGCACTCATCAGACGGTCCCTTTTGAGCCTAGCACTATTGAAATCATCGACCTCGATTCGATGATCATTCCTTCCTGGGGAGAACCATCTAGAAAGAAGGTAAATCATTCCAAATCTCCTACACCGTGCATCAATACTGATATCGAGATAATTGATGTGATTCCGTCACCACCTCCCCCATCTCCATCTCCTCCAGTCGCCTCCACGCCTCCATCCATTCCATCGGCGGTGACTCATCAATTTTCGCTTGACCTCTGGGAGAAATTGTTCCCTATGCCTAAGAACATCGATTTAAGTGAACCAAGGGGGATGGGCCCGCCTACCAATGATTAAAGGAGTTGGACTCAGGTTTAGTTTAGGATTTAGGATTTATTTCTTTTATATATTTAGTTCTAGAATATGAGTTTTTAGTTTAGTTTAGGTTGTTTTTCATTCCCTAAATAGTGTAATCATATTCCCTTCAATATATTCTTGGTCATGTTCCAATTTGATGCACATATTCTCTGCACCTGATCTTTGTGTTGAGGTACTTTTCAACAGGTTTGGGGGTGCAATACTTATTTCAATCAATGAGGACATTGTCATCTTTCGATTTGAGGATATGATTATCTATTTTGCGTCACTTATATTTATTTTTATAAAAAAAAAAATATTAAAAAAATAATAATAATAAAATAAAATTATTAACTTTCTCTCATCAATCGAAAATGAGGGTCGATTAATCGACCATCCACTCTCGATCAATTGACCTCTTCGAGTCGATCAATCAAGAGTAGTAAAAAAAAAAAAAAATTAAATGAAAAAAAATTAATTTTGAAGTCATCATGCACATTATTTTGCGATTGTTTTCAAACTTTAGTTGATGATGCATGTGAATTTAATTTTGAGAATACTGATGTCATATTCTGATTACTTGTATCTAAGACGATGAAGTTTAATGTAATATTTTGTGAATAATTTTGATATTCGTGCTTAGAATTTTTACACCTATACCAAGCTAAGACTTAGAAATTGATGAACTATTTTGAACGTTGAATCTTAGGTTCTTAGTGGAGATTAAACCCAGTGAGCTTTAGAGCTAATTTCCCATCATTGATGAGTGAATACATAAACTCGGAGTTTTCTTTGAATACGAATTATTTTGTATAATCTCATACACTTCACTTTGACTTGTGACTTTGCATGAAATCAAATTCATATTATTGTGTCAGAACGTATTGCATATCTACTCATGACAAATAGGCAAAGTTACCATCTTTTAAGGACATGATTGAAGGCCATCTTTGGCTCGTTTGTGCTTAAAATACCCCACCTTATATAAATTTATCCTTCTAGTACCCCTTTGAGCCTATTGAAAAATTTACCTTTATACATTCTTTGATAAGTCACGTTAACCTTTAACCCTTCACCATTTCTGAAAATTCAGCTTTACCCTTCTTATTTCTGAGAAATTATGACCAAAGGATGAAAATGAACGAAAAGAGAGTAAGTGGAGAGATACTGAGTTGTGGTGTTTACTGAGAGTGTATGACAAAAATATAAAAGAAAAAGGGGGGAGAAAAAGAAAAAGAAAATTATAAAAAATAATAAAAAATATGAGGTGCTTCAAGAAAAAGAAATTCAAGAGAAAAAGAAAGTTGAGAAAAATAGAAAAACATTGAAAAAAATAGTGAGAGATTAGAAAAGAAAAAGAAGATAAATAGAAAATTTAAAAGGTGTTTCCTTTCTGATTTCTTAGAAATTTTGAATCCCAACTTCCAATTCTTTTTTACCCCTTTCTGAGCCCCATTACAATCCTAAAAAGACCTTCATGATCTGATCTTGTATTGGTAACTGCCTTGTAGAGAGTGAATATGTGATACTTATGACACTTGATATGACATGCTTAGGATATACAAGTATCTTCTTATGAGATTTATTTTTGTTCATTGATTGCATCGTGTTACATTTATCATGTGAAACCTTTTTATTTGCTTTGTATTGATCTCTCACATGTGTGCGAAAATTTACCCATCATCGGAGTGATTTCTATTCCAAGAGTATACCTAAAGTGAGGATTGAGTCGAAACAACAGATCCGATGATTGCCCGTTTGGACTAGTTCTGAGATTGATGAATTTTGATTTGGATATGCACACACTCCACGTTTAGGCATGAATGGATGAGTTATCTAACGATTTGAGCATTAGACTAATTTGAATGGATACTAATATGATTAGTATAACATTGTTATTTAAAAATTGAGAATTCGCATGTTGAATTGATTAATGATTTTGAGCTTTGAATGGTATATATGTTATCAAAATCATGTTTTGAAATCTCATTTTTATCGATGGTTTCAAAAATGTATTGAAGTTTGTGGATAACTTCACTGTAAACTCTCAGGAGATACAACTCCTCTACTAGGGATCACCTAGGGGTTTAAAGGCTTGTTGCACACGCTAAGTGCAATCGTGCTCCCTACGAAAGTGGCATTTATTTTTCTTTAGTTTGCTTTGCTCGAGGACTAGCAAAGTGTAGGTTTGGGGGTGTGATGAGTAGTGAAATATGATGATATTTAACCCCTAAATACCTACATTTAGCTATCCGATGAAGACTATCTAATGAGAATTACTAGATTTAAAGTGTTTCAGGTAAATACAATCCAAGTGTAAAATACAGCCCAAGAATTCTGAAAATAATAGCAAAACACTGCAACTTTGGGTCATTGAGAACTTGGTGCTACTTGTAGCTCGATTTGGACCTTCAAGACATCAGATTCATGAAATTGCTAAAACACAAACGTTGTAGAGTTTTCTGTCAGCTTTCTAACGCCGTAAGAATTATGTTAATACGAGTTTGGGAGTAGAAAGATATGACCGAAATACCGAGGCAGTGTCTGATGCAAAGTGGGCTGGAATTCACGAAAATTTGGGAAGGTCGATTAATTGACTCTTTGCTCGGTTAATCGAGGAACAGAGAGTAGTCTGACACGAAAGTGACTTTAAAGCATATTTTTAGAGATTCTTTGGAGGGTTGATGCATCAACCCTATAGGGTCGATTAATCGACCCTGACTTTTCGAGCTGGGAAACCTATGTAATTTGGAAACTATTTAAACCCGAACCAACACTTCGAGAGGGAGATAATTTTATAGAGTTAGATTAGATTTTAATTTTTCATAGACGTAGAAATAGAGATTTTTTTTATTCCTTTTTGAGAGCTTTGTTCCTTTAATCTTTGCAGTATTCCTTCCTTCAATTTATTGTTCTTGTTCAGTTGATTCCTAGTATAAAATTTAAAGTTCAATATAGAGCATTCTTTTATTTTCGTTTCTGATGATCATCGTACTTGTGGATCAAAGAATTTCTATTGAAGTTTAAGGTATTTTTATTTAATTAAATTGATGTCATTTTGCATTCCTTATTTGTTTATGCCATTTAATTACAGCATGTGTGGCTAATTTCTTAGGGATGGGGATCTAATGATTCCCATCCGAGGGATGTACTTCTAATAATATGAATCTATGATTAAAATATGAGATTTTGTTTTATGGTTATTGTGTTGCCACAAACGAATGAAATCCCTGCCACTAACTGGGATTGAGTGTGCCGAGCCATGCCCTAAATCTCATATCTGTAACGGTAATTTTATTCCAATCATTGTTATATGGTATTTTTGCTTTCATCGTGTGGATCTACTTACAATTATGATCCGGGATCGAGTGTGCCGAGCCATGCCCTGGATCTTGGATCTGTAATGGTAAGTTTATCTTAATTACTCCCTAATCTGAAATCAAGTGTGTCGAGCCATGCCCTTGATCTCAGATCTATGGTGGTATTTTTGTTAGAATTTTTACCCACTTTGGGGATGATTTTTGTTTAAAATCTGAGATCAAGTGTGCCGAGCCATGCCCTTGATCCCAGATCTATATATGGAAATCATCTCTGAAATTAAGTCCTGATTGTAGGGATGCAACGTGGAACCTATCCGGGTGTTGACCATTTATCTTCCATAAAAGATGTTTATTTTCAATAATATATCTCATAGTTTAATCTTTAGATTTATATTACGGGAAGAACAAACCAAAGATGGGAGGATTTAGCATCTTCATCTTTACCGTTATTTTTGAATTATCAGTTAAGTTTTAGTTTATAGTCAGTAATTGTCATCTCACAAAACTAGATCATAATATTGGTAGGGTACTGTTAGTTCTTGGTGGATTTCTTAAATTCTCATCTTTGTAGATCTTCCAAAATAGTCTTCATGGGAACGATCTCGTACTCCGTACCCACTATATACAATCTAATTTGTGCGCTTGCGGGTAAAACATCACAATTAAAAATCACATCAGAAATACATCCTCAAATTCAGGGTTGCTACTTGCAGTGTAGGGTTTGAGAAATAGTCGGTTAAATTTAATGGCTCGATCACCCCTATGATCTCATTCTTATGACCCTGTTGCCTGAGTAGCATGAAACCTCTTTTTCAGTGATGGATTCTGAGGGATCGAATTCTTTCATCCCTTCCTCCAACATCTTAATAGTGACCCTTGGGTCCATTCCTCCCTGTGGGTGCAGTGATAACGGTACCTGCATGATATTGGTGTGTAGGTTTGCTTGGGGGGTGCCGGGGGTATGAGTTTCCTTGCCTCTATCAAATCCTCTATCGCGTGTTTCAAAGGAAAGCACCGATCAGTTAGATGTCCCAACTCTTGATGGTTCTAATGTGTGCTGGGATCATAATTCTTTGGGATTGGATTCGATGGGGGTCTTGGTTGAAGCTGAGTAACTAAACCCTTCTCGATCAACAACGGCAAGAGGACATTTAGGGATTGTCCCAAGGGAGTGAATACTCGGTCATATCGGGCCCTTCTCTGCTCAAGGGTTATTTGCCCCCAAAGGACATTGTTCTGCCTTGGAGCCTGATTTGTTGGTGCTGGTATTGGTTGTGTTGATGCGAACTAAAAGGGGACCATGTTGGTGTTGGGTTGTGTGTTCATTATATTTTGTACCTCTGCCCCTGCTCCTCTCTCAGTCTTCTGTTCAGTAAACTTTTGGACGCCACTGGCCCCACTGGACACATTCTTGCTCAAACGTCCCTCTCTAATTGTGTCCTCACAACGGTTGACATTCCTTACCAAGTCAGCAAGCTGGACTGCTGTTGGTATACTAAAAAATTTGAGATGACTGGAAGAGTATTTTTCGATATCATCTCGATCTGCTCATCAGGTATTCTGTTCCTGACCTGAGATGTCAATGCCCTCCACCACCCAAGATAATCACTAAATGCTTCGTCGGGCTTCTGCTTTAGCCGGTCCAGGTCCGATTTTCTGGGTTCAATGTATATGTTGTAGACATATTACTTTTGGAATAAGTGGGTCAGATCCTTCGAAGTTTTGATCATCGAAGGTTCCAGAGAAGTGAACCACCTTAAGGCTGGGCCCGTAAGGCTGTTTTGGAAGACCTTTATGAGCAAACGCTCATCCCCTCCGTAATGCACATGTCCCCGCAGTAGGACTTGAGATGTGAAATGGGATTACCCGTGCCATTATATTTGTTGAAGATCAGCACTTTAAATTTTGGGGGTAAGGGGACTTCAGAAAGCAGGCACAAGTCGGAAAAGTCTGTGGCATGGATCTCAGTTCCACCCATCTTCATTAATTATTTCTGGATCTTGTCCAGCTGTTCCTTCAATTGCTCGGATTCTTTGGATGGTGGGGCTGGGGCCGTTCCCTCAAGAGGCTGCCTCCCTTCATTTTGAATGGCATGGGAATTGGTAAGTGTGGGCGGTGGGGGATTAAAGCTGGCGAATGCCCCCACATAGGCCTCACTATTTCTGACCTCATCTTCCTCGTATTGTTGATCAACATATGGTGGAAGAAGGGTAAGGTTATTCTGCTAATTCTGAATGGGTTGGGCAGGTGCTTGATGAGGCCATTGGGGTTGGGGAAAACTTTGATGAGTGGCTTGTGGGGTGACGAGATGAGTGAATGGTGAATTTTGGGTAGATGCCTGAAGAGGCCTTTGTACATTTTGGAGATTTAATTGGGGAGTGAGTGGATGGGTAAATTGAGGATGGTTGATGGTATGGGATAGATTCTCATATTGAGTTAGGTGTGAAGAATGTGGATAAATAGGGCCTAGGCCAGATTGAGGGATTGAATGAGAGGGATGTATTATCTAAGGGGGAATGAGAGTATGTTGGGTATAGGTAAATGTGAGATATTGGGGGAATGATGAAGGATTTATAAATCGGGCTCCCAGGTTTGGGCCTTGGTGGACTTGGGATGTTGGACCTTGATAGGCTTGGTTATAGGGTAATGGGCCTTGATGGGCTTGGGGGATTGGGCTTTGATGGGCTTGGAATAATGGGCCTTGATGGGCTTGGAGGATTAGGCCTTAATGGGCTTAGGGCATTGGGCCTTGGTGGGCTTGGATATGGGTCATTGGGCCTTGATGGGAGCCTTGGATGATATAGATAATGAGGGATTGATTAAGGTTTTGGGGGAAGGAAGTATGAAAATTTTGGAGGGTATGTTGAGGGTAGTTGGGCATTTGGGGTGGATTAGGGTAGTTTTGGGAGGCCCTCCATGCCATGAAGGTATTCATAATTTCTTGCATGATGGCCATGGAATCGGGTATGGGAGCAGAGGCGGATGGTTTATTTGATGAGGAGGATGCATGGGAGAAAATGGGCATGACCTGGGTAGAGGTAGGAAAATTGTGCATGATTGATGAGGGAAAGTTGGGCATTGTTTGGGTGGATTGGAGAAAATTGGGCATGACCCGGGTAGATGGAGGGAAATGTGGTGGATTTTGGGTAAATGAGGGGAACTTGGGTGTATTTGGAGGGGATTGGGATAAATTCGGCATTGCTTGGGTGTATGTGGGAAAATGGGGGTTGTTGGGATTGGATGTGGAGGAAAAATTTGGATTAGATGTGGAGGCAAGTTGGGGTGTATGGGGTGTTTGTTGGATGCATGTGGGAAAATTAGGGGCTTGTTGGATTGATGTGGGAGGATTGGGAATGGTAGGGATGGATGTGGAGGTAAGATGGGGGAGATTTTGAGTGGATGTGGAAGGGAATTGGGGCATGACTTATGTAGATGGGGAAAAAATGGGTGTGTGTTGGGTGAATGAGGGGAAGGAGTTTAGATTTTGGATGGATGTGGGAGGACAATGGGGTGAATTTTGAGGGAATGAGGTGGATGTGGATGGGAATACGGGTGCACTGTAGGGTTCGGTGACAGCGAAATGGGATTAGGTGGGGGAATCAGAAATGAGGATTTCTTCCATGTGGGAATGAGTTGGGGAACATGGCGGGGATAAATCGAGATCGATATAAGCCGGATCCTCCACCCACGACATGGCTTGGCGGCGGGTTGGGTATGGATGCATTGGATGGGGTCCGTAAAATTTTTTTCTCCTCCCTCTTCGGCATGATAGAGACTAAGGTGATACCGTTGCGCCCACACCACAAGTCTTTTTTGATTTTTAAATTTAAAAATTAAATTTTTTTTTTTGGGATAAAGCAAATGAACCTTTCTAGAATGAGTTCCGGGGCCTTGGAATTCCCGTTTCAGGCGGTATTCGTACCTCAAATATTTCCCACAGCTGGATCCTGATACACTTCGGAAGAATCGAAGGGAAAAATCCTTGATCTATGTGAAGGTATGGGAATTCACGTGACAACCCGATCCCTCGGAATAAATCAATAAGAGGGTGACCTCCTTTGACCGGCGAAGGCATATTGGTCGCCTAAAAGTGCGGGACCTATCAGAGGTGCTAAACCACTAAGCGGGGGACTCAGGAAGGTGATAATAGGCCTCATATTCGGGCTGAGTCCAGAATAGACTTGGCGTGTATTATATGTGCCAAGTCAAAATCTGGAGATTTTTGCTTGGCATGTGTATTATACACGCCAGAGCAGTTCTGGAAAAACAATGGTTGGACATGTATATTACACACATCAGGTAAAAATGGGATTTATATTTATATTTTGATAGCAAACAGTAAGCCCGAAAGTGGTCTTTTTTCTGGTTTTCTGGAAGTGATGCTTCCGGGGATTGATTTCCTTGTTGTAACGGGTCCCTCCTTACCAAACCTAAGGATACAAGGTTGATTCGGGACAACTAACGCACTCTCCTAAGGGTTTTAAGCTTTGTAACTGGATCGGTCACCCACCCTATATACCTCCGGCGCAAGCGCCTTCTCAGATACTAGATGGGGTGATTCTTTTCGGGATCATCACCACTATGGGCTATCGCCGTACTAAGAATCGGGACATTTGTATCACCGCCTAAATTTCCAACCCTTTAAAAGCTACCCCCGCAAAAATGATTTAAGTCCTTTAATTCACTTTTAAGGTTCAATTTTAATTTTAAGTTTTACAAGGGGAGTTTGTTTAGGTTCAAAAACGGGTTATGTTGATCTCGTGCCGCCTCTACGGGTCGACGTCTATTGATGGTATATGAGTGTGAGAAAATAAAAGCTCGCGTAGGCCCGCCGAACGACTAAGGCATGTAAAATGCGCAAGTAACCCCGCCAATCGACTAAGACATGTAAATGGCAGAAAATAAATGAAAGTAAAGACAATGCTCAAGTAGGCCCGCCAATCGGCTAAGGCGCTTTAAATGACGAAAAAGTAGGGCTAAGTAAAAATTGACGGAATCGTAGGAGTAAGTATCAAAGAAATGAAGCAAAAAGGGTTAGTAGACAAGAAAAATAAGCAAACAAAAATTGGCCAAAACTTTGAGGGAAAACTCTATAAGCTCTCCCCAGCAGAGTCGCCATCTGTGCAATCGTGGATTTTTATCAAATCTGTCGCGACGATACGCTCGTAATAAAACTAGAGTGGCCACCCGAAGCTTTTGGTGTCCCGAGATACCCAAATCAATTTTATAAGCACCGAAGTGAAAAAATATGACTCTGATTCCGGTTTACACCAAAGGCTCTTGGGTAGGGGCTTCGGTTATTGATCGAGAAGGTGTTAGGCATTCGATCAACCAGCTCGTAAGCGGTCTTTACTATGGCCGAGTCTATGTGTGGCTGGTTTATAATATATATATATATATAAGGAAATAAAATGAGCGGCACTTTCCCTTGCACAAAGGTACACCGATCCTATTAAGTCCTTCCCACTTGCCGAAATTTGGGCAGCATAACAGCTCAATTCTAGGATAGGGGAAAAGCAAAAGAAGGTAGAGGAATAGAGGGGAGAGCCGAAACTCTCGGGTCCTTATAGCACTGTGTGAACCTTCGCGTGGCTGCGTTTGATGAGCCTTCGATAGCTTTGATGGTCGCAGGAAGGGTTCTAATATCTAAGGCTTGGTGGCTAAGAGGTAGGAGAAGAAGGTTAGGGGGTAGACCTAGTTAAATCTAAAAGATTTATGATGGAACATGGATGGTAAATGATGAATCTCAGTTCTGGAATTATGTGGGTGAAATGCTAAAAGGGAGGGCACTCTAATCTTTTCTCTCATTTAGAATTTTTTTCAAGCCATTTACAAGGGGGGATGCCTCTCTATTTATAGAAAAAGAGAGGGTTAGAGGGGTACTTAAGAGCTAATTAGGATTAGAAATTAGATAATCTTCTAATCTAAGGTTTCCTAGAATCTTAAGGGCTTGAAAATGTGGGTAATGGGCTTCAATGGTAGATGATGGGGTAGAGTTTCAAATAACTAGAGGGTTGAAAATAGGGTAAATGAGCGTGCAACAGTCCTAATGAAACCCACCCTAAATATTTGGATGATCAACAAGTCAAACCTCAAAAGTAAAATTCGGGCAAAATTCAAGATTTACTGTAGCTAAGCCTAGCGTGTATATTATCCACACCAAGCATAGCTACAATATCAGAGAAGTCCAGAGCCCGCTGAGGGGCCCATCTATGTTTGGTGTGTATAATAAACATACCAAGTCATTTCCGGAAAAAATGGCCTGGCATGTATAATATATACGCCAGGCAATATTTCTCCAGAAATAGCCGAGCGTGTGTATTACACACACCAAACAATATACTGACATTTACATCCGATATTCAAACCGCTGTAACTTTTGATATATAACTCCAATTGAGGAGATTCTTAGCTCGTTGGAAAGATGGAGAAGTCCTGTTTTCAATGGTATATAACTTAGCTCTATCATAGGTATGTGTAAACTTTGGCACTCCTCTTTCCATCTACCTCTCAGGAGGGTTCGAAACAGGTATGAGAGAGGATTCTAATGGGTTTAGGAAGGTTAAGGTTGACTCCTAAGGGTTCGGGAGGGGTTCTAAAGGTTTTGAGATGATTCCTAAGGGTTTGAGAAATACTTTCGAAAGCTCGGGGGTACGCCTTTCTCGTAGTATGTGTCGATCGGGCCTTGGGCCAAATTTGGATGTCTACATTAGCTCTGAGTTTTCGAAAATAGAGAACAGGTGCGCTCTAAGTATCTAGCTCTTAGATCCACGACTCTTCTCTAAAAGTCTCAAAGAATAGTCGAGCATAGTAGGGCTGACCCACTTGCTCCGATTTTCGGGTTAGTCCGGAGGGAAGAAAATGCTTTAGCCTTAGATCTAACCCTTAAGAAACCTCTGCTAAAATTCTTAGCCTAGTGCCAATTAGGTCCTCAAACCTTCCTTATATTTACAAAACTGTCATTGTCTTATACTGATTTGCCCGAAGGAGCCAACGGAGGGTACCCGGGAACAAGGTCAATCCTCCCGAGCATAACGGGTCAACACCCCATTTTAGATAGACCCACTTAGGATTAGAAAATCAAACTAGTTAAACCTTAGACAACATTAGCTGCTAAAACCGGCAGGCCGATGTTTAGCATAGGAGTCTAACCCAAATCTCACACCCTATCCTCGGGATCACTGATGTTCTACAACATCAATAAATATATATAGATGGCAATCACAATAGGTATATTTAAATTCGGTTGTAACTAACAATTTCTATAGGTGTATTTAAAATACCTTCCCTTTCTTTTATTGCTTTATTGGTACTTTCCGCCCACCTTCGCAAACAGAGTCCCCTTGTGACTAATTTGGGTCATTTTCTTGAATTTGAAAGGGTTCCTGAAAACACGTACCAACATGACGTACCAGGATTTTCTTTTGGTGGGGGCTAGCGATGGTTGGCAGATGTTAATAGTTATTTTACCGCAAATTTGGGGGCTTGTACAACATAGATTTAAGGACTTGTTCATAGAAGAAAAACTATATTAGAAGTCTGTTCTATACATTTTTTCAATGTTAAATGAGAGCTGCAACCCCACACTCTTTCATATGTGGCTATGCCCCTGGTTTCAAATAAACCCCCAATCATAATTTATTATTCTTAAAAGGTTAGCTCCCTGGTTAATTATAAGAGAATTGTAACTTTATTAACCATCTTCGGCATGGAAATAGAAGGTCCTCTCTTGAGATCGTTATAAGCATGGTAATCAGGTCTCTACAAGAAATTAAGTTCACCATTAACCCTAAATACCTATCTTCAGCTGAGGAGAATGGAACTCTTCCTACCGTTGGTATTCAGAAAGTCGATACAACTAGCCCAAAGTTTTTAGCTATTATTTGGTCTCTGCCATCGAATAATTTCATCACGCTCAACATGGATGATTTTGCTAGAGGTAATTCAGATCCTGTGTCGCGAGGAGGAAACCTATGTGATAAGAATGACACCAATCTTATTGGGGCGTTCCATAATCTTAGAGAGAGGAACACAATAGCTGATGCCCTTGACAATCATGCATTGGATCCTAATTTCTTAGAGAGAGGAACACAATAGCTGATGCCCTTGACAATCATGTATTGGATCCTAATTCTTATCACATTCATAGAAACCTGGAGGAATTGCCTTATAAAGTTCGTCGGAAGTTCGTGGGGGACAAATTGGGCATCCCTGATTTTAGATTTCATTAATTTTATTTTCCTTGTGATGGCCTTGTGAAAGCTTCTTTATAAGAGTTCCTTTTATGGCGTTCCTTTGTTTTGTTGTTGGTTCTTTTTTAGAAATCTCGCTAACTTTCTAAGATCTCCCTGTGGATAGTCGAAAGTTTTTCCTCTTATACATGACCAAAAGGGGTCGAAGACCTCTATTTCAATAGTTGAAATTTGATCCGAGTCAAATAGCCTTACAATCATATCTAGTCAACGGATTGAAATAAATAAACTCGAGTTATTACAAAGACAAATTAGAGTGCTATGTAGAGATTTTAGGGGAAATGAGAGAGAATATGAGAGTCCAATTGGGCTCTCCACGTTGAGAGGGGAGAGAGATTCTCTCTCTTTCCAATTTCAGTGGGGGTCACCAGCCTCCCCAATCTATCTATTGAATGTTCTTTTGAAAAAGAAAGAGAGAAGTTCAATAGAGAGAGTAGTTTGTGTGCGTGAGGCTCGAATGAACACACAAACATCATATAAGTATATACATATACACACACAAATATATATATATATATATATATATATATATATATATATATTTCACACCTCAAATTAATATAGATATAGATGTAAATATATCTCAATGTATAAAAAGGAAGTTGTTTGGTCAAAGAGTTGACCAAGTCATATAATTAAAGATTTGATGAGGTCAAAATAATAATTAAAGCAAAAAAGGGCACTGAAAGTCTAAAAATAATAAATAATAAAGTTGGACCAATACAGAATATTTTTTCTCCACTAGTGTATATTGTACTAGGTTATTCGTTAAGTGTTAATTGCTTTTTAATACTTTTATTCACGTTGCTTCTAGAGCAATTCTTGTCATTTTTTATTACGTTTACAATTTCATTGTTGAAATCTATATGTACCATCCTAACGTTGCTAGCCTTGTCACCTTTCTATTGTCAATTATCAAATAAATTAAAATTTTGTTTATTTTGAGACAATTTTTCCAATATCTAAATTCACATTCATAGGTTAAATTTAACTTCCCTAATGTCTTAATTTGTTATTAAGTGCATGATATTGGAAAATTTTCTAATATACTTGATTTTGTGGCTTTGTACATAAGAGAAATTTAATAAAACTTGGAGTGTAATTGTTTATTTAGACAAAGGAATTACTGAGAATATTGGGGCAACTATATGATTCAGAGTTGAAGTGGTGGATGGTCCCAACTCCCAACTCACAATACGCAATACACATGTAGCTTTTCTATTTTATTTATTTTCATGATAGGCTTGAATTCTAAAGAGGGTAAAATCATTGTTATTAATAGGGTGAACGTCCCCCTCTCTACACACTGAGCTTCAAAAGCAACTTTTCCATCAAGAAAATGTAGGAGAGTCAATGGTGAGCCATTCTCTAAGCATCTTCCTTATTCGTGATCAAGTCAAGAGGGCAATTCAACATGAATAGATCAAAGTTCTCGATCGTCTCTAAAATTATGCATAGAGTATTTATTTAATAGTTAATATTATATATTTTGGTTGATCTTTCTCATCAATCAATAGGCAATGTTTGCATTGATTGGATTGATAAGGACCATGGTCCATGATAGCTCTTTTGTTATATCAAACTTATCACCTCGCAAGTGTATAAGAGAATTGTAGCACGTGTAAGGGTATCGATCCTTAGGAAAAATTTTGACTAGGTAATTCGTCTATATGTCTTAGGAAACAAATTGGTTTTAGGGGTTTAAAACTAAATTGCAGAAAATAACATATTTGTTTTTAGAAAATTAATTAAACTAAAACTGGTAAGTAAAATTGTAAAAGACTGATTAGAAAATAAGTCTAGGTTCCCTGATCGCAAATTCATAATCCTAATTAATTATCTCAAATTCCTCTTAATTCTATAATTATCTTAAGGCGATAATGATTATTCACATAATATATATCATTGATACCCTAAACAAAACCTTGTTAGTCGACATTAAGGTGCTAATGACATCTCTTGAGTGAATATTAAGTTTTAATAGGAAAAAGATCATTAACGAGAAATCAATGCAAAAAAACTCAAAATCTATGATGAATCGTGAAGGCCAAAATTCAAAGAACCAAATGTCACGATTGATCTCGAAGTTGAGTGATTGCAAGAAAACTCCATAATAGAAACTCACGACTGATCGTGAGCCAAAAGATCGATTATCCAGAGAGGAAAACCTGATCAATTGAGGATCACGATCCCACGAGAAGAGGACATGATTGATCGTGATAAGAAGAAAAAAAGATTTATGATTGAAGAAAGAGGATCACAATCTCACGTAAATAAAGTCATAATTAATCGTGACTTGATACAAATACTCTATGATTGATGGAGAAGTGAACCACGATGGCATAAAATAGGGTTACGATATATCATAACACAAATAGCACTCACTCCATAGAAGTACACAACAATCGTAATCCACAATTTCAAGAAGAAAACTGACGATTGATCGTGAGAAAAAAGAACTATGATCAATCGCAAACACGATTTCACCTATTCTCAAGTCAAAAGGAATCTACAATCCCACGAGATGAATCCAGAGACATAGTTATATTTGAAGAAGGACACATATTTAGAAAGTTTTAATTTAAATAAAGTTATAATTTTAATTTAAAAGTTGTAATAGGAAGTAATCTTTTAATTTTAGCATGTACTAGGACTCTTATGCATCTATAAATAAGAGAGTCTACGCACAGAGCAAGATATCTTTTAGAGTTTACAATAAGTTTAGAGAAGTTAGACCGAGTAGAATAATTAGAAGTAGAATATTTTCATAGCTTTAGATTTTAGTTTAGTTTTCATTATGTTTTCTGTAAATTCGTTTCAATTAATAGAAGTTATTAGTAGCTAGTTTTCTAAACTCTGGAATCCCGATATATCAAAGAGTAGTATGAATAGTTAGTTGTTTTCTTATTTTTTTGAATTCGCATTGTAATTGATTAATGAATATAAGTTTTAAAGCCTATCTATGAGTTTTAAGAAGATTTCAAGATTTCTATGATTTTAATCTCTATGTTGTCATTGTCGCCTTAGGTTTACAATTACTAGACTTTCATCGCCCGATTATGTTGTCATTGTTGTCTTAGTTAATTTCATTAATGATATAATTGCTAGAAATGTTTATATTGTTTTTTTTTTACCTTAAACTGATCTTATCTTCTTCTTATGTTGTCGTTGTCGCCTTAAAATAATTACAGAATTCAGATAAATTAATTAGGATTACGAATCTGCGATCAGGGACCTAGACTTATTTTCTAATCAGTCATTTACAATTTTACTTCCCAATTTTAGTTTAATTAATTTCCAAAAGGCAAATATGTTATTTTCTGCAATTCAATTTAAAAAACCCCAAACCAATTTGTTTCCTAAGGCATATAAACGAATTCCCTAGTCAAAGTTTTCCATGTAGATCGATACCCTTGCACGTGTTAGAATTCCCTTGTACACTTGCGATGTGAATGTTTAGTATAGTAAAAGAGTTATCAATTTTGTAGCGTCGTTGTCGGGGATATACTTTTTAATTTAAAATTCCAATATTTGTCTTATAGTTAGGATTCTTTTTCTTTCAAATTTTTATTTTTTTGCAAGGTTTGAGCGCAAAATTGCAGATCCAAAGCTTCAACATCTTCTTCGCAAAGAGGAGCTAGAGGCCTAAATTTGTTCTCTTACTTATCTTTTATCTTTTTTATTAGTTCTCTTTTGGTTTATGCATTATACTTGTTCCACATCTAAAAATATTCAAAATTGTGATCCTGAAATTGAACGAACTCTTTTATGGAATCTAGCTACCAACCGTAATTCTGAAATTTAATCCGTTACAATGGCAAAAGATCGACTAATCCAAGAACACTATACGCCGGTTGCTTTGTTTGCACCTTCGTGTATCACTTTACTAGAGGTAGCCAATTGACAACACTTCGAAATCAAGCACACTATATTACAATCTCTCCCAAATTTTCATGAGTTTGATCGTGAGGACTCTTATCAATACCTTAGAGACTTCATAGAACTATGTATTACACTAAAAATGTCAGCACTAAATGACAAGGATGCTAAGATGAGATTGTTTCCCTTCTCACTAAAGGATCAGGCTAAGGCATGGCTTGCCTCATTGCCTGCTGAAAGTATTACCACATGGGATAGCCTACAAACTAGATTTCTATCTAAGTACTTTCTAATTGGTAAGACAAACCAGATCCGACAAACTATTCAGACCTTCCGACAATTGTAGGGAGAATAATTTCATGAAAGCTGGGAAAGGTTGCAAGCCTTTTTATGAAAATGCCCTCATCATGAAGTACCAAATTGGTATATAGCACAAAGTTTCTACCAAGGGTTAAACGAGGAGAACCAACAAATGGTTGATGCAGTGAGCGGAGGAGCCTTCATGGCTCAGAATGGACGACAACCATGGGACCTATTTGAAAAATTAGTTGATAATTCCTTACAAAAATAGGCTCTAACAATGACTGATTCTGATGTCTCTCGATTTACACCTCTTGCTAGAAGTGACCTCTACGATATCAACACTAATAAAGTGAAAGTAGAGAAGGACATCAATGCTAAGGTTGTGTCCTTAGAACAAAAATTGGCATCTTTGATGGCCACCTACCTAAAACAAATTGAGAAACTAGTAATAGCCTGCTCTATCTGCTAGGGCATGACTCACATAGAAACTGAATGTCCAACCGCACCACTGTATCTTGATATGATCGAAAAGAAACAAGTTTGTACATTTCAGCTGAGCAATTATGGAAATACTTATAATCCGCAATGGAGATATCACCCTGATTTTAACTATGGCTCAACGAGCGGCCAACAACAAGCACCAGCTAGTGTTCAGCCTAGATATCCTCCACCCAATAATTTTCAGCAACCTTATATGCAAACAACTAGGCCACAACAGCCAATGGAATGACAACACTATCTGCAACCTTAGAGCAGTGGATCTGATGCAACGATTGTCCAAATCTTTAAGGATCTACAATAACAGTTGCATCAACATTCTAAAGATCTATCCCAGCTAGCTTAGTTCTTTCAAACATTACACTCCCATAATCAATCACGAAGTTAGAAGCTTAAATTGGGCAGCTAGCTATGCATATGGAAAGGAGAGAAGATGGCAGGTTACCATCACTGCCTGTGAGTAACCCCAAGGATAAGCCTATATGGGAGAAACATCTATTCCGGTTGAGCATGTCCAAGCCGCAACGATTTTACGCAGTGGTAAGGCCGTTGATAACAAGGTTGAGATGCTTACTTCGGTTGTCATGCCGGAGAATGAGGAAAAAGAGCCAAAGAATAAAAGGTAATCTCTGCACCAAAAAGTCTAAAAATAATTAATTCTGAAAATGAAATTCAAGAAAAAAATAAAGAAGATAATGTACCAACAATTTGACTGAGGCACCATATGTACCAAAGTTACCGTTTCCCAATGCATTTGGTGCACCATCACCTTTTGACAAAAATTCAAAGAAATTAGAAAAGATCACTGAAATATTTAAATAAGTAACAATAAATTTTCCACTCTTAGAGGCAATTAAACAAGTCTTGACTTATGCCTAATTTCTGAAATAAATGTGTACTCAAAAGTGGAAGTGACGAAATGAGTTGTCCAAAAAGGTCTTTTAATGAAGCAAGCTCAGTTTTAAAGGCAATGACTTCGCCAAAGCTTAAAGATCCTAAAGTTCCCACCATTCCTTGCATTATTGGCAACCATGCCTTTAATAAGTCACTCCTTGATCTGGGTGCCAATGTAAATCTATTTTCATACCTAGTTTATGAGAAGTTAGAATAGGGTAATTGAAGCCCACATCAGTAACTTTGTCGTTAGTCGATAGATCTGGGCGAAGACCAATTGGAATAATTGAAGATGTATTGTTCAGGGTTGATAAAATTATCTTTCCCGCAGATTTTCTTGTATTAGACATGGAGCCAAGTTCGAAGTCCCCTTTATAAATCCCTATCATACTAGGTAGATCATTCTTGACCACAACCAATGCATGGATTAATTGTAAAACCGGTATGATGAAGGTTTCTTTTGGGAACATGAGAATCTAACTTAATGCCTTTTCAGCTACAAATCAACTAGCCTCCATTGAAGAGGAAGAGCGCTTCTTTGTTAATTATATTAAACAACTTGTAAAAGAAGCACTTCTTCTTGTGTTGTCAAAAGATTTTATTGGAAATAGTACTTTGGTACATGGATTCAGAAGAGAATGATTTTGAATTGGAGGAGAGAACATATTTTGTTTATGTCCTTCCTCTTAAATCTCAAATAAGGACATGGAAACCTGAAATTTTATACTATGAAAAAAAAAACTTGTATTTTTATTTGTTTATGTTTTTCTATTTTATTTTCAAATATATCAACAAAACTCTCAAAAATACTTATTTCTTATTTGTTCGTTAGCTTTCATGGGCAAAATTCACTGATGATTGATCTTCATGATCAATTGTCGTAAGTGTCTTGATTGATCGCACTAGGGGCGATCAATCGATATTTGCTATCTCGATTGATCATGTACATTACAATCTATTGAGATCACTTTCCCCTTTTTCTATTTCTAAGAATTCCTCATTTACGATCGATTGTGACTTGCATGATCAATCATAACAGGATATTCACTATAAGGCTTCCTCTTCCCGATCGATCGTAACGATTACGCTTCTTCATCAAAGGTTATTTTGTCTTCAGGTACTAAACCATGATCAATCTTGAGTGTCATGATCAATTGTGGGTTAGGCTGACTTTCACAGAGGCTGGTGTATAGGTAATCGTGGTTCACAATTGTATCGCAACCCACAATTGGAATTTACTATGCCTCGATTGCACCCACATGCGACGTCTATTTAAGTGTTTGCCGCACGGCCATCAATAATCCTAATTGCCTCTATTTTCCAATCTCATCGACCTTTATGGAAATTTTTTTCGAGACAATTCTTGAAACCCTATATCTTGTCATTACCCTTTTTCTCTGTTATAAATGGCCTCATACCGTTCGTATTTCTGCACACTTTTTCTTTTCTTTTCTTTCTTGTTTTTTTTCCAATTTCAAAACTCTGTTTTTCTCCCTTTGTTGGCCAACCAGGCCATATTTCCTCTGAAGTTCTCTTTTTCCGATAAAGAACCAACCATCGTGGAATGAGAATTAAGAGAACAAATTTGGGCCTCTAGCTCCTCTTTGTGAAGATGTTGAAGCTTTGAAATGGAATTTCACACTCAAACCTTGCAAAAATAAAAATTAGAAAGAAAAACAGTCCTAATTATAAGACAAATATTGAAATTCTAAATAAAAAAGTAATCCCTGACAACGTCGCCAAAAACTTAATAGCTCTTTTACTATGTCAAACTTATCACCTCTCAAGTGTACAAGGGAATTGTAACACGTGTAATGGTATCGATCCTCAGGGAAAGCTTTGACTAGGGAATTCTTCTATATGTCTTAAGAAACAAATTGGTTTTGGGAGTGTTTTTAAAACTAAATTGCAGAAAATAACAGAATTGTTTTTTGAAAAATTAATTAAACTAAAACTGGAGAGTAAAATTTTAAAAGACTGATTAGAAAATAAATCTAGGTTCCCTAATCGTAGATTCATAATCTTGATTAATTATCTTCAATTCCTTTGGATTCTATAATTATCTTAAGGCAACAAGGACAATATACGAAGAAAGATAAGATCAGTTTAAAGTAACAATGACAACATAAACTTCTGTAGCAATAATATCGTTAATGAAACTAACTAAGACAGCAACGACAACATAGTCGGGTGATGAAGTCTAGTAATTTCATTCATACGGCGACAACGATAACATAGAATTTAAAATCATAAAAATCTTGACATCCTTTTAAAACTCATAGACAAACTTTAAAACTCATATTCATTAACCAATTATAATCTGAATAGAAGAATAAGAAAATAACTAACTATTCTTACTGTTCTGTGATATATCGGGTTCTCAGACTTTAGAACCTTAGTTACTCATAACTTCTATTAATTGAAAAGAATTTATAGAAGACATAATGAAAATTCGACTAAAATCTAAAAACTACAAAGAACTACTCTTTAAACTATTTCTATACTCTACTTGGATTTCTCAACTAAACTCTCTTTTCTCTATGTGCATGTCCTCTTATTTATAGATTCATAAGAGACCTAGTACATGTTAAATTAAAAGATTACTTCCTATTCCAATTTTAAAGCTAAAATAGAATCTTATTTAAATTGAAACTTTCTAACTATATGTCCTTTGAATATGACTGTCTGTAGCATCTTCTCTTGAAATCACGATTTTCCTTTTGACTTGAACAGGTGAATTCGTGCTTGTGATCGATTGTAGTCTTACTTCCTCATGATCAATCATGAGTTTTTCTTCTTGGAATCGTGGATTACAATGGCAATGTTCTTCCTCTATGGAGTGAATGCTTTCATTGTTACGATTGATCGTAACTCCATTTTGTGCTATCGTGGTTCAACTTCTTAAATCGTGAGTCTTTTCGCAAGGTCACGATCAATGGTGACTTCTTCTATTGGGATCATGATCCACGATATCAAAGGCATTCTTCTATGTTTTGTATCCTTTGCTCACGATTAATCGTGAACTTCTCTTCTAGAGTTTTCTTGCAATCGCTTAGCTTAACAATCGATCGTGACCTTTGGTTCTTTGAATCTTGGACTTCACGATTCATCGTGAATTCTGAGTATCCTTTTGTACAAATTTCTCGTTAATGATTTTTTTCTTGTTAAAATTTAATATTCACTCAAGAGATGCCATTATTACTTTAATTTTAATGTTGACTAACAATGCTTTGTTTAGGGTTTCAAAAAGATATAATATGTGAATGATCAGTCCGCGACTCAATCTATTGCTACCAAACTAGTCAATTCCTAGGAGATGCATAAATATTTATCAAAATACGTTCTTAATGATTACTTGCATACTATTCACAACAACTGAGCACCATTATTGCGGGTTGCTTCCGTATCAGGGTGGCAATTGGTGGAGTTTGGGCTGAAAAATATTATTATAAATGGTCCCGGCTTTGGAGCGGGTCCTATAAAAAAGTTACCAAAATACAAGTCCAAGCCCATTGCCACCTCTACATCTAGGGTTGTCATGCCTATTACCTCTTTCTTTCTATTTCTCACTAGAATGGGTTAAGTTACAGAATGTGTCTTTTTAAGCTCGGTTATAAATTTTCAGTTAGAGGTTTTCGTGGATAAAATCATTGACTACCTTGAATTAGACGACGAAGATCATTTTTCATCCCAATCTTCCATGCAATAGATCTTGAGATCGTGAGCCATTTATCATCATTTTCATCCCAATCTTGCACACAATAGATCTTGAGATCACTCCCACCTATTAGACGGTTAGATTTTGATTCTACATGGAACAAATTCCCAAAAGTGATATGAGAACTCTTCTCATCGTATGCCCATGATCACGGTCACTATTGGAGATGTGTGTCATATGAAATCAACATTTGATTGTTTCATAGGTGAGTAATGATCTCAAGATCTATTGTGTGGAAGCTTGGGATGACAAACATTTTCCATCGCCTGATTCAAGGCTGTCAATTGTGGAAATCCCTGGCTGCCGCAAAATATAGATACCCTTTTAATGTAGCTTTTCATATTAATGCAACTATTTTTAAAAGAAATTAAAAGTAAAATTAATGGTTAGTTTTATTTGAACCCACCAAATCTCTGCCGAAAAAATCATTGACTGCTTTTCATAGATTGTTGGTTCATCCCAATTTTGCAAATAATAGATTTTAAGAGGGCAATAATGAGGTCCAATCAGGTTGAATCGGATTTCGAGTTCAATCACATCTCCAACCCTTGGATATGGGAGAATCTTGACTTTTACAATTTTCACTTTTTATGGAATGACTTGCAGTCAAGATTCTCTTATTTAGAACGGATGAAGATGTGGTTGAACTCAAAATTCGGTTCAACCTAGTTGGACCTGTCCATTGCCCGATTTTGGAGATCACGACAGACAATTATTTTTTAATTTTAAGTTGCACACATCCCAAAAAGTTCTCGAAAACTATGGTGATCTCAAGATCTGTCGTCTCAGCGATTGAGCGATAGATCAGTTGGTAGTTTGTAGGGGATGTGGTGGTGGGTTGTAGACACCACAGCCTTGTGTATTGAGCAAGGATAAAAATTTCAGCTGAAATGATTGAAATTTCGGCCGAAATTATTGTTTTCGGTCCCCACCAAAATGCTAACTTGTACTGAAATTTCGGTCCAAATTTTGTATAGGATTGAAATTATCGGCCAAAATTTTGGTTTCGGTTTCGTTTCCCTCCGAAACCGAAATTTTGATCCTTGGTATTGAGTCCTGTGGACAAGGTGATTGAGTTATACGCCAAATGAATAATTGGTACCTTGGAGATTTGGTGGGTGCAAATGGGGGTACCGCACCCAAATCACACCCCCTCATTGGATTCAGAAAATAGACTAAACAACGACAATTTCAACTCCTAACTAACCAGAACCAAAATTCTTTCCATAAGATGCGGCGATCGACCCTCACTCCCTCTCTATAAGAAATCTTCATTCTCTCTCTACCATGGGTTTCGCCATTTCCAAATCTCTTCTCACTCTCCTCTTCTTCCTCTCCCTTTCTGCTCATGCCTCCGTTCACATTTATGATCGAGATGCCTTCAGGGAGCTCGGTAATTCCTACATGCTCTCCGGCGGCAGCGAGGGGATTGTTGCTGCTTCCGCTCCTGGATCTTCTTTTATCCGGTATATTTTCTTTATTTCGCTCTCAATTTGGGATGCAGATGAAAATAACAAATCATATTTGAATCGATGCAATGAGCTATGTCTTGGATCTGAGATTGAATTATATTTATTCCTCTTAATTTGGAGATTTGGTAACTGATGGATCCAATTTATACGGAAAATAACTTCTTCTTGATCCGTTTTTTATTTTCTCTTGTGAAAACGACGATCAAGAAAATGAACCAAATGATGCAAAGATAGATTTGATATTACATAATCATATACTCTAAATTGGGAATTAGCTGACCATGCAGCTAATGTATAGGTAGATCTGGGAATGGAAGATAAAATATTCCCTTAATTGAAGGGAATTCACTACCAGCAGATTCATTCTTCTGTTTGCCTAAATTAGTTTTCGTTGTAGGAATTTTGAAACCAGTAGGATGTGAAGGTTGGATGCGAATTACAGGGGAAACAATGAATGAAAGATCTGACAAGGATTTCTTGATCCAAGTTTTTTAAACCACATTCATGGGGAAACGATGGAGTTGCATTTAGGTGGATTTCAGTTCTTTCAAGTTCTCTGAAATTTTTTTTACGTTTGAACACAAAAACACACATTGGGTCACCGTCTCTGATTAACAGCTTGAGGCGCACGATTCCTTGTGTAACTTTTGGGCTGTGAAAAAATTTGAGTGTTGTCCTTAATCACAATTAGCGAGGTTTATTGTCTTATGAATTTATTTAGAAAATGTTCAATTGTGAAATTATAATAGTCCTCTTTTAGCTAATAACTGTAGGCAGGAAAGAAGCAAATAAAATGACCTGAAAGGAGCTAGGGAAAAGAAAAGAGGCAGACCAGCCTTTTCATATTCAAATTCTGTAAAACTAACATGAGCTCAAGAAAAATGGCAACTACGACTTAAGTAAATCCGTACCCTAACCCTGATGTAAACCTCTTTCCTGGTGAAAGTAGAAGACTACCTAATTTTATTTGTTTTTGATCAGCATAGAAGACTACCTAATATAAAATTATAATTCTCATGTCTCATCCTTGATTAAAGTCAAATAACAAAATTCAGCCAATAGGAAATGAGAGAGTGCTATTTGTGTTTTGAAATTTTCTTTAGGAACTTCAGTGTTTCACAAACTTCTCTCACAAATCCACTTAAATGGGGTCACCACCTGACCCTATTTTTTTTTGCCCCTTTTCTAGGGTGTTCTTATCTTGTCATCTCTTTCGGATACACCAACTCTTTAACCTATCGCATACTTGTTGTCCTTATGGGGAATTATGTAGGGTTTATGTCATATACTAACCGCTAGTATCTGATAAGAAACAATGGATATTTGCCTGGCGTAAATGTATCCAAAATTTCTTATGGTTTTGAAAGTTTTTGAATAAACCTAAAATCCCTTTGGTTGCTCCATATAAATGTCTTCATCTAGGAGACCACTTAGGAAGCCATCTTCACATTCATTTGATAAATCTCATAATCCCAACAAGAGACATTAGTAACCATAATCTAGATCGACTTTAACCTAGCAACAACTACAAGTTTCCTCATAGTCAATAGCTTGGGCCTGAAGCTCTTGACCTTTTCATCATCTCCTTTTTTCCTCGTGAAAACCTATTTAAAACCAATTGGTTTAAGATTTTAAAGAAGATCCACCAAAGTTCAAGCATCATTTTCATTCATGGAGGCAATCACAGAATCCATTGCCTGAAAAATCAAGCAAAAGACCTTACCACAGTAAACTTATCTATGAACTCTCTGACACCATAAGGAGTGTTTATAGGGATCAAACCCTGAGACTTTTCCCCCCATATTTTCCAAAACAGCCATTGCATTTGGTAAACTTAGCCATCATATCCTTGTTATTTATTTATTTATTTGGGGGGGGTGGTGTGACATTAATGAAAAAGTGATGCGGGAACTTACTAAATGCAATGCTAGGGCTGAGATTAGGATTAAAATTAATTTAATCAATTAAAATAACAATTTCTCATAACAAATTATCACGAAAATTCTAGAAATTCAATTAGGTGATTTAATTTCGGCCCAAAATAGTGTTAACTCTCCCCGGGTTAGACGGATTCATTCCGATGAATGCTGGTTGTGATAAAGGTCCAAAAGATTCGGATCAAGCTGCTGAAATTCCTATTGTGTAATCCAAGTATTCTCTGTGTCGGCCTTGTTCTTCCACTTGACCAAGTACTTCTGAAGTCCCCCATGGTTGGTGGATACAATCTGATCTTCCAACACATCTTCGATGATCTCACGGATTTGCCGAGTAGGTGGGGGTAACGGTGTGGGAAGGAGAATAATTGGATCATCGGATGTAGAAGGCTCAAAGGGGTTGGCAGGGATGGTTGAAGGGCCATGGAATGGAACAAGGTCCTCCACATTGAAAGTTGTGCTAATCCCCAATTCCGGTGGAAGATCTAAGATGTAAGCATTAGAACCCGCACGCTTCAAGATCTGATAGGGTCTAATACCACAAACTTGTAACTTCTTTGCAACTCCTTGTGGGAATCGCTCAGGTCTATTCCGAACCATTACAAAATCATCCTCTTGGAATTCTTTGAACCGTTTATGAGAATTTGCAGAGAACTTGTATTTTTCATTCTTTAAATTAATTCTTTTCTTAATCTCAGCATGCAACTCATGAATGCGATGCGCAAATGTCGACGCAGACTCTGATGACCGATGATGAATGGACATTGGAATGAGATCTACTGGTGTTCTAGGTTTATACCCATGCACAGTTTGGAACGGACTCATGCCTGTGGTTTTATTAACCGAATTGTTATATGCAAACTCAACGACAGGTAAGATGGAATCCCAACTCCTAATGTGCTCGCCCACTAGACACCTTAACAGATTTCCTATACTCCTATTGACAACCTCGGTTTGCCCGTCAGTTTGGGGATGATAAGCAGATGAAAATTGTAGTCGAGTCCCCATTTTGTGCGATAGTGTCTTCCAAAAATAACTGACAAATTTAACGTCACGGTTAGACACTATCGTCTTAGGCAAACCGTGTAGACAAACGACCTTATTAAAGAACAGGGTAGCAATGTGACTAGCATCGGAGGTCTTCGCACACGCAATGAAGTGGGCCATCTTAGAGAAACGGTCCACAACAACGAACACCGAGTCGTGCTTTCGGAGGGTTTTAGGGAGGCCTAACACGAAGTCCATTGATAGGTCTTGCCACGGGGTGTGTGGCAACGGTAAAGGTGTATACAATTTCGTGTTCTGCCTCTTTTGCTTTGCAACTGGCAAACACAACACCGGCTGATAATTTTGGCAACATCTCTGGTGAGATTGGGCCAATAAAATCGGTCTTCAACCAATGCGACAGTTTTATTATGACCAAAATGGCCAGCAACCCCTCCGGTGTGTAATTCTCAAACGAGAAAGTCTCGCAAAGAAGTGCGGGGAATAAACAATCGGTGTTTCAAGAACAAATACCCATCCTGTAGGGTATATTTACTCCCTCTGACAGGTTGTCCACTCACAAGTGAGACATACTCTTCGCCAAAATCCGGACATGTGGGGTAATCCTCCATGAGGCGTTCGAATCCGGTTACCTCAACACTTAATGAGTGCAACGTCGCCATTCTACGGCTAAGCGCGTCAGCCACTCGATTCTCCACACCGGCCCTATGTTTCAGCACGAAGGTAAACCCTTGAAGTTGTTCAACCCATTTCGCATGTCGTGGGTTTAACTTCTTTTGAGAATTCAAAAATCGCAGGGCTCCGTGGTCCGAGAACAAGACGAATTCATGTGGCAGTAGATAGTGTTTCCAATATTTAAGGGATTGGACTACCGCGTAGAATTCTTTGTCGTAGGTCGAGTACTTCTGCTTGGCCACATTTAGCTTTTCACTGAAATAAGCTATCGGATGACCCTCTTGGCTCAATACTCCTCCGATACCTACGCCTGACGCGTCACACGCAACTTCAAAGACCTTAGAGAAGTAAGTCAGGAAGGCGCGTGACAGGAGCTTCCGTCATTCGAGACTTAATTTCCTTGAAAGCCTTAGCCGCAGCAGGTGTCCATTTAAACTCCCCCTTTCTGATGCAATCGGTGATAGGGGAAGTTACCGTACTGAAGTTACGGATGAACCGCTTGTAAAATGTGGCTAACCCATGGAAGCTACGAACTTCATTAATGTTCCGAGGTTCGGGCCATTCAACGATAGCTGTGACCTTGTTAGGATCTGCAGTCATTCCATCAGAGGTCATGACAAACCCTAAGAAGACAATGCGATGCGACATGAATGTGCACTTCTTCAGGTTCGCGTACAACTTCTCTCCTCGGAGAGTCACACAAACTTGCCTTAAATGGTCCAAGTGCTGTTCCTCGTTGTGGCTGTAGATGAGGACGTCGTCAAAATAAACCACAAGGAACTTGCCGATGAAAGGCCGTAACACTTGCGTCATGATACACATAAATGTACTCGGGGCGTTCGAAAGCCCAAAAGACATGGCAAACCATTCGTACAAACCATCTTTGGTTTTAAAGGCAGTTTTCCATTCGTCCCCGGGACGAACTCGGATTTAATGGTACCCACTCTTCAAATCGATCTTCGAAAAAATTGTGGCACCTACCATCATGTCTAACATATCGTCCAATCTTGGTATCGGGAACCGATACTTGATTGTGATCTTGTTAATCGCACGACTATCCACACACATCCTCCAAGTTCCGTCTTTCTTGGGTGTGAGCAGCGCTGACACGGCACAGGGACTCAAGCTTTCCTTTATGAACCCTTTTTGGAGAAGCTCATCAACTTGCCTTTTTAACTCCGAGTGTTCGGATGGATTCATACGATAGTGGGGCAAGTTGGGTAAGGTAGCTCCAGGGACTAGATCGATGGCGGTTGGATGTCCCGTAGAGGTGGTAATTCATTTGGAAGGTCTTCAAGAAAGACATCTGCAAACTCACTCAAGATTGGTTTGACCTCTTTTGGAACCTCAACGCTTGATTATTTGGACTTTTCAACTGTGACAAGGACATAGACGATGTCCTCTGTCTTAGCGCCTCGTTCAAACTCAAGAGGGCTAACGATGTGAACGACATTAGATGTCTTCTCTCTCTCTAATAGGCCTTTATTACTTGACTTTGTCGACTTCACTGTGGGTGCCTTTAGAGGTAACAGATTAAGTTGTATTTTCTGACCTTTGTGAGTGAAGGAACACACGTTCGATCGACCGAATAGTGTAACATCCATGTCATACAACCAAGGCCTCCCGAGGATGATATGCCCCACATCCATGGGCACAATATCTCACCATAAGGTGTCCTTATACGATCCGAATTGTATAAAAACCTGACACCATTGTGAAACAGGGATGGATGATGAATTAACCCAAGTAATCTTATAGGGTCGTGGGTGAGCTACGGGGGTGAGCCCTAAACGAGAAACTGTACTTTCAGAAACCACATTGGTACAACTTCCACTGTCAACAAGGACTCGACAGGCTTTCATTCCACCGTGGCTATGGTATAAAAGATATTATCCCGTCGCCAATCATCACTCTCCTTTGATTGGGCTAGAGCACATCTAACTACAAGAACCCGCGAGGTATTATCCTCCCCAACGGGATTGGAGACATCCCTAAGACACACCATTGTTCGTTCCCCTACACAATCTTCTTCATCACTAGGGAACGACGCAGGCTCGTACACTTCAACAGTACCTACATCATGCTCATTTTCGGTGTCCTCAGCTATGAATAAATTTCGGGATGGGCATTGTGCTGTAAAATGCCCGATGCCGTGACACTTATAACATTTATTTTGACCACCACTCTTGGGGCCTTCGAGCATTGGACTCTTACCCTTATCGACTCGAGTTACCGGTGTAGTAACGGGGTTGGACCTAGCAGACGGGGCACTAATGTTGGGCTTTGACTCAGGCGTATTGGACCGATAACTAAACTTATAACTAGATGGAGTACTAGTTTTGAGGTATCGCTCTAGCTCTTCGACTCTTGAGAAACATTCGTCTAGATTATCAACAGGGTACGGAATGAGTTCCCTTTGCAATTCTGGGCGAAGGCCTATTCGAAATCGGGATAGGGTAACCTTTTCCGGTTCAGTCACATCGGCCTGGGTCTTTAGTTCTTCGAACTTATTGATGTATTCAGTGACTGATGAATTTCCTTGACGCAATGAATGCCACTGATCAAGAATGCGTTCCTCGTAGGATAAAGGAACATATTTATCGCTCAACTGGTCCTTCATCTCTTCCCAAGTGGAAATGGGAGTAAGACCGTTGGATTGTCTTCGGCGCTTTAGACCCACCAATAAAATCGAGCTTGGCCTGTAAGTTTAACCTTTGCAAAGCAGACCTTTCGCTCTTCGGACATGGCATACCACTTGAAGTAGTTTTCCATATCGGTGACCCACTCGAAAAAGACTTTAGGTTGTTTTTTCCCATCAAAATTAGGGGCGTCCATTTTTACTGATTTCATGATTTTATCGTCCTGTTCGGTGTGGATTTCGCGACGATGAGGAACTTCCCTCCTACGTTCATGGGTGTGAACTCTATTGGGGTTTTCGGCGATGAGCTCATTGATTTCTTCCATGTGGGTTTCTAAAGTTTCATGCCGGATTTGTAGGTCTTGCAACTGTTGTTGCACCTGATTGTGGTGTTCATCCATCCGGGTGGTCAGGTCTCTAATCAAGACTTCTAACTTATTGGGATCCATGATGATGCAAGGAAATTTAGACAAAGACTAGACTAAAAAAAATAAAAAAAATAAATTCAGACAAAGCTTTCCAAAAAAAAAAAAAATCAGACAAAAGGCAGATGAAAAATTTCAGGCAAAAGTCAGACAAAAATTACAGAAAAAAAGACAGACGAAAATTTTCAGACAAAAGTCAGACGAAAAATTTCAGGCAAAAGTCAGACGAAAATTATAGACAAAAAGACAGCCAGAAATTTTCAGAGAAACGCCAGACGGATCGGAAATATATATATATATATTAACCCAAAAAAAATATATATATATTAACTCAAAAAAAAATTAAAAAAAAATAAAAACCTAAAACCTATATGAGCACTAAAACCCTAAAACTAAATATGCTTTGATACCAATTTGATGCGGGAACTTACTAAATGCAATGTTAGGGCTGAGATTAGGATTAAAATTAATTTAATCAATTAAAATAACAATTTCTCATAACAAATTATCACGAAAATTCTAGAAATTCAATTAGGTGATTTAATTTCGGCCCAAAATAGTGTTACTTTCGTGTACATTCCCTATCGCGGATCTAGAAGACTAGGGTTCTTATGAATGACTAGATCTCCGATAGTCTTAGGACGTACACGAACTCGCAAACGAAAATATAAGGCTAATAAAATTAATGATGAACAAAATATTGATTTAGGGCTTTTATGAGATCAATAAAATAATTAGGATTATGCTACTTACGCAAACCGTAAATCTAAAGAAGATAGAGATGAAAGAAGAGTTGGCTTCGCACCAAACCGCAAGCGGGAATCGAAGAATCGCTCTTCGTTTTCAGAGAATCACACCCTCACGAAAGTTTAGAATTCTCAATTTGCATAAGCAATTTTCATTAACCAATAAGTAATAATAAAAGTGTTTACAAGCCTTTAAATAGGCTAACTAAGCATAAAATTAGAAATCCTAGTATAACTCTAATTCCTAATTCAAATAAAAGAAATATCCTAATTCTTCTAAAACAATAAAGTTCTAAACAATAAGGAAACTAATCCTATTTCTAATAAAAGAAACAACTCGTACTTTCTAAAATAAAATAATAAAAGAGACTAATCCTAATTCAATTAGGATTCTTGAAATTTGTCACTTTATGTGCAGCCTCTGAAAACCAATCATAACTTCTTCAATACTTATCGGAATTGCACGTTTTTTGGCTCGTTGGAAAGCTGCTTCGATAAGCTTTCAAATATGACCAATTTCGCATTAATCCGACTTTGTTTGACATTTCAAAATAGGCCAAACATAAAAGTGACGGGATTGAAAATTAAAGACCCTAATAAATATTGAATTTTTTTCTTTTTGATCAAACGGATCTTTTTTTTAAAAACCCATTCGTGCGTCCACTTTCTCTTTTGACGTTTCCTCTTTATCCGATCACGATTCAAACAGGCGGATCTAAAATACGCATAAAAAAGTACTCTCCTTTTAGCTATTTTTACATCCATGTCGCTCCCCATGCAGTGTTAAAGCTTAACACAATTGACCATGCTCATTGTTACACTACATGTAAAGGCTTTTGTAAAATTAACTCTTGAATCAAGATCGAACAAATGGAAAAACGTCTTTTTACTCAAATGCTTTTCAAAATACAACATATAGTATGCATTTAGCGTTAATACCATTTAATGCAACATATCCAATATGTTTTGAATCCAATGTTCTCATTGTCAAGCCTCTTAAGAATAAAGAACGGATAAAAAAAACCAGGTATTAACCTCAAGTGTCGGCCTCAACAATTGATGAATCAAAGTACTCTATTGAATTGCTAAATTTTTTATAGAACCTCAGGTTTAGGGACAGATGCAATAATGACACCATATTCTATGCACCAAAAATTATTTTTTGAGCACTCCTAGGTGCAAAATGCTGGGATCTTATCCATTGTGTGCGTAACAATAATTTGTATGCATCTCTATGGATGTACCCTTCCATGGCAGAGAAAATTCCATGTTTCATTAATATATAAAACAACGAACCCAATGACTTTCCTAAATTCACATTCTCTTCCCATGGTGGAGAGAGCGGCATGTTACGCTAGAAGATGGAATCAATGTTTTTAATAGCATCCGTAGCGCACATTACGATCTACCTTTAGCGTACCGCTACGGAACTCCACGGGATGACATACACTAATTACATGTAACATACGCTGTAGGTAGTAGCGTATGTTACATGTAAGACTAAATGTGGCATACTCCACGGGATGTGCCTTTAGTCTTACATGTAAGCCTAAATGTGGCATATGCTACATATGGTATGACATACACTAATTACATGTAACATACGCTGTAGGTTGTAGCGTACACTACATGAGTAACTTATGAATTTGAAAAAAAACCCGAAAGTTTTATAATTTTTTTTTTGTTTATGATAGATAATGGCCTTGGGTTTTATAATCCAAGGCTTTCGAGTTTAGGATTTTTCAACCCCTTTCCTTGCCTCTACCCCTTGTATCGATACAGCCAACCATCTGGGTCAGAAAAAAAAAGAAGAAGAAGAAAAAAACGATCTTAAAGAATAGGTTAGAGGTACGTTGACCCATAAAAGGAGAAGAGCTTTAGTTACTTTGATTAGTTTTGAATGTTTGATTGTTTGATTGTTTGATTACGGAATTATGATCACAATAGTACATAATTAGCCCATAATTTTTTTCTAATTATTACATTTTTCTCATTTATTTTATGTTCCTTTTTCTGTTCATTTTTTTTCCTAATTTATTATAGTTAAAAAAAAATAAAAAAATCCAAAAAACAACATGAGGGTTATGCCTCGCCGTGGTTGATTGGTTTCGAACAGTACGTCTCCGCTTGTCGCTATTTTAAACACTGGATATAATATTTAGAACAACAAACTCAATAAGTTGCGCTCAACTCACCTGGTATTCATTAACAATGTTAAAACAGGATTGCAGGAAAAGGTTGATCAATTCTCCCTGAGATTATGATTTTTAATCATAGCTGTTGATCATTCCTACAAGTTCCTGAGGACACATTTCACCCATGTCTAATAAAAGATACCATAAAGATTTTCATGGAATGATAGTGATATCAAAAGTATTGTATAATCAATTGGAATAAAACTAATTGTCTAACATGAAATAAAAGAATCGAAATTGGCTTAGCAGGGCATAAATTCTAGCAATTAGATTATGCATAAGTGATAAACAAGATTTACAACATGATGTAAAACCTGGTCATGAGAGGCAAGGGTTAAATTTGGTATTACACAGTGTTGTCAAAGGCACGCAACGCCTAGGCCCTTGGCTCACCCTCTGCGCCTTTTGCGCAAAGGAGCAAAAATGCGCCCAGTCGCGCCTCAGAATATATATATATATATATATATATATATATATGTATGTATGTATGTATATATATATGTATTTCTTTTTTCTTTAAAAGAGACGTAAAATTTTATAGTTATAAATTTAGGATTTAGAATTTATATACTCATAAGTTATATATGAGCAATAAGTTACTTAATTGTTAGTTCATTAACCTCAGGTTATCTCAAGTTGCACCTTCCATTGAGCTATAGCTCCAATCCCTACTTGTTAGTTCAACTAGTTCGGCCTTAGTTATATTGCTACTTGCCTACTTGCTAGTTTGTTAAATTGTATTTTTTTAGTGCACATAATGTTCAATTGTTTATGATATTTATTTGTGTCTTGTTCTTTATATAATGTTCATGTTTAAAAATTAAAACATATAATTTGTAAATATATTTGTTATTTTAAATATCACGAATTATTAATAGAAATATAAACTATAATGATATATCTGATTTTATATCAATATATGATATTTAAATATATAATGTATAATAAGAATATATATAAAAAATGAAAATAAAATCACGCCTTGAGAAAAGAGCACTGTGCTTTAACGCCTAGGCCATAGGGACTCTTGCCGCCTCGGGTGTGCCTAGCGCATTTGACAACACTGGTTTCACGTGTTGACTTGCCAAATTGAAAAACCAAAATGTATCGTCGAATACAGTATCGTTTCTCATTAGATGGTACCGTGTGACAATGTTTCTTAAACTAATTTGTATCAGGTGATACAAACTAATATATGTATAGTATCACAATATTGGAAACTCTGCACATTAACTGATATGGTATCGGATAAGATGATATTTTAATGTTTTAGAGAGTCAGTTATTGTTGGTAGCAACAACACTCTGATACGAGGAAGGATTTTCCAAGGGCACTTCCCCAGAAGCATGAAGTTTGGTTCCAAGTGCAACAAGAGTTGCTACAGCCTTAGCATCAATTGTCTTACGTTTGAGAACAGTGTCTATCTAGTGCACATTTTTAAAAAAAATATAGAACACCATCACTATGTATAGCTTCAATTTAAAAAGTAATGTTTCTTAGGCTGTTCATGTCATACTACTAACTATGATCAGGGATAAAACACCTATGAAAGATGTGCTTTAACCAGTTAAGATGATGCCTACAACATTTGAACTTATCATGAAGAAGCTTGTATACGAAACTGAATTGTCAAAGCTGGATGAACAACCTACTTCAGAAGAAACCAGATTTAGCAAGAAAGGAATCGATTCTATAAAATCACGCTAAACGCACTTGTTTGAACCCATGAATAGCCTTGCGATTTCATGCACATGTTTCAGTCACTGAGGTCTTCAGATTCTTAGGACTTGCTACATAATTTATTCATCAAATTTTCGTTAAGAGTGGCATTTTTAACATCTACTTGCCATATCGGCTAGGAGTGAAGCACAACAACGGAGGGGATAATGCAAATAATTGCTGACTTGGCAACCAAGCTAGGAGTCTCGTCAAAGTTCTTACCATGTTGTTGAGCAATCTTTTTGTCGTCAAGCAATGTTATATCTCTTTTGACAAGCAAGCTAACTATCACATAGCTTGGCCGCAATCAAAGTGTCAGCAAGCAATCAGTTTGGTAGGTTCATTTGGTCTGGATAACCATAATAGCAGGAGTGGAAGGGGCCAACTCCAAGATATCATTCTTCATGATGAATTAGCGCAACCTTCAATATTATGAGGTCAGGTTGAGGATGATAACCCACAGAGGGATCCGAATTTGTGTGTTAAAAAACGACCAAAATTTCCCTGATTTTGTAATATATATATATATATATATATATATATATATATATATATATATATATATATATATATATATATATATATTTAAAGGGATTTTGTAATATTAATAGTGCAGGTTTCTGTGCATAAACACTGTTGCACGCATGATATTTTCACTGGATATTTGCTGTCAAAATTTATTGTAACAAATAGTCCCAATCTGTATTCTATCTAGTAAATATTAATGATAAAAGAAATAAGTTTTCCAATGTCAAATTAATAAAACAATGATTAGCCACACCCTTTACCAGACGATGAATCACCAACCTCAAGCACAATAGTATAGATGAAGATATGCATTTAGATCTCAACCCAGGTCCCAAATTTCAGCAGCAGTAACGCAACAGACAATTTAGAACAAAGATAATAAGATTCATCGCAAATAAATGTTCAGAAAAAACTAGTAAATATACCACACCATCCACAGCAGAAACAGTGACTCAAAAGACCACAAGATTAACAATCATAACTAGTCTTAAGAGACTGAATTATAGCAGTGTGGGAGGCTCACAACCCTTTATAACCTACTGATATGTGGACTTAAAAGTCTCACAGCAAGAGGAGTAACAATCCACACAATTTCTAAATAGACAACTCAATAAAATCTTGTCAATAATAAATTATTGATGATAGTCCAAAAGATAAACAGAAAAGGGATAGAAGATCCAAGGCTTCACACCAAAGAGATAATTGGCCTCTCACTAAACCGCACGCGGGATCGAAGATTCGCTCTTCGAGTTTGCAAGATTCTCTCTTTCGGGTGAAAACTTTTTACAAGCTGGTGGGGACACCGACATCATAGGGCATTGAATTTGGGCAGCATCAAGTCTACCGGTATAAGAAGAAACGATGGAAGAAGCAGAAGATCCAACGAGCGCGAGAGCAATCACCGGAGAATACCAAGGGACAAAAAGCCAGAGTTAAAAGAGTTAAAAGGGAAGGCCAGGTGATGCGGGAACTTACTAAATGCAATGCTAGGGCTGAGATTAGGATTAAAATTAATTTAATCAATTAAAAATTATAATTTCTCAAAACAAATTACCACAGAAAATTCTAGAAATTCAATTAGGTGATTTAATTTCAGCCCAAAATAGCGTTACTTTTGTGTACGTTTCTGATCGTAGATCTAGAAGACTAGGGTTCTTATGAACAGTTAGATCTCCGATAGTTTTAGGGCGTCGAACGAACTCGCAAGCGGGTTCTCTCGATACCAAACAAAAATAAAAGGCTAATAAAATTAATGATGAACAAAATATTGATTTAGAGCTTTTATGAGATCAATAAAATAATTAGGATTACGCTACTTACGCAAACCGTAGATCTAAAGAAGATAGAGATAGAAGAAGAGTTGGCCTCGCACCAAACCACAAGCGGAAATCGAAGAATCGCTCTCCGTTTTGAGAGAGTCACACCCTCACGAAAGTTTAAAACTCTCAATTTTGCATAAGCAATTTTTATTAACCAAAAACTAATAGTAAAAGTGTTTACAAGCCTTTAAAAGGCTAACCAATGCATAAAATTAGAAATCCTAGAATAACTCTAATTCCTAATTCAAATGAAAGAAATATCCTAATTCTTTTAAAACAATAAAGTCCTAAACAATAAGGAAACTAATCATATTTCTAATAAAAGAAACAACTCTTACTTTCTAAAATAAAATAATAAAAGAGACTAATCCTAATTCAATTAGGATTCTTGAAATTCGTCACTTTATGTGCAGCATCCGAAAACTGACCATAACTTCTTCAATACTTGTCGGAATTGCTCAAATTTTGGCTCGTTGGAAAGCTACTTCGATAAACTTTCAAATATGACTAATTTTGTATCAATCTGACTTCATTTGACACTTCACAATAGGTCAAACATAAAAGTGACGGGATTAAAAGTTACTCTTCTTTCGATAAGTTACGTTTCTTCTTTCGCCTTCGATATGTTATGGGCGGTTGCTTGAATCGGATCTCCCCATCACCAAGGGATCAGATTGGGGCCCCGGGTCGCCCAGGCAAGAGTAGATTCGCAAAGCCATTGGGAGAAGAGCTGATCACCCGGGCTACTAGAGAAAGGTCAAAATCCATTTTGAAGGGGTTGCCCAGGCGACATTGCATTTCTAGCTCGAGTGAGAATGGTTCTCGCCTGAGTGAGAACCACTTAAGTTCTTGCCCATGCGAGTTTCGTGAGAGCTTGGATGTCGCATTTGTTTTGTTTTTCATCCTTTTTCTTTTGTTTCACAAGCATTTAGGTTTCTATTTTAGGGTATTCTTGTACTTTGCTATTTTAGGGTTTTCTCTTTTTGATACCAACTATAAAAGGTCCTTATATAAGCCATTTGGGGATAATTGGTTGATTTTAATGAAAAGTGCATTGCATTTTGAGCTTGAGATGAGCTTTAATGGAGAGTGAGTCTTCTTCCCTATGTGGGTTTGGTGGGAGGCCAACGGTGTGATGCCCCTATATTGTTCTTGATCTTCTCTTTTACCCCTTTTCTAATTACCTGCTAATTTCTCTCATCTATTCCTTATAATTTTATTGCTTGAATCCCTAAAACTCTACCTCTTGAGCTAATTTTGTTGCCCATCATTGTGGGTTGATTCCAATCTTAACCCATCGACCAATGACCGTTGTTGGGCTCGAAATTGCTCGATTTGCGACCAATTGAGTGTTTTATATAAAGCCCTAGCGAGGAACCACACGACTCCCCATTGACTCCTCATATAAAGCCCTAGCGAGGAACCACACGACTCATCATATAAAGCCCTAGCCGAGCGAATGCCCGACCTAAAGGATGCTAGAGTTCTATTTCTAGGATTGCACCTTCCGCAAATTTAATAGATCCCACACTCCGGATTGGGCCCAAATTGGATCTAACATGGATATCTAAGCAGAAATCCACGGAACCCTAAGGTATCGCTTTAATTTGGGTTTATTGTTCAATTTATTAGCTTAATTTCAGCAAATTAGCATCTCATAAGCATTTTGGGGTCGTCCCACGTCACAAACTCTCTAGGGTTTTGCACAAAGCAATGCTTGCAATTCTATTATCAATCATTCATTAATGAATAATAAGTTTATACATGCCTTTATATAGGCCAATAAAACCCTAAAGACAAAAATAGAAAGTCCTAGAAACTAAATAAAGCAACAAAGGTCAAAACATGTCCATAAGTTGGGCTTTAACAAAACACTCGCGCACGATCTCAATCAACCTATTTTAAGCTTCGATCGATTGAAGACGGGTCGATGATGGTTTTATTTTAGAATGGCTGTTGGGTAGAATTCGATCAATCGAGAATCGCATTCGATCGATTGAGTTTGGCAGAAACTCTACTTTAACGCTCTTTTCTTTGTATTCTTTGTCTTTTTGGCTTTCCGTGCATGTCTTCCCAAATTGGGGTCTTCTTACGTGACTCATGCGTGGATGATTGGTTGATGTTGCCATCAATTCTCCTTTGGTGGGGAAAACTAATCTCTGATGAGTTGTGAAATCTACTCATCGCAAATATGGACTGCTTGATCTTCGACTTCCCTGTCCACCTTATAAGATATTCTTGATGTTCGATCCTCGGTTTACCTTTCCACCACACAAGATACTCATGGTTCTTTTGGTGTACCTTTACCTTTATAACAAAATCCAGATCTTCCAACACTCTTCCATCTAATCTTTTCTGATATTGGTCAGGAAGTAACCGATACCAAATTTGAGGGTATCAACCGATCATACACGCATGAATCACGCGAGAAGACCCCAATTTGGGAAGACATGCACGGAAAGCCAAAGAAAATGAAGATAATCTCAATGAAATAATTTTGATTTAGCCAAACATAGTGTCACTTATGCAGTACGTTCCTTATAAGATCTAGAAGATTAGGGTTCTTGCAAACAACTGGATCTTCAATAGTTTAGGGTATTGAGCGAACTAACAAGTGGGTTCTTCTGATTCTGCGGGAGAATAAAATAGGGATTCTAGGTATACGAAAATTTTAGGGCTCAAATAGAAGATTTTTTGTGTTAGGATGGTTAATCGTTCTTAGGTTTAGGTTACGAAGAGAACGAACAAGCAGAACACGAAATTAATTCCGGCTTTTAGGAATTCAAATTAATTACTTACGGACTTACATGCCAATGGAGATAAGAAGGATAGAAGAATCGCTCCTCTAGTTTGAGAGAATCTCACCCTCCAAGAAAACTTTTAAGAACTCTCAAACTTGCAATAGCAATTTTCATTAACCAATAATTAAGTATAATGTTGTTTACAAGCCTCTTTATATAGGCTAAAACCCTAAAGACAAAAATAAAAAGGCGCATAGCATCTTAGATTTCTTCTTGCACCTTTGGTACACAATAGGCGGAGCTTTGAATTTGATGTCCCAATCAATTCCCCCCTGGTTGGAAGAATTCATCCCCGATGAATGATGCTCAAGGAGATTCAGATCAATCTATTGAAACTCATCTTTCTTGATCCAAGTGTTCTCTGACTCCGACTTGTTTCTCCACTTGACTAGATACTTTTGGTATCCGCCTTGGTTTGTAGACCCACTCTGATCTTCCACAATATCCTCAATTATCTCCCGAGAAGGACGTGACAGTGGTGGCAATAGTGTGCGGAGAGGAATGGGGATAGGGTCAGATGTAGATGGTTCAAAATGACTAGGTGGAATGATTGTTGGGCCATAGGACGGAATGAGATCCTCGACATTGAAAGTTGTACTAATACCGAAATCAGTTGGTAAATCTAGTACAAAAGCATTATGTCCTGCACGTCTCAAAATCTGATCCAAATTTGATGCAGGACAAACCCTAATGATGCAATTTTGAGATCAATTTGAGATCTAATTGAGCAACGGAGATATAAAATTAATTTCAAAACACATAAAATATTTAATAACTTTATTACGACAATTTAATTGATTTGATTTAGTGTCTGTTAGCATATGATTTTCCCGATCTAGAAAATAAGGTCCTTTGAATAGAACTCAGATTTTCGTCTAGTCTAGGGCACCAAGTGACTATCAAGATGATGTCTCTTGATTCCTTGCTAGGGTTTGAATAATTTGAGGCCTGAAGGGCTTAAATCATTCAAAGGAAAATAACGGACTAGGATATGAAATTAGAGATCAAATCCTAGCAACCATAACTAGGAGGAAAAGATATTTAGGCTCGATTTTTGGTAAAAGAACCAATTAAATAAATTACCTGACAATAATCCAAAAGATAAATAAAAAAGGGATAGAAGGTCCAAGGCTTCGCACCAAGGAGATAATAGGCCTCTCACCAAACCGCACGCGGGATCGAAGATTCGCTCTCCGAGTTTGAAAGATTCGCTCTTTCGGGAGAAAACTTTTTACAAGCTCTCTAGGGTTTTGCACAAAGCAAAGCTTTCAATTCTATTATCAACCATTCATTAATTAAAATTAAATTCTTTACATGCCTTTTATATAGGCCTCTAAAACACTGAAGACAAAAATAGAAAGTCGTAGAAACTAAATAAAGCAAAAAAGGTCAAAACCCGTCCATAAGTTGGACTTTAACAAAACATTCATGCGCGATCTCGATCGACCAATCGAAGACGAATCGATGACAGTGTTATTTTAGAATGGTTGCCGGGTTGAATTCGATCGATTGAGAATTGCATTCGATTGATCGAGTTTGGGCAAAAACTCTACTTTAATGACTTTTGTTTGCACTCTTTTGTCTTCTTTGGCGTTCCGTGCATGTCTTCCCAAATTGGGGTCTTCTCACATGATTCATGCGTGGATGATCAATTGATGTCCCCATCAATTCTCCTCGAGTGGGAAAAACTCATCTCCGATGTATTGTGAAATCTACTCATCCCAAATATTGACTACTTGATCTTCGGCTTCCCTGACCACCTTATAAGATGTTCTTGATGTTCCATCCTCGGTTTTCCCTTCCACCGCACAAGATACTCATGGTTCTTTTGGTGTACCTTTACCTTGGTAACAAAATCCTGATCTTCCAACAATTTTCCATCTAATCCTTTCTGATATTGGTTAGGAATTATTCGGGGAATAAATTGGGAGATAGGATTTGGCTCAGATGAGGCAATAAGGAATGGGTCGTAGGATTTTGTTGTTGGACCTAGAGAAGGCGTAAGATCCTCCAACTTAATCATTGCAGTAGTACCCATGTCTAGAGGAAAATCTAGACTATCATAGTGACCCACTTTGAAGATCGAAAGAAATTCAATATTGCAAGTTTGCAAACTTTTCACCATTTCTTGCGGGATTTGCTCAGATCTTAAAATGAATCGTCATTAATTCACCTGTTACAAATTCCTTAAATAAATTATGTGCATTAGAAAAAATTTCCATGCCTCGGTTGCTCAATATAACCTTCTCATTTATTTCATTCAACTCATGATATGATTCTGAATGCAACTTGAGACTATGATTTGTACATGCATCTACGGATTCCATGTCCTCATGTGTAAGTGACTCGATTGATTCAGATGTAACCAACATGAAATTATCATTCACAATGGAAATAGAGGTTTCTTCAATACAAATTAAACTTCTTTCCACCTCTTCCATCTCCTCTTCACTCATCACGGGATTGGATTCATACACTTCCTTTTCTATTTTCCATTTTCCTTGCTCCTTGTTGTCGCCATCTTTAATGAATAAATTTGAACGGGATTTTTTGTGGGACATTGATTAGCAAAGTCCAAATCCTTGACACTTATAACACTTTATCTGGGCCTGGAGTTCGGTCTGAACTGTGGTCAACTTGGTTGCAAGTTCCTTACAAAGAGTTTATATTCTAGCGGGATCCATGGTAACATAGGACTCCAATAAAATTTGAGCGTGATCTCGATCGATGACGGGTCGACAACACAGACCAATATGCGACCGATGAATATGAAACCTAAAACCTAATATCGAAACTGACAACCCTAAATTGACTGCTCTCTGATACCAAATTTGATACAAGACAAACGCTAAAATCCTAATGTTGTAATTTTAAAATCAATTTGAGATTTAATTGAGCAGCGGAGCTATAGAAATTAAACCCAAAACACAAAATATTTAATAACGTTAGTACGGCAATTTAATTGATCCGATTTAGCGTTTGTTAGCATATGATTTTCCCGATCTAGAAAATAAGGTCCTATGAATAGAACTCAGATTTTCGTCTAGTCTAGAGTACCAAGCGACTATTTAGATGATGTCTCTTGACTCCTTGCTAGGGTTTGAATAATTTAAGGCCCGAAGGGTTTAAATCATGGAATTAAAACTCGACGAGTCGACTTGATTCGACCCAGTTTCGGGTCGACTCGTATATACACTCGATATGGACTTCGGATCGGTTGACTCGCCGAGTCGACTCGAAAACTCGGGCGAGTTTGTCGACTCGGCGAGTCAGTTAAGTGTTTAACTTTTAAGTGGCTGGTGGGGGTTTTTCAATTTATTTAGGGGCATACTTGTCATTTAAACCATTTTTACCCTTTTATATATCAAGTGGTTGGCAGTCCCTTTATTTGTTTAGGGCTTACACAAATTTGACGAGAGACACTGGAAGAATAGAGAAGAAAGAAGAAGAAGAAGAAGAAGAAGAAGAAGAAGAAGAAGAAGAAGAAGAAGAAAAAATATATTGCAGCCTCAGCTGGTCCATCCATCACAGCCTCAGTCGCCTCTCTCGTCGGTGTTCTATGTGAGTTATTATTATTATTTTTTTTCATTTATAAGCCCTAAACTGAAAAATCTGTTTTTTATTTTGTTTTCCACGCGCCACAGATTTGTAACGGGCCAGATATTTTTTTTAATAATCCATCGCAGATTTTTAACGGGCGACAAATTTGTAACGCGCCACAGATTTGTAACGGGCCACAGATTTTTTTTTCATTTTATAATCCATTGCAGCCACAACCGGTCCATCCACTGCAGCCTCAATCGCCTCTCTCGTCAGTGCTCTATGTGAGTTTTTTTTTTTTTTTTTTTTTTTTTCATTTTATAAGCCCTAAAATGAAATTTTTGTTTTTTTTTTTTCACGCGCCACAGATTTGTAACAGGCCACAAATTTTTTTTCACGCGCCACAGATTTTTTTTAATAAGCCATAAAATCTGTTTTGCTTTTTTCCCCATTTTGGAACCTTCTAGCCCACTAAAATGGCATAAACCTTCTCGTCTCATCATGCATCCACATCTATTTCCACAATTAATTAAGAACGATTTTATTTTCTTTTTTCACAATTGCACCACAAATTTGTAATGAATCTGTTCTGTTGAGTTGAGAAGACTGAGCTAAGTGGGTCCTTCCTTTTTCTATTTTTTATTAATCGAATTTTGACGGCAATCAGCCCATGAGCTCATTCTTCTCAGAAGTGCATTCATTTGGGCTCTCGGCCGAGAAGACTGAGCTCAATGGCTCAGTCTTCTTTCTATTTATTTTTTATTGCATTTATGAGCCACATGTGCCTTAAAATTGGCCGAATACAAACTGTTATAATTTATTGCATTTATGATTTTTTATCTGATATGATTTTTTATTTTTTATTGCATCTTCTTCAGGGCAGCCCATGACCTCATATCTGATATGATTTTTTATGGCATTTATAAGCCATTGTCAATTAATTAATTTATTATTATTTTTTTTTAATCATGTAGTATATTAATATTCAATCATAGAGATGGATCAAAATTCTGGTACTGCTAGTGAAGCATCTAATCCTTCTCTATCATTAGAGATCGACACCTCTCATTTATCCGACCCGGGATGGTTGCATGGTACCGCGGTTACTGCGGATAAAAAAAAAGTGAGGTGTAATTATTGTTCGACTGAAATGTGGGGGGGGATTAATAGACTTAAGCATCATTTGCCCAAAATCAAGGGAGATGCCAAGACATGTTGGAAAGTTTCAGATCATGTATCTGCTTCAATGAAAGAACTTTTGATGAAAAACAAGGATGAAAGTAGGAAGAGAAAAGAGTATATCAGTAACTTGGAGAGTTTTGAAAGTAGAACTGACACTGAAGTCGAGGAAGGAGAAAACATTTCAACTAGATCAAAGAAGGGTAAAGATGTTGCCAACATGTCACAAAAGAAGGTGATGACATGTATAGATAAGGCATCGAGAAAGCGTGTATGTGAGACGATAGCTCGTTGGTCTTATCATGCTGCTATTCCATTCCATGTAGCTGACTCCATTTATTTCCTGAAGGTGTGCGAGGCAATAGCCTTGTATGGTCAAGGTTTCAAGGCTCCAACATCGTATGAGTTATCTGGGCCTCTTTTACAGTCGGAAGTTGATGTGGTCAAACTTTACCTAAATGAGTTCAAAACATCATGGAGTGAGAGTGGTTGTTCGATTATGCAGATGGGTGGAAAGATCAGAAGGGACGAAAATTAATTAACTTTTTAGTGTCTTGTCCGTGTGGTACAATGTTTATTAGATCGATTGATGCATCCGAAATTGAACAAAATGCAATGAATTTGTTTAATTTACTGGATAATATTGTAGAAGAAGTTGGGGAAGAAAACATTATTCAAGTTATAACAGATAATGCGGTGAACTATGTTGCTGTTGGGAAGTTACTAATGGCGAAAAGAAAACATTTGTATTGGAGTTCGTGTGCAGCTCATTGCCTTGATCTCATCCTTGAGGCAATTGGAAAAATGGATTGCATATCAGAAATTATAGAAAAGTGTAAGCGGGCAACAAAATTTATTTACAACAAGGGAAGAGTGTTGGCTATGATGAGGAGATATACAGGTGAAAGAGAGCTCCTTAGGCCAGGGGTCACTCGTTTTGGTACAAACTTCATCCTTCTTGATAGTCTTATCGAGCAGGTAATAAAAGTTAGCATTTTTATTTTTTATTATTAAAATTTAAATTTAAATAAAGCTCATATAATATTGCAATGCCAAAAAGTATTTTATTGTTTTTTGTATTTACAGAGGGCTGCCCTGAAGAAGATGTTTCTTTCTGAAGAATGGGCCACCTCTAAATTTGCAAAGTTGAACGAGGGGAAGGAGGTCGAGAGTATAATAACTAATGTGAGCATATGGAGAAAGTTGGATGAGATCCATAAGACGATTTCTCCTCTTATTGGTGTCTTAAAGTATGTGGATGGTGAAGAACCGGCAATGGGTGAGATATATGATCGAATGGACAAGGCCAAAATGCAAATTGCTGAAGCCCACAACCACAATGAGACACAATATGAGAAATATTGGAAGGCTATTAATGACAGATGGGATTCAACTCTCCACTCTCCTTTACATGCTGCTGGTTATTTTCTCAATCCACGAATTCATTTCTGGCCTGATGTTTCAAAGCATCCCGAGTTCCGGCTTGGCTTGCAGGAAGCAATTGATTTACTTGAACGAGATCTTGATACTGGATTCTCTGCAACATAGCAGGTATATTAGATTAATATATTACATAAGTAAACGTCATATTTTACATCATTGACCATGTGATGTGTGATATTAAAGTTTACATTTGTTTTAGATAACCTATTACAATGACGTGATGCATACATTTGGAACGGAAAAAGTCATTATCGGTAGGACTAGATTATCTCCTGGTAAGTATTATTTGTGATTTAAATTTGGTTAGTTATATTATTTTTTAAGTCGAGTTTTACATATATATATATATATATATAAATAATTATATAACAATTCTTTAAATATAATTGCAGTTGCTTGGTGGCAATCTTATGGTGGTTGTGCTCCAGACCTCCAACGTATTGTGGTTCGCATCTTGAGCCAAGGGTGTTAATCATTTGGTTGTGAAAGAAATTGGAGTACTTTCGACTAGATTTATACGAAAAAAAGGAACCGCCTAAAGCAACGAAAGTTGAATGATTTAGTCTACATTCATTATAATTTGAGGCTTCGAGAAAAAAACATTGAAGAGATATGACTCAAATTATGATCCCGTCAATCTTGACAATATCTTTGTTGACAATGAGATTGATGAGTGGATCCATGAAAATGAGCACTTGGAAGATACTGATGCATGGTTGGACGACATGTCTGCAAGTGAGGAGGAAAGTTAGGAAATGGGAGATGGAGAGTTAACATTTTGTTTGAATGTAATAAATATTTAGAATGGATGGGATATGGATGGTGTTTTATTTATGAATTTAGATGGATGGTGTTTTATTTATGAATTTCTAATTATTAAATGGATGGGATATGGAAAATAATAAATTTTTATCTATTAAATATTTAAATATTATATATATATATATATATATATATATATATATATATATATATATATATATATATATTTAAATAACTTTGAGTGAGCGAGCCTAGTGACCGATTTTCTCGAGTTGACTCTACTCAAATTGATTTTTAAAACCATGGTTTAAATTGTTCAAAGGAAAATAACGGACTAGAATATGAAATTAGAGATCAAATCCCAGTAACAACAACTAGGAGGAAAAGATATTTAGGCTTGATTTTCGATGAAAGAAACAACCAAATAAATTACCTGACAATAATCCAAAAGATAAATAAAAAAGGGATAGAAGATCCAAGGCTTCGCACCAAGGAGGTAATTGGCCTCTCACCAAACCGCATGCGGGATCGAAGATTCGTTCTCCGAGGTTGAAAGATTCTCTCTTTCGAGTGTAAACTTTTCACAAGCTCTCTAGGGTTTTACATTTTCAATTCTATTATAAATCATTCATTAACTAAAATTAAAGTCTACACATGCCTTTATATAGGCCAATAAAACCCTAAAGACAAAAATAGAAAGTCCTAGAAACTAAATAAAACAAAGAAGGTCAAAACCCGTCCATAAGTTGGACTTTAGCAAAACATTTGTGCGTGATCTCGATAGATCAATTTAAGCCTCGATCGATCGAAAGCGGATCGATGACGGTGTTATTTTAGAATGGCTGTCGGGTCGAATTCAATCGATCAAAAATTGTATTTGATTGTTTGAGTATGGGTATAAACTCGACTTTAACGCTCTTTTCTTCACGTTCTTTGTCTTCTTTAGCTTTCCGTGCATGTCTTCCCAAATTGGGGTCTTCTCACGTGACTCATGCATGGAATGATTGATTGATGTCCCCATCACTCGCATTTAAACTTTCATGGGAGGGAGAGCATAACAAACACACACCTACATCATTGTTGCCAAAAGCAGAACAAAAGCAAGCGAGAGCTGAAAACAGATAGGCTTGGCTGAACCAACCCTGCATTAAGCGAGAGCTGAAAACAGATAGGCTTGGCTGAACCAACCCTGCATTAAGGTGTTTGTCCGTCTGTCTCCCTAACAAGGGAAGAGGTCACTACTAGCAAGTTGTCAAAAAACCGGGAAGGCCTTGAGTGACTGTACTAGCATACAGATAACAAACAACCATTATTGATGCATTCTTCCAAGAGAGCAAGAGCGCCCTTTTGGGGTGGGGGCCTTTCCTTTCAAATGACAGCCACTTCTTCCTATTGCAGGGGGCGTTGCACGAAACCACTCTCCAAACTGCCGATCAAGTATCAGTTGCTTCGCTGGTAGGCTCACTTAGGTTTGGGTGGGGGGGATTGTCCTTCAGTTCTTACCAACCTTTGGTGTGTAATTGACATGTTGCTAGCTTATTATTGGTTGACTAAGAATGTTGGATTCCCTCTGCTGTCCACTTCTTATTCCGCACGCCAAACGTAAGTAGTAAATGCTCATGTCTATCACGTTTTTCAGCTCCACTAGTTGTAGTTGTGGGTAGTCTTTTCGTTCTTATCGTGCCGATCAATCTAAACGACCTCTGGGCAATACAAAGTACACCTCTTCTGGAGAGGCAAGTAGTAAAGTAACTAAACCTTCAAGAGCTTGTTCAAGAGGGATCCCTCTTATCTATCAATGGAAAGAACTCAATGCGTGATATGGTGGGTGGCCGAAGGGTAGCGACTGCTATTCCAGGTGCCGTCGCTAGATTTGAGATCTGCATGGTGGCGGGTACTTTGATTGTACTGTACATGTGATAGGCTTAGTGTAGGGGCTTGAACGTACAGTATCACCATTAGGAGTGATGTTTCAACCAATTAAACTATAAGCCCCTTGCTTTCTCTACATGCAATTCGCTCACTATGGGAAGAGCATACTCAAAGAGGAGGCCTTCGCTCTTTCTGCCTTTTCCTCTTCCCAGGAATGAACGATTGGATCAAAGAGTTCAAGTTGTCTTCTCAGAAGAAAAACTAAAAGAAAAATAGTTTCTTATTCCAATATCAAAATCTATATCGATAATGCACATTATGTGTATAGAGAAAGAAAACTTCCCTATATTAAATTTAAGTAGACTCCTAAATACACAAGAACTCCTAGTAAGCAATTAAAGAAACCTACTTATCAATTACCCCACAATTTTTAGGACCCAAAAATGTCTAAAAAAATAAAAATAAATCAGATTTCTAGAAATTCCCGAGAATGATCTAAAGTGATCCCTTTGAGTGAACTAAACCATAATGCAGGAGATTTTAATCTCGTTTTATGGGTCACATGGCCACTTAAAGTGCTCATATGGGGCCTCATTCTAGGCAAACCTTAAGGCCCATTTGGCCTTTCTTATTATGATCCATTGGGTCTTTTATTTTAATCCCATATTTTCCTCTTTACATCCCTATTATTCTGAAATTTCTCAACCTATTCCAACCCTTCGAGGTCTCCCTTTTGCTGCTGATAACTATCTAGAACCTACCCCCACTTATGCTTTGCATCTTGGCATTATCCACTGATGAGTGTATTTTTGGCTAACTCATCAAGGGTTCATATGGCATACCCAAGGTTCATCTAACTCATCAAGGGTTCATATTACCCATCCAAGGTTCATATAAGCACTGATATGGACTCTTGTGCTCAGGTCAGATCTCAGATCTTCACAAGATTCAAGGTAGGTGCCATTAAGACTACTAAAAGCACACTATGTACCATTCTAATCCATGTCAAGCCATGTTGATTTATACTAATCAGCGCTGATTTATGCTAATCAATGCTTAATCAAAGGCTAATTATGCTTAATCAACTACTAATCATGCTTAATTATTACTAATCGGTATTAACTAAAATTAATCACGATCAATTATACTAATAAGGAGGAATTATCCTAATCATACTTAATTAGTGCTAAGCAGGATTAATCGATCCTAATCATATGGTTAACTTCTAATCATGCTTAATCAAAGTTAATCATGTTAAATTAAAGAATCATAATCTAAATGTAAGAAAATTCAACAAAACTAGCTGGAATTGAAGAAATTTCAAGGGGAAGAGAGGAAATCTACCTTCAATTTTGAATTCGACCCTTGATTAGGCTCTCAACTCCTTGTTAAGCCCTCCCTTCTCATTAGATTCTCTCCTCTCACTGTAGAAAACATGGAACAAGGAGGTCACTCTTTCCTCCTATATATAGCCTTCCTAACTTGGTTAGTCACCAGCGACATGTCCCCACCTCCTTCTCCAAACTCTTTGACTCATCCCTTCTCACTCCCTCTCCTCATGACACACCGCCCCTTGTTTGTCAATCTCTCCTCTCTTCTTCTCTTTTTGTAACACACCATTCCCCCTGGGTGTCACCCTATTAAAAGCCCCTTAAGATTGATGGAATTTCCATCTTGCCATTGGTATTCCATAAAACTCTTCAACACTCATGTTCATGTGTTATGGGTTTAGGAACATGGGATGGAGTCCTAAGTTTGATTTCATCCATTAGGGTCAGATCATGGTCAAATGTTGATCAAACTTTGACCAGTCAAAGTCAAGGTTGTTACACATATGCAGCTAATAGGTGTCGGCCCCTCAACGACATCCTACTTTAGTTCCTCGTAAGGCGCTCATTTCCTTTCTTCGTCTCCTTCACCTCCATATATGTTGACTCACTCTCCTTTTTTTCTCCTTTACCAAGCTTTTTCTCCTCATTTCCGGACAGTTTCTCGTCTAATAGCCCTACCCCTTCCCCTTCTACCACTCTTGACATTTCTACCTCTTCTACCCTATCCGTTCCACCCCCAACCAAAATAAGGAAGCCTAGAATTCACCCTACTTGTTGATGAAGAAGTTTAGTTTGAGAGTGACACCTGCTAGCGGATAAAAAAAAATTGTATAGCATGGCCTAGTCCTACCTGAAAAAGGCTAGCACCCTAGTAGCATAGCAGCCTTTAAAAAAACTGTAGAGCGCGAAGCTTAAAGATGTGATAGCCTAGCCTGTGTACTCCCTCCCACTACCCTCCCACCATTGTCCAGAGCCTTGATTGAGCATTGTACAAGTGCTTAAGGCTCCTTTGGGCCTACCTCCTTCCCACAACTCATAAGGCAAGGCTTGAAAGCAAGTTATCAATGCTTATCAATGAAAAACTAGGCTCGGCTTGGTTAATAGTGGCCGTCCATTCTGTCTCGCCCACCTGTCAGCCCGCTTTGAAGAATTCATGGGCCGGTACGCCAGGCAGATGGGGACCGTCGAAGAAATGCCTTTTTTCTCGCAATGAAACACGCAATCCCAAAGGGAGAAGTCTTTATAAGAAATCAGGCTAGGTGTAAAGGCACAAGTGTTGGTTTGAATGGCTGAGACGCCCCTTGTACAACCCCTAGGGTGTGCGTGATATACACCATATAAGAGCCATATTAGAGTTACTTATAAATATAGGGCTTTAGAGATTGTAATTTACTGATTTCACAAGTTCTCCCTTCTTCTCTAAGCCTAAACCCTAGAGTTGTGATTGTCTTTCTACGGTGCCATCAATCATCGTTGGATCCACGTGGCGTGAATATAACGCCATCTTCTCTAGTAGTTGACGGCTCGGATCAACAAGCATCAAATTATCTCGGCCTTTCTTGAAGTGTGTAGAATCGACTGCGATCCATTCATTTGCTTCCGTGCACTCAAGAATCTTAAAATTCCAACTGTGGTATCAGAGCTTGCATATTGATTTATTCGCTTTTGTAAGTATAAATTTTATTTTATGATTAGATTCCGGCGATTTTTGTTTATTCTTATACCCGTTGCCGATATTAAAAGATGAAAAGGGTGAAGAAGGGAAAGTATTAAAAAAAAAAAAAAATCCTGATACCCACCGGCTGCCGGCGATGTTGCTGGACGGAGTTGGTCGACCAACCAGCCACTTGGCAGCCATTGCTGGTTGGGCTTCCCTGTTTCTTCTTTCTTGTGCACTAGGGTTTCCTAGTGCACTTGATTTCTGAATAGAGGATGGGCCTGGTCTGGGTCCATTTCGGATTGCTATTAGGACGGGTCTAGATGGGTTCAGATCAATACTGGACTAGGTCTAGATCAAGTCTGGGCCCGTTTTGGGTCGGGTCCATTCGAGTTGCTACTGGGCTAGATCTAGATAGGTCTTAGTTTAATACTGGACCGAGTCTAGATCGGGTCTAGGCCCGTTCTGGGCCAATTCGCCAATATTTTTTGAATTGGATCAGTGGGTGTGACGTCCCCAAATTCACACACCGGATCGATGCGCTCACTTGGAGACATCACACTACGTCATATATCCATGATTTTAAATAAATCAATTATTCCATAAAGATCTGCATATAAACGCAACGGAAAAAAACAACTATTAAAAGTGCACGCAAAATTTTTTTTTCTTCATCATGAGAACAATACTAAATTATGAGATAACAACCTATTATACCAAATTGTATGGTTACTCCTTAAATTAAATAAAACTGAAATCAAACATAATCCATCATTAGCCTGAACTTGTTCATAAAACAATCTGAATTAACCATCTAAAAATCCTTTCTAATGCATAAAGAAAATCCTATAAACTAAACTTCAAATCCATCTTCGCTCAGATCTGGATTTCCGTCAATCATTGAAGCGTCTATTTCATCCACTCCATGTATAGTACTCGGAATCCAAACAATGGGTCAGTTTACCAAGTAAACTGGTATGGACCAGACATGATGAGGCTAATAGAAAAGGTCCATAACTCAAATCATCTCATAAAAATCAAACAATAACAGAGATATAGCATGTGACATAAAGAATAAGTAAAGCAATAGAATGCAACTGAAACATAGCATTAAATCTAAATAAACATTATGACTTGGGTCTCTACCCTAATTTCATGTGTGGTTATTTTTAATTGTGCATTTAATGCTCATGAATCGGCATACATAATGGACATGGTTATCTCTTTCTTAATCATTATCCTAATCTTCTCTGATCCTTCGATTAGTATCTACGTTAACCTTCACATAACTTCTCTTCAGTTAAGTAGAAAGCTTAAAATTAAAGACTTTTTCCATCCCTTCAGTCTTATCATTAATGCATGGATGCATAACTTTTATTACTTGTCATTCTTATTCATGTTAATTCCTCTAGCATAAGCCCATAGGAATTTTATCATAATCATAGGAATTTTATCATAATCATAGAAATATTTTATTTTCATGTGTCATGTTGTAAACTCATCTTTTCACTTTTATGAATGTCATGAATGTACATGCATAGAAAAACTTGAAATCAACTGATCATGCAATAGCTCTTTCACTTGTTTAGGCTTAACACATCATAAATATGTAATCTCTATCGATTCCTACTTATTTCATGTTGTGTAAATCAAACATCCTAGCTTGCATGGATTCTAAGCAATAAAACAATGATGAACATAAATAAACATTTAAGCATGATGATTAAATATAGACAATATTTGAATAAAAATTTATTGCTTGCATCCTAGACAAATTCTGAAATTCCTAACAAATTCTGGATTCTGGATAGATTCGGATTCGATGATTCGTTCAACGATTAATTCGCACGGATTACGATTCCAAATGCATTCGGTTTCCAAAGCATTCTCGGATTACGAATAGATTCTGGGTTCCAAACAGATTCTAGATTCTGAACAGATTCTGGTTTCCAAACAGATTCTAGATTCTGCACGGATTTTGGATTCTGCACCGAATTTCGTGATCAATCACAAAACCCCGTGTACCATCGAAAACCTGTGATTAAGCATACAAATTTATCAATATAATATGAAGGATATTCATTAAATGAAATAAACTCTAATTTCTATTTTATTGTGTTATCTATATTTCCGATTAATCTCAACATGATTTTTCCATACCTCTAGTCTTCGCGTAAAATATTTATGTAACTTCTCTCCCTTGATCCAATCCGAAGCACTAATCCCCCGTAGAAGCTCCTCTTGCGTTCTTCTAAGCCTTCAAACCAAAAACTCTAGGGTTCTTCTAATTTTCCTCCTCTAAAATTTTCTCTCTTTCTCTATGAGGTTATTAAGTTATAAGAGTTATGTAAAAATTCTGTAAATTAATCTCTATATTTATAATACTTTATAGTTTCCTATTTAAGATCTAATTCTATTTAGAATGCTTTAAGGTTTCCTATTTAAGATTTAACTCTATTTAGAATACTTAAGGTTTCCTATTTAAGATCTAACTCTATTTAGAATTTTCTACATAGGTTTTAAGTGATTCTATGGGCCTTTAATTACTTAATGGGTCTTTAATTAGTTATTGGGTCTTTAATTACTTAATGGGTCTTTAATTACTTAATGGGTCTTTAGTTAATTTACTAACATATTTTAAAAGTCCATTAAACATTGCTAAACGCACTCAAATTATTACTAACACATATTTAAGGGCTTTTAGGGTATATTAATTAGATTAATTAATTATCATGAGTCATTATAAAATAAAGTACGCATTACATTCTTGCGTAAAATTAATCACATCCATCAAATCAATTAAACTAACCATAATTACAAATCTAGCAAATAATTAAGGACTAAATAACGAAAAATCTCGGTCGTTACATTCTTCCCTCCTTATTGAAAATTTCGTCCTCGAAATTAGATCGTACCTGAAGTAAAAAGGTGTGGATATTCCTTCCTCATATCATCCTCGCGCTCCCAAGTAGATTCTTCTCGTGAGTGGTGCTTCCAATTAACCAAGACCAATGGAATCTTCTTATTACGCAGTGTTCTCTCATTTCTTTCAAGAATTGAAATTGGTTCCTCAATGATAGTCATATCCTTCTCAATTTCCAATGGCTCCAAATCGATTACATGTGAAGAGTCCTTGATATACTTCTTCAACATTGATATGTGAAAAATATTGTGCATCCCGGCTAACTTTGGTGGCAACTGAATCTGATATGCCGTCTCTCCAATCCTCTTCAATATTTCAAAAGGTCCAACATACCTCGGACTTAGTTTTCCTTTCTTTCCAAATCTCATCACGCCCTTGATAGGTGATATTTTGATAAAAACTAAATCTCCCTTAGCAAATTCTGCATCTCTCCTTTCTTTATCCGCGTAACTTTTCTGCCTGCTTTGAGCCGTCTTCATACGTTCTCTGATTAGCTCCACTTGTGTCGCTGTGTCTTCAACAATCTGTGGTCCAAGTAGGTTTCTTACTCCAACCTCATCCCAGCATAACGGTATTCTGCAGCTCCTTCCGTAAAGTGCTTCATATGGTGGCATTTGAATCGTTGCTTGATAACTATTGTTGTACGAAAACTCTGCTAATGTTAAGTGATCATCCCAACTTCCCTTAAAATCTAGCGCGCATGCTCTTAACATGTCCTCTAAAATTTGATTCAACTTCTTCAAGACCATACATGCGAGGGTGAAAAGTTGAACTATACTCCAATCTTGATCCCATACCATCCTGAAAACTCTGCCACATACGTGAGGTAAACCTGGAATCTCTATCGGAAATAATACTCGCTGGCACTCCATGTAAACGTACAATTTCTCTTATGTAGATATCTGCCAGTTGCGTATACGAAAAAGTAGTCCTGACTGGAATAAAGTGTGCTGATTTTGTCAGTCGGTCTACTACCACCCAAACCGAATCGTTCCTTCTCTTCGTCCTTGGCAATTCTGTGATAAAATCCATACCAATGCTCTCCCATTTCCATCCTGGTACAGGTAACGGCTGCAATAATCCTAGTGGTTTCTTGTGTTCAGCCTTCACCTGCTGACAAGTAAGGCATCTTGACACATAATCTGCAATCTCTCTCTTCATATCTGGCCACCAATAATTCCTCTTTATATCTTGACACATCTTTGTACTTCTAGGGTGTATCGCGAATTTTGATCTGTGAGCATCGTAGAGAAGTTTCTGCTTCATTTCCGCATCATCTGGTACGCAATATCTTCCCTTGAATAATATTATTCCATCATCTCTACATGTTACTCTGCATTTTTACTCTCCTTCAATTGAACTAGAACTGGATCTTCTAACTGCTTCCCTCTAATTTGATCCAATAGTACCGACTTAATGTCGATGTAGGATAACAAAGCCCTTGGTCTAAGTATCTTCTCTGGAACATTCCTACTCAGCGCATCAGCTACTACGTTAGCCTTCCCTGGGTGGTACCTAATCTCAGGATTGAAGTCTATCAAAGTCTCCATCCACCTCCTCTGTCTCAAGTTCAGATCCTTCTACGTAAATAAGTACTTTAAACTCTGATGGTCCGTTGATACAATGAACTTCTCCCCGTAAAGGTAATGTTTCCATAACTTCAACACGAAAATAATTGCTGCGAGCTCTAAGTCATGTGTCGGGTAGTTCCTCTCATGATCTTTCAATTGCCTTGAAGCATAGGCGATAACTTTCTCATTCTGCATCAACACACCACCCAAACCCTTATTTGACGCATCTGTATAAATAAGAAAACCTCCACTACCTGATGGTGTAGTCAAAATTAGTGCGGTTGTCAATCTTCTTTTTAGCTCTTGAAAACTCTGCTCGCATTCATCGGACCAAACAAATTTCGTCTTCTTCCTTGTTAAATTTGTAAGCAGTCCAGAAATCTTTGAAAAACCTTCTACAAATCTTCTATAATACCCTGCTAAACTAAGAAAACTTCTAATCTGCTCCATCAACAATCGCCTCGGTCTTCGCAGGATCAATAGTGATTCCTTTCTCAGAAACCCGATGGCCTAGAAAAGCCACCTTCGTCATCCAAAACTCACACTTGCTCAACTTGGTCAAAAGTTGATGCTCCAAAAGTGTCCGAAGCACTATCCGTAGGTGAGTAGCATGCTCCTCCTCTGATTTCGAGTAGACTAAAATGTCGTCCACAAAGACTACTACAAATTGGTCCAAAAAGGGTCTGAACACCCTATTCATCAAGTCCATAAATACTGCAGGTGCATTCGTCAAACCAAAAGGCATCACTAAAAACTCAAACTGACATACATTGTATTAAAAGCTGTCTTTTGTATATCCTCTTCTCGTACTCGCACTTGATGGTAACCAGACCTTAAATCAATCTTCGAAAAGCATCGAGCTCCTCCTAACTGGTCAAACAAATCATTAATCCTCGGTAACGGGTATTTATTCTTAACTGTCACTTGATTTAACTGTCTATAATCGATGCACAGTCTCATGAGCCATCCTTCTTCTTTACAAACAAAACCGGGGCTCCCCATGGTGAGTGACCCAAGCGTATAAAACCTTTCCCCTGTAACTCTTTCAGTTGCTTCTTCAACTCAGACATCTCAAGTGGTGCCATCCTGTATGGTGTCTTTGAAATCGGTGTCGTACCCGGTAATAAGTCGATTCGAAACTCCACTTCTCTAACAGGCGGTAAACTAGGAAGTTCCTCGGGAAATACATCTGCAAACTCCCTAACTATAGGTATCTTCGAAACATCAACACTCTTCTCTTTTAAATTCGTCATCGCACATAATGTTGGCACGGTTCCTTTTCTCAAGCCCTTGAATTTAAAAATCGATCTGTCGCTTTTCGCAAAGATCACCTTCTTCTCGTAACAATCCAAAACAGCTCGTGACTCTGCTAACCAATCCATCCCAAGAATAACGTCAAAATCTTCAAAGTTTAAAACAATCAAATCAGCCTTCAGGTCGTTCTCTCCAATTCGAACAATGCAATCTGGGTAGTACCGATCAACAATGACGGTTTTTCCCAAAGGTGTTGCGACAACCAAGGTAAAGCTCATTATGCTAGGTTCCTTGTCCAATCGTGGAGCGAAACCCAAAGAAACAAATGAATGTGAAGCTCCCGAATCCATAAGTACGTGAGCGAAACATCCGTCAATCAACAAATGGCCTAAAACAAACACACACATTCATTATTGCTAAGCGATCTTAATTAAGAAAATTTCTAACTTTAAATTTCTCTTGAATTCTTAAGTGTCTTAATTAACGCCTCATATTTGCGTGATTTATAAAGCTACGGTAGATAAATATGCACATTAAATATAACAATTTGAATAGCTCCTATATGCAATAAAAGGAAGATAAACTATCTAAAACGTACCGTGAATCACATCATCGGAGGCTCTAGCATCCATCTCAGATAAGGTATAAACTCGTCCATGAGCCGTTATCGTCATTGGTGCTTTCTGATTCTTCTTCGGCTCCTTGCAATCCGCCGCTCTATGCCCTTCTTTCCCGCAGTTGTAGCATGCGGTCGTTCCTCGTTAACATTTACCATAGTTTTGTTTTCCGCATGTGTCGCACGTCGGTTTTAACTTCATCGTCATATGAGTTGTCACGCAAATTTTTTTTTTTCTTCATCATGAGAACAATACTAAATTATGAGATAACAACCTATTATACCAAATTGTATGGTTACTCTTTAAATTAAATAAAACTGAAATCAAACATAATCCATCATTAGCCTGAACTTGTTCATAAAACAATCTGAATTAAACATCTAAAAATCCTTTCTAATGCATAAAGAAAATCCTATAAACTAAACTTCAAATTCATCTTCGCTCAGATATGGATTTCCGTTAATCATTGAAGCGTCTACTTCATCCACTCCATGTATAGCTGTACTCCATGGAATCCCAAACAATGGGCCAGTTTACCAAGTAAACTGGTATGGACCAGACATGATGAGGCTAATAGAAAAGGTCCATAACTCAAATCATCTCATAAAAATCAAACAATAACAGAGATATAGCATGTGACATAAAGAATAAGTAAAGCAATAGAATGCAACTGAAACATAGCATTAAATCTAAATAAACATTATGACTTGAGTCTCTACCCTAATTTCATGTGTGGTTATTTTTAATTGTGCATTTAATGCTCATGAATCGGCATACATAATGGACATGGTTATCTCTTTCTTAATCATTATCCTAATCTTCTCTGATCCTTCGATTAGTATCTACGTTAACCTTCATATAACTTCTCTTCAGTTAAGTAGAAAGCTTAAAATTAAAGACTTTTTCCATCCCTTCAGTCTTATCATTAATGCATGGATGCATAACTTTTATTACTTGTCACTCTTATTCATGTTAATTCCTCTAGCATAAGCCCATAGGAATTCTATCATAATCATAGAAATATTTTATTTTCATGTGTCATGTCGTAAACGTATCTTTTCACTTTTATGAATGCCATGAATGTACATGCATAGAAAAACTTGAAATCAACCGATCATGCAATAGCTCTTTCACTTGTTTAGGCTTAACACATCATAAATATGTAATCTCTATCGATTCCTACTTGTTTCATGTTGTGTAAATCAAACATCCTAGCTTTCATGGATTCTAAGCAATAAAACAATGATGAACATAAATAAACATTTAAGCATAATGATTAAATATAGATAATATTTGAATAAAAATTCATTGCTTGCATCCTAGACAAATTCTGAAATTCCTAACAGATTCTGGATTCTGGATAGATTCTGGTTTCTGAACAGATTCTGGATTCTGCACGGATTCTGAATTCCAAACAGATTCTGGATTCTGAATAGATTCTGGTTTCCAAACAAATTCTGAATTCTGAACAGATTCTGAATTCTCGACAGATTCTGGGTTCCAAACAGATTCTGGATTCTGCACGGATTCTGGATTCCAAACAGATTCTGGAGTCTGAACAGATTCTGGATTCTGGATTCTGGACAGATTCTGGTTTCCAAACAGATTCTGGATTCTGCACGGATTCTGGATTCCAAACAGATTCTGGATTACGAGCATTCGGTTTCCAAATGATTCGGATTCTAAATGATTCGATTACGGATTACGCATCAATTTCGTGATCAATCACAAAACCCCGTGTACCATTGAAAACCCGTGATTAAGCATAAAAATTTATCAATCTAATATGAAGGAAATTCATTAAATGAAATAAACTCTAATTTCTATTTTATTGTGTTATCTACATTTCCGATTAATCTCAACATGATTTTTCCATACCTCTAGTCTTCGCGTAAAATATTTATGTAACTTCTCTCCCTTGATCCAATCCGAAGCACTAATCCAAAAACCGGTCGCGTCGTAAGCTCCTCTTGCGTTCTTCTAACCTTCAAACCAAAAACTCTAGGGTTCTTCTTCTAATTTTCCTCCTCTAAAATTTTCTCTCTTTCTCTATGAGGTTATTAAGTTATAAGAGGTATGTAAAAATTTTGTAAATTAATCTCTATATTTATAATACTTTATAGTTTCCTATTTAAGATCTAATTCTATTTAGAATGCTTTAAGGTTTCCTATTTAAGATCTAACTCTATTTAGAATACTTAAGGTTTCCTATTTAAGATCTAACTCTATTTAGAATTTCCTACATAGGTCCTAAGTGATTCTATGGGCCTTTAATTACTTAATGGGTCTTTAATTAGTTATTGGGTCTTTAATTACTTAATGGGTCTTTAGTTAATTTACTAACATATTTTAAAAGTCCATTAAACATTGCTAAACGCACCCCAATTATTACTAACACATATTTAAGGGCTTTTAGGGTATATTAATTAGATTAATTAATTATCAAGTAAAGTACGCATTACTTTCATGCGTAAAATTAATCACATCCATCAAATCAATTAAACTAATCATAATTACAAATCTAACAAATAATTAAGGACTAAATAACGAAAAATCTCGGTCGTTACAATGGGTCTGGTCTGGGTCTATGTAAATCTCGGGTCGGGTTCGAATCGGGCCCATCTTAACTTGCTTCATGCACAATGCATGAATTTAAAATGTTATGGAGGTGGGGGGATTCGAGCCTCCAACCTCTACTCTAAGTAGTATGGAACTACTCTTAACCAACTATGCTAACAACAAGTTGTTGTAGGTTGTTTCAATATAAATGTGTATATATATATATATATATATATATATATATATATATATATATTGGACATTTACAACTCATTTTTGAGGCTGTTTTGAGACTTTTTTTTACATTGATCTTTTCCCTTTTTGTAAAATATTAGCTGTTGGATAATCAATTCCCTTAACTATTTTCTGACAAAATATCACATATTTTAGTGATTTGGATGGTCCAATCCGATCGGTCAAACATGTGCACTGGTGTAATTTCATAACTGCAATAGTTTGACTGTCTTTTTTATTTTCACCATAACTTTCTCATTACTTATCAGATTTAGACCCATAAGTAGTCGATTTTGATCTACTCGATGGGATCTATTGATTGAACTAGTTTGATTTCATATTTAACGGTTCGATCTACTTAGAAAATTGTGAATATTATTTATAATATTTATTTATGATCTTTAATTATTGCCAACCCTAATGATTAAAGATTTAATTGTTTTATTCTATTACAAGATGTGGATGAAGGATCATTTATGGTTGATTGGTTATGGGTTATGCACATCGTTGTGTTATCAAGTATGACATGCATCTAGGATGTTTTATTAATTTATCAAATTGTATTAGGTCGAATCCCTGTATTTTTTCACTTTCTTCAGTTTGTAAATTGGTGAATAAATGTTTACGAACTTGCACTCTTATGGAGATGTACATATCACGCAAATGATCAAAAGGAGCGATGATGCCCTTAGGAGAAGCGTGGCAATTGATGTGAAGGAGATAATAGTTTCATTAGTTTTATAGGGTGCTGCATTCATATGATAACTCGAGTTGTAATAAATTTTTCTAGTTGTGGAAGAATAGTTTTAGGGTTAAAACTATAGATCCACATTAGAACCATTCATCAGCTCAAGTCATTTCAAGATTATTCGATAACGCAACTTTGTGTTCGTGACTATTTATTTTGTTATTTCTGTGAGATGTAAATGGTTGACTCGTTTATCTTGATCATCATCGATGATCCTGTTGAGATTCATCTCAACATCAAGAAATCCCTTTTGACATTATGGAGAATACTAATGGAGATTGCGCATAAAATGTAATATTGTTGTCCAATAATTAATACATGTTTTTTCTTAAAATAGTGGTAAAAATGGCTGCCAAATCTCTGTTGACTGACTTGATTAAAACTAAGAAGTTAGATGACAATAATTATGATAATTTGTCTTGTCTGATGAGAAGGATATCCAATATGCTATAGAAGAAATCTGATGCACTTGTGTGTTTTCAAAAATATAAAATTGAAGTTGAAAATCAATTAGACCGTAGAATCAAAGGACTTAGATCAGATAGAGGTGGTGAATACACTTCTAAAATTTTAAACTATTTTGTGAAAGTGTTGGCATCTTTAGGTTGTTCATCATGACTTATACTCCATAGCAGAATGGAGTAGCTGAGAGAAGGGATGGAACTCTTCTTGACATGGTCAGATCGATGATAGCACATGCTAATCTCTCTGCGAGCTTTTAGGGTGACGCGTTGCTAACAACAATCGATGTCTTGAATAGAGTCCCTTCTAAGTCGGTTCCAAAATCTCTGTATGAACTTTGGACAGGAAGGTCGCCTTCTCTGGGTAATCTACGCACTTGGGGATCTCTAGGTCATGTATTGATTCCTGCACCTAATCGAAGTAAATTGGATAGTCGAATCATGGAGTGTATTTTGTATGCTATCCAGTTGATCCAAAGGGTTATATCTTAGTCCATGGAGGTTCGATTGAGGTCGAATCTCGTGATGCTACCTTTATAGAAGATAAATATCCCAACAAGAAGCGTCCTAGGATTGATACTGAGTTATATGAATTATCGGACGCAACTCAGGATAGTAGGAGCTCATATGAAATTAATGAGAATGCCCCTGTTGATCCCGTAAAAAATGGGAGCATTCTTCAAGGTGATTCTGAGGTTCGAAGGAATACACGTGGCAGAATTCCTCTCAAATTTTTTCGAGATTGAAAGGGAATTATTCTCTTATGTAGCCATTGATGATGATGAACCTGAGAGTTATCTGCATGCCATGTCTTATGCTAATTGCGACGATTGGGTAACTGCCATGAATGAAGAAATGGAATCTATGAGGAAGAACCTTGTGTGGGAACTTGTTGATTTACCTCCTGGTCGAAAAGCCATTGGGAATAAGTGAGTCTTTAAAATTAAGAGGAATGCTAATGGTTCTATTGACAAATTTAAGTCGTTTAGTCGCCAAAGGATTCACACAGATTGAGGAAATTGATTATGATGAAACATTGTCCCATGTGTCTCGATTTCCCTCTATTCAAATGATCTTATCTTTGGTTGCGTGCATGGACTTAGAACTCAATCAGATGGATGTTAAGACTGTTTTCCTAAATGGTGATCTAGAGGAAGAGATTTTCATTCAACATCCTATTGGTTTTACCAAGAAGGGTAAGGCCTCCAAAGTATATAGACTTTTAAAATCTCTTTATGGGTTGAAGTAGCCCTCTAGACAATGGTACATGCGATTTCATACGACCGTTATCTCGTTTGGCTTCCTTATGAGTGAGGAAGATAATTGTGTGCACCTTCAATGGTCTGGTAGACATTTCATCATTTTGTCATTATATGTCGATGACATCCTCTTGGCTAGTAATGATAAATGTTTACTTGCTTTGACAAAAGAATGGTTGTCCTCTAACTTTGAGATGAAAGACCTAGGTGAGACCAATTTCATTTTGGGCATTAAAATCGTTAGGAATCGTTCGGAATCGTTCTAAAAGGTTCTTATGTCTTTCTCAGACTTCTTACATAGAAAGAATCTTTGAGCGTTTTCGCATGAGTAATTCCAAATCGGTAGACTCCAATGGATAAATATGTGAAGTTGAGGAAGGATATGTGTCCCAAAACAGATGCCGAGAAATGGGCAATGTCTGTTGTCCCTTATGCTAGCGCTATTGGTAGTCTCGTGTATGTCATGCGGTGTACACGTCTTGATATCTGTTATGCGGTTGGATTGGTTAGTCGTTACCATAGTAATCCAAGCTAATTATATTGGCATGCTATCAAACGGATCTTTCGATATCTTAGAGGCACTAAGGATTTGATGTTATGCTATGGAGGCACTGATTTGAGAGTGTACGCATTCTCTGATGTTGCTTATGAAAATGATCTTTATAAGGGAAAGTCCACCTCTGGCTTCATATTTTTAATGGGAGGTAGATCTATTTCATGGAGTAGCAACAAATAGGCGTGTAATGCGCTCTCCACCATGTAAGTAGAATATGTTGTTACTTGTGCTGCGGTTCATGAAGGAGTTTGGATCCTAAGATTTTGCAAAGGTTTGGGTGGTGTTCTTCACGCCCAAGACCGACTTTTTCTCGGGATGGATAACAAATCTGCCATCGATTTAGCGAAGGATCCCAAATTCCACAAGAAATCGAAGCACACCGAAGTCAAGTATCATTACATTAGAAACCATGTCAGGGACAAGCAAGTCATACTCCATCAAATTCCTTCCAGAGATATGTTGGCTGATCCCATGACAAAACCCATTGCGAGAGCAAGGCCAACCCTGGGCCAAGGCCGAAGAGGCGGCCGCCTCAGGCCTCTAAATATTAAGGGGCGCAAAATCTTGGAAATCTTTACTCTTTACCATTGCTTAATATATTTTTAAATGTATAAATGTATTGAAATGATCTCCTTGTTTAGTTGGTAAAGTGGCTAGTGTTGTTTTACTTTTTACCCAACAGGTTGTCGGTTCAACTCTTCTCAGGTCCCATATTTACATTTTTTTTGAATGGGTCATGATCGGGTCTCATTGGGCCAGACCGGCCATATATATTGACCTAGTAGATTCTCTAGCCCAATTTTTGACTGGACTAGATTTGTTTGACCAAATCCTTTATATATAGGGTACCTCTAAACGCGCCCACGCGTTCTCCGAAAGTTGTCCTAGATCCCTTGAAAACCATTGATTCATTCAAATGAGATGATGAAGATCACTTATCAGACCTATCTTTCACAAAATAGATCTTCAGGTCTTGGCCCACCTCTCAGACGGTCAATTTTTATTCCATGTCACAAATCCCCAAAAAATGGCGTTGAATCATGACACACATCACACTCAAATGTGATTTTATGGCCATTTTTTTGAGATATATGACACATTGAATCACATACCGACCGTTTGATAGGTGCACCGTTCTCCATCATATGATTCGAATGATTCAATAGTTTTCAAGGGATCTGAGATGTGGGCGCGTTGAGAGGTACCCTTCTATATATATATATATATATATGTATATACACACAAATTTTTCTTATTAAATGACCCTAACTTAAAATAGTGATTTCTGGTTTGTTACAATTCCATTTTTTGCAAATGACTTGTCAATTTTGATCTATTCAACGAGACTTATCGAATGAATAAGACTCTTAAAGTGCTACAAAATGACAGTGAAAGATTCAATGGCTGTTAAAGTAATAAAAAATGTTAAAATGCTATTGGTTGGGTTACTCGATTCATCGAGTACGTTCTACTATTTAGTTTTTCTCTTTTGTATTGCATTTTTTTTTAATATAGACTTTCGTTAATTTGTTAGTTGCATTTTCAAATTATAAACAATAGATGGAATATAGAGATATTTGTAATCTAAAAGTAATGAGTATTGTTTTATTTGTCAAAAAAAAATTATGGCAATTTTTTTTTTAAGATTAATGTGAAAGAGGGAGCCCATTTTTAGAACTTGCTCGCCTTGGGCTCCTAAAATATCAGGGCCGACCCTGTGCGAGAGATGTCTATGATATACGTATTAGGCATATGGGTTTATGTAGACTTTGAGTGAGTAGACTCAGAGTTGTGTAGGTGTTAGTGGGAGTTATGGTTCTATTACTATTTCATAGTTTTATTTTATACATGATTGTTATTTATTATTGGACACAGACATCACTTTATGATTGTGTTTTTTTAATTTTATATCCTTGACATTACATTTTAGTTTATTATGTGCAATGTGGATAATTTATTATCATTATCAATATTTATATATTCTTATGTTGATCATTGTGTGATTGCGTGAGTAGGTGCGATCGCCTTCACATGGGAAAATGATATTTCGTCAGCAGGCCACTTACCCACTCGCACGAGCTAATTGTAAAGTCTGGGGTAGCAGAAAGCGATAAGTTACACGAGTAGGTGATAACCACCTCCAAATGACTTCATACGGGAGTAGCAGCGGTTAAACACCATTGCGCATGGGTGTAAGCTGCGTTTGGGGATGTGATATAGAGTCGAATGACGCATTCACTGGTGTGATCATGGTTTGAATGAGAGCCAGCCTAGTGTTGCTGATAGATGTCAATTCGCCTACGTATTGCAAAACCGACGAGCACTGATTGAGTTCAGTTTGTCTACTTTACGACGTGGATGAGCGACCGCGTGTTCGGAGCATCGATTGCTCCTAAACTTCCTTACATACTATTGTCTGATCCGATCTAATCAGTGCATAGTGCGAGCTGCTAGTTTCATAGGTGACTCTCGTGCCCTTAGCTACCGGTCTTTATGTATATGAGGACTAGATTGGGTGTCACTATTTTAGTGTATAATGATGATGATCGTGACTGATCTGATCGGGTGCATGTATTGCTAGGAAAGCGGCTTAGTCAAAATCTAAACTACGTAGTTGCGTGGGGAAGTTCCTTGACATCAACACCAGACTCTTAGGGTCAGTGATATGCACTTGTAAAATTTATCTGCTAACATCATAAATTACAAAATATTTAAATGGTTGTTTTTTTTTTTTAAAGTGTATGTATTTATTAAATATTTTATTTTCAAAATGGATTTAAAGAAACTGTTTCAAAATTATTTTGATAAGTTGAATAAGTGCGTATAGTATGAGATTGCGATTTTAGATCGAAAGTCGTATATTCCGGTGTGGTCATGGGGACTAGGGCATAGGAAAGCTTGGGTGATGGCGCATTAGAAAGATGGCAACTTACTGCGTGTACACCTATGTGAGAGATATGCAATCTCGGCTGGTCCCACTCCACAGGTCTTTTGTTTAATAAGGACTATCACGATTCTAATTTTGGGCTCTAGAGAACTTGTTAATCATGACACTAGTCACTACGAGGTTGAGTGGGAGATGTTGGTTTGAATGGCTGAGATGCCACTTGTACAACCGCTAGGGTGTGTATGATATGCACCATATAAGAGCCATATTAGGCTTACCTATAAATATATAGCTTTAGGGATTGTAATTTACGGATGTGAGGAACTTCTTTTTCATAAGTTCTCCCTTTTTCTCTAAGCCTAAACTCTAGAGTTGTGATTGTCCTTCTATGGTGCCATCAATCACCGTCGGATCCACGTGGCGTGAAGATAACGCCGTCTTCTTTGGTAGTTGACGGCTCAGATCAACAAGAATCAAACTTGGCCTTTCTTGAAGTGTGTAGAATCGACCGTGATCCATCCATTGCTTCCGCGCGCTCTCAAAATCCCAACAATGAGACCACTGAAAATTTTACATATCTACGATTGAGCCTGAAGCTGAATGCATGCCTCGGGTGAACTAAAGAAAGATTTTCATATTGCTTGGTCACTGGTCATGGAACGGGTTCAACTCCAAATTTGGCTGGATCCCTAAGGCTGCTGTCTCTACTTATGACCAATTTTCGTATTCAGTCTATGTTCATCAATGGCTCTGAAGTGTCAAGCGAGGTGTTGACAGTCTCTCTCTCTCTCTCTCTCTCTCTCTCTCTCTCTCTTTCTCTCTCTCTAGGTGCACTATCACCGTGCACCCAAGTTCCACGTAGACCTCCATGTGGCACCCAAAACACTGTTTTGGGTTCCATGTGGATATCGGGTGCATTGTATAGGCAAATGACTCGAGTGAGAGGATTGATACCATATATATATATATATATATATATATATGCGTTATGTTTCCATTATCAATTATTTCTGCGCCTGTACTGATTGTTGTTTGTCTGATCTAGATCTGGATCTACCTTTCACAAAGTGTGTAAATCTGCACTAATTTATTTGATTGAAGTACGTTATTGCGTCTTTCTGACCAAAATATATTACATTTTCCCGCTTGTCTGCTGCTGGTATTATGAGATTGTTTGGCTGGTAATTACAGACGTCAGTTAGGTATTCCCATATTGCTATTTAGGAGGAAATCCTGTTTTCCTTTGATATTTATTTCAATAGGGAAAATTAGATTTGTACTCTCACATTCTCGTCACGCCTTATATTGGTTGTTTTCTTAATAGCTAACATGATTACGGAAATCTTTTGTATACCATATTTGTGACTGCTTTTAATTGTGCATGTTTTCATTTTACTGGGGCTTTTTCAACTGTGGATTTTTTCATCTTTTATTTTTATGAATATTTGTGCTTTACATACAATTTGGGTTCACTATCAAGTCCTAGCACATATCATGTTAGATTGGCCTCCTTTAACTGGGCACACAATTCTTAAACTGTCCTATGCAAGTTTTCAAACCTCAGTGTAGATTTGGGACAGCCACCAGCAAAACCAAGTCATGTCATGTGCTGAGTTGAGTCAACTGAGTGGAGTATTGAAATGATCAAGTTGAACAGGTATTGGTGCACATTGTGGCTGAATCCTGCACTGAAACTGTTATTGAGTCATATTGGCCAATATGTGAAGGGCTTGGCGGAGTCTTTTTATATACAAATGTCTTGTTTGCTGCTACCAACATTGAGTTGACTCAGCCAACTTGCACTGACTTGGTCAAGTTCTAAAACCTTGTTTCTATCTATATGATATACCTTTGAGCAGTTTAATGATTGTGCACTCAGTACTAAGAATCTAAAATCATATTTAATGTATTGATATACTGAAACATTCATCTAGATAACTTATATTTTACTAAAAAGTGTTTTTAGCACTGATTAGACACCACATGAACAGGTTTGAAAATATTACATTTTGGAGGAGTAAGGAATCTGCTGAGCTGCATTCAGGTATGGAACATAGTCCTGGATTGATCCAGGCAATAATCTTTGAAGCTTTTGATCGGGATAATATTGGTGGTTCTGCTTATGGTGGACAAAGGTCTATATGTTGCACCCCTGATCTCGCGAAGCTTGAAGGTTGCAAACAAGGTGAAATTCTTAGGAGACCTACTGAGGATCCCAACTGGCCTCTTGTATTAAGTACACAGTTTAAGGGGAATCATTTGTCCTCTAAAATGGCCTCGAAAGAAGTTCATATCACAAAGACTGGAATGTATAACCTGTTCTTTATCTCCTGTGATCCAAAGCTGAAAGGACTGCTAATGACTGGGAAGACATTATGGAAAAACCCTGATGGTTATTTACCTGGGAGGATGGCCCCATTAAGGACATTTTACGTATTCATGTCACTTTGTTATGTGCTCCTTAGTATCATTTGGTTTTCTCAGTACGTGAGATTTTGGAGGGATGTATTGCAGATTCAGAATTGTATCACCCTTGTTATTGCTCTTGGTTTGTTTGAAATGACTCTTTGGTATTTAGAGTTTTCAAACTTCAATAACACTGGAATGAGGCCTGTTGGAATCACAATTTGGGTAGTGACAGTTGGAGCTGTGAGAAAAACAGTTTCACGCATTCTTATACTCATTGTGTCTATGGGATATGGTGTTGTGCGGCCTACTCTTGGTGGTCTTACCTCAAAGGTGCTTCTTCTTGGTGTCACCTATTTTTTGGCATCTGAATCACTGGATATTGCAGAGAATGTTGGAACCATCAATGATATTTCAGGGAAAGCAAGACTCTTCCTTGTCCTCCCAGATGCTTTCCTGAATTCATTTCTAATACTGTGGATTTTCACTTCTCTTTCCAAGACACTGGAGAAGCTTCAGGTATCTCCTGATTTAGACATCTGCAAATATGTATCAACCTTCAGAAGAAAATTGTCATGCTCTATGCTATTTATTTTCTATTTATTTTCATTAAAATTCCGCAATAATAGTGACATGCTATTTATATATTATATGCATTTCTTTGGGTTTCATTAAGGACTGCTCTCTGACTCTGATTTTATTTTCGATTTCCTAGTCAAGGAGGAGCTCTGTTAAGTTGGATATATATAGGAAATTTACAAATGCGTTAGCTCTGGCTGTGATTGCTTCAGTTGCTTGGATTGGGTATGAGGTATGAATTTTACTTCTCCAATTGAGAAATATATTTCAAGTGTTTGGTTACAAGTGATATCATAATTACTGTGTTTTGCTAAGACAAATTAGGTTTGATTACCCTTCCTTCTTTCCTTTCTTACCTTCATGCAATTTAGGCAACTTCATAGATTCTCCCTCATTTGCGCTAGTTAAACATGGACCTAAAACCTGTTTGGTATGTGCTAACCAAAAAATCAGCTCGTAGCAATTCTTGCACTTGGAATAGTCGAGCATTGCCTTTCATACTGTTATCTTTACAGTTGTATGCATTTGTAGAACTTTTGTTTGGAGGACAGTTTAGCTGTTCTTGAGATGATTCTCAATAATTGTGCTTATATTCATCAATAATTTTGCGGACTTTGGCTTAAAGAGACCTTTTTGGTAGATGAGCTAAATTGAACTTGAGACACCATTACAAGCCTTACATTTTATCTCTTCAAGAAAGAGGGGTCATTTAATTGTTTGTAATAAATCAAATCTAGAATTTTAATGCCATCACTTGTAGATAAACAATGTTTTATTTTCATGTGCTTTTGTAGTAGATATAAAGATCTGAGTCTTTTGCAGTGGGGCAGTTACCGATGAGTATTTTAAGCGGTTTAATGGAGTAAAGGGAGTTGAATCTATAATATTACAAACATGTAGATGAAATAAAAAATACTAATAATACCCTAGCTAGTGTTTAGGATATTATTATTTTTACTAGCATTAAGGACTACATTTACATTTTTACTTTTCTATATGATTTACAAGCATTGACTCCTTAGATAGGGGAGAAAATTGCTTGAAGGACTACATTTACATTTTTACTATTCTAGATGATTTACAAGCATTGACTCCTTAGATAGGGGTGCAACCACATGCAAAAGTAATCAATTGAAAAATGTCAGACTAAATCTAACCACAACTAAACACACATAACGCTAACATAATACGTAAGGACACACCACCTATTACAAAACACACCATAACATAACACCTAAACATATATGAACTCTAGGCATACATTGCACAGATATCAACATTATCTCCAATATCTCCAACACTCCCCTCAAGTTGGTGCATCCATGACTACGTGGCGCAGGACAAACGCTAAAACCCTAATATGCGAATTCGGGATTAATTTTAGAATGAATTGAATAGCGGAAATATTTAAAACCAAGCAACACATAAAATTAATTCAATGAAATTAATAAAACAATTAGATTAATCCGTTTTAGCGTCGCAAGCGTAAAATTTTCCCGATATAGAAAAACAGCTCCGATGAGGGAACTCGAGATTCGTTCTAGTTTAGGGCATCAATCGACAATCGCAATACCGTCTCTTTACTCCTCGGGGATTTTTAAATGAAATAAAGCTTAGAATAATTTAGCAAAGGGAAACAATTTTAGGGATTTTGATTTTATCAACGGAATTAAGGAAAAATAATACCTGACAACGAGAGAAAATACGAAATAAAAGGATAGATTCCAAGGCTTCACACCAAGGATTTTCCGAAGCTTCACACCACGGCTGTATGTCAGCTTCGCACCAAGTCGCACGAGAAACGATTGCTCACTCCTCAAGGTTTGAAGGATTCACTCCCTCGGTTGAAAACTCTTCACAAGCTCTCTAGGGTTTGCACAAAAGCAACTCTCTTTCATTCAACAATAAAAACTTTCTAAAAAGTCTTTACAAGCCTCTATATATAAGCCACCAAAAATAAAATTCGCAATAAAAGAGTTTTAATATTAATAAAACACAAAAAAGAAAGTTTCACATAAAATCCCGTCGCTGTAGCTAGCACGAGCGAGGATTATAATCGCTCGCTCGAGCGAGTTTAAGTGATCGCTCGAGCGAGGGCTCGCTGCAGCACTGTTCTCCTCGCGGCTTGTATCCATTTCTCCTCTGAGGCTACGGTGCTCATGCTTCCTCTACGCTTCTTCTGACACCGAAAATTTATTGTTGCCCCAAATTCAAGGCTCTTAAACTTGGGATTCCCCGTCATTCTCCTCCACTCAAAATGTTTCATCACTGATGAAACACGCACGCCACACTTCGGGAGCTCAATTCTTGGCTTGCCTTTCCACGTTATGAGATACTTCTGATTCTTATTTTCATTGGCAAGGAATGATCTTTTGATTCGACCCTTTCTCATATTACACAGGTAAGGTACAAGATAGAAACTAGGTAAATGGGTGCGGTTGGATTGGGTGATCAATAAGGAATGGGTCAAAGGGTAGGGTTGTGGGATCTAAAATAGGCGTCAGATCCGCTTCGACAACCATCGAATAGTTGCTCTTATTTAGAGGAAAATTTAGATCTTCGTCCTTACCTTTTTCCAAGATTGGAAAAGATTCCACATGCTCAGAACCATAAGGAATTAGCACAAAACTGTTAGTATCAAATTCATTAAATATATTCAATGTGTTAGTCCGATCATGTGTATTTTCAGTGCTCAATAAATTCAGATTTTTAATCCCATGCAAATTAGAATGATGATGTGATCCTACCAACTCTAATGACTCGCTTGAGATGGACACATTATCAACACTGTCCTCGGTAATAGGAATTGTCCTAGTGCAACCTATGGCTCTGACCGGAACCTCACCTTCCTCATCACTTGGAGTGCTACATGATTCGTACACTTCTTCGAGTATCTCGTTGCTCTCTTTCTCAATATGTTCCTGAATAATCAAAGTTTGACCTTTACTAGGACATTGGGATGCAAAGTGACCAAAACCTTGACACTTATAACATTGTTGCGGGGCACGCTTAGAACCCTCGACCAAGGATCAAAATTTTGGGTCAAATTATCGGTTTCGGTCCTCACCGAAACGATAATTTGGATCGAAATTTCGGTTAGATTGTTGTATGGGATTGATATTAGCGGCCGAAATTTCTGTTCAAATTTTCGGTTTCGGTCCCCTCCGAAACCGAAACGAAACTGGAAATTTTGATCCTTGCCCTCGACCATTGGTCCCTTTCCTTTGTCAACTTGAGGAATTATGGATTTTGAAGATTGACTAGAGGCATTATTTCCCTTTTCGATAGGGTTGGATTGATGCTCAAATTTGGAAGACTTTGATCAGCCATGACTGGGGGTGTCGAGGTATCGTTCTAATTCTTCAACCCTAACAAAACATTCCTCGAGATCCGCAACGGGATAAGGAATAAGTTCCCTCTGTAGCTCTGGTCGAAGACCCATTCGGAATCGGGAGAAGGTAACTTTTGCTGGTTCATCGGCATCAGCCTGGGTCATCAGGTCTTCAAACCGATCGATGTACTCTGTGATAGGAGAATCTCCTTAATGCAATGACTGCTACTGATCAAGAATACGTTCATCATATGATACGAGAACGTACTTTTTGTGCAGTTGGACTTTCATTTCAGTCCATGTGGAAATAGCATGAAGACCTTGAATTTGCCTACGACGCTCCCCTCCCAACCAATAAAGTCTGGCTTGACCCATAAGCTTGACTTTGGCAAATCTGACCTTGCGGTCTTCGGACATGGCATACCACTAAAAGTAGTTTTCCATGCTGGCGACCGATTCGAGAAAGACCTTGGGTTGTCTTTTCCCGTCAAAAGTAGGGGCGTCCATTTTTACAGATTTCATGACCTTATCCTCTAGATTGGTTTGGACCTCACGTCGGGGAGGAACATCTCTCTTACGGTCACGGTTGTTGACTCTATTGTGATTCTCAGCGATGAGCTCATTGATCTCTTCAAAACGAGTTTCTAAAGCCTCATACCTAGCTTGTTGATCAGCGATGTGCTCATCCATCCGGGTTTGACTAGTGGTCACCTTAGATGCAAGATCTCTAATTAGGGCCTCTAAGGTATTGGTATCCATGACGGAATTATGCAAGACAATATATGAAAATCAAGTGAACTCTAAAATCTATATGACACAGACCCTAAACTAAAACTGTGCTTTGATACCAATACTGACGCGGGACAAATGCTAAAACCCTAATATACGAATTCGAGATTAATTTTAGAATGAATTGAATAGCGGGAATATTCAAAATCAAGAAACACATAAAATTAATTCAATGAAATTAATAAAACAATTAGATTAATCCGTTTTAGCGTCGTAGGCGTAAAATTTTTCCGATCTAGAAAAACGACTCCGATGAGGGAACTCGAGATTCGTTCTAGTTTAGGGCATCAATCGACAATCGCAATACCGTCTCTTGACTCCTCGGGGATTTTTAAATGAAATAAAGCTTAGAATAATTTAGCAAAGGGAAACAATTTTGGGGATTTTGATTTTATCAACGGAATTAAGGATAAAAAATACCTGACAACAACGAGAGAAAAGACAAAATAAAAGGATAGATTCCAAGGCTTCACACCAAGGATTTTCCAAAGTTTCACACCATGACTGTACGTCGGCTTCGCACCAAGTCGCACGAAAAACGATTGCTCACTCCTCAAGGTTTAAAGGATTCACTCCCTCGATTGAAAACTCTTCACAAGCTCTCTAGGGTTTGCACAAAAGTAACTCTCTTTCATTCAATAATAAAAACTTTCTAAAAAGTCTTTACAAGACTCTATATATAGGTCACTAAAAATAAAAGAGTTTTAATGCTAATAAAATACAAAAAAGAAAGTTTCACATAAAATATCGTCGTTGTAGCTCGCGCGAACGAGGATTATAATCGCTCGCTCGAGGGCTCGCTCGAGCGAGTTTAAGTGATCGCTCGAGCAAGGGCTCTCTGCGGCACTGTTCTCCTCGCGGCTTTTATCCGTTTCTCCTCTGAGGCTACGGTGCTCGGGCTTCCTCTACGCTTCTTCTGAAGTCGAAAATTTGTTGTTGCCCCAAATCCAAGGCTCCTAAACTTGGCGTTCCCCGTCACTACGGTGCCCAAGTTGCTAACAAATATAGAAAAACATGCATGGGTACGCAACATCTCCCCTCGACTTGATAGGATCACAATCCGTGTGCAGCTTTACAGCAACAATAAGTTAGTGCAGCACCTTGCACTCAATGACCACAACGATGAGGTGCAAACATTTGTATTCACATAGCAACAGTACACACCCCATGGTCCAAACAAGTGGCTAAACACTTGACTACAACAACATATTGTTCTTGGCATACGCAACATGGCCATGTGGCCTAAATAACAACTCACAACAATATCATGGGTGAGCATGACAGTATATAACAACTATAAGCCCATACATCATGAAATCTAAAGGAGGGAACCAATTATCCCCATCAACTTATCAACTTCAGCACAGAGTTCAACAACTATGGAAGATATGGTTTCCAGTTCCAACAAGAAGAGGAGGATTGGACTCGTATGAAAAAGGCACTGAAAATGGCTGCTCTATGAAGTTCCTGATCAAATCCACCAGAAAATAGATTTTACCAGGCGAATCCACTGGAGAAATTGATCAACTCATTGTTTTATGTCTTTTGGACCATCCGGCGGTGCAGAGTATCCACCCCAAAAAGGTGAAAATGGTGGTTCATGGCTGATCTTCAACTCCTAAAACATGAGGAAAAAAACCTCTTAAAATTCTCAAAAAACAACTAATTATTAGAAAATTATGATCTCCAAGGAAATACCAGTTTTTTTTGGATCATGCTCAAGGTTTTTACCATATGCTGACGTCAACAGCCTTAGGGCTGACGTCAGCAAGACAGATAAAAATGAAACTAGAGAAATGAACTGAACATATGATGCTTGATGAAGATGAAACCAAAAACACAAAATGTTGATGATGTTGCTGCTGGAACAGGCCATTAATGGCTGCTCTCTTGCTAAAGAGAACTGATCTAACCTACAGCCCTCTGTTGGCTATGGTACCCTCTTTTAGAATACAAAAAACTAAATATAAACCAAAAACATTATTGAATAAAAATTAAGATGGGAAGAAGGGGAGAGAGAGAGAGAGAGATGTTATTGCATGATGTAACCTCCTCTAATGGAGGAGCATTAAAGATAGAAACCCAAACCTGGTCAATCTGTGACTATTACCAACTCTCGCAACTCACGACATCATATTCAGAGCAATAATATATCCAACACTAACAGCAGTGTTAGTGTTTAGTAGGATGTGAACCTGATCCAATCTGACCTTACAGATCAGGTGTTGGATCAGAACTCGATCAGTGGCGGATAGTGTCTCTCAACCTGTCAGGTCAACCCATTTGCAGCTGTAGTCACCAGTTCCCTTTTATGGTACTTGGGTGATATCACACCCATGACAGCCAACTTGACATAGACCAAATACTAGTAAATGTCTCAGAATTAGAAAATGATAGGATGAATGGCTAAATGAACTCAATTGGACACTTCTAATTATCTTTTTTCAAGGCATTGTAAAGTAATGTTGGTAAGTATGATGCATGGAAAAAGACTTTGTGATTAAGCTCTCATTTCTATCACTTGTTTGAAAGTGCATTCCGTGGGTCAAAATATCGTCCGAAACCGATACGTATCGGTTTTGGGGGTCACTGACACGGTACATTCAAGGTACCGTACCGGTGCCTCCCATACAGAATATCAAAATAGCGGACGATACATACCAATGTATCGTCCGGTATGTATCCGTTTTGGAGTTGGATGATACGTATCAGTTTTCCGAATTTTTGACCCATGGTGCATTCAGTGAGATCGTGCTTCCCCCAATTGCATAACATCATTTAATCATCGACACCTGAAGCTAATCTCTTATATGCTACCTACTCTAGTTTGTGGTTATGACCAGCGCTATAAACCAATTAATAACCCTATTTCATCTACTCTCAAATTGTTGTCCATGACTCCATGTAGATCACGGTCAATAGAGAGTCCACTAAGGTACGCAAGTAGTTGTATAGTTCTGGGCCGCTGCATACAATTTCAGCTTGATGTGTACATCCAACTCATCTTTTCCCTAGTGTCTTTACCAACCTTGCTATTCCTTATAGGGTTTAGGGTTTAGGGGCATTAAAAGGTAAATGCCAACTCAGCTAGTTGCTATCTAAGGGTGTGACAATCTTGCTGCAAGTTTTGAGTTCCGTTCAAAATTGTTACAAATCTACTACTATGTGCTATTTCCTAGGTATCTACAATATAGTTGCATCTGCGACATGCCTTAAAGTTTTTACTACATGATTCTGTCAGTCGCCTATATTGTCAGTAGTTTCTGATAAGGTTTACAGGAAATCCCTTGATCTTGCATCGACTGGTGTAAGGGTTTTAAGAGGTGTCTAGGAAAATTTTATCTCTGAAAACATGCTGGGAAAATTGGATTTTACTACTTATTTTTAAGTCCTAATGCTGTTGAGTGTCTATATTCTTACATATTGCCAAATAAACCTTATTTCTAATTTTTTGTGCTAAATAGTCATCATGGCATTTGTTTTCACTAAATGAGGTGTTCACTTTGAACATAATAAAAGTAAATTCATCTACTTATCTTTTGGCTTGAATTGTTTGTAGTATTAATGCATTTCAAGCACAAAAATACAACAAACAAGGAAAATGTAGAAATGAAGAGAAACGAGCATCGGTCAAAATATCATCCGATACCAATACTTATCGGATGATACGTATCGGTTTTGGACCTCACCGATACGGTACATTGATGGTACCGTATCGGTGCCTCTCATACAAAAACCCAAAATTTCGGACGATACATTGGAATGTATCATCCGATACCGATACGTATCTGTTTGGGGCTGGACGATTCGTATCGTTTTTCCGAGATTTTAACCCATGGAAACGAGTGGAAACCGCTACTGGCAATAGAACGTAAAGAGAAATCACTAAGTTCTCTTTCCCAAAATAGCAAAAGATAATTACAATTTACAGATTCGAAGTTTTTCAAATAAACAAAGGATAAGTTAAATGTAAAAGTATTAAACTACCCTCAACTTTATAACTAAACTCCTACATAACTCAAGTGATTTTCCTAAAATACCCTTAATGAATATAAACCATTTAATGGCTAATAAGTTCCTAAAGTGCTGAAAAATAAAAGTAACTACATCAAATTTCATCTGCATTGCATTTTGAGAACAATTTTTGTCGTCAAATTCGACATATCTCGAAAATCATTGACCCCATAAAAATTTCAAGACCATGACAACGTTTAGGAGGTCAAGTCGCATCACCTTTCTAAGTCTCCATGATCATCTCCCAATTTGCTTCCGTAATTGTTATCATCACAATCATGACCTCCATGTCAGCTGAGATTTTCACATCCACATCCAAGCCCTCGACTATCACGAAAGCAATTTCCTGATCACTAGGAAGATCTTAATTGTCTCAGTCATCAGTTCAATGGTTAGCAAACAATCTCATACCGCTCTCATATGAAGAAGCACTGTAAAAGTTGATAATTTCCTTTTTGGTTCTAGCTCTTAATTTCCTTTTTGGTTTTAGGTTTTAGGTTCTAGTTCTTAATTTCTAGCTTTTAGTCCTTAGTTTCTAGCCTTAGATCTTAGGTTTTGATTTTAGTTCTTAATTCTAGTTTTTAATCTCTGCTTCTTAGTTTCTAGAATAAGTTCTTAGTTTTTAGTCCTTAAATTTCGATTCTAGTTTTTAGTTCTAGTTCTAAATTCTAGTTTCTAATTCTAGTTTTTTTTTAGTTCTTAGACTTTTAGTTTTAACTCTAAAGTTTCAAATTCAAAATCTTAGTTTTCTTTTTCTCTGATTCTAGGTCTTAACTCCTAGAGCGAGTTCTTAATTTAGTTTCTTAATTCTAGTTCTAGTCACTAAAATAGGATACTTAAAATATCTAGATTTCTAGTAGAAATAGGATACTAAAAACAATTAGACTTCTAATAGAAGTAGGATATTTAAAATAATGAGACTTTTAATAGAATTAGGATATTTAGATTAATTAGATTCCTAGTAGAATTAGGAGACTAACACCAACTGGACTTCTAATAAGATTAGGATACTTAAGATAGTCAAACTCCTAATAAGACTAGCATATTTAGATTAATTAAACTTCTAGTATAATTCGGAGATTAGAATTAGATTCTTGGTAGGACTAGAAAAACTAAAACAATTAGACATAGAGTAGGAATAGGAAAACTATATAAACTAAACACCTAGGTGATCTAGTGCTACTGACGTTGGCCGGCCGACGATTCAGTAAATAAGTTGAACCCACACCCCGAAACGCGTGATCAGTGACGTGTTGCAGCATCGATAAATATTTACAGCTGGCGATCACAACGAATAAGGTATTTTCCCCTTAGAATTTACCTTTTATTTTCTGTATTTAATATTTCCCAATCTAATATTTAATTGCCTTCCACCAGAGTCCACATAGACTGAATTGGGCCACTCTTTCTGGGGACCGAGAGGGACCCAGAAAAAATGCGTACCAACAGACTAGCGATCGCGATGGGACTTCTTGTCGCCAAAGTCGACAAGAAGTTTAGTTAAGTTTTCTTTTCTGCTCTACTTCCTTCCTGCACCCACTCTACTACCGAGAATTCTCCGAGAGTGCATGAGCATCCATTAGAGACTCGAGATGGCGGGAATACGAAGAATAAACCTCACTGGTAGTGATGAGCCTCCATTGTGGAACTACCATAAGAACCCTGTATACGGCGAGGATCTATCTGACGAGCCCGCTTAGCACCACCCCGAGATTAACATGATCGGTGATTAAGAAAACCACCCCTTCACCCCTCCAGGCACTAGTAATAACCACGACGGAAAAGACGGCAGTATCGGGCAGAATTTTACCACCTGGCAACTCATGGAAATCAGTGTTCAGAAGTTATAAAAGGGAGGCGATGACGTCGAAGAACTACTTTGGGGCCTGGCAGCCGTGTACGAGACCATCAAGGAATGACAAGATAGAGAAGAGCAAGAACGACAGAGGCAAGAAAGTTTACCGCCCATGCCGAGCACGGTCTCAGCCCATGTACATTGGGACGGGCCGCTGGTACCCTTTCCAACGACTATCGCCAAGACCGAACTCACCCCCGGGCTACCCAGAATGACGTTATCGTAAGAGTAGAGGATCTTCCCAAGATGCTCGACCAATACATGCTAAGAGAGAGCACTCTGGTTTCTCATTTGGGTTTGATAAGTTCTATCAAGACCTGGAATTCACCTTACCTGTAGGGTTCAAGCCACCAAAGTTTAACAAATACAATGGTACAGGAAACCCGAATCAGCATTTGGCGCTTTTCTGCAATGACTGTCGACCCATCCACAACAATCAAGGGCTCCTGATACATTACTTCTAGAGATTGTTAGAAGGGGAAGCTCTCGACTAATTTGCCGGATCCCCACTTCACAAAATCGACATGTTTGAAGATTTGGCCGGACAATTCCTAGACTAGTATAAGCATTTGATATAAGAGATGGTTAGTCTCAGTGACCTGATGGCGACCAAGCAAGAACCCAAGGAAGACTTCACAAATTTCGTAGCACATTGGAGGAAGCTAGCAGCTTGCACTGGAAGCCAGATGAAGGAAAAGGATGCGATCGACATCATTATAGACTATGTCAAAGAGCCTCTCCGAAGCGCTCTCGTCATAAGCGATTGCCCAGACTTCGCTACTCTTCACTTGCGCGCTAGCCGCATCCAATGACATATAAAGGGAGGAGACCTCGCCTTTTCAATAGTAACATTAAAGGTCACTGCTTCCAGTGATTCAAAATAGAGGAATAATAAGAAAGCCTCCGGCTCGGAGCAAGTCAACACCGTTGCCAACCATATTGAACTGATGTTCATCCTGATCTTAATTGTCTTCGTCCTGATCATATTGAACTTGATGTTCATCACCAGCTTGTTGTTCAAGCAACTGTAAAAGTTGGGTAAAGCTTGGGTGACTTATTTTAATTGTTTGTGAATGTTGTCTATGACCTCTTCCAATTGATCCAATCAAGGAAAGGTGTTTGCATTGTTGTTTCTGGTTTGACAAGCGTATCAAAGGCAGTGCAGGGGTTTAAATGGTCAAACTTCAGGAGGTGCACAACTATTTATGAGCACACAAGCTATTGAAAGTATGCTTTTGACCTTTCATGATTTGGCGCACACAACTATCCATGTATCTCCTGAGGTGGATGGAGGGAGATTGACCTGTGCACCACCCTAAGTGTAGGAGTCAGGCACAGGCACCTAATTCCATATTTAAGCATGAAAGGAACCAAAATTCTACTTTCCTTAAATTGATACGTTAGTTTGCATAGTTGGGAGACATGTATTCTTAAACCCAATTTCAAAATTATCAATGCTGATTACATCTTTCAATGCAAGAGACAACTGTATATTTCTGCTCTTTTATGCAAGAGTAACTGAAACTAATGGTGACGCCCCGAAATCTACATTCTTGGATTCGAGAGGTTAGTCACTTATAATAGCAGGACCTGGCAACAAAATGGGCTAGAACATAACATAAATGAAATAAAATGCATTAAACAAGCAATAAACATAACAGAAACTAAACTTTCCTTCCATTACTGAGAAGGGTTACAAGTACATGATATCTCATCAACATAGTTTAACTGATACAAATGGATTCACTCGAACTTTTCCTACACTGACAACACTAGACTAACTCTAGAACTCCTACAAGGACTTACTCTCTTTTGTACCTTTCTTTGACTTATTGGACTTTGCTTTAAACTTCTACTCTGCGACTGCTTTCCCCTTTCTGTTAAATGGCTTCTCTGTGAATAAGAGTTAGTTAAAGAACCACAACTTAGCAAGTCCTATCTCCTGCTATCCAACATTGATACAAATAAAAATAGAGGCAGAACCATGCTGCCCATCCTAGAAGATGATAAATGTTCATAAGTGTAATGTGCATGTGAATATGCAGATGCAAGGAGTGTGCATGAAAAGTATGGAATGTCAAAACTTGTGTGAATGAAAAGTATGGAATTTTAAAACATAATGCAAGATTTGTTTTGAAAACATGCTTTAATCGGGGTTGAAATTGGGATCGAAGTTAATTACGACTAACCAAGATTAACTGGGCTAATCGGGGTTTATTTGCCCTTACTGGGATTTGCTAGAGTGCTCACCAATAACTTCTTAACTAACCCTAATCTTGGTTAATTATCCATAATTTTATTTATAAAACTAATTGGACGTTAAGGAAGGACTTGCTTGGATTACTAGAGCCGGGCCGGACTGGGCTGGACCGAGCTGGACCTGAGCTGCTCGGCTTCTGCTTCATTCTTCCTCCCTTTTTCTTCCTTCTTCTTCCTTCTTCTTCCTTCTCTTCCTTTATCCTCTCTCTCTCTCTCTCTCTTTCTCATGAAATGGATGAGGTGGAATGCCCTACCCCTTCAACTATCTATAGGCCCCTCCAAGTTGTGTCGACTTGGGAGGTCAGTACCCAGCCGACCTTGGGTGGTCGGCTGGGAGCCACCAATCTTCCAAGAGGGATGCACCTCCCTTAGGGGGGGGGGGGGGGGGGCTCCTCATCTCCTTTCTTCTTCCGCCACCTCACCCCTCCCTCCTTCTAGATCTGAGGGTTGTGGCCCTCTTCACAACCACTAAAAATATATTCTTTTTATCTTTTATTTTGAAATTTTAAATCCCCAAAATATCCCTAGGGTTTCACTTTATTTCCATTTTGCCCAAAATTACTCTTTTACTCTCAATCTTCAAAATATGTTTACATCATTACTCTCCTATAAAATTACCATAGGACCCCCTATTTGGAAATCCCAATCTGTCCTATGGGCCAAAAGACCATATTACCCCTCGCTTGTAATTAAATTACAGATCTGCCTTTGGACTGAAAAATAATTGTTTTAACCCAAAATTTCAAATAGAAATGTCAGATCTTTAGTTAACCTAACTTTGCTTAAAAATTTAAGATTCAGAAAAAAGAAAAACTTTTATTCATGAAAATTGTTGGTAATTACACTCAAGGAATCAAATATTGGCCGATACCGATACGTATTGGCGATACATATAAGGTATTGCATCATGCGTCTTGCTTTTTTTCTTTGGTTTTCGCGACTTTTCTGCATTTGACTGCAAGTTGTAAACGAAAGCGACATCTGCAGTTCTGCACCGACGGGAAAAGTAGCGGTACCTCTGGTTGCGCCCACCAGTTTGCTGAAAGCGCCCACGTCTCAAAAGCGACATCTGTAGGTCTGTATTTCACCCATATCTTTCACAAAATAGATCTTGGGATGATGGCACACCTATCAGACGGCCAGTGTTTGATTACATGTGTCACAGATCCCAAAAAAATGGCCCTTGAATCATATGACACATGTCACGTTCAAACGTGATTTTAAGGCCATTGTTTGGGATCTGTAATTGGTGGAATCAAGTACCTGCCGTCTGATAGGTGCACCATGATCCCAAGATCTATTATGTAGAAGATCTGGGTGAAATGAGATCTCCATCATCTAATTCTATGCAATCAATGGTTTAAGGGGTTTGGGATGTTGGCGCTTTCAGTGAATAAGTGGCATGAACAAAGTTACCCCTAGTCCCTTATGGCTCCCTAGGAGCTTTCATTAAATGCGTCTGACATCGCTTTCAGTCAAGAGCTGTAGTGACTTGTCACGTCCCATAAAAACCTGCAGAGCATTGAGCTGGTGGTGAGCTTTGAGTCCATTATCTTACCTAGTCTTTACATTTAAAAATTATGGTTAGTATCACCCACAGTGCATATGCAGCGGATACAGTACTAACCAGCAACTACTTAGTCGTTTTTTTATAAAAGTTACCGAGTTGTATCCGTATCGACCGATACGTATCGGCCTAGCCGTATCGGTCCTCCATGGACCGATACCCGATACTGAGTTTGACACCTTGATTACACTAACAGTTATGAAGTGTCTAATACAGGACAATAGATTAGTGTGCACCCTTTGTGGGTTACCTCATTAAAATTTTCTTTGGTCATAAAAGTAAAAAAGTTGAATTATCAGCAAAGCAAGTGATGAGAACTTAATAACATATGCCTGCTGTTCTAACTTTTCAAATTAGGAAGAACCAGCAGCCTTCATTGATGATAACTAGAAAAAATAGCAGTAGTCTTATTTTTCACTGCTGAGGTATGGTATACCTGAAGTCCATTCTTAATATTTATAGCAATATCTATTTCTAATTCCAAGATACCAAAAACATTCCAAACCAGATAATTATTTGCAAAAACACAGTCAACAAGCTTACACTCTATATGCAATGTTGGAAAGCACAATTCACAAGAATATGCATGCTACCAGGGATCTAATTTATATTTCTGTTCTAATTCCTTTTAGGTCAGTAGCAAATTCACAATGTCTGTCTTGAGAAGTATATTACATGTGCTTTCTTGTTCACCTTATTTTTTTCTTTATTTATTACAAACCAAAGGGAAGATTGATGAATCTTAAACAGATCCTCAGTGTTATGAGGCTATCTCTGGGAAACAAATTAAATTTTGGTAAAGTATGGTAATGTTGGGGATACAGATGGAATATGAGCGAGCTCAAACATTAGGGGAGATATTTTGGTCATAAATGAGGCACATCAACTAGAGATGCAAATTGGTCAGGTTGAGTAGATTTAGACTTGGCCCATTTGATGATCGGGTCTAACTTATGGACCCAGACTGGACCCATTTATTAATCAATTGATCTGGTTTTCCTCAAGTCAAAATGGGCTGGATTTCAGATCAGTTTCTGGTCAAGGTAGATCCAGACGCTACCTATTTATTATTGTCTGGTCCAAGTCTTGGTTGGGTTTGGGTTCGGCCCGAGAATAACATCCACTCTCTGTCAAAACTATTACAGGATCTGCTCCTTTGATAAGCAATACAAAATTGGAAGTTCAGTAATGTGTAACTTTATGAGAAGGATGTAGAACTGAAAACTAATATCACAAAATGCATTACTTCAATGATGTCCATAAAATTGGGTGAGCACATAAGTGAGCATATTGTCACTTGGATATGATCTTTTTGAGTTGGGTATTCAAATTCAAGTGCTTTGGATTGTAGAATGATAGATGTGGAAGTTGTAAAGATTGCATATTAGCACTAGACCCTTTTATCATTTAACAAACAAAAGAAAACAACGAGGTTGAGCTGTAGGTAAATGCTATAGCAGTGGTCAATCTAGCCTAGGGTTTCATAATGCCCATCATGTACTCAACTCGCACTTTCTGACAGCTTCATCATTTGTCAGGTCTGCAGCATGCTGTACATTTTTATACATACGTCCAACTTGAGGATGAGACACAAGAGCGTGGACTGTGGATATGTGCTCTCTTATCACATTGATACTCCTTTTAATTATTAATTACCCCAAAGGTAATCTGTAATCGTACAGCCAAGGGCACATGCATTTCTACATGTACAACAAACTACATAGATGTCTGTTCTCTCCTCGTCACGAAAAGGAGGAAAATTGATTCTTCACGTTGTGCATATAGGATTCTAAACTAATTATAAAATTAAACAAAGTAGCTGAAGCTTTGACACATGACAACTATACAACTCATTACATAAAATTTGGCTGGTATTCAATAATTTTCATGAATAGTTTGTAGCAGCCTTCTAAGTGTTCCAATATTTGAACCCGTTTCCGACTATCAAATTTATGTTGCAATAGATCTATCAAATTGCCCAAATTTTCTCAGGTTAGTAATCAAATGATTGTCCACTAGACTATCTCCATAAAAAGAACTATATAAATGGCTAAATTATACTTCTATTCTCTATACAGAAATATGAGAATTACCCTGTTGTACATTAAGTGTGCAGGCACGAAGACATGCATATGCCTATTGTAGCATCTACAATAAGCTTTTTCTACTTGAGAACCAAATTTTTACCAATAATCTATGTTGGAACTTGGAACTGAATAATGTATATTAGACTTCTACAGGATTACATTCTCTGGTCATTTTATTTCCAGTATTATTCATTGCATCATGTGTGATGTTTTAATCTGCATTTGTTGATTCAAAGTCTCTTGGCTCTAAGACACCCACTATCCAGTTTCCCAGATAGCTCTTCCTTTTCAGGACCATGTCAAATAATAAGGACAAAATCATAAGTCTTGGACATACTATGAGAGTATTTGTAACAAATTTTTCCATGCCGAGGATCAGCTTAGTCAGCTGTAACAAACTAAAAATAATGATCATATTCTGAAAATCATAATTTGTTTAAGTCACTGGAAGTTTAATATCATTTTGTTTGGATTAATGAATGGTGGCATATTTTGGCTACTTTTGTCATTTCCATAAAATAAGGTTTTTTACTTGCCACACAATTCGTGCTCATTCACTTGGAATGATTTCAGGAAGATAGATGATTGGAGTTCATCTAATTTCTAAAACAAGAAATCGCCTTAATTCTTAATGAATTACTGGTACTGTTCGCCATTTCATTAGAACTCATTATTTTTAACCATTATATAGAGATGAGTGGCATAGTCAAATAACTAAATTAAGTTTATTACCTACTTGTGAGCCTGATTAATACTTACTTGCTCCTTATACCGGGCTTGGATCCCTTTGTTTTGTACCTCATTTAGTCAAAATGTAATATATTGTGCATCTGGGGGTTCTCATCTTGAGCTCCCCAAAAAATTTCTGATTTCTCAAGTTTGACTAATTGAAAAAGTAAAACACAGCTACCTACTTTCACTAGTTTGTCATTGTAAGCTTTTGGGCTAGACTTCATGGTTCCAAATTAAGAGATACCTTCCTATGACAGGTTTACTTCAAAGCAACTGATCCATTCAGCGAACGGTGGCAGAGCGCCTGGGTCATCACTGCCTTTTGGGACCTCCTTGCCTTTGCATTGCTCTGTGTTATCTGTTATCTTTGGGCACCATCTCAGAGCTCTCAACGGTACACACTTACTTGCGACCTAAAAGTTGAAGTACAAGTCTTTGTTACTGTCTTTAACTTGTGTTGTTGCTTTTCAACTTAGGTATGCCTACTCAGATGAAGTGGGAGAAGAGCTTGATGAGGTAGAAGCTCAATCTCTAACCAAAGAAACAACAGGGGGCGATCTCAGCTTAGTCAAGCAAGAAAAGAAAGAGAACATAGGGAACACTACTGTTTTCGGTCTTGAAGAGGATTTGGAGGAGGATAAGAGGGAATAGTTTCAAGTAATCTGCAATTTGATGTTATCCAGAGGCTCATGGAAAATGCCAAGGAAAATCAGTTGAGATCCAAGTATACGAATAGGGTTTGGGCGAATCTTTTTGCCATTTTTAGGTGTAATTCTTTTGCTTGTAAAGTCTTGGGGATGGCTTGATGTCTATCAAATAGGGACAAACAAATCATTTTTAGGTATGTAAAAAGAGCTGCCATTCAGCAAGGTTTTTCCAATTTTGGATGTCCATATACATAGGGTAAAAGGTGCATTCTCAGGTGGCGCATGTAACCTAGGTGCTCCAAGTGCAAATGAAGTTCCACATGGTACCCAAAACGTTGTTTTCGTGCCACAAAGGTTTCGATTTCAAGCCTTAAGAAACACACGGTAGAGATGCCTATTTGAATGGTTTTGTTTTAAGATCTAAACAATGCCACCTTTGCAACAAGTTTTGGATGTCATGTGTAGCTCGATGTGGACCTCAGAGCAGAGTGAAGGGGCTCCATGTGGGTGCCATCTTCACCGTGTGGTTCGGGCTCACTAAATTTTTTTGCTTTTCTTAGATAACTTAATAGGGTGTGACACTTTATGCTACTTCATAATCAAGCATCATGCATATGGCCAATTTGCACGGAAATTTAGGTTAGTGTCATTCAGTTGACCCCACTCGTTTGCATTACTCGACATGCCCCTTATCATTTGTTGACATACGTACCTACAAAAATGCTATTACAGCTCTTTATTGTTGAAGGGAAGCGAGGTAAGAAAAACAAGCACAAGAATGGCATGCTGAGAAAATTCAATGGATCATGATTTCCATTTTGAGGAGTTGAATGTTGAATGGATACAGAGAATATAATGCGGAAATCAATCCTTGTCAATCGATTTGCATCATATGAAGTAGTAGAAAATCATTATAATTGATTTAGAAAACCACAAGTAGTAGGAAATAGGAAATTTTAGAAAAACATGTCCCAATCAAATTCGTTTCAGCACAATAAACCAACTTTAGAAATAAAAAGGATGCACACGGCTCTTTAGGCTTTCAAAAATTGATTCGGTCCACTTAAATAAATCATAATATTTATATGATCATATTACCCTCACACACTGAGAAAGGCCGTTCATGATGGTGATATGAAACTTGCCTGCGAGAAAGGCTGATGATGGTGGCGATGTGAAAATCATAACAACTCACTCGATCTGAAACCCGCCTGTGAAGGCCATTAACGACAGTGACCTGAAACCCACCTGTGAGAAAGACCGTTAATGGTGGTGATGTGAAACGTGTCTGTGAGAAGGTTGTTAATGGCGGTGATTTGAATCCTGCCTATGGAGAAGAAGATCATTGGTATGAAATTTCATCACCATAGACTCACACAAGCTGAAACGTCACTGACGGAAGTCTTTAGCAACAACTGAAGCTTTGATTTTGTAGAGAAAGAGATATCTGGTTTGAGTTGTTGAAGAAAAAGATGGGTAAATAGGCATTTGAGTCATTTCGCATGACCTACAAGACACGTGCTATATAAATGCTTTTGGAACCTCAAAAAATCGTGTCAATCCCTATTACCTCAACCTTTTCAAATTAGTACAATACTCTTAAACTTTTAGATATCTGTCCTTGTTTTCTAAAATGCCCATAGTAAGTGAATTTAAAAAAACATGATTACTTTTAATTTGTTTTAAGGGAAATTTATATTTTCGGCCCTATAATTTTGCTTATTTGCAAAAATGGCCCTATAGTTTCAATCTTTGCGCAATAGGTCAGCTCCAAGCCAAGGCATTTCCACGTCAGCAAAAACAAAAAAAAAGTCGAAAAAACCCTTTATATATTTATAATATATATAACTTTATAACTTTTTACTTTTTACTGAAACTACTGTAAAAACTGAGAGACCGACAAGAAAGCAGTGACAGCGGAAAAAGGGCGAAAGATAATTTTCAGGTATTTTTTTTCTTTTTATAAAATTTATTAATCCACAATCATTCCCAAACACTCCGCTAGTCTTCCGCTATCTTAGGGTAGCGTTCCGCTATCTTACCGCTACCATAAGATAGCGGAACGCTACCCTAAGATAGCGGACGACTAGCGGAACGCTACGCTGAGATAGCGTTCCACTACCCTAAACTAGCGGAATTATTTTTTTAATTAATTAATTACTTTTTATGTTCTATGCAGTTTCCACTCACTGTTTCTAAGATGTCGAAGCCTTTAAAGGCCTACGGGAAGTGTACAGGTATTAGTGTTAGAAAATTTTACTTGCATTACAATGAAGAGGGGAAGATGATATTAGATGAATCAATTTTCGGTCATCTATTTAGGAATTCTGATAAATTAGTTTTTATTGGAGACTTCGTTGACGCAATTTTGAGCTTCTGGGTTAAAGATAACATGTTTAAGGTGAAGAACACTAAAGTAGTTCTGGAAGAGGCCGATATATCATTGATTTTAGGCCTTAATATGTTTAAAGAAACTGAGTCTGAGCATGCGACTATGACAGTGAAAGAAACCATTAAATACAAATTCTTTTGTTGACAGCTAGCTAAAAGGGCTCGCATTGAAAAAATAGTTAATAGTGTCCAACTTTTCAACGATAAATTTTTAAAATTATCGTTGTTGTTTTTCGTATACTCATTTTTACTTCCAGACACATAATAAGAAGTGGATAGTAAATACTTGAACTTAGTTGATAACCTCGATGAGTTCAACGAATATTCGTGGGGGCTGAAAGTTTTCAATAATTTAGTTCAGTGTATAAATAAGTGATAATTAGAAGAGAAACGACAAAAATGTCTCCAAAAGGACAATATAACATCTACGAGTGTACTATCGCCTTACAGATTTGGGTGTTGGAGTACTTTCCAAGAGTCGACCCCACTCGTACACAGTTGAGAAATCTATTTCCAAGACTGATGAAATTGGAAGCATTGAAAATCAGCCGGATTCCAAATTATTATCGGAAAAAAATTATTAACTCTCATGTCATCGTCAACCTCGATGTTGAGAAATACGAATCACAATATCGATCAGTTCGGCTCTTCTTCAGACAAAGAGAGATGGAAAGAGAACGGGAAAGAGAATATCCGACCTAAAACAGGGAATATCCAACAACAAAAAAAAGAGCCTAAAGTACACGATGATTACGATGATGATAATGACGATGACAATGATGAAAGTGATGATAATGACGAGTATGAGGTCATTTTATGTCACCAAGTGAAATCAAAAGGGAAACAATTGGAAAGTAGGCAGCAACCAACTAGAGAACAGCCGACTAGGCATCCACAACTTATATATAAAGTAACGGAGCTTTGAAAAGAGTGCTTATCTCTCCAGATGACTGTCAAAGAAATGAAAGGAGATTTCAATCGCGCCTTCACTGTTTTAAAAGGACAGGCGATAACAATTGAGTAGCTCGGAAAAAATAAGAAGACCTTACAGGCACAAGTTGAGTCTATAGAAGATCAAGTAGCCTACTTGAAGAGCGAAAATGTTGCCATGAGGAACGATCTTGCAAAAGTCAAATCTCATTTGTCAAAGGTATATAATCTAACTTTAATTCAATAATTTTTTTTCAAATCATTATATAAGGAAACGTTTTAATTCGTCGCTATCTTAAGGTAGCGACCCGCTATCTTAAGATAGCGGATCGATATCTTAATTCATGTTTTACATGTTTTGTATTTTTATAGGATGAAATTCTTTCTTCAGTCTTATTTGATGCCTTTGTTGAACCTAAATCCCTTGCCTCTCATCACCCTGCCCTCTGCCTCTCATCACCTTGCCCAAAAGCCCTCTGTACCAGAATCACCTGCTTCTCAACCCCCTGCCCATGAGCCCTTTGAACACGAACCACCTGCCTTTGTACCCCCTGCCCTAAAGCCTTCTACCCTTCAACTCTCTCCACCACAGCTTTCTTCCTCTCAACCCCTTTACCCTCAAAACTCTGCACCCCAACTGTCGGTCGAGGGCTTCGACCCAATGGTTGATGCTCTAATAACCCAGCCTGCTCATGAGTCGCAGCCTGCATCTCTTAAATCAGTATTAGTAAAGTTTTCTATATCAAAAAGTAAATTCGAAAGACAAAGAAAGGGCACGAGATACGAGCTGAGAGCACAGAAGAAAAGAAAGACGCCAACTAAGAAAATTTGTATAAAACGATGAAGAGTGGTCGGCATAGAAGAAGAAGAGATTGAGCCACAGTCCATGGAACATAAATTTATGGTCAGTATGTGAAACCGGCCTGCGGATGACGATTCTGTGATTGTGAATACTATCGGGGCTATTGACGTTACCGTAGGGAAATTAAAGGTTCTCAAGAGAAGGACGTGGCTTAACAATGAAGTGATGGACACGTACTTCAATGTCTTGGAGAGTAAGAACGATTCTATATTTACGAAAATGGAGGACAAGAGCTGGTTTGCATCGGCCGCAGCACTGGTATAATTTTTATATATTTATTATTATTTTATTTATTTACGTCATTCACACATTTCAATTGAAGATTTATTTTAATGATTAATTTTAGACCCTGATTATAGGAGACCAATCAAAATTTTAAAAAAATTTCCATGATGAAAATTTGAGACCTCTCAACGACTTAGATAAATGGGAGGCGTACTGTGACAGGTGGTAGGTTTGTTATCATTTCAAGCCACTTGAGGCCCTGCTTAGGAGTACGACATGAGGTATTGATATTGTTGATTGTGGGACGGTAAGTTTTTTTTTAAATTACATTAACACTTTTTATGTTTCTTAATTAACATAGTACTAATTAGATCTCCGGTTGCACACAGATTTATTTTTCAATGCATAGCCAGAGATATCAACATTGAGTATTGGCTATTGTGTTTGTAACGGATCGCATTATGAAGCTGATAAACCCGACCGACCAAGAGTGTTCAAGAAAGTTCAAAGCGCACAAAGATTGTTTGTTGCATCACCTGTCGCGACTTCTTCACACTATCGGATTGAGTTCTGCTCTCGATCAACCGTGGCAGCTAACGGTGATGGACAGTGTCGATCTTCACCGCCAACACAACGATTGGGACTGTGGGGTTTTTGGACTGAAGTATGTTGAATATTTTTTTAAACGACGGACAATAGATTTGGAGAAAGATATGTTGCAATTTCTAGCTGAATTTGGATATTCATTGTCCACGGTTGAAATTATAACTACTTAGTTTTTTTTTTTTCTTTCACTTGTATATTTTTGTATATATTTTGTAACAAGTTTGGGATATATTGAATATATATTTTGTGTGAATTTTTCTTTATTTTTTGCTATTATTAGAAGTTACAAACTCATAAATAGGTTTCATATTTTAATAAATTTGCATGAGCGGCGATTATGTCCGTATTCGTTATAATTTTTACACCGTAGTAGTTGAACTTCGCCTTTAGATCTTATCTTCATTTTCTTCGGCCGACTGGCTTGACGTATCTTATGTAGAGGTAAAACCTCAATGTCTTCCTTTAGAACGGTCCATTGTCGCTTATCAACGGTCGGAACAAAGTGTTCTTTGTAAGTTTTCCTGAATAAGGCACTGATAAACCAATGCTCACAGAACTGAGAAATCCATTTGTCTCTGTTTCTGCACGATAATGCAACGATCATATGCGAATATGGTAATCCAAGGATAGCCTAACGTCTGCATGTGCACGTTTGTTTATCTAGATCGACACTGTGACTGTATTGCTTCCGTTTAACTTGAAATATATCGCGACCATAGGGAATAACGTTCTTTTGACGAACCCACCCTGAATTTCGTCTTATGTGCTCTTCCGCCATCGATGTCACCACACGGGTCATTTTATATCCTTCCTCCTGATGTCGAAGGTAGAATTCGGCTACCTTTGTGCGAATGGTTTCTAATATTATCACAATCGATTCCTCCCTGGCTATCTTCAATACACTGTTAATGCTTTCAGCAATATTTGTTCTCAACATATCATAACGTTTTCCTGAAAAATATGCGCGCGCCTAGAAATAATCACTCACTTCTTTAATCCATGTTGTATATTCTGGAGGGGCCTCGTCTTCTATTTTTCGTAAAATTCTTTTAAATTTTGCCTTTGAGAATGTACGGGCAGCAATCCAGAAAAGCGGTCGGGAGATTGTATCCTTATATATATATATATATATATATATATATATATATATATATATATATATATATATATAAGATTCAAAGCTAAGTGTCGCATACAGTAGCTGTGAAATGCGTTAGGAAAAATATTATGCACAATTTCCATCAACCCCTTCTGCCGATCTGATATTAATACAAACTGCTCTTCAAAGTCCCCGATTAATTGACTCCTTAATTGATCAAGGAACCATGTCCAATGATCTTCATTTTCTTTGGGTAAAACACCGAACATTATAGGGAATAAATGTCTATTCCCGTCTATCCCTGTATCTATTAACAATACTCACTTGTATTGTCCGCGCAAATGCGATTCCATCTACCACAATTATTCTTCACAAAGTATTACGAAAGCTCCTAATGTAATGTCCAAATGCCATGAAGAACCTCTGAAAGGCATTATCAGGCTTGCGACACAATTTGGTCAATGCGTCTGGATTGACCAGTTGTAATTCGGCAATATAGGACGGTAACATCTTAAATTGCTCATTTTAGCTACCTGGAATGTTATTCAACGCCATTTTTTTCCCTCAATATTTTTCAGTAACCTACTGTTACACCGTATTTTTTTCAATATAAAAAATTATTGAAGCAGGACTCTCGTCAAAGCCTTTTCATAATTTATCCCTCATGAAGGAAGCTATCCACAATGTCGTACACTAGCGATGTCCTCGTCAAAGCCTTTTAACAATTTTGATGTATGTATCTGCCAAACACATCTTACTTCAATACACCTCGCCATAACTCGAAGATGACTAATTTTTATTAGTTTAACTTGAAAATTATTTACCATGACAAACTCTTTAAGGGCTTTCTGAAAAGATTTCTTATTTCTGAACGCCTGACCAACAGTAATTGGCCCCCCTTCATAGAGTTCCTCATCATCAGAATCCATGTACTCACCTTTCAAGTCATTAAGCTCATAGTTTTCGTCCACTAGAGGTTGATCAATTCTCCTATTAGTATCAACACGCGAAGTAGGCGAGTGCGTTGCTTCAATATTTTCAGGATTACTATCACCGTCATCAACTAACCGTCGAGGTACGGTTAGTTGATGTGCAGTTGTTTGGGTAGCAATTCACCGAGGTCGGGATGTTTGGGGTGCGATAGACTCTTATGTTCTTCTGGCCTTGATTACCGTTGGCTCCGAAACTATTGGTTCAAAAGGCCATTGGTATGGATTAAGGCCTTCCAAAACTGTTTCCCACTGATTCCAAACGAATGTGTTGTTTATCAATTTGAAGTGAAGCTGACATGTATTGTGCATCAGATTCATTTAAGGACAATATCCTTGATCTTCATCGTTTTCTCTCATTGAAATGCCTGAAGATGGTTGCTTTTGTGGCCTACGGTTGCCTTCTCTCATTGGAATGTCTAAAGATAGTTGCTCCTGTAGCCTACGGTACGGGAGAAATCCTATATTCATATTTCTATTATCATCAACTATCATCGGTGCAACGATGTTCTCTTCTTCAAATCGTATTTCTTGATTTTTAATCAAATGTTCTGATTTTACACCATCATCATCTCCTAATCCGACGTTTTCCTCAAATTCTTTATAATCTTCATTTGTTTCCTACTAGAACGGTTGAAATGCTTCGAAAGACGATAAAATTTTCGTGACAGGAGTGATTAATGAATTTTCGATATAAACATTTACCATACCATCACCAATACGATATGCTCTAAATAAGTTCGCAAGATCATCTGAGTCTGACAATTCGGGAAACACCAACTCCTTTCCTATGCGCAATGAAACCAATAGTTTAATTGAATGTTTTTCCGGTCAAGTCTTACTGACAGTGTACATTTTCTACATAAATTGATCAAATGATATCTTCTTTTTAATAACGACAAGCTTCCAATGTCCACCGTTGTAATTATTATCGCCAACATGGATTCCATCAAAATGACAAAGTAGGGGAACATCCATTTCAATCTATAATTTAAAAAATAATGAAAATTAAAACGTAAAAAATGTTTTACTTAACTACTCACTTAGAAATATGAATACTGTTATCTTAAGGTAGCGGTCGCTATCTTAAGGTAGCGAAACTATCCATTATGGCATATTCTCTAAATTTTTGATATTTACTATAAAAAATGCTATATTACCTGTGCTCATTGTCTTTGACAAGGATGCAGAGGGGTCTGAATTGGTACAAGTATATATGAGTGTAGAATATAGAAAATAAAAAAAATATAGAGAAGAGAACTCATATATATAATGAGTAAATATATATTAAGTTAGTGTTGATGTGGAAACAGCTTGCCTTGAAGTTAGCCTATTACGCAAAGATTAAAATTATATGACTGTTTTTGCAAATAAGAAAAATTATAGGGCGAAAAATATAAATTTCCCTTGTTTTAATCTAATACACCCATTTAAAAAGTTTTAGATAAAAAGGACTCACACGAATTGGCAAATAGATAGCTGTATTTGCACCCACCAGTCAATACCCTACCCTATGGTTCAAAATTTGGGCCGAAAACTCGAAATGTCAGTCGGAATGTTTCAGTTTCCGTGGGGACCGAAACTGAAACGAAAACTGAAATATTCGTTAACTTTGGGCACTGTAGCAGATTTCAGCAGAAGTTTCGATTTCAGTCGAACCCGAAATCGAAACGATATCGGGAATTTTGATGCTTGCCTTACCCACGACTAAATTTGGTTGGTGCAAATAGAGGTATCCTTGTACAATTCGGTGAGGACATTATCCATAGCTGAAGGAACCAAAGTTTGGCTCATTTTGAGATAGGGGAAGTATAGAAAAAGAAGCGATCAAAAATGGCTCAAGCTATGGCAATGGCGATGCCTCTGTCTTCTTCGCATTGGATTCGGAGCAGAGACGGGCAAAACCCTTGGAATTCTGTTTCACTTCGCACTGCATCTCCATCATCACTACCTCCACAGGTACTTATTACTCTCTTATAGGGCTTTCATCTCTTCTTCGCACTTGGTAGTTTCGGGGGCTGAGCATTCGATGCGCTCGTGTTGGAGGTGTAGAGATACCGAACAACAAGAGGATCGAGTACTCTCTCCAGTACATCCATGGGATCGGACGGACGTTAGCTCGCCAGATCCTGATTGATCTCAATATGACCAACAAGATCACCAAGGACCTCTCTGAAGAGGAGCTCATCATCATCCGAGAAGAAATCAAGAACCGCGATTACAAAATCGAAGGCGAACTCGTAATAATAATAATAATAAATACCTACTCCTTTTTCTTTTCTTTTTTCATTCTCAATTTCATTCTTTGGAATTGGATTATATATTTGTTTAATTAATGAATGCAGAGGCGTTTCAATGCGCTAAATATAAGAAGATTGAAGGAGATACAGTGTTACAGAGGAATGAGGCATAGTCAGGGGTTGCCTTGCAGAGGGCAGCGGACAAAGAATAACTGCAGGACTTTGAAGGGTAAGAGGGTCGCTATTGCTGGTAAGAAGAAGGCTCCTCGTTAATAATACATCACACTGCCCCCCCTTTACTCGGTAGGTAGTTTTTTTTTTTTTTTTTTTGGGTTAATGTGATTCCATGGTCTTTGGATGTGAACATATAGCAATCAGATTAATACATTTTGTAACACCATCTAAATGTTTTCTGCCTTTTTTGGCTGTTGTTTTATATCAAGAATGTCTTTTCTTGAATTATTTTGGATTTTTGTGCTGAGCAGCGGATGTGAGCATGGTTTTATATCGATTGGTGATTAGACTGATACAAAACGGCCGATACTGACACTTGCCAGTTAGTATCAATATGGGTGTGAATAAAAAATAAACAAAAACGATTACAAAATATTAATGTGTATCAGTTGATACCCGATACATATCAATGGTGTTGGGGTATAGGCCGATAACTGCACGTGTATCAGTATCAGCCAGATACCTCTATGTATCTTTATTAGAATATCAGTTGATACTTTAAACCTAAACATTGGATGTGAGGATGGGAATCAAACATTTCAAATCCATTTCTTTTCTTCCTATAGAATACCTGAAATGGTTTAGGATGCAATTTTTGAGTTGTATTAATAAAGGCTCTTATCATTATTTCCTATCTTTTGACTGATGTCGAGAAGAACTTGAATTTGCCTTCAATTGTATTAACCCTGCAATGCATAGCATGATAGCCTTTTTGTTATGCTATGATTGTGTGGCAGGTAGTTCTGTGTTGAGAATACAAGTGGAATTTTTATTTTTTATGGGGTTGCAACCTGCTTTTGTAATAGTTACATAGGTTGATTTTTTTCACACATAACGGAGCTTCAATCTTCGATGTGAGGTTGGGATTTGAGCTATTTTTAAATTGTGCCTTTAAATATGGTTCACATATATTCCTTGCTATGAAGGGATCATTCTGCGTGGAAATGTCTGCTATGAGCTCAATTACAACTTGGAAGTAATGCCAGTGAGATGTACGCTATGTCATAGAATTATAGAGGAATGCTGAGCTTTTCGTTCTGCACATTATTTTGTTATATTAATTTGTACCTTGCATTTTTAAAAATGAATGTTTTTCCCCTTCCCGCGTTTGTTATATAAAAGTAGAAAATCTCTCTTGGATATGGAGCTGGAAGTCAAACTATTTTATCTAGAAAGGGCTTCATATGTTTTTTTCCCATAGAATGCCTGCTATGACGGAACTTATGATATTTCTTAGGATGCTAGTTCTTAGAAAAGAAATGATGTTACATTTAGGTGCTATATTTGCTGAAACGAAAAAGTTTGTTCAAGTATGTCTTAATGAGTAGTTTGCTTAGAAATTTAGTCCAATATCGAATGCTTGTCCTCATACTTATTATATTTCATTATATTACTTAGCTTCCATTATGTACATATATCTTTTGTCTGATATGGATTAAACTTAAAAGTTGTTGCTTGACGAGGTTGAGATGACCCACAGTTTTCTTTTCATTGAACTATTGCAGTGTCCTTGAGATTTTTATAGATTCAAATCATGCCACTTTCTTTAAGAATTTGTGAAGTTTGTATCTTCACTAAACATATGCTTGATATATTGTGATGTAAATTTTGTATGGATACATAATTTCTTTTGTGTGATGACATTTATTACGAAGTTTATCTCTACTTGATGACAAGACACAAGAATATATATTTCAAAACCATGGCCATTGTAAGACGACAGACATAAACCATCCGACATATATGGTCAATGGAAGATGCATTGATGACAAAAATGCTGTGGCTATGAAGCTAGTCTGGTTTTCTGAGGCACTATATAAAGATGAGGGTGGGATTCCGTTGATTGGTGGTCTCCTGTTTGACATGATTTCTAGTGTAGAGAGTGAGGTCATAGAGGCAAGTTTCGCTGAGGAGGAAGTGAATAAATTCATCTTTGAAGTGCCGACCATGCCGTGGGCTTGATGATTACACAGGTGTACCACAAACATTTTTGGACTCACTTAGATGTATTACTGCTGTCCCCGAATAGTTGGGATAAGGCTATGATATTGTTGATGATTGCTGCCTTGGAGACGATATTCTCTAATTTTTTTATGAGCTTTATGAGCTAGATCAAATTGGGAGATCCTTAACTCCCCCCCTTTCATAATTTTGATCCAAAAAAAAAGCGAGTTGAGGATGCGGGAGACTATAGACCTATAAAAAGTGTCTACCAAATCTTAGCCAAAATCCTGCCAAGTACATTAAACCTTTGATGGAAATGGTTATCTCTCTTCCTCAAGTGCTTTTCTAGGTGGAAGAAAAATTGTTAATGATGCGGTTTTGGCTTGTGAATGTGTAGAGACTCGATATTCTTCTATTTTCGATCCCAACCCAATCCTGCAGCCTATACCGCTTCCTCTTACAAGCAAGCCGAGAAGAGAGGTAATAGAGAAGATTTTGGATGATCTTGTGCTTTCCACCCATGGCTGATGGTTTCAGAAATATACTTAGTGAAGTGGGCGGGTAAGCCGGAATCCGAGAACACGTAGGTAAATGAAGACGAGATCCATCGCCTAAACCATGATATGCTCGATCAATATCACGACCACACTTCATTAGTGATGAAGCCCTTTTGGTATGAGGGAATTGGCTGGGACGCTGACGCCGTAGACATAGGTTTTGGACCGCATCACGTGTATCGACGCAAGAAGAAAAGAAGAAAGAACCATGGGGCATCAACATCATCCGGAAGGGGAGCCTAGTGAAGCGACAAGAGGGGATACCTCACTAATCAAAGTTGCTCGAGTGGCCCTACTTATCGCTTGAGCGGGATTGAAGACAATTCATAGGCCAAACTTTCGGCCAAATGTTGCTTGAGCGACCCCTGGTTGTCGCTCGAGCGACCCCTAGTTATCGCTCGAGCGACTCCATCCAGTCGAAATCCTGTCAAGCCATGAGATTCTCGCTAGAGCGAGAACCAAGTCTAATAAGAGTGAGTCTAGTGATGAAAGTTGTCTCTTCTATCCTGTTCTCTTTATTCTTTTCTTGCCTTTTGGGTCTAATGTAATGTTCCATTTTGAGGCAATTTAGTATTTTGGTATTTTAGGGTTAGTTTCTTTTGCACCTAGTATATAATGTCCATATGTAAGCCAATTTGTTGTTGGTTGATTTTAATGAAAATGCTATGCATTGAGAGCTTGAGAGGAGCTTAATGAAGAGTGAGTCTTCTCCCCCATGTGGGTTTGGTGTGAGGCAAAGGGTGTGATGCCCATGTTCTATCTTGGATCTTCTTTGTTATCCGTTTCTTCTTCTTCTTGCTTCAAATCCCTAAACCCTAACTTTTGAGTAGCCTTGATGCCCTACCTTGTGGATTGATTCCACTCTATACCCATCAATCCATGACTGTTGTTGGGCTCGAGCTTATTCTACTTGTAATTGACTACCCGATCAATTCAAAAGCCCTAGCGAGGAGCTACGAGAATCCCCATCGATCTACGAGCAAAACCCAAACCTAGAGGATGTTAGAGTTCTATCTCTAGGATCGCACCTTCCGCAATTCTAATAGACTCGCACGCTGGATTGGACCCTAAGCGAGCCTAGCATAGTTACCTAAAAGGAATTCTATGAAACACTAAGGTATCGCCTTAGTTTTGGTTTTATTGCTTAATTAATTAGTTTAATTTCAGCAATTGTCATCTCATACTCATCTTAGGGTCGTTGTCCCGTGCCAAGATGTTTCTCCTTTTATGAACATTTTCTAGACATTTGCGTCGATACATGGACTCAATTTCCGGTTTGAATCTTCTTTACACTTGTTTCAAACATCATTGTTTGGAATCACATAGACATTTATATTACAAAGTCAAGGATTAGGAAATCGCCTTTGAACTTATTTCACTGCTCAAAGTTTTCATTCATGGAGATGCTGCATTACAATGTCATCTTCAACTAATATTCGAATTTGAAGATATTCTTAAGCAAAGTTTTCTCTGTATTTGTGAAATAATTCAAATTGCACCATCTAATGCTTTTGAGAGGAATGCAATTTATGGGTTTTCAAGGATGACAAGACGGTTGGAGGCAAGCTTTTTAACTGCACTCACCCTTTCCACAATGCTCCTCATCAGGTAATAAGTTCCCATAAATCAGCTCTGATGCATTGTTCATGTTGACAGGATATTAGTTTATTAATTTCTGCCTAACAATCACATAGGTCTAAGTATAATCTTTCATAGATTGTAAAATTTTGATAGGCATCTAGAGTAAAGACTTTCTCTACTTGTCTTTTGGAATATTTTTTTTCGTACTTACTATTACAAGCTAAACTCTCTTCATTTGTATCCAGAACAAAAGAAACTGGAGACATCATTTCTTTGTAGCAAAAATAACAAACTAGCCTGCAAAGACTATCATTTTGAAACTTCTTGTGATATTGCACAAGAAATGGTTCGAGTGTAAAGCGGAAGAGCAATTATCAGAGAGGGTCCACGTAATTAAGAGCTCTTTGATGCAGTCTGCTCAAGACTAAGAGAGGGTACTAGTTTTGACACAAAGCCAACAGAATCTGCAAGAAGGCTGAAATTTGTCTTCCAAGGTGGTTGAAATTAAGGTATGTCCCACCAAAAGTACTCTTCTAATGAACCCATGGGAACACCTAACACTAACCATTGCTAGTATCCCTCTCAAAAGCCCCAAATAAAATATTTCATTCAACTTTAAATTAAATTATAAGTTTATAACACTATCGGCTATTAAATAGGCTTTTTACAATGCATTAAGGTAGAAATCCTAGTCTAACTCTAATTCCTAATTTAAACAAAAAAAATCCTAATTCTAATAGCTTCCCTAAAATAATAAATAAATTCCTATATAATGAGAGAAATTAGTCTATTTCTAATAAAATAAAAAAATTCTTTTGGATAAAATAAAATAATAAAAAAAATTAATTCTAATTTAACAAGAGATCCTGAAATTTTTGCTTTTGTAGTGTAGCCTCTAAAAAATAACTGTAACTTCAATACTCATCAAAATTGCTTGATGAGTATTCTTGGCTTGTTGGAAAGCTAAGCTTTTTAATGAGACAAATTTTGCTGATATCATTTGGTATATAAAAATAGGTCAAACATGAAGTGACAGGATTAGAAGGTGAACACTCCGGGACTTTGTGATTAATGACTTTTCATCAATAAATTTTAGATATCCCTTTTCTATTGTGTTTTCTTCCGATGCTTTTTTTTTTTTCTTATTGTATCTAATATTCTTTCTTGGACTTCACAGTATATTAAAATTTTAGACTACATCACTCTCCTCCCACACAAACTATGGCCTTAGCTTGGACTCCCGATTACAATAAAAAAATAAGCACCTAAACAGTCCAATGAATTTACCCAAGTTCTCATGTGGTCTCCCACTTTGTTTGCTGCAGTATATTATCTTAGTTCCTGAAGTATCAGTCCCTAAAGCTTGCATAGTTGAATTGCATTTAACTCCTTGCTTAGTTAAGTTGCTGGGTATCTGTTATCCTCTTTCCATTGGTGGGTTAACCTTCATCAAATTCTTGGACCATATACCTGATTTGGACCGTGGGAACGCTAGCTGTCAAAAGCATCTTGATGCATTCAATGACTACAGTAAACTCGAATGTCCTGCTTTTTCTCCATGGCTTAAATTGTGTCCCCTTGTCTTTTGTAGGGGGATCAACCCAGCACTGGACAGCTATTGCTTTCAGCTAAAAGAGGGTTGTGTCTTTTGTATCTGAGTGGCCCATATACATGGAGATAGGAGTACTCATGCAGTTCCTCATCAAACCTCCAAACCTCCATAAACCAACTTTTTAATTGATAAGATTAATTGATATCATAGTCACAAAAGTCTTGACTTTTTCAAAAAATCGGTGTCTACATTGCTGATTAATTAGCCAAGTCGGCTCCTATGCCGGTTAATCCATGATGTTTGTGAAGAAGCACGATTTTTTCCTCTTTTTTCCTCTCTAATCCTTCTTCTTTTTCTTCGTCTTCTTACTGTTATTTTTCTTCTTATTTTTTGCTTATTTTGTACTAATTTTTTCATTAAAACCAATATTTCTAATTTGAAATATATTATGATATATATAAAGAAATCTATTTCTTTTTAAAATTTTGTTATTTTCCCCGATTTTTTTTTTTTACTTTGACTATTTTTGCCGATTTTCCCCAACTTAAACCCTTGCCAATTTATTGCCGAATCCCCATTTTTTGACTATGATTGATATAAACTTTAATCCATCCCTCTTCCTGTTTTAACCACTTGAACCAGTTCTACTTTTTTATGCTTGAATGTGCCAGCCTGATTTCATCAAAGTATCAAAATTCTCCTCGGTATTACTTACAATCACTTTAATTGAGCATCTCGAGTTATCATCCATAAAATCATTATCTTATGTCTATTAATGTTATCAAATAGCCACCTGTTTTGTACTTCCCAAATGTGATAGATAGCAGCTGAAAACACTTTATTTGAGCATCTTGAGTTGATACACTCATCAAAGAGAGTTATACATCTTCCTGGATACTACGTGGAAATCCTTGACATAATCGACATTCACTGATTCTGAAATCACATGTGAATTACTAAATGTGAAAGCACACAAGTCTCTATAACTCTTGGTGCTGGTAACCAAATGTTACATACACACGTTTTCATTATAGTGATTTTGGAGTCTAGAGCCAAGTGTGAGCAAGCAAGAATGAATTGTGCATTGTGTGGATCTCATGTTGAAACCCTCTTTGCAAACCTTAATTTATGATAGGGTGAATTTTTCTACTTTCTTGTTCTTTAAAATGAGTGGGGTATGTGGTTCTAAGTTAATTGGTGCATGTGGTCATGTTATGCAATTTTGGTCTTACATATATGTATCATTGGATTGGAGGCTAATGTCAAGCTTTTATTCTCAAGCAAATCAAGTCATAAATAATTATTAATCGAAAGCTATCATATGAGTCTCTAATCTAGAATGACTTGGAACTCTTATCTTGTATGAACCATTAAAACCTTTTGATTTACGGAACAAAACACAATGTTGTGGCATGAAAACACATGGGATTTCATCTTCTTGTATGATGGGACCACTGTGCAATACACCGAATCCCGACCCCACCTGAACTAGGCGCTGACACCACATGAATTGCACCCATTTTTGGGCAGGACAGAGCAGGCTTGCGTGCCAAGAAAATTCGTCAGATTGCTTTGCATAATGCACCTGTGCCAACTGGCACTTCGCCAGTAGTTGCTTAGATGCACCCTGGTGCTCAACAATATTGTACAATCTTCTCAGCATCTTATTGATGCATTTTCGATTTTGTCCTGGAGATCAGTGCTTGCACATCCATAATCCAGAGGTCTAATATCATTTTATCAAGCAGGTTTTATATTCCAATTTCAATCTGGAGTGAACTGTGCATGCATGCGTGTTGAGATTCAGACCCTTATGATTTTTATGATTTTGATTATGTTTTTGGCAAGGACTTCATGCAACCAAATATGTGAATGGTTGACGCAGGACGATACCCTAAACTACGTGAATGATATGATTGATTTTGCCGAAATTAAATTGAAATTAAATTAAACAATGAAACTTGCAAAATATAACGAATACCTCAGGGTTTCGTAGTATTCCTTGGGAGAATCACGTATAATTCAGGCAGGGTTCAGTCCAGGCGCTAGATCCGTTAGGTTGCAGTGCAGATCGATCCTAGAGATAGAACTCTAGGTTTTTCCAGATTAGGGCGCTCACGATTCAATGATGGGATCACTGATTTTCTCTGAATATCAGGTGCGGAAGGTTTAATAACTCTGCTGGGCTCTACGGTTGTTGAATCGGATCGATTCAAGGATTTAGAGAAATTTAGGGTTTAGGATTTCACAAGAAGATGGTCGATTTAGGGTTGTAGAATCACGCAAACAAAGATAAAAGAGGTAGATAGAATTGTAGGCTTCACACTCTTGGCTTCGCACCAAACCCTTCTTGGGAAGAAGATTCACTCTTCGTAGAGGCTCATCTCAAGCACACATAAGCAAAAACTCTTTTCATTCATAATCAATAATCTCCTTAATAGAGTGTTTACAATGCCTTTATATAGGCTAAGAAAACCCTAAACGATATAAAACTCGCAATTAAAAGAGTCATAAAATAAAAGACTAAAAAGGTAAAAAAAAATGAAAAACGAAAATTTTCCGTCACTGTAGCCCGCTCGAGCGAGGATTATAACCGCTCGAGCGAGGGCCTGCTCGAGCGAGCTTAAGTGGTCGCTCGAGCGAGGGCTCGCTCGAGCGAGGGCTCGCTCGAGCGAGGATTATAACCGCTCGAGCGAGGGCTCGCTTGACAATGTTTACCTCGCGGTTTGTACCCGTCCTCTACATTTCCAGAATTCTCTTTTCGCCTAGTTTTGATTTTCATTCCGCTTCTTTCGACATCGGTACACGCGAAAATGCCCATATCCGATGTCTACGATGTTAGCGTCCCCGTCAATTCTCCCGGGCCGAAAAGGCTTCATCACCGATGAAGTAGCGTCGTGATAGTTCTCGAGCATGTCGGGGTCCAAACGTCGCACTTCGTCTTCAGCTAACCATGAGTTCTCGGAGTTCGGCTTTCCCAACCACTTGACCAAGTACATTTGAATTCCACCGTCATGGGTGGATATCGCTATATCATCTAGTATCCCTTCGATCTCATCTTTGCGTTGCTTGTGTGGGGAAGGGAAGGGAAGGGTAGGGTTTGCAGGGTGGGGCTGAAATTTGGGCTCGGGGCTGCTTGGAAGGGGTTGTGAGGGGGTGGGGCTGGGGCCAATGAAGGAACCAGGTCCTCCACATTGAATGTAGAGCTGACCCCCATATCAGGTGGAAGCTCGAGAACATATGCATTAGAGCCGCTCCTTGCCACAATTCTAAAAGGCCCAGCGCCACGGGCTTGAAGTTTCTTTGCGGCTCCCAATGGGAACTGCTCAGGCCTAACCCGAACTATGACGTAATCTCCAACCTGGAATTCCTTGAAGCGCCTATGCGCATTCGCAGATATTTTGTATTGTTCATTGCTAGCATTAATTCTTTTTCTAATTTCGGCATGCAACTCATGTATATGCTGTGCAAATGAATCGGCTGACTCGGAAACTCGATGGGATGCAGACATGGGAATTAGATCAATTGGTGTTCTAGGCCTATGACCAAGGACGACCTCAAAAGGACTCATACCTAGGGACCTATTGACTGAATTGTTATATGCAAACTCGGCTAAAGGCAAAATAGAATCCCAAGTCCTAGGGTGATCACCAACAAGACAACGGAGAAGATTACCTAAGCTCCTATTGGTGGACTCCGTTTGGCTATCTGTTTGAGGATGATAGGCCGACGAAAATTGGAGCATGGTACCCATCATGTGCCATAAAGTTTTCCAGAAGTAACTGATAAATCTCACATCTCGGTCCGATACAATCGTCTGGGGTAAACCATGTAGACGCACAACCTCCCCGAAAAATAATTTGGCTATGTGAGCCGCATCGGAGGTTTTAAAACAGGGTATGAAGTGGGCCATCTTGGAAAAGCGGTCCACTACCACAAAAATGGAATCGTGCTTCCGTTGAGTCTTTGGAAGCCCAAGCACGAAATCCATAGAGACGTCTTGCCACGGGGTGTGCGGCACGGGTAAAGGGGTGTACAAGCCGGTATTTTGTTTGATATGTTTCGCAACTTGGCATGTACGACACTGTTTCACGACCCTAGAGACATCTCTCATAAGGCTAGGCCAATAGAACCTATCCTCAACAAGCGCACTGGTTTTATTGCGCCCAAAATGTCCAGCAATCCCTCCGGCATGTAACTCCCAGATGAGGAAGTCACGCAATGAAGTGCGAGGGATGCACAAATGATTCCCTTTGATCAAATACCCATCCAGTAGGGTATATTCGGAGTTATTGTTGTTCGAATTTTCAAGGAAAGCAATGTATTCTGTCCCGAAATCTGGGCAATCAGGATAATCTTGCTTCAACTGCTCAAATCCGATGACCTCGGTGATCATAGACTGCAGAGTCATGACTCGACGACTAAGCGCATCAGCAGCCTTGTTCTCGGCACCAGCCTTATGCTTCAAAACAAATGTAAACCCTTGAAGGTACTCTACCCACTTCGTGTGTCTCGGGTTCAACTTTTTCTGGGAAGCAAGGAAACGTAAGGCTTCGTGGTTAGAAAACAACACAAATTCCTGCGGTCTCAGGTAATGTTTCTAATACCATAGAGATCGGACGACCGCATAAAACTCTTTGTCATAGGTGGAGTATTTCTGCTTAGCCTCATTGAGCTTCTCACTAAAATAGGCTACAGGATGGCCTTCTTGGCTCAGCACTCCGCCTATGCCTACACCTGATGCGTCACATGCTACTTCGAAGACTTTGGAAAAGTTTGGTAGGCGCATGATGGGTGCAGTAACCATTTTCTCTTTTATCTCGGCAAAAGCTCTCGTCGCGGCTTTGCTCCAGAGGAACTCCCCTTTTCTCATGCAATCGGTAATGGGAGCCATGATGGTGCTAAAATTTCGGATGAAGCGACGGTAAAACGTAGCCAAACCGTGGAAGCTACGGACTTCATGAATATTTCAAGGTTCGGGCCACTCCACAATGGCCTTAACCTTCGTAGGGTCCGCAACCATCCCGTCTACCGAGACAATGAATCCCAAGAATACAACAGAGTGTTGCATGAAGGTGCACTTCTTGAGATTCACGTACAACCTCTCTCCCCCCAAGGTCTCGCAAACCAACCTCAGGTGGATGATGTGCTGCTCCTTGTCTGGACTGTAAATCAGGATGTCATCAAAGTATACGACAAGGAAGAATTAATGGACCACCTCCTTCACTGTCTGGTCATGTTTATGGTATGGCTGCATTTGCTCACAACCTTCAGAATTCCTTGGTGCTTCACAAAGATTTATGCCAAACTGTTTGGTAGTTGGAATTATGTGCCTTTATCCCCTAAAGGCTCTACCTTATGGAAGTTGATTCCTATAGCAATCATTTGGTAAGTGCAAGTAGAGAGGAATTATAGGGCACGTCCAGAGGAAATGAAAACATGACTGAACCTATAGCAGTGCTCGTAAAAAGTCTTTTCATGCGTTACACTGCAGACGCTAAACTGTTTATGGATGTAGGTAGGTAGGCAGGAGATTCATGGTAGTAAGTACCAAAATGTAGGTAGGTAGGCAGGAGATTCATAGTAGTAAGTACCCTTTTGGTGGTACTACTACTCTGAATCTGCTGCAACTATATAGTAACCAGGGGTTATGGGTCAGTGTGTGGGATTGCTACTGCTATCGGCTCTCAACGATATTTTCTGCTTCTCTCAGGTTCCTTATTACTTCAATTGTGCCCGTGGTGTATTAGGGATGTATCTTACTTTACTCCTATATTCTGCGGGCACGCATGCCTCTCCAGCTTAGCAGCTCGCTTATGGGGAAGCTATAGTTGGTCGGTGTATGGTTTTTTTTTTCTTAAACTTTTTTATCAATAAATAAGTTTAAGCTTATAAGAGATACAAATAAAATAAAAGTTAAGCTCTTCTGGGTTTTGACTGGATCAGGCTCACTCCCATTGATGCTATAATGGAGGGCAGGGATCTTTATAACGAATGGGACATCCTGCATGATTAGTCTTCTTTTCCTCTTGCTTGGGAGGTCTCTTCTGGATCTTTTCCTTGGTTGGCTCTTTGGTTTGGGTTGGGTGTTTACTGTTGAGCTTTTATTTTTTTATTTTTGTACTTTATGTTCTTTCGATCCCGCTCCTTAATGGTCCAGGAATCTATGTACATGTATGTATATCTTTCTTTTTGTGTTAATAGAAAAAAAATATGGATTAAAAAAGAAAGAAAGAAAGAAAGAAGTTTAGCTCTGTTTTGTGGTTTGCAAGATCATCCAGAATCCATTCTATCAAGAGCCTTCATCCAGTGATCCAGTCACTTCTATATAATTCACCTATTAGTATAGGTCTCTGTGCTGTATAGAATTATAATGAAGATTTGTTTGGAGACTTTTAACTATTTATTGGAGGAAGCCAGGGTTACCTGGTTTACTAGAAGTGATACCAAACCACGAACAAGACTAATAAGAGATGCTTTATATAAAAAGTAAGACCAACAGTTTTCGAGCCTCTGATGACCTTCAAAGGAATCACGCTTCTATACCGCTATTATTTGTGTTTTTTGAAGCCAACATAAAATTTTCTAATATAATTAATAATTATAAGCACCACTAATATAAGTCAAACTTCATCCTACCTCTAGCTAAGCAGGGGTTCGGTCTACCGCAGCGAACCTCGAACCTGAATCCCAACCGAACAAACCAGCGAATCAGGTAATATTAAAGCGCCTCTCTAGTTTTAAGTTTGCAAGTTTGTCCATGATTTGTCAATCATTCAGTCTCTTCTTTCAAATCCTCCATCCAATGAATAAGGTAGTGTTTGGTAACTCTCCCACGGGCCTATGTTTGAAAACCAGAAACACATAAAAAGGCCAAAAACTGCATTAAGATTAGCGTTTGGTAGCACCGGCTTCTGCAAAACTGATACTGGCCAGCAAATCTAATTCAACTTTTGTGGGAAGCAGTTAAAGGAAATCCTGCTGGAATCTGGAGACAGGAAAAACTCACTTCTGGATTTGGCTTTTGCAGGAACCAGTTTTGAAATACCTCCAATGGAGTGTTAACAAACAGAGCCTAAGCTTTTCTCTCTCCTTTCACATCCTTTCTATGTTCACATGTTTCTTGTAGCCTTTTTTTCATGCTTGGGTGGGCAATTAAAAGGTTATACCCAATGCACAAGCCCCCCACTAGAGGGAGATGGTAGGCAGGCTTATCCTCATTTTTGAGACGCTAATTCCCATATTGGATCCCGCATCTCATTGATTCAGCATTTTGAGAATGCCATATGGCATAGAGAACTGAGATAGTAGTGCATGTGCAGATTGCACGTAGAAAGGAGCTGATTTGGCGCAAAACATTGAGAGAAGGCTCGTACAAAGAGCATGAGCAGGCGTGAGGATTAGAACCCTGTTACTTCCATATGGGAAGAGAATACTAATTGAGCTATCACTCAACCCGTTGATCAACAAATGAATAAAATCTCTTTTTTAAGCTCCTATTCTAAACTGAACAAATAAAATCTTTTTTTTAAGCTCCTATTCTAAACTGAACAAATAAAAGCGTAAACATTTATCTTCATATGAAAAAGGAAATGTTTACCATTATTTCACGCCGTATAACTGTAACCTCACCCTATCTCCCTAATCTGGAACAGATTGATCGCTTTGAATGACAGAATGGCACAGAGTGGATTTTGAATCATGGGGATACTATCATACGATCAGATCTTGATTCCACGTGTAATAGTGTTAACTTGGAGGGCGGAGCCAGGATTTAGGGGGGGGGGGGGGGGCAAGTAATGATTGTTTGAGAAGATGAGTTACTATTTTGAATTAGTGTTATATAGGGGCCAGAGTGCTAGGTGACTTGATACTTGGGTCACTTTTGTGCCCTACGTGCAATTAACATGTATACAATTTGATAAGTGCACCATGATTTCTGGATTGATCAGTGATATGTTCTTGAAGCATCGTGGGCGATGTTCCAGTCCAAGATCAAATCCAAGTGATAAAACCAACAGGGATTGGCACAGTCGCTAGGGCCACGCCTTAAGTGGAGATTCCAAGTTCAAATCCGACAACTTGTTGGCCACTCGCAAGGCTAGTAAGTGTGATGTGCAGGTGTTGAATGTGCCCGAAGACTTAATCGGGTGCTCTAAAAGGCCAGATACCCAAGTAGCAATCCATCATTAGAAAATATTTAGTCAAAGAATCATGCCTATAAGTGAAAGTGAACTATCCGATTGGTGATCTTTAATATCAGCCACTGAAACTAAGCATGTTTGGTAGTAAGTGGACAAATCTGATGCTTGACCTCTCAAAAACATGTGAATTTTTAGCCTACTGCCTTTCAATCGATGATCTGTCACTTTGACGGTGTGGATTATACGCATCTTACTTCGTTGATAGTATATGATCATTTAAACACTATTTTGTAGTGTTTAAATAACGGTCAGGAGAGTCACTCCTTTTTATATAATACCAACTCTTATCAAAGAGGAATACTAATTCTCAACCTACATTTAAGCACCAAATACCGACTCTTATCAAAGAGGAATACTAATTCTCAACCTACATTTAAACACCAAAATGCTGTTTAAATGATCTTCCACCATTATTTTTAATTTTTATCTTATATCATTAAAGTGTGGTAAATTATTATCACACGTGGTGGACAGGTGGGAACAAGTTAAATTGTTCAATTATCAATCCATCATTGAAATGTCCCATCCAAAACCCAAATGCATATAAGTGGATTCTAATCATCCATTTGTTGAACTTTACCATCAGCCATTATAAGTAAGTACAATAGCTGGTATTAGAGTGCAAACAACATATTATAGGTAAAATCTCTCACCGTCTGTAATTTTTAGCACATCATTCTTTAATTCATGTTATCTATCACTTTCACGTTATGAATTACCCATATTTGAACCATTAATTGTGTAAGAAAATTTAAACACCAATTTAATGTTTAAATGACGATTAGAAGATTTAGGTCCTTTAAAAAAATTGCAAACTGAATATTTTGGCAAAGAGTCCGACTCTCCTAATCTTACACCATCAATGGTTTAAGATGTGGGTGATCCGAATCATCAAAGTAAAAGATCGTAGATTGAAGTGAAAAAGGCAAAATGGTGTTTTAAGGAGATTTCAACGATCCGATCAGTTGACTATATTATCAACCTTTGGTTTTAGTTTAATGGCTGAAATTAAAGTTCAACAATTGGATGGTTGACATCCACTTATCAACATGTTTTATTGGCCAGAGGCATATTCCAATGATAGATTGCCACTTGGGCAATTACTATTGATCATAGTTGTGTGTCACTTGAGTTAATAATAAATCACATTTCAATGATGTGAAATAAAAAAGTGACATTTTAATGATATAAGATTATTTAAACATCATTTGGTATTTGAATGTGGGTCAGGAGCAAGGTAACAAAATCGACATTGGACTCAGATATTAGTTTGCTGATGACCGATACGACTTGGCCGATACCGATATGTATCGGCCTATTTTATTTATTTATTTATTTTTATATCCACATCTCAGCCGATACCCGATATGGGCCCGTAACGACCGATTAAATATCCAATACCCGAGTTAGATATCAATACATATGAGTTTGCTGAGAAACCAATATGTATCGTCGATACTAATTGGTATCGGCCGATTTTTGATACCATTGTCAGGTTTGGTAAAAAATTAATTGTCTGTCTCAACTCTCAAGTTCTCAGCACATAAAAGGGAAAAGACAATGGAGATGTTGATGATGTTGCCCACTAACATGGTTGGTGTTCCTAACAGTACTAAGTACTAACCATTTATGTTTTTGGATGAGGACTAAGTACTAACAATTAAACAAAGAATTTTGGTCCTCCCATCAATGATATATTTTGGGTGCCTCAAGCGTTGTCTGAAATCACTCACCTAAAATCCCTTGAAAATCATTGATTGCTTTGGATCAAATAATGGAGATTGATTTTCACCCGGATCTTTCACACAATAGATTGTGAGATCATGGCCCACCTATCAAACGGTCATTTTTTGATTCTATGTGACCGATCCCCAAAAAATGACCCTTGAATTATGACACACATCATGCTCAAACGTGAATTTAGGACTATTTTTTAGAAATTTATGACACAGAATAAAAAACTGACCATTTTGTAGGTGAGACGTGATCTTGGATCTATTTTGTTGAATATCGGGATGAAAAACGATCTTCATCATCTTATCCAAAGCAATCGATGGTTTTCAAGGGGTTTGAGACATGGGCGCTTTCAGAGAACGCGTGAGTGCTTAAGAGGTACCCTAATGTTTTCTGGCTCCATCTTTAAAGTGATTAGTTTATAGAGTACCTCTATTTTTCATACCAACAAATTTTCTAAAAGCTCCAACATGTGCACCCTGTAATCCGTTGACTGTTGAAATTAGACTACGGATATGGGTTTTCAACCCGATCTTTCACACAATGAATCTTAGGATCATGATCTTACCGTTAGATGGTAAGTTTTGATTTCACATGTGACATATCTTAAAATAATGGCCCTAAAATCACGTTGGAGCGTGATGTGTGCCATATGATTTTAAGGCGACATTTAGAGTATATGTGTCATGTGGAATAAAAAATTAACCGTCTGATGGTACGCGTATGGTCTCAAGATCTATTGTATAAATCTATGTGGAGAAATATGATTTCCATCGTTTGATTCCATGTAGTCGATGAATTTCATTGGGTTGCAAACGTTGGCGCTTTGCATGAATAGAGACCTGCGATGTAATACCGGTACACAGATTTAAAACCTACATATCGGCCGGGCATATTTGTGGCACATGAGCTCTTTACGCTAAGGGGATTCGGTTCAGCTGGGGTTGTGGCACTCGAATTCAATTCTAGGAGGACAGTTGGGTTGAGAGGGGGGGGCACTCTCAAACTAACGTTCCCGTTAATATACTCATATCGCTGAACCCTAGAGGGCTGATCGATGATTTGAGCATAATTGTTGGGGGCTGGCGCTGGGAAGTACATCCTTATATCTAAGGGCTCTGCTTGAGGTGCCGGATTGGGAAAGTAATCAGCTAAGGTCAAAAGCTCGACTACTCCTATGTTTCTATCCTTTTGATTCCCTCGCTTTTGTATTATGAAGTTTCGTCAGGTGTTGATGTATTCTGAAGGATCAAAATCCTCCTCATTTGCTTCTATCATGTTGATAGTGGGCCTCGAGCCTACTCCCCCTGGTGGGTGTGGTGGCAGAAGAACCTGATGGATGTTGGCGTGTTGATTTACCTGGGGAGGTGTTGGGGGATGATTTTTTCGGCTTTTATCAGGTCTTGTATTGTATGCTTTAGAAGAAAGCATCGATCAGTCGGGTGACCCAGCCCTTGATGGAAATTACAATGGGTGTTAGGATCATAATATTTTGGGAGTGGATTTGGTGGTGGTGGTGGTCGTGGCTGGAATGGTGTGACAAGACCCTTTTCGACCATCAGTGGTAAAAGAATATTCAGGGTTTGTCTCAATGGTGTAAACACTTGGTTAAACTGAGCCCACCTCTGTTCTGGGGTCATTTGTGCCCCTTGCCCATTGATGGTCCTCTGTGTTGGCCTGACAGGTGCTGGATCCGGCTATGCTGCCTTGAATTGGAATGGTGCCATGCTGGTGTTGGGCTATGTGTTTATTATGGTCTGGACATCTGCCCCGATTCTTCTTTGCTCGATAAATTTTTAAACCCCACTGGCCCCACTGATCATACTTTTGTTCAACCGTCCTTCTCTTAACGTGTCTTCGCAGTGGTTGGCGTTTCTTACCAAGTCAGTGAAACTTGATTGTTATTGGTATACAAGGAAATTAGAGATAATGGGTATGACGGTTTTCGAGATCATCTCGAATTGTTTCTCATCCGAGATGCGGTTCCTTACTTGGGCTGCTAGGGCCCTCCATTTTCCAAGGTACTCACTAAACGTCTCGTCAGGCTTTTGCTTCAATCGAGCCAAATCGGATTTGCACGACCCGATGTCTATGTTATAGATATATTTCTCTTGGAATAGGTGGGTGAGATCCTTCCTGATTTTTAACATGGATGGTTCGAGAGAAGTGAACCATTTTAGCATAGGTCCCGTGAGACTCTTTTGGAACACTTTGATGAGGAGTCATTCATCTCTGTCGTATCGGCACATGTCCCCACATTAGGATTTCAGATGGGTGATGGGGTTACCTGTGCCATTGTATTTATCGAAAATAGGCATTTTGAATTTGTGGGGAAGTGGTACTTCCGCAAATAGGCACAGGTCGGAAAAATTAGTAGCATAGATTTCGGCTCCACCCATCTTCGTTAGCTATTTTTGAATTTTGTCATGCTCTTTCAACAACTCTGATTCTCTGGAACCGATAGGTTGCCCCCATTCATTTTGGGCTGTTGGTTAGTTGGTGATTGTGGGTGGTGGGGATTAAAGCTGGTAAATGCCCCTGTATAGGCCCCACTATTTCGGACCTCATCCTCCTTGTACTAATGGCTTGTATCGGCAAATGATGGGGGAAGGGTGAGGTTATTTTGTTGATTTTGAGTGGGCTGTATGGGGGCCTAATGAGACTATTGTATGTGAGGGAAGCTTTGATGATGAGTTTGTGGGACAAAAGAATGAGTGATTGGTGGGCTTTGGAGGGATTGAGCGGGTGCTTGGTGAGACCATTGGGGTTGATGAGGATTGGGATGATTTAGTTGGGGGTAAGGAGATGTGTGAATTGGGGGTTTCGGATTGTTGGAGATTGGTTCTCATATGGTGAAGGGTGCGGGTGAATATGATTTGGATGAGGGATAAATTGTGGATGGTCGATGGTTTGAGATGGATTTTCCTAACGGGTTGGGTGTGATGGGTGTGGTTGGATATGGCTCATGCCAAGCTGGTGGATATGATGAGAGGGATTTGTTGTTTGATCAAAACTGGGGTGTGCTTGTTGGTATGCGTGTATGTGGGAATTGGGGGAGTTGTAGAGGGGGGGGGGGGTTAAAAATGTGACCCTTAGATTTGGGCCTGAATGGGCTTGGGGTTGCCCATTGGGCCTTTGAGGTCCACTCGGATGGCTCCACGATTGGTGTTGGGTGGTGTGGATTATGAGTGGTTGATTGGGATTGACATTTTGGATGAAGGAGGTGTGGAGATTTTAGAGGGTTTGTTATGGATTGAGTATTTGGGTGGATGAGGGAGGCTTTGAGAGGCTTTCTAGGCTGTATAAGCCCTAACCATGTCCTCCATCATGGTCATGGGGGGGGGGGGGGGATGGATGTGAAAGGCCCTTCCAATGAGGGTGATGGATGAAAAAAATTGGGCATGAACTAGGTGGATGGGGTAAAATGAGGTACATTTGGAGAGGATGTGGGAAAATTTGGCATGGTATGGGTGGATGTAGAAAAAATGGGTGTATTTTGGATGGATGTAAAGGAAAAATGGGATGTATTTGGAGAGGGTGTGGAAGAAAAATTAAGCATGATTTGGGTGAATGTGGGAAAAATAGGAGATGGGGGAAAATGTGGTATATGTTAGGTTAATGTGGAGGGAGAATGGGGTAATTATTGGGTGGATGTTGATGGAAAATGGGGTAAGGATGTGGAGAGGAAATGGGATGGATTTTGGGTGGATGCTGATGGAAAATAGGGTAAGGGTGTAGAGGAAAAATGGGATAGATTTTAGGTGGTTTGGGAAAAATGGGGGAGATTTGGAGTGGATGTGAAAGGAAAATGGGATGGATTTTGAGTGGTGGTGGATGAAAAAAAAAATGGGTGCACCGAAGGCCCGATGATGTTGAATTGGGATTGGGTGGGGGAATTGGAGATGGGTATCTCCTCTATATAGGAATGTGATGGGAAAGGTGGTGGGGATGAATCGGGATCGGTGTAAGCCAGATTGACTATCAGAGACATGGTTTGGTGGCAAGTTGGGTATGGATTCCTCGGGTGAGGCCCGAACACTTCCTTTCTCCTTCCCTTACGAGATGATGGAGGGTAAGGCGATGTCGTGGTTTCAACACCACAAGCTCTCTTTTTTGGTTTTTTGATTATTTTTTATTTTCTAATTTTTGGATGATAAAAATTTGAACTTCCTTCTCTTGGATCTTTACGGTGCTTTTTCAGGGTCTTAGAACTCCCGTTACGGGTGACGTTCACACCCCTAATGCCTCCCATAGTGGGATCCCGATGTACTTTAGAAGAATCAAAGGGAACCCTTTGATCTATGTAAAGGCATGAAAATCTACGCAACAACCCGATCCCTCGAGAGAGTCAATAAGAGGGCGACCTCTCTTCACAAGCCCTTAACTGTCCTGCAGTGCTCTAGTACCTCAACACTACTGTGTTTTCACCCAAGAGTCTGCTACGAGCACTTTGCTCAATCCATAATGCTCTATGCTTCTCACATTATAGTACCTTGACCTCTGTCTTCACCCAATAGCGTGACTCGAGTCACCTCTTGCAACCCGACTTATGGTCTAATTCTCTGCCTTGGTATATGCTTCCACTATCTTAGTGAGCACATGTATGGAATGGGACATCATGTGGAGCTGCATGCTACTGTCGCGGGTGAGGAACTAGTGTTAAACACATGGTGAAGCTGGGTAGGCCAAGCAAGGCACTGAGGTACTGGCATGCGTGTCACGAGTAGACATGATGCGTTGAGATGGAATGCCTCGGGTGAAGGCAACCATGAACAAGAGTTCCCGTCTTCTTGGCGGGTGGTATCAGAGTGATGGTTGGATAGGCTGGCCTCACTGTAGCGGCAGTGAGGCACCGCACGGGCGACAAAAAAGTTACCCTGTGACAGTTGGTATCAGAGATGCAAAATTGCTATAGGCTGAGGCAATCGATTCAGGTAGTAACCAGAATGATGCTAATGATCAAGTTGCTTATGGTTGTATGAGGTACTGGTATATAAAGATACCTAGGTGAAATATTGATCGGACCAAGTTGGCTAAAATACTACGTGGGGTGAAGACATAGAAAATAGTTGAGATACTAACACAAAATGCTAGATGAAAGCAGTGAAGTATAGTAGCTGTGATTCAGATGCGAGTTGTGTTTGGGTGAAGACCGAAATTATGTCGAGGAACTGACATAAGAGTTCGAGAGTTGACAAGGACGTCAATGCATTGCGTGGGGGAAGGGAGCTCGGGATCTATTTCCCTACACATGGGGCCATGCGTTGCTGGAGGAGCGCATAGGTTTTCTAGGTCTTGATGGGTAGGCCTAGAACGTCGCTGCGGTGATGCCGTGTGTCACCCTAGGCGAGGTTACCATATGACCCGAGTTACACATCGCGGTGTACATGGGTTGGCAACTTCTCCTGGGCACTTGAGGGCTACGTGGAACACTGTGGTGCACGTTAGCTGAGGGCTCGAAGAGGATATGCGCTGATCGCATGGGTAACACACGATGGTGGGGTTGGTTCAGTATGTCGGCGAGACATGTATGGAATGGGATATCATGTGGAGCTGCATGCTACTGTCGTGGACGAGGAACTAGCATTGGACACAAGGTGAAGCTAGGCATGCCAAGCAAGGCACTGAGGTACTGGCATGCGTGTAGTAAGTAGACACGATGTGTTAAGATGGTATGCCTCGGGTGAAGGCAACCATGAACAAGAGTTCCCGTCTTCTTGGCGGGTGGTATAAGAGTGATGGTTGGACAGGATGGCCTCGCTGTAGCTGCAACGAGGTGCCACACGGGCATCGAAAAAGTTATCCCGTGATAGTAGGTGCCAATGGTGTGGGAATGATCGGGGGTATTTACAACCACTAAAGCCGGGGGTTCGGGAACTGTGAAGAAAGGCCCCAAGTTCGGGCTGCTCAGCTAGAATAGGCCAGTGTATATATTATATACGCAAGGCTAGTTCTAGGGGGTTTTGGCCTAGTGTATATTTTATATACACAAGGCTAAAAAGTATATATATATATATATATATATATATATATATATATATATATATATATATATATATATATAAGCCCGGGGATATGCGCTCGAGCGTAGAGATATCTCTGCGCATATTGATAGGAGCTCGACACATAGCGCCTTTGTCGCTGATGCTACAGTCCCTCATTTTCCTAATTTTACTATGCTTTAACCATGGTTACCACTGACACTGATAAAATCAGAAAGGCAAACTGTGGCGAGGCGCTGCGAGTCCGTGCCTGACATCGTGATTTTATCATGATTATATTTGAAAAGACATAAGAGAAGACCACCTAATTCGAAGAGCTTATGTTTGTATGAAGGAGATTGCGCTTCCTATACGATGCGCTATCGCGATGTCTGATGTAATATCATTAATTAAAAGTGGTGCATGATATCATGGTTTTCAATGGTGGTCATTACATTTTAAAATTATACTTCGGTACGAAGCGAAAACTCTTCCGAACGAAGCGTTTGGGCTTCAGAACGAAGCATTTATGCTACTAATCAAAGTGTTTGCGCATTGGAACGAAGCGTTTGCACTCCCTTTGTGAAATGAAAGATGACTTCCTTCTGACACACAGAGGGTTCGACCTTACTTTATTTATTACCATCGTTAGAACATTAAATGAGAAGCGAGTCATGACTTCGTGATTCTCAATGGTAATCATTACAATTTGAATCGACTGTTTGAGAGACCCCTTCGGGCACCCCTTAGGAGAGTCCATTAATTGGTGAAATGTTTAGTATTTATTGGTTGAATGTTGAACATTAATGACTCTTTTGTTAGAGGAAGCTTCGCTCCCTATGAGAAGCGTTAGCGCTCAGGTAAGAAGTGCTAGCACATTCTCTTGTTAGCACATCCGCTACGATAAGGAAGTGTTAGCGCTTTGTACATGATACGAAGCACCCCAAAATTTGACACATTGTATCATTTTGTGTGAAGCAACCCCCGAACGTGTTTCATTTATTACCATTGTTAGAACATTAAAGCCATCATTTCGTGGGCCGAGGCGGACGAGATTACGGCGCCTGACATCATGGTGTGCAAAGCCATAATTTCCATTCGAGAAAAATATTTAAGACAGAAATTTTGTGAATTACAAATTCATAAATTACTTTTCACCTTTTCCCTCCATATTTTCATCTTCTCGAAGCGCAGTAAGAAACATCAAAGCGGCGAAACCCTTTTCCCGCATCTAGTAACAAGGTGAGTGTCCTTTTATTTTTATTCATCTTTAAAAATATCAAATAGAAGTACCATCCCTTCCATAAATGAAGCATCGACGCTTCAACATTTATGGGCGAGGGCGCCTCCTCGCTGTATCTTTTGGAGCATCGACGCTCCAACATTTGAGGCGCTTGCGCCTGTTCATGAAAGCGACGCCTCTCCTATTATTAGTACCTTTTTCTCTAAACTTCTCCTTTTCCCGTGTCACATATTTTGAAGATGGTTCTCAATACTCCAACGACTAAGTGCACCATCGAAAACTGCAGGGACATTTATGATGCGGAATCTGAGGAGTGGAAAAATCTGCTCAATGATTCAGTCTTTCGTGTATTCTTTGTGACTCTAAAGGGCGTGAAAAATATCAGCAGCCTCTTGGACGCAATCATCAAGTTTTGGGATCATGGCAACGTCTGGAATTTTGAGACTGCCAAGTCTGACATTATCAGATTTCGGGCCCTTGATTTTACCTTGATAACTGGTCTTCGAATGACCAACCCCACCATTTATCCTCTGAGGTTGGAGATTTATGAAGAATGGACCATTAGACATAGGTTTTTTAGGGTCCAAGTGGTTAAAAAAGCACACATCGAAGCGGCAATTATGAGAGTCGACCAGGATGCTGATGACGACTTTCTAAAACTCTGTCTATTGTTCATCCTTGCCACCGTCCTCTTTTCAAACTCACATTACACCCTCGACAACTCTCACCTTGGCCTCATTGATGGTCTCTCAAGTTTCAACTTATATTCATGGAGCCGTCAAGCGTACACTCAACTTCTAGGGTTCATGGAGAAAGCGAAGACAATGTGGGGTAGAGCTGAGAAAGGAAATGTACAAAAGGAATACAATATTTACGGCTGCACTATTGCCCTGCAGGTAAATGCCATCTCCTAGAGAATGTCCTATTTTATTTCCTACAAAGCATTGACAATTACGAAAGTCATCTAATATTTATTTTATTTTTCTCAGATGTGGGCTTATGAGATTAACGACAGGTGCGTCCCACACAAAGTTACTGATGCCGTCACCATCCCAAGGCCGTTGAAATGGGAAGCAAACGATAAAACGAGACGTTTCTACATTGCGAATTTCGAGCATAAGGTAAATTCGAAATGAGGTGATATCGCATCCAAATATAGGCGCTATTGCTATAATGTAGAAGCATAACCGCTTTAAAATGAAGCAATGGCGCCTCTAATAGGAGCACAATCACTACGAAATGAAGTGATGGAGCCTCTAATATGAGTGCAATTGCTACTAAATGAAGCGATGTCACCTCTATAACGAGCGCAATCGCTTCTTAAGGAAGCGACCGCGCATTCTCAAATTCTTAATCAATCAAAAATAATGTGAAATATCTATCATCTTGTAGGCCGCCCGCATCCGACAACTGGACGCCACATCTAATGAAAGAGCCCTTCCTGTGGTAGAAGAAGAACCCAAATCCCATCAGTCCGCAAAATAGCAGATTGATGAAAAATGGAAGCAGTCTGTCGATTTAAGAATTGCATACTATGATGGGTCAATCGACGACCTTCGTGTAAAGGTTATTTAGTTGGAACAGGAGAATCAACAACTAAAGGTCAAGGTTCTTCAACTGGAAAAGGAGAACTAACAACTGAAGGTAAAGGTTCTCCAGCTGAAAAAATTCTTAGCTTGCTGAAATCCAACGACCAAGCGATGACGCTTCCCTATATTGCTTTGACGCTTTTCTATGAAGCATCGACGCCTCCATATCTAGCGCTGACTTTTCTATAGGAGGCGACGACCCTTCTCTATGATGCATCGACACTTCGGATATGAAGCCCGAACGCTTTTACATGTTAACTATTTTTTAAACATGACCTGATATTCTTATCATGTTATAAGCCCACAATGTGTGGGGAAGTCTGTTGGGCCTGGTTGGGGATAATCAGACATATGTCCTCCAACGCCATTGGTCTGCTTCCACCCAGACCCCAGCCCCAACCCCACCCACAGCCTGATCCCAAGCCTAAACCCAAGTCCAAGCCTCACCCCAAACCCCAGCCCAAGCGCAAGCGCAAGCCCAAGGCCCAGTCCATGCCCCAGCCCAAGGCCCAACCTAAGACCTAGCCCAAGGCCTAGCCTAAACCCCAGCCCAAAGTAAAGCCCAAGCCTCAGCCCAAGCCCCAGCCCAAACCCTAGCCCAAGGTAAAGTCCAAGTCCAAGCCCCAGCTCAAACCCCAGCCCAAGACCTAACCCAAGGCCCAACCCAAACCCCAGCCCAAGACTTAGCCCAAGGCCTAGCCCAAACCCCAACCCAAGCCTTAGCACAAGTCGAAGCCCAAGCCCTAGCCCAAACCCTAGTCCAAGACCCAACCTAAGTCCCAGCCCATGCCTCAGCACAAGCCCCAGCCCCAACCACATTCAGACTCCCGCCCCACCCAAACCCCATACTCCCTCCCAAACCGAACCCCTTAACCAATCAAAGGTCCTGCCTCCACCACCACCATTGTCCACCCAATCTCCTACAAAGGAGAAACCCCAACGATAACCACCATCTCTGCCACCACCACCACCACCACCACCACCACCGCCTACTACGTCTTATGACAAATAGCCTGAGAAGCCCCTTACCCAACCATGCACCGAGGAGGGGTCTTTTGTGGGAGAAGAAGAAGTGGAGGACCAAGTCCCATTATCTTTCAGGAGAAGTGAGAGGACCCGAGTTAAAGGCCTCACGATTCCTCTCGCAAACTCACTCCAAAAGAAAGGGAGAACTAGTCTCCCAAACCCATAAAAAGAAGGCCAGAGCAGAAGCGGTGGTTTTACCGGCCACTAATGCAACCTCAGGCCTATATGAATGTTATTTGGGAAATGCCTAATAGATGAAACGAGTATATATATTCCATCCATACAACTTTTAACATGCCTTTTGAAGCGTCAACTCATTGTCGAAGCGTCGTCGCCTTTACGTGAGAGCGTCAGCGCTTTGTAAAATGAGTGCTAACGCGTCTACTTCGAAGCGCTAGAGACTGATCCACTTATATTTTAATTTGAACCTAGGACTCTCATCTCGACTGTTGGGTCCCAGCGTATTACCGTTGAGTTGATGTGCTGCCTGCGATCAAACCAGGAAATAGAAGACCCAGTAAGTATTAGTCCTTATTCAACCTTGTCGCTTTCCTGATTCTATATTGATATTTACACTTTCGTATGCAAATATTGACCGTGTACTTTAGGGTCATCGACAAGCGGGAAGAAATTGAGAATAAAAGGAAGACTTTCCGAATGGCCTCCGTTGCACTCAACTATATAAGCATGAATTTTAAAGATTTTGAGAATTACATTAGAGAGAGTGGTCAACACGCGCCCCCTAGCATGGCAAGACGAACCAGAGACTACACCGAATCATTTTTTGCGTAGTAGAATACGATTTCGTTGCAGTGTTTCGTCATAAATAAAAATCACGCCTTGAGTGCGATGGACTGTGACAAAATTTTTATTTCAATTCGATCGAGAAGTAAAGACACTGGGTGCTTACTGGGGCGACCCCATTAGCTCATAAAATCAATGTCCTTGACCCCTCCCAGATCGTTCTCCAGAAGAAAAATTTATTGAGGCGATAATGATACTGATAAGCTACGATAGAATACTCTCAAAAGTAATGCCGGAATCACATATCGCTCTTAGTGAAAGCATTGACGCATTTAATATGGGGTGTAATCGCTTTGATAATTGAGCATCATTGCATTGACAATGGCGTGTCAACGCTTTTAAAATGGGACGTCAGCGCTTTCAAAATGGGTCGTCAGCGCATTAACATTTTACCAGTCAGCGCTTTCTAGTCAGTCACATAATTTATTATTTTATCACCCTTAACTTAGTGATGCTAGGACTTAGTTTGCTACTAACAAGTTAACGATGTGTAGATATTAAGAAAAAATAGTAAAAGAGAGCCAGGTGTTAATATTCGTCAAAATAAACTCAAAAAGTAATAAGAAAGACGATTGAGCGAAAAAGATGATTTCCTGCGTACTAAAAGCCAGAAAATCGTAATTTATGATTCTTCAAAAGAGACAAAAGAAGAAAAGCAAAAAATTGTAATTCAGAGAATCGTCCAAGTAGGAAACTATAAAAGATAGAAAATCATGAGTTGCGATTATCTAGAAAACAAGCTTTCATGTTCTTTCTATTGCTACTGATCACGTGAATGAAGATTATCACCGTCAAGAATAGAATTAGAAGATATATGAAATTAGAAGTATGGTCAATCATGGATCTGAGAAGATTGATGAAGATAAGCTCTTAGGCAATCTTGGTTGTTGAGATAAAGGAGAACAGTCCAGAAGCACAAAACCATTGAAAGCAAGAAAGAATAAAATTAGGAATTAGAGTTATATTAGGAATATTTTATTAGTTTCTTTTATTAGAATTAGAAGTCTTTATAAACCGACTCCTTATGATCTATAAATAAGAGAGCCCGGTGTAGGAATAAGCATCGAAGAATTTCAACATCAATTGACAATTGAGGTTGGATTTTCTTCCGATCAGTAGTGTAAAATAGTTAGAGTAGAATAGATATCAGAGATTTCCCAAGAGCAATTGACGACTGCTATTGGGTGTTGAAGATTAATATAGATATCCTAGTTTCTCAGAAGCAATTGACGACTGCAGCTGAGGGGTGAAAGATATATTTATTTGCTTTCTAGTTTAGATTTTTTCCTTTATTTACATGCTTTATAAACATCTTCAAGTTTTAATTTGAATTGACGATTTAGGTTGGAATTTGCAAATTAGTGTAACGATTTTTACTTTTCCATCATCACTTTTCTAGAAATTTTTTGGCACCCAGATTTTAGAAAATTGTTGATTAGATTAAATCTGTGTCAAGGAATTTTAGTTTTTTATTGACACCCAAATTCTAGAAGACTGCAATACGGTGTAATGGTACTGCTTATTTTTATAAATATCTGATGGCTGAAGATTGGGATTGACGACCTTAATCTAAAAGAGGATTAAGATTTATTTTCTGCACTTTAGATTAAGAAACCATTCTTTTATTGATATTTTTCAAGTAGTTTAGAACCTTAAAATATAAATATAAACTTTAAAATAAAAGTATATATACAGAGGATAAAACTTCTTCGTGGGAACGATCCTATACTAGCTCTATAATTTGTATTGTGAGCTTGCAATAGGTTAGAACTTAATTAGACATACATAAAAAGCCGATTAAGTTTTTGGTGCCATTGCCAGGGAAGTCTTTATCTTTTTATATATTTTCGTTTTAAAAATAAATATTTATCTTTCTCTTTTTTAATTTCTTTACATTTTTAACTTTCATTGAACACTTCTTAATCTCTCGCAGGTTTCTTCAGAGCAACAACTCAGAGTCTCAACTTCCCCTGATCAGCGAAGCTCAAAGCCCAGATTTGTTTTCTCTCCCTGCTTTCTAAAAAAAAAAAAATCAGAAAAAGTTAATAAACACAAACTATTTTTGTAACGATTTCCCCCGGATGTAGCACTGAAGTGATAAGAATTCGGTCAGGTCATGTGTAAGTCTAAGGATCACACTAGGTTAGGCTTGAAAATCTTAAAAATTTGGACTTCAAGCTAGACACAACCATATTAAATTAAAATATTAAACTACATTATCAGTAATCAGTTTCTTATATCCAATCAGTGTTATATATATTTTACATTGAAGCCAAAATCATTTGGTTTTTATTTGCCTATACAGGCCCAAAACCGTGTGAGTGTTGCATGGAATTCTAGCCCAAGTTTTAATTCGTCTTAAAATAACCAAGAAGAGAGAGGGGGACTATTAGATAACCTTTTTGTGGCTTTCACTATTTTGTCTTACCTGTAAAATAAACCACAGAATTTTTGCGTTGATTTAACTTATACATTAAAACACTAGTTTAAAATATATACAAAAAGCTTTTCTTGTTTTGTTTTATATGTAATACCTTTACCTAAAGTACAATGGCTTTGCACAAAGCATTTATCTTAAGTAGCTTGTAAGCTACTTGCTGCTTACTTGCATGGTAATTGCACTACATGACTCAAGTGAGTCATTCCCCATCTTCATGCACACAGAGTGCAGCAATCGCTATAAACTCCAGTAAAATTTTCTCCATCTTCTTCAGCTGAATCTCTGGTTGAATTCTTCATAGTCAATTTTGTAGAGAAGGCCAATTTGTTTGAGACCTCTGTTAAGTATAAAACAATCTTTGTAGTTCGCTGGCTCGGCAAGCCCAGCGTCACTAGATGATCAGCACCGCACCGATGCGACCGTAATAACACAAAAAAGGTTAGTGATTTATTTGTTCTTACACAGAAGATTTGATTCTAAGAACTTGCAGCTCATAAATTAGCCGCAGTATGCATTTGAGCGCAGACTGCTGCACTCTGAATCTTCATTGACAATCTATAAATGGAAAAAAATATATATAGAAATATGCCACAGATTATATATATATATATCATATATATATATATATAATATAATTACACAAGCAAAAAGGGTACAACACCAAGGTGCACAAAGGCACTGGAAGACACAGACCACCATAGAAAGGCTAAGAAGATAACCCTGGCAAGCTAAAACTACACAGGCTTGCCACAGCAACCTTATAGGGTTGCCGCGGCAACAAAGCCAGCTGAAGGGCTTGCCGCGGCAACACTTATAGGGTTGCCATGGCAACAAGGCCAGCTGAAGGGCTTGCCGCAGCAACCCCTTGAGTGTTGCTGAGGCAACCTCCCCCAGCACAGAATTTTGAGATATGTTTGTGCATTCGGACCTTGGATCCAAGAGGGGTCCATGTGTTTACCTAATTGGGTCTTGGCGCACTATTAACCATCTATAAATTACGGGCTCATCTATAAAATACGAGTGTTATTAAAAATCAATCTATGTTTACTAGATTGGTGCCACATGGAGCACTTAAACCATTTTTGGAGAAATAAGAGTTGCATAAGGTCCCCGGATGCCTGAGCGTGCATCAACGACAATACTAGTAAAACTCAACGTACATAGGTAGGGAATCTACGTTGCTATTTTATATTTGTATAAGCATTGTCACTGAATTTTTTATAGAAGCTTTGATGAGTACACATATACACACTGATCAACATAGTAGAAGTAAAAATCTGATATTGGTTATTTGAACTGATGAACCTGTTTAGCTATGAAATAAATAGACTTGAATTGCGAGAAATTTGCTGCCAGTAATCTGATGACAAAAGCGATAATATATAGCATCAGGAGCATCTAGTAAATTAGTTTAGCAAATTAATGCTATTATCTAACTATAATAGTTAACAGTTTAGTACATTGCATCATAAAACCATACATGCAAATGCATTTCTTTGTCATTCTACGTGATTCAGTACTTAGACTTCGTTAAATTCAATGTTCTTGATACACTATTGCTCCAATGTAAATCAAGTGATCCCACTAACTCGGGAGCTTGAGAGTCTTAAATCAAGTGATCCCGCTAACTCGGGAGCTTGACAAGTGATCCCGCTAACTCGGGAGCTTGAAGTATTCTAGTCCAAGTGATCCCGCTAACTCGGGAGCTTGACAAGTGATCCCGCTAGCTCGGGAGCTTGACCTTGATGATTCCCTGTTTTCTCCAACATGTATTTTCGGTTTTAGTTTGTTTCTCACACTTGATGCATCATGCATAAATACAACATGTCAGCATGTTATTCATATGTTATTTTATGCTTCTCTATGAAAAAGTGATAAACTGTCAATATAGAATAACAATGCAATATTTTCTACTGAGCTTTGATGATAGCTCATACCACGACTTAAATGTCTTAGCTGCAGACCTTGACCCGAAGCACGTAGCTGATCCTACTTACGTGCCTGACGAGGAAGAGGGAGAAGAAGAAGATGACGACGACGAGGAAGACGATTTCGCGGAAGAGTTCTTCTCGAAATGGGTTTGTAGCTTGGGATCTGAGGGGATATGGGTTTGAGAAAGAGAGAAATGAGAGAGATAAATTTTATGGCATGTATAAATGATATATGATGGTTTTAGACATATGCTTGGATGTATAGGTTTTCTTTTCACTGTTTAGATGACGGGTGGCCGTCATCGGTGAAAAGCTATACATCAGATCTGACCGTTATTTTGTTTATAGTGTTTATAGACTATCTATCAGTTATTTTACCATATTATCCATCTGTCAGAGTTAAAATATATTGCTTCCGCATTTGCATCACTTTGAATTAAAGAAGTAATCCCTTGATGAAAGGATCATGTCAGGTGATCCGATGGCGCGACCTTTCCCAGTTTTGAAGACGGAAAACGTCGGGCTGTCACAGGTGGTATCAAAGCTCCGGCGTTAAGTCATTGGAGACTAAACTCTGACATATACAAATATGGAAAATTATCTGCTAATAGAATAGAGGTAGGAATTAGATTGAGTTATATGTTTGATCAAGTTTTTATTTGATCAGGTTTAGATGCCTCCACGTCGTGGAAGGGGTAGAGGTTGACCGCCGTTGCCCCATCGTACTGGGCTGAATACGATTCCTGTAGCCGGGTACGAGCATGACATTGCTTCGGGGAGTGGTGAGAATGCCCATCTGGCTAAAAGTTGAACGACAATGGAGAATGTTGCACATCATCCTCTGCCAGTTGTAAATACTCCACCAATGGGAAGTGTTCCTGGTGTTGAACAGAGTGCAGGACACAATCCTCAGTTATTGGAGACTATGGTCAATACTATGGCCATGCTTGCCGTTCGACGTCCTAAGGGATTCGACTTCGACCACCGAGTTTCCATGGTCAGCATGACCCTATGGAAGCTGAGAAGTGGTTAACGCAGATTGAAAAAGCACTACAAAAAGTCACGTGCACCGAGGAGGAAAAAGTAAGTTGGGCGGTGTACAAACTAGAGAGTGAGGCAGAGCCATGGTGGCAGTCTGTCGAAAGAACAAGGATGCCCGGAGTACCATGGACATGGACAGAGTTCACCGAGGCATTTAATGAAAAATATTTCCTAGCGCCCGAGAGATATAAGCTCGAGGTATAGTTTGCAACCTTAGTACAAGGTTAGATGACGGTGAGAGAATATGAGGTAGAATTTACACGTCTCTCTCGTTTTGCACCTTTGTTGGTAGCCATCGAGCTGATGAAAACCCAAAAGTTTGAGTGGGGTTTGAAACCCCTGATCAAAGAACGTATTTCGTTATTTCAGGCAACGACTTATGCCAACGTGATGAGATTAGCCCTGATCACGGAAATCGATGTGGATACCATGTTCAAAAGAAGGGAAGAAAAATAGAAGGCCAGAAAGGCTCCATAGTCCTATAGTACGGGTCAAATTAATAAGCGACCACGATTCCAAGGACAGATAACATTTCAACCGGCTGCAGGAGCATATGCACGGCCTTACAATCCATCGGTATTCTCAGCACCATCAAGGATTCCACGTGTACAGAATCAGTCTTATTCACCAGCGGCTTGAAGTACATATGACTTTTCTCAAGTGCGGCCGACAGGTTCTCGCACGGGATCTTATACGGCGTCATCAGTTGCCTCCAAAGAAATTTGTGGGAAATGTGGGAAGGCACACAAGACCGATGAGTGTCGTAAAGCTTCTGGTGCGTGTTTTTAATGTGGCAAAATGGGACATCGAATCCGAGAATGTCTAGAAATGATCGAAATAGCGACAAAGGCAGGACCAGTGTTACGATCGGCACAGCCTACGGTACAAGGTCGAGCTTATGCTGTCACTACAATAGATGCGAGGACTAGCCATGACATCATTCAAGGTATGGTTGTCCATTAATTTTTATATTAAAGTTATAATTAATTATCATTTTAGATAGAGAAGGTGCATATAGTTAACTATGAACATTACATCCAAAATTCCTAGATTGACATATTACTATTTTAAATATTTGATACAAATAGGTAATATAACTAACATTAATCTGCATGCTTTAGGTATCTTACAATTATATCCAAAAGATGCTTATCTGTGTTATGAAGCACGAGTCTTGATAGATCCCAGATCTACACATTCGTTTGTCACACCCCAATTTGCTGAAAAATTAAAGAAGTTAGGAGGTACTCCAGAACTTCTCGACTTTATTCTTGATGTTACCCTTCCGACTGGACAATCCCTCACGACTGATAAAGTATACCGGTTGATTATGGTTTCAATCAAGGATTACTGGGGATATGAAGCAGTAGCTGATTTGATCTTGTTATCGATGCAAGGATACGATGTGATCCTTGGCATGGATTGGTTGTTCACTCACCATGCGAACATCGACTGTCGCAAGAAGATTGTCTCTTTTCGTCCCCAAAAGAAGAGATCAGCTAAATTTTATGGCGTACCGTCAACTAATTTTTTGCTGATATCCGCAATTCGAGCACGATAATTACTTGATGAAGGTGCTCAAGGGTATATTGCTTTCATACAAAGTGATGAGCAGAAAGTGAATAAAATGTCACTTTCCGAAGTACCAATCGTTTGTGAATTTTCAGATGTGTTTCCTGATGAGCTGCCAAGACTACCACCTGATAGGAAAGTAGAATTTGCTATTGCATTAGCTTCAGGTACCGATCTAGTATCGAAAGCACCATACAGAATGGCGCCGGCAGAGTTGAAAGAGCTTAAGGAGCAATTACAAGAGCTTCTTGACAAAGGCTTTATCAGACCGAGTGTGTCTCCATGGGGCGGACCGGTGTTATTTGTGAAAAAGAAGGACGGTTCAATGCGTCTCTGCATTGATTATTGTCAACTCAATAAACTGACGATTAAGAATAGATATCTGCTTCCTCAAATCGACGATCTCTTTGATCAGTTACAAGGGGCGCGGTTTTTTTCAAAAATTGACCTACGATCAGGTTATCACCAGTTGAAGGTGAAAGCTGAAGATATTTTGAAGACAGCTTTCCGAACACGCTATGGTCATTACTTGTTTCTCGTCATGCCCTTTGGGTTGACCAACGCACTAGCTGCTTTTATGGACTTGATGAATAAAGTCTTCAAACCTTACCTTGATCAGTGCATCGTAGTATTCATCGACGATATACTTATTTATTCCAAGACAAAGATAGAGCATGAAGATCATATACGCCTGGCATTACAAACACTGAGAGATTCGCAGTCATATGCTAAATTCAGTAAATGTCAGTTTTCTGGGTCATATTATTTCTGAAGCAGGTATTACGGTCGATCCTGCAAAGATTGAAGCTGTAGTACAGTGGAAGCAGCCACAAACAGTAACTGAGATTCGAAGTTTTCTAGGTCTTACAGGTTATTATCGACGTTTTGTGGAAGGATTTTCACGACTTGCTGGACCACTCACGCAGCTCACTCGAAAGAATGTTAAATTCGAGTGGATTGAGGCATGTGAACAGGGTTTCCAAGAATTAAAAAGGAGACTCACTTCCGCACCTGTTCTAGCATTACCATCCGGTAGTGGTGGTTTTGTCGTCTTCAGTGATGCCTCATACAGTGGGCTAGGGTGTGTATTGAACCAATGGGAACGGGTAATTGCATATAGTTCTCGTCAGCTGAAAGACCACGAGAAGAACTATCCCACTCATGACCGGGAACTAGCAGCAGTTATTTTTGCATTGAAAATCTGGAGACACTATCTGTACGGTAAAACCTTCGAGATCTTCACCGATCACAAGAGTCTTAAATATCTCTTCACTCAGAAAGAGTTAAATTTAAGACAGAGAAGGTGGATGGAATTTTTGAAAGACTACGACTATTCTATTCAGTACCATCCCGGTAAAGCCAATATTATAGCTGATGCGCTTAGCCGAAAATCCTCCGCTCAGTTATCTCATCTTGTGACACGATTACAAAGATGGAAACTACTCAATGACATCGTAACATCGAGTGCTACTCTGTGAGCAACGTCAACTGGAGGTTTACTTGCTACAGTAATGATCCGAGCTCCACTATTTGATAGGATCAGAAAGCTCCAGATGTTAGATGTAGAGCTTATTTCCATCCGATAGGGGGTACAAAGTGGGCTACAGCCAGAATTCACAATAAAGGACGATGGGTCGTTATTATTTCGAGGACGAGTATGTGTATCTGATGATCATGCCTTACGTCAAGAAATCCTTGAAGAAGCTCACAAGTCAGCATATGTTTTTCACCCTGGTAGTATGAAGATGCACCAGGATCTTAAACAGACGTTCTGGTGGAACGGTCTAAAACGCGATGTAGCAGAATATGTTGCAAAGTGTTTGACCTGTCAGCAAGTCAAGGTCGAGCACAAACATCCTATTTGATGCCTTTCTGACCATTGCCTATTCCAGAATGGAAATGGGAAAATATTTCCATGGATTTCATTCTCGATTTGGCCCGTACTCAGAAGGGTTACAATGCCATTTGGGTGATTGTCGATCGTCTCACCAAATCGACGCATTTCTTACCCTATAGTACGCGATATACAACATCCAAATTAGTTGAAGTTTATTTGAGGGAGATTGTACGATTACATGGGATACCTGTAAGCATCGTGTCAGATCGCGATCCTTTATATACTTCGCGATTTTGGCAAAGTTTCCAAGAAGGTATGGGTTCAAGGATCATGGGATAAAAACTTACCCCTGATCGAATTCGCATACAATAACAGTTTCCAGTCAAGCATCGGTATGGCACCATTCGAGGCACTTTATGGACGCCGATGTAAATCTCTGATTAACTAGGAAGAGGCTGGAGAGCGGTTGATTTTAGGCCCTGATCTGATAGAAAGCACCAATGCAGTTGTTCATGTTATTCGAGAATGATTGAAGAGTGCTCAGAGTCGACAAAAGAGTTACGCTGATCTCAAAAGAACCAGTGTTGATTTTCAGGTAATAATTGACATTGATAAGTCTTCTATAAATTGACAAAAATTTCATTATCAGTCTAATGAAATGATTTTCAGATCGGCGAACACGTCTTTATCAAAATTTCTTTGACAAAAGGCGTGATGCGGTTTGGGAAACGAGGCAAGTTGAGTCCTCGTTATGTTGAACCATTTCCTATATTAGGCAGAATAGGAGAAGTAGCATATCGACTCACGTTACCTCCGCATCTAGCAAAAATTCATGACGTATTTCACATATTAATGCTAAGAAAGTACGTCAGTGATCCGACGCATGTGTTAAATTATCAACCGTTAGACATTCACGAAGATTTAATGGTGACCGAAGAACCAGGTCAGATTTTGGACCGCAGAGACCAAATTCTGAGAACAAAGCGAATTCCACTCGTTCTGATCCAATGGAAGAATCATGGGTCGCATGAAGCTACCTGAGAGCGCGAAGCTGATATTCGTGTTCAGTACGCTCGATTATTTACATAAGGTACGTACTTAAAATCCACATACACTATAGTTACACTTAGTCAGATAAATTTCAATTGCTTAGATTAGAATGTTATTTTAAATATATCTTGCACCAGTAGACAAGAAATTATGGCAAATTGAATAAATTAATGAAGTCTTATGGACCTTGATTGACATATCTTGAAATAACATGCTGATATTTAGCATTAAAATATAATACTAGTATAAAATTTTATAATATTAACTATTGAGAATATTCAAGATAATTTGAATATTCAATAATAATAATATTGCAAAAAGGTGAAGTAGTGACACCTAAGTAAGTATATATCTCAGTTTATTAACACCTGTCCCAAGTGACCCATCCAAGGGTCATTGATGGGCTAATATAATATTTGTATAATACTTTTATATGCAATATTACAAAATAGATCAAATTCCATCAAAGTAAACATTTTTAACATGGAAAAATACATTAAATAAGCCAACAAATATTTTTCGATGGACCATGTATCTGATAAGAACACCCAGGTAAAAAAAAATTTGACACCACATATCAGGGGCCCCAAAATCCGGTTCAAACACTATTTGGACTACCTTGCCGCGACAAGGACTAGTGTTGGCCGCGGCAAGTCAGTTGCCACGGTAAGCGTTAAGTGTTGCCGCTGCAACTCTGTTAAGATTTGGTGGGTCCGAAACACTTCCAAGTATTCTCATTTGTTTTTTTCTATTTGAAAGGGTGCACATTTCGGTTTTATTCCACCTTCCAAGCTAGTATCCATGCATGCACTCCTCTAAATCAGGTTTACAGCAGCTACATGCCACTGATCTACTCTAGGAAACCCTCTATTTTCTGATTTCATTCAAATCTCAGGCAGATTTTTTGATCCTTTGTGAGGTAACAACCAAAACTCTAACTCCATTGTTCTTCCTTGTCTTTTTGATTGTAAAATGCCTCCTAAAAATGTTGGAGCCTCTAAACCTTCAAAGGCCTCAGCTCAAGCTAAGGGCAAAGGCCCTGCTCCTTCACACGAACCAATCGATCCACCTGTTGAGTATGAACAGACCATCCCATGGTGGGCTGCGAAAGCCATGGAACCCTAGTGGATAATTGATGATTGACTCTTAACTCTAAATGACCAGACCGCATGGTCTATTCGATACATGGAACAGGCGCAGTTAGGCGCCTTGTATCAGCCATTTCATAATCAATTTTATCCTCGTTTAGTCCGTTTGTTCTACCAAACCTTGATAGTCTCCCCAACTGTTGGTCAATTAGAGACCAACATTGATGACAAAAAATTTTACTTCAATATATGGCACATAGCTCAAGCTATGGACTGTAGTCCTGATTTTGACGTGACCTCAGGACTACAAATGCCCAGACAACGGGATGTGAAATTCCATCATATCATCACTAAGATGATTGATGGACAGACCGCATCCGATCGCAGCCTTGCAATTCGTCGCAGCCAATTACCACAGAAAATGTGGTTCTTGAACTGTGTATTTCGGTGTAATCTATATCCCATGCAGCATGAAAGAGAGCACCGAGATGCTCTCTTACAAGCTCTCTATGCCGTCCATGAAGGCCGATGGGTAAATGCCCCTGTGGTAGTCTGGGAGGGCATTAAGTACGCTAATGAACACTTACAAAGTAACGTTTCAAGTTCTATGCCATCCTGCCCCTACCCACGATTGATTTCTCGGATGCTAGAAGGACACTCGGATAGTGCCAATCTAGTCCCATATCAGATCCCAACAGGTGAAGAGGTCCGCACTGATAATATGCGGGTCTTTAGCCCTGCTATTTGGCGGAATGTGTACCAACGATCCTTCCAAGCGGTGAGTAACAACCAAGCTAAATAAATTCGTCGTCCTCCACAAGCCCAACAAGAAATCCCTTCTGTCCCAACCCAAGATACCTCCATTCCTCCTCAACCACAACCCCAAACCGAATCGATCCCTTCGACACAAGGGACTTTTACAAATGCGGATCTTGTCCAACTCATGCGTGAAAACCATGAGCAAACCCTCCTGCAATTCAATAATTTATATCGAAACCATTACATGCTCCATCAACATATCGATTATATTGAAGAAGCAACTAATATTATGATGGAACATACATTCCAAACTGCTGCAAACCCTTACATTGGGCGAGCGTGTAACTACGTCTCCTAATACACTCAAAACACAACGTTATTGGTCCCGGAGTTCCAGCAAGACTTCCAACAATAAGAAGCTGGACCTTCCTCTGTAGGCCAACAACAACCAAGCCCCCAGCCTGGTAACTTCTAACCTCACAAGCTCGTTGTTTAAATTGTGTTTATTTTTATCTAACTTGTTCATTTATGACAGATTGAAAATTTGATACATTATTAAAAATTTGATACATTATGTCAATAATTGATGAGTAAGGAATGTAGTAGTTCCTGATATAGTAGTTCTTCTTGGTGTATGGAAAGATTAAAGTGCAGTTCTATTGATTCATTTAAATTTCATCTTGATTGATGATAAATGATTGTGGTGGTTCATTATTTGAGGTCCTACATGTTTGTTGAATTGAAAATTGTTCATGATATCTAATCCTAGTCATGTGCCACATGTAGGAATAAAACCATTGTTGAGTGTTCTTATTTCCATAATTTCAGTTCTATCTATGAGAGGTAGATCTTGATTTCAGTTTTATCTAGTTAATTTCAATCTTATTTTGTGGTAAAATATTGTGAGCAAACACCACATGTTGGGTAGGCCTTACTATATTTTTGTTCATGATTGCAGCATTCATTTACTACCCAGATAGTCCCGATTTATTTTTGAGGACAAAAATTCCTAAAATAGGAGAGAATGTAATGATTTCCCCTGGATGTAGCACTGAAGTGATAAGAATCTGGTCAGGTCATGTGTAAGTCTAAGGACCTCACTAGGTTAGGCCTGAAAATCTTAAAAATTTGAAGTTCAAGCTAGACACAGCCATGTTAAATTAAAATATTAAACTACATTATCAGTAATCAGTTTCTTATACCCAATAAGTGTTATATATATTTTACATTGAACCCAAAATCATTCGGTTTTTATCTGCCTATACAGACCCAAAACCGTGTGAGTGTTGCATGGAATTCTAGCCCAAGTTTTAATTCGTCTTAAAATAACCAAGAAGAGAGGGGGACTATTAGATAACCTTTTTGTGGCTTTCACTATTTTGTCTTACCTGTAAAATAAACCACAGTATTTTTGGATTGATTTAACTTATACATTAAAACACTAGTTGAAAATATATACAAAAAGCTTTTCTTGTTTTGTTTTATATGTAATACCTTTACCTAAAGTACAATGGCTTTGCACAAAGCATTTATCTTAAGTAGCTTGTAAGCTACTTGCTGCTTACTTGCATGGTAATTGCACTACATGACTCAAGTGAGTCATTCCCCATCTTCATGCACGCAAAGTGTAGCAATCGCTATAAACTCCAGTAAAATTTTCTCCATCTTCTTCAGCTGAATCTCTGGTTGAATTCTTCATAGCCAATTTTGTAGAGAAAGCCAATTTGTTTGCGACTTCTGTTAAGTATAAAACAATCTTTGTAGTTCACTGGCTCGGCAAGCGCAGCGTCACTAGATGATCGGCACCGCACCGATGCGACCATAATAACACCAAAAAGGTTAGTGATTTATCAGTTCTTACATAGAAGATTTGATCCTAAGAACTTGCAGCTCATAAATTAGCCTGAGTATGCATTTGAGTGCAGACTGTTGCACTCTGAATCTTCATTGACAATCTGTAAATGGAAAAAAAATATATATATAGAAATATGCTACAGATTATATATATATATATGAAGATATATATATATAAAATAATTACACAAGCAAAAAGGGTACAACACCAAGGTGCACAAAGGCATTGCAAGACACAGACCACCATAGAAAGGCCAAGAAGACAACTCCGACAATCTAAAACTACACAGGCTTGCCGCGGCAACCTTATAGGGTTGCCGCGGCAACAAAGCCAGCTAAAGGGCTTGTCGCGGAAACACTTATAGGGTTGCCGCGGCAACAAGGCCAGCTGAAGGGCTTGCCGCGGCAACCCCTTGAGTGTTGCCGAGGCAACCTCCCCCAGCACAGAATTTTGAGATGTGTTTGTGCATTCGGACCTTGGATCCAAGAGGGGTCCATGTGTTTACCTAATTAGGTCTTGGCGCACTATTAACCATCTATAAATTACGGGCTCATCTATAAAATACGAGTGTTATTAAAAATCAATCTATGTTTACTAGATTGGTGCCACATGGAGCCCTTACACCATTTTTGGAGAAATAAGAGTTGCATAAGGTCCCCGGATGCCTGAGCATGCATCAACTACAATACTAGTAAAACTCAACGTACACAGGTAGGGAATCTACGTTGCTATTTTATATTTGTATAAACATTGTCACTGAATTTTTTATAGAAGCTTTGATGAGTATACATATACACACTGATCAACATAGTAGAAGTAAAAATCTGATATTGGTTATTTGAACTGATGAACCTGTTTAGCTATGAAATAAATAGACTTGAATTGCGAGAAATCTGATGCCAGTAATCTGATGACAAAAGCGATAATATATAGCATCAGGAGCATCTAGTAAATTACTTTAGCAAATTAATGCTATTATCTAACTATAATAGTTAACAGTTTAGTACATTGCATCATAAAATCATACATGCAAATGCATTTTTTAGTCATTCTACATGATTCAGTACTCAGACTCCGTTAAATTCAATATTCTTGATAAGCTATTGCTCCAATGTAAATAAAGTGAACCCGCTAACTCGGGAGCTTGAGATTCTTGAATCAAGTTATCCCGCTAACTCGGGAGCTTGACAAGTGATCCCGCTAGCTCGGGAGCTTGACCTTGATGATTCCCTATTTTCACCAGCATGAATTTTCGGTTTTAGTTTGTTTCTCACACTTGATACATCATGCATAAATAGAGCATGTCAGCATGTTATTCATATGTTATTTTATGCTTCTCTATGAAAAAGTGATAAACTGTCAATATAGAATAACAATGCAATATTCTCTACTGAGCTTTGATGATAGCTCATACCACGACTTAAATGTCTTAGCTGCAGACCCTGACCCGGAGCACGTAGCTGATCCTACTTACGTGCCTGACAAGGAAGAGGGAGAAGAAGAAGACGACGATGACGAGGAAGACAATTTCGCGGAAGAGTTCTTCCCGAAATAGGTTTGTAGCTTGGGATCTGAGGGGATATGGGTTTGAGAAAGAGAGAAATGAGAGAGATAAATTTTATGGCATGTATAAATGATATATGATGGTTTTAGACATAAGCTTGGATGTATAAGTTTTCTTTTCACTGTTTAGATGACGGGTGGCCGTCATCAGTGAAAAGCTATACATCAGATCTGACCGTTATTTTATTTATAGTGTTTATAGACTATCTATCAGTTATTTTGCCATATTATCCATCTGTCAGTGTTAAAATACATTGCTTTCGCATTTGCATCACTTTGAATTAAAGAAGTAATCCCTTGATGAAAGGATCATGTCAGGTGATCCGATGGCGCGACCTTTCCCAATTTTGAAGACGGGAAACATCGGGCTGTCACAATTTTCATTTCTAGCATATGCACCATACTCGATCTCAAAGCTTAGACTTATTTGAGTGTGACACAGAAATCGAATGAACTCTCCTGCATAATCTCGCACTAAATCAAACTTCCGGAAGAGAGTTCCCAACTATGGATAATGACCGTTCAATTTATGCACACTTCAGCCCAGTTGCCTTGACCAAGCCCTGTTGTGTAGTGATACCAGAGGTTGTGGCAGGACAAAATGTCAAAGTTAAGTCCCACGTACTCCAGTCGTTACTAACCTTTCATGGGCTTGACAGTGAAGGCCCTTATCAACACCTTAGGGATTTTATAGAAATCTATACTATGTTCCAAGCACCCAATACCAACAATGTGGCATTTAAGCTGCGATTGTTCCCATTCTCTCTCAAGGATCGGGCGAAGGCATGGATAATTTCATTGCCTGCCATAAGTATTACCACTTGGGAAGGACTCCAGTCCAAGTTCTCAAATGAATACTTCCCAATTGGTAGGGCAAATCAAATTTGCCAAGCAATCCAATATTTCGGCCAAAAGCTAAGAGAATTATTCCTTGAGAGTTGGGAATGGATGAAAGACTTGTTAAGAAAATACCCTCATCATGACGTGCTGAATTGGTCCATTGCACAAAGTTTCTACCAAGGGTTGACTGAAACTAATCAGGCTACAGTCAACGCCGTAAGCAGAGGAGCCTTTATGGCTCAAAATGGCTAGCAGTCCTAGAACTTATTTGAAAAATTAGTCGATAATTCAAGTAAAAACAAGCTTTGTTAAGATCTGACCCTGATGTTAACCGCCACACCCCGCTCGTGAGGGGTAGACTTTATGATATCAGTAAGGATAAAGTAAAGGAGGATAACATGAGTGCAAAGATTGCGGTTCTTAAGCAATAAATTGCAATCTTAATGACTGTTAGACCAAGCATTATGGAGAGACCCTTGGCAAACAGTTCTAATTGCCAAAATATCATAGGAACTGAGAACCCTGTTGCGCCATCATACGAAGTGGTGGTGGAAATCGAACATATAAGGGCCTTCCAGAGGGGAGATTATGGGAACACATACAACCCAGCATGGAGGAACCACCTGAGATTTAACTATGGTTTCATTGCTGGAGCACAACTAGCACCAATAGCTGTGCAGCCCAGATTTCCCTAGACTCAAGCTTTCCACCAAAGACCTCAACTAACGTCCGTGCAACCCCAATTTGTTTAATAAATCAGTGCACCTGATGCCACGATTGTTCAATTCCTTAGGGATTTATAGCAACAGTCACATCAGCATTCTAAGGATTTGCATTAGCTTGCTCAATTCTCCCAGACACTCCATTCACATATATAGTCTATTATGAAGCTGGAAAGCCAAATTGGTCAGCTAGCCTCACAACTGAAAAGGAGAGAGAGTGGACAGTTGCCGACACAGCCGATCAATAACCCAAGAGGATAAACATTCAGGGGGAGACATCAGCTCCCTAAAACTCAATTTAGAAAAAAACCTCTTAGATTGTCGAGCTACCGACTCATCCATAGCACCAAGTGTAAATTATGTAAACTTTTTCTTTTCTTAGTTAATGTAAGTATTATAATACAACCCATTTCGTTAAAAAATGATAGATCATAATTCGTACCTATTGTATTTTATAAATGGACAATCGTATGAATTTACGATTGCTCGTAGTTAGGTTTGTCTAGAAACGTAGCGATTGCGATTTTTATTCACTGAAGGCTAGAATCAACTTAGATTCTAGGTTAAAACTTAGTAATGACTGGCTCAGCTAGTCATCACTGAAGACGGGACCTACATATTTGTAAAAAGGATATGTCGATCCCATTTTCAAAAACTTTCTAAGTTTTCTCCTCCTACCCTCCCTCTCTTTTTCAAATCGTCCGTAATCTTAACTGTTCTTCCACTCAATCTAGCCGTTTATTTTCTTAAAAACCCCTTACTTCTTTTGTTTGATTATGAAGAATCCTACAAATATTTTATTCTACAATTACAAATTAGGGTTTCAATCTTTAAAAAGGTAAGGTGATGATTTTAATTATGAAAAGGAAGGGTTTCTGTAAGAGATTTTATTCAATACATGAAATTTAAGTTTAATTAATAGTGTTGATATTAATCTTTGCAGAAAAGCGAGTGGAAGTATGACGAACGAAACGGGCAAACGACAAAGGAAAGAAGAGGAAGAAGAAGAAGGTAATGATTTTGATAACACCCCAATCATTCACCATATCGCACGGTCTGCTGCTCCTAAGGATAAACCAAAAGCAACAGACCCACCTAAGAAGAAACCCAAGTCTTCTGGGGTAGTTATCAGTGAAAACTCTAAAGCTATAACCGGGATAGAGTCTGTGTCCATCCCTAAAAAGGGGTTAGAATTAGATAAAGGAAAAAAACTAGCATCCTCTATTATGCTAGTAGATAAACTCCATACTTCAATAAAACATCATATTATGGGTATTGAAATTGCAGTGGATGTTGAATCCTTAAAAAACTTAGAAATGGGTGGAGAAGCTATTAAATACTTTAAAGATGCTGAGCTGACCTATTTCTTGGAGCCAGGAGTCACACCCGTCTATCCTAGATTGGTGATACTATTTTACAAAAATATGACTAAAGGCAGCCAAGGACTACCCCCCACCCTCTCCACCTGTATTGATGAACTTCTGATCAAAATTTCGAAGGAAATGGTCGCCAGGGTTATGAATGCACCCCTAAAGATACCACAATTATCCCTAGATAACCTAGAGGCCAACCTTTTGAGGATGCTATCAGATATCCTCCCCAATTTCCCCCAAATGGTAATAGAATTATTAGAAAAAACTCCACTGGGTAGGTCTTTTTTCATTAGAAAGGATCTAGAAGCAAGGAATTTATCACTCCACTTTTTCAATGTACTTATCCATACAACTATTCACCCTACGGGACATGGAACACAGAGGAGTATTATTTGCCAAGGCATTATACCTAATGGAAAATCGCTATTAGTTTAATGTGCCCTCTTAACTTTTTAAGGTAATCACTGCTGTGAGGGAGAAGTTGAGTCAAGAAAAATATCAGAAGAAAAAGTTGACCCTGCCATTTGGAGGACTTATTATGATCCTGCTGATAAATGTAGGGTATAGTATTGACCCCAAAGAAAAAACTTTACCAAGATCAGAGGGAGGCTTAATAGTTTTAGCCTATAGGAGAACTTTAGGTGCTGAAAATAAAAAGAGAATCTCATTAGCTCCTCACACCAAAAGTACCCCCTCTATACCACAAGTCCCTCAAATTTATGAGGAAAGAGAGGAGACTGATATAGCATAGATAACATAATTCATGGGGTCAGAAGAAGCAGCTTTAGAAGAAGGGGTGATTACTTCCACTCCACCTCAAAAGAGAGCAGAGATCAGCTCTCTGATATATGAAGGAATAACTAAATTAAGAACCCCGATTGCAGACCAAGTTAGTCTGTATGACACTGCTTTAGACTCACCCGTAGTGCCTGCTATGCCCCCTTCAACAGAGGCAGACATACTGCCAATCATTATGGAAGCAGACCCTGTGAGCCCAATTCTAGAAAGATTAGAAGAAACTCCTTTCGCAATTGATCTACAGGCTACAGGAATAGCTACTTCTAGCCAAAACCTTGTACCAACAGACCCTTTTGCTCAGCCTACAACCAATATTGAGCAAACTGTCATAGCCCAAGCAGTGAAAGCAGATCAAAGCTCAGAGTTACCAAGAGGGAGCTTTACAAAATTATTACATGGAGAAGAAGCACCTCCTGAGGATCCTCCAGTCAGTACCACATCACTGCACGAGATAGAAAGAAGAGTAAGGGCAGTAGAACAATGGCAACTCAGACATAAACCAAACTTATTGCCACTACCTGAAGTCCTAAGAACGGTGAGGAAACTGGAGCAATGGATCTCTATAACTACCCCACCAGTGATACAATTGCCAGATATAGTAAAAAAGTGGATGAGAGACTTCTAAAATTTAAAACAGAGAGTCCATGATACCACCTTGACAACTCAAGAACGGGCAGAGATAATGGATAGCTTGCGAAGAAGAGCAATACAAGAGCAAGGTGCAAGTTGGGCAGCAGAGACAGAAAAGAAAGTTCAGGATGCTACCTCACCCCTTCAAGCCCAACTAGTGCAGCAAACTACAGAAATGAGTGAAAAATAACAAGTTTGGAAAGAGGAGAAGAGAGTATATGAAGAGAAAATTGTCAGTATCCTTGAACAGTTTAGAGGTTTGATGGTAGTTCTTGATGATGTAAAAACTGTGAGAGAAAAAACCCTTAAGGACTACCAGAAAACGCTCCAGTAAGAGCTAAAAGAAAAGACTCACTTACTGACTGTAGTAGAAGGGAAAGTAAGACAAATGTAAGAGGATAGAGATTCCCCATGCTCAGTCAATGATAAATAAGTAAAAATAATTGAGTCCCAAACTAAGAATTACCTTATCGCATTAGTAAAGGAAAAAGCCGAGGCAGAGAAGCTAAGGACAAAAATTCAACTAAAATTTGCCGTCATTAAGAAGCTAACTACGGATCTCAAAGAAATGGCTGATAAATAAAAATAGTGCCCGAAAGGTACTTCTTGTCCAAGGATTGTGGAAGAAAGAAATACAACATAAGCTAAATTGGCAGCACAGAGAGATTCGGCTACAGATAAAGATGGTTATTCGACAGTAGAGATGTCAGATGTGGAAGGCGAACCCACTGTTTGCACCCTTGTATCATATTCTACCAGTGAGTAAAAACATTATAGAATATTACAAACCTCATAGGTATAATCTCCATAGATTTTCATTTCTTAATTTTTACCTTCAGATCAGTGTAAATATTCAGTAATATATGAAATTTTATTTTATTTTTACTAACAGTGTGTGTTACTAACATTACTAATATATTTTTTTTCTTACTAACATTTTTGTTATTGATACTCCAAGAATAAGCCACGGGTATTTTCTCTCAAGTTTGGGGAAGAGAGTATGTATCAGGTAACAGATTTTTTTTGGTAAATAATCAGTATATCAATAATTTTTTATTATTTTGTGTCCCCTATTTTTGTGCCAATGAGGTCATTGCCCGATTTAACTTTAGGGGGGGGGGGATACACAATTTTTATGTTTAGTAATTTCATTTAAAAATTTGAAAATTAATTTAATTATTTTTTATGATCAGTACATAGGAATTATGATAAAAAAAATTACAAATCCTAAAAACTTACGATTCATTATAATAGAAGTTTAATAATTAAAATTTAGAACAATTATAATTCATGCTTAGCTCATTGAAATATTGTATTAGAATGAATGTTTGAAACAATAGATTGATCTAAACTGCAAAAATTTAGACTATAGTTTCAAAATTATAAACCAGTGAGATTTTGAGCCATATTTCTTCTTATATTTTGAGTGAGACTATTTCTATTCAAAATTGTGAAAATTTCTTTGAACTTTTATGCTGATATAAAATCTCATATTGTTGAATTTAGAATTGAATTATTCTATGAATATAATGAATTGATTTTTTATCTAGAACTATCTATTAGAAATATCAAAGCAATAAGGCATCTGTGCTAGTAAATCGTGAAAATGATTTAAAATCATATTTTATTTAAACCAGAGCGAAAAAGCCAAAATTCCATAACATTTTATCCTTTGAACATTATTAGAAGTTTAAAATTAAATTTCTTTATACCAAAATTTTATAAACCTTTAACCATATGTACTACTCAAAGCTTTCTACCTTTAACCCTTACAATTTCTGAGAGTTTAGAACGCAAAGAAGGGACAAAGAGGGAGTGAAAGGAGTAAAAATGAAACAGAGAAGGAATGTTAGAAAAGAGGTACAAAAGAAGAAAAAAAAACATAAAGAAAATATGGGAAAGGAGTGAAAAAGAAGAATGAATCTTTAGCAAAAAGCTGTGAAAAAAAAAGAAGGAAAAATCATAAAAGATGATTTTATAGCTGAAGAACTGGGCTATATAAGAAAAAAAAAGAAGAAGAGAAGTATATGGGAAGAAGTTATCCAATAATGGATACTTACTGAAATAAAATAGTAGAAGAAGATAGGAGGAAGAAGAGCTAAATTCTCAGAAAAACTTTGAATCTTTTTCTACCCTTCCTTGATACCTTTTAACCCAAAACCCCATTACAAGTTGAAGGAAAGACCAATCTGATTTATGATTTGTAAAAGCATAAGCCTAGTAGAGATAAAGGTAATAGATACTATGGATTGTACAGGGAATCATAAGAATAGGGTAAGATTATCTTTTCTATGAGATTTATTTTTGTAATTATCTTTGACTAAATTCTTTTAAAAATTATACTGAGAGAACCCAAAAGTTTCGATATCTTTTTAAGAGTATGTCAATAGTGAGTTTTAAATGAAAATATTTTCTAAATCTGTAGTTTAAAAAAATTTATGAAGAATAAATTGTTTACTAGTGTATAGACACTATGTGCTTATTATAAATTGAAATTGTTGAAGTTCTAATCAAGGATAACTGTTGTAATGAAAAATAAGGATAAAGAATTGGTAATTTTAGAAAATCGTAATAGACTATGTATTGACCAATTTAGTAGATTGGTTAGATTTTTATTTACTTTTTAAGAAAAATATATTTTGCACAATTAAAAAATATTTGAAGTTTGTAGGTAAGTTCACTGAAAACCTCCAGGCGACTGTAATTCCTCCACTAGGGATCACCTAGGGGTTTAAAGGCTTGTTGCATCTGCTAAATATAATCGTGCTCCATACGAAAGTGGTATTTAAATTTATAGTTTAGATATTTTATGTTTCCTTATTTGTTAGGGACTAGCAAAGCTTAAGTTTGGGGTGTGATTAGTCACATAATTTATCATTTTATCACCCTTAACTTAGTGATGCTAGGACTTAGTTTGCTACTAACAAGTTAACGATGTACAAATATTAAGGAAAAATAGTAAAAGAGAGTCAAAGTGTTAATATTTGTCAAAATAAACTCAAAAGGCAGTAAGAAAGACAATTAAGCGAAAAAGATGATTTTTCGCTTACTAAAAGCCAAAAAATCGTAATTTATGATTCTTCAAAAGAGACAAAAGAAGAAAAGCGAAAAATCGTAATCCAGAGAATCGTCCAAATAGGAAACTATAAAAGATAAAAAATTATGATTTGCGATTATCCAGAGAAGAAGCTTTCCTATTATTTCTATTATTGCTGATCACGTGAATGAAGATTATCACCGCCAAGAATAGAATTAGAAGATGCCTGAAATTAATAGTTTGGTGAATCACAGATCTGAGAAGATTGATGAAGATAAACTCTTAGCGGTTGCTGAGATAAAGGAGAACAGTCCAGAACCATATCAACCATTGAAAGCAAGGAAGAATAAAATTAGGAATTAGAGTTATATTAGGAATCTTTTATTAGAATTAGAAGTCTTTGTAAACTGACTCCTTATGATATATAAATAAGAGAGTTTGGTGTAGGAATAAGCATCGAAAAATTTCAGCATCAATTGACAACTCCGGTTGAATTTTCTTTTGATCAGTAGTATAAAATAGTTAGAGTAGATTAGATATCAAAGGTTTCTCAAGAGAAATTGATGACTGCTATTGAGTGTTGAAGATTAATGTAGATATCCTAGTTTCTCAGAAGCAATTGACGACTGCGGCTAATGGGTGAAAGATATATTTATTTGTTTTCTAGTTTAGATTTTATTTACTTTATTTATATGCTTTGTAAATATCTTCAAGTTTTAATTTGAATTGACAACTCAGGTTAGAATTTGTAGATTAGTGTAACGATTTTTACTGTTCCATCTTCAATTTTCTAGAGTTTGATTGACACCCAGATTTTAGAAAATTATTCATTAGATTAAATCTGTGTTAAGGAATTTTAGTTTTTGATTGACACCAAAATTTTAGAAGACCATAATACAGTGTAACGGTACTGTTTATTTTTATAAATATCCACTGGCTGAAGATTGGGATTGACGACCTCAATCTGAAGGAGGATTAGGATTTATTTTCTGTACTTTAAATTAAGAAACCATTCTTTTATTCATATTTCTCAAGTAGATTAGAACCTTAAAAGATAAATATAAACTTTAAAATAGAAGTATATATACAGAGGATAAAACTTCTTCGTGAGAACGATCCTATACTAGCTTTACAATTTCTAATGTGCGCTTGCAATAGGTTAAGACTTAATTAGACATGCATAAAAAGCCGATCACTTTCATAATGAGGCGTCATCGCTTCCTTGTATGTCAATAAATGTGTAACTGATATTTTGATTTTTTTTTTTTTATTGACAGACGTATTACCTCCCAGCCCTGTTTCATATGCACAACGCCTCGAATTCCATTTTTTGCAATTAGCCTTGGGACAGTAAGGCTGTTGACGCGCCGATCCAAAAAAATATTACTGACTGTGGGGTTTTTGTGATGAAATATATAGATTATTTAAGTAGGGAACTCTACCTAGATTTCAAATAGGAAGACATCAAAACTATCAGGGCGGAGATTGGGCATGCCATTGGTACACACATGGAAGAGAATTGAGATGCTAGTGACGATGCAGATTTTCTTTTATAAATTTTTTATTTTACATAAATGTACATTCACATTTGTTGACATACATTGCATTGTACTGAAGATTATATTTACATAGGGGTACCTACGTAGGATAGATATACAATATACACTGATCATATTACACGAGAATTTTTTAATATCCGCCCTTAATTAAAGTGACAATGCTTTGAATTCGAAGCGATGACGCTTCGACCATCGTCTATTTGGGTAACCTCAAACAGCGACTCACTTCTTATCGGTATTCGAGAGAGCTTCAGGGAATACGCTACCTGCCACCGACTCTCGAAATTTATTTTGAAGTGACTTTTCAAACCTTAGCCTTTTTCCCTATAAAGCCACTGCTCGTCACAAACCCTTCCCATTCCAACTTCATCATCTTTCTCCGTCTCCAACCCTAACCCTAACCCTAACACTAACCCCATGGCAGAAGTACCAAACCATGAAGAGCTAAGCAGAAGGCTTGATTAAATCCTTAAAATGCCAAGGCCGAGCTTCTGGCTGTAATAAAAAAATTAGAAAAGTTAAAGCGCAGACAATCATTTCAGACACTGAATCGTCTATCGAGACCCCCCAACCCTTCTTTTCAATTTCTCACCTTCCCTCAGTTTTTCACAATCTCACCATCAAATTCCTTCCTCAGTGCGAGTTCCTCTACAAAATTCCTTCCTCAGTGCGAGTTCCTCTATGAGGACGGTGGGTTAGAAATTTTCACGCCACCGCTTTCCCTTGGCTGTAAATTTCTAACTAGTCTCCCATCTAGAGGGAGCCATCTCTCTCGATGGAGCCATCTCTCTTTCCACTGTCTCTGCATATCTTTTGTTGTATCTTATCCACTGTGTAATCTTTGCTCCTACGGATCCTTGCGATCACCTCATCAATGGTTGAATCAGGGAGCCATCTCTCTATGAGGCAAGAGTGATCCAAAAGGTTTAGAAGTGAAGATAACCATTATTTCCAAAATCTTTGCTCTCTACAGCAAAAACTTCAAAAGCTCGAGCTCGTCTTCAGAGCCTCCAAAGTCTCGGGGTCTTCACTTTCTTTTGGTGGTCCAACGGATTTATCTTTAATGTAATCAGTTTATTGGTTAATCTCTGTAAATATTTTTATCAATATTAATATAAATTTTATTTTTCTGTATATTAGTTTCTTTTCTGTATTATTTTCTTATATCCGGTGCACTCGTCACTAGGATATATTTTGGGGTATCCCCTTACTTTTTTATTTTTTGAGTAATACAAACGTAGCTCCATAGTCAATGAAGTGACAACGCCCTAAATATTAGGGCAGATCTTTGACCAAGCGGCATGAACATTAAGGCTAGCTGAGGCGCTGTCTTTTCTAATGACACGAAAAATAAAAGAAAGGATATGGTCAAAAGATTAAACTGATAGAAGGCTAAAAGGCTTTTTCATATTTTATGAGAAAAAATGTATTTTTATTATGATACGAATAATAATTAATGTTAGATAAGACCATGCGCAAATACAACACAATCCGCTTCAAATTAGAAGCGATGATGCTTCCTATAAGAAGCGATGATGCTTCAAATTAGAAGCGAAGATGCTTTCTATAAGAAGCGATGACGCTTGTTATTAGAGCTAGCTCTTTAACCTAGAGGCATTATTATTACCTTCATGATTATTAGGGCTACCAGCACATCGAAAAGTACAGATTGTATTAATTTAAACAACAAAAGCAAAGTTTTTATTAATGTATTCATATATTAAAAAAAAAAGTACAACAAAATCTATTGGGATATGAACAGTTGATGGAATAATTAATGTTGGATAAGACCGGGCGAAAATATAATCAAATCTATAATTTGAAGCTCCTCAGGAATCATTTTTGAGATAGGGAGAGGACGTGTCGAAACGAAGCCCGCTAGAAAAGACAACACACCCCTCACAAATCGTAACGCCACTGACACGCTGCTTAGAAGCGATGACACGCCGCTTAGAATACGAATAGTCATTGTAATAAATTATGTTGGAAAAGACTACACGAAAGGAGAGCCGCTTACGTCAAGAAGCGTCCCCACCCATAATTGAAGTGATGACTCTTCAAATTAAAAGCGATGGCGCTTTTACAATCGGCTTACTGAAGCACTAACGCTTTAAATCCTTGAAATGCAAATTTAAGCACTGACACTTCAATTTAGAAGCGATGATGCTTCAATTTAAAAGCTATGATAGTTTGACTCAAGAGCATTAATGCTTCAATTTAGAAGCATTGACACTTTTATAATCGTCTGATTTGAGCACTGACGCTTGTAACTTGAAGCGCAGTCGCTCTTTGTGGTCGCGTCAGTGCTTCGTTATGAGTCAATTTTTATTAGATAGCTAAGACAGAAGTTTAAGCGGCTCTTTGTATTAGAATATGAACAACACAGGGAGATGAGTGTCAAAACGAAATCCGTGGGTAAAAATAGCACACCCTTCAAAAATCGTAACGCCACTGACACGCCGCTTAAAAGCAATGACACGTCGCTTGGAAAATGAACAATTGTATGCAATAAATATGAAGCGGTAGTGTACCACAACAATCTAGTTAGAGAAGTTGCATGAAAAAATTACTATTGAAAGGACCTCAAAGCGTCCACTCTTTTTCTTCTTCTGTATCTCCTTAGATTTGCATTTCATCTTTCTCAGTCCAAGGGGAAATGCATCTCACTGGTTTGCAGACGAGCCACCCTCTTGCGTGCTAGCATTGTATCAGTTTATACAATTGTTCGATTGCCGACATTCCCTATGACAACGAGCTAGCTGTCGTCCCCAACGATCTTCCACTTCTTCCTCTTCTACCACAGTGACAACTGCCACCACCATCTCCAACCCAACTTCCTCATCCACACCAGTAGCATAATAAACTCCCCACATCCACCTACACCTCTCCCTCATCCACCAGTGAGCCACCCCCCGCCACCACCTCAAACATTTCCATAAAACGTAGTATCCAAGCCCAACCAACCACCACCGCTCTCTCCATTCATTCACTTTCCTTCTTATCCTTGCTCCTCACTTGCTCCTCCCTTCTTTCTCTTTCCTTGCACACTAGTTGCTCCTCTTCTTTATCTTTCGTGCTTACCCTTCCTCAATTCATTCACTTCTTCTTCTTTCGCCTCGGACTCATCCTCCTCATATCTACTGTCTTGGTGTATATTTTATGGTATTTGGTCGATAGTGTAATCCTTGCTCCTACAGATCCTTGCGATGACCTCATCAAGGGCTGAATCAGGGTCTGCTAGATCGTCCAATGCCTCACCTCTCTTCATTATCTGTCCTTCTTACCCTTGCTCCTCCCTTTCTCCGACGATGCTCCTCCCTTTCTCTGATGATGCTCCTTCTCCCTTCATTCCCTTCTTTATCTTTCCTACTTTCTCAATTCTTTCACTTCTCCTTCTTGGCCTTCATCAATTCATCAATTCTTCACTTTTCCTTCTTACCCTTGCTCCTCCCTTTCTCCGACGAGTCTCCTCCTCCCATCATTCCCTTCTGCATTCTCCTTTCATTCCCTTCTTCATGCTGCCTCGGCCTCAGCCTCCCCACCGTCTCGGCCCACTTTGGATTTAGATGACACGTGGTTTCCAATTCTTTCAAATGCCTACATGAAAAAAGAAGAAGGTAGATGCACTAGTACTAAAGTTTACTTTTAAAAATTTTATAGGAAAAGTACTGAATCTTCGGGAAGACCTTACTCTTACGGATGATTGCGAGGACCTCATCAAGTGCTGAATTAGGTTCCGCTAGATCGTCCAATGCATCAGAACCATCATGAATTTCATCATACCCATTTACGATAAATAGAGACAGTGTAAAAAAAGATGTGTAAAGAAATAAGATGTAAAGAAATAGTTTTGAGTTATGAATAAATCCTTCGAATGCATGATTTGTAAAAAAAAAATTATTTCATCTTATTTTAGTTAGTGATGTCACAAGTAGTCCAACGGAAGCGCTAGCTCTATTAATAAGAAGCGACTACGCCCTGAGAATTAGGGCTAGCGCTTCGACCTACGCCTTGAGGTCCTTAAATATTAGTGGTAGCTGAGGCAGAGATTGTATTGATATGAACGATAAAATCTGTGCGATGTTCATATAAATTATTAGCGGCATGATTATTAGGGCTACTAAGGATAGATTGTATTAATTTAAAGGACAAAATTAGAGATTGTATTAATGTATTGGGGATGGAAGGCAAAAGAAAGGATATGGCTAAAAGATTCAACTGACAGAGGACTGGTAACCCTAATAATCATGCCGCTAATAATAATATCGCTAAGTCGAAGCGCTAGCCCAAATTAGTCTCCCAAGCCAAAAGATTCAACCGAGTGTTTCTTGTACAATTTGTTATTCTTTTTTTTAATATATGAATACATTAATATAATTTCTGGTTTTATAGTACTAGTGTTGCTGGTAGCTTTAATATATGAATGAATTAATAATCACGCCGCTAATAATAATGTCGCTAAGTCGATGCGCTAGCCCTAAATAGAAGTGTCATCGCTTCTAAATGAAAGCGTCATTACTTCTAATTGGAAGCGCCATTGCCTTTAATTGAAGCGTCGGTGCTTTGGTCGGCCCTTCGGTTGATGGTGAGGTCTCTTCTTGACGTAAGCGGGGTTTCGTTTATTACTAATCCCGAGCGTTATCTCTAATAAAAAAGGCCTTAATATTCAGCTCGATTCATTTTGACTCGTTATCGCTTCTAATTCAAAGTGTTACCGATTGTAACTCTAGTGTTATCGCATCGAAACTGAATATTAGGGTGGTAGCTGAGGCAGAGATTGTATTGATATGAACGATAAAATCTATGTGATATTCATATAAATTTCATGGAATTATCCTGAGAAGCTGAAATTATCCCTCTTCATGAAATTAAACGAAAGTATTTATATTCATATAAACTGAGACTAATTATAGAACATCACTGTACTAGAAAGAGAAGAAAATTCGATGATAAAGGGGTTTTGGAGACGGAAGTAAAAAAAAAGAAAGGTTATGAAAATATGCTTTTTTATTGGAATACGACCGGCGGGCCGCTGCTGCACTAATGATGTAAGCGCCGATGCTTCAGTTAATGAGCGATGATGCTACGCTCTCTAATAAATCGCCGACACTTCTAACAAAAAACATTGAATATTAGGGATAGCTTAGGCGTTGCCCTTTCCCATGACGCTTCGAGTTTTAAGCTATGACCCTTTTAGTCTGATCTCATGGCGATGATGCTTTGATGTAGAAGTGATGATGTTATGATAATGCCATGATTATTTGATGTTATTCTTAATTTCGCTTCCCATTCGAAGTGACATTTCAAATCATAGCCTTTTCCCTATAAGGTGCTATGTGTCGTATCACACAAAAAAGGTGTTACGTGTTAATACCTTGACGATGGTAATAAATGAAGTAAGGTCAGGTGTTGCTTCGCACAGAAAGGTGGTACGTGTCATATAGCACAAATTTAAAAATGATGATGTTTCAGATTAAAAGCGACGACGATCTAACTAATTCAAGCGATGACGTTTTAATTAAAAAGCGATAACACTACATGTTAGAAGCGATGGCACTAAAATGTTAGAAGTGATGATGCTTCTAGTTAGAAGCGATGTCACATCGTATTTGAAGCGAGGACGCCTTGAGTTAGATGTTTATTGAAGCGAGCTGAATATTAAGGTTAGCTGAGGCACTGCCGCTTCAAACAGTAAGAAGACATGAATATTAGGGATATCGCAATATTTCAACCAAGCGGCATGAATATTAGGGCTAGCTGAGGCGCTGCCGCTTCAAACATTAAGCGACATGCGACCCTCACTAGAACGAGAAAAGTAGAGATTGAAATCATATAAACGTGCAAGTAAAAGAAATAATAAAGAAATCATATAAACGAGAAAGCTCTGCGATGGCCTTCTCCCTTCATTTAAATGAAAAGTTATGAAATTAAATTCATATAAATGAAATATACTTTATTCTTATAAAGTACTACTAATAAAAATATACAGTAGAAGGGTGAGAAATTATTTCAATTGATTTCGTTTATGAATTTAATTTCAGACTGCATCGTAATTCGCACATTTGCCTCTCCAAAATGGGAGAAATCATTTCAATTGTGGTCATCAAGGGTTCAATCACATGCATCAAACTTTGAAACCTCCATTTCTTCTGGGCGAGAAGGGCGAGAAGTTCCTCAATATCCCTGGTCGTCGAACTCAGAAAGATTCGATCAAGAAGACGAAATGCTTTTGTAATCTCGGATGAAAAGTCGAGTTGCTCCGCTATGGTGAAGGGGGTATGGTTTGGGGACGAAGGTAAAAGAAAGGGTATGGAGTTAAGATGAAAGTGACGGAAGGCTAAAAAGCATTTTTTTGGGATACGAAGAGCCGCACAATAAATAATGCTAGAAAATACTACCCGAAAAGATAACACACTCCACGATTTGAAATCCTCAAAATTCAAAAAAATGAAATGCCTCTTACCGTCAAGAAGCATCATCGCAGGTAATTAAAGCGCTGACACTTTTATTTAAAAGCAATGACAATTCTATTTAAGAGCGATGACGCTTCTTATTAAAAGCGATGACACATTGATTTATTGACGATATCGCTTCTAAAGATAAGCGCCATTGGTAATATATAAAAATGGTGCAGTGCACTTCTTATCGTATTTTGAGAGAAGTTCATGGAATATGCACGGCCGACGTAATAAATAAGAAGTGCAAAGGTTTATGAAATCCCTCTATGGCGGCAGTATACCTATAATAGTCTATTTAATGAAGTTGCATGACAAATCGCTATTTAAAGGGCATCATAGCGCCTAATTTTTTTCATCTTTTGTATCTCCTTGGATTATCATTTCATCTTCCTTTGCCCAGACTGAAATGCATCATAACGTTTTGAGGAGGAGCCACCGTATCGCGTGTCAGCATTTTATCAGTTCCTACGATGGTTCGGTTATTGACATCCCCGACGACAACGAACTGGTTGTCATCCTCGACAACGAGCATGTGGTTCCCCCTCCCCCTGAAGAAGTTATTGTCATTTTGAACAATAATGACCTTCAGGTTATGCTGGTGGTGGTGGGAGACCCCGAGCCCCTTCTTCTCCGGGCTCCGGAGCCGCTTCTTCTTCTTCCACCTCCACTTCTTCCTCTTCCACCCAGCCACACCAATCGCCACCATCTCCAACTCAACTTCATCATCCACCATCGCTAGCATAACAAACTCCCCACACCTGCCTATACCTCTACTTTCATTTCCGCCATCATTTACAGCTCTACGTCCACCACTAACTCCTCTACTTTCGCCTCCTCCATCACCGCCTTCCTCACCACGTGCGCTACCATCTCATCGACCCGTGACCCATCCCCAACCATCACCTCCAACATTTCCATAAAATGTGGTACCCTCCCCCAACCAACTATTGCTATCAGAACCTCATTCAATTTCATCAGACCGATTTATATTAGACCCATTTACGATAAACAAAGATAGTGTCTAAGAAGACGGTGTATAGGAAGACAGTGTATAGGAAGTATTTTCACGTAAAGAAATGATTTAGATTTATGAATGAAATCTTTTAGCATGAGTAGTAAATTATTTTTTACTAGATTCTAATTATAGTTCTAGTAAGATAAGCATATCGAAAATGAAGCGCCGACACGGAAAATACAATGTGACTCGCCAAGGCTTCTTGAACAATGCGACCATGCTTCGATTGAGAGGCACCTGCGCCTCCTACTACTCGAAGTGTTTGCGCTTTTCATAATTTTGATTCACTGTGAATCAGTGATAACACACTGTCCATCCTCTCCTGTTCTTTTTTGCTCTGTCCAATGTTAGCAGGCATTAGACCCATGTTCAATTTCATCAGACCCATTTGCAATAAAGGAAGATGATGTAAATGGGAAGCGATGTCACAGAATTGGGAAGCGGCTTTGCATCAACTAAAAAATAATGGCGCTTCAACTAAGACACGATGACGCTTCAATTCAGATGCGATGGCGCTTTAAAACCAAGACCCATTTACGATAAAGAAAGACAGTGTAAAGAAAGATGATATAAAGCAATAGATTTGATTTATGAATGAAAACTTTTATACCCAGATTAGTAAATCTTTTTTCTTCATAAATAACTCTGAGTAATAAAAGGATGCTCTTTGAGTAAAGGAAAATGTCAATCCATAGGAAACTTATTAAGCAGTGAAAAATATCATTTTTCACCTCCTAACCTGACCTTTGGTGGACCCTTGAGTTGACTAATAATGTGTTTTAAGTGTATTTTATAGATAAGTAATGAATTATAAGCTTTGTGCAAATATTTACTTAAAATAGTCAAAGAAGCAATTTGCTGCTCAACATGTGACCTTACAGCCCAAATGCCAACCAATCAAGCAGTTCACAAGAGCCTTAGAGATTCATGAGAATGTCTTGAACCCAATTGGGAATGCTTGAGGCCAAGTACAGTTGCTAAGAATGAAGAGTGAATCCACCAAGAGGTTACTGAGTGTTGAACAAATGAAGAACAACCCACTTGAGAGGTGTGCCAACTGTGGAAGCACTGAAAATAAGCTGTGGAGAGGTTCCATGAAGCTGTCGAGAGCTCCCTAGCACATGTTGAGAGGTTATGAGGAGAAACTGTAAAGAGATCGAGAGGTTCCATAACTGTTGAGAGGTTGTGATACACAGGAAGTAAAATGTTGAGAGGTTATAAAAGTGAAGTAGTGAAGAGATCGAGAGGATGACAGATCCTATCGAGAGGTTGGAAGTGCAGCAAAAAGATCCTGTCGACACCTTACCTGAAGGTGGAGGCAAAGTTGAGAGGTTCCAAGTACATCTCGAGAGGTTCAGTTGAACCTGTCGAGCGGTCCAAGCCAACCCGTCGATAGCTGGCCTGAAGCCAGGCACATTCTCGCGAGGATAGATAGAACCTGTCGAGAGCTCTGTGGTAGTTTCTATAACAAGTCGACAGGATGATTATAACCTATCGAGAGGATGAATGGAGAAATGGACAGAATGGTGAAACTGGCTTCCAATCCTGTCGAGTTATTTCAATCCTGTCGAAAGCCACATAGATCCTGTCGACGAGTCATTGAATCCTATCGACTAGTATAATTTAACTCATTGAGAGGTTCCCAAATCTATCGAAATGAAGACCAAGGAGATAGAGAACTTGTCGAGAGGTTCCCTGAACCTCTCGACACTCGAATTAAGGACTTCTCAACATGTTTCTTCAGCAACTGCCAATTTCAGAAGTCTGTGCACACATCTCAAAGCACATCAATGACCCCTAGGGATATTTTTAGCATTCAACTGTATACAATTGAAAATCCTAACTACCTCACGTGTATTTTATAGTTGTGGACCAATGATAGAAGAGCTTCTAGAAGAGAAATCAACCACATCAGCAGCCTAGAATAATAGAATTATTCTCTTGAGCTTTGATTGGCTGAAACGAATCTGAGACAAAGGGAGAATGTATAAATAGAAGGGAACTTTTACAAAAGAACCATCTAGAATTTGAGAGAACCAGAGCATAGCTCGAGATCTATTTTCCTCAAAGAACTCCCCCTCTCTTCCTTCTTCTCTCATTCTCTCTTTAGCAAATCATGAGTGGCTAAACTTTTTTCAGTAGTTACGGTGAGGTCTTGAGCTGTAAATCAAAAGTTTCATTGGCTTGTAAGGGATTGTTTATTGCACAAATTACAGATCTGGGCACAATAGGATTGTATGTTTACAATGTAATTATGATTTTTAAAGGTGATTCTAATCTATATTTCACTTCTTCATATGACTAGATATTCCTGTGGGTGCCAGCCAGAAATGGGGAGCTGGTAGCCTGGCATCTGTATCATATGTAATAGTTTACTTGTTCCAATCAAGACTAATAGATTGGAGCAACCTCTGGGTGAACTGTATCTAGTAGAAGGGTAGATTTTAATCTTAAGACTGTACCCAGTAGAAGGGCAAATCTTAATCTCAGGATTGCTTTGATTCATTAGTGGAGATTGGATTCTTATACCTTACATTTACCGGGGGGAACCCGGGGAGCTGGTAACCAGATAAAGGATTGTTGCAAAAATCTGTCTTCTACACTGCCTTTAATTCCTTTGATTTTCAGTAAGAGACCAAGACCAATAGCTGCTGTTCTCCATCTTTTGAATTTTTATCTTTATTCTATTCTCCTTCATCTCTGTGTTTGATCAGATCTGGATCACTTGCATTTGATTTTTATAGTTTGTAGTATAAGTGACAAAATCCTAAAAGCTCTCCTCTTTCCTGTTTTAGTTTATCTTAAAATAGGATAGAGTGCCAGATCTATCATAGATCTGGAGATTTACTGTAGTTAAATCACATTTCCCTTTGGACATACCCTTACTTACCTTTTAAAACTTACTACAATAGCCTTGATTCTTGCAAGACTGGTTGCTTACCTTGATTCTATACATATGTAATTTGTGCCTTTTTAATGGGCTATTTTAATCATATAATAATTGCAAGATGGTAGCACACAATAAGTTTTTGGCGCCATTGTCGGGGATCTGTATTTTTAACTTGGTAGATCTAAGTTTTTCTCATTTTAAGAATTAGATTTTTAATTTCTTGTATAGTGTTTAACTAATTGCCGCTATAGTTTTTTTTGTAGTTTGATTTTGTGTTTCAGATCTGGATCTGTAGTGTTGAAAAGAACATTGTACCAATTGGAGGAGTAAGCTTTACTTAAGTTTGCATTTCCTAACTCTATTTAAATTTCTAGATCTATAGCTTTGTAGATCTGCAACATTAGTTGTGTATTTTATGATTATTTTTTATTGAATTTTATACTATAATTTTCTGTATTGAATTTAGTTTCTGCTGTGTGTATGCTTGGGAGGAGATCTCTTAATCCTGAGATTGGTCCCTTAGATCTTGAAGTTGAAAGACCTCTCAAACCTAAGCAAATCATACACACACATGTGATTAATTCTGAGATTGCTGCAATGGGTGAGCAACCTAGGACTTTAAAGGAATTCAATGCACCAAGGGTTTACAATTCTCCCTTCTGCATTCAATTCTCTGCCCTTTAAGGGAACTATAAGATCAAGTTTTCTATCATACAAATGTTACCCTCATTTCATAGCCTGAGCAAAGAAGACCCATACATGCATATTGATGAAATTTTAGGACTGTGCACTATCTTCAATATTGTAGGTTTGTAGGTTTGGGGGAGGAAGCAACCAGGTTGAGACTCTTTCCTTTTTCACTAAAGGATAGAGCCAGAACTTGGTTGTCAATGCTCCCACCCAATAATATTTAGTCCTGGAATGACCTTCAATGTCAGTTTTTGGTCATGTTTTTCCTCATGTCCAAAACAAATCAACTGAGGAAGAGCATTATCTCATTTGCTCAAACCCTAACTGAAGACTTTCACCAAGCCTAGGAGAGATTTAAGGAACACTTGAAGCAATGTCCCCATCACCAAATTCCTGAATGACAACTTGTCCAAAGTTTCTATCAAGGAATTGATCCCAAAAGCAGGGATATAGTTGATGCCTCGTGTGGTGATACATACCTCCATAAAACAGCTGATGAGGCTTGGGAGTTGTTTGATATCATTAGTGAAAACTCCATGCAAAGGGAGACCCGGGCAAGAGATTTTGAAACCCCTAGAGTGGTGAGAGAAAATACTACTAGAGGGAAAATGTATGAGGTGAGTGGACATAATGATTTGGAGAGCAAAGTGGACAACTTAACTCAAAAGTTTGATAAGCTCATAGGAGCAATGCAGTCTCTAATGGTTGCCAAAGTGGAGGAGGCATGTGTCATATGCCAGTCACCCACTCACTCCCTTGAGGAATGTTTCTCAGCTACCTAATTTCCAGACTTTGTGATGAAACATATGAATGCTGCTTAGTCCTATGGACAACAACCTACTGCTGGTTATCAATGGAGAAACCACCCCAACTTGAGGTGGAGAGAAGATAACTTTCAAAACCAGCAGCAGTAGCAGCCACAATAGTCCATGCCTTATAGGAATGCCCAGTCATACCAGCAGAATTATTTTCTAAGGCCTCAATACCAACAGCCTATGGCCCAGCCAATGGTTCAACCTGTGCATCAAAGTGCACCAACCCCAACACCCTCTAGGTCCCTCACATTTGAAGAGCAAGTTCTGGCTTCACTATAGAATTTAGGCTCGTTATCTCAAACTGTTAATTCACACGGTCAAAGCATTAAGAAGATAGAGGACCACCTTGGTCAGCTATCTAATTCTTTGACTAGGAGAGAGGCGGGGAGACTGCTCAGTCAGCCCATGAACAATCAAAAGGGGCAGTACATGGTTGGTGAGACTCCTTCCCATAAAGAAGTAAAATCTATCACCTCCTTGAGGAGTGGAAGGCTGGTGGATAACCAAGTTGGTATTGAGCTTGATGAGTCAAGTGCAGAAAATGAAGAAACAACTCATGAAAATATGTAGCAGAAGCAGCATATAAAAAATAAGGGAGGTGATGTACCCCAACAAAAAATTGAAAACAAAATTAAAGAAAATCTGATGAACTTGCTAAGGATGAAAATGGGAGGACAGTTCCCCATTTGTCATTTCCCAATGCATTGAAAGCAGCTTCTCCTTTTGACAAAAGGAATGCTAAGGTTGAGGAGATGATGAAAACTTTTAAACAAGTAAAAATCAACTTGCCTTTACTTGATGCCATCAAGCAAGTTTCAGCCTATGCAAAATTTTTGAAAGAATTATGCACCCATAAAAGACAGTCTATGATATACTTATCCAAGAAGGTCTTTTATGCTGAGAAAGTGAACCAAGTGCTATCTATTGCAACTCCAACCAAGCTTCAAGACCCTGGAGTTCCCACAATCCCCTGTATTATTGGGGATCATACCATTGAGAAGGTCTTATTGGATCTAGGAGCTAGTGTAAACCTACTTTCATATTCTGTTTATGAGAAGTTAGGCTTGGGAGAGTTGAAGCCCACACATGTGGTACTACAACTAGCAGACATATCTAAAAGAAGGCCTGTGGGAATGATAGAGGATATTTTAGTTGGAGTTGATAAATTTTTCTATCTAGCAGATTTTCTGGTTCTTGACATGGAGCTAAGCAAGTGCACCACCTCTATACCTGTAATTTTGGGCAGACCTTTCTTGGCCATTGCCAATGCTTGTATTCAATGTAGATCAGGAGTGATGGAGGTGCCTTTTTACAACATGAAGGTTAAATTAAATATTTACAATACGACAAATCAGCCTTACTTGAATGGTGAGGATTGTTTTTCAATTGATGTATTGGATGAGCTTGTGGAAGAGACTTTGCCCAAGTTACTGCATTGTAATGATTTTTGTGATGTTTTTGAGAATGTGTGGAGTGAGATTGTGGAAGAGAAGGCCCCCACACCCATGGCTCAAGAGGTGAAAGCCTTAACTTCTGATGTGTGGCCAGCAACAAGGCATCTTCTTGGAAAACCTGCTGTGATGCCTCTTCTACCACCATCAAAGGCACCTTTGCTGCCTTCACTTGTATGTCCTCTAGAGGTGGAGTTGAAACAGTTGCCTAAGACCTTGAAGTACGCTTTTTTGGGAGCAAATTAGAAATTGCCAGTGATTATCTCTTCCTCTCTCACTGATGAGCAAGATGAAGAGTTGTTGTGTGTTTTGAAGAAGCATAAGAGAGCAATTGGCTGGACCATTGCTGACCTTGGGGCCATCAGCCCTGCTGTGTGCATGCATAAAATATACTTAAAAGAGGGTTTCAAACCCTCTAGAGAAATGCAGAGAAAATTGAATCCCCACATGCAGGAAGTAGTGATGAAAGAAGTCGTCAAATTGCTAGATGCTAGTGTCATCTACCCAAATTTAGATTCTGAATGGGTGGCACCTACTTAGGTGGTACCTAAGAAATTTGGAATTACTGTGATTAAAACTGATGCTGGTGGGCTTGTTCCAACTTGAGAAACCACAGGTTGGAGGGTGTGTATAGATTATCGAAAGCTTAATCTAAAAACCAGAAAAGACCATTTCCCTTTGCCCTTCATTGACCAAATCTGGGATAAGTTAGCAAAAAAGTCTTTCTATTATTTTCTTGATGGATATTCGAGGTATAACCAAATCCCTGTTTATCCACAAGACCAATAAAAGACAACTTTCACATGCCCATTTGGCACCTTTGCCTATCAAAGGATGCCATTTGAATTGTGTAATGCACCTGCAACTTTTCAAAGGTGCATGTATGCTATATTTTCTGACATGATTGAGCAGTTTCTAAAGATTTTCATGAATGATTTCTCTATTTTTGGGAATAGTTTAAGCCAATGTCTACACCATCTCAACCTTGTGTTACAGAGATGTGAGGAAACCAACTTGGTTTTAAGTTGGGAAAAGAGCCATTTTATGGCCACTCAAGGTATTATCCTTGGCCATGTGATTTGTCACAGAGGCATTGAGGTAGACAAGGCTAAAATAGCTATGATTACACATTTACCCCCACCAAAAACTGTGAAACAAGTCAGATCATTCTTGGGGCATGCTGGCTTTTATAGGCGATTTATCAAAGATTTTAGCAAAATCTCAAAACCTCTTTACCACCTGTTGTGCCAAGAGGTTCCCTTTGATTTCAATGATGAATGCCTTAAGGCCTTTGAGCTATTGAAAAGTTGCCTAACCTCTACACCTATCCTTCAAGCACCTAATTTTTTTTTACCTTTTGAGCTAATGTGTGATGCATCAGACTTTGCAATTGGTGCAGTCTTGGGACAAAGGAAGGATAAGGCCCCTTGTGTGATATCATATGCAAGTAAAATCATGATTGATGCTCAGTTAAAATACACTACAACTGAGAAGGAACTATTGGCAATTGTCTTTGCTCTAGATAAGTTCAGGTCTTATGTGCTGGGATCCAAGATAGTGGTTTTCACAGACCACTCAGCCTTAAAATACCTTTCGTCAAAAAAAGATACGAAGCCTAAATTGATAAGATGGATCCTCCTATTATAGAAGTTTGATCTTGAGATCAAGGACAAAAAAGGGGTTGAAAATGTGATTGCATACCACTTATCTAGGATCCTAGTAGAGGAGTTTGATAGGTTGCTTATTAATGACTATTTTCCGGATGAACAACTGTTTGTAATCAACACCTCTACACCTTAGTTTGCAAATATTGTAAAATACTTGGTAGTAGGGAAGATCCCCTCACATTAGAACAAGACACGGATCTATTCTTTTCACAGATCAAATATTATACGTGGGAGGATCCATACCTATTCAAGCATTATGCAGACCAAGTGGTGAGGAGATGTGTCCCTGATGAGGAATTCCACAAGGTACTAACTATGTGTCATGAACAGGCCTGTGGAGGCCACTTCAGTAGGAACAAAATTGCTGCCAAGTTACTCAAAAGTGGATTTTATTGGCCCACTCTCTTCAAGGATGCATGGCTTCATTGTAAAACTTGTGAAATATGCCAAAAGATGGGAAGTATCTCTAAAAGAAACTCTATGCCTTTACAGCCAATACTTGTGATTGAACTTTTTGATATTTGGGAGATTGACTTCATAGGTCCTTTCCCTACTTCCTTTGGATACAACTATATTCTTATAGCCGTGGACTATGTGTCCAAATGGGTAGAGGCCTTAACTATATAAACAAATGATCACAAGGTTGTCCTCAACTTCTTGAAGGACAACATTTTCTCCAGGTTTGGCACCCCCAGAGCCATTATTAGTGATGGGGGGAGCCACTTTTATAATAGACAGTTTGAAAACATACTTAGAAAGAACTTTGTGACACACTGAGTTGCCACCCCATACCACGCACAAACCAGTGGGCATGTGAAAATTTCTAATAGCGAAATCAAACACATTTTGGAGACAACTGTGAGAGTGGATAGGAAGGATTGGTTCTTGAAGTTACCTGATGCTCTATGAGCTTATAGGACTGCCTATAAGACCCCAATAGGGATGTCTCCCTTCAGGCTGGTATACGCCAAGGCATGCCATTTACCAGCAGAGCTTGAGCACAAGGCTTATTGGGCTATTAAAGCATTGAATACTGACTTAAAATCTTCTGGCATTCACAGGAAACTCTAGCTGTCAAAATTGGAAGAGCTGAGATTAGAAGCATATTCAAATGCTAGGATCTATGAGGAGAAAACCAAGGATTTCTATGACAATCATCTTCTAAGGAAAGAGCTCACAACTGGAAACAAGGTATGGCTGTTCAACTCTAAATTGAGATTTTTCTCAGGTAAGCTGAGATTCAGATGGGAGGGACCTTACATAGTTGAGCATGCATCCCCATCTGGAGCTATTGAAATCAAGGATCCAAAAGATGGAAGGACCTCGAAAGTGAATGGTCAAATGCTCAAGCTTGTTGTTGAAAATGTGGTGGAGCCTGTACTGACCACTCACTATCATGAACCTCCATAACATGTATGAGTTTCAACAATATATATTATGTATAATAACTCATGTGTTTGGTTATTTCTGTTTCTTTTATTTCATTTCTGTTTGGCATTGTACATGAATTTTTTGCCATGTGTGTCAATACCTCAAGTAGAATAATGAGTCAAATTGGTCAAGTGAATAGAGTTGGAGTGTCAAATCTGTTGGGGAATGAATCGGGAACTGCCTATAGGTCTTTTTAAACTGAAATACAACCTGTCGATAGGTTCTATAAACATGTCAACAGGTTTTGAGAGTTCTCAGTCTGCTTTTCGACAAGATCTAGAAGCTGTCGAGAGGTGTGAATTAATTCTCAACAGGTTCTGAAGGTATAAAAATGGTTGTCGATAGGATCCAGGAGCATTTCGACAGGTTTTGAAGATTTTTGGTTGAATTCTCGATAGGTTCAGGGTACCTATCGAGAGGTTCTGTGAACCTCTCGAAGTAACTTTTCTGGAGCCTAGAACCTGTCGAGAGGATTATATGTTGAATTCAAAAGAACCTGCCAAGAGGTTCTGTGAACCTCTCAAAATGATTGTTTCTATCTTCTTGAACTCTTCGACAGGATTGCATGAACCTCTAGCGAGGATCGGCGACTATCTACTCTTCGACAGGTTGCATCAACCTGTCGACACCTTGTCGCAATCCTCTCGAAGTTCGTTTCCCACTGCTTTAAACCTAACGACCACTCCATTTTTTTCATTCGACAGCTTCTCTTTGCGCTTTAAGTTTTCTCTGGTGATTTTTCCATTTTTCTTTTTCTCTCTCTACCTCACTGGCTGTTACTCCAAACCCCTGGCCATTTTCCCCATTGCTTTAATTCATCAAAAGCTACACTTTGTACCTGGTCTGAGCTGATTTGGTGCTGTGTATTTTAAGATCTGAGAAACCCTAGGTTTTTGCTGGTAAGCCTCTCTTCTGCTCCACTTTGTGCTTTTGGCATTTCATTTGCAAATTGGTGTGGATAATTTGATTGATAACAAAGGTTTGTGAGATTATTTTATTTGATTGTGCGAAATTGATTGAGTAATGGCTGGTCAAGAGGATACCTTGGCTAATATTTTCAAAGTACCTTCTAAATCCACCACCAAAGCTACTAGGAAGTCTAGTAGGCTCACCACACAACCCATCGAATCCCCACCTGCAAAAAGAAAGCTGGTCATGGACCAAGCTGAGAAAACTGTGAAGTCCAAAAAAGCTAAGAAATCAAAGAGGGCCCAAACCAGTGAAGAATTTGTTTAGGAGGCCCGTGAGGTAGAACTCCCTATGCCTGAGCCTACCATTGTGCCTGAGCCTACCATTGTGCCTGAGGATAGCCCTGTGGGTGAGCCTGAAGTCCCTATGAACAGATCCACTCCCAATGAATTTGTGGATGCTCTAGACTTAATCCCAGAAACTATTTTTGACCTCCCCTATTTTTCCAAGGAAGAGGAGCGCAAAGATACCTTGGATTACATGGTGAAGGCAGGTCTGACCCCATAACTGACCCCATTGTAAGAAAAATTATATCCTAGGCTGGTCAAGTTATGGTATCAGAACCTGAGGAAGGGGGACCAGGTTCATCCGAGCCTTGCCTTATGACTTTGATTGATAATGTGGATATTATGATGGATTACAATGACATTGGAATGACATTGGGGGTCCCCTCAGTTTTTGATCCAAGTTATGGGTTAGGGGCACCTGAAAGTGTGTATTTCAAAGCAATGGCAAGGCACCTCACTCAAGGCATTGTGGGGTCTGGGGAATCATTGATGAGGAGGGATCTCCATTCCAACATGCTCTTCTTTGATTCCATTTTGAGAAAGAATATATATGTCAGTGGACATCAACAAGAGAGGAGAACACCAATAGTGGATGTCCTATACTCTTTCTCTAAGGGCCAGTTTGGAAATGCTGCTTGGCTAGTGCTTGAAGCAATGGTGGATGTGAATGAAAAATGTAGGAAAGCCCAAGCCCTACAAGGGCTCCCCTACAACAGGCTCATCACTGCCTTGCTTAAGAGAGGAAAATTTGTTTTTTAAGAGGATGAGAAAGTCGAGATCGTGAAGCCCAAAATATTTAGAAAGAGGGCTTAGTCTGCCAACAGGACCTTGATTAGAAAAAGAAAGAGTAATCTATTGAGAGTCCTGAAAGGGAGGCACACAAAGTGGCCAGCTCTGCAACTGCTCCTTTGATTCCCTCAGCCCCTACAGTCATCCCTTCCATTCCTCCCACTTTTGTGCCCTTGCCCACTATCAGCCTTGATATCCCTAATTTTTCCATCCCATCAGCTACTCTATCATCGATCTCATTTTCTTTGCCCTCCATTCCAGTTTTCATACCTCCCAGCACTTCAGCCTCCCTTTCCACCATCACCACATCCACACCTTTATCTGCTCCTCTTATTACAACTCCCATCCTTACCTCACCTTCATTACCCAGCCCATCCATCTCAGCTATTGAACCCTCAAGCCCCCATTTTTCCCCTTCAGTTGAACTAGCCATCACTTCCCCACCATCCATGTCCTTTGCCATTGACCCTACCTTCTCCATATCACCTCAACACACCCAGGACCATATTACCAGTGAGGGATATTCATCTCTGATGTAGTCCATCATGGACAACATTGAGCATGAGTACACCCCACTACAAGACTCTCCACAACCTACCCATTTACACACCTCACCCATCCCACCTTTTGACCATACCCACACTTCCCCTTTCCAACCAATTCCACCAATCCCACCCACAGCCCCTGTCACACCTAACCCCTTACTCCAAATCTTTCACCTTTTATTTTTCCTTCAATCCCATGTGATGGCTAACAACCAAACCCAATCATCAATTGAGGCCACACTCCAAGCCATGAACTCCACACTCCATCGTTAATCCTCCCTTCCAACTAGCCTACAAGCCATCCACTCCACCTTGACACTGTTAACCCAACCTTCTCAACAACCAGCTATCCCTATGCCCACCCATGTACCTCCCCACCCCTTTCTCCTATTGTACCCATCCCAGAACTCCCCCCTCCTACCTATACCAATGCCTCCACTCAAACTGAACCTAAACCAGAACCCCAGCCTGACCATATCCAACCTCCCATTATTTCCCTACCTCTGTCAATCATCCTCACACAATTCCAACCTCATCTCCCACCTGTTGTAGCTACCTCTGATCCTGCCACAGATGTGGAGGACCTAATCCTTACCTCCTCAACCCAAACTGACACAGATCCTGTACTTAAATCCCCTCAGTCCATGCTCCCTGCCTCTTCCTTTCCCCATCCTCCTCCATACTCTACCCTCCTCCTACCTCCAAAGAGATGTTGTGAGGGGAATGGATGCCCTCCGCAGATCAATCGAGGTGCCCTATAAAGTAAAGCTGAGTCAAATGCAGGTGGATTACAACTTTGAGATGTTGAAAATATCCAAGGGCTGGCAACATATTTTACTGCAATATGAAGCTGAAAAGCTCATTGCTGCCTCAGAGAAAATGAGAGCAGGCGGACTTGAGAAAAGGCTAGTTGCCTCTAAAGAACCACAATGGCCACAAGGGACCTCTATGAAAGTAGAGTTCTCTATGCTGAAACAAAAGCCGAAATCCTCGAAAGAAGATTGGCTGAATTGACTGGCACAGTACCTGCACAAGCCACTGCCCCTCCTACAAGTTCACATCTCTGCAATCCGAACAAGGGAAAGAGACTACTACCCAGTCTGAGGAGGTAGCTACTACCAAAGAGCAGACCAAGACTGAGAGGAAAGATGAGTTGAAAGCCTATGTTGCTCAACAAGGATTCGACCCTGATGACATCTTCACCTCTGACTCTGAGTAGCTTTAGCTTGTTTTTATGATTTTTACCTAGTATTGTAGGCTTGCTTCAGTTAGTTAGGATGCTTTTGTATTTTTGTCCATATTTTTGTGTTATCAATGGAATCTCTCTTTAGTCTATTTCTTGTGATTTTCTTATTTTCTTTCTATTTATTGTCTCCTTTCTTTTCCTTCTTTGTGTTTTATGTAATACTTGTTCTTCTTTTGTTTTTATTGGTGTCCCTTGTTTAGCTATGAGTGCTCTATTGTTTACTTTTCTTTCCTTGCTTATCTGTATATGTTTTTCTCCTACTACACATCCCTTCATCTTTGAATCAGTGAGGACACTGCTCCTCATAGATTTGGGGGTGTGGCAAGGTTTGCCAATGGATAGTTAATGGTAGTGCAGCAAGGTTTTAATAGAAAGTGAGAAAATAAAATAATTTCTCACCTGATTTTTTTATATAGAGGAAATTAAAAAACTTTTTAAAACTGAAACATGTTATAGTTCTAACATTTTCATGAAGCAAATGTCAGGAATTTTTAAAAAATTGGTGCTTAGTGAACTTGAAAAGAGAGAAAATTGTGAGGATATAACCCCAGAAATTTGATGAAAGATCATACCCAGTGAGATTTGGGCTTGAAAAATTTTCTTTGAAGAGTGCTTGACAATTTCTTCTGCTCTAAGGACTGATTAAACCTACCTTTGCTCACTAGAAGTTAGGCAAATCCAAGTTGAAACAGCTTGACAACACTCATGACATTAAGGACATGAAGTAAGGCCATCCCTTGGATAGTTTGAGCATAAAATTTCCCACCTCTATACTGCCATTGATGCACACCTTTTGAGCCTTAAAAATCCTAATTTTCTTTGACAATAACCAGAGAATTTGAGGTTAAAGTAGGGTTAAAGGAGCAAGGTTGAACAATTTCAGTTCACCCTCAATCTGAGAAATCAGGAAATAGGAGGAGAAGTGAGGTTAAAGGAGCAAGGTTGGACAATTTAGTGAAGGAAGAAGAAAATACATTTGAAGGCAAGTGAGATGTATAGTTGTGGCATTCCAGCCCATAAAAAGAAAAATAGAGAAAAATACAAAAGAAAAAGCATACAAAAAGAAAAGAAAAATAGAAAAGCAAAATAAAAGAATGAGAAAGAGAAGTCACTTCATTGGATATTTTAAAAGAGAAGAGAAAAAGCTGGCCACTTTGGCTCTAAAAATTCAAAAAGAAGATGGATTTATGCTGCAATGAAGGTTGTGAAGTTGCAAATCACCTCCTCACCTTATTGATTTCTCAATTCTGAATCCCATTCCACCCTTTTATTCTTTATGAACTTCACCCATAAGCCACATTACAACCCAATAAAAAGACCTTATTGATCTGAAATTGATTAAGCTGTCATGTGGAGATGAGAATTTGTTTGATCTATGGTGAAAGGAGTTAGAAAATTTTGGAAGTTAGAGTAATGCCTATGCTCATGCTTACAGTCCTATTTGAGGGTTGTAACTGCTCTTGAGCTGTGTGAATTGATACACCCTTCTATTTTTGTTAAAAATGACAGCCCTGGTGAGCTTTGGGTCTGAAATTAGGACTGATGGGGACATTATCAAAACATGATTCTCAATTTGAGGGTAAGCTTTGCATTGATTTTCATACAAAATACCTTGACATGAGCTGATTGATTGTGCAGGAATTACAGCAGAATTTTAGTTTTAAACTGTCATATTTTTGCTGAGAATCCTAAAAAAAAATTGAATGGACAAGGTGTGGAATGACTTTTATATTTGCTTGAATTTTGTTTTAACATGCTGCACTAATATTAACTAATTTTATTGGAGAAGTTTGTGGGTAACCTCACTGTAAACCCTCAGGAGACTTCACTCCTCCACTAGGGATCACCTAGGGGTTTAAAAGGCTTGATGCATATGCTAAATGCATCTGTGTTCCCTACAAAAGAGGCACTTTTTATTATTTTTACTTTCTCCTTTGCTCAGGGACAAGCAAAGCTTAGGTTTTGGGGTGTGTTAAGCAGTGAAAAGTACCATTTTTCACCTCCTAACTTGACCTTTGGTGGACCCTTGAGCTGACTAATAATGTGTTTTAAGTGTATTTTATAGATAAGTAATGAATTGCAAGCTTAGTTCAGCTATTCACTTAAAATAGCCAAATAAGCAATTTGCTGCTCAACATGTGACCTTACAGTCCAAAGGCCAGCCAATCAAGTAGTCCACAAGAGCCTTAGAGATTCATGAGAATGTCTTGAACCCAACTGGGAATGCTTGAAGCCAAATGCAATTGCAAAGAATGAAGAGTGAATCCACCAAGAGGTTGCTGAGTGTTGAACAAATGAAGAACAACCCACTTGAGAGGTGTGCCAGCTGTGGAAACACTGAAAATAAGTTGTCGAGAGGTTCCATGAAGCTGTCAAGAGCTCCCTAGCACATGTCGAGAGGTTCTGAGGAAAAATTGTAAAGAGATCGAGAGGTTCCATAACTGTTGAGAGGTTGTGATACACAGGAGCTAAGATGTCGAGGGGTTCTAAAACTGAAGTAGTGAAGAGATCGAGAGGATGACAGATCCTGTCGAGAGGTTGGAAGTGTAGCAAAAAGATCCTGTCGACACCTTACCTGAAGGTGCAGGAGAAGTTGAGAGGTTCCAAGTACATCTCGAGAGGTTCAGCTGAACCTGTCGAGCAATCCAAGCCAACCCGTCGACAGCTTGCCTAAAGCCAGGCGCATTCTTGCGAGGATAGATAGAACCTGTCGAGAGCTCTGTGGTAGTTTCTATAACAAGTCGACAGGATGATTATAAGCTGTCGAGAGGATGAATGGATAATGGATAGAACGGTGAAACCGGCTTCCAATCCTGTCGAGTTATTTCAATTCTGTCGAAAGCCACATAGATCCAGTTGACGAGTCATTGAATCCTATCGACTAGTGCAATTTAACTCATTGAGAGGTTCCCAAACCTATCGAAATGAAGATCAAGGAGATAGAGAACCTGTCGAGAGGTTCCCTAAACCTCTCGACACTCGAATTAGGAACTTCTCAACATGTTTCTTTAGTAGCTGCCAATTTCAGAAGTCTGTGCACACATCCCAAAGCATGTCAGTGACTCTTAGGGGTATTTTTGGCATTCAACTGTACACGATTAGAAACCTTAATTGCCTCACGTGTATTTGCCGGTTGTGGACCAATGGGAGAAGAGCTTCTAGAAGAGAAATTAGCTACATCAGCAGCCCATAATAATAGAATTATTCTCTTGAGCTTTGATTGGCTGAAGCGGATATGAGACAGAGGGAGAAGGTATAAATAGAAGAGAACTTTTATAGAAGAACCATCCAGAATTTGAGAGAACTAGAGTATAGCTCGAGATCCATTTTCCTCCAAGAACTCCCCCTCTCTTCCTTCTTCTCCCATTCTCTCTTTATCCAATCATGAGTGGCTAAAATCTTTTTAGTAGTTAGGGTGAGGTCTTGAGCTGTAAATCAAAAGTTTCATTGGCTTGTAAGGGATTGTTTATTACATAGATTACAGATCTCGACACAATAGGATTGTATGTTTATAATGTAATCATGGTTTTTAAAGGTGATTCTAATCTACATTTCACTTCTTCATATTTGATTTCTCTAGATTGGATATTCCTGTGGGTGTTGGATATTCTTGTGGGTGCCAGCTAGAAATGGGGAACTGGTAGCCTGACATCTACAGCATCTGCAATAGTTTACCTGTTCTAATCAAGACTAATAGATTGGAGCAACCTCTGGGATGAACTGTATCCAGTAGAAGGGCAGATCATAACCTTAAGACTGTATCCAGTAGAAGGGCAGATCTTAACCTCAGGATTGCTTTGATTCATTAGTGAAGATTAGATTCTTATACCTTACATTTGTCGGGGGAAACCCGGGGCACTGGTAGCCAGATAGATGATTGTTGCAAAAATCTATCCTCTACACTGCCTTTGATTCTTTTGATTTTCAGTAAGAGACCAAGACCCCTAGCTACTGCTCTCCATCTTTTAAATTTTCATCTTTATTCTATTCTCCATCTCTGTGTTTGATCAGATCTGGATCACTTGCATTTGGTTTTTGTAGTTTGTAGTAAAAGTGACAAAAACCTAAAATCTCTCCTCTTTCCCGTTTTAGTTTAGCTTAAAATAGGATAGAGTCCAAATCTACCATAGATCTAGAGATTTACTATAGTTAAACCATATTTTCCTATGGACATACCCTTACTTACCTTTTAAAACTTGCTACAACATCCCTGGTTCTTGTCGGACTGGTTGCTCACCTTGATTTCATACATATATAATTTGTGCCTTTTTAATTGGCTATTTTAATCATATAATAATTGCAGGGTGGTAGCACACAATAAAACTATTCACGAAAAGTTAACATTATCAATGGATCCAGGTTGAGTCGCAGACGCTTCACTTGCCTGGGATCCAATAGGCACACGAGATTAAAAAGAAGCGCCAACGTAGACGCTTCAATGACAAAGCTCCCACACTTCAAATACTTAGCGTCGTCGCTTCCTTTATGTGCGCCGTTGCTTCTTGTATGTGGCGTCGTCGCCTCTGAATGATAGTCACGAAACGTGCAAATCAATCCTTAAATCACCAAGAATGAATGCATAAAAAGAAAAAAAATTCAACACATTAACATATTACCATAAGCTAGCCATATGACAACAAATACAAGGTTAGCCACATGGCAACAAATACAACCCTGGTCAGATAGGCGTAGATGCAATGTATCGAAGCGTCAGCGCATCGAAAAAGATGTGCCAACTAATCTAAGAGATGTGCCTATGCTTCATTACAAAGCAATGATGCTTCGAATGGAAGCATTTGCGCTTCCTAAGCCATGCGATTTCAATTTTCAAAAAATTGAATCAATGTGACTCGGTGCGATCGCACGTTCCCTCGTGTTCTATTCTGTTTGGCTCTGTCTAGCACTATCAGCCATCATCTTGACCTTCAGAAGCGTGCAAGTTGTGATTTTATGTCCTAATTTACCACAACCCTTAAAATGGTGTCTCTTCTTTTTTGATTATTCAAACCAACCTCGATTTCAGACTTCATTCTATCATTATTGCTTGGCCTGTCTTTTGTGGTACATCGTATTGAATCTCGCACTATAATTTTGGCATATTCTTGTAATGAAATTCCTTCTCTAGTCAGGGAGAAGGCGCTCAGACAGAACACGATGCTAGTCGCTCTTTCATTATCCTCTTCCATTCTAATGGCCTCTACACCTTCTAATAGTTTCATCATCCCTTCCAACGTGTAATCTACCAAGCGATTCAATTCTATCCCCAACTGAATTAACTTCAGTCTAGCTTCTCTCACCTTCCATATTTTATTCTTAGAGACAGAATTAGAATTCTCTTTGTCACTCACCCCCAAACTTATAGTACTGTATCTAGCATCTTTCGTCCATCGACGTAGAAGATATTTAGAAGGATCGACGTAGAAGACATTTAGAAGGAATTTGGTCTACCTCTTCCTTGAAATAAACTTTGAAGATGTGAGAACACAACAAATCCTCTGTCTCTAAGTGCTTGCAATCATAAGTGGTCGGGACATCTCCACATTCGAAACGAATTTTGAATGTTCGACTGCTATCCTCGCTCTCATCCCCACCACTTTTACCACTTTCACAAACTTAGAATACAATAATCGCTCTGGCTTCCTCTTCGAGTACCTTTTGGGCCTTAAAAGAGGCAAACTTTTAAAACTCAGAGTAGAATCTATCGAACATGGTTCTCGTATACACAGCAGCAACATGCTTCTCGATTGAATATCTGAACAAGAGCATCGGTGTTGTAGACATGGAGATGAGATCCTCCATATTTTCTTTTTCGCGACGAGATTAGATGACAAGATCGTATTGTGTGACAAATTCCATCAAACTCGTCTGGGCATTGACATAGGTATCGAAGAAATAATTTATACTTTCTCGGCATTGCGTAGTGGTCATGCCGGCCCAAAAGGTGTCACCCAAGTAGCATGGAATCCATTTCCTTCTAAGAGCATATATTTGTTTTAACCACTCGTTGTCTTGCAATTGAAACTCCTAGATTAGTTCTGCCTATCTCCTTTCAAAATCATCAACTGTTTGACTGAACTTGCACTGATTATACTTTCGTCCGAAATTCTCAAACTTTACCTTCAACTGAGAGAGATAGTTTAATTCATTCCTCCCTATGTGCCATAAGCAGAGGCGATGGATGGTCCCTAAAATAACATTGGATATGACCTTGCTCATCTCATTGCATTGATCAGTGATGATTGCATTAGGTTTCTTATGACCCATGTACTTCAACCACGTGTTAAACAACCAAACGAAAGTTTCCTCCATCTCATCTGCGAGCAATGCACATCCAAAAATTATCATCTGGCAATGATGGTTGACCCCTGTGAATGGGACGAACGGTAGCAGTACTTTATTTGTTTTATAAGAGGTGTCGAATACCACCACATCATCGAACTGTTGATACGCCATCCGTGACCTGTGATCAGCCCAAAATATACTACGCATATGACATTCTTCATCTAGTTCGACTTTAAAGAAGAAACCATCTCCTTTATTTTGCCTGTCAATGAAGGTCTTGATCATGGTCGTGTACATTGGATCGATGTTACTCTCCTTTCTTATCTTCTTTAAGTAATCTCAAGTTTGTTGAGGGTTTATCGTCACACCAGCCTCTCCATCCAAACTCGACAAAATAAAAGAAATCTTCGAAGGAGGAATTATGCCATCAAATGCTCCCATCAACGATTTACTCACCCTGTTCAACTTATTTTGTGATTGTAGTTTCTTCACCTTCGTAGGTGAATACAACTGATGATTATGAGACTCTCTAAATTCTATAACCTCCCACAACTTTTGCTCGTCGATCCTAATCTTCAACCTTATCTCACATCCGCATCTATTATCTCTTGAACACTTTATATTGGCGTGTAATTTGTGCTTGTCATGTTGCTTGAACCCTTTGAACGAGCATACATATTTTCTCTTTATAATATCCCCCTTTACAAATTTATAGGTGTTACTTTTCCTAACGCTGAAACCAACTTTCTCGCGTATAAATTATAGAAGTCATATGTCTTGTCTTTAGATTGAAATTTTAAGCCCATACGTGGCTTCCATTCCTCGCTCGCATTCTCGGCACCTTCACAAGAATCCAACATTCTGATATCCCTATCACCACCAAGTGGAATTCCTACAGAAGAAATCGTTTCAGGGGAGAGATTTAAATCAACACCACCTACATTGAATCCTCCAATCGAGTCCATTATAGGCCTTGCATTAGACGAAAAATGAGCTAATAAGGAAACAGATTCACAAGGAAGCGATGACGCTGTCATACCAAGCACAAGCGCTTCAATATGGAAGCGATAAGACTTCTCAATCTTTGGGCGGTCGCTTTCTATCGCTTCAAATAAGAAGCGTGTGCTTATAATTTATATATTTTTGAATGTTTATAATTTTTTATCTCCATCCTGTAAATAAGTGAAGAGATCTATCAACTACGAGCAGATAAGGAAACTGATCCACAAGGAAGCGATGACACGGCCATACAAAGCGACAGTGCTTCAATATGGAAGCGATGACGCTTCTAAATCATTGCCCCATCGCTTATAACTCGTAGCATTGCTACTTCTCAATCTTTGTGCTGTCACTTCCTATTGCTTCAAATAAGAAGCATGTGCTTATAATTTATATATTTTTAAATGCTTTTCAATCATTACACCGTCGCTTCTAACTCTTAGCACTGTCGCTTGTCAATCGTTGTGCCATCGCTTCCTATCGCTTCAAATAAGAAGCGGTATCTCCACCTTGTAAATAAGTGAAGATATCCATCAACTACAAGCAGATGAGGAAACCGATTCACATATGAAGCGTCGTTGTGTGGGTGCAGAAGTGATGATGAGTCTAATGCCATATATATTTGAATGTTCTGTAAACTGAAAATAATACAGAGGAAAAAGAAATAATACTTAACTTGTGACAGCCCGACTTTTCTCCTTCTCGAAAATAGGAAAGGTCGCGCCGTCGGATCACCTGACATGATCCTGTCATACAAGGGCATCGTGTACAAAGTATTATATATGCAGAAGCAAATTTAATTAACTCTGATACGTAGATATATGACAACAACTGATATCCATTCTTTTATCTAAAGCAGTAAATTAAACAAGAAATATAAACAGAAAATATACCTGAAGTAGTAAACTATCTTAATCCATACTGCTGTTATACATGTTTAAAATCACTACTCTCTCTCTCTCTAAAACCTCTCAAGGAAAGAAGTCCTCAACAGAACCTTCCTCCTCGTCCTCCTCAGGCTGGTAGGTAGGTAGGAACAACCTCGTGCTCAGGGTCTTGAGCGATGAGCTATCATCAAAGCTCAGTAGGGACAATTAAGATGCTAATTTATATAAGAGATTATCAATTCATGTCTAGATGCAAAAATAAAACAAAGCACATGTCATCTTATATTATGTCTATTCTAGCATCAATATATCCTAGTAGTAAATCACAGACAAGTACTAATTCATGTAATTATTATATCATGCTGACCATGATGACATACTCATGCTTATATGTTCATGCTGACCAAATACGAGTACTGACAAGGAAATCATGCGGGATAATATCAAGGAATCATACTGAAACAAGACATGTAAAAGGACAAGAAAATCAAGCTCCCGAGTAGCGGGATCACTTGTCAAGCTCCCGAGTTAGCGGGATCACTTGGACCGAGAAAATCAAGCTCCCGAGTTAGCGAGATCACTTGGGCTAGGATATTAAGCCCTTGAGCAAGGTTAACAGGGTCACTTGACTCAAGAAATCAAGCCCTTGAGCTATGTTAACAAGGTCACTTGGCACGAGACTGGTCAAGCCCCTGAGCTAAGTTAGCAGGGTCACTTGGCTGAATCCAAAGCAAGCGAGTGTTAAGACAAGACCATGTACGAGATTCAAGTATACGAGAACATCATGCACATATATACCTCAAGTATGCTACATCATGTAATAACTTAAAAGTGTCTTAAAGCTTGCCTAGCATAACTGAGCTTTATATGCTTGTACATAACGAAAACTAGCATACTCAACAATAACATAGTATGTTTATATCCATTTATTCCATAAAATTGAGCTAATACTTTATTAAAGCTGAATTATCAAAACTGCACTTATCAAGTTTGAATTCTAAAGCTGAACTAACAAATGAACATAACCAAAACTAACATAGCATGGTCATCCTATTTACTTTTCAGCAAAACTGAGCTAGCAATTATCAAAGCTTAATTTTCAAAACTGTCCTATCACATCTGAACTCTCAAAGCTGAACTATCAAGCTAGCATATTCAAATTGACATTGCATGACCATATAACTTCATCCGTTTTCAAGACTAGTATATCGATTCAAAATCAGATATTACATCAAATAGTACATTGGAACACACATCTCATCAATGATATCTATCACTTGATGAAAAGGCTTGATGAACAGAACTATCATATTCTCTGATACTAGCATATTCATTCTTAATTTAAACTGAACTAAACTCCTAGTAATGTCTCTATCATTATTCATGCCAAAACTAATATGCGTATAAGTCTACATATGCTCATGTCAATATCTTGCTTAACTAGACGAGAATAAAAAAATACCATATAAATTAGGAAGGTAATTTTCCTACCGTAAGATCAAGCCTGTGCGTTACATTTTATACTTGCATTTGCATTCATGTGCTCACACGCATCCAAGCTAAGTCATCGGCACGAGCGTGTCATGTTCACCAAGTATCTAAGTTATTGATGTATAGATTGGTTTTAGTATAGTTTAATGGTTTTCAGGGTCATTATATACCTTATATAAGTCTCCTAGATGAGTCTTACTCATAGGAGTTAAGGCCTTAAACACATAGACATCATTCATATCAGCACAAAGCATAAACAAGGCCCCGAAATAGGGTTTCCACGGTAAGCAATAGGGGTTGCCGTTGCAAGTAATAGGGGTTGCTGTAGCAAGCTCTTATGTTGAGGACCTTGTCGTGACTTGACATGAATTTTTGACCCTTTAAATGTTGGATTCAAAACTTTGTTAATTCATGAAAGTTGTAGGGATTGTTGTTCCCTTTCTAATGCATCACGAATCGTGTCATTTGGAGTTAGGGATCAAACGTTATGATAAAAATACCAAACAATAGTCAGTGCACAATGTTGCCATGGCAAGCCTGAGTACCTTGCCACATATTATCACTAATTGTTTATCCCTTAAATGTCCGATTTAGAACTTAGTTACTTCATAACAATTGTAGGGCCCGTTGTCCCCTTTCCAAAGCATTAAGAATCGTGTCATTTGGAGTTTAGGGTAAAACGTTATGACCACAATACCAAACAGTAGTCAATGCATACTATTGCCGCGGCAAGCCTATAAGGTTGCCGTGGCAAGCCTATCAGGCTGGGCTTGCTGGGGTGTTTTCTGATCTATTTTGGCTTTTTTTACTTAGGCAATTGGTTGGGTCTTTTGTATCATTATAAAGATCATATATTGCACAAAAATTGGATTTTCTTATTCATTTTTGTGCGGAAAGTTTGGTGTCTTTTATGAGCAATATGGGTTTCGAAACCCATTTCAAACTGTGATTCGTGTTGCCGATTCGGTCTTAGTGAATCGACACCACAAATTTATATTCTCTCTAAAATTAAACTAATGAAATGAATCTAGTCTAGTACTTGGTTCGTTGACGGCTTACCTTTTGGTGAATTCATCGTTTTGATGACGCCGAACATGTGTCGGTGTCGAGGTCGCTGAGCTCGTGAAATATGTGTCGAAGCTATGGCCGTGAGGATTCTCCGAGACCAAGGGTTTGTTTGCCGAAGCTCTTGTGACCACTTGTAGGATCACCTTGTGATCCAAGGATTTGAACCTAAGGGTTAAATTTCTAAAATTTAAGGGCATTAAGATCTAGAAGAAAGATGTGGTTGTAAGAGATAGAAAAGGGTTTCTTTCTTCTGATTTTATTTTATTTTATTTAATTGCAGGTTTGGTTAGTGTGGGATTTCTTCAAGGCTTGAAATGAGAAGAAGAAAGTGGCAGGAGAGCTCTTGTAGGTTTTTGCACGATTGTGTGCATGAAGTGTAAGTGTGACTCACACCAACGTGGAGTCTTAAGGTGAAAGATAACTATTATAAGCCTTATAAGGCTGGGATCCCATGCAGTGCCCACCATTTGGTTTTCAGTGTATAGGCATATAAACCATTTTTTTGTTTTTGCTTGGCTTAAGTACAAAGCTAATACACTGCTTAAGTGTATAATCCAATTTAAGTTTTGGCTTTAGTGTAAGCCAATACACTCATTAAAGATGTATGGCTGGTGTATGGCTCAGGTATAATTTTGCTACACCTTTATTCAGTATATGAAATTAGATTTAATATGTGTGTGCGACCGTGGATTCTCTCGAACCCGTCGCGGCGATGCGCTCGCCTAACGATGAAAATGTAGAGTCGCCACCCGGAGCTTTTGATGACCCGGGAAACCTTCAAATCGATATTTTGAGCACCGAAGTGCTAAATATGACTCTGATTTACCGGTCTTTGCCAAAGGCTCTAGGGTAGGGGCTTCGGTTATCGATCGGGAATGGTTTAGGCACCCGATCAACCCGCACGTAGCGGTCTCTATCTATGGCCAAGAATAAAAATAAAAAGGGCGGAGTTTCCCCTTGCCCGAAGGCAATACGGTCCTATCAAGCTTTGAGCCAACCCGATCAACCCGCCTTTCTTCTCTCCTCGCTGTTCCTCTGTTGCCCAACCTACTATAGGCGGCCTTGGCATCATGGGACCATAGGGCCCATGTTTTTAAATTTGGGTCTAGGGAGCTGACCCCAACTTTGGAAGAGTTAGCCTCCCTCACCGGCTTGAAGATGCATCGAGGCCTTGCCAAAGTAGTGCCCAAACCGGGGTATGCAAAGGCGGTCCACGCGGTCCTTGGCTTGAAGAAGGGTGGATATGAGAAATGTTTCGTTGGAGGGCCCACCAGGTGTTCGGTGAAATTCTTGAGAGAAATTTTCGGTGACTCGAGCCTTCGAGAGTTGCCTATTCGAGATACCTTCAATGTGAAGGTCTTTACTCTTTATTTGCTGTCGGAGGTTCTCTTCTTCACTGGGGGTGAGAGCTTTTCCCTTGGGCTATGTGATGTTTTAACCGAACTGGAGGGAGGTCGCTCATTGGTACACCTGGTTCTGGCGGAGATGTATCGAGGCTTGGATGCTGCGGCCTCGGGCCGGGTTGGGATTTTCAGCGGGAGCCCGCTTCTTGTTCAGATCTGGTTAGGAGAGCATTTGGCTATCATGGGGCCTGTCAGATTCTCGCTTGATTAGAGGGATGTGGCTCGGGTTTTCGATCCGAGTTCGAGAGCTGGTGGGAGCGTTGAGGCCGAGCCTGTGGCTATCTCGATGCGTGACAAAACTTTCCGATTGTCCGCTCTCGGGATTGTGAGGGCATCACACTTTTGGGGCTGACCGGCAGCACATACTACTTCCCATCTCGGGTGCTCCGCCAATTCGGGTATACTCAGCATGTGCCGTGCATCGCGAGGCCACCCCTGTGCTCTCTGATATTCTCTCGCGGTTCTCTTAGTGATCTTGATCGCATAGCTGCCCTCTGGGAAACTCGCCAATCGGCGCATATGTGTAGCTTGGTTCCGGGGGGCGTTGTCTCTCCGAGTTACGAGGGTTGGCTAGCATCTGAGGAATTACCTACTCCTAGCCCAGCTTCGGTAGATGTGGTAGGGACCGCCTGCCATGTAAGCGAAGCTTGCCGCCGGATCGAGTCCCTTTCCGTAGAGAGGCTGGCTTTGGTCGAGACTTTGGAGAAAGAAAGGGTCAGAGCTGATATTGCGGAGGTGAGAGCTGCTACAGCCGAGAGCGAGGTTCTTGATTGATCGCCTTTTGGTGAGTCCGTAAGCGCTGAAGCTTCACGGAGACGACAAAAGAGTCTTCATGGTAGGTGGATGTCTGATCGAAATGCCCGCGAGGACTCCCTGCTTGCAGAGATTAGCGCTTTGAAGCGTGCTCCCGGCCCTTGACCTGTTCCTGCACATATCATAGATCATATACACGGGGGGGGAAGGCCCCCTATCAGAGATCTCTTTTTGGGTTATCTTTTTCTGTTCTTTTCTTCTTTTTTTTTTTTTCATATATACACAGCCATATACATTTTGGGTTTTGCTTTTTGTTGTAAAGAAAGCAGCAAAAACAGGAAGTGTGTCATGTCGTTATCTTTTTGGGACGTGACACTCAGCGGGCAACACTTGTAAAGAAAGGGAATGAAATCTATACATGCACTCTTGTTTTTCTTTTTGTAATCCTGCATTGTAAGACTTTTTATGGGATTTTCTCTTTTTTTTCTTTTTTTTTTTCCTGGCGGGGTTTCTCCCCTTTTTTTTTGTTTTTGGAATTTTCTCCTCCACAGTGTGAGGCTTTTTATGGAAAAGGGAAATCTATTTTCTTGGAATTTTCTTCCTCAAAGGGAAATCTATTTTCTTTTTGAAATTTTCTTCCTCACAGGGTGAGATTTTTTATGGAAAAGGGAAATCTATTATCTTTTTTGGAATTTTCTTCCTCACATGGTGAGGTGTTTTTATGGGAAAGGGAAATCTATTATCTTTTTTGGAATTTTCTTCCTCATAGGGTGAGGTTTTTTATAGGAAAGGGAAATCTATTATCTTTTTTAGAATTTTCTTCCTCACAGGGTGAGTTTTTTATGGGAAAGGGAAATCTATTATCTTTTTTGGAATTTTCTTCCTCACAGGGTGAGGCTTTTTATGGGAAAGGGAAATCTATTATCTTTTTTGGAATCTTCTTCCTCACAGGGTGAGGTTTTTTATGGGAAAGGGAAATCTATTATCTTTTTTGGAATTTTCTTCCTCACAGGGTGAGGTTTTTTATGGGAAAGGGAAATCTATTATCTTTTTTAGAATTTTCTTCCTCATAGGGTGAGGTTTTTTATGGGGCCAAACTAGTGGGTCCTATTTTGAGCATGGTCGAACCCTGTTGGTGAGGTACAGGTTTTTTCCTTTAAACATGGGAAGGTTAGCTGCCCTGGGATTGGTTCAGCCCTCTGTCTTTCCTTTTGGTCATGCGTCAGATGCTGCGGTAGAGACGACATACTTGATTGGGATCCGATCCAATTTCCAACATGAGTGGCCCATCAAAGGGGAGAAGAGGCTTAAGGGATCCAAACTGAAATAGGCGGGCTAGGACAGATCTTCTTCTAATCTCTCTTTTCTTGACATTTTTTATTCATAGTGCCCAAGACGGGTTATCGCCATGCCTGTCATCCCTGTTTTTACCCGTAGCGCCCTTTCGGGTTTTCACCACGTCCATGCGTTCGCTTTCTTACCCCAGGTGCCCTTTCAGGTTTTCACCTGGTCCGCGTGAGTTCGCTGTTTTTACTCGTGGCGCCCTTTCGGGTTTTCACCACGTCCGTCTTGCTTTGAACTCAAATTAATTTTTTTTTTCTTTTTTCCTTTCTTCTTTTTTTTCCCTTTTTTTTTTTTTTTTTTTTTAAGAACCAGAAAGCCACGACATGGGCGTCGATTCCGTCATAGCCGGCTGAATGAAGTTCTGTGTGGTTTGTTAACTCGACTTATTCTGATGCAGTAGATGTTATAACCGCTTGTGGACCTTAAAGAGGGCTTTCTTCCGGGTTGTAATGTGGTTGGGGTTCAAACAGGTTGGGTTTTTCTGGGGATTTGGATCTAAGTTTGGGGTGATTTCTAGATTCGGGGACTCCTTTTTCTTTTGGGGGGCTTTTTATGCCCCAGTCATCATTCATTTTTTTTGGGTTTTTTTTTTTTGGGGCGCCTTCTTCTTCTTTTGGTTTGGATTTTTCCTCCCTCCTTTCTTCTCTTTTTTTTTTTTTGGAATTTTGGGTGGGGTATATGAAAGAAATGGTTGTTGGCCCGAAGTGTGTAGCAAAAAAGGGGTGAAGGTTTTCAGAGAATATTCTTTTTGGCCACTTGACTTTGAAATGATGGCCTCTTTTATGGAGCCCTTAAGCGGTCACACATCTACTTTTATCAAAACTTACCTTGTCCCAAGACCTATGAGTAGAACTTACGGAGGTATCCAGCGTTGATGGGCTCGGGAAAGTGGTCTCCATCCATGGTGGCGAGGCGAACAGCGTATCCTGGCAGAACCTCTCGGATGACGTAGGGTCCTTCCCAATTTGGCCTAAACTTCCCTCTCGGATCGGCGTGGAGAGACGGAAAAATTTTCTTCAGTACAGTGTCTCCTATCTTCAGGTCTCGACCGCGGGCACGCTTATTGTAAGCACGTGCAATTCTCCTCTGATAGACCTGAGTGTGGCACAAGGCTAGGAGTCTTTTCTCGTCAATTAGGTCTAGCTGTTCAAAACGGGTTCTTTCCCTCTCAGCTTCAGGTAGATGGGATTCTAAAAGGATACGGAGTGACGGTACCTCGACCTCAACGGGTAGCACGGCCTCAGTCCCATACACAAGGGAGAATGGTGTTGCCCCTGTTGAGGTGCGAATAGACGTTCTATAGGCCCAAAGTGCGAAGGGTAACTGCTCACTCCAATCTCTGTAAGTAACTACCATCTTCTCCAGGATGCGAATCAGAGTTTTGTTGGCTACCTCCACAGCTCCATTCATCTGAGGCCTGTACGGGGATGAACGATGATGCTTGATCTTGAACCGCTCACACAAGGCTTGGATGCGCCTATTAGCGAAATTAGTGCCATTATCAGTGATGATATCTTTGGGTACGCCGAATCTGCAAATGATGTTGTTCTTGATGAACTTCTCAACATGGCTAGCTTTAATGCTCGTATAGGAGGCCGCCTCTACCCATTTTGTAAAGTATTCCACAGCAACGAGGATGAATTGATGTCCATTGGAAGCCTTAGGATTGACCTTGCCGATGACGTCGAGACCCCTGTGGCTTAACGGCCAAGGGTGGCCATCTTTATGCAAGTCAATGGCCGGAGCATGTATTAAGCTGGAGTGCTCTTGGCATTTGTAGCACTTGTGCTTGTGCAAGAATCCTCAAAGTAGTCCAAAAGTATCCTTGCCTTAGAATTTTCTTAGCAAGCATGTGACCGCTGACATGGGCTCCGCAGACCCCCTCATGAATCTCCTTCATGATCTCAACCGCCTCTTTCTGGGTTAGGCATCAGAGCAGAATATTATCGTGAGACCGTCTATACAGGAGATCACCGTAGATGACATAGTTTGTTGCCAATCGCTGGATGGTGCGTTTGTCTACCTTCAATGTTCCTTTCGGGACAGTTCGAGTCTCAAGGAAATTCTTGATGTCTGAGAACCAGGGTGGTTCATCCTCTATCTCCGTAGGTCCTTCGATCAGGTGACAGAAAGCCGGTTCATTCCTCTGCTCTATCATGATCGGCTTCATCACCACTCCATATGGAATCTCAACCATAGAGGCCAGGGTGGCCAGGGCGTCAGCAAACAGATTTCTTGCTCATGGAACATAAGAGAAGGTGACTTCCCCAAAGCAAGTTATCAGATCCTCCAGATGTTCATGGTATGGGATCAGTTTCTCATCCTTGGTCTTCCAATCCCCGTTGGTTTAGCATATAATCAACTGTGAATCTCTAAAGACCCTAAGGTGAGTTATATTTAGATCAAGAGCACTGAAACTAGGCCAGATAGGCCTCATACTCGGCCATATTGTTGGTGCATGGGAAGTTCAATTTGATTGAGATGGGTATATGGGATCCTTTCGGCGAGATAAGAATGGCGCCAACTCCCTGGCCCTCAACATGCGATGCCCCATCGAAGTGCATTACCCAGGGCTCCTTTGTTTCCTTTGTATCTTGTCGGTCATGAACAAAATGTCTTCATCGGGGAATTCGGTCCTTAGAGGTTCATAGTTCGGTAGAGGGTTCTCAGCAAGATGATCGGCGAGTGCTTGCCCCTTAATCGACTTATGGGTGACATAAGTAATGTCAAACTCGGATAGGAGTAGTTGCCAACGTGCGGTTCGGCCAGTGAGAGCAGGTTTCTCGAATAGGTACTTCAATGGATCCATCCGTGCTAGAAGTAGAATGGCCTGGGATAGCAGGTAGTGTCGAAGTCTCTGAGTAGCCCAAACGAGTGCCATGCATGCTTTCTCCAGATGAGAATAGCGCGTCTCGTAATCAGTGAATTTCTTGCTTAGGTAATAGATGGCCTACTCTCTTCTTCCCGTCTCATCATGCTGTCCTAACACACAGCCCATGGAAAACTCAGTTGTGGACAAGTACATTATCAGGGGTCTATCGGGTACGGGTGGTACCAATACCGGAGGTTTCAGGAGATAACCTTTAATCTTGTCGAATGCAGCCTAGCAGTCGTCATTCCACTCAACTGGTGAGTCCTTTCTCAGCAGCTTGAAGATTGGTGGGCATATCGGAGTGAACTGTGCGATGAATCGGCTGATGTACTGGATCCTACATAAGAAGCCTCTGACTTCCTTCTTTGTAGATGGTGGTGGCATCTCAGTGATGGCCTTGATCTTGGTCGGATCGACCTCGATCCCTCTCCTACTGACAACAAAGCCCAGTAGCTTTCTGGACATAGCGCCAAAGGCGCATTTCTGGGGATTCAACCGCAATCTATATTTTCTCAGCCTCTCGAATAGCTTCTGCAAGTTTATCAAGTGGTCCTCCCTTTCTGGTGATTTGGCAATCATGTCATCGACATATACTTCTATCTCTCGGTGCATCATGTCGTGGAACAGGACCGTCATTGCTCTTTGATAGGTCACCCCAGCATTCTTCAGCCTGAATGGTATTACTTTGTAGCAGAAGGTTCCCCAGGTGGTAATGAACGCTGTCTTCTCGCGATCAACCTCTGCCATCTTTATCTGATTGTATCCTGAGAATCCATCCATAAACGAGAGCATCCCGTGCTTTGCAGTGTTATCGACCAAGATGTCGATGTGTGGTAGTGGGAAATCATCCTTAGGGCTCGCCTTGTTGAGATTTCAGAAGTTGATACACATTTGAACCTTTCCATCCTTCTGTGGTACGGGGACAATATTGTCCAGCCACTGCGGGTACTTGGATACCATGAGGAAACCTGCGTCATACTGTTTAATGACCTCATCCTTCACCTTCAACATCCATTCGGTCGAGTCGCCTCTCACTGCTTCACCGCTTAACATCGGGTAGAGTGGCAACTCATGCTCAACTGCATCTGATCCAAACTAGGCATGTCCTCATACGACGATGCGAAGACGTCTTGGCATGACCGAAGGAAGTCTTTCATACCTTTCTCTCCATGTGGGACAAATGACGTTCCGATTTTGGTGATTCTGGGGGCCTCTGTGGTGCCCAAATTGACGTCCTCTGTCTCTTCGACGATCGGGGTAGGGCCATGCTCAAAATCGGCAAATTATTTGAGGAGCTCATTGGGGAGCTTGTCGGTTTGGCCTTCCTCGTCCAGACTCGTGATTCCTACCACTTCTTGTATTTCTACAGGGAAGGGGTTAGCTTCACGTGGGATGGGTATCACGACATTGATTTTAACTTTATTGGAAATTTTAAAGGACTATATTTTTGGAATTGGTATTTTTTCTATTTTTATGATCTTTTGTATTTTTTCGGAGGTTAGCCCCTGGCGAGGTGGATCTCTATATATACAAGGTAGAGTGGTCCAGAGGCTAACCTCACTTTTTACAGGTTGTTTTTTTTTGGAGAGTCGGTGCCACTTTCATGGCATTTGGCGGCTCTCAAGAGTTGGGGCAAGGATGCCAAGTTACTCACCTGCGAGGCTTGGCCTTTACCTCTTTGATCAGGAGCGGCATCGGTAGGCTCTTGCATTTCTTCCCTCAACATATTTATAGAGGGATCCTCCGGGACCTTATCCTCTACGGTCAGGAGGGGCTCAGAGTGGTTGGTGCTGAAGTGAGGGGTGGATCGGGGCACTTCTTCCTCAAACAAGGAAAGGGCGGCTAAGTCCATTTCGAAGTCTGGGGGGATGATGTAGGGATTGGTGGGGTGGATTGCAACAGGCTTATGTGGGGTTACCCTCGTCTCCCTATTCAGATCAATTTTTACTACCTCGGCGCTCACAAAGGTTTCACGGATGTGGGGGCGAGCGTGAGGTTCCTCTTCCAAGATGATTCCTTTGGCCTTTGCGGCTACTGCGGCTCTCATCTTCTCCTTGGCTTCTCTGAATTCCTCTTCTCTGGGCCTATAGCCTAAGCCGAATTTAGTTTGTTGCCCCTTGGCCTTGACGAGGTCTCTTCTTCCTTGAAGGCGTGGGCCCAGTCCTTTTCCTTTTTGATGGCCCCATCTGTGGAGCATGAACACAGCTGCATCCATTCCTCCTCCAGTTTTATCCGGGGTCTTTTCAGTTGGTTCGAGGGTAACATTCGAGAAGTCGTACTCAAATCGATGGAGATCGGCGTCCTCAGCTGTGTGCGGTATGTTCAGCACTTTCGGATTCTCAATGTGCAGAGCGCTCTTCCCCATGTCTTCTCTGCTCTCACCTAAGATGGTGACAATTTTTCCTTCTGAAATGAATCGGAGCTTTTGGTGTAGAGTAGATGGTATCGCTCCGAGCTTATGTATCCATGGCCGGCCCAATAGCAGATTGAAGGTAGACTTGATGTCCATCACTTGAAAGGGGGTGGTGAAGGTTTGCGGTCCGAGGATCAGGTCAAGGTCTACTTCTCCTATGATTTCCCTTCTAGTGTTGTCGAATCCCCGTGCGCTTGATATGGATGGCCGGAAGGTGTCGGGGTTCGCCCCAATTTTGATTGCCGTCCTTAGAGGGCATACGTTCAGCGCCGACCCGTTGTCAATCATGACCAACGGCACCACCAAGTTCCCTACCTCCACTGTTATATTCAGGGGTTTAGAATGGTCATTCCCCTCGATTGGTAGGTCTGCATCGGTGAAAGAGATGGCATTTGGGGCCAACACTTGCCCTATTATTTCCCATACTTCATATGGAGTTACATGGGTGGAGACATAAAGGCCCTGAGCTCCTCCCATTAGGCTTGAAAGTGGAGGAGACATGATCAATAAATCCCACACAGAATATGTGCGGGTGTTCTCTTGAGTCGGTTCTAGATATGTGCTCTGCCATTTTTCAAAGGATTTCGTGGCCGTTTCTTTCTTCTTTTCTTCTCCTCGACCGCCTCGCCTCGATGCTTCGGGTAGAAATCTGCCCGATCGAGTAATAAATTCAACAGCCTCTTCTTGGTTGCACGCGGCATTCATGTCCGTTTGTTGATAGCGCAATGGTACCTGATGTGGGTCATAAGGAGGTTTGGGATGAGAAATGGGGTGTGAGGATTCCGGGAGGATTGGGCCGGATATCTGTTTCTGTCCCACCAGGTTAACTCCAATGAGGGTGGAATGCTAGAGAGGAGAATTGACAGAATTAGAGTTATGGGCACGGAGGGGGCTTGTACTGTGTTACTGGGCATGGTAGGACCAAGTGGTGATTGGGTGATGAGGGATTGGGTGAGGGGTTGCTTGTCCGTGGTGGTGGAGTTGGATTAGGGCCAAAATAGGAGGGATGGCGGAGTGTGACTGATGGGGGATGGGGAGACGTTTGAGGTGTGGTGGGCGCGGATGATGGGGGTATGAAGGATTTGTATATGGGGAGGTATGATGGGATGGTGACGGGTTTGTGGATGAGGTGGGGTAAATTGGGGGCAATGGAGTTGTGCTTTGAGCGGGATGACGGGGACATGGCGGGGTAGTGGGTGAATTGGGGATATAAAGGGTTTGTGGTATGGTGGGATGATGATGGGTTGGTAGATGAAATGGGATAGATTAAGGATGATGGAGTGGCTCATGAAGCTGGGTAATCTGGGGTGATGGAGGGTGTATGGGGTAAATTGGGTGTATGGACTTGAAGGCGTGTATGGCATGGGGTAACTTGGGGATGGCGGAGGATTGCATTGGGTGGAGGGACTTGAGGGTGTATGGGTAGGATAATATGGGGATGGCGAATTCATGTAAGGGATAGGATGATTTATGTGTGAGAGGTGTATGGGATGAATTGGGCGTGGGGTGGATATGCGTATGATTATGTGGGTCAGTGCCCTGCTTGGATTTGATAGGTGAGCGGGTAGAAAAATACCGCCTAAATCTAAGGGCTCCTCTTGGCAAGCTGGTGTGGGAAAATAATCGGCAAGATACAAAGGGTCTCGATCACCCCAACAAATAGTTCATCTTCGTTTGACTGGGAGCGAAAATTCCTCCTGATTGCTAATATAATCTGAAGGGTCAAACTCTTCTTCTTCTTCCTCTATCCAATGTATGTTAGGCCTGGGGCCTCCTGGGTGCAGTGGTAGAGGGGCTTGATGGATATTCTGGTTCTGCCCTTGGGGAAGTGGCGGGGATATGATCTTTCCCGCCTCTATCAGATCTTGGACCGCGTGTTTTAATGGGAAGCACCGGTCCGTAGGGTGACCCGGTCCCTGGGGGAAATTGCAATGCAGATTAGGATCTAATTCCTTGGTATTGGGTGGGGTGGGGGGCGAGGTTGGAGCAAATTGACCAGGCCTTTCTGTAGTAACACCGGCAGTAAGACACTCAAGGATTGCCCCAACGAGGTGAATACTCTTTCGAAGCGTGCTTTCATCTGTTCCAGGGTAAACGGCGCTCTTAGTCCGTTGCTTGGCCTTGGTACTTGCTCGAAACGGGTCTGGGGTGGTTGTGTAACCTAGAGTTGTATCGAGGGGGCGTTGGTATTGGCCTGGGGGTAAACAATGTTCTGTACCTCTGTCCCTGGTCTTCTTTCAATTCTTGGTTCGGCGGCTTTTCGAACTCCAATGGCCCCGTTGGCCGCATTCCTTCCTAGCCTGCCCTCTCTAATGGCGTCTTCGCAACGGTTGGCATTTCGGACCAGATCAGCAAAACTTGACTGCTGCTGATATACTAAAAAATCTGCGATGACTGGGAGGGCTCCCTTGGTTATCAATTCAATCTGCTCATCATCGGGAATTCGATGAGTTACCTGAGCAGCTAAGGCCCTCCACCTCCCTAAGTAAGCACTGAATGTTTCATCATGTCTTTGCTTTAATCGGGCTAAGTCTGACTTCCTTGGTTCTATGTCTATGTTATAGACATACTGTTCTTGAAATAAGCGTGTCAGATCTTTCCAATTTTTTATCATGGATGGTTCCAGGGATGTGAACCATCTCAGTGCCGGGCCCGTTAAACTCTTTTGGAACACTTTGACGAGGAGTCGTTCATCTCCGCCATACTGGCACATATCCCTGCAGTAAGATTTCAAGTGGGCGATGGGGTTGCCAGTGCCGTTGTACTTATCAAATGATGGCATCTTGAATTTCGGTGGTGGGGGACGCCGAGAATGGACATATAAGTCTGAAAAGTCCGTCGAGTGTAGTTCTATTCCTCCCATCTTCATCAGCTGCTTCTGTATTCTATTTATCTGTTCTTTCAGCTGCTCCGGTTCCCTCAAGGCTGTGGCGGAGACCGCTTCCCCTTGATTTGGTTCGACCCTAGGTGTGATGATGGTGGGCCCAGGAGGGTTAAAACTGGCAGTTCTTCCACTGTTGTGAATCTCATCCTCTTCGTACTGTTGGTTGTGGTATTGGTGAGGGGCGAGCTCTGCTATTTGGACTTGGGGGGTGATGGGTTGGATGACTTGGTGGGGCCACATGGTTTGTAGGGGATGAGAAGGGATGGATGGGTGAGCGTTTTGTGGGTAAGTGATGTGCTGAGTTGGTGGCACATTCTGGGGTGATGGGGGTGTGATTGAGATGGCAGGATGTTGTGGTTTTGAGGAATGGAAGGGATTGGATTTCCCATTGGAGGTGGGATGGAGGCGTAAGGGGTATAGGTGAATGAAGGGTATTGGTGGGGGGGTATGGGGTTAGTGAATGGGCCTTGATGAGCGTGGGCGGATGGGCCTTGGGTTTGATGGTTTTGGAAGGCTCAAATCGACGGGCCCTGGGCCGGGGTGTGGGGATTAATGACTTTGGGCCAATGGGCCTTGTTGAGTTTGGGCTATTGGGGCATGAGGGGGCTGGGTTTGAGTTTGGTAGGTTTGGGTCCATGGGCTCTGGGGGGCTTGGACTTGGGTCTGGGTCTGGTGGCCTTGGGCCCATGGGTTTTGAGGGTCTTGGGTCTGGGCCTGGGTTTGGTGGGCTTGGGCATGGGCCCATGGGTTTTGAGGGTCTTGGGTCTGGGCCTGGGTTTGGTGGGTTTGGGCTTTAGCCCATGGGTTTGGAGGTGTTTGGGCTGGGGCCTGGGCTTGGTGGGTTTGGGCTTGAGCCCATGGGTTGTGAGGGTTTTGGGCCTGAGCCCATGTTTCTAGTGGTGTTTGGGCTGGGGCCCATGGATTTGTGTGGGTTTGGGTCTGGAATTGAGGCGGGGGATTCTGGGAGGTATGGACGATGGGTGGTTGGGCATGGTTGGGAGGAATGGAGGTTTTGGAAATTTGGATGCGGGTTTGAGAGGTAGGGTTGTGAGAAGCAGCCTGTGGCATACATCGCTTCTCATGTCCTCCACGGAGGGCATGGACTTAGGTGTGAGATTGGGGGGTGATGGATTACTTAAGGATGGAGGTGGTTGGGAGAAATTGGGCATGACCTGGTAAACGGGGGGGTATGTTGGGATGTGGATGGTATGTGAGATGGGGTGGATGAGATGTAGGATGTTGGGGGCATGGGTGATGAGAGGGATGGAATGTGGGAAGTAGGCGGGGATGGGACTCTGGGGGTCTTTGGAAGTATGGGGATGCGTAATGTTGTTTGGATGGGAGATGGGGATGTAAGGATCGGTTGGGAAATGAGGGTTTGAGGGGATGAAAAGGGGGTATTTTGGGGGAATGTAAGGGGAGGGGATGAGGTGGAGGTGAATACGGGCGCCCCAAATGGGCCCGTGATATCGAACCTGGCTTGGGTGAAGGTGTCGAAGACCGGGTCTTCTCCTATACAGGAATGGGATGGGGATGACGGTGGGGATGTATCGGCTCTTGACATGATCCACCGACGAGTGTTGTATTGATGTCGCAGATAAGGGCCGAATACCTTCCTGGTTCTTCTCCTACGGGCCGGGTTTGAGGTCGCCGTAGTGCCGGTCACTCCAAGGTATATTTTTGATTGTTCTTCTTTGTGTGTTTTTTTTTGGGTTTTGGAAAATGATGATTTTTTTTTTTTGGTTTTGAAAAGTGAATTTTGTGATTTTTGATTTTTGATTTTGATTGATTTTTTCTCTTTTTTTTTTGAAGGTGGATTTTTTTTTTTTGAAGATGAGGATTTTCTTTCTCTTTTTTTTTTTTTTGCAATTAACTCCCCTATGCTTAGATGACTGATGACCTGGTGCCTAGGGTCAACTCCCGTTTCGGGCAATATATGTACCTTGTGAGATCCGACACACCGGAAGAAGCGAAAGGAACCCTTTCGTTCTATTGAAGCACGGAATCCACAATGACTCGATCCCGGAGCAAATCAATAAGAAGTCGCCTTCTTTGATCGGGGCATATTGGTGTTAGAAAATGTGGAGGCTACCGCAGATACTAATACCGCTTAATCGGGAATTGGGGTGGTGGATTGGGCCTCGTCGGGTTGTCTTACTATATCCGGGCGTATATATTATGCACGCTCACCAAAAAGTGCAGATTTGGGGGCGATATATTATATACCGGCTTAAATCTGGATTTAGGGCGATATATTATATACCGTAAATCTGAGCTATTTTGTCGGGCGATATATTATATACGCCGGCAAAAGGTTTTGTTTGACGGTACGAAGTTCAATGTGGGTCTTTGAACCGGTTTCTTGGGAGAAATGCTCGGGACTGTGTTTGTTATCGGGTCCCTCCTTTCCGCTTTCCTAGGATACACGGCTGAATTTTGGGTTTTCTACGCTCTCACCAATGCGGGTTTTACGGCTTGATCGAATTGGCAACCTAATCGATATACCTCCCATAGCGCCTTCTCGTAATCGAAGGTGGTTCTTTTCAGGATCATCACCACTAGGGCTGCCGCCTTACTGGGAATCGGGTAAATTGTATCTGTGCCTAAACCCCCCGGAAACTACCAAAAAATGCAAAAATAAATTCAATTATGTTTATGTCCCCATACTGTTGGTTCACTTTTAATTACGAATTTTTATAGGGGAGTGAAATTAAGTCCAAAATCGGGCCGGGGATGACCAACCCGTGCCGCCTCAACGGGCCGGCGTTCAAAGGTGAAATATGATGACCGAAATAAAATGCGCAAGTAGGCCCGCCAAACGGCTAAGGCTTGTAAATGACTGAAATTTAAATGACGTGAAAATAAATGCGAGCGGGCCCGCCAAACGGCTAAGGCGGCTTAAATGACTAGAATCGTAAAAACTGAAATTTAAGGCGCAAGTAAGCCCGCCAAACGGCTAAGGCACTTAAAGGACTGAATCGTAGGGGTGAGTACGTTAGTAAAAACAACGAAAAATAGCGAAAAATAGCAGCAAATTGGAACAAAAAACAACCATGATTAGTAAAATTACAAAATAAGGAAAGGCCAACAAGAGGGGAAGCGCTAGGGTGAAATCCCCAGTAGAGTCGCCATCTGTGCGACTGTGGATCCTCTCGAACCCGTCGTGGCGATGCGCTCGCCTAACGATGAAAATGTAGAGTCGCCACCCGGAGCTTTTGGTGACCAGGGAAACCTTCAAATCGATATTTTGAGCACCGAAGTGCTAAATATGACTCTGATTTACCGGTCTTTGCCAAAGTAAACAGATCACCGTCTATAACAATAGAATGCAAGACTCCGATTGAGATATGTTCAGAGAAGCTTGGAGATTATAGTGTATTGAGAGTTTTTAGTTGCACAACTTAAGGCTCTAGGGTAGGGGCTTCGGTTATCGATCGGGAAGGGTTTAGGCACCCGATCAACCCACACGTAGCGGTCTCTATCTATGGCCAAGAATAAAAATAAAAAGGGCGGAGTTTCCCCTTGCCCGAAGGCAATACGGTCCTATCAAGCTTTGAGCCAAACCGAAATTTTGGTGGCGTAACGGCTTGAATCCTTGGACGGAGGAGACACCAAGAAGGTAGAGGAAGAGAGGGGTGGGCCGGAGCTCACGGTCCCTTGTTGCACCGTGGAAGATTTTCGCTTTGGCGTGCTTCCGATGGCTTAAATGGTGTGAAAATGAGTTCTAATGCTAGGATTCAATAAAGTAGGGGGTGTAGAGTGAAGCTAGAGGCTAGGTTTTAGCTAAAGGGAGTGATCTAATGGTGGGAATGGATTGGAAAAGATGAACTAAGCTGGCTGGAATTCTGGAAAATGAGTGCACTTTCTCTCACTAGGGTTCTCTCTTGGGCTCCAAATCCTTAACCTCCAATTTCTTCCAACCCTTAAGGAAGAGGGAGGCCTCTCTATTTATAGAGAAGGGATGGGTTAGGGGCTTGCTTAAGAGCTAATTGGTTTAGCAATTAGGTAATCCCCCATCTAAGGTTTTTTGGGTTTTCAAGGTCCTAGGGTTTTGGGAAACTGGTTTCAATGGCGGATGATGGGGTGAGACCATGGGTGACTTAAGGGTTGCCAATAGGCTCAAAGGGGGTGAAACCAATCTCAAGACACCCACCTCAGCCAAGGGGATGGTCAAAGGGTCAAACTAGATGGAGGAAATTCGAGCTACTGATGACAGTTACTGTAGCTAAGCTGGGCGTATATATTATATACGCCCAGTTTAGGAACAATAATTTTCACTAAAATCAGGGGAGTTTTGAGAAGATGAAACCCGTGGTGGGTCCCACCTATACTAGGCGTATATATTATATACGCCCGGCCAACTTTTCCCCAAAATAGGAAGGCGTATATAATATATACGCCTGAGTAATCTGGGGTAAAAATGGCTGGGCGTATGTAATATCTACGCCTGAGTAAAGTTCATGATTTTATGTGAAAACCTAAAATGGCCATAACTTTTGAACCGTAGCTCCAAATTGGGTGATTGTTGGCTTGTTGGAAAGCTGGAGAAGTCCTCTTTCCAATGGTATATGGCTCATCTATGGTACCAGTCTGTGTGAAATTCTGTAGCTCTTCTCCCATCAACCGCCAGAAGGGTTTAAGTTAGGTCTGGGAAGGGATTCTAGGGTGTAGGGGTGACTTCTAAGGATTGGGGGAATGGCTCTAAAGGTCTTAGGGTGATTCCTATTGGTCTAGGTAGGTTCATAAGGGTTCAGGGGGGTGCCATCGGAAGCACAGGGGTACATCTCTCCCGAAGTACAGATTGATCGGGCCTTGGGCCGAATTTGGGTGTCTACAATGTGATATCTAATTTACTAAATAAATAATACTGGGCCATTAAGGGCCCTACTTAAATCTTGCCTCAGTTGCCGAGGCAACTTAGTTTTGCTTGCCTCAGCTGCCGAGGCAAGGCCATCAGGCCTTGGTTGGCACCTGTTCACATGTACTGATGGGTCTTTGGTTGACGTCTTGACACCTTTCTGTGTTAAACATCACTATGTATTATCAAAAATTGTGTGACGATCAATTTTATGTTTAGAAGGGTTCCAAAATATTTTAATTCCTATTAAATCTATGATCAATTGTTGTTTCACTACAGGAGACATATATAGTTAAGCACGTTTTCGTCAGCTATTACATAACTCAAATGCCAATCTTCTGGGCTTCTATCCAGGATGTGCTCCTGAAAAAAAGCAAGTTGTCTCTTTTATGCTTCTATCCAGTATGTGCTCCAGAAAATAGAGAAAGTGCTCTCTTCTACACTGCAAGTTGTCGCTTCTACGCTTCTATCCACTACGTACTATAGAAAAATAGAGAAACTTGTCTCTTCTGCGCTTCTATCCAGTACGAGCTCCAGAAAAGTAGAGAAACTTGTCTCTTCTGCGCTTCTATCTAGTGCGAGCTCCAAATTTTCATGAAAGTTGCCTCTTATACGCTTCTATCCAGTCCACCCCCCTCTAGGAAAAAGGATAAAGTTGTCTCTTTGCATTTTATCCAATCAGAGTTTCAGGAAAAATGAGAAAGTTGCAAGCCAAAGAGAGGAAATAAAATAATAGAGATAATGAACCTGAATAAGGAGGGAAAAATAATAATTTTTGAATTGTTTTACAGCCATTACATTTGACAAGACCTTTCCCTTGGGAACAATGCTTCTTTCATCCCTCCGTCAGGTTTAGCCGGCAGTATTCCCCTACTGCCTACTTTACCTACCACTGATACTAGGAAACTCTTGCTGTTGCTATTCATGGTTTGTGCAAAAGTACTTTCCACGTGTCTGCTCCCCATTGGGAGAGCATAGAGAAATCTCTACCCCCGAGCGCCTTTTCCCTTTCCCCATATATATATATATATATTTCTTACCAACAACAGACCCGAGTTGGTCTATTTTTTTTGGGTTTCTGGAAGCAGTGCTTCCGGGGACTGTTTCTCCTTGTTTTAGAGGGTCCCTCCTTTCCATGCCAAGGGATACAAGGTTGTTTCAGGACGACTAATGTGCTCCCTAAGGGTTTTAACACTTTTTCAAGCTCGGTCACCCACCCGATATACCTTCGGCACAAGAGCCTTCTCAGATACCGGATGGGGCGGTTCCTTTCGAGATCATCACCACTATGGCTGCCGCTCTATCGGGAACCGGGACGGGTGTATCGCTACCTATTTCCCTCTCCCCCCTTTTTTTAAATCTACTCGCGTAAAGTAAATTGAATTAAATCCTTTGTTTGTTCAATTTTAAGTTCAGTTTTAAGGGAGTTTGCTTTAGTTCAATTTTGATGGTATATGAAAAGGAATAAGAAAAATTGTAGGGCCAGTCAAGTGACTAGGCGAGAAACGTAGAATGCATCATGTAGGCCTGCCAATTGGCTAAGGCAGTAAATGAAAAAAATCATAGGGGTAAGTGTAAACGTGCTCAAGTAGGCCCGCTAATCGGCTAAGGTGGTAATGATAAATTGGTAGGGGTAAGTATAAACGTGCTCAAGTAGGCCCGCCAATCGGTTAAGGCGTGTAAATGACAAAATCCTAGGGGTAAGTATAAACACTGTGGAATTGTAGGGGTAAGTGCCAAAGAAAAGAGACAAAAAAGGTTTGTAAATAGAAAATACCAGCAAAAAGAGGCCAAAACTTCAAGAAGAAGCTCTACAAGTTGTCCTCAGCGGAGTCGCCATCTGTGCAACCGTGGATTTTATCTATCCATCGGGATGATGCGCTCACTAAAAAAATAGAGTCGCCACCCGGAGCTTTTGGTGACCCGGGATATCTCAAAATCGATATATGAGCACCAAGGTGCAAAAATATGACTCCGATTTGTTGGTCTTTACCAAAGGCTCTTGGATAGGGGCTTCAGTTATCGATCGGGAAGGTGTTAGGCACCCGATCAACCTGCTCGTATGCGATCTCTACTTATGGCCAAAATATATATATATATATATATATATATAAAAGAAATAAAATAAATGACACTTCTGCTTGCCCGAAGGCACTATGATCCTATTTGAGCCCCCCGCAATCACCAAAATTTTGATGACGTAACGACTCAAATTCTAGGAGAGAAGGAAAACAAAAGAAGGTAGAGGAATAGAGGGGAGAGCCGGAGCTCTCGGGCCCTTATAGCATCGCTGTGGACCTTCACGTGGTTGCACTTCCGATGAGCTTCCGATAGTAAACGGGTTTGAGGAATGAGTCTTAACTTTTAAGGCTTGAGAGTTAGAAGGTAGGAGAGGTAGGCTAAGGCCTAGTTCTTGCTAAAACTAAGGGATTGGTGATGGAAGATGGGATCTAAAAGGTAACCCGGGTTCTAGAATTTGAAGGAATAAATGCTTGAAAAGGAGGAGAAGAATCACTAAAGCTCTTTCTCTCTTTGGAAAATTTTTCATGGTCCTAATCAAGGGGGGGGGGGGGTGACTCTCTATTTATAGAGTTGAAGTAGATTAGAGGGGTCCTTAAAGGCTAATATTTTTAGCAATTAGGTAATCTCTAATCTAAGGTTTTTTTGATTTTTGGGAGTTTAGATAGGTGAGAAATGGGTTTTAATGGTAGATAATAGGGTGGGGTTCAAAAGGGTAAAAGGGTAGAACTTAAGTCTAGGAGGGGTGCAATAGTCCTAAAGAAACTAACCCCAAACTCTAGTGTGGTCAAAAAGTCAAACTCCAGGGATGATTTTCAGACATTTTTTGAAAAAAATACTATTCCTAAGCCTTGCGTATATAAAGTATACGCTAGGCTTAGGAACAATGTCTCTTAGGAAAACTGAGAAGTTCAGAACCTGCAGCTGAAGCCTGAACCAAGATATACCTTGCGTATATAAAATATACGCAAGGCCAAATTCTAGACTGAACCAAAGCAGACCTTCAATTCCATCCGGGGCAGGCTCACTAAGGGTCATGGGTTTCAGTTTATGGGTTCTAGGTATCAGGTTGGGCCTTTTAAGGATTCGATAAGGGTTATTAAAGATTCGAAAGCTAAGGAGTACGCTTTTCTCGAAGTACATGTTGATCGGGCCTTGGGCCTAATTTGGGTGTCTACACATATCTAATTGCAATTTAGGCATCGGGGTGCCTATTTTGTAATTACTCTATGAGTTCTCCACGTTCCTACTAACACCCGAGTTGAGTCAACCATTTGACTGCTCATTGGCGTATTAGTCTTCTTTTTATTCATTTGGGGATGATTCCCTAAGTGGGTATCTCCTCCTAGGATTCTTACTTCTTTATTTTTGAATACCCAATCTATCGGTCCAAATTCAGGTCATATCCTAAGGTCTTGGTCAGTTTTCTCAATGAGCATCGTAAAGCTCATCAGAGAGTTAAGAGAGGTATTTATTTATTTGTTTCAAATAAGGAACTTGGGTCCATTCCTTTCTTATTCAAGACTCACCTTAGGCCCGACAGGCTGCAGTCTCACCTATTTATCTTGTTACTTAGGCATAAGGATGTCAGCCACTTGTCCATGCCAGGTCTTTGGTCCGGGTGATTGAACATAGTTAAATCTAAACTTACGAGTTAAGAGTCCATTGGTCATCTCCTAAATACCTTGGATCTTCACTAGATCCAATTCTAAGTATTTAGGCCTTTTCAAAGTCCAAGCCCATAAGCGGGTGTATTCAATTTTCAAGGGGGTGCCTTTATTGGTTTCCTTCAAAAGTTTTGAGCTAGGCCATAACTTTAGAAATTCATCTAAGGCTCACCGGACCATGGGTCAGGTTAATCAGGTCTTCATAATTTTATTTAGAAATTCTTGATCTTTGGACTTTTGGGCCATCGAAGGATCCAGTCCAATGTTTTGTTGACCCAGTCAACCCAAACCAAGTTTCACAATACCCTGACAGTGATCTGGTATTCCTTAGATGGTCAGGGGTTTCGGGGGAAAGTCAAGAGTTAGACTACATCCTTAAAATTGCAGATTTTTCCACAAGTGTGTCGGACACTTTGTAGTAAATCGCACGTCATTTTCAACTCGAATCGAATTTTCAAGTTCTACAAAAACTGGACGAAAGAGCGTCGATAGCCACATCTTTCCTAGGTGGTGAAACTAAAAAATATGATCAGGTTTTATCATGGTGGACAGATTGCTAAGTTCTATTTTTCCTTATCAGGTTATCAGGCCAGATTAATTGGTCCTCAAAGTCTGGTCTGTAACTTTCAATGTCGATATCGAAATCACACACATAGAGGCTTTCTGGGAAGCTCAAAGGATTATCTTTAATTTCTGTTTATATTTAAGGGTCAAAAGTCTAGAGATCAAGATGGAATCAGGTTCATCCGAGGGGTCGATTTTGGCTGCTGGCAATATGCCACTTGACACAGTTTCACGCCACGAATTTCTGGATTTTCTAGCCGGTAAGGTACAAGAAATTATTGCATGAAATTTCACCCAAGTCTACGGGATAGGTCAAGGTTTGACCATAATTTATCTTATATTTTTCTGAGGGGTCTTAGGTACAGTAAATCCTATCTCTTTGGAGGCTCAAATTTATGGTACAACAGGGCAGATTCGCTACTTTGCGCTTCGAATTCCGTAAAAGTAAAGATATGGAGAATCAGAGTCCAAATTTTTGATTGGGTATTGGGAACCCATTTATTTATATAAATTAATTTTTTGAGAATTTTCTAAATTTTATTCAAGGCCGTTTTGCTCTTGGGTTTGAGAGTGTTCTGCTTTGGGCTGCAAGGCCTACAAGCTTGGGTCATTGATGGGGCTCCACCTAGTGGTCCATCTCATTCCACAAATTTTCGAATTCTGACCCGAGATGACCGTAGATTGATTCCAGATCAATTGAGATCCCTTTTTAAGGTTCGTCTTATTGATCTAACGGCATGAATCACTATCGTCACTATCCTATTCGTCAAGTACAAATCTAGTCCTATATTGGGCTAGCCTCGTTGGCCATCCGATCGATTCCAAATTTCCAAGTACGATTAAGTTTTTCAAAACATTATATCATCAGAGATTGATTTAATAAAAAATAGTTTTTTCAAATCAATTTTCGATCAAATCTTAATTCAAATTATCAATATCACTATGGCCTAATTTACCCAAAATTTTGAGAATTTATCAATAAGTAATCGATCACCGTTTGATCATTCGTGATCAACAATGGTCATGAGCTTCCAAGACCTGGAAACCCATCAGGTCACAAGTCAATCAAAATAATCAAATCTTAAACATTAAATCATCAAATGGTCCTAATTGTCGCTATGTTATAGTGTAGGCATACTCAATATTTTTACACAAGCATCTATAGCCATTCAATTTTTTCATGATCAAACTCATAAATTCATCACACACACTCTGGAAATCAGTTTCTAAACTAATCATATCAGTAAATAAATCTAACTACTATGATCAAGATCATTTACTCACAAATTTCAAGCAAGATTACTAAGCACAGTATTCAAATTTAATAAATCGAAGCTCATGCATCTATGGCCATTCAATCACATCATCAAAACAGTAATCAAAAGTAACTTTTTTGATACATTAAATCAGAAATATATCTAATCACAGCCATGATCATTCAAATATTATCATTCTATTTTAGAAAAATAGTAAAATTTCAGGATTACATTATATTTTAACCTTAAAATTCTATCATGCATCTATAATCATTCAATATATATTCATATAAAACAGTGATAAAAAAAACTATATTTCTGAAATATAAACCATTAAATCTCACATATACAATCTATTCTATCCAAATAAAATAGTATCAAAGTTCAAGACATAAATTTTAAAAACTTTGCTAAGGCAAATCGGTTTCATAAAAAACTGTCCATTTTTTCTTCCAAAATCTGAACAAAATATAAATATTTTTCACCATTTATGAGATCATATGGTCATCATCATGGTATCCTATGGAAGAGGAGTCATGCTAAGCCTTGATGGCACATGCTCTCTACTCGAACTCCAAATGTACTGTGACCACCCCAAAAGTGAACATAGACCATTTGATCATAGCAAGGATAGTGTGTGATCATCAAAAGCACACACACTATCTCCAAATCTCAGGTCACCCATCATCAAAATCATAATGATACATCCAAAGGAAAAATCCATTCAAAATCGAAATTTCAAACCATTTTCATGAAAATTCTAGACTATCAATGGAATAGTCCATCTTTGATCGATTTTGGACCATTGGATGGCCCTGTATGATCACCAAGATCACATGCATTGCAGCCTTTGGTTCTGATCTAACCAAGCTACAGAAATCTTCAAGCTTTTAAAAAAAAAATCAAAGCAAAAATCAAAATTTATATCTAAACTCCTACACTACTAGTTTAGAAAACTCAAAACAAAACTATGACATTACCTTGTTTCTCCTTCATCAGAGGTTACATCGCTACTGATTACAACCTTATTCTGTTCGGGACATCATACCCTATATCCTTTCATGCCATATGCATACTCTAAGAAAGTCACCTTCTTAGATCTTGGGTCGATTTTACTATCTCTGACATGATAGTAAGTTGCGGAACCAAAGACCCTCAATGCATTGTAATCTGCAGGCTTCCCTAGCTACATCTCAACCGGAGTCTTGCACTCTATTGTTGTAGATGGTGATTTATTTACTAGATAGTATGTCATACTGACTGTCACAGCCCAAAACTCTCTACCCAATCCCGCATTAGAAAACATACATTTTGCAATTTCAAATATAGTTTTATTTATGTGTTCTGCTATCACGTTCTGTTGTGGTGAATTCCTCATTATGAAGTGCCTAGAAGTATCGTTCTCTTCACAGAACTCCTAAAACTATCCACTAGTGTACTCACCACCATTATTGGTCACCACTATTATCGGTTTTCAACCGCTGGACCTTTCTTTCACTCCGGTTTTCAAATAGTATTTTTCACCTCTTGAAGATTTTCAGCACCTCATCTTTACGCTTCATCATGTAGATCCATACATTTCGAGAGTAATCGTCGATGAAGAAGATGAAATACTTGCCGCCACCTCTAGAATGAACCTTTGAAAGCTCCCATATATCTGAATATATATAATCCAGTGTATCTTTCATAGTGTGAACCGCTATGTTGCCCATGCATTGTTTCTCGAAGACACAATGCTAACAAAAGTCAACCTTGCCAGCCTTTACACCTTTCAACAAGCTGCTTGCTCAACTTTGTCATCTCTCTTTCTAACATGTGTCCTAGGTACATGTGTCATAGCTGTGTACAGGACAAACTGTTATCTTCTGACGTAGATACCAGTGCTCCACTTGTCACTGTACTCCTTGATATAAACTGAAGGTTCCCAACCTTTTTCGCTTTCATCACAATCAGAGATCCCTTTATCACCTTCAAAACTCTACCTTAAGCTGTAAACTTGAGCCCATTAGAGTCTAGTATAAAAAGAAATATGAGGTTCTTCTTCAGTTCTAAAATATGGCGTATATCGGTCAATGTTCTCACAACCCCATCGTGCATCTTTATTCTAATACTCTCCTGTCTAACTATTTTGCAGGTCATATGTTACCCATCAAAATCATTCTAGCATCCACCTCTTTATAAGATGTGAACCAGTCCCTATTTAGACATATGTGGTAAGAGCACCATGAATCAAGTATTTATGCATTCTGTGAGTATTTATCATAAATCACTGACAATACATTCTCATCATAATCCGGAGCTTGTTCGGCTCTATCAGCCTCATCAATAACCCCTTTTTGCTTCTTATCTTATGCATCATTTATCTTAACTTATAACAAAGGACAACGCCTTCTGATGTGACCACCCTTCTCATGACACTTATAGCATTCTACAGTGTTTTTATTTTTGAATTTAGATCTAGACTTTGATCTACCCCTTCCAGACTTAGGGTCCTCTAATCTCTCCCTAACAAACAAGTTATTTGTTTATGTATCACTATCCGAGCATTTCTTCCTCAGGTCATTACAAAGTAGTGTTGTTGTAACCGACTCCAGTTTAATAGTCTTCTTTACATAGAGCAATGTAGTAACTAGGTGCTTATAGGAATCGAGGAGGAAAAATAGAAGCACTAGTATTTTGTCTTCATCCTTAAACTCTTCTCCAATATTTAATAATTCAAATATTATTCAATCAAATTTAGTAAGATGTTCATTGAGAGGAGTACCTTCCTTCATATGCAACTTGTACGATTGCTTCTTGAGATATAGGTGACTCGTCAGAGATTTCGTCATGTAAAAGCTCTCAAATTTAGCCCGCAGCACTGCCGTCGAGTTCTCCCACATCGCATTATACGTAATCTCCTTTACTAAACATAGTCAAATTATACTACACGCTTAAAGTTCAAATTCTTTCTAATCACCATCAGACATATCTGTCGGCTTACATGTAAGCCCTTACAATGCCTTGTGCATCCCATGTTGAATCAAGATATCTCGGACTTGTACTTGCGACAAGCTGAAATTAATCTTTCCCTCGAATTTTTCAATCTTGAACCTCGCGATCGAAACTTTTACGGACTTCAATGTCATCTCCGATCGTAGAATAGAAACCTAATAGCTTTGATACCAATTTATTTCATAGAAGCTTTATCATTCACATAATATACATCATTGATATCCTAAACAAAGCCTTGTTAGTCCACATTAAGGTACTAATGGCATCTCTTGAGTGAATATTAAGTCTTAACAAGAAAAAGATTCATAACGAGAAATCAGTTCCAAAGAAGACCCAGAATTCACGATGAATCGTGAAACCACGATGTCAAAAGAGAAGCCTTCGATCGATCGTAAATGGAGAAATCATCACAGAGAAAGAGAGCCCTCCAATCAAAGATTGTGATCCCAAGAATTCCTCTCTATGATTGATCGTAAAGTTGAACGGTTGCAAGACAACTCCAAAAGAAAAAGCTCACGATTGATCGTAAGCAGAAGAGACATAACAGAGAAGAATACCTCTGCAATCATGAGGATCACGATCTCACAAAATGAAGTCCACAAACGATCGTGGCTTGTCTAAGAAATCTCAAAGAGAACCACGATGGCACAAAATAGGGTTACCATCGATCGTAACACAGAAAGTGCTCACTCCAGAGAAGAAGAACAATGCAATCGTAATCCACGATTCCAAAAAGAAAACTCACGATTGATCGTGAGGAAGGAAAATGACAATCGATCGCAAGCACAATTTCACATGTTTCAAGTAAAAGGAATCCACGATCCCATGAGATGATGCTAGAGACAAAGTTATATTTGAAGAAAGACATAGTTAGAAAGTTTCAGTTTAAACAAAGTTCCAATTTTAATCTAGAGTAGTAATAAGAAGTTAATCTTTTAATTTTAGCATGTACTGGGACTCTTATGCATATATAAATAAGAGGGCCTATGCAGAACGAAAAACAATAATTTTGGGAGATCGGAAGATCAAGGAGAGATCGATAGAGTATAGTAGACAATAATTTTTTTATTTTAGTTTTTCATAGCTATATATTTTAGTTTTAATTTCATTATGTCTTCTATAAATTCGTTTCAATTAATAGAAATTATGAGTAGCTAATTTTCTAAAATTTGGGAACCCGATATATCAAAAAGTAGTATGAATAGTTCGTTATTTTCTTGTTTTTCTTAATTCGAATTGTAATTGGTTAATGAATATGCGTTAAAGTTTGTCTATGAGTTTTCAAAGGATTTCAAGATTTTTATAATTTTAAACTTTATATTGTCGTTGTCGCTTTAGGTTTGAAAATACTAGAATTTCATCACCCGACTATGTTGCCATTGTTGCCTTAGTTTCATTAACGATATTATTGCTAGAAAAATTTATGTTGTTATTGTTGCCTTAAACCGATCTTATCTTCTTCTTATGTTGTTGTTGTTGCCTTAAGATAATTATAGATTTAGAGTAATTAGAGATAATTAACTAGAATTTTGAATCTGCGATCCGAAGACCTAAACTTGTTTTCTAATCAATTTTTACAATTTTACTTACCAGTTTTAGTTTAATTAATTTTTCAAAGAAGCAAATCTATTATTTTTTGCAATTTAGTTTTAAAAACTCCAAAACCAATTTATTTCCTAAGACATATAGATGAATTCCCTAGTCAAAGTTTTCTTTGTGGATTGATACCCTTACATATGCTACAAATCCCTTGTATACTTGCGAGGTGATAAGTTTGGTATAAAAAAAGAGTTATCAAAGTTCTCAAATTAACCAACGATCTCACGATAAACGATTAAATAAGAACGCAAATTAAAAGGAAATCAAACATAATCACAGAAGAGACAATATTTACGTGGTTCGACAATATGTCTACGTCCACGGGCAATGATGATTCAGTATATTGATGATTCCACAAGAATACAAGAACACTCAAGTCTCACTAAAGCTCTCCACAAAACCCACTACAAATAAAGGAGCCTAAGCTGATGGTTGCCAGCCATCGGTGTAGGCTATAACAGCCGTTAGTAAAACGAATTGCCAACGACCAAAAACTCTACGCCGACGGTTGGACGACGTAGGCTATAACAGCCGTCAGTAAAACGAATCACTGATAAGTAGTGAAATATGATCATATTTCACCCCTTTAAGCCTATATTTAGCCATCCGATGAGTGCAATTTGACATATTTATGAAGTTCTAATTATTTCAGAAATATTTGACCATTAGATGCATTTGAAAGCATAAAAGAGCATAAGAAAAGCAAATGTTGGAATATTAGAGCACAGGAGTTAATGGTCCTTGAAATTTAAAATTCAAATTTGATTTTTGAATTTCAAATATGGAGCTGAGATCCTATTTAAGTAAACTGGAGAAATGATTTTAGGGATATATTTTTTTTTTTAGCTTTTATTTTCTAAGAATTTTTCTAGCTTTCTTCCAGCTTTCCCTTTTATTTTTCAAGTACTATTATTCCATTTCCTAGTTTTAGAACCTAAATTAGTTTAATTTCTACCCTCAAAGAAGGATTGTTTCGGTTGGATTAAAGCTTTTGTGGATTTCTGTGAAACATCTTTTACGATATTTTAATGTTCATTTCAATTTGTCTTTCAATTATGTTGTTCAGTTCTAGTATGTGTGGCTAAATTTCTTTGAGGATTGGGATCTAATGAATTCCATCCTAGGTTTCATTTATTTATCATAGATCTGTGGTTGGAATTCAATGTTTGGTGTATTGTAGTTTTATTGCTTATTTGTTCTTACCGATCTATGTAAATACCGAACACCATTTCTAAGGTATGGGATTTAGTCATGCTCTTCCCATGAACGCGAATCTATGATTTGGAATTTACACCGGATTCTTTTTTGCTAATATTTGCGACATTTATTCATCGTCATTAGAAACCTCTTTTACGGTAAATATTTTATTCATTTGGTATGTAACATTTATTTATCGTTATTATAATTAAATTTCTTTTACGGTGAATGTTTTGTTCATTTCGACAGTGACAATTATTTATCGTCATTAGAACTAAGTTTCTTTTATGATGAATGTTTTGTCGATTTCTTTTGTGGTTTTGGAAGAATAACAATCTTGTGTCTTGCATCTCTTGAATTCCAACCAGTTAGATCTATGATGGTAAATGTTAGACCATGGATGGGAGGATTTAGCATCTCAAACCTCGCTTTATATCTTGCATTAAATTTTAGTATATTGTTATTTATTTATTTCTTTCACACTCTTGAAAATTCATAAGCTAGTTTAAATCTTGCGCTAAATCTGTGGTAGTTCTTTTAATTAATTACTATTTTCTCTTTATAATTTTCTAATCAATCTTCGTGGGAACGATCTCATACTCTGCTGTTAAGACCTGAAAAGTATCACTTTTCACCCCTTAACTTAATCTCTGTTAGGCCCTTAATCATTTGATAAATATGTTTTAAGTTTATTTTGTAGGTAATAAGTAGCAGCTGCAAATAAACCCCTAACCATGCCAAGAAGCTCACTGTTGCCCTAGAACTACCTCAGCAGAATGAAGGATGAACCCTGTTGTTAATTCTAAGTGTGCATGATTTATTTATATTTTGAAAACCGATTTGTAAATGATGAATTATACTGAATTTAGAAAATTAAAAAGAATAAAGAAATATCAGCACAGAGAGAAGTTAATTAGCTTGCAAGATCAGGGCCAATTGTAGCAAGTTTTAAGTGTAAGTGAGTAAAAGGTCGTCCACAGGGAATTGATTTAAAATGTAAGATAAACCTCCAGATCTGAGCTACTAGATTTGACCTCTAATCCTATCTACAAAGCAAATAAGATGAGAGTTTGAATTTGTCACATTAACTAAATTATCTACAAGTAAAATTTCAACTAAGTCATCCAGATCTGAGTGGGGAATTGGATGCAAAATTAATAAGAATGGAGAACTAACAGCTAACTCAAGCTTAGTAATTGATTACAGGATGAGAAATAGTGTAACTCCGTTGAAAAAGTATCAAATCTTCATCTGACTACCAGCTCAGATGTAAGAGAAAATAATCCAATTCAAGGCTTAGGATTGAGTTGAACTTATGGCTATGATCTGTCCACTGTCATGGACACAGATCATCCAATAGTTTTCTTCTTCAATTCAAAGTCTTGATTCAGAACAAAGCACCACTACAAATGCCGTGAGAACCAGGTTACAAACACAGATTCCCACAGGGATAGTGAATTAAGGGAAATTACTTAAAAACAGCCAATCTAAAGGAGTCTAATGAGTGAGGAGATCACAATGAACCCTCAACATGAATCCGATTGAGAACGTACTGATGAAAGTAACCTTTTCAAATCCACCATTACAATTACAGAGCACAGCTTACAACAGCTCTCAGATTTATAGTCTTGAATACAATTCTCACTTGAATTTATACAAGTATCTCACAGTTCTCATTTACAGACAAAAGCTAGTCTATTACAGAGGTTTCAGACAAGCTATCTTGATCTGAATTGGAAATGGGGCAGCAGGAGTGAAACTCAAATTTTGGATGCCCAAATTGGGCAAATAGTTTGTCTATTTATAGTTTTCCCCAAGTCCATTTCAGATGTGCATTAACCAATCAGCATTGGTTAGATCCATATCAGCCAATAGGAGTCGAGCACAAGGATCCTTTCGAGAAGCATTCTGTAATGCATTCTTCTTTTCGAGTAGCTCTAAACTTATTTCGAGGTTGAAACCAGGCTTTTGTCCTCTTTAGTCTAAGCATTTTGACAGCCAATGAGGTTGTCTTTTCTCCTTCTTCCTCCAGATCAAAATAGGTCATCCTCTTTTTGGCACTTTTAAGCTGCTTTCAGGGTTAAGCCTGCCTTTGTTGTTAGTTGTAAAATAAACACTAAAAACACTTATTTAGTTTTCTCAAGGGTCTATCAAGGCCCAGATTAAGGGGTGGAAAATGGTGTTTTCCAGTTCGCAACACTCCCCCAAACCTAAGCTTTGCTAGTCCTTGAGCAAAGACAAAATTAAAAACAGAATGAAAAGCCACTTTTGTAGGGACCACAGTTGCATTTAGCATATGCAACAAGCCTTTTAAACCCCTAGGTGATCTCTAGTGGAGGAGTGAAGTCTCCTGAGGGTTTTCAGTGAAGGTACCCACAAACTTCTCCAATAAATCAGTTAATATCAATGCAGTTCTGTTAAAGCAGACTTTCATCCAATCAGATTATTCACACCTGCATCAGTCAAGCTGTAAGAAGATTCTCAAGAAAACATCAGTTCAAAACTAAAATTCTGCTGTAATTCCTTTTACCATTCATTCAATTTGTGTCAAAAAGTTTTTTACAAGAAAAATTAATGAACAGCTTGCCTTCTATTTGAGAATCCAGCTTTGATATTATCCCAAATAAGTTGATTTCATACCCAACTCTCACCAAGGTTTTCACTCAACATGCAAGTAGGAGGGTTGTACTATTTCACACAGCTCAAGAGCAGTTACAGCCCTCAAATAGGACTGTAAGCAGGAGCATAGGCATTGCTTTTCAGTTATGAATTTACTGCTCTTTTCACCATAGATTACACAAATCCTTATCTCCATGTGACAGCTCAATCCATTATTGATCAGTAAGGACTTTTAACTTGGGTTGTAATGTGGCTTATGGGTGAATTTTATCAAGAATAGAGGGGTGGAATGGAGTTCAAAAAATGAGAAGTCGGTCAAGGTAAGGAAGTGATAGACACACCTTCTTCAATTCATCACAATTTCATTAACTCCTTTGAATTTTCAGAGCCAAAGTGGCCATCTTTTTCTCTTTCTTTTCCAAACTTCCAATGACTTTTCCTTTTCCCTCTTTTTTTTTTTTTTAAAGCAACATTAACTGGAATGCCACATTTCTTTTGCTGACACATCATTGCCTTCAATTATTTATCTTTTTACCAAACTGGTACCCAACTCTCCTTTCTTCAGCTTCCTTTCCTTTACCTTCTGAATTCTCAAAGTGAGGGTTAGGTTAAATGAGGTTGATGAGGTTTTAAAGAAATCTTAGATTTATAAAGCTCAAATGGTGTGTATCAAGGGCAGTTTCAAAAGGTGGGGCTTTTTGAAGTTCAAACTGTTCAAAAGGAGGCCTTACATCATGTCTTTAATATCATGATTGCTGTCAAGTTATTTCAATTTGGATATGTGTAACTTCTAGTGATAGTAAGCAGGTTCAAACAGTCCCTAGAGCAAAAAAAATTGCCAATTCATACCTCCAAAGAATTCATTTTAGGTCCAAATCTCACTGGATGTGGTTTTCTATCAAATTTATGAGGTATATCATTACTGTTTTCTCTCTTTTTAGGTTTACCGAAACATCACTTCTCTTTTGGAAATTTTCTGACATTCACTTTATGATAGTATTAGAATTATATTAGAAGTTAATTTTAAAAAGTTTTAACTTTCTCATTTTTCAAAAACAAACAGGTGTGAAATCACTTCAATTTCAAAAATTCTGCTGATCATAGGCTGCATTGATGTTAACTCAACTATTGGCAATTCTGGCACACCCCCAAACCTATGAGGATTATTGTCCTCACTGGTCCAGAAGTGAATAAGCAAAAAGAAAAGAACAAAAACAAAAAAAAACACATTGATAGAGACAAAAGAAATGCACAGTAATTGTAAATTAACAAAATTCAACAGTAAACATTAATTACACACTACAGAAACAACAAAACAAAAAATTTACAAGGTAGTCTAATAACTAGGGTCGAAATCTGTATCATAAGTTGGTTCAATGGGGTTTAATTGAATCACTGTTGAGTAACTTGAGTCGATGATTAGAGTCTGAACTCGATTTAGCTTTCTCTTGGATTGTGGTTTGAAGTTCGGTGTACTCCTCAGATTTGATCTTTTTGGTGAGGCCAATATATTTTGCAAGTCTATCAGTCCTCAATTTTTCTTGTGCCAGACTCTCTTCTAACATGGTAACTTTGTGCTGCTCGCTCCTAACCATCTGAAATGTTTGGCTCAACAGGTCTTGCATCTTATTTCTCTCAAATTTCATAAACAACTCCAGCTTCCGAATCTGGTCTTCATAAGGGGTCCTAATGTAAGCTTGAAGATCTGCTAACCCCTTAAGGACATCGCGACAGATGTAAGGGTTCTCTTCCATAGCCCTTTGGAGAGTGGCAAAGCGTGGAATGGGAATGGAGTGGTAGGGGACCATATGTATCCCAGCAGTGGGGGTGGAAGAAGATGAATCTAAAAATACTACCTCAGGGTCAGTTTGAGTAGCTTGATCAGAGATAGTGAGGATGGGTGGAGGGGAATCCAAAAGTACTACCTCAGGTTCTGTTTGGGTAGCATGGTCAGAAATATTGGGGATGGGTGGATCTAAAAATACTACCTCAGGGTCTGTTTGGGTAGCATGGTCAGAAGTGGGAGGTAGTGGGACTGAGGTATTTAGTTGGGATGTGGAAGCCAAGGTTTGGAGAAAGGAATTTGTCACAGACTGGTTGTCTATGTTGATCTGTAGCTGGGCTTGGATGGATTGGAGGAAGGTAAAGATTTGGCTAATTGTGTCAGGTGTGGGTGTGGTAGGCAGAGTAGGGACTGGTAAGATTGATGTAGATGGTTGGGAGGCAATGGGTGAGATGACTGTAAAGGGGGATGTAGCCAACTAAGTGAATTGGGGGGGGGTCAGGCATGAGGACAGAGTCATGCCCAATATTCTTCAAAATAGATCCCATCAAGGATGGATAGGCTTCAGTGGTGAATATCTCAGGTTCAGGAGTATGGGTAATTTCAGGTGTATGGGCTGAATGAGCTGGTGAACCTGAGAAGCTTTGAAGGAGAGGTGTGCTGGGAGAGTGGACAACAAAATCTGTGGCAATATCTTAAAAATTGTTAGGTGAAATTGGTGGTGTAAGTATGGCTGGAGGAGTTGGTGTAGATGGAGAATCTGCAATTGGGATTATGGTGGTGATGAGTGATGGGATTGCTGGGATAGGTGATGGGATAGGTGCTGTGATAGGTGAGGTGGGCAATAGGTACAGCTAAAGAGCTGGTTACCTCAGCAATGGTGGCAGGTTCAATGGGAACTGCAAGAGCAATAGGTGCAGCTAAAGAGCTGGTCACCTCAAGTTCAGGTATAGCAGCCTCCTGACCTGGCTCAGCTTCTTCCCTCATTTTATTCAACATGGTTTGGCTTGTAGTCCAAGCCCTCTTCCCAAAAGCATGAGGGGGGATAATCTCAAATGCATCTTGCTCATCAATGTCAAATTTGGCCCTTAGTAGGGCTGTGATCAACCTTCCAAATGGTATTCCAGCTATTTTCTGTTCCTTCTTCATCTTGGCACTGATGTCAGCCATGGCTTCGAAAATTAACATAGGAGCATTAAAGAATTGCCCTTTAGAAAAATGAAAGAGGGCCTCCAAAATGGGTGTCCTTCTTTCCTGACTGTGCCCAGTGACATAAAAACACCCTCTCAAAATGGAATTCATCAGCGACCATTGGGGTGCTAAGTCTCTCCTCATGATGGACTGCCCACTTCCAACTATGCCTTTGGTTAGATGGGCAGCTATATCTCTAAACGTAGCTGTCTCTGGTGCAGCTAAAGGACCAGTAGGATCATATTGAAATGGTATCCCCAAGGCATTTCCAATGTCTTCATAAGTGACTGTTAAATTACAATCATCAATGAAAATTACAAGCGTTGGGTCATCAGCATCCTTCTCAGTCACTTTCACCATGTTTTGGTACCATAATCGCACCATTCTTGGATAAATTTTCTCTGGAAGAGGGGTTAGAATGTTGCTCAGTGAAGCATCCCTGATGTAGTTCAATGATAGCTTACATTTAGGTTTGTTCGAGAAAAAATTCTCATCAACAATAAGCTCTGGAATCAGCTTCTGAGCTTCAATGAAAGGGTTTGGCAGTACCAAATGCATAGGAAGAGGAGGAAGCTCAGGCTCAGGACTAGGGTCAGCTGTTGGGATGGGTTCCTCAAGTCTAACCTTCTTCCCTTTCTCAATCTTATCAGCCTTATCCATTGACAGTTTCCTCTTGGCTGAAGTTTTGGCTTTTCCTTTGGTGGAGGGTTTAGTAACTTTCTTGGTAGAAGACCTAGGGAACATCGCAGCCAGCGATTTTTTAGCCTTCCCCATTTTAACAATTTCTAAACACTTCTTCAAATAGTTCCTCCTTTTAACAACAATTAACTACCAACTCTTTGGAATCTCAAACAATGTATGTTTATAGAAAAAAAAAAAAAAATCAAATCTTGAAAGCACAGACAGAGCATATGGGGAGAAAAATACCAAAACCTAGGGTTTACTCAAAAATCTCTGACCGCTTGATCAAATCCACCAAAACCAGAGGCAAAATGTTCTTCTTTTCAAACTTAATCAGTGGCAAAGAAATGGAGGTAATTCGTTCTGAGCTCCCGAAGAACGTAGAGATGGAAAAAATGGGTTTTTCGCGACACAAGATGGGCTGGAATGCTGTCGAATATGAAAACCTTGCTTCGAATGGGTTTAAATATGCTTAAATTGATTTCGTAGAGCCTTATTGAAGTTTTCAAAAAGTTCAAAAAAGTCCTTTTCAAAAAGAAGAATGGCATCAGTACCATTCGAAAAACAAAAAGCTCCAGAAACAACTATTCGAAAAGCAAAAAGCTCCAGACACAACTATTCGAAAAGCAAAAAGCTCCAGACACAACTATTCGAAAAACAAATTCATTCTTTTCGAATAGTTGTGGTTACAAGTTCAGATCCTTTTCGAAAAGAAGATTGTACTTTTTGAAATGAATTTTTCTTTACGAAATGATTATAAAATTTTCGAAAATTATGAACAAAAGTTCTGAAGTACAGAACTCAAATTTAACCACAAAACTTTCAGAACTCATGATTCCTCAAAGAAAATTTAACTAAAACATGACTAAAACAGAAAAAAAAAAAAATTACAAAACTATTCTAAAATCATAGAACAGAGACAGTTACAATACATATGATACAGTTGTGTGACATCAGATTTGTGGAGGCTATTGATGATAGATGGTCATCACAGGCTCCAGAATATTTTCAATGCATGGTTTGAGCCTCTGACCATTTACTTTCAAGGTTCTCCCATCACTTGGGTCCATAATTTCAACAGCTCCAGATGGAGATGCTTGAATGACAGTATATGGCCCTTCCCATCTGGATCTCAGTTTTCCTGGAAAAAACTTGAGTTTTGAATTGAATAATCATACCTTGGTGCCAGCTGTGAATTCTTTTCTTAGCAGATTTTTGTCATAGAAAGCCTTAACTTTTTCTTTGTAAGATCTTGCATTGGTGTATGCATCCATCCTCAGTTCTTCCAACTCAGAGAGCTGCAGTTTCAGTGCTGCAGTGTATCTTTGAAAAGTGTGGGCCAATAAAATCCACACTGCAAAACTTTTGCAGCAGCTTTGTTTCCACTAAAATGACCTCCACAGGCTTGCTCATGACACATGGAAAGTATGCTGTGAAAGTCTTCTTCATGGACACATCTTCTAATTATTTGGTCTGCACAAATCTTGAACAGGTGAGGATCCTCCCAAATAAAGTGTTTAACCTTTGAGAAGAAGAGATCTTTATCCATTTTATTCCAGTGTTGAGGGGTTCTCCCAGTAGCTAAAAAGTTGACTATATTTGCAAACCAAGGGGTATGCACATTGAGAGCAAAAAGTTGCTCATCAGGAAAAGAGTCATTGATAGGAAACCTATCAATCTCAGCAGTTATAATTCTAGACAGGTGATCAGCCACCACATTTTCCACACCCTTTTTGTCTTTAATCTGTAAATCAAACTCCTGTAATAGGAGGATCCACCTGATTAATCTTGGTTTGGTATCCTTCTTAGACAGAAGGTATTTCAGGGCTGAGTGGTCAGTGAACACCACAATTTGTGAACCCAAAACATATGACCTAAATTTCTCCAAAGCAAAAATAACTGCCAGCAGCTCTTTCTCAGTTATTGTGTAATTGAGCTGTGCATCAATCATTGATCGACTGGCATAAGCTATGACATGAGTCAGCTTATCCTTTCTCTGCCCAAGAACAGCTCCCAAAGCATAATCTGATGCATTATACATCAGCTCAAAAGGCAGTAAATAATCTAGAGACTGTAGTATTGGAGCTGAAATCAAACAATTTTTTAATAATTCAAATGCCTTAAGGCATTCATCATTGAAAACAAAAAGGACATCTTGGCACAATAAATGGCAAAGAGGCTTGGATATTTTACTGAAGTCCTTAATGAACCTCCTGTAAAATCTAGCATGCCCCCAAAAACTTTTGATTTGCTTAACAGTTTTGGAAGGAGGCAAATGTGCAATTAAATCAATTTTTGCCTTGTCCACCTCAATGCCCTTATGGGAGACAACATGACCAAGGACAATGCCTTGGGTGACCATGAAATGGCTCTTCTCCCAGCTCAAAACTAAATTAGTTTCCTCACATCTCTGTAACACCAAGCTGAGATGATGTAAACACTGGGCAAAATTGTCTCCATATATTGAAAAGTCATCCATAAAAATCTCCATAAATTGGTCAATCATATCAGAGAAAATGGAGTACATACATCTTTGAAAGGTAGCAGGAGCATTACAAAGACCAAAAGGCATCCTCCTATAGGCAAAAGTGCCGAAGGGGCAAGTGAATGTGGTCTTTTCCTGATCTTGTGGATGCATAGGAATTTGGTTGTAACCAGAGTAACCATAAAGAAAATAGTAATAAGCTTTTCCTGCTAACTTATCTAAAATCTGATCAATGAATGGAAGAGGGAAATGGTCCTTTCTGGTCATTGTGTTTAGCTTTTTGTAATCAATACAGACCCTCCAACCAGTTGTTTGTCTGGTTGAAATGAGCTCACCAAAATCTAAGGTTACAACAGTGATCCCAGATTTCTTAGGTACCACCTGTGTAGGAGCCACCCAAGCTGAATCTGAGATGGGGTAAATGACCCCAGCATCCAACAACTTAACAACCTCCTTCATGACCACTTCTTGCATATGAGGATTCAGCCTCCTTTGCATTTCTCTAGAAGGCTTTACATCTTCCAAGTGAACTTTATGCATGCAAACAGCTGGACTGGTTCCTCCCAAATCAGCAATAGTCTAGCCAATTGCCCTCTTATGCTGTTTCAATACAATCAGCAACTCTTCCTCCTGCTCCTTAGTGAGGGAGGAAGAAATAATCACAGGCAATATTTTATGGTCTCCTAAAAACACATATTTCAAATTTTCTGGCAACTGTTTTAGCTCTACATTAGGTGGGCTGAGAAAAGAAGGTAACAAAGGTACCTTGGCTGTTTGTGGAAGGGAAAAAACAACAGGTTTCCATGAAGAAAACCTTGCTGTTTTCACATGACTTTCTTGCACAGCTCTGACCTCCTCAGACTTTGAGGCACAAACTGTCTCTTCCACAGCATTTCTCCAAACATCTTCAAAATCTGTGGTTAAATCTTTACACTGCAAGAACTGTGGTAAAGTTTCTTCTACCAGTTCATCCAACAAATCAACAAGAAAGCATTCCTCAGAACTGAATTGAGGCTGGGTAACTGCATTGTAAACATTTAACTTTACCTTCATATTTCCAAAAGACACTTCCATAATATCAGACCTGCATTGAATGCAAGCATTGGTCAGCTGTAAATGGTCTCCCAAAATGACAGGATGGAAGTTCGCTTTTGTGGTTCCATATCCGCACTGTAAAATCAGCAGGGTAGAAAAACTTATCTACTCCTACCAACACATCCTCAATTACCCCAACTGGCTTTCTTTCAGATCTGTCTGCTAATTGTAACACCACATGAGTGGGTTTTAATTCTCCCAAACCTAGTTTCTCATATACAGAATATGGAAGCAGGTTGACACTAGCACCCAAATCTAATAAAGCCTTTTCAATGGTATGTTCCCCAATAATACAAGGGATTGTGGGGATTCCAGGATCTTGGAGTTTAGGAGGTGTGGTAATGGACAAAACCTGTTTAACTCTTTCCACAGCAAAGACCTTCTTGGATAACTGGATCCTAGATTGTCTTTTGTGTGTGCAAATGTCCTTCAATATTTTTTCATAGGCTGGGACTTGCTTGATTGCATCAAGCAAAGGAAGATTTATCTTGACTTGCTTGAAAGTCTCCATCATTTCATCTATTTTTGTATTTCCTTTATCAAAAGGAGATGCAGATTTTATGGCACGGGGAAATGGTAAATGAGGAACTAGTCCTTCATTTACAGCTTTAGAATCATCACCAGAATATTTTTGATTTTTCTATTTTTCATTTTTTTTATTTTTCTGAGGTACATCAGCACCCAATGCTAACATCATGCTGCTCCTGCTGCATGTTCCTAGCAGTTTCCTTATTTTTTTCTTCTTCTTTTTCTGTATCCACATTGTTATTTACAACTCTTCCACTTCTCAAAGTAGTGATTGCTTTTACTTCTTCATGTGAAACAGAAGCCTCTCCAACCATGAACTGTCCTTTGGGATTGTTCAAGGATTGACTGGGTAACCTACCTTCCTCTCTTTTGGCCAAAGCATTTGAAAGTTGACCCAATGTATCTTCATTCTTTATACTCTGACTGTGAAAGTTTACAATCTGAGTTAAAGATCCCAAATTATAGAGTGAAGTTAGAACTTGATCTTCAAAAGAAGGGGATCTGGAAGGAGAGTCATGATGATTGGTGCAATGTGGTGTGCCATCTCAGAAATGGGTCAGCTGAAAATTAGGCTTGGTATAAAAATTCTGCTGGTAAGGCTGAGCAGTTTTGAAAGGTATTTGATGCTTTGGTTGCTGCTGCTGTTGTGTTTAATAATTGTCCTGGCTCCACCTTAAATTGGGGTGCCCTCTCTATGCATATTCATTAGATTGCATCTGTCCGAACGATTGGGCAGCATGAGCTTGCTCCACCACTAGATCTGGAAACTGTGGTGCAGCTGGACATTGATCAGGGGAATGAGTAGGGGACTGGCATATCAGACATGCCTCCTCCACTCTTGCAACCATTAGATTTTTAAGTGAGTCCATCAATCTATCAAACTTTGTGGTTAGATTATCCATCTTCCTTTCCAACTCATTCACTTCATAAATCTTTCCCTTGGTAGTCTGCTCTTTATTCAACCAAGCAGGATTCTCAATGTCTCTTGACAAAGATTCCTGTTGAGTTGAATTTTCACCAATAACTTCAAATAGGTCCCAGACCTCCTCAACTATTTTTTGCAAATAGGTGCCTCCACAGGAAGCATCTACCATATTCTTGCCCTTTTGATCAATTCCCTGATAGAAACTTTGAACAAAGCTGCCATTGGGGAATTTGATGATGAGGGCATTGTCTTAAAAGTTCCTTAAACCTTTTCCATGCTTCATGAAAAGTTTCAGTTGAGTGTTGAGAAAAAGAAACAATGCTTTGTCTCAACTGGCTGGTCTTAGACATAGGGAAGTATTTGGCTAAAAATTGACATTGCAAATCATTCCAAGAAGTAATACTGTTTGGTGGCAACATGGACAACCATGCTTTAGCTTTGTCCTTTAATGAAAAAGGAAAGAGCCTAAGCTTGGTTGCCTCTGGACCAAGTCCAACTATGTTGAATGTGGTACAAAGAGACAATAATTCATCCACATGCTTGTATGGATCTTCCTTACTCAAACCATGGAAGGAAGGAAGCATCTGGATAGTTGATGATTTGATTTCATAATTTCCTTCAACAGTAGGAAATTGAATGCAAAATGGGAATTATACGCACCAGGTGCAAAGTAATCCCTCAAAAGCCTAGGTTGCTCACCCATAGTAGCAGTCTCAGCAAATTCTGTGACGTTTGTCTGGTTCTTAGTAGCCTTTCAACTTCTAAATTCAGAGGGACAATCTCAGGATTGAGATTCCTCCTACCAAACATACAACACAGAAATAGAGAAAAAAAATTATGCAAAGCAAACCTTCAAAACTGAGTAGATTCCAAGCTCAAATGTAACTGCATAGATTTAAACAACAGAACAATTAGCACTGATGTAAAAATAAAAAAAAACTTAGGTCTACCAATTTTAAAATCTATTCCTCGGCAACGACGCCAAAAACTTGTTGTTAATTCTAAGTGTGCATGATTTATTTATATTTTGAAAACCGATTTGTAAATTGTAAATGATGAATTATACTGAATTTGAAAAATTAAAAAGAATAAAGAAATATCAGCACAGAGTGAAGTTAATTAGCCTGCAAGATCAGGGCCAATTGTAGCAAGTTTTAAATATAAGTGAGTAAAAGATCGTCCACAGGGAATTGATTTAAAATGTAAGATAAACCTCCAGATCTGAGATACCAGATCTGACCTCTAATCCTATCTACAAAGCAAATAAGATGAGAGTTTGAATTTGTCACATTAACTAAATTATCTACAAGTAAAATTTCAACTAAGTGATCCAGATCTGAGTGGGGGAATTGGATGCAAAATTAATAAGAATGGAGAACTAACAGCTAACTCAAGCTTAGTAATTGATTACAGGATGAGAAATAGTGTAACTCCGTTGAAAAAGTATCAAATCTTCATCTGGCTACCAGCTCAGATGTAAGAGAAAATAATCCAATTCAAGGCTTAGGATTGAGTTGAACTTATGGCTATGATCTGTCCACTGTCATGGGCACAAATCATCCAATAGTTTTCTTCTTCAATTCAAAGTTTTGATTCAAAACAAAGGCACCACTACAAATGTTGTGAGAACCAGGTTACAAACAGAGATTCCCACAGGGATAGTGAATTAAGGGAAATTACTTAAAAACAGCCAATCTAAAGGAGTCTAATGAGTGAGGAGATCACAATGAACCCTCAACATGAATTCGATTGAGAACGTACTGATGAAAATAACCTTTTCAAATCCACCATTACAATTACAGAGCACAGCTTACAACAGCTCTCAGATTTATAGTCTTGAATACAATTCTCACTTGAATTTACACAAGTATCTCACAGTTCTCATTTACAGACAAAAGCTAGGCTATTACAGAGGTTTCAGACAAGCTATCTTGATCTGAATTGAATATGGGGCAGCAGGAATGAAACTCAAATTCTGGATGCCCAAATTGGGCAAATAGTTCGTCTATTTATAGTTTTCCCCAAGTCCATTTCAGATGTGCATTAACCAATCAGAATTGGTTAGATCCATATCAGCCAATAGGAGTCAAGCACAAGGATCCTTTCAAAAAGCATTCTGTAATGCATTCTTCTTTTCAAGTAGCTCCAAACTTATTTCCAGGTTGAAACCAGGCTTTTGTCCTCTTTTTGGCACTTTTAAGCTGCTTTCAGGGTTAAGCCTGCCTTTGTTGTTAACTGTAAAACAAACACTAAAAACACTTATTTAGTTCTCTCAGGGGTCTATCAAGGCCCAGATTAAGGGGTGGAAAATGGTGTTTTCCAGTTTGCAACAAACCCAGACAGAGAGTTGGCTGAAGCATAAGCACATCAAAGCAGAAATAAACCAAGAAGGATGCCTCGCGCAAATGTCGCAGGGTTCAATTGAACCAGAGATAATGCCTTCGTGCAGTTGTCACAGGCTCTTGGAGGAAGCACAACAACTGGCCTGCCGTCCTCGCGCTGCTCCCGCGCGGTTTGATGAAAGAAAGAAATGCAAATCAGTCTTCGCGCAATCCTCGCAAAGCTCAGCCATAAGTGAGTGAAGCATTCGCGCAGTCTGGCGCAGCTCAAAAGAGGAGTCGTTAAGCTTTGCGCGATTCACTCAGAAGTAAGAGCTCTAGGTATTCCTGTGCGCAGCTGTCGCGCAGTGGCCGTGAGATACAGACCTTCAGGGAAGTGCTCGGGCGACCCAAAAACTCATGAACACTGCTTTTTTGCGAAGATCTGTCGTGAGATTCACCAAGGGACGAACCATGCGACAATCCCCGCGCCATTCAAAGCTGAAAGAGCAATCTCGCGACAGCCATTAGTATCCCGCGATGACCAAAATGTCAATCCCGCGACTGCATGAACTTCAAGTCAATTCAACCCCGTGACGCCAATTCTACCACACAGAAGGATCTAAAATCTTTTCTACCCAGCGAGGCTCGGGGTCTAAACTTCTCCCCACTTCTGTAAGGGCAATCTGGGGACTTCCAGCAATTAGGGCACGCACTCCAATGCTCCAATCTTTGTGCACACGCCTCGAGACATCCAAGGGACATGAATGGGCCGTAATCACATTGATAAATTAGGGTTTTCCTAACCCTAATTGAGGGGAAGCCGACTGCTATATAAGCCTAAGCCCAGCTTAGGTTTAAAAAAATCTCTTTTGGGACTTAACTTCTGTGCTTCTTCTCGAAACCAACTATAGAATTACAATAGGCTAAGGTTAGGGTATAGGAGTTTTCTTTTTCCTTTTTCTTTCTCTCCATAGTCCAGCACTTGCTGGCTCTGCCCTTTTGTACGATTATATGGTATAGATTGTAATGGAGTTTTGTAATAGGATTTATTGCATATATGGGATGATGTTTGTGTTGTGAGTTGTTTTCTATAAGGCTGCTGCCTTGAGATCCTCCATTGCTAAGTTGTATCGTAAGCAATGGAGGATTGTTTTTTAGGATTTTATTTAGATCCAAGTGACCTGTGTGTCCAGGGTAGGCACATTGCAGGCCTTCCCCCACCACCGGATCCATTAAATCTGAATCCCCATGGGAGCTTAAGCTGGTAGCCTTGTGAACATGGTGGCGGCAGCAATGATCTTGTTCTGTCTTAGACCTCTGTGAGGAGGATAGCCTCTGTGAATAGTCTGTGACCATTCAAGTGGACAGGTTATAGCCCTAGGGTGAAGCCAAGCCACAGACCTAATATAGATTCTTCTTCTCTGCACTTGTGCTTGTAGCCTTGTGAGAAATTGTGTAGAAACAGACTGCCCTATATTTATATAGATCCATCATCAGATTACAGATCTGATTTAGCTATTGAGATTATAGGCTTGTGACTGGATCACTGCAGTCTTACTAAAGCAGTGAACAGCTATACTTGAAAGCTAGTACTCAAACTCTTGCTGGTCCTGTGTGTCCAGGCTTCTGCACTTTGTAGGCCTAGCCCTACACACAAAACTTTAGAGGATGAGGTTCCTATGGATTCTTGAGCTTATAGCCTGGATGAAGTAGTGCCTACAATGGTAAGCTGGTTCTGACCCATCTCTGGATTGTGGTTCCCCTATTGGATAGTCTGTGACCATTCAAGTGGACAGGTTATAGCCATAAGGTATTGGATCATGGCACAGGAGTGAGTTGGATTCTTTTTCCTCTTTGGTAATAATGTAGCCATTGATAGCCATTGGACATGATTTCTATAGCAACAGATCTGAGTCTGAGTTACAAGACCCATCAGATCTGTACCTAATAATATACTTCTCACCCTTTTATATTTATTTTCTCACTCCACCATTCCTCTTAACCCTTTTTGTAATCTAGACATTAAGTTACCTTAGGATTTAGATGATAGTGACTTTAAATCCCCTTCCACTTAGGATTGCCAGATCTGTAGTCAGATCTGGAGAGCCTACTAAAGATAGCTCCCTAGGAGCTTTAGATCAACTTCCTAGTGGGACAAACTCTTACTTATCAAAACATGCTACAATAGGCCCTGTATCTTGCAGAACTGTACATATTTTAGGCTTGCTGCTTCGTAATCCTCACTCTACCTTTCATTCATTTTTTTATTTACCCCATTCTTATCACTGTCTTCAATAAAGTCAGTAGCAAGCACTTAAAATAATCCAACATCTGCACCCACTGACTATAATCCGATTCGTGCACTGGCGAGTTTAAAACACATTTAAAATCACAACAATCGCCAATGGTCAAAAACTCTATGCCGACGACTTCCAGCCGTAGGCAATACGTTCGTCGGTGAAAATGTGCGCCGACATTTTATAGCCGTCGGCTTAATTCAAAACTCTACGCCGACGGCTGCAGTCATCGGCGTAGGACTTTTTTGTTTTGTTTTTTTTTTCCAGCCGTTGCCCTACCTACCTAGTGATGTAATAAAAACACAATGAAAGATTGGACAAGGCAACCACGAGGATGCCCAAGCAAAAGGAGTGGAAGCATCAAAATCCAAGAGTTTGTTTTATTGATAGCCATATTTTATTTTATTTTGAATGGGGCTTCTTGCCTCGTCATCTACTGCAATGCATGAGATATTTACTAAAGATGACACTCACTTATGGCAATCTCTATTTTACAGCAAAATAACATGACATTAGCACACTACGTGAAAAAGCCAAAAAAACCACTACCTTAAACAGTGGTTTTTTCAAAAAACAGATAGTGGTTTTTTTTCAAAAAATCACTGCCCTAAACAGTTGTAAAAAAAGGAGTGGTTTTTTTTTTACCACTATATAAGATAGTGGTTTATGAACTTCAACAACAATTGCTCTTAATAGTCATAGAAAAAACCACTGCTTTTTTACAACTGTTTAGGGAAGTGGTTTTTTTATGCAAATTTTAAAATATATATATATATATATATATATATATATATATATAAAACATTACGTCGATAATTTTTTATGCAAATTTTTTTAAAATAATATTTTTTTATGCTTTTTTTAATGCAATTTTTTTTATGCTTTTTGTAATACTTTTTTTTTAATGCAATTTTTTAATAATTTTTTTAATGCCTTTTTTTTAATGCTTTAAAAAAAATTATATAAAGGAAAAAAGCTATTAATCTCATATTTAAATACATCCATTCAACTCAAATGCAAATTATTCAATGCCATTAATAAATAAAATAGATGCTCAATTCTTTTATTCAAACAAAAGATTGCATCTCAACCTATGATCCAACCTTTCAATTCAACCAAATATTTTAAACTTTACATGCTCAATCCTTTTATTCAAACAAAAAAAAAAAAGAAAGAAAGAGAGTTAACAATCTAAGAACCCCATGACCTAAAATAAAAATAAAAATGTGCTTCGCCTCTCCTGCCAAGTATCCCCGTCCCCTAGTGATCTGTTTGAGGTGAGCTTCAAATCGAAAAGCTTCGCCTGAAATTAAAAGGAGAACGTAATTAAATATTTATGATATTAAGAAATTAAATTGAGATATTGATGACTTCTATCTAAAGAGTCCCCATCTAATAGGTCGAGTTAAAAATATTGACATGTTATATAAATAGGTTGTATTCAAGTTAGCCCAAACCCGACCTGAACCCAACCTCGTACCTGTTTGCTACATAATATATAGGTATATCATTCTTTTAACAGATCCAGGTCAGGTCCAAGAGTGGATAACAGGTCGGGGTCCAAAACTGGAAATGCAATTAAATCTATGAATCAAGAATGAGTACACAAAAAGTACATGATCCTGATAAATACATCTGATAAAACACATTGACATGATTAGAATGCTCCCTCTTGGTAATTGTTACAAATAAAATCTCTAGTGGTAGTTCTTAATTCAAATACCAGTATATAATATGCCCAACCCTGTTGGATAATGTTTTAAGGTCCACAGCTATCATACAAATATTATGGATCATTTCTCAGGTTACCGTATGGGAACAACTCTCCTCACTGTAGACACCCAAATTTGGCCCAAGGCCCGATTGAAACACCTTTCGAGAGAGGTGCAATTTTGAGCTTTTGATAGCATGTATGTAACCCTTTGAAATCACCCCAAACCCTTAGGAGTCACCCTAGATCCCTTAGAAACCTATCCCAAACCTTTAGAAACCAATCCCGACCCTTAGAACCCATTCCGAACCCTAAACCTAACCTTCTCGGGCAATGGATGAAGAGTGGTGCACCAGGACTAGCTGAGGTCTTTTACTAATATCAAATCATATACCATTGGAAAGAGGACTTCTCCAGCTTTCCAACAAGTCAAGAATCACCCCAATCGGAGTTTTATATCAAAAGCTATGGAAATCGAGCAGAATTTCAGGATTTTTGCCTGGCGCAACTATTAGTTGCGCCAGGCCATTTTCCCCCTGGATTTGCCTGGCGCAACTAATAGTTGCGCCAGGTATTTTTCCCCCAGAAATGGCCTGGTGCAACTAATAGTTGTGCCAGGCATAAATGGGTCCCACCACCCCTCGTGAAGCCAACTTTCAGGCTACTGTTCGCTACTGTATTACTGTGCTTTTACCTCGAAAATTGACTGTATAGTTGCGCCTGGCATATGAACAGTGACTGTGAGTTTTTGCTTCGAAAATTGAGATTGGGGTTTGACTTATTGACCATCTTGATCTTAAGGCCTCACCCCATCATCCACCATTAGAACCACCTTCACACCTTTCCAAGCTCTCAAAATCCTAGGAAACCTTAGATTTGAGATTACCTAATTGCTAACTCCAATTAGCATCTAAGTGATCTCCTAATCCACCCTTTTCCTATAAATAGAGCCCCCCTCCCCTTGGTTTAGGGGTTGAGAATTTCTACCTAAGAGAGAAAGAGCTTAAAGTGAGATCTTTCTCCCTTTGGTGCACTATTTTCATCCAAATTCAAGAATTCCAAAACCTCCTTTCAAGCTTGTTCTTGCATCCAAAACCCTTAGCCTAGGTGTGTGTGATCCCCTAGCCTCCATCCCCTACCTCTTAGCTTTAAGTCCTAGGAGTTAGAACCCCATTTTCGACCATACGAAGCCTTCAAGAGCTCATCAAGGCAAGCCACGCAAGGTTCCCCAACGGTGCTACAAGGGTCTTAGAGCTCCAGCTCTCCCCTCTATTCCTCTACCTTCTTTTGCTTTTCCTCTATCCTAGAATTGAGCCGTTACGCTGCCCAAATTTCGGCAAGTGGGAAAGGCTCAATAGGATCGGTGTGCCTTCGGGCAAGGGGAAGTGCCGCTCATTTTACTTTCTTTTATATATACATAATTATATATATATATATACTATATAAACCAGCCCCACATAGACCTGGCCTTAAGTAGAGACCGCATTTAGCGGGTTGATCGGGTGCCTAATACCTTCCCGATCAATAACTGAAGCCCCTACCCAAGAGCCTTTGGTGTGGATCGGATTCAGAGTCATATTTTCAGCACTTCGGTGCTCATAAAAATAAACTAGGTATCCCGGGACACCGAAAGCTCCGGGTGGCGACTCTATATTTTTGTTAGAGAGCGCATCGTCGCGACGGGGATCGTCAAAAATCTCACGGTTGCACAGATGGCGACTCTGCTGGGGAGTAGCTAGTAGAGCTTCCCCTTGAACTAGGCTTTTTTCATTTTTTTATATTTTTTCTAACATTTTATTGCTGTTTTTTTATTATTTTTGCCGTTTTTTGGTCACTCACCCCTCCGATTACGTAATTTTACTCACCCCTATGATTCCGCTTTAAATTTCAGCAATCTTTGCCTAGTCACTTGACTGGCACCTTTTTTACTCACCCCTACGATTCCGCTTTAAATTTCAGCAATCTTTGCCTAGTCACTTTACTGGCACCTTTTTTTACTCACCCCTATGATTCCGCTTTAAATTTCAGCAATCTTTGCCTAGTCACTTGACTGGCACCTTTTTTACTCACCCCTACGATTCCGCTTTAAATTTCAGCAATTTTCGCCTAGTCGCGTGACTGGCACCTTTCTTTTACTCACCCCTACGTTTCCGCTTTAAATTTCAGTAACTTTTTGCCTAGTCACTTGACTGGCACTTTTTAAATTTTAGCACTTTATATTTCCCGCCTAGTCGCTTGACTGGCCTCGTTTTTTTATTTTTATTATTCATATCCTAACAGTGGATGCCGGCCCGTAGTGGCGGCACGGGATAATCAGCCCCGGTCTTTGAACTAAAGAAAACTTCTAAAAAAAAGAGAAAAGTTTTGAAAAATTAAAATTGAACCAAGTTAGGGAGCTTAATTAATTTGTTTTACGGGATAGATTTTTCAAAAGGGTTGGTTTAGGCACACATACAAACACTCGAGTCTTAGTATGGGGGCAGCCCCTAGTGGTGATGATCTAGAAAAGTCCCAGCCCACCTAGTATCTGAGAAGGCGCTTGCGCCGGAGGTATATCGGGTGGGTTCCCATTTCGAAGCTTAAAACCCTTGGGGAGTGCGCTAGCAAGTTATACCGGACTCAATCCATTTAGGTGCTGTAAGGAGAGAATCGGTCATCAAGAAAACAACTCAGTTCCCGGAAGCCTACCTTCCCCAAAAGCCAAAAAAGAGACTCATTTCGGGTGTTGGTGGCTGCTGTCAAACACTCTGGAGCATCAGATTTTTGGCTGGCGCATGTATTAGTTGCGCCAGCACAAAAGTATGGAATTTATAACTGGCGCAATTAGTTGCGCCAGCTTTAAACTCCCTGTTTTTACCTTGGCGCAACTAATAGTTGCGCCAATGTAAAAAACCTGCCCTGCCACCTTGGCGTGGGTAATAGTTACGCTAGGTCTGGTTGACAGCCCTCCAGCCCAAATCTGTGGCCTTTCCACCTCCCGAATTGCCTGATCAGTGTGCTTAGTGCCTTGTTTAGGCCCCGCCATCTCCAACACCCAATACGCCCCCACCGGTCAAGAGAAGGCAACTTCCTTTTGGCTCGTTTCGGGGGATCGGGTCGTTTGCCTCGATTTCTGTGCCTTCAATAGATCGAAGGTTTTCCTTCGATTCTTCCGAAGTGCATCAGAACCATTGCCGCGGGTCTTGAATTAAGGTACGAAGGCACCCAAAAAGGGAATTCTAAGGCCTCGGAACCTCTATTTTAAAAAAAAAAAAAATCTTCACAAAATTCAAAAATAATAAATAATTTAAAACCCAAAAGGAAATAGATAGTTTGTGATGCCGGCACAACGGCATCATCTTGTCCTCAGTCGTCCCATAGGGGAAGGAGGAAGATCTTTGGGCCTTACCCAAGGCACCCATACCCGACCCGATACTGAGACATGTCGTGGCTAGTGGACCCGGTTTACGCCGATCCCGACTCATCCCTGCCACATTCTCCAACCCACTCCCATTCGGGAGAAGTCTTTTCCAGCATCCCCCTCACCCAACCTCCCTTTACCGTCACCGGCCCATTTGGCGCCCCCATATTCCCAACCACTACCCCCCAAAATATCCAAAATCCAACCCCTCATTCTCCATCTTTTGCCCAAACCATGCAAAACCCTAACCCATTCTCCCAATCCACATCCATGCCCCAATTCCCATCATCCCCCTATAAACCCGATCCGCCCTCATTCACCTATGTCACCTCCGCCCTAACCAATCCCCCACAAATCCCCCCATCTACACGGGTCATGCCCATTTTTACCGAGGCCATGCCCAATTTTTCCCAAGCACCCACCCTTTACCCTCCATCATCTTTAAACATCTCCAACCCATCCCCCTTTACCAATGCTCCACCCCATTCCTTTATCCCCTCCCATATCCCATCACCTACCGGGGCCATGCCCAATTTTCCCCTCACATCCACCCCATCCATACCTAACCATTCATTAAATCCACCATCCACTTCCGATCCTTCCTCCATGGCCATGATGGAGGAGATGTTCCAAGCCTACTCCGCATGAAAGGCTTCCCAAAGTACCTCTCCTCCACATCCCACATCCATGAACCCATCTCATACCTTAGCCAATCTCCATGCCTCACTCCCCCATGACCCCCATCAACCCCCCATAATCCACACCATCCAAACCCCCTTTTCCCACATGCCCCAAGGCCCCATGGCCCAAACCCCATTTTTCCATACACCCCAAGGCCAAATGGCCCAACCTCCAAACTCCCACATGTCCCAAGGCCCATTGGCCCAAGCCCCCTCTTCCCACATGTCCCAGGGCCCAATGGCCCAACACCCCATCACCCATGCTTCCCAGGGCCCATTGGGCCAAACCCATCAAATCCAAACCCATCAGGGGCCCATGGCCCAAATCCACCAATGGCCCATGACCCAGACCCAGCAAGGCCCATTGGGCCAGACCCACAAAGGGCCCATGGCCCAGACCCAACAAGGCCCATTGGGCCAGACCCAACAAGGCCCATTGGGCTAGACACAACAAGGACCATCAGGCCAAACCCACAAGGGCCCACAGCCCAATCCCCTCAAGGCCCATTGGGCCAGACCCACCAAGGGCCCATGCCCCAAACCTACCCAGGCCCACTGGCCCAAACCTACCAGGGGCCCATGGCCCAAACCCATCAATGGCCTATGGCCCAAAATGATCAAGGGTTCGTGGCCCAAACCCAAACCCCACACTCATACCTTCCACAATACCCCCAACACCCAACCCAACCTTCACAGCCGGGTCAAACCCATGCCGTCCCCCAAACCCAATTCCCCCATAGCCCCACACCCCAAGGCCATCCCCAAACTTTACCTCACACCCAATGGCCCTATATGACCCCACTTCGAAACCAAATTCCCATCACCCAACAAGCCTTTCCACACCCCCAATGGACTCACCCAACCCCTACTCATGTCATTCCCATCCAACCCATGCAGCAACAAGTTGAGAATCCTGTCTTCACTGCACATTACGCCGACCAGTAGTATGAAGAGGACGAGATTAGAAATAGCGGGGCCTATGCTGGGGCATTGACCAGCCTTCACCCTCCTCCCATAATTTCCCAACCCTAGTGGCCCAGAGTGAAGTCCAACTGACAGTCGAGAAAGCAACCCCGGTATCAAAAGAGTCAGAGCAGCTGAAAGAACAGTTAGACAAAATACAAAAACAGCTGATGAAAATGGGTGGTGCTGAAATCCACGCCACGGACTTCACAGACCTATGCTTGGTCGCTGAGGTCCCCTTGCCTCCCAAATTTAAAATGCCAGTATTCGATAAATACAATGGCACAGGCAACCCGATCGCACACCTCAAGTCCTATTATGGAGACATGTGCCAGTATGGGGGGGATGAAAGACTACTAATAAAAGTCTTTCAGAAAAGCTTGACCGGACCAGCCCTGAGGTGGTTCACGTCCCTTGAACCATCCATGATAAAGACATAGAAAGATTTAGCGCATTTGTTCAAAGAGTAGTATGTCTATAATACTGACATTGAACCACGCAAGTCTAATTTGGCTCAGTTAAAGCAGAATTCAAACGAGACCTCCAGTGACTATTTGGGGCGTTGGAGAGCACTGGCAGCTCAAGTCAGAAATAGAATACCGGACGATGAGCAGATAGAGATGATTTCAAAGAACACTCTGCCAGCGATCTCTAATTTTCTTGTATACCAACAGCAGTCTAGTTTTGCCGATTTGGTGAGGAATGCCAACCGATGCGAGGATGCCATCAGGGAGGGGCGTCTAAATAAGAGCACACCGAGCAGACCCAGTGGGGTTAGAAGGTTTTCAGAATAGAGGAATGAGAAAAGAACAGGGGGCGATGTCCAAAACATAGCCAACACTAGGCCCAATAATAATACTGCTCCGTTTCAGTTTCAGGCGGCCCCACCAGCACCAGTTAGGCCGGAGCAGACACAGAGAATGGGGAATGGGCCAGGAATGCAAATGACTCCGGAGCAGAGAAGAGCCCGCTACGATCGAGTTTTCACACCTCTGGGGCAATCTTTGAGTGTACTTTTGCCCTTGTTAGTAGAAAAGGGATTAGTGGCTATCCGCCAACCGCAACCTCCCCCTCACCAGATCCCAAAGAACTATGACCCGAATACCCACTGCAATTTTCATCAGGGTCCGGGTCACCCTACTGATCGCTGCTTCCCATTAAAGCACGCGATCCAAGATTTGATCGATGCTGAGAAAATCATTCCCCCTGCGCCTCCTCAGCACGCTAATATCCATCAGGTGCCACTACCCCCACATCCCACCGGAGGAGCAGGTCTCAGACCCACCATCGGAATGATAGAGGAGTAGGAAGAATTTGAGTTTGACCCATCCGATTATATCAGTGATCGAGAGAGTTATGTAGCACCACTGTTAAAAAATATTGAGGAAAGGAATATCGGGGTTGTTGAACCCCTGAATTTGTCAGATTATTTTCCCAACCCGACTCCGCAATTGGAACCTTTGGATCTCAGGGCATATTTTCCACTCACCACACCTGTTAATTATGTGAATATAAATGCATACCAACCATATACCACAAATCACCCAATAAGCCACCAGGCCCCCACTCCTATACCCGCACCCACCAACTACCAATGGCCGGCGCCCGCCCTATTCCAGCTACCGCCATATGCCACAACCCCCATCAACTACCCCATAAACCACCAAGCCCCCAATCCAACACCCACACCCCTCAGTTATCAAAGGCCTGTGCCCATCCCATCATCCCCAATTCAGCCGCCAGCAAGCCCCATCACCCCGGTCAACTACCTGACGGCTCATCAGACCCTTCATATCCCATCAGTACCCACCGGCTATCAATGGCCTGTTTTTACCTCTTTTCCTTCGGTGCCACCACACCCAAGCTTCACAACCCCCATTTGGTCTAATCTTTCCACCCAACCCACTGCCACCGAGGTGAACCAAGTATTACCCCCACCTCTTGAGCCGACAGTACAAGTACCTCAAGCACCAGCAGCCATACCTTTCCAGCTCTCGGGACCAACCTATGATCCTCATCAGGTCCCACTGAGCTACGAACAAATAGATGTCAATGCCGGTAGTAGCAGCAGAGAAGGGGCAGTAGATTTTGTTACTAGGTCTGGGAGGATATCAAAGCAGCCAGAAGTACCAACAGAATGACAAGCCCAACCGAAGGAAGAAGAACAGTGAACCCCTTCGAGAAGATGAGTCGAGAACACATATTGGAGACTCAGCTGAGAAGAATGCCGACCCATATCACTGTATGGGACCTGTTGATGACGTCCCCACTCCATTTCCAAGCATTAATGGGGGCATTAAAAAATGCGCATGTATCGCTCCAGGTCAGCCCAGATGAAGTTGGGCAGATAATTGGGCAAGTGATGGCTCCGAATGCCATTTCATTTTCTGATGCTGATTTGCCAGAAGAAGGGTGTAGGCATTCCAAGTCTTTGAATATAACTATTGAATTCGGAAACATGGTCATTCCCTTAGTACTAATTGACAACGGGTCTGCATTGAATATATGCCCGTTAAGAACCGCCACCAAGATAGGAGTAGATCCCTGCATGTTAAGGCCCACCAGAACCAGCGCTAGAGGATTTGATAATACCAGAAGAGAAATAATGGGAGAAGTTGATCTTGAGTTATTGATAGGGCCAACGACCTTTTCCATCTTGTTTCAAGTCATGGATATTAAATCTTCTTTTAACTTATTATTGGGGCGCCCGTGGCTGCACGAGGTAGGAGCCATACCGTCCACTTTGCGCCAGAAGCTCAAATTTGTGTCTGGGCATAAAATTGTTACAATCATTGGGGGGGGCATGGTGAGAAAGAAAAAGCCACCAATAGTGTTGAAAAACCTAATATGCTGGATGTACAAAACACCGTTGAGGACGTCGACCTCCACAGTTTCGAATACGAGGTGTCGGCAATACTCCCAGAGCCCATGGAGGGCATCATGTCTAAAACGGGAGGCGGTATGGTAGCAGTAGTGGCAATGCTCCAAAAGTGGGGCTATGAGAAAGGAAGGGGTCTGGGACCCAAATTACAAGGTAGAAGAGAGCCAGTTGTGGCCAAGGGATAAAAAGTAAGATTCGGGCTGGGATACAGTCCCACAGAAGAAGAGGTCCGAGAGGCCAAAGAGAAAGCCAGGGTCGCCACAACTGCAAGAGCTCGAAGAATCAACATAGAAGAGAAACCTCGCCCTAGGCCACACATCAGGGATTCCTTTGTTAGCGCAGGGGTCATAAAGATCGATCAAAATGGGGCAACCCATTTGACCCCACACAAACCCATAGCCCCAGTCCATCCCACCAATCCCCAGATCTCCCTCCCCAGCTTGGAGATAGATTTGGCCGCATTGTCCCTTTTCGAGGAACAACGGTCGGTACCTGAATAAGCTCCCCCTGTGGTGAATCACCAAAAAGCCGTGTTAACATTTAAGGATATCATCTCAGATGAAATAGGGATTAACATGATGGAGGCTGACTCTAATGAGCCATATCAGTCAGCACCCTCCATCCCAACAGGTAAAGAAGCGGCCCCTCAGGTACGCAACTGGGCATCTTTGCCCCAAACTCTGGAAGCAGGAAGTGGCCTAAAGTTTGGCGCCTGTTTCCCTAAAAAAAAAACAACCTATAAAAAGTAAGATAAGCCCTTCGCAGGCAATACCTTGTGCATATAGCAAACCGCCTTGCCAAGGGCCCGTCTCCGAAGAAAACAAAAATCCCAAAAACATGGAAAAAATATAAAATCTCAAAAACATGGAAGAAAATAAAAATCTTAAAAACATTGAAAAAATCCAAAGTCTAAAAATATGGTCATTTAAAATTCCAGAAAATGTCCCACAAAAGGATGCCTTAATCAAAATACCCGTCCCACGTAAAATCGACCCCTTCCCTGTAGAAATACGAGAAGAGGTAGGCATTACGAGTCTGGATGAGGATATCACTTTGGAGGAGCTCCCCAATGAGATCCTTGACCGATTTGCCGACTTTGAGCATGGCCCTACCCCATTGTCGAAGAGACTGAAGACGTCAATCTAGGGACTGAGGAGGTTCCCAGGATAACCAAAATCGGAACGTCACTATCTCTTGAGGAAAGAAAAAGCATGATCGACTTTCTTCGATCATACCAAGATGTTTTTGCCTGGTCGTATGAGGACATGCCTGGTTTAGATACTGATTTGATCGAGCATGAGTTGCCTCTCTACCCCGATGTGAAGCCAGTCAAGCAGAAGCTGAGACGTCTCCGACTCGAATGGATGCTGAAAGTCAAAGACGAGGTCATTAAGCAATACGATGCAGGGTTTCTCATGGTATCCAAATACCCGCAGTGGCTAGCCAATATTGTACCTGTACCAAAGAAGGATGGAAAGGTCCGCATGTGCATCGATTTCCGTAATTTTAATAGAGCGAGCCCAAAGGATGATTTCCCATTACCACACATCGACATCTTGGTCGATAACACAACTAAGCAAGGGATGCTTTCTTTTATGGATGAATTCTCAGGATATAATCAGATAAAAATGGCAGAGGTTGATCGTGAGAAGACAACGTTCATTACCCCCTGGGGAACCTTTTGCTATCGAGTCATGCCATTTGGGCTAAAGAATGCCGGTGCGACGTACCAGAGAGCTATGACTGCACTATTTCATGACATGATGCACCGAGAGATTGAAGTATATGTTGATGACATGATAGCCAAATCACCGGAGTGAAGCGACCATCTGGTAAACTGCTAGAAACTGTTTGAAAGGCTGAGGAAGTATCGACTATGACTGAATCCATAAAAGTGCACATTTGGCACCATGTCAGGGAAATTGTTAGGATTCATCGTCAGCAGGAGAGGGATCGAGGTCGACCCAATCAAAGTCAAAGCCATCATTGAAATGCCACCGCCGTCTACTGAGAAAGAGGTTAGAGGATTCTTGGGCAGAATATAGTACATCAGTCGGTTCATTGCACAACTAATTCCAATCTTCAAGCTACTAAGGAAGAATTTGCCCGTTGAATGGAATGATGATTGTTAGGCAGCGTTCGATAAAATCAAAAGCTACCTCCTGAATCCACCTATTTTGGTACCACCTAAGCCAGGGAGACCACTCTTGATGTATCTCTCCATGACTGAAGTTTCGATGGGATGTGTCTTGGGGCAGCACGATGAAACAGGAAGAAGAGAGCAGGCCATTTACTATCTGAGCAAGAAGTTTACTGATTACGAGACGCGCTATTCTCATCTGGAGAAAGCATGCCTGGCTCTTGTATGGGCTACTCAAATGCTCCGCCACTACTTACTATCCTAGGCCATTCTGCTCTTGGCCCGAATGGACCCGTTGAAATACCTGTTTGAAAAGCCAGCTCTCACTGGACAAACCGCACGATGGTAACTTTTATTATCAGAATTCGACATCACGTACGTCACTCAGAAATCGATCAAGGGGCAGGCGCTTGCTGATCATCTTGCTGATAATCCTTTACCTAACTATGAGCCGTTAAGAACCAAATTCCCAGATGAAGATATCTTGTTCATGACGGAAGACGATACAGAAGAACCAGAAGAATCCAGGGTAATGCACTTTGACGGGGCAGCAAATGTCGAGGGCCAAGGAGTCGGCGCCATCCTGATTTCACCAAAAGGATCCCATGTACCGGTCTCTATCAAGCTCAACTTCCCTTGCACTAACAACATGGCTGAGTACGAAGCTTGCGCCGCTGGTCTACAGACGGCTCTCGATCTGAATGTAACTCGCCTTCGGGTATTTGGCGATTCACAGTTAATTATATGCCAGATGAATGGTGACTGGAAGACGAAAGACGAGAAGCTGATCCCCTATCATGAACACCTCGAGGACCTGATAGCTTGCTTCCAAGATGTGACTTTCTCATATATCCCTCGGATAAGGAATCGCTTTGCCAATGCATTAGCAACTTTGGCATCAATGATTAAAATCCCCTATGGTGTTGAGATGAAGCCGATCGTGATTGAGCAGAGGAATGATCCGGCTTTCTGCCTCCAGATTGAGGAACCTACAAAGCCTGATGATGAGCCACCTTGGTTCTCAGATATCAAGAATTTCCTTGAGACCCTAACTTTCCCAGAGGGTACATCCAAGACAGACCGACAAACTATTCAACGTCTAGCGACAGGTTACGTCATTTGCAGGGAATGCCTGTACAAGCGATCACACAATAACATCTTACTCAGGTGCCTTACTGAAAGTGAAGCGGTCGACATTATGAAAGAAATCCATGAGGGAGTATGCGGAGCCCACGTTAGCGGTCACATGCTCGCTAAGAAAATTCTGCGGCAAGGATACTTTTAGACCACTATGGAATCGAATTGCTGCAAACATGTTCAAAAATGCTACAAGTGTCAAGAACACTCCAGTCTGATACATGCTCCTGCCATTGATCTTCACTGCATGACCACTCGTTGGCCATTTGCTACCTGGGCCTTGACGTTGTCGGAATGATTAATCCAAAAGCATCAAATGGACATCGGTTCATCCTCGTCGCCATTGAATACTTCACCAAGTGGGTAGAAGCGACGTCATATGGCAACATCACTGCCAGTCATGTCGAGAAGTTTCTCAAGAACAATATTGTGTGCCGATTTAGAGTACCCAAAGATATCATCACGGACAATGGCATAAACTTTGCGAATAAGTGCATCCAAGACTTCTGCGAGCAATACAAGATCAAGCACCATCGCTCATCCACTTATCGGCCTCAAACTAAAGGAGCCGTGGAAGCTGCGAACAAGACAGTTATCCGTATCCTTGAGAAAATGGTCGTCACTTATTGAGATTGGAGCAAAATGCTGCCATTTGCTTTGTCGGCCTATCGAATGTCGATCCGTACTGCTACAGGGGCAACACCATTCTCCCTTGTGTATGAACTGAGGCCATCCTCCCGGTGGAGGTTGAAGTACCCTCACTCTAAATCCTTATGGAATCAGGCTTACCCGAAGCAGAAGGAGAAAGATCATGCTTTGATCAGCTGAACTTATTAGACGAGAAGAGACTCCTAGCCTTGTGTCACACTCAAGTTTACCAAGGGCGAATCTCACACGCTTACAATAAACATGTCCGCGGTCGAGATCTGAAGGTAGGAGACACTGTGCTAAAGAAGATCTTCCCATCCCTCCACGCCGATCCAAGAGGAAAGTTTAAGCCGAACTGGGAAGGACCTTACATCATCCGAGAAGTGCTGCCGGGATACGCCATCCGCCTCGCCACCATGGACGGAGATCATCTTCCTGAGCCCATCAACGCTGGATACGTCCAACGGTTCTACTCTTAGTCCAACGTGATAAGGTAGGTATTGATGAAGCAGATATGTGACTGCTTAAGAACCATCCAAAAGAGGCCATCATTCCAAGCACAATAGCCTAAAAACATTTATAAAAGTGATGATATCCTCTACTACCCCATTTGAGCCTGGGACTTTCTTTCAATAAACTCATTCCCCCCAAAATATATATATATATATGTGTGTGCACCTATACCAAAAAAAAAAGAAAAGATGCATGTGTATAAAGTTACTACCAAAATCCAAATAAGTCAAAAAAGTAAAACCTCAAAAAGAGATTGCCTGAAATGAAGCAAAAAGAATAAAAAAATCTAGAAGAATCACGGGGCATGTACAGTGAAACCCCCAAGGAAGAAAGTATGTTGAGAAAACTGAAGCCGTATCAAGGAAATCTTTTTAATCCAGCGTACCTTCAAATCCTAACCTAACCCATGGCCAAGCTACACCCTGAAGGAAGCCCTCTTTGTAGGTTCGCAATGTCAATGATCTCTGACGAAGTCCGGCCATCCGTGTCAGTCGCTACCAATAGCCAGCCTCATACTCGAGAAATCCTAATCGAGTCTCCTCGCTCAAATGTCGCACATCGGATCGACGACGTCTCTCAAAGGGCAGCAATCTGATCCATGTCCCCAGATGATCCCCTAGAAAAACTCACATCGCATAAAGGAGGCCCGCTTCAAGGAACTCATTGAGAGAGCAAATCAAGCGCGATGCAAAATGGGAAGTAGAAGGTACTGTCGGTCAAGCCTAGGAGGGTGATGCCCTCATGGTCTCTAGAGCGAATCACTGGGAAGGTCCGATCCAACCAAGGAAGCCTCCATATCAGCTCGGCATCAACCAACCAAAGTTTTAGGGCTGGCACGTCGCCCTGTGGAAGCAGGTGGCATCTACCCAGAAAACATTGAACCACCTCACCTCGGGCGATATAAAAGCAGGGCACGGGCCCCAGAATGGCAATATGCTCACCCAACCAAACCTGAAGCAGCAAGGGACATCCCCGAAGACCCTCCACCTTACCCAGAGCAAAGGAGCCAAGGCATCGATACAGCTCGGCCAACACCAAATGCATCAAGGACCGGCCTGCCTCCAATTCCATCAAAACATCACAATTTTCCAAAGAGAAGCTATCTCCCCCAGTGTAGAAGGGGATTTCAGAGATGAGACCGAGTGCTAGAGCTTTCACGTTAAAGGCGTTCCTAACTGGCAATTTTCGTAGACTTTTGTCTCCGAAAAGTTCTTTGAGGAATTTCAGCGAACACCTTGTGGGCCCCCTGATGAGACTTTTCTCATACTCGAATTTCTTCAAACCGAGAATAAGGTGGACAGATTTGGAATATCCCGGTCGGGGCATGACTCTGGTGAGGCCCCGGTGAAGCTTCAAGCCAGATAGATTGGACAGCTCTTCAAGGGTTGGGGTCAGCTCCCGCTTCCCAAAACGAAATACGTGGGAGCTCACATCCAAAAATAAAGCAGCAGCATGAAGAAATTCCCATCGGAGAGGAACCTTTAGGAAGGAAGGAACGCGAGATAGCCCAAGGCGTTCCAAATCGGCGAGCTCGCTCTCATTCAGGCTCCCAAACCAGGCCATTAAGAATTTAGGCCCCCCATCCAACAAAGAGGATAAGTCGGCTCCGGGCCCTCCACGTAAGGGAGGGTTAGAAAGCGGGTCCATGAACGCACAAGGATCTTTTGAGAGGATAAAAGTCAGTGTATGGTGATGGACCCACCTTGGAAAAATGAGAGCAAAAAGAACTGGTCAAAGGAGCCAGGTCAAACAAAAAGAGCTGATTTCTGGGCCCACTCGGACATATAAAAACCCACTGCCGCCCAGGTTTGAGGTGGTGCAACTATTAGTTGCACCAATGAATTGTTTCCCCAAAATAAGCCTCAAGAATCTGGCCAACTAATAGATCTTGACATCTTCAACCCCAAATCGCCATGTTCAAACCTATTTGGAGGGGGGACTTTCACCCTCTCTGTTGTTTATTTTGTACACCTGCCTCTACGATCACTAACAGTTTAAAGCATCACTTTGTTATGTGCAGGAGTGATCCTACATTGGGGCATTTAAAAACCGCTTTCTAAGAAGCGTTGGGCAAGCATATCCTGCAGAGAGATAGACATAAAAAGGAAGGAAACTATGACATGAATTCAAAGCAAAGGCATTAAGAGCATTGTCAGAGATATATGTCCAAAAGAAAATCATCACATCATCCATCCCATAAAATGTCTACAAATCTAAATCCAACCACAAAGGTACTGAATTTTAAAAGCAAAAAAGACTAAAGCCTATTCTTGGCTCGCCCCCTTGGACTTCTTGCGACGGCGAGAGGAGCTCTGGTAGGTCCTCATGTCCCCCACTCTGGACCATGCCTGCGAGATCCTACTCAGCAGGGAGCGCGACTCCTTAGCCCTGGCACGCTGCAAAGAAAAATCAAGGCCAAGATCAGTATAGGGGCCAACAACAAAGAAAGGAAGGAGAGGAGTCAAGCAGCTAGGTACTCACCGTCTCCACCTCCCTGAGCTCAGCCAAGTGACGATGATACTGTGCATATTCCATTGCCGAGTTGAAGTCCTGCGAGATAATGTTAAGTTGTCAAGATACCCCTAGCAGCTTGTGCAGAAGAAAACCAAAGTAGAGGAGGATTGACACATCCGAAGACTTACCCCTGGAACCACCTCAGGAGGGGGAACGCTGGCCGCCTTAGTTGAAAGTCGGGCCTGCCGATCCACGTCAGCACAGAGGCCCGACAGGAAACTATCATCCAGGTGCCAGAAGGTCCCATAAATCACGGACGGGCCGCTACCAGGGATATCCGCCTGAGAGGCGCCCGATGGACGACACCCGAGGAACCATCACCCGAGGGACCTACAATGGAAGGACCAGCACTAGAGGGATTTACGCCGGACGCATCAACAGTACTCGGCCCACCTCCACCATCCGAATCATCTCTCGGAGCAAACTGGGAATAAAAGAAAAGATCTACTGAGACAAGGGCCGATTCAAAATATAAGGGGAAACTAATCTAAGCTGATTACCTGACCAACCGGGCCGCTAAATGCCAGAAAGTTAGCGCTAGGGACAAAGCGCGGCAGGATGAATCGATGAGGCAGACACTCATACCAATAATGATAGTCCCCAGGCACCTGAAGAGCATGAATGGGGAACCCATGGTTGAAGAAAGTCGCCATCAGCTCCTCGATGCTACCAGCAGGACTCCAAACATCTGCCGGAGGGTCTACAGGAATGGCGTAGTAGCCCTGGAACTAGTGTATCACCCTCTCCCCCAGATAATAGCATCGGGCCCATGCCCCGTAAAAGAAGATGACGCGGCGATTGCTGAATAGACGGGAGGCGCCCACAGCTGCTCGGTCCCAGAAGCGTGACGTCAGGTACGGGTCGGGGAGGATTTGCAACCAAGGAAGAGACACCAAGCAGGCAACACCTCAGCAAAGAAAAAAAGAGAAGAAATGTCCAAACTAAAAGCGAACAAAGGTCGAAAAGTCGTCACCTACTTAGGGACCATCAAATCAAACTGAGACCTCAAGCCCATCTCTAAGTGCTTTAGGCCCACGTCGCGGCACCGGGAATGGTATCAATTGCGGAGGAGGGGATAGGTAATCACCTCTGAGAATAGGAGCGGACGCCCAGGGTGGAAGTGGTGATATCCCCACACCTGAAATGGGAGCATGGCACAAAAAGCAGATCAGTAGCACATAAAGACCCTTCATTCAAAAATGGCAAAAACAAAAGGGATGAGGAATTACCTCCAGAGCAGCCCAAAATCCTACGACAGACTTCGAGTCCCCGGTCGTGACCCGTGTTAGGTTGTACATCAACCATGCATATCTGGCCCCTCCCCAATCATACCTAGGAACGTCGCCCCAAGGATCCATCACGCTTAATAGGGCCAAGCTGACTCGTCCCCCGCTGGCATTTATAAAGAGGGTCTTGCCCAGCAGAAGTAGGAGAGTGATATGAGCCAGAACAATCACACGCTCCGGCTTGATATAGAGCTCCCGGTCCGGCTGACCCAGGTCCACCATCTCATCAGCAGTAAAAAGGGAGATCAACCAAGACATATTGACCTCTATGCTGTGGGTCTGCCCAAGAGGAGGATAGGCTCCGATCAACCAAGTAATGTCCTCACGGCTCGGTGCTGCTAAGGTGGAGATCGGCACCCCCCCGATCCGGATACCAGTAATCATGGCCCAATCAACGGGCGTCAGCGTCATCTCGGCATAGGGCATGTGGAAGGTCATGGTCTCAGGCCAAAACCTCTCAATCAAAGCCTTCAGATAGGTCGCATCTGCTCTCATAGGGGGGCAGGACAGAAACTCTCCAAAGCCCACCTGCTCCAATAGGATCTTCACCACCGGAGGGACATAACGATAGAACTCGTGGAAGTCGAGCCACCCCCCACGGAATACAATTGTAGGCAACTCCTGCACCCAAAGAAATACACATTAGATTGTGGAAGTAGGGTAAAACTGCGCAAAAGAAAGAAATTGAACCTATCTGTTACCTTGCCCGCTATGTTGAAGTTTGAGATATGTGTGTACTGCTGATGTAAGAGGCCGACCCGGGCAGCCTCACCCTGCATCTCGAGCCAGAGACCTGCTCTCCGCTCCACCCAGATAAATTGCTCCCCTCGCGGACCATACACTATCTCAGCCCTCGCCCTAACCTCCCTCGTGGATGTGCTCTTCAAACCGACATGTCAGCAATAAAAACAAATACATCAAAGAAGATCAGTGATAAAAGAACCATTTATGTGCTACCCACCAAGGGAAGGTGAGTGTGTCCACCCTTTTTCATCTTTCTCTAAAAAAAAATACATAAAGATACCCACACGTAAATAAAAATACCCCCCTTTAAATTAAAATGAGAAAATGCAAAAAATCCCTTCCCCTTTTTTATCTTCAAAAGCAAACAAAAACATCTCTTTCTCTTCCCATAAAATCAAATATCAAAATAAATAGGTCCCGCAGAAAAATAACAAGAAAAACCAGGAATAAAATCCTCTTCCTTAAAAAAAAAAAAAAAAAAAAGAAGACACCCAAAACCATTTCTCCTTAACTTTCAGGAATAAAAAGGCAAAATGAAAAATCCCTTACTTTCAATAAAAACAAAAAAATCCCTTATCCTAAATAGGAAAAAGAAACAAAAAAAAAAACCTCATCTTTACCTTGAATAAAGAGCCAAAAAAAATCTTTCACAAAAAAAATCCCTTACATTAAAATAGAAACAAAAAAAATCCTCTACCTTAATCGAAATGCAAAAAAGAGAGTAAAACCAAAAAAAAATCTTTTTTAGGATTCAAAAAATGTATAAAAAAAAACAAAAGAAAAAAAATGATCATCATCGCTTTATATACAACAAAAAAAACAAACAAAAAAAAACAACAAAAATGAAATCCCTTCTATATACACAAACAAACAAAAAAAAAAAGAAAAACACAAAAAATATATATATGTTAGGCACCAAAAAAAGAAAACCATAAAACACCAAAAATGGGGGCATTATTCATGAAAAATTCTCAACTCATCATCAATAAACATGCTCATAATAAAAATAAAAATCATTTATCATCAAGGAAATACAAGATCATGATCACATTCACATAAAGGAGCAAGAAAAATCAAGAAAAATGAGTTTAAATGGTTACCCTATGAAGAAGAAGGGGTCTTTGATCTAAGCGCGCACCCGCGATCAATCCACGAATAAAACAAAGGCAATGGGCACGTGAGGAGGAAATGTAAAGGAACCCTAGGGGGGGCAGTTTACATGAAAGAAGAGGAAGAAAAAAATTTCAATAAAGGCCTGGTTCGGCCGTCTTTTAAAACCTCATTAAACCTCGGCGAACTAATAGTTGCGCCAGGCAAACTTTTGCCCCCCATTTGCTTGGCGCAACTATTAGTTGCGCCAGGCTATTTTGAGGTTTTAGGGCTCGCAACTAATAGTTGCGCCAGGCATTTAGGACAGGTCTTGGGCCGGGTTTGGGCCAGATGAGAAGAATGGGTCCCCGTTCCCTTTGGATGGTTCATTCCGCTGCTCCCGTCCGATGCACACGCCCCCAGGACGGAGTTTCGATTATCCTTCGACTTGCCGTGGAAGCCGTGCTAAAATAAAATGGACCAGGGTCAGCAGGTACCTCGGTCCTACAAAAATCCCCAACAGAGAAACCAGAAGCATTCACAAAAGACTTCAAAAAAAAAGGGGGTAACACAATAAACTTCAAAGTCCCATAAAATCCAAAAAAATATATACATATATATGAAACTTCAAAAAAATTCACATAAAATGATAGCTTTTAAAAATTTCAAAAAATTCACATAAAATGATAGCTTTAAATTTCAAAAAATTCACATAAAATAATAGCTTTTTAATTCCAAAAAAAATTCACATAAAATAATAGCTTTTTAATTCCAAAAAAAATTCACATAAAATAATAAACTTCGAAAAAGAAAAAAATCCCGAAAACATACAATCCAAGGAAAAATCACATAAATAATAGAAAACCAAAAAAAATAATAGGATTTACATTCCCCACCGACGCACATGCGTGTTTAGATGCGGTAAAATGTCAATATTTTATTGATAACGCAGATGTGCAAAATTAATGTCCTAGGTCAAAGGTTCGCCTTGGATCCATGGATCCTACTTCAAAGTAGGAGCAACGGTGTCAGCCCCAGTCAAACAGTCAATGTTTCAATTGGGTCAACTCCACTGCTAAATCTTTTGAGCGATGAGCGCTCTGTTTTGGATTCGTGTGAACTTGAGTTGTCTTAAGCTTCAGATTCTCCATTGAATGAGATTATGTGTCAATCGTTGGTTGAGACCAACCTGTTGAGAATGAGATTATGTGTCAATCGAACTATGTGCAACCATACATTCAGAAGGGTTCATTTCCCTTTTTATTTTCTACAGGCTTAAAACCTGTATGGGCAGCGGTATCCCTATAAAGTGTATGCCATGCCTCCGGGTATCCGTATGATGGTCATTTGTCCTCGTAAATTATACTTGGGCGGGTCCGGGTCGGGGCTTCCATCGCCTTCGTTGTTGCTTATTGCCCTTGATGGGTGCATGAGTGTGCATAATTAATTAACAGTTATGATCATTGTCAACAGAGACCAAGATTGGATGCCCCCTTTTAGGAGGTGCCCAATGTTTGGTTGGATATGTTCAAGGGAGTTGAAACTGGATACTCTGGGTCATGTGGATCTAGGGCACGTTTTGAAAAATGGCACACACACCTAAAAAGCGTTGTGACATCTATTCACTCCGCTCAGGTGGTCATGCTAAATAAACTTTGGGATCGATGGGTTCGCCCAAAGATCTCGAACCCTGCTTTCTGCAGGGGCACCCGCGAATAATCCAATGAGGTCATCAAATGCCTTGTAGGATTGGACGCAAACTGTGGAGCCTTGCATATGTTTACTTCACGCCTATCTTTGAATGTGGGTCGATCACCCCTCCTACTTGCGATGCTGTTGAATTTAGAATAAATCTTAAACATCAAATACCTTCAAAATCATCTTGAGAAGTGAACATCTTTCCCGACCATAGGGAGTTTGCAACTCATTCCACCTCAGTTATGCCCAGTAATGTCGCTAAGCGCTTGGGAACCGATTACCTCGAGAAACGAATGATTAGCCTGACACTCCAGGGCTTTCGTTTTCTCACCATGTTACCCACCTGATGTTTGAAGTTTGTTCTGAATACAGTGGACCCGTCAGTAATGCCTTGGGCCTCTGCGGATGTCTCTTTTCTTTGGCATACGATCACTAGTGATCGGATACCAAAGAGGGGCATCTGTAGACACCCAAATTTGGCCCAAGGCCCGATCGAAACACCTTTCGAGAGAGGTGCAATTTTGAGCTTTTGATAGCATGTATGTAACCCTTAGGAATCACCCCAAACCCTTAGGAGTCACCCTAGATCCCTTAGGAACCTATCCCAAACCATTAGAAACCAATCCCGACCCTTAGAACCCATTCCAAACCCTAAACCTAACTTCTCGGGCAATGGATGAAGAGTGGTGCAATAGAACTAGCTGAGGTCTTTTACTAATATCAAATCATATACCATTGGAAAGAGGACTTCCCCAGCTTTCCAACGAGCTAAGAATCACCCCAATCAGAGTTGTATATCGAAAGCTATGGCCGTTTGACAATCGGGCAGAATTTCAGGATTTTTGCCTGGCGCAACTATTACTGATATCAAATCATATACCATTGGAAAGAGGACTTCTCCAGCTTTCCAACGAGCTAAGAATCACCCCAATCAGAGTTGTATATCGAAAGCTATGGCCGTTTGACAATCGGGCAGAATTTCAGGATTTTTGCCTGGCGCAACTAATAGTTGCGCCAGGCCATTTTCCCCCTGGATTTTTTCCCCCAGAAATGGCCTGGCACAACTAATAGTTGCGCTAGGCATAAATGGGTCCCCCCACCCCTTGCGAAGCCAACTTCCAGGCTACTGTTCGCTACTGTTTTACTGTGCTTTTGCCTGGCGCAACTAATAGTTGCGCTAGACATATGAACAGTGACTGTGGGCTTTTACCTCGAAAATCGAGATTAGGGTTTGACTTATTGACCATCTTGATCTTTAGGGTGTGTTTTGTTAGTTCTGTTGCACCCTTTTAGAGCCTATTTGCAACCCTCCAAGTGGCTTAAGGCCTCACCCCATCATCCACCATTAGAACCACCTTCACACCTTTCCAAGCTCTCAAAATCCTAGGAAACCTTAGATTTGAGATTACCTAATTGCTAACTCCAATTAGCATCTAAGTGATCTCCTAATCCACCCTTTTCCTATAAATAGAGCCCCCCTCCACTTGGTTTAGGGGTTGAGAATTTCTACCTAAGAGAGAAAGAGCTTAAAGTGAGAAGATCTTTCTCCCTTTGGTGCACTATTTTCATTCAAATTCCAGAATTCCAAAACCTCCTTTCAAGCTTGTTCTTGCATCCAAAACCCTTAGCCTAGGTGTGTGTGATCCCCTAGCCTCTATCCCCTACCTCTTAGCTTTAAGTCCTAGGAGTTAGAACCCCATTTTCTACCATACGAAGCCTTCAAGAACTCATCAAGGCAAGCCACGCAAGCCTCCCCAACGGTGCTACAAGGGCCCGAGAGCTCCGGCTCTCCCCTCTATTCCTCTACCTTCTTTTGCTTTTCCTCTATCCTAGAATTGAGCCATTACGCTGCCCAAATTTTGGCAAGCGGGAAGGGCTCAATAGGATCGGTGTGCCTTCGGGCAAGGGGAAGTGCCGCTCATTTTACTTTCTTTTATATATACATAATTATATATATATATATATATACTATATAACCAGCCCCACATAGACCTGGCCTTAAGTAGAGACCGCATTTAGCGGGTTGATCGGGTGCCTAACACCTTCCCGATCGATAACCGAAGCCCCTACCCAAGAGCCTTTGGTGTGGACCGGATTCAGAGTCATATTTTTAGCACTTCGGTGCTCATAAAAATGAACTAGGTATCCGGGGACACCGAAAGCTCCGGGTGGTGACTCTATATTTTTATTAGAGAGCGCATCGTCGCGATTGGGATCGTCAAAAATCCCACGGTTGCACACTCACCATCTTATGTTAAAAGAAAGTTGCTGCTGCCACACCATCAGTTCCTAATTACAGAGTATTTGAAAATAGGCTTGTATTAATTGGTGCATCAGTGTGTGCATAACATTAGCGATATGTCATCGGTAATTATTTTTGTGGCAAGATCAGCTATCTTTAAAAATGGAGTGGCCTTAGAATTCCATTAGAAGAGGATTTGCATGGATCTCAAGGCTGAACAATTTACTTGTCCATCTTTAAATATACTAAAAAGGCATTTACTACTTTTTAAAAGAAGGGGATAAATATGTAAAAGAAAATGTTCCTTATACTTGCACCAGCTGCATTTTCCTTCTATGCAGAACTCTTACATCATCTAGGTGATATTATTTTTCAGCGATTCCAAAGCCAAAATGATCTAATCAAAATGACAAAAGCAACATGCTTTCCCTGGCCGTAAGGTATTTTGGTTATTTTTCCTCTATAAGAGCATTTCAAATATATATGAATTTTGTAAAACTCCTATGATACTTTAAAAATTAAGGCATCTTACCTCGAATGAAAGAGAGAGATGAACTGGTCGGTGAAGATATACTAGGAAGAAATACTTTAAAAACGTATGGTTAGGTAAAATAAGATGAAGTGTTTAAGTGTGAAACTACAGAGCCTTGATAGATGACAAGTAAAGCTATGTGGCTGTCAATAAAACCGATCAGCCATCCACTGAAACATAATTTCAAAAATGCAAATCTAATCTCAACAGCAGGGCAACCTACCCTTCAAGTTCACAGGGGATGCCGTCATGCCGAAAAGATCTGACCATTCAAGTGGACAGGTTATAGCCATAAGGGATTGGATCATGGCACAAGGGTGAGTTGGATTCTTTTTCCTCTTTGGTGATAATGTAGCCATTGGTAGCCATTGGACAGGATTTCTATAGCAACAGACCTGAGTCTGAGTTACAAGACCCATCAGATTTGTACCTAATAATATACTTCTCACCCTTTTATATTTATTTTCTCACTCCACCATTCCTCTTAACCCTTTTTGTAATCTAGACATTAAGTTGCCTTAGGATTTAGATTATAGTGACTTTAAATCCCCTTCCACTTAGGATTGTCAGATCTGTAGTAAGATCTGGAGAGCCTACTAAAGATAGCTCCCTAGGAGCTTTAGATCACCTTCCCTGTGGGACAAACTCTTACTTATCAAAACTTGTTACAACAGGCCCTGTATCTTGCAGGAATGTGCATATTTTAGGCTTGCTGCTTCGTAATCCTCACTCTACCTTTCATTCATTTTTTATGTTCCCCATTCTTATCACTGTCTTTAATAAAGTCAGTAGCAAGCACTTAAAATAATCCAACAAGTTTTTGGCGCCGTTGTCGGGAACTTGATCTATTAGTAGACTCTAAATTTTTAATTCTTTATTCTTTGGTAGCTGTACTTGTGAATAATTGATACTGCTGATTTACATTTAGAATTTTCTTACTGATCTGGACTGTAGCAGAGAAGGAGAGTAGAATTACACTGGGAGTCTAGCTACCTCTGTTTGCACTTCTCTAACCCTCAAAACTCGGTCTATTTATCCTTTGAAGATTCCATAGCAGTTGATTAGGATAGTTGCAATTTTTGTTACGTGCAATGTGCCTGTGAATTGTCTTCCCTGCTGTTGGTGTGTGTGCATGTTAGGAAGGAGATCCCTCAGTCCTACATTAAAGCCTGCTAACCTTGAGATAGAAAGGGGTAGAAGACCGAGAAGGCTCAGACACACCACAATCGAGCCCCCTATTAAAATTGAGGCAACAGTTATGAGTGAAGAACAACCTAGAACATTGAAGGAATTGAATGCTCCGGATGATTACAATTCTCCATTCAGCATTTAATTCTCAGATGTTCAGGGAAACTACGAAATCAAAACTTCCATCATCCAAATGCTTCCCTCTTTCCATGGGCTTAGCAAGGAAGACCCTTACAAGCACATTGACCAGTTCTTGGCCCTATGCACGACATTCTCTATTGCTAGTTTGGGACCAGAAGCCACTAGGTTAAGGCTCTTTCCTTTCTCCCTTAAGGACAGGGCCATGACCTGGTTATCTACTCTCCCAAACAACAGCATCACTTCCTGGAAAGACATCCAGATAATATTTCTGTCTAAATTTTTCCCAGAAACCAAAACCAGCCAGTTGAGGAAAGGCATACTTTCTTTTGCCCAATCCCCAACTGAAGATTTTAACCCAGCCTGGGATAGATTTAAAGAGATGCTCAAACAATGTCCCCACCACAAGATCCTTGACTGGCAGCTTGTCCAGAGCTTCTACAATGGGATAGATGAGAAGAGCAGAAGCATGGTAGATGCCTCTTGTGGTGAAACGTACATGCATAAAATAGCTGATGAGGCATGGGACTTGTTCGAAGTCATAAGTGAAAATGCTTTCCAGAAGATGTCCTCATCTAGAACTATTCAAGAGCCTTCTCCTAAGTTTGGGCTTGCTGAGACTTCTAAAGGAAAAATGTATGAAGTTAGGGGAAATGATGACCTGAGAATGCAGATGGCCAATCTTACTCAAAGATTTGATAAACTTATGACTGTGGTGCAGCCCAGAATGGCTGCACAAGTGATGGAGGCATGTCTGATATGCCAATCTCTACAGCACACAGTAAAAGAGTACCCATATGTGGGGTAATACCCTGAGTACGTAATGGAACAGGCTGCTGCTGCCCAATCTTTTGGACAACAACAATCTGGTGGCTATAATAAATAACCATTTGGATACCAGCACCAAAATGCTGCTTACCTCAAAGGCCACAGCAGCAGTTCAACCAAGGTTATGCCCCAAGGTCGAATTCCAGCAGCAACAGCAGCCCCAGCAATAAAATCAATTGGTAGTTCCCCCACCTCAGCCCCGAAGTGCTTCTTTCGAGGACCAAGTTTTAGCCCAATTGTAAAGCCTTGGACCCTTGAATCAACTTGTGACTTCTCACAGTCAAAGCATTAAGAAAATAGAAGAGCAGCTTGGCCAAATAGCCAATGCCTTGGCTAAAAGAGAAGAGGGCAAGCTGCCAAGCCAGCCAGTAGCCAACCCTAAAGGCCAGTATTCGATTGGGGAAGGATCCTCAAATTTTGAGGGGCCAATGCATCACAGCTCCAAGGTCTGGCAAGCTGGTAGACAACCAGGTAGGAAAGGAACAAGGAGAGGTCATTCCTAAGGAAATGTCAAGTGAAAGTGATAAGGACTTTGTTAGAGCACGGAGTCAAGAACTACCTGCTACCCTTCAACAAGGGAAAAATAAAGAGGTTGTAGTTGAGCCTCAGCAGGAGATAAAAATAGATAAAAGAAAAAAACAAAAGTTCAGTCATGGGCTTTGCGGTGAGGAACCAAAGAAGTTACCTCGGGCCATTTCCTCAAGCTTTGAGTGGCCCTGCCCCTTTTGATAAGGGTCAGGCACAGATCGAGGAAATGATGGAGACCTTTAAGCAGGTCAAGATAAATTTACCCTTGCTTGATGCAATCCGACAGGTCCCAGCCTATGCAAAGTTTCTGAAAGACCTTTGTACTCAGAAAAGGAAGGCCAGAGGCCATTTGTCTAAAAAAGTCTTTACGACTGATACAGTTAATTCTATATTAACCATGACAATGCTTGAGAAGTTGCAAGACCCAGGGATACCCACTATTCCCTGTATTATTGGAGATCACACGATTGGAAGGGCCCTTTTGGACCTTGGAGCCAGTTAACTCGCCGCCAAAGGTGTATCAGCAGCTAGGTTTGGGAGAGCTGAAGCCCACCCCCATTGTTCTATTGATGGCTGATAGGTCTGAGAGGAAACCCATGGGAGTGGTCGAGGATGTCCTAGCGGGGGTAGACAAGTTCTTCTACCCTGCAGACTTCCTTGTCTTGAACATGGGCTGCAATAAGAGTACATCCCCAATACCTGTTATTCTGGGTAGACCATTTTTGGCTACTGCCAATGCATGCATTCAATGCAGGTCTAGGATCATGGAGCTCACTTTCGAACATATGAAAGTTGAGCTTAATGTGTACAACAGTGCAAAGTACCCTCAGCTGGACAATGAGGAATGCTTTGCAGTGGATGTACTAGAAGAAATTATTGAAGAAGAACTGCCCTCTCTGCTGGAGTGGGGCAACATTTTTATTAATTTAACTGAAGTTTGGAACATGGTGGAGGAAGGAAGCCTAGATTTAATGCCAGAAGAAATGTCCCTAGTGAGGTCTTCTGTGGGCTTAGTGCAGCATTCCAATTGAAAACCTATATTGCTGCCCCTTCCTCCAACCAACAGTACACCAATCCTGCCATCCATCCAACAAGCCCCTAATCTGGAGCTCAAGAAGCTTCTAGAGACATTGAAATATGCTTTCCTCGAGAAAGACGAGAAACTTCCTATAATTATCTCCTCTTCTCTTACCAGTGAGCAAGAGGAGAAATTGCTAACAGTTTTGAGGAAGCACAAGAAAGCAATTGGTTGGACCATTGCTCATCTAGGAGGGATTGATGCATCGATCTGTATGCATAGGATTCATCTAGAGGAGGGCTCAACACCCTCCAGGGAAATGCAGAGGAAACTAAATCCTCACATGCAGGAAGTGGTCCTGAAAGAAATCATTAAATTGCTGGATGCTGGGGTAATTTACCCCATCTCTGATTCTGAATGGGTGGCACCAATCCAGGTGGTACCCAAGAAATCTGATATAACAGTGATCACAACCGAGTCTGGAGAGTTGAGACCAGCCAGGGAGACCACTGGTTGGAGAGTTTGCATCGATTATCGAAAACTTAACTCCAAGACCAGAAAAGACCACTTCCCTCTCCCCTTTATTGATCAAATTTTTGACAAGTTGGCTGGGAAAGCTTTTTACTATTTTCTTGATGGGTACTCAGGGTACAATCAGATCCCTGTGCACCCTCTTGATCAAGAGAAAACTACTTTTACTTGTCCTTTTGGCACCTTTGCTTACAGAAGGATGCCTTTTGGACTGTGTAATGCCCCAGCCACCTTTCAGAGGAGTATGTATGCCATTTTTTCTGATATGATTGACAAATTCTTGAAAATTTTCATGGATGATTTGTCGATTTATGGGGATAGCTTTGACTAATGTCTACAACACCTCCATCAGGTCCTACAAAGATGTGAAGAGACCAATTTGGTCTTAAGCTGGGAAAAGAGCCACTTCATGGTAACACAAGGAATTGTGTTGGGCCATGTGGTCTCTAAAGATGGAATTGAGGTGGACAAGGCCAAAGTTGACCTCATTGCAAATTTGCCCCTCCAAGAACAGTCAAGCAAATAAGATCTTTCCTTGGACATGCTGGATTCTACAGGAGGTTTATCAAAGACTTCAGCAAAATTGCTAAACCATTGTGCCACTTGCTCTGTCAGGATGTGCCCTTTGACTTCTCTACTGAATTTCTTAAAGCTTTTGAAACTTTAAAACTTTGCCTCAACTCTGCCCCTGTACTCCAAACACCTGACTATACCTTGCCATTTGAGTTAATGTGTGATGCATCCTACTTGGCAATAGGTGCTGTCCTAGGCCAGAGAAAAGATAAGCTGCCTGTGGTCATTGCATATCTTAGCAAATCACTTGCTGAAGCTCAGCTGAACTACACAACCACTGAGAAAGAGCTTCTAGCAGTGGTTTTTGCTGTGGACAAATTTAGACTTTACCTACTTGGGTCTAAAACTGTCATCTTCACTGACCACTCAGCATTAAAGTACCTACTGTCCAAGAAGGATGCAAAGCCCAGATTGATTAGATGGATACTCCTGTTGCAAGAGTTTGACATCAAAATCAAGGAAAAAAAGGGTGTAGAAAATGTGGTGGCTGACCACTTGTCCAGAATTATGTTGGAAAAAGGTGTTGATGACCTTGCTACAAATGATGTCTTCTCGGATGAGCAACTGTTTGCCATCCAATCTTTAGTTCCTTGGTATGCACATATTGTCAACTATCTAGTAATAGGCAAGATTCCTGCCCAGTGGACAAAAATGGACAAAGACTTATTTTTCTCACAGGTCAAATTCTTTTTCTGGGAGGAACCTTGCTTGTACAAGTATTATGCAGACCAAATCATTCGAAAATGTGTCCCCGAAAGTGATGTCCCCAGTATTCTGGCCATGTGCCATGAAAATGCCTGTGGGGGTCACTTTAGTGGGAGAAAAATAGCTGACAAAGTGTTGCAGTGTGGGTTCTATTGGCCTTCTCTTTTCAGAGATGCCAATCCACACTGTAACACCTGTGAAAGATGTCAGAAATTAGGAGGGCTGTCCAAACAAAATTCAATGCCTTTACAACCCATCCTTGTTGTAGAACTGTTTGATGTGTGGGGTATTGACTTTATGAGCCCCTTTCCTCCTTCAAATAGTTTTCATTTCATCTTAGTGGCAGTGGACTATGTCTCCAAATGGGTAGAAGCCATTGCCACAAGAACTAATGATATTCAAGTTGTCCTCAAGTTCATCAAGCAGAATATCTTCTCCAGATTTGGCACTCCAAGAGCCATTATCAGTGATGGGGGGAGCCATTTCTGCAACAGAAATTTCGAGAGCTTGCTCAAGAAATATTCTGTCACCCATAGGATTGCTACTCCCTACCACCCACAAACCAGTAGGCAAGTTGAAATTTCAAATAAGGAGATCAAGCATATCCTTAAGAAAACTGTGAGGACTGATAGGAAGGATTGGGCTGACAAGCTAAATGATGCACTGTGGGCTTATAGGACTGCCTATAAGACTCCCATCGGTATGTCCCCTTTCAGACTGATCTATGGCAAGGCCTGTCATCTCCCAGTGGAGTTAGAACACAAGGTCTATTGGGCTATCAAACATTTAAATCTAGATCTAACTTCTGCTGGTCATCACAGGTTGCTGCAGCTGTCGGAATTGGAAGAACTAAGGATGGATGCGTATGCCAATGCTAGGATCTACAAGGAAAGGTCCAAAACTTTCTTTGACAAAGGGCTGTTGAGAAAGAGTTTCAGAGCTGGTGATAGGTTTGGCTATTTAACTCCAAACTTAAATTTTTTCCTGGCAAATTGAAATCCGGATGGGAAGGTCCCTACATTGTTATGCATGTTTCCCCATCTGGTGCTGTGGAAATCAAGGATCCCAAGTCTGAGAGAACCTTGAAGGTGAATGGTCAGAGGCTTAAGCCTTGTTTTGAAAAACCTGCCGAACTCATGGACACCATTCACTTTCAAGGGGATCCTTCTTCAAACTGATCCACAGGTGTGTCATTATTGTATCATATGTACTTAGTTTTTGGTTAATTTATCTTGCTCTCTTTTGATTATATTCTCTAGGATTTGTTAGTGGTCCCATCTGAATTTGGACCTATTTGTTTTAAACTGTTGATGCTTGGTTTGATTCTTGCTGCTCTTTAATTGATAGCTTCTGTTGAATGCCTAATATGGGAGGTCAATTTTTGTTGTCCTTGATTGTATGATTGAGTGTCTAGAGGTAGCCATAGAGAGGATCATGCCTTGGATCCAACCACAGCTAGCATGCAAAAAGGGCAGAACAGAGGGCACATGCTCTGCTTTATACCTTGCTGTCGCTGGGTTCAAATTAAAGCCTGAGAGACTCTCGTGCACTACAGACAGCATACTTCATTTGATGTCATGAGATTCTCAGGCTGTCGTGAGGTTAGAAAGGGAGCATTTCGTGCAGTTCACATGGAAACATTCATTAGTTATCGCGAGATTCCAAGACTATCGTGAGGTTCATAAGGTAAACTGGGAGACTCTCGTGCAATTCAACAGAAATACTTCATTTGCTGTCGCGAGATTCTAAGTCTGTCGCGAGATTCAAAATGAACCTCAGAGCTTTTCACGCAATCCAAATAGAGACCTAGGAGCCGCTCCCGCAATTCACATGAATTAATCTCACACTGTCGCGCGCTCCAAGGACAACCTGAGAGATTGTTGCACAATCTAGATTGAATCAATACCTTCGCTAGGTTCATTTCTAACCCCGCGACCAGATGTCCCAAAGCGTGACGAGCTTCGCGATAAGTATTTTAACCCCGTGCTTGGTTCATTTTCCATTATTTTCTTCCTTCTTCCCTCTGCGAAACCCTAGCTTCTGGCGCTCTCTCCTCTCCCCTCTAACATCAATCCTACAGCTCATCATTCACTTCACAAATCTACAGAGTTGTTCCTAGCATCACCCCCATCTATTTCCCTCTGCTCAGAGATCTCGAGGTGCCCTGTTCATCAAATCAAATCAAACCCTAGATCTCAGCCTCCGTTTCTCGTACTAGAAGACAGATTTAGAAATGGCTCCAAAAATTGCACAGAAGAGAAAGGGGAAGGACAAGGACCTTGCTGAGACCACCCCTAAAAAGGCCAAGACTTCAAAGTCCCCCAAAAAGGGAAAGGAAGTGGTTGAGGAGGCGGCGAAACCAACCCCTAAGTTCTCTGCTCCTTCTGAGCTCATGATGTCAATTTTATTGGAGCCTGAGACAGCATTTGATCTACCATTTTTTGAGAAGGAACCACTATCTACCCCTGTCGTATAGTTTAGGAGCAAAGCAGGCCTGATGCCATTAATAAAAGGAATTCCAGCACTAGCCTACCCTAGGCTAGTGCAGCTGTTCTATCAGCACATCAGGGTCAAGAAGGACAAAAATGAACAAAAGTGCTTGCTGGTGCTGATTGATGACTTTGATATGTTAGTGAGCCCCAAGGTGATTGTTGAAGTTTTGGGCATCCCAGCAGCATTCAACCCTAGCTGTGGATATGGCCCCCCTCTGAGTGCATCGATTGATACAATTGCATGGGCCCTAACTAGAGGATTAAAAGCCACAGGGGACTCGATCAGAATGAGAGAATTAGAACCTGAACTCCTGTTCATTGACCAAGTCCTGCGAAAGAACATATATTGCTCAGGACATCAGCAAGAGAGGAGAACCCCTATTGCGGATGCTGTCTACTCCTTCCACATGGGCCATGGCTTCCATGCAGCCTGGTTAATTTTTTAGGCCATGAAAGACATAGTGGAGAAGATAGGGACAAACAAGAAGCCTCACACACTACCCTATGCAAGAATCATTACCTTGCTGCTGCTCAAGGGGGGATACAAGATAGGAAGGACTGAGCATACCACCACCCTTACCCCTACTACCTATGCTAAGCGGCAATGGGGAATCAGCAAGAGCTTGATGGAAGCCCAGAAGAAGAAGAAAGCTGAGGCTCAGGCTCTGCCCAAGCAAGCAGAAGAGGTAGCCGGATCAGGATCTACCCCTGCTACCAAGGAGGTGCCCCCAGAGCCTATCAGTACCATCACTGCAGCAGCACCCATTACCCCTCCACCTTTTTCTCCTGCATCCACTACCCCTCTTACATCCATCTCTCACCCCCCTCTATTTCCATTCTCCATGCCCACTCCCCCTTCACCTGTGCTTGGTACCTAAGAGGACTCCCCATCCCCTACCTTACCTCAATACACAGCCACCATTCCCCCATCAGCTGCACAAAAACCTGCTAGCCCCCCACTCATCTCCTACAAAAAATGAAAGACCACTGCGACCATCCCAACCATCTCCCAGACACCACCCTCAATCCCTTCTATCCCCATTGACACAACCCACCTTGAAGAAATCACCTCTCCAGCCATACCTACTACATCCCCCCTCACAGACATTGACTTAACCCTTAACACATCCATAGGCTTTCAAGCCTTTCTGTCTACCTTCCTTGAAACAATGCCTGCCTACTACACCCCTCTCCCAGACTCCCCAATTACCTCACAGCATCACTCCCCAGAACCCCACTCTTCCCCTCTCTCCACTTTCCATCATGCACCTTCCTCACCTTTCCAACCAGTACCCTCTTCTTCACAAACCCAACCTCCTAGCCCTGACACACTGACCCTTATCCTATCCCTTATCCTATCCCTTATCCAAGACATCCAAGCCCATTTATCCACCAATACCCAAAAACAGGATCAGATGCAGAATGAACTCACCCCCATCTAATCCACCATACACACCTAAACCAACCCCCCTATCCACTAACAAAGAAACCCAAACAGACTTCCCTCCTGACTCACAACCCCTCCCACCATCACCATTACCTTTTACACCCCCATTCCCTTTCATACCTTTCACCATTCTCATTTTCAACCCCCCCATCACCCCCTACTCCCACTGAGCCTACCCCATTCTCATTTCCCCCTATACCCTCCATCCCACCTCTTATCCTGCCACCTCCAACTTACACTCGACAAAACGTATAACTCAACCCATAACCTATCCCCTTCCCCCACAACTAGACTTACCCTCATACCCCCCTTCTCCCCCTCAGGACCTATCACAGTTTGCTCCTTCCACTTCCTATCTGCCCATCGCACCAAAACGTCATTTTTACAGCCCTCCCTACCTCACCATCCTCCATCACATGAGGGATAATACTTACCTTAGGAAGGATGTCCTGAGGGGCATGGCCAAGCTTCGCCAATCCATTGAGACCCCCCTGCTGGAGAAGATCGATGAAATGAAGGAGGCCCACAGAAAGCAACTTCTGGGCATCTCCTTGGGGTGGAAAAATATCCTGGAGGACTATCAGAAAGCCAAAGCTATAGCTATGTACAATGTGCTGAATTTGGAGTTGGAGAAAGCACATGCTGCTACAGAAAAGGCGCGGGCCAGAATGCTTGAAAAGCGGCTCAAAAATGCCCAAGAGATCTTCAACATCCAAAAGGATATCCATGAGACTGACCTCTTAAAGCACCAAATTCAGATTGCCTCATTGGAATCCGCATTGGCTGCTGCCAGAAATGTTCCTCTGCAGCCCACACCAATCTCTATTCAAATGCCCATCCCAGAGCCCAAAGCTACTCCATCTCCAGCTGCCTAGTCTGAGGAGGCACAACCTATCACCCAGTAGGAGAAAGGCAAGGCCCCAGCTGCTCCTCCCCCATCACCTCCTACAGAACAGCCTCCACCTCCCTAGGCCTCTAGTGCACCTCCACAAGAGCACACTTATCCTAAGCAGAGGAAAGTCACTGCTAAGAGGTCTGCTCCCAAAGTTGTCCCTTTAAAATTCCGAGGAGGCACATTCGCCACAACCGAGTCCCAAGGAAAGGGAAATCCTCAGTGGTCCCCACCGAGGAAGCCCAAGGCAAAGGAAAGGAAATCCCAGTGGTCCCCATGAGAAGCCAAAGGCAAAGGAAAGGAAAATCCTCACACCCCTGCGCAAAGGAAAAGCCCCTCAAGAACCCACGGAACCAAAAAGACCCAAGCAACCAAAAGTAAGGGTGAGGGCACCTAAAGCTCCAACTGCAAAGAAAACACCAGCCAAAAAGAAAAAGGAAAGGGAGGAAAAGAAGAAACAGGACAGAGCTGCCCTTAGGGCACATGCTCAAAAGATGGGTTGGGATTTCTACACAGATTCGAGTTCAGATTAGATCCTAAATTCTAGCTTGTATATTAGGTTTTGTTTCTTGTAACTACGATTGTACATCCTTTTCAACTTAATAGAATTTTATTTTGGTTTTTGTCTATTGCTCTATTCTGTGTGCCTGTTTACGTTTATGTGTTAGTCTTCACTTTGTTCATTTTGTCAATCGTGGGAGCTGCATTTAGGGAGGCTATGCTTACGTGAAATAGTAACCCATGTGAAGGATCGATGTAGATGGTGGCTAAATAAATCTGGGTAAATACATGCCTGAGGGATTTAAATGGTTTCTTTTTCACATTCATGGGCCATGTCAGGATTGCTCGCGGAGATCCCCAACTCAGCTGCGTGAGAAATGTGCAACTACTCTTCACTGATTGTTCTTCGCGAGGATCCCGGCACAACACACAGGTTCCCCTTAAATACCATGCCTATCTTTAGATATTCATTTACTGCTCATTCTCTTTTCCTAGAACTAGTTGTGTGTTTCCTCTTTCCCCACACAACATTCATTTATTGCCAAGTTTGAAAAGGGCCACAAATTAAATTTCGCCGATTCATGTTCCACCGTCCAACTCTTTTAAAACGGCCATCAGTTCCTTTTCATCTCATCCCTCATATTCTAACCCTAGCCGTCCATACCTCCTCGCACCCATGGTGGATGACAAACCCTTCGGGTTCCCCTTCAAATTCTACCCCATCTGGGAGGATCCCCCACTGCCTAAGGAGCCAAACCCTTTACAATTTATCTGGGATGAGTATGACGAGGTTCAGAGGATCCTCGCCAAGGAGGAAAAGAAAAAGAGGAAGAGGGAGAAGAGAGAGAAGAAGAAGAGAAAACTGGATCCACCTGCATCTCTCCCACCATCTTCCTCACACCCTCCCCCACCGCCACTCCCTTGATCCCTCCCCCCCCCCATTTAGTCTTTTCTTTTACCCTCTTTTTGTATCATTTTCGTTTTTCTTTTTAATGATAGTTTCTTTTCATTCTATACTGTTCTTAGCATTATTTTTTTCAGTTTCTCTATCTTCTGCTGTGTTTCTTTTTGTCTGTCTGATTGAAATCTATTGCCTGTTCTCACCTTTGAACCAGTGAGGACACTACTTCGAATGGTTTGGGGGTGTGGCAGTCTGCCAATAGAATAAGTTAATTTTAGTGCAGTAATGGTGGTATAATTGGGATGAATAAAGACAATTTCCACTTAACTTGATACAATGAGGAAACCTGTAAAAAATTTAAATATTTTTGCAGACTTTTGGAAACAGAAGAAAGTTGATCTTGACACCATCATGAAGCTAATATTAGAAATTTTTTTGAGTTAAGTACTCAGTGAGCCTAAGAGGAGAGAAACAGACGAAAATACACCCCATGAGTTAAATTTGAAGACCATACCTAGTGAGATTTGGGCCCAGAATTTTCTTTTGAAGAGTGCTTATTTTTGGCATTATTTCTGCTCTAAGGACTGATTGATTCAGGACTTTTTCATTAGAAGTTATGCACCTCCAAATCAAAACTAATTGACAGCACTCATGAGAACTAAGTAAATGATCCAAGGCCCTCATTTGGACAGTTTGAGCCTGAAAATCCAACCTTTTAAAATCTGCCCTTGTGTATACACTAGTTGAGCCTTAAAATCATAATTTTCCTGCACAAACACCAGAACACTTGCACCTTAACCTCATGACCTGAGTCAACCCTACCCTCACTCTGAGAATTTAGAAGGTAAAGGAGAAGGATGTAAAGATACTGAGAATGGTCCAATATTCTATGGAAGGGGAAGAAAAGAAACTTGTGAACAGCTGTGTATCAAGGGCAGTTGTGTGGCATTTATTAAAAGAATGAATAAAGAACTAGAAAGAGAAAAAGAAAGAGAAGTCTAGAGGACATCATCATCTAAAAATTGAAAAGAAGAGGAGAAGCTGGCCACTTTGAGTCTGAAATATAAAAAGGAAGATGAATTTTTTGCTTAAATAAAGGTTGTGAAGTCAAGAACCACTCCTTACCTTGCTGATTTCTCAATTTGGATTCCCTTTTTACCCCTTTATTCTTTACACCCCTCAGCCATAAGCCACATTACAATCCTTTCAAAAAGACCTTGTGGATCCAAAGTTAAATGAGCTGTCATGTGGAGATGAGGAGTTGCCCAATCTATGGTAAAAAATTTTTGAAGATGTCAGAAATTAGAAGCTTTGCCTATGCTCATGCTTGCAAACCCATTTGGGGTCTGTAACTGCTCTTGAGCTGTTTTGAATGAGAACACCCTCAGGTTTTTAATGTTGAGAGATGACCCTAGTGAGAATTGGGTCTGAATTTAAACCTCATTAGGGTAGTATCCAACCTGGATTTTGAATTAAAGGCAAGCTGGGTACTGATTTTTATACATTGAACTTCTAATGTTAAATGAATGGTAGTAAGGCAAACACATGTAACTTGTGAGTTTTAAATGTCCTGCAAACATTGCTGCAGTTTCCTCTAAGTGTTAAATGGGTGTGGAATGAAACTTTAAACATTTGAATCTGTGTTGTCACAGTCTGCACTATACTTAACTTTTTCTAATGGTGAAGTTTGTGGGCGTCTTCACTGAAAACCCTCAGGAGACTTCACTCCTCCACTAGGGATCACCTAGGGGTTTAAAAGGCTTGGTACATATGCTAAATGTACCCGTGATCCCTACGAAAGTGGCACTTACTGCTTTGCTAAGGGACTAGCAAAGATTAAGTTTGGGGGTGTGTTGAGACCTGAAAAGTACCACTTTTCACCCCTTAACTTAATCTTTGTTAGGCCCTTAATCATTTAATAAATGTATTTTAAGTCTATTCTGTAGGTAATAAGCAGCAGCTGTAAATAAACCCCTAGCCATACCAAGAAGCTCACTGTTGCCCCAGAACTACCTCAGCAGAATGAAGGATGAACCCAAACAGAGAGTTGGCTGAAGCATAGGCACATCAAAGCAGAAATAAACCAAGAAGGATGCCTCGCGCAAATGTCGCAGGGTTCAATTGAACCAACTGGCAGCGCAGTCCTCGCGCTGCTCCCGCGCAGTTTGATGACAAAAAGAAATGCAAATCAGTCTTCGCACGGTTCTCGCGAAGCTCAGCCATAAGTGAGTGAAGCATTCGGGCAGTCTCGCGCAGCTCAAAAGAGGAGTCATTAAGCTTTGCACGATTCACTCAGAAGTAAGAGCTCCAGGTATTCCTACGCACAGCTGTCGCGTAGTGGCCGTAAGATACAGACCTTCAGGGAAGTGCTCGCGCAACCCAAAAACTCATGAACACTGCTTCTTCGCGAAGATCTGCCCTGAGATTCACCAAGGGACGAATCGCGCGAGCAATCCCTGTGCCATTCAAAGCTGAAAGAGCAATCTCGCGACAGCCATTAGTATCCCGCGATGACCAAAATGTCAATCTCGCGACTGCATGAACTTCAAGTCAATTCAACCCCGCGATGCCAATTCTACCACGCGGGAGGATCTGAAATCTTTTCTACCCAGCGAGGATCGGGGTCTAAACTTCTCCCCACTTTTGTAAGGGCAATCTAGGGACTTCCAGCAATTAGGGCACGGACTCTAATGCTTAATCTCCATGCACACGCCTCGAGGCATCCAAGGGACAGGAATGGGCCGTAATCACATTGATAAATTAGGGTTTTCCTAACCCTAATTGAGGGGAAGCCGACTGCTACATAAGCCTAAGCCCAGCTTAGGTTTAAAAAAATCTCTTTTGGGACTTAACTTCTGTGCTTCTTCTCGAAACCAACTGTAAAATTACAGTAGGCTAAGGTTAGGGTTTAGGAGTTTTCTTTTTCCTTTTTCTTTCTCTCCATAGTCCAGCACTTGCTGGCTATGCCCTTTTGTATGATTATATGGTATAGATTGTAATGGAGTTTTGTAATAGGATTTATTGTATATATGGGATGATGTTTGCATTGTGAGTTGTTTTGTACAAGGCTGCTGCCTTGAGATCCTCCATTACTAAGTTGTATTGAAAGCAATGGAGGATTATTTTTTAAGGTTTTATTTAGATCCAAGTGACCTGTGTGTCCAGGGTAGGCACATTGCAGGTCTTCCCCCACCACAGGATCCATTAAATCTGAATCCCCATGGGAGCTTGAGCTGATAGCCTTGTGAACATGGTGGGGGCAGCAATGATCTTGTTCTGTCTTAGACCTCTGTGAGGAGGATAGCCACTGTGGATAGTCTGTGACCATTCAAGTGGACAGGTTATAGCCCTAGGGTGAAGCCAAGCCATGGACCTAATACAGATTCTTCTTGTCTGCGCTAGTGCTTGTAGCCTTGTGAGAGATTGTGCAGAAACAGACTCCCCTATATTTGTATAGATCCATCATCAGATTGCAGATCTGATTTGGCTGTTGAGATTGTAGGCTTGTGACTGGATCACTGCAGTCTTACTAAAGCAGTGAATAGCTATACTTGAAAGCTAGTACTCAAACTCTTGCTGGTCTTGTGTGTCCAGGCTTGTGCACTTTGTAGGCCTAGCCCCACAGACAGAACTTTAGAGGATGAGGTTCCTATGGATTCTTGAGCTTGTAGCCTGGAGGAAGTAGTGCTAGTGCCTACAATGGTAAGCTAGTTCTAACCCATCTCTGGATTGTGGTTCCCCTATTGGATAGTCTGTGACCATTCAAGTGGACAGGTTATAGCTATAAGGGATTGGATCATGGCACAGGGGTGAGTTGGATTCTTTTTCCTCTTTGGTGATAATGTAGCCATTGGACAGGATTTCTATAGCAACAAATCTGAGTCTAAGTTACAAGACCCATCAGATCTGTACCTAATAATATACTTCTCACCCTTTTATATTTATTTTCTCACTCCACCATTCCTCTTAACCCTTTCTATAATCTAGACATTAAGTTGCCTTAGGATTTAGATTATAGTGACTTTAAATCCCCTTCCACTTAGGATTGCCAGATCTGTAGTCAGATCCGGAGAGCCTACTAAAGATAGCTCCCTAGGAGCTTTAGATCAACTTCCCAGTGGGACAAACTCTTACTTATCAAAACTTGCTACAACAGGCTCTGTATCTTGCAGAACTGTGCATATTTTAGGCTTGCTGCTTCGTAATCCTCACTCTACCTTTCATTCATATTTTTATTTACCCCATTCTTATCACTGTCTTCAATAAAGTCAGTAGCAAGCACTTAAAATAATCCAACATCTGCACCCACTGACTATAATCCGATTCGTGCACTTGCGAGTTTAAATCACATTTAAAATCACAAGAATCACCAACGGTCAAAAACTCTATGCTGACGACTTCTAGCCGTAGGCAATACGTTCGTCGGTGAAAATGTGCGTCGACATTTTATAGTCATCGACTTAATTCAAAACTCTACGCCGACGGCTACAGTCGTCGGCGTAGGCCTTTGTTGTTTTGTTTTGTTTTTTTGTTTTTTTTCCAGCCGTTACCCTACCTACCTAGTGATGTAATAAAAACACAATGAAAGATTGGACAAGGCAACCATGAGGATGCCCGAGCAAAAGGAGTGGAAGCATCAAAATCCAAGACTTTGATTTATTGATAGCCATATTTTATTTTATTCTAAATGGGGCTTCTTGCCTCGTCATCTACTGTAATGCATGAGATATTTACTAAAGATGACACTCACTTATGGCAATCTCTATTTTACAGCAAAATAACATGACATTAGCACACTACGTGAAAAAGCCAAAAAAACCACTACCTTAAACAATGGTTTTTTCAAAAAACCACTATCTTTGATAGTGGTTTTTTTTCAAAAAATCACTGCCCTAAACAGTTGTAAAAAAAGGAGTGGTTTTTTTTTACCACTATACAAGATAGTGGTTTATGAACTTCAACAACAATTGCTCTTAATAGTCATAGAAAAAACCACTGCTTTTTTTACAACTGTTTAGGGAAGTGGTTTTTTTATGCAAATTTTAAAAAATATATATATATTTTAAAAAAAAATTACGTCGATAATTTTTTATGCAAATTTTTTTAAAATAATTTTTTTTTATGCTTTTTTTAATGCAATTTTTTTTATGCTTTTTGTAATACTTTTTTTTTAATGCAATTTTTTAATAATTTTTTTAATGCTTTTTTTTTAAATGTTTTAAAAAAATTATATAAAGGAAAAAAGCTATTAATCTCATATTTAAATACATCCATTCAACTCAAATGCAAATCATTCAATGCCATTAATAAATAAAATAGATGCCCAATTCTTTTATTCAAACAAAAGATTGCATCTCAACCTATGATCCAACCTTTCAATTCAACCAAATATTTTAAACTTTACATGCTCAATCCTTTTATTCAAATAAAAAAAAGAAAAAAAAAAGAAAGAGAGTTAACAATCTAAGAACCCCATGACCTAAAAAAAAAAAAAAATGTGTTTCGCCTCTCCTGCCAAGTATCCCCGTCCCCTAGTGATATGTTTGAGGTGAGCTTCAAATCGAAAAGTTTCGCCTGAAATCAAAAGGAGAACGTAATTTAATATTTGTGATATTAAGAAATTAAATTGAGATATTGATGACTTCTATCTAAGGAGTCCCCATCTAATAGGTCGAGTTGAAAATATTGACATGTTATATAAATAGGTTGTATTCAAGTTAGCCCAAATCCAACCCGAACCCAACCTGGTACCTGTTTGCTACACAATATATTGGTATATCGTTCTTTTAACAGATCCAGGTCAGGTCCAAAAGTGGATAACAGGTCGGGGTCCAAAACTAGAAATGCAATTAAATCTATGAATCAAGAATGAGTACACAAAAAGTACATGATCCTGATAAATACATCTGATAAAACACATTGACATGATTAGAATGCTCCCTCTTGGTAATTGTTACAAATAAAATTTCTAGTGGTAGTTCTTAATTCAAATACCAGTATATAATATGCCCAACCCTGTTGGATAATGTTTTAAGGTCCACAACTATCATACAAATATTATGGATCATTTCTCAGGTTACCATATGGGAACAACTCTCCTCACCATCTTATGTTAAAAGAAAGTTGCTGCTGCCACACCATTAGTTCCTAATTGCAGAACATTTGAAAATAGGCTTGTATTAATTGGTGCATTAGTGTGTGCATAACATTAGCGATATGTCATCGGTAATTATTTTTGTGGCAATATCAGCTATCTTTAACAATGGAGTGGCCTTAGAATTCCATTAGAAGAGGATTTGCATGGATCTCAAGGCTGAACAATTTACTTGTCCATCTTTAAATATACTAAAAAGGCATTTACTACTTTTGAAAAGAAGGGGATAAATATGTAAAAGAAAATGCTCCTTATACTTGCACCAGCTGCATTTTCCTTCTATGCAGAACTCTTGCATCATCTAGGTGATATTATTTTTCAGCGATTCCAAAGCCAAAATGATCTAATCAAAATGACAAAAGCAACATGCTTTCCCTGGCTGTAAGGTATTTTGGTTATTTTTCCTTTATAAGAGCATTTCAAATATATATGAATTTTGTAAAACTCCTATGATACTTTAAAAATTAAGCCATCTTACCTCGAATGAAAGAGAGAGATGAATTGGTCGGTGAAGATATACTAGGAAGAAATACTTTAAAAACGTATGGTTAGGTAAAATAAGATGAAGTGTCTAAGAGTGAAACTCCAAATCCTTGATAGATGACAAGTAAAGCTTTGTGGCTGTCAATAAAACCGATCAGCCATTCACTGAAACATAATTTCAAAAATGCAAATCTAATCTCAACAACAGGGCAACCTACCCTTCAAGTTCAAAGGGGATGCCGTCATGCCGAAAATAGCTGGCCGTTTATGCTTTGGAGTTGTGTGATAAAACTTGGACATCACCAGGGAATATGGATGCTTTTTTACAGCATGATGGCACTCATCCAAAATAAGGAGATGGATGGCTTCCATTTTTATTATGTTGTGCCTGAGAATATTCAATAGAATTTGAGCTGTCATTACTAGCACCTGCAATGGAAGGAAATAGTCATAAGTAAAGGAAAAAGGTGGAAAAACTCATATTGGGAATATACCTTCAAGCTATCTTATTTTGAGAATGGCTTCTCAAGCATAAAAGTGGCTAAAAATTGCAATAGAGTCGTAATGTTTCAACAACTTGGAATCATGGGGCAGTAAAAACACCAGAATTGATGCTGGGTTTCGACCCTACAAACCATGTTGACAACAATATGTTGTAGCAATGAATCCACAAGTAATTAATTCAGGGAGAAACTGAGATTTTGTAGCATAATGAGAAGTATATTCTAACTATCAGAAATTATGAGAAATAACAAGATTCTAGTAAATATAGGTTTACAAAAGATATATGATATCTAGGTAGATGTAGAAAAGCCAAAACCAATATATTTCATCTTAATAAAACAAGCCAATCCCCATATTTCAGTTAAAGTGCAATCATTGAGACCCAAACTTTGAAATCAATGTGAGAAGGGGGAGTAGCTAACTTCATGAGTAACTGGAGCATCCACTTCGATGAGTTTGCAGCGGCTCTTAATGGATTAGAGGAGTTCTGTATCATCTTCACAACAAAGTATGATCTTGCTTGCATCCGAATAACAATCCATTATCCATTTTATCAAGTGCTGAACATTTTCCAGTAACTTGTCAACCCCATGGAGAATGATAACTGGAACAATGAAATAAACCCATGTTAAATTTGCAAATATCAAAGTATCTGATTGAGAAATGTGTGCGCTTTTAAGAGTCATTGGCCTTTGAAATCTGTTTAAAACTTGCATCGCTGACTTCAGGTGTCGGCATGTGATGGCCAGTTAATTCCTTAACTATAGCCATCAGTGCATATCTAGCATTCTTTGACTCAGACTTTAGATTAAGTTCCACATGGTGAGGGCTTGAAATCAATGGAACAAGTATTTGCATGGGCCTAGTTTCCTGTTGAGCATCAATGGGATCTGTCATTGGACTTGGAAGTCTTTAATACAGATAGCAAACATCTATCCAAATTAAGAATAAAGGAACAAACATACCTGAACATGGAAGTATCTTCTATCATGATTGATCTGCAAAAAATTGGAAAAAAAAGCTCAGCCAAAATCTCAGGCACTGTTTAAACAAAAGCTATGTCCAATTATATGGTTTTCCCAACAGATAAACATCTTGACACATACTTTCCATGAGGAGTCACCATAGATTTCACGTAGTAAAGCCATGATCAGGGCTTTTTTCCAGCGCCTGAGGGTCCCTTGAACAGTATATGAGGACAGTTGTTGAGGGATATCTAATTAATGTTCAAGACTATAATCATTAGTGTTCCAGAAAAAAGCTCAAACATGCCATTGAGATGATTGGAAAAATGGTGATGCATTTCAAAGGAGAATAAGAAAGCATGAAAAAAATTAAGAAAAAAAAACACTTACAAAGCAAGATTGCTTTAACTAAGTAAACAAGCTATGACTTGGCAAGATCATGATCTGAGTAGGAATTTGGGACACAACTCCTCCAGATCAAAATTTACTTGGTTTAACTCATATGTTATCATTAAACATAAAAATCAAATTTAATAATGCTACAAAAATATGTAACACTGCCTTTTAGTATCTATGCATAAGTGAAGGCTACTTAATATTTCTTGTACTATACAGACTTTATGTATTTTAGACGACATATCAAATTGCTTAAAAGCGTACTGATAAAAAACTAAAAAATATTTAAAAGTGTAAGTTTAGTGAGTTATATAATACACTAACATGCCAAATTTATGGAATATAGTATGTGCTGTAGTTCAAAATACAACATTTAAAAACTACTTGATCTAACAGTCCACATGTACGTCAACAAAAGTGGGTATCATTTCCCGAACTTCTCAAAGAAGCCAAATCTACATAATTCATAAAATCCTACAGCCTATTTATACTATATTTCATATCACAGGAATAATTGGAGAAAGGCTCAAATTTACTAACTTGCAGTAACCTTACCAATTGCTTGAGATGCTGAGCTTGTTGTTTGTGGCAAATGAATCCACTCAAGGAACCGGGTTGATGCTTATCAGCCCAAAACTGTCTCAGGTTTTCCACCACAAATGCCTTCTCAATAAATGACGTTTCATCAATTGCCTTATTTTCGGGCGACTTTGATTTCCTACAAGACCCACCTCTAACACAAGAGAACCACTGGACCTTTTGGTTCTTCTCTCTATTGGATGCAAACTTGGTCAAACTCTTGCCGCTACTGTCACTCATCTTACTACTCCCATTGCTAACTATACTACTCAGCCGGTTAACAGAGCTGGAATTGGTATTAGTTTGTGATAAAAGAGTACTGACCGAAACCACTTGAGGGTTCTGATCAAAGCCACTGATATCGCTGCTTTGATGTTGCAGAGAAGAATTTCTTTCAGAAATCACCATAAGTTTGGGAGCAACGCCCTTTTCAAAATCATTGTTTTTTGTTGCAATGGTTTTAGGGATAGGGGTGTAGTCATGAGAAAAGAAGATATCACCGAGCAAAATAGATTCTATATTGTCTTCTATTTTAAAATTAGACAATGGAGCATTTACGATTTTTGAATTGGCTACCATTTCATGGACTTCGTTAGTGGGAGGAGATTTTGGATAAAAACTTTCCCTCTGATTTCTGCTTGGGTTCCTTGGTAATGTTGAGGGGCTCCGAGATCCACTTTGCTAAGTATTTCCATAACTAATTTGATGATCCTTTTCCTTTGTTCTTAATTTTGGAGCAGATAATGATCTATGGCTGTAATGTGATCTTTCGCTCTGTCTTGAATCTTCCGCAATATTCATTGCATCAAAGAATTTTTGGCTTTGTTTCCAATTTGAACCTTTAAACTCTTCATCACTTTCAAAATCTTGTTCCTCCCTCCTTAATTTATATGGAGAAATATGTCTCCGGCGCCCGGAACCCGAACCCGAAAAAGGACTGATGCTTCTCTGCAGATCAGAGCCTAATTTATGCAGAACACCACTATTATCATCTTTATGTGGTTTATACGAAGATATGCTAATTCTCCTTGGAATTGAACTAGTTTTTGAAACGTTGACAAGAGAAGAGAGATTGTAATCGTGAATTGAAGAATACCTTTGGCTGTGGCTTAGCGGGCTGATATACCTCACGGAATCTAGAGTTTTCGGCCTATCGAAAACTACAGTTCTTGGCCTTCGATGATTATCATTATTTAGGTCTCGCCACAGACTTTCTTGCCACTCGGATTCAATATTGGATGGTTCGTAGCCACTTTCCCTCTGTTTTAAAGAGGAAAGAAGTTGAGGAGCTCTGTTGTATCTGGAGGAAATTCTCCATTGCATGCATTAGGGGGAAAACTTTTTTCTTTGATTAGACGAGTGGAAAATCCTGAAATCTACTATTTTTGTAAGAAGATAGATAAAACTTTTCAGATTTCATCCATTTGAAACAGAAGTGATTGAAAAAGGTTGAAAATTACGAGCTTTTTCAAGAAGATAGAGAAAAACGTCGGAATCACTGCAAAATGATTACTAAAATGCTCAGAAAGACAATAAAAACTATAGTTCAGAACGATGATCGATTGAAATAATCCTCAAAGTACAGTTCTCTACAACCCTATTGACTATCCAGCCAAATTAAAAGCCTCAATGTTATTTTAATTAGCCTCATAGTGTTAAACTTATCTTTTAACAAACACCCACTAGCACCACTTTTTTACTATTTTGCCATTTTGTCTTTTAGTAACGATTTTTGTAAATAACATTGTACCTGCAAATGAGGCTGCAATCCAACAGCTTTTGTCAGTGCTATTTGTGGCCCGACAGTAAAAGAAGGTAGGTTAGAATCATGCAGCTCCTCTTTCTCCTGCAATTTCATAAAAGCCAAGAAAATCTCAAATGAAATTTATGCAAGGATTGGAGGAGATTTCAAAAGAGTGTTCAAATAGATAGAATTACCTCCGACTCAATACCAGAAAAGTCAATATTGGCCAATTTTTCAACCCTAAAGTAGGAGATGAACAAGATATTCTAAAAAAAAGATTGATGGCTAGTTCATTTCATGTATTGCTTCTTTTTTTAAAAGTCAGAAAAAAGAAACGAAAGTGAAGAGTTCTGATTTTTTTCTTCTCAATTTTCTCCAAATACAAAAAAAAAAAATATCCTCTGAAAAGCTATGGCATGTCAAAAGTCGACTATTCGCAGATGTTCTTAAATCATCTCATTTGATCACAGTTCTTCATTTGATCTTTATTGTTCCTCCTTTGCCTTTTGGGGCTTGGGCTGCAACAAGAAAAGTGAGAACTTCAACTTCTGCTTTATTATATATATATAATAATAATAATAAAGTATGCTCTAATACATCACTTTCTATATGAAAACAATGAAACAATATTCAAAAGTAAGAACAATATTGATTGCGCAATCGAGTTGGATCAAGCATGATGTGAGTAGGCTAGATGAAAATATAAACATATTTATGAAAATAAAATCACTCATTAAAATAGAATCAAATTTATCCCTAAACAAGATCAAATAAAATCTACAAGTCCCTTGGGCCAAGTAATAATATCACCAATTGTAACATCGCCAAATGTTCCTTCGCTCTCATATAATTCTGTATTGATCTCAAAAATATTATCAATTATGATGGCGTATGAATCTCTTGACGTTGTCGCCTCTCTATGCATTCACCCTAGTGCAATGGCTTTATTCTTTAAGTTTTTCAATAGACAGCGCATGGATGGTTGGTTCACAAGTATCTCAGGCTGAACCGATGATGGTCGAGTTCCCTACAAAAATTATAGCCTTTAAACTGTAGAGTTTAAGAGAGATTAAGACAATAATGTAAAAGTATTTTCAATAAGATATGACAATGACAACTCCAATGATTATCATTTCATAACATTGAATTTATACCTGATAAGAATCGAATTGGTCAACCGATGTCGATATAGATGTCCCTTTAGAAGGAGCTAGAGGTGATAGTAAATTCACTTTTTCCTCAAGGATCTTGTGTGCTCTACGCTCCTCATCAAACTCATGTCTAAGCATATCAACCTGTGATTGAATCCTCTCATGTGCTATCTTTTCTTGGTGAGCAATCTCCCTAGCCTAAGCGGACGCTTGAATGGAGGTCTTAGATACACCCATACCCATACCCCGTATGTTGCCCCTTCCATCGCGCCCACAAACCATAGCAACATGATCATTATCTAAAGCTTTTTCTCCGAGGAATGGATCAGATAAGGCAAGCCTTCTAATTTCATACTGAATAAAATAAATAATGATTTAATATAGTGATACTAAAGATCAATATTAATTATTTATCAATGGCAAATGAATAATTAAAATAATGTTACTATTTGTGTGCCCAAGGACGTCCCATCCTTCTTAGTATGAGAGGCTAAAAATATTTGTGTCCTCATCACTGTACCAGTTGAACTCTGTTTTTTCTGTACAATAAGGTCATAAGCAATTGTGAATATTCTAACAAATTTATTTAAAAAATTTATGTGGTAGATTTTACCATCTCTTCTGCCATCTTAGCTGATCCTTGTCTACCAGTGGTGTGTGGGTTCATCATCATTTTCCTACAAGTCTTCCCTTTTTCTTGGCGTGCTTTATCTTCCTCTGTCGAGCACATTTTAATAAATGCTTTCCAATCATCCCCCTTCCCATTCTCTAGTCGATGCTTCATCCGCTCTGCGTCTGTTTCATATTTATCATAAACGGTGCAAAGGTCATGTTTCCATTGCTTCCAAGTTAAATTCACTTTCGTTAAGACCATCTTTTTTTAACTAATTGGAACATTATATTTATCCTATCATGAAAATAGAATGACATCAAAATTATTTGTAGAATAACTAAATGAAAATGGCATGAACAACATGCACTCACTGAGACAAAGCGCCATATTTTCTCCTTTAGAGAAATAGATACAATTTTCCAAGACTCATATGCAGGTGGACAATGAGTCCTTGTCATCCGACCAACAAATGTGGCAAATAGAGTTGAAACATCTCCAATAGGCTGCCCATGTTCATTCATTTGAATTTTCAAACGCGTACCTAGATAAATAAAATATTGTTAATAATTTGTAAATAACATTTACCAAACAATAGAAAATAATAGACTAACCATTATCCTTTGCTGAAAATATTGGCAAACTCTAGTTGTTGATCAAGCTATCATTTAAGGATATAAAATGCATTAATAAGATAATTGAAAATTATAGCTAACTTATAACAACATTAAAATGGGAAAATTAACAACAAGAAATATAAGTAATTCTTTTGTTACAATTATTGGATAGAAGAAATAAGGTTCAAGTGAACAATATGAAATAACTAGATTAATCTTCATCCTCGTCCTCATCCACAACATCAGTTGCTAATGCTAGTGCTAAAGCATTTGCTTTTAGTCTTCTTTCAAGTGCTAAGGGATCTTCATAGGCATCCACATCCTGAGTCAATCTCTTTGGAACATCCAACACGACATACCAATCATCCCTAGTTTGATCTTTACAATAGAAGACTTGAGTAGGTTGAGAGGCAAGAATAAACGGCTCATCATCTTCATGTGAAATCCTTATAAATCTCTTAAGATTAACAAATACTAACCCAGTTTTTGGATCAACCACACAACCATTTTTTTTATCTTCTATACGAGCCCAGTCACAGTAGAAGACTATTTTTTAAAGTAACTATAATCCAACTCAAGTATTTATTTGATAATACCATAATAAGTAACTTCTTCTTTCACATGGTTCCTATCTTTGGCACTTGACCTGAAGCTAGTTAAAGCCTTCATGGATGCTCCACTATTTTGTGTGCTTTTATTCATTTCTGATTGTGCGGTATAAAACTGATAACCATTGATCATGTAAGCATTATATAATATGGCATTAAAGTTTGGACCATCAGCAAGGCTCTTCATGATTGAATTTTCTTTATTTTCTAATTCTTTTTTTAATCAAGGAATGTAGTTGTTCCTCTGATGCTTATTGTTTGACTTGTGATCTTGAAGATAAGCCTGGTACTTCCTGTAAATATTAACTCTTAATTATATTATATCATTTTGAAAATAAAATATATAATTTAAAAATATAAAATAAATTACTTACTTCTCCCACTCAATATTTTCTGGATAATGCTTCAGAACCCATCTACGTATTTGTTCATACTGCACGTGTTGAAGAAGATAAGTTTTTCCACTTCCATCGATAGGGTACCAAAAAGCAACATCTTGTTCCATGAACGCATTTTCTCCTTTCTTATGGCTTCCTCTGCTAGAATTTGGCATATATTCTATGTAATATCTCATACATTCTTTCATGAGATATTGCTCCATAATACACCCCTCTGGAAAGGATACATCCATCGATATCGAATAGGTCTGCAAACAAGCGCTTCCTCTGCTAAGTGAACTACAAGTGTATCATAGAAACAAAAAATGACGGCAGGAAGTACTTTTTAAATACACATAGTGTTTTGAATATATGCGTTCTCATGTTCAAAAGGTCAACACGGGAGATAACCTTGGAACATAGGACATTAAAAAATATTGATAATTGTTGAATAGCAGCTCTCAATGATTTCTCTTTCTTGAATGCATGCATCAGCAAGACTGACAGTAACTATTGCATGAGGATATGATAATCATGTGACTTCAAGCCTTTGAGTTGGAATTCCTTCAAACATACCTTGTCCTTCCAATTCCCACTATATCCAATAGGAACCTTCAAATTGTGCAAGGTTTTACAAATTATTTCTTTTTCTGCTCGTGACAAGCAAAATAGTGCTTTAGGACAATACAACCTATCATTTTCTTCCACGGGCTACAAATTTTTCCTTATATTCATATCTTTGAGATCATAACATGCTTCAACCCCATCTTTAGTTTTACCCTTTGTGTCCATAATTGTAGCAATTAGGTTCTCTGTGATATTTTTTTTCACATGCATTACATTCAAATTATGACGAATAAGAATATCCTACAAACATAAAGGACATGTATTAATATTTGAGTGAAGTAAAGTATAAATTTCATATTAGAAAAATAAAACATATTAATTATCCACCTTCCAATATGGTAAATCATATAGGATTGATCTCTTAGACCATGCACTGCTCTTTTCAGGCTCAGTCTCGGATCTCTTCCTCTTCTTGCTTGCTACCTTTCCAAATTCTGTTTTAAGACATCTCATTTTACATAGTACTTCAGAACCACTCAACCGGCGGGGATGCTTTCTATGTTCTTCCTTCCCATTAAACTATGACTTTTGAGTTCTGAAAGGATGACTCATATAAGTAAGAAATTTTCTGTAGCCCATGTACGCAAATTTCTTTCCATGTGTGTCAGTACAAATAGGACAACCATACTTTCCCGCTATCCTTCATCCCGAAAGATGGCCATATGCTGGAAAATCATGTGTACGATGAGAATGAGGATGGCGAGGACTACGAGGATGACGACGACGACTATGAGGAGGATGAGGACTAGATAGTAACGTAAATTTTGAACACATAATATGTAATATTTTTGAGACATTTTGTAAGGAGGTGGGTTCCTGGTCAAAATTTTTAAAATTGTCGTGACATGAATGTCACAAATTTTTGTGAATGATTAATATATATTGAATGAGTATGGCGATAATGATCTCTTTCATTTATGTGGAAATATGTTGGCATAATGGCCAACATTCTTAAATGCGCAAACCGCTTAATCTTGTCTTGGATATGCAGTGAATGAGAGGTGGTAACTGTTTAAGAGAATAACGTCGATTTTTGAGGACGAAAATCTTGTAAGTTGGGGTGATTGTCACAACCTCAGATTTTTGAGATGAGTGCACGTCATGCATTACACATAGGTATATGTGTTTCATAAGGAGACCAAAACGAACCAAAGACACTATGTGTATACGTGGGAAACACACTAGTATTTCTCTAACTTATATGTATAAAAGTGAAAGAGAGAGAGAGAAGAACCCTTACGTAACCTTATTCTAACCTAAATAGAGAGAAGGAGAATATAGAGAGAAAGAAGAGAAGAGCCTAGTAGAGAACTAGGGTTTCGTTGGGACTTAAGTCGGCAAATGAGATCAGAGGAAAAGACTGGAGGAAGAACCTGGGAGGCCTGTTAGCCTAGTAGAATTTCGAATCGTAAATCAAACTTGTGCGTGACTCATCGTCAGAGGTATGTTAAAGACATGATAGATGCCTAGGAATGTTTTAAATAATAGGAAGAATGTTGACTGAATGTTTCTTTTTATGAGGTTAAGGTTTGAATGAAGGGAGAAAGTATGTTCTCGAATCGATCGACGAGCAAAATCATCGTTCTTCGCTCGAGCGGTCTAAAGGGCTCGCTCGAACGAGGATGAATAGGGAAAAATATAACTCTGGGCTCGCTCGAGTGGTCCCCAAAACTAAAGGGAAGCTCGCTCGAGCGAGGGTCCCCAGTAATACTTCGATGGCTCGATTTAACCGCTCGAGCGACCTCGATTTAACCGCTCGAGCGAGGTCTGGTGACCACTCAGTTCTTGGATTTTTGAATACAAGAAACTTGGGGTTGTACACCCCAATGGTTCTAGTAATCTTTCTAAGCCTATGCTAAATTGAAATGTAGGTTTGACGCATGGTCATGAAATATAAACCTCTACGAGAAGGCGTGCTTTGAGATTCGTCGAGGTAGGGAATATTCTTGAAACATGTGCATTGTTTCGTGAAATTCATATGCGTAGTGTAATCTATTAAAATAGTCAAATATTGCATGATCCTCATGATAAGAGGGTGTGAGTGAGTTTACAACTGAAAGTTTTGAGGTCCCTAGGGGACGAGAAATCATATGGTTCAAACAAAGAAGGGTGCGACGGAAATATGGGGCATCCCAGGGATGCAGATGAAAACTAACAGAGAAACGTAAGTAATGTGATAAGGCCTGATGTAATAAAATTAGCACAATCACGGTGAATAACTATATGTAAAGCACATTGATATTTTTATTATTTAAGGTTGATTAGAATACCCCACCGACGTGGCGGGATACCCACGACTGACTCGGCAGGATATCCGTGACTGCACGCGCCAATCCAGACATTCATAGCACATCCCAGGGATGTAGATTGAGAATAAACCCCGCCACCTATGGGAAAGGGGCTCGGGTAGTATTCCCAGGGAATACATATAACAACTGTCTAGTTAGACGACGATGGCGGGTATTCCATCGGGGCTCGATGCTATATTGCTCGAGGACTACTTAAGTTAAGATTTAAGTGATTAGGCCAAATTCACAACCAAACAAATAAGGAGATTAAACAAAATTATGCTAAGTAACGGTCAAAATCATTGGGTTATTTCCAGTTACTCAAATTGTTGTCCATAAGTGATTACTTGATAATTCTATGCTTGTTAAATTGCTGACATATGTGTGAAGGTTAATCTATATGTTCTTTTTGTTTCCCTACGGAGCTAGGATGTAGCTCACCCCCCTTAGACTATACGTCGCAGGTCCTGGACTAGCGGCGGCAAAGACTCCGGGAGAAGCCGGTCCAAGGGTTTCGGATTTCGTGCCCACAGAGGAGTCAGAACCTCCTCCAGAGGAATTCTTCTAGGAAACCCGCTGCATACTTTGAGAGTGAGTTGAGAGTATTATGTATGGCTTGGTATATCAAGTCTCTTTATTTCGAATGTTTTAAATACCGTTTCTTGACAAAACGTCTAGGAGGAACTGTTATCACTAAACATTTGGGTAAGTTCTTATGTCCATGAATTGGCATGGGACAAGGACTGCCTTGTGATACCTTGATTGTTTTGAGATTTTATTTAGAGTAACTACGTGTGCCTCAATCATAGTTTTGGCTTGTATATATCTATGTTTTGTTAGGGACCCGGGGCACGACCTTGAAGGTCGTGCAGATGGCGCAGATTTTGGGGTACCAAAATTTGGGCTGTCACAGGAATTGATTAGGGTTGCCATTCTCTGGAACGAGATGTGGCATGAGGCATTAGAAGAAGCTAGCCATTTGTACTTTGGTGAGCATAACATTGAGGGGATGCTAAGTGTATTGAAGCATTTACAGGGAGGGGGCCTTCTACAAGCCCGCCTGTAGCTGTGGATGTAGAGAGCAAAGGCATTTTATATGAATTCCCTCCTTCGTTATCGTCATTGATATATTTGTTGCGTGGACTAACAAGATTTGGGTTGTGATGCGTTACATTAACCTGTTACTCGACCTGCCTGTCCCCATTTTTTAATCGGATCAGGCACATAAACTTAACCCATCAGGTAGGCTTGGGTCGAGTCGGGTTGACTTGATATTTTATATATATAATATAAAGGGACCAGGGGAGGTTTAAGAGATTTTGAACACGGTCAAGTAGAGTCGGGTTGGGTTGACCCAATATTTGATGTATAAAATATTAGTAAGTTTGGGCCCGTCGGTTTTTCAGGTTTGGTATATAGCCTTGACCCATCAGATCAGGTCGTGGTGCACCTTCAGGTCGGGTCGGGTATATACCCATGACTCCTTTGGGCAGCCAAAATTTTGGCCTGACCCAACCCATTGACAGCCATAAACAAGATATAACAGAATCAAGAATATATATAAGAGGAAGTTTAGGGGTGGTCCCATTAAAAGAAAACAAAATCAAAGAATGTTTTTTGAGATGGTTTGAAAATGCCCATCACAGATCTTAAATAGCCTCTCTACGAGTGATTGCTACCAACAACGAGTTGGTTGTAGTGAGAACATAAAGAATTGTGGAGTCACAAAGGGTTTAGGCTTAAACAAGATCTAATGGAGAAATAGGACTCCCAAAGCTAACCCAAATAGATGGGATAAGGGATAGATGATGATGATGATAAACTGGTAATTTATGGCTGGTGTTACTATCACACCACTTTATGTTACAGCCACCTCACTTAAACAAAGAAAAAAATCGTTGGCTGCTTAAAATCAGACAATTGAGATAGTTTTTTGTCCCAATCCTCCACACAATAGATCTTGAGATCACTACTATTAGACGATCAGATGTTGATCCAACATGGCACACATCCCAAAAAGTGAGCGTGAACTGCATATGTGAGTTGCATGACTCTTGAAAGCTCTATCATTTCTCTCTCCACACACCTCATGCAATGGCTTGCAGAGATAAACTCCAAAGAAGACTTGTAAAAATGGAACATCACATAGAAATTACCCCAGGAACAAGTATGGGGCCAACAAATACCAAAGAGATCTAGAAAGCTAGACCAGCTCTGGTATCTCCTCCTTGAAAATTTGTAACCGATTAGAATATGGTCCATCACCTCTACCCTAAATAAAGGAACAACAATTAGGAATACCCCAGCCTAAGTTAAAGGTGAATTGTGGGAAGTTTTAGAACCTTATCAAAAGAATCTTAAAATTTTAAAATGTTGAACAGTGTAGTTAGTAGTTACTAACAAATCTAGCTATAGTTTCTCTTATTCTCTTATTAATCTCTTTTGCAATCTCCCGAGGCAATGGCATAATTTTTCTGTAGACTTATTTCCTATATTGAGACTAAGTTTAATCTGCTTAGCAGGGAAGACAAAAATTCTGCATATATAATGCTTGATATTCTACTTCAAGACCTCCATTCTGCATGTACACGACTCTGATTTCAAACATCTTGGCCTGCAACTTATGCAAATTAGCTAAAAATACACATAAACCAACCAGCTCCGAAAAAACTCTTCACTTACAAACTTTCTTTTCTTAGTTATGTTTTCAAATCTGCCACAGCAAATAGCACTCCACTATAAAAAAGTCTTTAGTTACAATTAAAAACAATTGAAACCCCACAAATCTAGAAAAGTAATACAAAATCAAAAACTCTGAAAGGTGAAAGTTCCAAAACCAATTTTGAACTAGAAAAGCTACAGGAATACAATATAATATCAAGAAATTAATATTCTTCTTCAATTGATGATATAAATGATAATAGAATATGTAAACTAAACCTGTTATAAGGAACCTCAGTTCCTTCAAAACTCGAAACCTTATCGACAAATTCTTGCATAGATCTTGCTATATCACCAAGATCAAAATCATCTAATGTAGAAATTTCTACATTGATAAAATGCTTATCAAATTTCTGACAGAAACAGAGATCAAAATTGCAAGATGGAAATGGTACACAATTATATAAAAGGATAATCCACACACAGAAATTTCTACATTGAGATCCATAAAAAAATCAATAAAAAGTAAAAAATCCCATAGATCTACGAAAAACCAAAAAAAAAACACAGCATATCAGCAAAAAAAAAAAACCCAGAAATCTAGGAATTTGAAGATAAAAAGGTGTACCTTGGATTGTGAAGCGGACAGACCTTGTTTACGTAGAGAGGCACTGGATCACCAACTTTATACTTGTGCTTTGATGCGTTCGAGATTTCTCTCCAAATCCAACGACATTTATTCCTTTGAGATTCTACAATTTAAATCTCTACCTAGGGTTTTGATGAGGGAGATGGAGGCTAGGGTTTCGAAGAGGGAGATAGAGGAAAAGAAGAGATCTCGTATTTCAAGCAAATAGAAGAGAAATTTCGTAGCTCACCAGAGAAGAGGCTAGGGTGGAGAGAGAGGAAGAGGAGAGGGAGGCTAGGGTTCCATTCAGCTCATCGTGCAAAATCTAGCATTCACCGGCTCCCGATCCATGTCAAACCCTTTGAACCATCTCGATCAACCATATAGCAACTTTGAAATGGATTACACTGATGAGCTGAACGGAAAGGATGGATGATTTTGAGAGAGACTCGTGCAAAATCTAGGGTTTATTAAGAGAGGGAGAGGAAGAGGAGAGAGGTTGCTTCAGAGAGAAAGAAAACAAGTGTGACAGCCCAGATTTTAGCACCCCGAAACCCGTGCCATCAGCACGATCCTCCAGACCGTGCCCCAAAGCTTAGCACAGAACATTGGTATAACAAGCACTACATAATAAATAAAGCAATTAACCTCATTAAAGCGGAAAACATTAATATGCCCAACTGGCATATTCAAAAGACAGTTCTACCCTCATGCCACTGCATGAATAGAGAACCGACCCAAACCATCGATGATACACAGATCACCCCAGATGGTTCGCCAAAAGAATATCTAGTTTAATTACATCATTTCAAAAATAAAGGCTTGACATACCAAGCCGCACTAAACTGCTCACAAAACTGACTTTCTATCAAAGTGCTCAGCAAAGTCACCTAGAAGAAGTCCTCGGGACGAGGCTCTAACTCGTCTCCAGGTACGTAATCCGAATCACCCGGATCCACGTCCACCGAAGCCTCCGTTGCTGCAATCAATGGACCTGCGACGTACAGTCAAAAGGGTGAGCTACATCCTAGCTCAATAGAGAACAACACAATGAACATATAAGTCAAAACTCACATATATTCCATGATATTCAAAGCATGATGAATCTATGCACTTACTAGAAAACCAATTAAAAATAGGTGATTTATACTCAATTTACTGGTAAGTTGCATGTATTACATTACTGTTGATTTAATCATGAATGACACTGAACAGGCCTAAAGCAAAACTTAAATCTTCAACTTAAGTAATCCCCGAGCAATATAGCATCGAGCCCCGATGAGATACCCTTCATCGTCATCTAATTAGACAGTTGTAAAAACATGTATTCCCTGAGAATACGACCCAAGCCCCTTTCTCACTAGGCGGCGGGGTTAAATATTACACAACATCCCTGGGATGTACTTACGGTCACGGATAAACCTCCGTGCTGGTGTACGGATTCGCCGCCGTACCGGTCACGGATATCCTGCCGCGTCAGTCGTGGGTATCCCGCCACGTCGGTGGGGTATCCTCCAAACCTCAAATAATAAAAATAACATGTGCTTTACATATAGTTATTCACCGTGTAAGTGTGCTATCTTATATCAGTTAGGCCTCAATAGTAATTATTCAATCCTATGTATACATCCCTGGGATGTATACATACCCGCATCACACCTGATGCCTTCATTACTTTCTCATCCCCTGGGGATGTCTCAATCTCATTAGATTATTGGTTCTTAATCACTTGCATCACACAGATGCCCTTATCATATTTGTGGTGTCACACACACACCCATTTTCACAAAGCTTTTTATGATTTAAAACAACTTCAATTTAATGATTATATCACTACATACATGCTCTTAAAATTAAAGTACATGTTCAAGGTGTTCCCTACCTCAAGTCTTTGAAACTTCTAGCATCAAGGTCCCACGCGGCTCCTTGTGCTCATGATCATACGTACCACCTATGGTACAACATAACACATGTAACTCATCACTAAAGATGTAACAAAGAAGGTCCAAGACCCTCTCTGAATCTCAAAGTAAACTATAGAGTTTAAGCAAAACTGTCACAGTCGATTAATCGATTCCCAAAATCGATTAATCGAAATGCAATTCGATTAATCGAAACCAAAATCGATTAACCGATTCTCAAAATCGATTAATCGTGATTCAAATTTGATTAATCGATCCCAAATCGATTAGTCGAGGTCTCCAACATAAAGCAGTCGATTCTTAATTCGAGTAATCGAGATCTCCCAATCGATTAATCGAAATCCGAAATCGATTAATCGAAATCCCAATTCGATTAGTCGATTTCCCCAGGTTTCATTTCTCTAGTGGTTGGAGCTTCCCAGTTGATTAGTCGATTTCCAAATCGACTAATCGAAATCCAAATCGATTAATCGAAATTCATTTCGATTAATTGAAATCAGGCCTTCATGACTTTTCAACTTCTCAGACCAAATCGATTAATTGAAATCCCAAATCGATTAATCAATTTGGCCAGACTCAGCCCCCTTTTCGGGCTGATCTTCCAAATCATTCTCAAACCATTTTTCCTTCTTTTTCTAAGCCTTCTTCCTATGATTTTAAATGTTCTTGACCACCATTTAAACTCCTACAATCTATGCATTTAATTCAACAAAATTTACCTCAATCAAATCCCAATTTGATTGGATCTCAAAGTTGGAATGGCTAGGGTTCTAGCTTTAGCTCCAAAGGATCCTTCCCGTTGAATTCGGCTTTAAATACTCGAATCCTCTCTTGGCTTGCATTCACTCTTTGCACAACAACCCCTCTTTACTTCTCTCCCTCTCTCTCTCTTCTTAACTCTTTCAACAACCAAACAAGAGTAAGTTAGGGTTCTTTAACCCTTTTATACTCATTTTCTATGTGTTGAGCACATACACCCCAGATGGTGTATGTGGTTCCAGATCTCACCTCACACTCTACACGTTTGCTTTAATTTCACATCGCATCCGTTCATCACTCCTCGAGTCAACTAGTGAACTCCTACTTGGTCAAACTTATGACCAGTCGGGCACAGATCCTGAGGTCACCGTTTAACGCAATTTTTCAGGTTATTATATCCTCCTCACCTTGGGAATTTTCGTCCTCGAAAATAACCCAAAGGTGTTCGCTTGGGTACCCCACACACTGGGGTAGCATGTATCCACACACGTAAAAGTTGACGGATGCCTTATGCAGAGCAATTAGACACAGTTAATTCACGTAGATACACAAAAGTTTTCTATATTTCATTGATTTTCAAAATTTACAACTTGTTGAATTACATCGTTTCAATTACATGAAAACCCTCAAAGTTTGTCATACAAAAACATCCTCGTCGTGGTCTCACGCCGTCCCCTCCCCTGGGTGGTCTGATGGAGGGGCGAGCCGCTCACCGAATCGACCGAGGTATGGGGGCTGGCCGGGTGCCGGAGCTGGCCTCGTGGTGGCGGCATGTTGTGAAGTCTGGGTTGCTCGCCTGTGTGGTGCCGAGCTAGCTGTGTCGGTAGCCGCGGTGGTCGGATGGAAGACTGGACCCCTATGGAAGGCGGTCCGTCCTGCAGTTCACTCCTCCTCCTGAGCTAGGCGCCGCTGGTAGTCCAATGGATAGATGTAGCGGAGGGTATGGAACATAAGGAAGTTCATCCTCCGGTTCATCTGTTCGTTGTTGGCCTCCATGCATGCCAACACTTCCTCAATGATAGGACCGGAATGAGGTGCTTGGCGGCGGTAGGATGACGTAGGTGTAGCTGCCGCAGACTGTGCTGGCGACATAGGTGAAGTGGTGGTATGGGAGGGTGCCCCCTCCGCTAGTGGCTCAACGGGGTGTGCCCCACCCACGGGTGGGCCTAGATGTGGTGGTGGGGGTGGTGGTGGTACTGGAGCTGCTGCTGCAGTCGGAACGGGACCCGGAGCTAGTAGGTCCGCTTTAATAAATTGTAACTACGGCTCCATGAAGACTTTGAAAACGTCTTCACTTGGTCCGTTGCCCTCACCTCATGGGGCGATACCACATACTCGGGAGCGTTGGAGTAACACTCCAACATGCTCGATATGAGCCGAGCATACGACATCCTCTCCTTAGGCCTCAAGTTGCCCTTCATCAGTTTTCCTTTTATGTACCTCATCCCCTCAAGGTTGAGCATGGTGGCATCAAACCATTAGCCACTGAAGACCGCATAAAGTGCTTGCTGCACCTTTTCTACATGCTCGGTGTCATGGCGCATAGGGTAGAGGTTGCACTTGATGATTGAATCAAGCATCCACATATAGTGGGGAAGGTCGACCCTCCTGATGGAGGATCCCGACCCCGTCTTCCCGTTGGTCATACGGGCGACGATCTCCTCAAACTTAACCTCTTCCTCAAAGGGTGGAAAGACGGTGGTCTCGGGTGTAAAATCGAGGTAACACTCAAGGACCTCGTGGATATGATGACGAGTGATGATGTATTCCCGACCTTCAATGGTAGTCTTAACTACGTCGTCGGTAGGGCCATCCACGAGCCCTTGGTAGAAAAGTCTAACCAACCGAGGGTAGTAGGAACCCTGGATTGGTTTCAAAAGGTTGTCGAGGTCGACATTTTGAAGGTAATTGCGAGCCCATTGGGTCTCGCCCGGTACCTCGGGGTTGGTGAATAGGGTTTGGTCAATGACGTAGTCGGTCTCGAAGGTTTTAGCCTCCCACCACTCATTGGGTTGAAGGACATTGGTGGGTGGTGGCGGCATGGGTGTAGATTCGTGTGAAGACTTGTACGAAGATGCGCTTGTCGAACCGGAGGTGGTCTCCGATGCCGACGGTGATGGAGTCCTCACCGGTGATGGGGTAGGTGGTTGTGGAGCGGCGTTCTTATGCCGGACCGGGAGTTTAGAGGTCGCCTTTTTCGAGGACAAACGGGTCTCGAGCGATATTTTCATGAAAAATTCAAGAAAACTAGGGTTTACTAATCAAAATTTAAGAAGGAATTCGATTCTAGGGTTTACCTTAGGTCTTTGATCCGGTGTCATGCGATTTCGATCCGAAATCGATTCAAAATGTCCAAACCCTAGGTTGCAAAATCGGTCGGAGAGAAGAGGAAGAAGAAGGCGCGCAACAAAAAGTCCAAATGATTTCGAATGAAATGAAAAACCCATCGATTTATATATATAGGCTCCGGCTCGATTAATCGAAATCCAAAATCGATTAATCGAGATTCAAAACTAGGTTAAGCCGCGCGAAATCGATTAATCGATTCCCAAAATCGATTAGTCGAAACTCAAAATCGATTAATCGAAACCATTTCGATTAATCGAAATCGTATCCGTTAAAATTTTCAAGTTTTAGAGCTCACTGGTGTGAGCCAGTTGATTAATCGAAATTCCAAAATCGATTAATCGAAATATACTTCGATTAATCGAAATCATGTATTTCTTCCAAAAATTTTCAAATTTCCTTAAGTTACTCGATTAGTCGAACTCCAATTCGATTAATCGAAATTCCAAATCAATTAATCGAATAGTTCTTCGATTAATCGAAATCACATAAAATTCTTCAAATTCTTCAAAATTTCCTAAGTTGTTCGATTAATCGAACCTCTAGATCGATTAATCGAAATCTAAAATCGATTAATCAAAATTCAAATCGATTAATCGAAATTTCCCTTCTTTCATTTTCTGAGTCCTCATCAATTTTCCAGTCACTGGCACATGCCAGTCGACTAATCGAACAAAATCGATTTTGATCAGATTCTGTAGATTTTTGAAAATTTCTATCTACTTTATTTCTTTTGGTAATTTATGATCAGTTGCTCATTGGTTCTTCAAAACACATCGTCATGGCCATGTGCGGATAAAAATTATTTCTATTTCATACTTTGATCAAAATCTACGATGGATTACAAGTATTGGTAAAAATCCACAAACATGCTTGCGAGGATATAATTTGATTATCAAGTCGTCGAAAACAAGGGTGGATATTGTTCTTTCACATCGGCCTCTCGTTCCCATGTAGCTTCCTCGGTCGGATGATGCTTCCATCGGACAAGTACTAGTGAAATCACTTTCGTTCGCAACACTTGTTCCTTTCGATCCAAAATCTCCACCGGCTCTTCGATCATGGTCATATCTTCATGCATCTCAAAAGCTTGACCGCTCAACACGTGGTCAGGGTCGTTAAGGTACTTCTTGAGCATAGATACGTAGAATACATTGTGTACTGGATCGAATAACGGTGGCAATCCAATGCGGTAAGCAACTTCCCTTACTCGACCCAAAACTTCAAACGGTCCAAGATAGAGGGGACTTAGCTTCCCTCTATTTCCAAATCTCATCACCCCCTTCATAGGTGACACTTTCACAAACACGTGTTCACCCACTTTGAAGTCTACACTCGTCCGCTTGATATCAGCGTAACTTTTCTATCTGCTCTGAGCCGCTTTGAGTTTGGCCCTTATCATCCGAACATAGGTGGCATTATCTTCAAGTATTTCGGGTCCCAAAACAAACTTCTCACCCGTTTCCTCCCAATTGATGGGCAATCTACATCGCCGTCCGTAGAGTGCTTCATATGGTGCCATCCCAATGCTCGTCTGAAAATTATTGTTATATGCAAACTCAATTAAGGGTAGATGTTGATCCCACGATCCTTGTAATTCTAACATACATGCCCTAAGCATGTCCTCAATGATCTGATTGACCCTCTCAGTCTGTCCGTCAGTTTGTGGATGGAAAGCCGTACTGAAATCTAGTCGCGTTCCCATTCCTTCTTGAAATTTCTTCCAGAACTTTGATGTATACAATGGGTCACGGTCCGAAACAATGCTAGTCGGAATCCCATGCAAACGGACAATCTCCTTCATATATAACTCGCTAGCCTTTTCCCGCCAGGTACATCGTGGTTGTAAGGCAAGAAGTGCACCGACTTGGTCAATCGACGACCACTACCCAAATGGCGCTTGTACTTCTTTGCAAAGACGATAGTCCAACGATGAAATCCATAGAGATCGATTCCCATTTCCATTCAGGTATAGGTAGAGGTTGCAATAGACCTGCGGGATGTCTATGATCGATCTTCACTTGTTGGCACGTCAAACACCGCGACACATACTCTGCCACATCCTGTTTCAAGCCTCTCCACCAATAGTTCTTTTTCAAATCTTGATACATCTTGGTGCTTCCCGGGTGGATAGCATAGCTTGACTTATGTGATTCATCAAGAATTGTTCGTCGTAGATCGGCATTATCCAGAATACAGAGGCGACCCTTGAACAATAAGGAACCATCCTTCTTGATTGAAAACTCAGATGTAATGCCTTCAGTTACATCTTGACGAATCTTTGTTAGCGCTGGGTCTTTCATCTGTAGCTCATGGATATGCTCAAATATCATCGGTCTCACTGAGATATTAGCAAAGAAGGCTCCTGTAGCTTGAGACTCAATGTTTGCATTGTATAGGGCCAGATCTTCAAACAGTTTCCATCTGTGCATACCCAAAATTAAACTAGCCAATTGAGCTGAACTCTTCCGACTCAAGGCGTTAGCTACTACATTAGCTTTGCCTGGATGATACTGTATGGAACAGTCATAGTCCTTGAGAAACTCCATCCATCTGCGCTGCCTCATGTTTAGTTCCTTTTGTGTAAACAGATATCTGAGGCTCTTATGATCGGTGAAAATCTTGAAAGTCTCACCATACAAATAATGTCTCCAAATCTTCAGCACGAAAATGACCGCTGCTAATTCCAGGTCATGTGTCGGATAATTCTTCTCATGCTCTTTCAACTGTCTCGACCCATACTCTATCACCTGTTTGTGCTGATTAAGCACACAGCCCAAACTAGTATACGAAGCATCGCTATACACTGCAAATCCTCCACTGCCTGAAGGAATAGCTAATACTGGAGCTGAAGTGAGTCTCTTCTTGAGTTCTTGAAAACTCTTCTCGCATGCCTCACTCCATTCAAACCTTGCATCTTTCGTGTAAGTCTCGTGAGTGGTCCTCATATCTTTGAAAAGCCCTCAATGAAATGTCGGTAGTAACCCGCCAATCTAAGGAAACTGCGGATGTCGGTCACTGTCCTTGGTTGCTCCAAATTCACTACTGCTTCAATCTTCGTTGGATCTACCGTGACACCAAGCTTAGAGACAACATGTCCCAAAAAGCTAACTTCTTCTAACCAAAACTCACATTTGCTGAGCTTGGTATATAACTGGTGTTCACGAAGAGTCTGTAGGCTACTCTCAAGTGTTTCTCATGTTCTTCTTCTGACTTTGAATAGATCAAGATGTCAACAAATACTACGACACAAGTATCTAGGTGTGGTTTAAACACCCTATTCATCAAATCCATGAATGACGCCGGGGCATTTGTCAACCCAAACGGCATCACTAGGAACTCATAGTGTCCATATCGAGTCCTGAATGCAGTCTTCGGTCTAAAAGTGACAATTTTGTTCTTGCAATCTACTGTCGCATAGTGAGTCGATAGCCAATCCATGCCAAGGATCACGTCGAATCCTTGCATATATAACAGAATTAGGTTTGCGGGTAGCTAAAAATCGCTTCCATCCATGACCCTCACGATCACGGAGTTGCAACCCTTCTCGGTATCAACCGCTTTCTCAGTAGGAACCGTCACGGTTAAAACGAAGTCTAACTCCTCTGGGTCGACTTTCATCTTCTTTGTGAAGCGAGGTGTAACAAATGAGTGGGTAGACCTTGGGTCTATCAACACTCGAGCCTCGTATGACACATCGCTTCCCTTCTTATAGATGTGTAATCCACCTAATTATACATACAGATATATATCTTGTTTATTATCATTATACTAGAATTTATCACCTGCAAGTTCCTCTTATATTTTTCTAAATATAGATGCACCTTTTCTATCTAAAAATTTCAAGAATTGAAATTCTTTATTTAAAAGAAAGCTCACCTTGAATGACATCGTTTGTATTCTGAGCCTCCTGAGCTGTGACTGTGTAGGCTCTTCCTTGGACGATCGGCTTCCTTGCTTGTATTGGTCGTGGAATAGGTACTGAAGCCGTCTTCCCTTTGTTCACCTCGGGGCATTCCCTGATCAAGTGGCCCACCTTGCCACATCGAAAACAACCTCGAGTGCCTACCCTACAGTCTGCTGTCTTGTGAGGCTTGCCACACTTGGCACAAGTCTCACGTGGAGTGAAAGAAGCTGCTCGAGAAGCCCCCTGTGTGACTGTGGCTCCTGTAGTAATCGCAGGGCTCTCATGGCGTATCGGTCTCCCCGACGCGAGCAATGGAAATCTCTGCTGGTTGCTCTGCTGCGTCAGTCTTCCATAGCCTCCTTGAAAAGGTGGCTTCTGATTATTCGGTATGAATCTTGGCTTTTTATTCACCGATTCATAGTTTCCCATTCTGCTCTGATCAGAGTTCCACCTTCCCTGTTGCTCCCTTTGGTGGTATTTGTTGTTGTTTTCTTCTTCTACCACCAGGGCCTTACTCATGACCTCTTCATAGGTCCTCAGCTGAAATGGTGCTACTCCTCCCCTCACGTCTGATCTCAACTCCTGCGGAAACTATTTTGCACTCATCATCTCCATGATGACGTAGTCAGGCGCAAAGCGAGCAAGTCACATGAACTCCACTCCATAATCTCTCACTGCCATCTTCCCCTGAGTAAGCTGTAGAAATTGGATTTCCATGTGGTTCCTTACTACCTCAGGGAAAAACTGTTTATTGAATTCCTCAACGAATTCGTCCCAAGTCCATGGCATATCTGGGGTCTCCTGAGCCCTAGTCCTAGAAACGGACTTCCACCAAGGCCCAGCCTCCCCGTCAAACATATAAGCTGCCCAACGGGCGCTCTCATCCTCAGTACATGTGAGCACACTGAACACCTTCTCCATCTCACTCAACCAGTGCTCTGCCACTATGGGCTCTCCCTGTCCAAAAAAGCTAGGAGGTCTCATCCTCCTAAACTCAGTAAAAGCAGATGATGGTGGCGGTGTCGGAGCTACTGGAGGTGTCGATGGCTGATGTTGCTCATGAGCCGTGTGAGCTGCCAAAGATGCTGCCTGTTGATCCATAGCAGCTCCCATAGTCTCCATGGTGTGCATCATCCTCTGACGCTCCTATCTATCTTCATTTCTTTCTCTAACTCTTTCTTGCTCTCTTTGATCTTGATCCTGACGATCTCGATCACGGCTCTCTTCCTGATCTTGTCTTCCTTGGCCACCACTGCCAGAAGCCCCTCCATCTCCTATAGGTACTCTACTTGTAGGAGAGATGAACCCATCTCCACTACGTAAACTTCTACTATGGCCGCCCCTGGGTCGGCCCCTTCCTCTCGGTAACATCACGGTCTGCACGTGAAAACAAAGTTTTCATTAGCAGAAGTCCCTATGCTCTGACAAAAGAATGATTGTCAAAGTTTCTAAAAGAAAACGCTTTGATACCAACTGTGACAGCCCGGATTTCGGCACCCTGAAACCCGTGCCATCAGCACGATCCTCCAGACCGTGCCCCAAAGCTTAGCACGGAACATTGGTATAACAAGCACCACATAATAAATAAAGCAATTAACCTTATTAAAGCGGAAAACATTAATATGCCTAACCGGCATATTCAAAAGACAGTTCTACCCTCATGCCATTACATGAATAGAGAACCGACCCGAACCATCGATAATACACAGATCACCCCAGATGGTTCGCCAAAAGAATATCTAGTTTAATTACATTGTTTCAAAAATAAAGGCTTGACATACAAAGCCACACTAAACTACTCACAAAACTGACTTTCTATCAAAGTGCTCAGCAGAGTCACCTAGAAGAAGTCCTCGGGAGGAGGCTCTAACTCGTCTCCAGGTTCGTAATCCGAATCACCCGGGTCCACGTCTCTTGAAGCCTCCGCTGCTGCAATCAATGGACCTGTGAGGTATAGTCAAAAGGGTGAGTTACATCCTAGCTCAATGGGGAACAACACAATGAACATATAAGTCAAAACTCACATATATTCCATGATATTCAAGGCATGATGAATCTATGCACTTGCTAGAAAACCAATTAAAAACAGGTGATTTATACTCAATTTACTGGTAAGTTGCATGTATTACATTACTATTGATTTAATCATGAATGACACTGAACAAGCCTAAAGCAAAACTTAAATCTTCAACTTAAGTAATCCTCGAGCAATATAGCATCGAGCCCCAATGAGATACCCTTCATCATCATCTAATTAGACAGTTGTAAAAACATGTATTCCCTGGGAATACGACCCAAGCCCCTTTCTCACTAGGCGGCGGGGTTAAATATTACACAACATCCCTGGGATGTACTTATGGTCACGGATAAACCTCCGTGCTGGTGTACGGATTCGCCGCCGTATCGGTCACGGATATCCTGCCGCGTCAATCGTGGGTATCCCGCCACGTCGGTGGGGTATCCTCCAAACCTCAAATAACAAAAATAACATGTGCTTTACATATAGTTATTCACTTTATAAGTGTGTTATCTTATATCAGTTAGGCCTCAACAGCAATTATTCAATCCTATGTATACATCCCTGGGATGTATACATACCCACATCACACCTGATGCCTTCATTACTTTCTCATCCCCTGGGGATGTCTCAATCTCATTAGATTATTGGTTCTTAATCACTTGCATCACACAGATGCCCTTATCATATTCGTGGTGTCACACACACACCCATTTTCACAAAGCTTTTCATGATTTAAAACAACTTCAATTTAATGATTATATCACTACATACATGCTCTTGAAATTAAAGTACATGTTCAAGGTGTTCCCTACCTCAAGTCTTTGAAACTTCTAGCATCAAGGTCCCACGCGGCTCCTTGTGCTCATGATCATACGTACCACCTATGGTACAACATAACACATGTAACTCATCACTAAAGATGTAACAAAGAAGGTCCAAGACCCTCCGTGAATCTCAAAGTCAACTATAGAGTTTAAGCAAAACTGTCACGGTCAATTAATCGATTCCCAAAATCGATTAATCGAAACCAAAACCGATTAATCAATTCTCAAAATTGATTAATCGTGATTCAAATTCGATTAATCGATCCCAAATCGATTAGTCGAGGTCTCCAACATAAAGCAGTCGACTCTTAATTCGAGTAATCGAGATATCCAAATCGATTAATCGATCCCAAATCGATTAATCGAAATCCGAAATCGATTAATCGAAATCCCAATTCGATTAATCGAAATCCGAAATCGATTAATCGAAATCCCAATTCGATTAGTCGATTTCCCCAGGTTTCATTTCTCCAGTGGCTGGAGCTTCCCAGTCGATTCGTCAATTTTCAAATCGACTAATCGAAATCGGGCCTTCATTACTTTTCAACTTCTCAGACCAAATCGATTAATCGATTTGGCCAGACTCAGCCCCTTTTTCGGGCTGATCTTTCAAACCATTTTTCCTTCTTTTTCTAAGCCTTCTTCCTATGATTTTAAATGTTCTTGACCACCATTTAAACTCCTACAATCTATGCATTTAATTCAACAAAATTTACCTCAATCAAATCCCAATTTGATTGGATCTCAAAGTTGGAATGGCTAGGGTTCCAATTTTAGCTCCAAAGGATCCTTCACGTTGAATTTGGCTTTAAATACTCGAATCCTCTCTTGGCTTGCATTCACTCTTTGCACAACAACCCCTCTTTACTTCCCTCCCTCTCTCTCTCTTCTTAACTCTTTCAACAACCAAACAAGAGTAAGTTTGGGTTCTTTAACCCTTTTATACTCATTTTCTATGTGATGAGCACATACACCCCAGATGGTGTATGTGGTTCCAGATCTCACCTCACACTCCACACGTTTGCTTTAATTTCACATCGCATCCGTTCATCACTCCTTGACTCAACTAGTGAACTCCTACTTGGTCAAACTTATGACTAGTCGGGCACAGATCTCGAGGTCACCATTTAACGCAATTTTTTGGGTTATTACAACAAGTTTCTAAGGTAGACGGCAGTTGGGATAGAAATATAAAGAGAGAAAGTTGGAAGTAGGGTTCCCGATGGATTTGCACGCGACTTGAGGAAATAGTTGCACGTGATGATGATCAAGGATTTAAACCACTGTCTTAATATAATAAACCATTGGATTTGACAGTGGATTATTGTACTACTGCTTGGATAGTGGTTCTTTTTTATATTGCAAAAGTTGTTTTTTTGACTTTTTGGCGTAGTGGCAGAAAAGCATATTCATTAAAAGCCAGAAATCACAATTTATAATAGGTCATTCGACAACAATTTGATGACCACCTATTCATTACCTTTGTTTCTCCATTTCCTTGAGCCTCTCTCTTCTTAGGCTCTCCATTTCCTTTACCATTTGCCAATGCTCCAAGGATAGGCATGTTTCACCGAAGCTAGCAGACATGAGTCGGGCCATTGTTAGCCACCTGAAACAGTGAGATCAAACTCCTAGTGAGAAAATTCACACAAACATAATGGGATCATATGCAGCTCACTACGTGAAAAAGCCAAAAAAACCACTGCCTTAAACAGTTGTTTTTTCAAAAAACTACTGCCCTAAACAATTGTAAAAAAAGGAGTGGTTTTTTGTTACCACTATACAAGACGGTGGTTTATGAACTTCAACAACAACTGCTCTTAACAATCATAGAAAAAATCACTGCTTTTTTGCAACTGTTTAGGGCAATGGTTTTTTTATGCAATTTTTTTTTTTAAAATATATATATATTAAAAAATAATAATAATAACATCGACAATTTTTTATGCAAATTTTTTTAAAATAATATTTTTTTATGCTTTTTTTTAATGCAATTTTTTTTATGTTTTTTGTAATACTTTTTTTTAATGCAAATTTTTAATGCTTTAAAAAAAATTATATAAAGAAAAAAAGTCATTAATCTAATATTTCAACACATCCATTCAACTCAAATGTAAATAATTCAATGCCATTAATAAAAAAAATAGAAGCCCAATTATTTTATTCAAACAAAAGGTTTCATCTCAACCTTTCAAATCATTCAAATAATTTAAACTCTACATGCCCAATCCTTTTATTCAAATAAAAAGAAGAAGAAAAGAGAGTGAACAATATAAGGACCCCATGGCCCATTTTTAAAATAAAAGAACAAAAAAAATTAAATTTGCTCCGCCTCTCCTACCAAGTGTCCCCGTCCCCTAGTGATCCATTTGAGGTGAGCTTCAAATTGAAAAGCTTTGCATGAAATAAAAAAGAAAACATCATTAAACTGAGATATTGATCTTTCCAAAATCCTAGTGGGGAAACAACTTGATCTTTCCAAAATCTTAGAAGTATCTAGTACAATCACGACTATTGTATTCGGTCCATACCTATAGGAGTCTATATAAATATCTGGTTATCCTAGACAACCACAAATTTTCACATTTTTTACTAAAGATCTCCAACAAAGAACCCACAAAAGTTGGGGTATTTAGTTGGAGTTAAAACAATGAGTTACAACACAAAGAAGACTACCTGCCTGCTGGACAAAGAAAATAGGCATGTCCATCCAAGTTCATTGTAACAAGGTACATAATGAAGTGGATGTACACACAACTAGGGCAGGGACATTGTTTACCATTTTTTTCTTTGTTTAATATCTCACTTTGGCCTCTCAAAAGCCTATTTTTCAATATAGACACCACCACTTACATTACCCTAGGTAAATGAAGATTGAAATGATAATTAAATGTAATCAGATTGTGTTATGAGCAGTAAACATCATGCAAATGTGTCACCGCTCTGCTACTTTAAATAACTTTGCTACATACTATGCAAACATAGGAACTGATCTTTAACTTGTAAACAAAATTCTAACCTTGTTGTATGGTTCATTATGACATTACATATAAGCAAGAGAATTCTCATGGCCTTTAGTTGGCACGGTAATAAGCAAATCAATAAATTTTTTAACATTTGGGGCACTCAGATGGACCTGCACACAAAAAAGGAATAAGATAGATGATCAATCCATATACTGATTTTAGAAGAGCTATCATTATGTATATTGTCGGTGCTGCTACTCCTATTTAAGATGCATGAACAATGTTCGGATATTATATACAACATAAAATAGAATTCAGAGAGTATAATTAGTCAAGGGCTCATTGTAGAAAATGAGCTGAGTTTTACTAGTTGTCCAATGAAAGGACCTTGACATGCACATGCATTAAAGAAAAATATTGGAATATTATTAATAATAAAAAATCTGGTAATGCATAGGTAAATCACTCCCCCAGGTCTCCTTCCATAGACCATTTTCCTAAAATGTAACATACGCAGATTTTGTATGTGGGGTACTTGTTTTTTCAAGTTTACCAAGGCCATAACAATTAAAGCATTAACCAAGAATCCTGAGATGCATAAAAAACGTCAAGGCGAACATTACTAAAAACAACAATACCATGATCCATTACGTTCTTGCAGACATGCTGCCCATTTATAAGATCAAAACACGAAAGTTTAATAAAAAAATTCTTTTTGTAAATAGGGAGCTGGAAAGACTTGATACAGGCAATTGATTATTTCTATGAAAAATTGCAGCGGAAATTTCTATAGAATTCATTTGCAAGCAGTGAGATCAAACCCTTAGAAGCACACAATAATTTTAAGTAGAAAGGTACGCCCATGATCTCAAGATCCATTGTGTGGAAAACGAGGATGAAAAAAGATCCCCATCATCTGATTCAAAGCAATCAATAAGTTTTCTGCATGGAAACCCTCAAAGATCCAGTTAGTGTATTTAAAGGTACTCCTTGAAGAAATCCAAAGCGCTAAGGTATGCATGTAAGGAGAATATGGGATGTCGTCACATAGTGCTTGTAGCTATTTACTGTGTATCAAAAAGAAGGAAAACATTCTTGTGAAACCTGTTAGATATAGGAGATGACAAGCATGCAGTTTATAGGTGCCATCCACCCTTGAAATTCCCCTACTCCTGAAACTTAATTCCTACCATATTTATATTTCCACAGAGTGGGTATCAGGCAGAGAGGCCTGTAGTTCAATGTCCCAACTGTGTACACATCGCATTCATTATCCCAAAAAATCATTTTTTACTCAATCAAAGTGGCTCATATGAATGATAGATATATCCAAGCTTTGACCCAAACAATAATGTATCAATTTATGTAAGCATCCTTCAAGTTGAGAAATAAGGTTGTATTTAAATAACAACAAGATATATACTTGTGACAAGTTCATTTTGGATACAGATATCGACTCAGTGATATTGGAGATTTTGAACCTAGAATATAACACTAAAGAATTATCCAAAGTGAATGTATCAGAATTCAAAAACTCAACTATTAACCGTTGTTTCTAATTGTGTAATGTGACAACAAATTAAAGAATAACATAATTTCCATAACAAAAATCCCTCCAAGAAGCAAATTTTATGAAAAGCTAATAATGCAACATAGAATTGGACTCTCAAAGCAGCATTTTTAATTAACACATTTGAGGGCTCAAAGAATATGGCAACCAGGCCTTGTGATGATGCTCAAGGCACCCATATCTGAATTAAACTGCATTTTCAAGTCAAAAACGAACCTTCAAACAATGTTCGTTAAGAAGATCTTAGATTAGACAAACCTTCAGGGTCATGTAATCACGACTCAGTATATATCTTCCATCTTTCCCAAACTTAATATCTGAGATTGAGGCAATTATCTCCGTGAAAAATGACCTTGAACCAGGTGCCTCCTGCTCCTCAAATCTGAAAAGGCAGGGTAAAAATTGCATCCAAGTGGCAATACTATAGGATAAGTTCAAAGTGCACATCCACAGTTACTAAATTCATCATGCATCACCACCCATTTTAAAGAAATCTGCATCTAAGGATTAGAAACATGGAGCATAATGTCATAATACTTACAATTTTGCATGGGTATCACATAAAGCTGATTGCCTCATGTCAATAAGCCAAATTGTTCCCTTTGAGCTGCTGTATGCTAAGGTATTGCAGTGAGTAGGATGGAATTCTACAGAAGTTATAACCTCTGCAAATTGACAAATTATTTTTGAGACCCATCTCCCTATCTACTATGAAGTTAAAACATATTTAAAATTCAAAATGTCCTCGATCAAAATAAGAAAGAAAATAAAAAAAAATTGAGCATGTAATAATCAAAGTAAATTATTGACTAGTGAGATGAAATTGGTGGAAGGAAAGCATAACTTTGGTTACTAATCTCCAGGTTCCACAAATTTATTCGCAAATCATCTGCTGATATGAACGTCTCGCCATCACTGAGAAGTGAGAAGAACATAAAACATAAAGATATTTGGCTAGTACACCAGTGAAACCCAATAGAAAGTTGCAGAAGAATTAAAAGAAACCTGGAGGTAACTTCCATATCTCACTCAAGCATTGATCATAGATCAAATTATGCTCTTTTAACTTAAATTAGCATGGTGATATAAGATGAAGAGGTAACTCAAGGAGAAAACCTAGAACATGAAGAAGCCTAAACAAGTACACTTTGATTAGGTAAGCATCGTACACAACAACGAAATGATAAAAACACTACCCCAATTATTATATCATACACTCAGAAATTATTCCTAGAATTGAAAATTCATATAAAACTCCCACAACCACTATCACCAAAATCTCCAAATGTTTGAAAAAAAATGGTTAAATTGTAACATTTTCCTTTTAGGACTATTTTCAAATTAAAATTCACACTTTTTTGAGGAAAAAGTGCAGTGTGCTCAATTTTTCAAGAAGATCACAAATTACTTACCATCAAATCATGACTTATTTAATTATTCACTGCTTTCTAGTATTTTTATTATTTTACCTACTTTAAATATCTTTTTTTTTGTCTTTTCAACTTTTTCTCAAGTTTGTCTGGATTTTCCATTGTCTTATACTTCCTAAATTAAGAATTGGTGACGAATGTATAAGATTTCTAGGAAAAAGTTATTTTAGCTTCTCAAAGGAAAATCCCTTCGCTGCAATTATTTGAACTGGTGATAGGTGGCACCAAGCTTACTTCATTAAAAATCTCTAGCACATTTGGATTCCTTAATTCTAGATGACATGAATAGCATGGTTTTCTATCAATGGAGAAAACACCTCTTCCAGTAGATCTGATACTTTTTAACTTAAACAACAAGTTAATATTCTTATACCCCTAGGTTAGCAGAAAGATGGGTTCATTATAACCTTGATGTTAAAAAATAGTCTACTTTTATTCTTTGGCAACCTTCCAAGAGAAAATTATTGCTTATGAAAATGGCAAACCAAATCACCTACCAGTTTCTTTAACAAAAATGTCCCTTGCATCTTTTTTTCTAGGATGCCAAAATGTGAACTTCCCTAATGTACCATGCAATTTCACCAAGCCACATACCAATTTCTAGAAAAGGAAATGTCCCTTGGATCTTTCTAGGAGGCTGAAATGTGAAATTTTTTACCTCTATCCTTCTAGGAGGCCGAAATGTGCGACATAATTGAATGTCAAGAAGCCACTTCTGAATGGAAGGGTATAAGACTAGTTTTTAGCTCTCAACGAGAGATAAGACAATAGGGCCCAATTGTTTCCTCATGGATCCTTAATAGTCAATTATGGGACTAAAGTGCCGGAGAAATAATGGCAAAAGTGATATGTCTTTAGTGTTTCAGAAAACTTTGAAAACTTCTAATGCATTTTACATCACCATCATTAGCAACATTAGAGATGTGGGCTACAATAATAGGGTGAGATCCACCACTTCGCAGAAGATAAAATTACAACTGCTGAAGTTTTACATTTGGGTATGATTGGAACAATGAATCCTCTCATAAAAATTTCCAGATTGTAACCCTATCAGGATGAAGTCAATTGTTCGTCCACAAACCCACCTTAGTCTCATGATGTGCTATGAACCAATGATACCTTGCATCTTCAGCTTGGCTTCAACTTACAAGGCTGCTCAAATCAGTTCAAAGCTCACAACTAACTGAGGTGTTTCAACCAGACAACTTATTCTATTTGCTAATAGTCTAACTCTAATATATTTTACATGGACACTTCACAAAGAGAACTTTCCAATCCTTTGGAATCTCATGATTCCAAAAGCTTCAAACACTCTAGCAGACTCTGTTTTCTACTTCTGATCACCACTCCTATTTTTGCTATGCTTCTAGCCACTTTCAATAACATTTCGTGAAAATAGAAGATTGTGGATCTAAATCAAACAATTCTTTTTTTTTTGATAATATGGATCAGAATCAAATGAACACCATATGTTTATATCATTCTTCCTTACTGATATTAATATATGTTCATAAAATTTGCATTATGCTTATAACAAAATTGAATAAAAATAGCCATACTGAGATAATGTGTTAAAATTTATGATTTTTTGAAGTGTTCAACTTGCAAAGTCTGACCACCCAACAGAAACCAGACACCAAAATCCACATATTTTTCCAAATAATGTTATGCACCGTATGTGCATGTCAGACGCATAGTAACCAGACACCAAAATCCACATATTTTTCCAAATAATGTTATGCACCCTATGTGCATGTCAGACGCATAGTGACCATAATCCTCACATGGACCATTATTTTCTCTCTTTGTTATTATTAGTAGGTTAGATAAGCTTCTAAGATAAGTTGCCTAAAATCCTGTAGAATCATATGCCCTATTTGGCAATGCTCTCAAGGAGCTGATTCCACGTAAAACTAATTCCACAAAAGGGAAATCTGGAAGCGGGTTTAAAGAGAAAAAAGTTGATGCCGGAATCAATTTTAAGTGCAAAAGCAGGAACCATGGGAAGTTACCAAACAGTAACTATTGCCATCTTTCTGTTTGTAAGTGGGGGGAGCGGCAATCTAGCCATTATAAGAATTGCCAAGTAGGCCCTTAGTTTCCTACTTGATTTAGAATGAGAATTAAAAGTTATTCATTGTTAGTAGGGTAAGGTGCTCTACTTAGATTAAACCCATACAGTAGGAAAATATCAGTGAATGTAGAAAAGGAGGAATGAATTTTTTTTATTTGGATTTAAAGTTTGGGAGGGTGATCACTTTGGATTTGATCAACAAGGAAACCCGCCCTCCTTGAACCGACCATCTCAAAGGAAAAAGGCCTTCACCAAGCCCCCTATAGCTAGGAAGGTTTGTTTAATCCGATAGGGTTAAGCTTTTCTTTCAACTAACACACTAGCCTCTCTTTTTTTCTATTTTGTCCAATCTCTTTTTAAAAAAACAGCTTATGTATCAAACCCACACTATTTTTTTCTGCAGCTATATTCTAAAGATTGTTTTGTAAAACTATATGGAACATGCTATACAAATAATAGACATAGCATGAGCAAGAAACAGAAGAAGACCAAAAAGAAAAAAACCAAAGTAGATGGGCTAAGAACCAAACCTAAAACTATATGGAACATGCTATACAAATAATAGAGACCCATGGCTTAGTTATAGATGGTACTATATGCTTTCTCTAACAAAGAAAAGAAATCTACAATAGATATGAGAGATAGAGGGATGACCTTGTTAATAAGCTCCTAATTGGACTACACCTTCTCTAACAACAATCAAAGCACTGGTCTGCAGTATATTTATAACCAAATCAGATGAGTTTTAGAATTTATTGAATCCAAGTCACTTTGGAATGGTTTTATGGGTACCAACTACCAACCTTTATAGCAAGCTGGAATTAAGCCTCCCATATCCTTGGATGCTGAAATTTCAATTAACAAGCATAGTTTTTCAGACCCAAATGAAAATTGAACCCAAAAAAATTCATGTAGTGAAGAAATAGCTAGAGCTTGCTTACTGAATCTACTGGATTATGCCATGCAGACAAGAAACTGATTTCATGATCATTGGGTTCCTTGAACACCCATTTATGACCATGATCTACTGCAACTTTACCAATCAAACTGCCCACAAAACCATATCAAATGAGTTAAAAATACATAAAAAATCTATGAAGAAGAATTATTGAATTGTAATAGAAACACTAAATGTAGTCCTCGGCCAAGTCGATCTCACCGTGCTCAGCCGCCGAAGCGGCGAAATTGCAAAACCCATCTTCTCATGTAAGTATCCTTGCACATAGCAACCAATAAAGTATCAAACAGATGCTCAAATTGTGAGCATATATCAAAGTTTTTAAGCTTGGAATTTGCAGTTTATTGTTAACCAAAACATACCTGAAAACACTCTCCATCAATGGAAGGTAAGATTAGTTATTGTGCAGGCTTTCCCATGCCTCTAGGTAATTGCAGCCGTCCCTCTCACCTTCATCCATAGCAATATGAACCCAACTGAGCATAAAGTCTGAAGCAACCTTAATAATCAAACTTGTAGGCACCTTATTCTGATGTGATGGTACATGGCACAATGGGCATATCATGAGACAAAAAGACCATAATATCACTCAGCTTTCCACTTTCACTTATAAAACTGTTGCTTGGTGAAGATGTCATTTTCTAGTAGAAAGGGATTTGCAGTATTTTTCCCCTTTCACTTAACTACACCCAATCTATTAATAGTAATTAAATAACAGCTAGAGACCAACATGAATAAAATATAAAGTCTACAATGAGAACATGAAATTCTAAAAACACTGGTGAGATTAAGTGGTGATGCAAAGAGAGAGAGAGAGAGAGAGAGTGAGAATTCATTAACAAGCAGCTCAATCTCCCAATCCCCTGCCATCTTATTACCTTTTAAATTTGGATTCGCAAGAGTGATTTTATCAATCATGACACTAACATCTTGAGAAATCCCTTATATAGGATGAATTTTTTGTGATTCTTATTTCCTTTGAAAATTTTAGAGTTTCTTTCTCGTCACAGATGATAAATAGTGGGCTTAACAGCAAGGTTTAGAACTGTGGCCACAAAAGACTTGTTTTTACTAACCGCTTAAGCTCTATTTGCCTCTTCGAAAATAGGAAAATTATAAACGGTAGGCAGTTTTTTATTGATAATTTTGCAAGCAGCTTATGTTGGACAACGTGACTGGCTGCATTGCTTGGACTCCACTGTGCGTGTAGCCAATCACGTCGCACCACATAAGCTGCCTACAAAATTGTCTATCAAAAACTGCCTACAATATAACAATGTCCTAAAAAATATTACCCAATCTAGGATTCCAAATTCCACACCTCACAAGAATAGATTTTCATACCCATTTTGTGTATGAGCACCCAAAAAATAATTGGTCATTTTCTTTCCAATCCAACTGACACAAAACACATGTTTATTCACAAGCATATATTTATTCACCATAGAAATAGTCTTAAAGCAAGAGGAGTCACCATTATAGATTGTAAGTCAAATAAGAAGCTTTTGAATGCAAAACCAAATGGTTTTGCATCCCCTCAAATGTTTAACCATGGCCTGGTGTGGTATGCACTCCCCACAAGAAAGTCATGGCTTGGTTTGATGCATCTAAATGATCTAAGCATAAGATAAGAACACAAAAACCTTTTTACTTCTCAAGCTAAAACATGTGCACAATGTCCAAACCATTGGAGTTGAGTTTACTAATACTAAAACTAGTTAATGAAATTTTTGAAAAAGTGACTTTTTTAGTCAATTGGATGCAATTCACCATAACTCGAAGTGAACCACAGTTATAACTTATATTGTGGTTATAACTGACATGGAGGAACGTTTCTGTGCCAAAGTTCGAGTGATGAGGACATCCTGCATTATACTATATCACATAGACCGGATCTTGTGGCGTTCCATGATATGGTTTTGTCCTTGGATGGGGAAGGAGGGTGGAGTGTTCACTACAGGAGGTTGTTTTTATTAGTTGGCCCAGTCTCCTTTTTTTTTCCAGTTCACATAATCATTTTTCTTTAAAATTTTAGGGACGATTCTCCAGTTCCTATCGAAGCAGAACCTAATCTGGTAAAATCAGCAGAAACTGACCGTCAAAGTGATACCATGGTTGCTCAAAAAGCTTTTGCTTCTACTAGAAAGGTTTGTGTTCTATCTTTGCTCTCTTTCCACATAGGGTTGTGTGTTCATTGGAGGTGACGCAGTCCTTCATGGCTGAATTTATTGATGGTTTTTCTAGCAGGACACTAAGTTTCCAAATTCCAAAGTGCCTTCATATGTAACGGAGGTTATAGCAATGTCTCCTATGATGGATCATACAGTTCCATTGCCTATTGTTCCACAATTATGAAAGACGCCAAGAACATTGCCAACAAGAGTGGCTGCAATGTTTTAAGTACTGGTAAGTACGCTTTATTGGGAGGAAAGTTTGTCACTAAATGTTTGTTGATTCAGAAGGAGGTTGGAAATTTTTATTTTTTTTTAAATTGGCTTATCATGGTCATTCTGGAAGACCAATTGCATTACTTAACAAACTCAAAGAGCTAGGAATGATATGATGATCTTTGCGCCATCAAACCATAAATGAAACCTCCTGCAATTTGAAAACATTGACTATTTTCAAATATTTAGGAGGCATATTTGGAGATCCAATCCAAATCACCGAGGTTGGATCACCCTTACAGATATAATCATAATTAGAACTTATGGGAAAAAAAAAAAACACAATTAGAAGATTGAATCTGAGGATTTTGAAAGCAGCATGTCAACTAACAGAGTTCCATATTGGTTATTACCAGTAACATTGTAGATCATATGAACCATCTCCAAGTTGTTCTGTAGTCACTCTGCAAAACTGGGATACTCTTGTACAAGAATTCAAAAACAATTCAGTTTTGCTATTGTAGATGTTCCATAGGATATTTGGGAAAGTTCAAAGCTTAGAAAATAGTTTGATCATGGGATTAGGGTACAGTGTCCTCCTTCGGGGAAATGCATCCCTATGAAATTTTGGAATGCGAGGCTAAGGCAATTCAGAAACCCATCCGATATATGAAGGAATAAAAAAAATCATTAATTAATTAATTAATTAAAAAAAAAAAGAAAAAAAAAGGTAGAAACCCTAGAATTTTCAAAACATAAATGCAATTCAAACCCTAACTTCTCTACACAAATGCACTTAAATACCAACAGAATCTAGAACCTTAGAGTCTTCAAATACAAATGCACTTAAATACCAAATGTCTCACTACAAAAAAAGCAGAAAATGCCCTAAAACACACATGAAATGAACAAAGGTCTTAAAAAACAGCTTCAATAATGTTTCAAAGTTTTCAAAAAAAAAAAAAAATTGAGCCCAAAAATCTAGGATCAGATACCATAAATGCACGTAGAAACCTAGCTTCTTCCACATAGAAAAAATGTAGAACTATAAACCCTACCAAAATACCATGGGAACTCTCTAGAAGCCTTCTTTAGCTCTCCTCGGACTCTGCTCAACTGCTGAGTCTTCTTCTAGGGCGAGTGAAAAGTGGAAACACCTATAAGTAGACGCCTTAACAAATCCCTTAGAAATCAAAGAAACTGCAAATTCAATTCACAGAGTAAATATTGTAGTCGAAGGATTCAGATCTCAATCTTCTCCCTTCCACATGAATCCCCCACACAAAGCATTCAACAAACAAGAAACCCTAGTTTTACAATTTGGTAGATAGAAATCGAGATTGCGGATCAAATAAAAAATATTCAAAGATCTACCTTTTTAATATGCAATTTGACTCCGAAAACGCTGAAATTTCCTTTGTTTCACTCGAATCAGCCATTAATGAACTGATCAAGGTCAAAATTGGTTGAAAATCTGCAAAGATTTGAAGAAGGAGAAGAAGATTGAGTAACCTCGATTTTCGGCGAGCTAGGGTTTCCATGGAGTTGTCTTGCAGATATTTGAAGAAGGAGAAATAGATGATCGAGCAACAACAATTTCCGACGAGCTAGGGTTTCGATGGAGTCGTCTAGCAGAGCTTTGAAGGAGGAGAAGAAGATCTAGAGATCGGAGCTCAGAGTTCACCGATCTGAGATTGAGAATCAATTCGTTGATTTGCAACGGGTGGTCGGCGATAGCTAGGGCTTTTGGCGACGGAGGGAAGACGAGAGAAAAAAAAAATCGCCCGAGGGATCTTTTATCCAGGCATTGCAGTGGTTTTTTTAAGTAGTCAAGTTTTGGGCGTGGGATCAGGTTAACGAAATAAACCACTCTCTTAACTTAATAAACTATTGATTTTGACCGTAGATTATTATATTACTGCTTGACCAGTAGTTTTTTTGACATTGCAAAAAGTGATTTTTTTATGATTTTGACGTAGTGGCTTAGAGAAAATAATCACAAAAGTCTAATCACCGACCTGCTAAAATCCGAGGTGCCCAAGCTTCTATCTTCTTGTCTAGCTGCAACCATGTCATCTTCATTCGTCTATGGCAACACGAGTATGTTACTAATGCAGATTAGTATGTTTACCATTTTTCATGCAATAAAAAAAAACTAATATAGAAGAATAAAATTAAGTAGCACATCCAATGATAACATGCTATGGAATTGTATGGATATTATACATTTGGTGCTTAGGCTTCCATGGCTCCACCACCTTCTGATTAATGAGCAAACTGTAAAGACCCGTATTTTGAACCCGAGTTAGACTGACCCTGTGTGTGTATTCGGCTCGGCAACCGACGTCACCATTTGTTTTGGATTTTTATCTAGATGTGATTGTGCGGACAGATTTTAATTTAGAGCCCATTTGGACCCTCGTGCGAAAGTTGTGCACCGACCTCGGTGTAGCCGCTCAACACCGGACTTGAGTTTTAAAATTAGAAGTGTATAATACATAAGATGTGTGTGTATGTTTTACTTTGTGAGCAATCCTATTATAAGAAGGAATTGCATTCCCGTATTATACTAGGTTTTGTTAAGAGAGGATAGTTACCCAACCGTGTGAAACTCCTTCTTCTCTCTTCTTCAATCATCGTAGGAAATCGGTTTAGAAAACCTCATTCTCTAGAACCCTCTTTGTTGAAAACACTTAAACCTTAGAAAGAACTTGAATCAACCTTGGATTCGTAGTTGGCTATTGGGAGAGGTTGAGATCATTGGGGGCGTGTTGGAGTTGTCTCTGTGAACTCGTGGGATTGATCGCGGCGCGAATCGTTGAGGAAACCCGTCGGTTTTTGTCATCGCTCAAGCAAGGAATCACCGAACTCCGACATTGCCTTAGTATTTTAGTCATAACTTTTTATTCCGAACTCTGATTAAGACGATTCTTTTTGCGTTGGAAAGATAATAGAAACATCTACAACTTTCATGTTTTGACCAACTCATGAATCAATCGTCTTGATGGTTAAAAAAATATGAGAATGTTACGTCAAATCGCTCGAGCGAGCTATTATCATCGCTCGAGCGAGGTATCACCGAACTCCGACATTACCTTAGTATTTTAGTCATAACTTTTTATCTAGAACTCTGATTAAGACGATTCTTTTTGTGTTGGAAAGATAATAGAAAACTCTACAACTTTCATGTTTTGACTAACTCATGAATCAATCGTCTTGATGGTCAAAAAAATATGAGAATGTTACGTCAAATCGCTCGAGCAAGCTATTATCATCGCTCGAGCGAGGTATCACCGAACTCCGGCATTGCCTTAGTATTTTAGTCATAACTTTTTATCTCGAACTCCGATTGAGACGATTCTTTTTGCGTTGAAAAGCTAATATAAAAATCTACAACTTTCATGTTTTGACCAACACATGAATCAATCGTCTTGATAGTCAAAACAATATGAGAATGTTACGTCAAATTCTAGGATTGACGCAACTTGCCTGTTTTGACTTGTTTTTGAGGAAACGCTTAAATAGGTCTATATTATTAGTAATTAGAGTTTATCTTAATGCATGAACGTATATTGTGATGTAGATTGAGGGCGAGAGGCCATCAATAGGACCTTGCTTGACTTCGCATAACTCCGAGTTTTAGGTAGGAGAATCTCATCTTTACAGTATTTTATTTTAATTCGCATGGATATTTTGAATTAAAATCTTTGAACTTGCATATGCCATTGAAATCACATCTGTAAATTGAAATTGATATGAATGACTAAAAATCTAAATCTACCTGAATCCTGAAACCTGAATCTGCTTAAGCTCTGAAGATCTGAAATCAAGAACCTGAACTATGTATAAGAGACTTCCATCTGATTATATTAGTATCTACATTTGTTTTATGATTGACCTGAACGACCCCTCAAAAATTCCTGAACAACTTCCTGGCACAAGTTTCCCTCATTACGCAGGGGCTTGTTGCATCCTGAAAAAGGGTTCATGAACGACGATGGTAGGTAGGGGTTCCCATCGGCTATATTCCTGCTCTCGAGATATAGTTTACTCGGGAGGTATTTTAAGTTGAGGATTAAGTCATGAATTACTGAACTTTGCATATAGAAGTTAGAGAAACTAAGACACTGAAACACTGCATCTGTTCTTGAAACTGTTTTCACACATTTAGAAATAAATCTTACATATGATTTCCGCACCTAAATTCAGTTTATTATCTGCTTATATGTTTGACAAGCTATATTCGATATTTGTTTTGAAACCATGTTAGTTAAAGTAAAATGTAGATGTCTTTCTTCTACTGAGCTTTGTTGGTTAGCTCACTCCGACTATACGCCAGTGTTCAGTATTGACGTGGCTATTCGTATCGTGAGATCGATCTCGACTACGTGCACGAGGAAGAGCTTGAGGTTCCTCTGAGGAGTTTTCCAAAGATAGAACTTCTTGATTTTCTTATTTGTGGTGAGAGTTAGACTTGAATTTGTGGGCCCATTTTAGTTGGATACCATAGTTTTATATTTGCGTTGATTTACATTATGAGCCATGTTTCGATGATGGTCGGCCATCATCGGTGGTTCTTACTTTTAATTGCTTCCGCATTTATTTTAGCTATGGATATTTATTGCGCTTTACTACGATATGTGCCTGTTGTCCCTTATCGTTTATTCGATAGGTTGGCGAACCGGCCTCTCTTATACCTGAGGGATTGGAAAAGTCGGGCCGTCACAGTTGGTATCAGAGCCATGATTTTTAGATTCTCTAAGGGCCCATGAGAACTAACCGTGACCCGGTACAGTTCGCATCAGAGTCATGTCGTTAGGTCCAGAATCACTGGTACTGTTTGTAATTTTCTTTACAATTAATGTTGACTGATGTTGTGGTGTTCACAATATCAAGATGGCCCCAAGATTTAGAGGCAGGCGAGGTAGGACGGTGCCTTTAGAGGACATTCGTGAAGGTGTCGGTACATCAAGGAGTTGCCTTCATCCGGTTCTAATGCGTCCCTATAGGAGCCGGAGTTGATAGAGGTCGGTGAAAGAATGGAACAAGTGTTGGAAAGTCCGCCACCAACATTACTCACAGAGACCGCATCTATAGCTCGTGATGCTGCGTAATCGCCCAAAGAAGCGTAGCTGATTTAGGACAACAACAACAATCATCAGGATTTGCCGAATTCAGGAGGATGACACCTCCAAATTTTTTGGATGAGCCAGGCCGATGGAAGGCGAAGGTTGGTTGGATGAGATGGAAAAGATCTTGAGGTGCTTGAGCAATGTCGAGAAGGTTAGATGGGCAACCTTCAAACCGGATGGACAGGCTGGACCATGGTGGAAGTCCGTGGCTAGACACCGGGAGCAGGAGTTTCCCAATACTCCTTGGACATGGGTGAGTTTATCGAGGCGTTCAACGATCAGTTTTTTCCCAAGATCGTTAGGAATAAGATGGAAGTTCAGTTCATCGAAATGGGCGAGGGACAATGTCGGTCGTGAGTATGGAGATGAGTTCACGCGACTTTCAAGGTTTGCACCTCAACATGTGGCCACCGATATGATGAAGGCGGAAAATTTCAATTTGGGTCTTAGGCCGAGTATACAGAGAGCGTGGCTATGTGGAAATGGAAACATATGGAGGAGTATCAGTCAAAGGCCCTCATAGCAGAGGAAGAAATTCAAAAGCGGTTTTGAGAAGCGATCGGCGAACAAGGACGGGGGTTGTACAAGGCGGTCAGTACTTATGAAAATAAGAGGCCAAGTTTACAAAGCCGCCAAGGAACCTTACTCAACGCATTTTCTAGACCAACATTTTCTTCCGATCACCCCTTATCGGAGAGTGGCAAGATCATCACTGTGCAATCCGACGACCGGGTTCTAATGCTAGTGGAGCTTCAGTGGGACAGGATCCTCTCACCATCTTTTGTTTGGTCACTATGTGCCTGGTGCGGAAACCACACAAGACCGAGGATTGTAGGAGGAACACTGGAGCATGTTTTCGGTGTGGCGCAATCGGACACATGGTTAAGGATTGTCCTCAGGAGGACAAGGGAAGAACTAGTTCGGCTTCTACTCAAAGATCGACCCGACCTACTGTTCAAGGTCGAGCTTATGCCGTGATGGCTCAAGATGCCGAAACGTCGAACGACGTGATCCAAGGTATTATTAAAAGTTGAGATGTCTTCTTATTTTATGTATTATATATAATTGCTTGATATTTAATAAATTTTGTTAATAAGTTATGGATGAATACACATGCTTAGAAACTTTTAATTGAAACGCTTGTCTAAACTAAGGTACCCTTTTTATGCATCGGGAGAGCGATGTAAGCAAATCCGAAGCGCGAGTGTTGATAGACCCTGGGTCTACACATTCTTTTATTACTCCATTGTTCGCTGAGAAGTTGGGAATCATTCCCAAGGCCCTTGATTTCATCTTGGCAGTGTCAATTCCTATGGGTAACTCAGTGAGCACCGATACCATGTGTCAATCAGTGATTGTGATGATCGAAGACCACGAGACAGTGGCTGATTTGATCATTTTGAGCATGGTCGACGTGATACTAGGGATGGATTGGTTATCTACTTACCATGCGAGCGTGGATTGTCTTAGAAAGATTGTAACATTCCGCCCGCCGAAGAGAAAATCTTTTCGATTTTGCGGAGTCAAATCTTGTGTGATACCGTTTATCTCTGCCATTCGAGCAGACCGTATGATGAGGAACGGGTGTTATGGTTATCTAGCCTACTTGCAAGATCATAAGGAGGAGAAGAAAAATATTACAGATATTACGATTGCTTGCGAGTATTCAGATGTTTTCACGAAGATCTACCGGATTACCACCGACAGGAGATTGAGTTTTGCGATTTAGTTAGTGTCGTGCATCAACCGATCAAAACTCCGTATCGAATGGCGCCTGCAGAATTGAAAGAGTTGAAGGAGCAGCTTCAGGAACTGCTAGATAAGGGCTTTATTAGACCGAGTGTGTCACCCTGGGGAGCACCGGTTCTATTTGTAAAGAAGAAAGACGGTTCAATGCGGCTTTGCATCGATTACCAGCTAAATAAGTTGACAATTAAGAACCGTTATCCACTTCCAAGAATTGATGATCTGTTCGATCAGTTACAAGGAGCAAGGTTCTTCTCGAAGATCGACTTGAGGTCAGGCTACCATCAGTTGAAAGTTAAGTCTGAAGACATTGAAGGACATGCTTGAACCCGATATGGGCACTACGAGTTCTTGGTCATGCCATTTGGGTTGACAAACGCACCCGCGCCATTTATGGACTTGATGAACCGGATATTCAAGTCACATTTGGACAAGTCTGTAGTAGTTTTTGTAGATGACATCCTCATCTATTCAAAGACGTGAGAAGAACATGAGCAACATCTGCGAGTGGCTCTACAAACCCTTAGAGACCATCAGTTATATGCAAAACTTAGTAAGTGTAAGTTTTGGCTTGAGCAGGTCAGTTTCCTAGGCCATGTTATCTCTGAGACCGGTATTACAGTTGACCCAGCCAAGATTGAGTCAGTGATGAATTGGGAACAGCCAAAGACCGTTACAGAGGTTCGTAGTTTCCTCGGTTTGGCAGGATACTACAGAAGGTTTGTGGAGGGCTTCTCCAAGATATCAGGTCCTCTTACACAACTTACGAAGAAGAATACTAAATTTGATTGGACAGAGTAGTGTGAGCAAAGTTTTCAGGAACTCAAGAAACGATTGACTCATCGCTACCAAGATTTGCTATACCATCAGTGCGGGAGGCTTTGCAATATACAAAGTGATGCATCATATGGGGTTTAGGGCCGGTGCTTAACGTAATGAGAGACTCATTGCTTATGGGACTAGACAGCTAAAAGACCATGGGAAGAATTACCCGACGCATGATCTTGAGATGGTAGCAGTGATTTTTGCTCTGATGATCTGGAGGCATTACCTTTATGGGGAGACCTTCGGTATATTTACCGATCATAAGAGCCTCAAGTATCTCTTCTCACAGAAGGAGTTGAATATGAGACAGCGTCGATGGATGGAGTTCTTGAAAGATTATGATTGTACCATCCGGACCACCCGGGAAAGCAAACGTAGTGGCGGTATGCGTTAAGTCGAAAGTTCTCGCTCGTTATCACATCTCACCACAAGGGTGCAACGATGGCATCTTTTGGAAGATATGGCTCTAAGTAGCATGAGATTTGGACGTAAAAGGTTCAGTGCATTAATGGCTACGCTGGTGATTCGTTCGACCCTCTATGAGAACATTCGCAGACTTCAGATGACGGATGATGAACTTATGGCTATCAGACGGGATGTGATTGGGGGAAGCAAAATAGATTTTTCTATCAAAGATGATGGCACTTTGATGTTTAGAAACCGGGTATGCGTTCCAACTAATCGAGCTTGGGACACTATTTTGGAAGAGGCTCATAAGTCTATATGTACGCTTATTCACCTGGCATCAAGATGTACCAAGACTTAAAGAAAAGCTTCTGGTGGAGAGGTTTAAAGAAAGATGTCGCTGTGTATGTCTCGAGATGTCTTGTGTGTCAACAAGTAAAGGTGGATCATCGAAATCCGGCAGGACTGTTGCAACCACTACCGATACCTGAGTGGAAATGGGAGGCTATTTCTATGGACTTTATTTTGGGATTGCCAAGAACATTAAGAAAATACAATGCCATCTGGGTCATTGTGGATCGATTGACTAAGTCCGCACACTTCCTTCCTTATAATACGTCGTATACCGCCAACAAGCTCGCAGAATTATACATCAAGGAGATAGTTAGGTTGCATGGTATACCGGTCAGTATCGTCTCCGATAGAGACCCGATGTACACATCTCAGTTTTGGCAACGATTTCAAGAAGGAATGGGCTCTAGGCTCGATTATAGTACAGCATTCCATCCTCAGACCGATGGGCAGACTGAGAGGGTGAATCAGATTATAGAAGATATGTTACGTGCTTGCATGTTGGATTTTCAGGGGTCATGGGACCAACATTTACCGCTGATCGAGTTCGCCTACAATAACAGTTACCAGGCTAGCATCGGCATGGCACCCTACGAAGCTTTGTATGGACGACGGTGCAGGTCTCCGCTTAATTGGGAAGAAGTGGGTGAGAAACTCATTTTAGGTCCCGAGATCGTGGAGAATACAACCAAGACAGTTCGGTTAATCCGTGAGAGACTACGAATTGCTCAAAGTCGTCAGAAGAGCTATGCTGATCTGAAAAGAAACCATGTTGAGTTTAAGGTAGGAGATAACGTATTTGTCAAAATCTCTCCTACAAAAGGCGTGATGCGTTTTGGGAAGCGTAGGAAGCTGAGTCCGTGCTATGTTGAACCTTTCGAGGTATTGGGCCGAGTCGGCGAGGTTGCCTATCGAGTAGCCTTGCCACCGCAGCTATCGGAAATGCACAACATGTTTCATGTGTCCATGTTACGAAGATATGTTAAGGACCCGACTCACGTATTGGACTACCAGCCCATTGAGCTCCAAGAAGACCTATCCTTGGTTGAGGAACCGATACGAATCTTGGATCGTAAAGAACAAATCTTACGGACACAGAACATTCCCTTAGTAGGCGTCAAGTGGCGGAACCATTCTTCAGAGGAAGCCACATGGGAGCGTGAAGCGGAGATTCGCGAGCAATTTCCACAACTTTTCGAGTGAAGGTATATTATAAACTATAGTTATGTAAGAAAATCATACGTACCTTTAAATTCTTGAATTTGCTTCTAAAAAAAAAAAAGGAGAATTTCTTCAAATTCTTCAATGTTAAATCATAACATCGATGCTTTACATATATATCTATAACGATCACACAATAAAATCTTAAATGTCATATTTATTCATTCTCGGTTAGAACCGTATGTATGCATTGGAACCCGTGTCATCGGTTAGAACATGTTACCGCACGTGATCATGCTTTTGAATAAGTGTTCGATTCGACATCCGAAATTTCGCTCAAATAATTACCAAAAGGGTGAGGTAGGTGTGCTAGGTTTGTGTCATGGTGAAGTATATTTCCGTGCACGTGACACTTGGGAAGGTATGCATCCATTACGGATGCAATCCTCTATGGCGTGATGGGATGCCACACGCAGTACATCCAGTTACTACGGATCCAGGCCCTTGAAAGCGTGCTTGGTGAAGCCTACGCATCGCGACCAAAGTTCTTTTGACTTTAGACTGCTTTCGATTTTGCTTTATCTTTGGTGTTAGGATAAGGACTTACCGATTCGGTTTAGCTATCCGTATATTTTCGAGGACGAAAATTCCTAAGGAGGTAGAATGTAAAGACCGTATTTTGAACCCGAGTTAGACGACCATGTGTGTGTATTCGCTCGGCAAACCGACGCCACCATTTGTTTTGGATTTTTATCTAGATGTGATTGTGCGGACAGATTTTAATTTAGAGCCCATTTGGACCCTCGTGCGAAAGTTGTGCACCGACCTCGGTGTAGCCGCTCAACACCGGACTTGAGTTTTAAAATTAGAAGTGTATAATACATAAGATGTGTGTGTATGTTTTACTTTGTGAGCAATCCTATTATAAGAAGGAATTGCATTCCCGTATTATACTAGGTTTTGTTAAGAGAGGATAGTTACTCAACCGTGTGAAACTCCTTCTTCTCTCTTCTTCAATCATCGTAGGAGATCGGTTTAGAAAACTTCATTCTCTAGAACCCTCTTTGTTGAAAACACTTAAACCTTAGAAAGAACTTGAATCAACCTTGGATTCGTAGTTGGCTATTGGGAGAGGTTGAGATCATTGGGGGCGTGTTGGAGTTGTCTCTGTGTACTCGTGGGATCGATCGCGGCGCGAATCGTTGAGGAAACCCATCGGTTTTTATCATCGCTCAAGCAAGGTATCACCGAACTCCGACATTGCCTTAATATTTTAGTCATAACTTTTTATTCCCAACTCTGATTAAGACGATTCTTTTTGCGTTGGAAAGCTAATAAAAAAATCTACAACTTTTATGTTTTGACCAACTCATGAATTAATCGTCTTGATGGTTAAAAAAATATGAGAATGTTACGTCAAATCGCTCGTGCGAGCTATTATCATCGCTCGAGCGAGGTATCACTGAACTCCGACATTACCTTAGTATTTTAATCATAACTTTTTATCCCGAACTCTGATTAAGACGATTCGTTTTGCGTTGGAAAGCTAATAGAAAAATCTACAACTTTCATGTTTTGACCAACTCATGAATCAATCGTCTTGATGGTCAAAAAAATATGAGAATGTTACGTCAAATCGCTCGAGCGAGCTATTATCATCGCTCGAGCGAGGTATCACCGAACTCCGGCATTACCTTAGTATTTTAGTCATAACTTTTTATCTCGAACTCCGATTGAGACGATTCTTTTTGCGTTGGAAAGCTAATATAACAATCTACAACTTTCATGTTTTGACCAACACATGAATCAATCGTCTTGATAGTCAAAAAAATATGAGAATGTTACGTCAAATTCTAGGATTGACGCAACTTGCCTGTTTTGACTTGTTTTTGAGGAAACGCTTAAATAGGTCTATATTATTAGTAATTAGAGTTTATCTTAATGCATGAACGTATATTGTGATGTAGATTGAGGGCGAGAGGCAATCAATAGGACCTTGCTTGACTTCGCATAACTCCGAGTTTTAGGTAGGAGAATCTCATCTTTACAGTATTTTATTTTAATTCGCATGGATATTTTGAATTAAAATCTTTGAACTTGCATATGCCATTGAAATCACATCTCAGAATTGAAATTGATATGAATGACTAAAATCTAAATCTACCGAATCACACGAATCGCTTAAGCTCAAGATCAAATCAAGAACTGAACTATGTATAAGAGACTTCCATCCGATTATATTAGTATCGATTTGTTTTATGATTGACGAACGACTCAAAATTCCTCGAACAACTTCCGCACAAGTTTCTCATTACGCAGGGCTTGTTGCATCCTGAAAAAGGGTTCATGAACGACGATGGTAGGTAGGGGTTCATCGGCTATATTCCCGCTTCCTCGAGATATAGTTTACTCGAGAGGTATTTTAAGTTGAGGATTAAGTCATGAATTCTTGAACTTTACATATAAAAGTTAGAGAAACTAAGACCAACACGATCTTCTTTAAACTGTTTTCACACATTTAGAAATAAATCTTACATATGATTTCCGCACCTAAATTCAGTTTATTATCTGCTTATATGTTTGACAAGCTATATTCCGATATTTGTTTTGAAACCATGTTAGTTAAAGTAAAATGTCGTAGATGTCTTTCTTCTACTGAGCTTTGTTGGTTAGCTCACTCCGACTATTCACGAGGTTGTATTGACGGCTATTGTCGTGGTGGGATCGATCCGATACGTGCCTGAGGAAGAGCTTGAGGTTCCTCCTGAGGAGTTTTTCCCAGTATAGAACTTACTGATTTTCTTATTTGTGGTGAGAGTTAGACTTGAATTTGTGGGCCCATTTTAGTTGGATACCATAGTTTTATATTTGACGTTGATTTCTGTTATGAGCCATGTTTCGATAATGGTCGGCCATCATCGGTGGTTCTTTACTTTTAATTGCTTCCGCATTTATTTTAGCTATGGATATTTATTGCGCTTTACTCTGATATGTGCCCTGTTTGTCCGGCTTATCGTTTATTCGATAGGTTGGCGAACCGACCTTTCCTATACCTGAGGGATTGGAAAAGTCGGGTCGTCACACAAACAGTGATGGGTGGTGAGATCCATCAAGTGCAAGAGCTTGTGAAACAGCAGAGGCTTAAAGGGTATCATGATAACATAACCATACAGAGAAAATCTTCAAGAAAAACTATTGTCATATTAATTTGATAGATATACAAAGTCCACATGCTGGCTAGACACAGAGGTGTAATGTAAATTTTCAAAATGAATAATGGGTTTCCAATATCATTAAGCTTCAAAAAATGATTAATCTTATTAATATGTTTCTCCCAAATGATATTTGGATTTTCTGCATGTTTATATAATCATTTTGCTAGAACCATAAGCCAAATGCACAAGAATCTTCTTATTTCAATGGGAATAGGGAGGCACACAACATACCTTCTGCATATCTGGGTCAATGGTATGTGGAAGTGATCTTAGAGTGGCTAAGTACCATCTCCAAGCTTGTAGATCTTCTGTACTAGCATTAACACCAGAAGCGATAGCAGATGGTCAGAACGGAAACAACAAATCAGCCGGGAATATATTGGATTTTCCCTCAGAGAGGATTAGTACTTGAACATCAGCAGCCATCTCCATCTCATAGTACTCAAACTCATACTCCACCTGAAATATACAAGATAAATAAGAGCCTATGGAACTGCTGATAATACTGACGATGATCTAAATGATCTGAAATTTTAGTACAAGTCCAATATAATTTGAACTAGGGCTGTCAATGGGCCAGGTTAGGCCAGGCCGGGCTAGAGGTTGCTGGCCAAAATTTTGCATAATTTTCTTTAATAAATTAAAATAAATCTATATATTAAAAATATATTTAAGCGTGTATGCACTATGAGAACACTAATATTTCAATGGTACTAACCATCATCTAGTAACAACTCTTTGTTCATCACGTTCCTCAATTTGGAGCTAGTAAGACCAGAAGCAACTGGAAGAAAACCTGCAGGAAGAGTCTAAAATGTGGCCAAACCAGTAAGCACCTGATTTTAAAAAACATAACTGACAAAAACAAAAGTGCTGAAAAAATGTGCAATCGTATGTTTTTTAAAATCCAAACTGCAGCAGATTATAGACTGACCTCTACACGTACTGTTGTGGCTTCTGGTGCTAATGTTTTGCTTTCTGCAGATCCTACAGTTGACAGCTTATCTAAATAGCTTCATGTCATCAAAACAACTGTTTCACAGTAGGACTTTTCAAAAGTCAAACTGGCCATGCAAGATACTGCATCAAATAGATGCAATATATAAATGAACCAGTTGAGAACCTATGCAGATTTACAGTGAATGAGGAAAGAAACACTGACCATGTTCACAGAGATTAATGAAGCAATAGTGGTAATAAAGAAATTAAGAGGTGCATGAAACAAACTAACTAACAAGTGCATAAATGTACAGAATAGGAGCTTCCATACTCAGACGCAATAAACTAGGAGCCGACGCATCACCCTCTTCCAAACTTTCAATAAATAAAGGCAATATCATGACTACCACTTCCTACTTAATTATTAAGAGATACACTCAAGTCAGCCAACAGGCGGATAATATTAAGTTGAACAATAGGAATTTCCTGTTTCTCTCTCCCATCTTGAAAATGAAATGTATAGGCAACAATAAGAATATTTATACTTGTTATAGGGGGATATCCAGATGTAAATAGATTTGGATATCGAAATAGATCCAAAGCTATGTTCAGTCATTAAGTAGCACTAATTAAGTTGTTACGATAAAATAAATATAAACAAATTGGTGAAGCAAAAACTCAGTTGACAATTCTTTTTATGTATTAAACGATAAGATTACCGTTAAGGATAAAAACTCACACTGAATGCCTGAAAGCTCATCCGAGATGATAATCTAAGCAAACAGACCAAGGGTATATCCTTGACCCGACCCAATAAATTGGCTCAGGTCAAGCCGCGCCGATTAAAATTCCTAAACCCTTATATTTATATATTAAATTCTGGATCGGGTCAAGAAAATATGCCTGACCTGAGCTGACAGATAAAAGATTTGATTGGGGGGCGGGGAAAAGGCGGGTAAGAATTGAATTTATCTCTAAAAGCAATCTATACAATAATTTATTATTTCTTTAGCCCAAACAAAATTTAACAATTACCCATAAATCAATTACCTTCGAGATCTATCTTTGTGAAGCGAGGAACATTCTCTTCAATTCTTCTATTTGTTCATCGTGCTTGTGTAGCGCCTCTTCCATCTTTCTATCTCTTTCTGCATCTCTTTTTTTCATTTCTCTATTTCTTTATTGCATTTCTCTATTTCTCTTTTTATCCCTTTCTTCCAATTCAGCTAGCTTGCTCCTCAAACAAGCCATCTCCCCTTGTTTTGACATTCGATTGTTGGATTTGCCCCCACCATTCCTGTGATGGAGTCGGTCCCAGTCCAAGAATACGACATCGACCAGGTTGATCCTTTCCCAAAACCTGAGAGAGGACAGCTTCACGACCAGGGGGTCTCTGGATCCCTCTAGTTGTTTCTCTTGTTGTCTATTTATTTTCTCCTATAATAATTAATCATACATTTTATTTTGAGAAAAAAAATATGACATGTAATTAAAAATAATTATAAAATTTATCAATGTATCCGCGACCACACTATTTGATGGTGTACCATCCTTATGTGTATAAGAAATTTTGAATATATTGGCACGACTAGGTTCTACACCATCCTTTGAAGTCTGTAAAATTAAAAAATAAATCAACCATTTTCTAAAAAATAAAATTAATTCCAATTATATACATTTATAATAATTTTGAACATATAAAAAATTAATATGTTTTGAATCGTCATCCTACCTTCGTTTTAATTTTGAACATATAAAAAATTAATATGTTTTGAATCGTCATCCTACCTTCGTTTTGGAGTTTTGCCAATGGCCATCACTACCGACTAAATTCAACCACTGTCTCCCGTCAACCCCTGACGGGTTCAGAGAGAATGGATCCACTCCTTTTGGGGGATTAATAAAATATCTTCTTTTTAGATCGCATCGGTGTTCCTTCCACTTTCTTCCTACCGATTGCATGAACCAGGTTTTTACTTTGTCGTCGTCAGGAATTTCAAAGCGAACCTGCATATGAAAGAAATTATGAATGATAAATAATTTGAAATCCATATATTCTCAATAAAAAATAATTAATTATATTTACCTTAGCAGCGTCCCAAACCTTTTCTTTCTCTATAGGGTCCACAACGTCCATGAAGGGAAATCGATGGGTAAAAAAGACCCATCTCTTGATAACACCCCGAGGTAGCTGATAAATTTTACAACGTCCCATGAAAGCAACATAAAAAGTAAATTAGGTTAAAATAATATAAGGACAAGGAGAAAGAACAATCTTAAACACATCTATAATAATTATGTGTTGTTGCTTTCAGGCCCAACTTTTTATCAAAGATAGCACTTAGTGATATATGAAAACCATATACTAGATAACATTATGAAAATTGATAAGAGTACCCATAAGCATCTCACACAGAAATTGATAAATTCACATATAAGATAAAGTTTTAATAGAAAGCAGAAGAATGGGAAGAAAGCGGTACATTTTATTCTTACCTCTTTGGAGATATTCTCTCAGCTTCATGAACTGATGGTCTAGTTTCTGTTTCGGTTATATGACAATTATTCAATATGAACAATCATAGAGAAAGTCATATCCAACATATGCAGTAATTTACAAACTGGAGTAAACGCACAAGAAACTAGAGTAAATGCATAAGAAATGTAGTAATCACTTCCACCTATTTTGGAACATCATGCATGACAAAATTACAGGTTTTGATGGCTGCATCACAAAGATGAGAACTGATCTCCCTCCATTAAATTGGTCAAATCTTCATAGATGCATAGATATATTTTACATTGTAAACAAGTGCCCTTATTTTCTTGCCTTTATTAGATGTGCATCTCACGAAGGGTAGGGTGTCTCACAATTGGACAGTGTTATATATATAGTGGACAATTTTTATAGAAAATTTTACATGCAGCTTATGTGGCACGATATGACTGGCTGTATACATAGTGTGGCCCAAGCACAGAAGCCAGTCATTACAAAAGACAGCTATAACTTCAGAACCACATACAAACATTCACCTACAGCACCATTATATGTCATAGTAAAAAAACATAAACCTGATCAAGACTGGTGAAGCCCCTAACTGTGTCACCACCAATTATTGGAATCCCTTTCGTTCCAAGAGGCTGCAAGATAACTGCCTAGGGAAGGAAAATGAGTATCAGCCAGCATTGAAAACGAAAAAGAATCACTTATAAGAGCTCAGATCATCAAATAATTCACTTGGCATTTAACACTAATAGTGCAAGATAATCAACAATCCATATTCTTAGAAAGTTTGAGAAGCGATCAGAGATTGCATGTCAAGTGCTTGAAAAATATTTGTCAATAACAGTGTGTAGGTCAATCTTAGCAGCACGGGAGCTCAGCGCTCTATGGGGTTTCTTCCATTTTAGCATATGAACCATAGGGCTCTTGCATATCTTTGTTTTAAAAAAGACACTTATGTTAACTGATGTCAGCTATGGATCCTAGTGCTCCTCACCAAGATATCATAAGATTTCTAAGATTATGAATTTTTGTATAAATCAGCTTTTGACATGATTAATTAAGGTCTCAACGGGAAGGGCTTGACCTTGGCCCGACCCAGCTGTGCATGGATGGGCTAAGGTAGGTGGCCTAATATATAAATGGGCCTGTAATAAAGCCAGACCTTATTAGTAAGTCGGGTCAAATATGAGCTAGTTCTGAGCCCCATTAAAAATCGGCCTATTTAATCTTGGCTTACAAGGCCCGCATAACTCATGATTTGCTAGACGTACTCCCAGTTAAGAAATAGCTTAAGGGCCAGTTTTGATGGCAATCATAAACACTGTTGAACAATCTGTCCCAAATCATCATCATAGTTGTTTCAAGTCACGACTGTGATCATGATGCGGGGCAAAATGGCAAATTTTTCAAGATAGCGAGGTTCTGATGGTCCACCTCGACCACAACGATGCTCCCAGATCTATAGACAACAGCCACTGGTAATCATTTCGATGGAAGGCCGTCCACTTATCATTGAATTAGCCCATGGCCGAAACAAGTCTGAGGGCCCCAAAAAAATTCCCTGATCTGAAGGAATAGATAGCCCTGCCTATGATTATTGTCACTTAGGGGCAACACTATTAGTCAAATCTAATTATTTTTTTAGTCCAAACTGCCCCTAAACGAGGTATTTAGTTCACTATATAACGGCAATTCTAATGTGGGTATTTGGAAGGAGAGTATTCTTTCAATGGAAAGAGTGAAAACTGTTTTTATGAAGGCCTTTCAAATCCACCAAACACTCTCTGTACTTGCCAACCACCACAGAATGCAGGCAATACAGCAGATTGACAAGCCAAAAAAATAAAAAATAAGAACGTCAAACCAATGTATTAGAAAATTAAGGATGTAAAATGGTTGATGGTACTTGAAAAATTAAAATAAAATAAAAATAATTCAAGGAGTTGGAATAGTTAATGGCACGTTCTCTCTCAAGTGTGAGAAGGTTGATACTTGGTTTCCTTCTGCTAACATGTTTTTTTTTCCAATTGGTCTTATGCTAACATGGTTAAATCTTAGGAAGTGACGGCTCTTTACGAGCATGCAAAATAGTGGAAGTAGAGGTTTGACGAATTTCGAATAAGAAGATTGAACCGTTCACACATAAGAGTGGATGGTGGTTATTCAAGAAACATTATTCTTCCTCCTATAGTACCTTGGTTGGTTGACACCCTCGTCACTGAAACAAGACCACCCATCACCATCTTACATGTTCATTTTAGCACAATCGCTTTCAAATATGAGGAAGAGAACAACATACAAATAACCCTCAACTTAACTTGATAAAAGTATCATCCAATACCAAGCACATTATCCAAACCTATATTGGATTGACTGGGTGATGATTTTGAAAAAAAAAACACACATATAATTTTCCCTATATCTAAGTGGGGGAAAATAGAACCGGTGCTTGAGTCCAGCCTATTCAAATTGTCAAATGGTTCGGATTCACCTTGCATTGGCCAAAGCCCAAAATTTGCACCAATCATACACTCTGATCAATGTGTTGCTCACTGAATGTGGACTGCTGCCACAATTATATGGTCAACGATCCATGTTTAATATCCCTTGCTGCTCATACTGATTTTTTGGGCCTAGGTCCAATTAGTATCTGCATCCATGATATAAATACTTAAGTGTAACAAACTACTAACTTCTTTGTTATTTCAAGTGTTTTTTGTTATTTCGACTGTTTTGAGGCCTAAAAGTAATTAATGTACGAACACTATATTTTATACATAACAAGTTTTTTTTTTCTTTAGATAAGCAGTAACCATTTGTGTTAGATGATTAAAATAACAAGGTACGAGTTAAAACTTCTCCTCTCCCTTTAGGAGGGGCAATAGCCCCAATTATTGGATTTCCTCTCTCAATTATTTTCCTCGACCCCTGCATTTTCCCTCAAACAGTACCAGTTGTCAAGTTCAAAAACTTTTGTGAATTGACAGCACCACCAATCGCATATTCAAGATCCCAAAGATTAACATTCAGTTAATACCACCAGTTATTCAATATAGTTTCAAGCTTTTAGCCATTAACTCCAAGAAGTCATCCTAAAACTCAGGATAAGCCATGGAATTTTAAAATTACTGATGAAAGGCATAAGGACCAAATACTCAAATCAACCCATCCTCTCAATTTGTAAAACCCACAAAAAAAAACTTTATTATAAAGAATTATTTGCTTCAATATAACCAGCACATTCTAAAACTTGATTCCACACATCTAAAGAAAAATCTACAATGTTCAAAAGATGCGATTCAGAGGAAATAGAATTTAACATAAAGATTATTCACTTGCAAAAAGTAAGTGGCAAAAAAACCTTAATTTCGGGAACGTTAACTACATTATGAGTAGCTTCTCGAACTTTATCTTCCATTTCCTTCTAGTGAATCTTCATTGTTGAGCAGAAAATGTACATAGACTAATGCCAACCAAATCACATTGTGCGTCGGTTCAGCCCGTTCTTAGTATTGATAGTTTGAGAGGGAAATTTCCCAAATTCATTTTAAAAGGGTCACTACACCAAATTAAAACACCAAATACATCATATATAATCAAAACACCAAATACATCACATACATCATACATTTCTTATATAAAATCCCTTGAACATGTGTGGTGTGTGTGCATGTGTGCTTAAACAGTATGCAACTCCACTGTTCCCAATCCCATGCTCGGATGAGAAAGGAGGGTGGCGTCAAGTTGACAGCCAGCTGAAAAAACTCCATTAAATCCCTATGAAGAGACCTATTATGATCACACATTTACAGCTTTCGCTGATGGATGTTCTCGTGGATACTCTGCTTTCGCTGATGCCTCAGTCATTCACTCCTATGCGGTTTTCTATTGAGCAGGTTGCACTATGACGCAACAAGGGTTTTCTACAACTACTGCTCCCACAATGTTTTTTAAGGATTAATATTTCCTAATTTTTAATGTATTTGATTAAATAAGATTTAGTTTAGCATTGTATATTCCATTCAACCCTTACTTGACCCATGGTCTACCCATATGAACCATTTGAACCCTAATGAACCGATGGCCTAAACCATTTGAGCTCAAACTCATGATCTGAACCATTCAAATCTTACTAGGTGTATTGAAATTAGGGATAGTGTCAGCGCAAGTTTAGCAAATCTTCTAACAATCTAACAAAAATTGATAAGACAACGAAATCTAACTTAGCAATGAATCTCAACCATCCATTTATGAATCAGATCTGAGCATAAGACATCAACAGAGAAATTAAGGGTGTGCAATGGATTTACAGGTCTCACCTAAGAAGATGAATAACGGTTGATTATGATGCTTCGACCTTGATTGAATCTGATTCTTCGGGTGCGAATGACTATGATGCTTCAAATGGTGATGAAGCTAGCTAGGGTTTCTTACTTGCATTGGTGGAGAAGTGAAAAGGAGAGAGGCATTTATAGTTTCAGCGGGAGAGATTTAGGGTTTGAGCGAGAGGGAATGAGGGTTTCAACGAGCGGAGTACGAGGTTTCAGCGAGCGGGATTTAGGGTTTGAGCGAGAGGAAATGAGGGTTTCAACGAGTGGAGTACGAGGTTTCAGCGAGAGGGATTTAGGGTTTGAGCAAGAGGGAGAATGAGGATTTCAATGAGCGGAGCACAAGAGAAGGGAGAAGGGATTTGAGTTCGTGCGAAGGGAGAAGGAAGAAAAAATTATATACCCTTTATATACGCCAGTAGCTTGTTAGATTAGCCGTCGGCTACCGGTTCTATATGCCGACGGCTTCATAAAACAGCCGTCGGCACAAGACTCTTTTTTTGTCTTCACCCTAGAGAGGTTTACCAAAGCTTTACAATTATATCTCAACCCCTTTTAATTCGTCTAAGAGCTTTTTCCCTTATATATAAAAGATCTAAATCCTACTTGTAATCTAAGAAAAATTAGCCTTATATAAAATATCTAAATCCTACTTCTAATTTAAGAAATTAGAGCCTAAAACAACACTGGTATTGTCCAATATTCGACCTGTTCAACCCGATATTTGATGTAATAACCCGAAAAATCACGTCAAACGAGGAGCTCGGGATCCGTGCCCGATTGGTCTTAGGTTTGACCATAAGATAGTTCATTGATGAACTTAGGGTGAGATGAGCGGATGTGATGTGTGAACCAGTGTAGAAGAGTGGAGAGATAGAGGAGTGTGTAGAGTAACATACACCGACGGGTGTGTATGTGCTCCACACCGAGAAAAGAGATAAGATAAAAAGGGTTGAAAACCCTAATTTTCATATTTTGGTGGTTGAGAGGAGTAAAGAAGAGAGAGAGAGAGAGAAAGAGAGGAGTAAAGGAGATAGTGAGGAATTATTGCAAGTTGTTGGAAGGGGATTTCTTGGGATCAAAGCACCGGATTCGAAGCGGAGGATCTGTTCAGACAAAGGCTGGAAACCCTAACCCTCCAACCCTACATTTAAATCAATCTGAGGATGATTTAAGGTGAGATTCTTGTAAATAAATGGTGTAGATTTATAGAATAAATTGTGGTTAAAATGGGTGGAAATTGTAGGAATATTGCTTAGAAAATAACTGAGAAAAGATTGGAAGAAATGCAAAGAAGTGAATCTGGGATTTCGACTAATCGAAATTGGGATTCGATTAATCGAAATTCACCAAGAAGTTGAAAAGTCGATGATACGAATTGACTAATCGAATTGAAATTCGATTAGTCGACTCTGAATTTCGACTAGTCGAGTTGGGTGTCGACTAGTCGACTGAGAGCCTCCAGTGAGGAGTAAAAGTGGGTTGAGGGAAATCGACCAGTCGAAATTGGATTTCGACTAGTCGAGTAAGGATTTCGACTAGTCGAATTGGACTCGATTAGTCGATTTTGTATGATCAATTATTTAAGTGAAAATTGGACAGTTAGAACAGGGGATTTCGACTAATCGATTTTGAGAATCGATTAATCGAAATTGGACCTCGACTAATCGATTTTGAGAATCGACTAGTCGAGTTGGATTTCGACTAGTCGAACCAGGAACTCGACTAGTCGACTGACCTAGTTTTTGTTGACTTTTGATTCTTACTTCAAGACTCTAGGGGGGGGTCTTGAGACTTATTCATTACATCTTTTGTAATGTTTCGAGTGTGTTTAATGGTATCATAGGTGATACGTATGGAAGTGGGCACAAGGAGCCGAGTGGGACCTTGATGCATTGAATCGATAGAGACCTAAGGTAGGGAACACCTTGAACATGTACCTTATTTTACAAGAGCATGTATGTAGTGATATAGATTTCCATTCAAATATTCTACTGCTTAAAGGATTGTGAAAAGTGTGTGTGTGTGTGTGATATTCATAAGAGTAAACTAATGAGCCATCCCCAGGGGATGAAGAAGTAAAGAGAAAAGAGCATCAAGTGTGATGCAAGTAAATGGATACATCCCAGGGATGTATCCAAAAGGATTGAATCATGTTTGATAAGGCCTAACTGATATAAGATAGCACACTTACACGGTGAATAACTATATGTAAGGCACCGATATTTTTGTTATTTGAGGTTTGATAGGTTATCCCACCGACGTGGCGGGATATCCACGACTGACACGGCAGGATATCCGTGACCGATACGGCGGCGAAATCGTAGGCCAGTGCGGAGGCTTATCCGTACATAGTAAGCACACCCCAGGGGTGTTGATTGAGACAAGTGAAACCCCGCCACCAATCCCCAGGGGAAAGGGGCTTGGGTACTATATGGTATTCCCAGGGAATACATTAAAACTGTCTATATAGATGACGATGAAGGGTATCTCATCGGGGCTCGATGCTATATTGCTCGGGGAGTACTTAAGTTGAAAGTTTAAGTTTTGCTTTAGGCCTTTTCAGCATTATTCATGAGTAAATGAAAATACAAGTAATCACAGTAAAACGAAATGCTTTTAAACTGTTTTCATTAACAATTGCATAGATACATTATGCATGGCATATCATAGAATATATGTGAGTTATAATTTATATGTTCAACAGTGTTTGTTCCCTATTGAGCTAGGATGTAGCTCACCCTATAGACTATACGTCGCAGGTCCACTATTAGCAGCTGCCGCGGCTTCAGGAGACGCTGATCCCGGCGAATCGGACCTTGCGGCCGGCGAAGAGTTGGAGCCACCTCCAGAGGACTTCTTCTAGAGGACTCCGTTGTGCCACTTTGAGGGATTTTTAACAGAGAGTTTTGTACGGCTTGGTATGTCAAGCCTTTATTTTTGTTTGAAACCATGTATATAAGGAGTCTGGATTATTCTTTTGGGACGAACCATCCGTGATGATTGCTATCATCGATGGTTCGGATCGGTTCTCCATTCATGTAGAGGCATGAGGGTAGAACTGTCTTTTGGGAAGTAATTAATATAGATTTAAAATTCCGCAATTGCATTTATAGTACTTTTTGGATGCTTGATATACCAATGTTCCGTGCTTAGCTAAAGGGCACGGTCAAGATGATCGTGCTGATGGCACGGGTTTCGGGGTGCCAAAATCTGGGCTGTCACATTTGACCACTTGTAAAATCGGGGTGTATATTCATTTCGGATAGGCCTAACCCAATACATATCGGCCAAAATGTATCGATATGGCCGATATTTAAAACCATGATGGAGAGATTTCAACACAAATTTGTTGATTATATAGCTCGAATGGCGCTCATGCAAGTAGTGTTATTCAATACCGATTGAGTGGTTGCTCAGTGAGTATCCTCCCTCCATTGTGGGGCTTGAGGTCGTGAGTTTTACACTCTACGTTTGCTTTGTTCCTTGTAGTGAGTGTTGTTGTATGGGATTTATTCCCCTATGTGTCAATCATGTGAGTGCTTTGTTGCATGGAATTTATTCCCCAAGTGTTGCTCCTAAATTGTTAGGATATGTAAGACACAGCTGTATGGCATTATAAAAAATAAAAAACAAAGTTGCATTTTTCAATAGAGCTCCACTGATTTAATTTCCTCGTACTTTTAACTCTCTCGAGCAAGATGAATTACAACTACTATCTTGTATAATCTGTTGGTAGAATCTGTTGGCAGATTGCACAAAGTTTGACCGAAAGAAGACCAGAAAAAATTGCTTCAAGGCGCGATTAGATTGTTGTCTTTAAGACAATATTTGCCCCCTATATGCAACGGGATATCGGTAAATTCACCTCCAGGATACAATGAAACCTCGGTGAAGCACCGATCTGTCACACACTACGTTGCACTGTAGTGTGCGACCCAACGAAACGAAAACGCAGAATGCTTTGGTTGGCACACGAATTCTGAGGGCTCAGATGTAGGATTCGAAAATTGCAAGTATTTAGAATCCCTCCTCTGGCCTCTATTTATAACTTTCAGAGCACCTTTTTCAGGGGCGGTTGTGTCTGTCGGTTGCTTGCAATCGAGGGCCCTGATCGATCCGACCAACGGTTGCAAGGATCCAACGGTTCACATCCGAATAGTTACATCTTTTGGCCAACTGACTTGTCTGAATTCGAAATCCTAACTGTTTGTTCGAATTTGAAATCCGACCGTTTCCTTGAACGGTCGGAAACTGCCTGCTGCACACACTTGGTGCACACATGCGAAGTCAATCCGTGCTCGGTCAACAAGTCAACCGATCGGACCATCTCAGTTCAAATAGGAAAGGCTCCTCAAGCTCCTCGCGACGATGCAATCATGCAAAGTGCAAAGTGCACCTTAAAAGCGCCAATTGCGCCCTTCACACACGCGCACGTGTGTGGCGGCGAACCGCCGCTATGAGCTATGTTCCTTTTATCAAGCCAAACAATATGGAAGGTAAGTTTCCATATATAAGCCATGAATATTTCTTGTAAAATAGTGAAGTGGGATAAAACATTTACAACACTTTTAAACTTATGGCAGGAAAAGTTTCCCTCCAATATTAATTCAAAATTCAAGTCATTTTGACTTGAAGGTTAAATGATCAATTGTTGTCAAAAGTACCCTTTTAAAATGGAACCAATCAGATTAAGGAATCATTTAAAATATATATATATATTATTAAATTAATAATAAATAAATATTATTAAAATAATAAATATTTATTTGGTAAATATCTAACATTCCTCCCCTATTTACAAAATAAATATCCATCCTCCCCTATTTTGTTAAATATTGAAAATAAATAAACTGAGAGTCATTCTTAAATTTGATAACCAAAACTGCATATATATGTACCAAAGAAATTTGAGCATTTCTTGACTACTGTATGCATAAATAAAGATGTCCTAAGGAATTGAACCTTCACTTAGTGATAATACATCAAAATTGATAAAGAACTTTAGTGATCTAAATTCTTGAACTAATTTTCTTGTATAATCAATCGGATATATCACACACATAAGTAATCTAAGTTTCATTTCATTTTAACAGCCAGCACGTTTTATGGCCTTGTGCTTATACCTCGGTATTCGTGAGTTGTATTCAAGAAAAGCCTTTATCTATCTTCGAAGTGGCCACACTTCGTAACTCAAATAGGTCAGTTCTATCATAAATGCCCTTGTAACTTAGACATTTCAACATTATATGTTATAGACTGATTCAGAGAAATATCTCAACCTCTTCCTTACGTTACAAGTTTCACATTATTACTTGAGATGATTAGAGTTATAAACTCACACTTTTAATAATGTGCAATCACTACATATGATTTATTTTTCCCATTGAACCTTTAGTTTCTGGACTTCAGAAAATAGGTCGGGTTACCATCATAGGTGATGTAATCTATTAGGCTTTAAACTCATCCTTTCTGATGTTTTAATAACTACATCTCTTGCAAGACCTTTTGTAAATGGATCCGCTAAATTTGCAAAGGTCCGTATTGAATTGATAGTAATTACTCCTTCACGGAGTAATTGACTAACATAACTGTGTCTTAAACTTATATGTCTAGACTTTCCATTATAAATTTTGTTATAAGCTTTAGATAGCGCAGCTTCACTATCACAGAATAAAGAGATTGGTGGCATAGGCTTAGGCCAAATAGGAATTTTTAATAGTAAATTCCTTAACCACTCTGCTTCCTTGCTCCCTGCCGCAAGAGCAATAAATTCTGATTCCATAGTTGCATGTGTTATGCATGTTTGTTTCTTTGATCCCCAATAAACTGCAGCACCTCCAAGAGTAAATACCCATCCACTAGTAGACCTTGATTCATCTGTATCATTGTTCCAACTAGCATCTGTGTATCCCTCAAGTACAATAGGATAACCAACATAATGTAAAGCATAATCCTTAGTTTTATTAAGATAACTTAATACTCTACTAATTACTTTCCAATGTTCATGACTAGGATTACTAATATATCTACTTAATTTTCCTACCGCATAAGCAATATCGGGTCTAGTGCAATGAGTAGCATACATTAAACTACCAATTACTCTAGAAAAGTCTAATTGAGATACACTTCTGCTATCGTTGGGTTTTAATTTTATACTTTGATCAAAAGGTGTTGGTGCTGATTTTCCATTATGTTTAAATTTCTTTAGCACTTTTTCTATATAGTGTGACTGAGATAAAATAATATTATTATCTTGCTTAAATAATTTTATTCCAAGAATTACATCGGCTTCCCCCATGCTTTCATATCAAATTTTGAAGGCAAAAAACTTTTTGTATTTTTAATACTTTCTAAGTCTGTACCAAAAATTAAGAGGTCATCCACATAGAGACAAATAATTATTTCTTTATCCTTTGATATCTTACTATAAATGCATTTATCTGATTCATTAATCTTGAATCCATATGATAAAATAATACTATCAAATTTTTCATGCCACTGTTTAGGAGCCTATTTTAGACCATATAGGGACCTAATAAGTTTACAAACTTTATTTTCATGTCCCTTCATGATAAAACCCTCTGGTTGATCCATATATACTTCCTCTTCAAGTTCACCATTTAAAAATGCGGTTTTAACATTCATTTGATGAACTTGAAGTTTATATATAGAAGCAAGAGCAAATAAGATCCTTATGAAAGAAATCCTAGCCACTGGAGCATAGGTATCAAAATAATCAATACTATGCTTTTGTCTAAAACCTTTGGCAACAAGTCTAGCCTTAAACTTATTTATAATGCCATTAGGATTAAGTTTTCTTTTAAATATCCACTTACAACCTATAGGTTTAAATCCCTGTAGTAAGTCTACTAATTCCCAAGTATAATTGGACATGATAGAATCCATTTCATCATTTATGACTTCTTTCCAAAATGCAGAATCAATAGACTTAACAGCTTCATCAAAAGTTTGAGGATCTTCATCGATATTAAAAATAAACTTCAATTTCTTAGTTTTCTCATTTCTAGTTCCTTCTACAAAATACACATAGAAATCTGAACCAAAATCGATGGCTTTCCTAGGCCTCTCACTTCTTCTAAGTTCTATCTTTTCATCTTCACTACTAGAGAGATGAAGAGAATCAGAAGATTCATCTAAGTTAGAGGATGCAAGAGGTTTAGGAATAGTAGAGAAAATATTCTCATAAAATACTGCATCTCTTGATTCAAAAATTGAATCCTATTCAAAAATATTATTTTGCTCACATACTAAAAATCTATAAATATGACTATTAATAGAATATCCTATAAAAGTACATTCAATGGCTGTAGGACCTAATTTTGTACGTTTATAATCGGGTACCCTAGCTAATGCTCTACAACCCCATACTTTTAAATAGTGTAATTTTGGAGGTTTGTTCTTCCAAATTTCATATGGAGTTTTAGAAGACTTTTTAAAAGGTATCCGATTTAAAATATAACATGCAGTAAGCAATGCTTCTCCCCATAAATTTGAATTCAAACCAGAATTTGTTAACATAGAATTTACCATTTCTACTAGAGTCCGATTTTTCCTTTCGGCAATTCCATTTGATTGAGGAGAATATGGAGCGGTGACTTCATGAATAATTCCATACTTGTCACAAAAATCTGAAAATTCATGTGACATGTATTCACCTCCCCTATCCGATCGTAATGCCTTAATTTTAGAATCTAATCGATTTTTCACTAATGTGACAGCCCGAATTTCGGTACCCCGAAATCCGTGCCATCAGCACGACCCTCCAGGTCGTACCCTGAAATTCTTTACGATACATTGGTATATACAAGCCAAAACTGTAATTAGGGCGCACGTAGCTACTCTAAACAAGTTCTCATATATAAATAATCATGGTATCGAAAGGCAGTCCTTGTCCCATGCCAATTCATGGGCATAAGAACTTACCCAAACCATTGGTGATAACTGTTCATCCTAGACATTTTATTAAAAGAAACGGTATTTAAATACATTCGAATAAAGAGGCTTGACATACTAAGCCGTACCAAATACTCTCAACTCACTCTCAAAGTATGCAGTGGGTTTCCTAGAAGAATTCCTCAGGAGGAGGTTCTGACTCTTCTGTGGGCACGTAATCCGAATCCCCTGGATCAGCGTCTCCAGAAGTCTTTGTTGCCGCTAGTCCTGGACCTGCGACGTATAGTCTAAGGGGGGTGAGCTACATCCTAGCTCCGTAGGGAAATAAAAAGAACATATAGATTAACCTTCACACATATGTCAGCAGTTTTAAAAGCATAAATTATCGAGTAACACTTATGGAAAATAATTGAAATAACTGAAATAAAAATAATGATTTCGACTGTTACTTTGCATGGTTTTGTTTAATCTCATTACTGGTTTAGTTGTGAATTTGGCCTAATCACTTAAATCTTAACTTAAGTAGTCCCCGAGCAATATAGCATCGAGCCCCGATGGAATACCCGCCATCGTCGTCTAACTAGACAGTTGTTATATGTATTCCCTGGGAATACTGCCCAAGCCCCTTTCTCATAGGTGGCGGGGTCTATTCTTAAATCTATGTCCCTGGGATGTGCTATGAATGTACGGATTAGCCGCAGTACCGATCACAGATATCCTGTCGAGTCAGTCGTGGGTATCCCGCCACGTCGGTGGGTATTCTAATCAAACCTTAAATAATAAAAATATCGAATGTGCTCTACATATAGTTATTCACCGTGATTGTGCTAATTATATTACATCAGGCCTTATCACATTACTTTCGTTTCACTGGTAGTTTTCATCTGCATCCCTGGGATGCCCCTAATTTCCATCGCATCCTTCAGATGTTTACTTTATAATTTTTCGTCCCCTGGGGACCTCAAGACTATCACGTTTGAAACTTACTCACACACCCTTTTTCATAATGATCATGCAGTACTATTTAATTGAATTACACTACATATATAAATTGACGGAATAATGTACATGTTTCAAGAATATTCCCTACCTCAACACAATCCGACGCGTTCCTTTCTTACAGAAACTTATGCGCAACAACCCACGTTGAACCTATATTGTATGAGACACAATTTTACTCAGAAGGTCCTTAGACCCCTTGAAAACACAGTTCTCATGAATCATACCCAAAAGAATTTAGAGAGCTGGAAGGAAGTCCTCGCGCGAGCGGTTATGTAGCCTCGCGCGAGCGAGCACTTGACCTCGCTCGAGCGGTTGTATATCCTCGCTCGAGCGGTCACTATTCATCGCTCGAGCGAGCACTATTTATCGCTCGAGCGATTATTATTCATCACTCGAGCGAGAACTATTTATCGCTCGAGCGATTATTATTTGAGATATCTGGGATTTTAAGAGATGCCTCGCTCGAGCGAACCATTTTTACCGCTCGAGCGAGCCACGAAACGCTGTATGTTCTCCATTCATTCGGAGATTATCCTCTTCCTCATGAGAGGATTAATAGTATCTAAGATCATTCGACCCCTAGTTTAAACTCTACTAAAAATATTCGAAAACATTTAAATCATACCTTACTCGACGATCCCCCTATTGTTTGATCCAACTTCTTTTAATCGTGAGGCCCTTCAAGGTCCTCTATGGAAAGACTAAGAACCTCACCTCTTTTGTAAACCTTCTCCTCTAAACTCTCTCCTTTTTCTCTCTATTTTTCCTTCTTTCTATCTAGGTTGATTTAGGTTACGTAGGAGAGACTCTCCTCCCCACTTTCACTTATATAGTGAAAGCTACAAAATTTCACATATACAAAGTGTGTATATGTAGTTTTAATTTGGTTTCCTTGTGAGACACTAATACTTGCGTATGAAGTGTGGTATTTTGCATGGTATGTGATGTGTATGGTTTTCAAAAATCTGGGGTTATGACATTCACTCCACCTTAAAAATTTTCGTCCTCGAAAATTGACGACCCACTAGGAAACAAAGAATATTATATCCAACACAAAAGAATTCATTCGTAACTACACACCCGACAAATCAAAATCGGATCATGCAGCATATGGTTCAAAGACCCCAGATCATACCTGCATGGGGAATTTTCTTTAATCTACACAAAATGAGAACACTCATATCGATCATCTTAATTATTTTAAAACTCTCTTAACGGTTATTTTCACAAGCAGAAAGGCACTCATTCTACTCCAATTTATGCGAACCTGTACCAGGATTCAGTTACTATTATACAATCAAATATACATACACATTGTACCAATTAGACTCATTAAAATTTAAATTTATGCATATCCACATTAAGTCACTCTTCATACAGCTCCAGGCATTGTCACGATTTTTATTTTTTTTTCTTAACAAAATTTGTCACCAAAAAAAAAAATTTATAATGATTACATTGAAGATCACAAAACACAAAATAACAACCAATAAGAAAGAGGAGGACCTAGTCGTCACTCTGCTCATACTCTTCATCATCCTCCTCATCCTCCTCATCATCGTCGTCGTCGCCCTCATCATCCTCATCCTCGACAACCACCCTGGCGGCAGTGGCACCCACTGTAGTGCTCCTCGTAGCAGGGCCCGAGCTAGATGTTCCAAAAATAGCACCCTCATGCCACTAACGCGCTCCTTGTATGACTGCGGATACGCATGTCCCATGAGGTCTATGAGTAGCGCCTCCTGGAACCTCTGATGCAGCCTGATCTCCCGCCCCTGCTGGAGGATCTCTTGCATCATGTTGGCATCGGTGGTAGGTAGGGGCAGTGAAGATGAAGTAGAGGGAGCAGTAGGTGTTGCCGGTGTTTGTTGTGTGGCTTGTCGGGAAATTTGGCGATCTCTCGTCTTGTTGATACTAGTTTGGAGGCTCTTTAAATTTCGACTTAAATCTTGGGTGAGGTATGGGATGATGTTGTCGGTGAGCGCGATTTCATTTGTTTTGATTTGAAACCCCTCCTTCCCATGTCGTGATTCAAGGAGTCAGGAGATCAAACGTGCATAGGGTAAACGGTTTATCGGTGGGGGAATAGCACCCCTTAGGTTTCTTTTGTGGGCATGCGCCATGCCCTTGATGACCACCATCGGAGCGCTAAACCACCTATTGTGGAAAGCGAAGTGTAGAGCCCGCAAAATCATCTCGCTGCACTCTTGGTCATGACCGGTCGGGTGTAGATTCTTCTTAAAAATAATATCTAGCAACCACATACGTGGCGGTAATTGCGAGCGGGTGATTGATTGGCCTGATGTGGTGGCGCCGCCGGTAATGTCGGCCATAATGGTAGGGAAGCCTACATTCCCTGAAAAAGGTGGTAGAGAAAGGGGGTTTGGTGTGTAGGTGTTGGGGCAATGCATGACGGAGGAGACATCGGCACTGCCGAAAATCAGTTCCTTGCAGTCAATGGTGACGCGGATAGAGTCCTCAGTCGCATTGGTCTTTAGTGTTTGATAAAACAATTTGACGAGCCTCGGATAGTACCGATCTCCAAAAGGGTTCAACAGTGGTCGTAAGCCGTTGTTTGTAAGAAAATTCGAGGTCCATTGGGTGGACGTCGGATCCCCAAAATAGGAGGGATGGATCTCCCATTCGTTTTCAAAAACTTTCGATCCCCACCATTCAGTTAATTGTATTGGGGTAGGAGGTGTGGATGGTGTCTGTGGCGCTTGATTGCGCGAGGATGGTGATCGGATCGCCATCCATTTCCTAGGTTGGGTGCTAGGGCTTTGGGATGTCATTTAGATAAAAGAAAATTTTCTAATTGAAAGAAAATAGAAAATAGTGAAGATTTCACCTTTTTGAAAGTTTTCAACGGATCGGATCGTTCGAAACCGACTTGAATCGGATGAAAAAAAACTTGGAGGTAGAAGTAAAAGCCTTAACCCTCGCTCGGCTGGCTCTCGCGTGAAGATGAAATATGAAATAGAAGTTCGCTCCTATTTATATTCTGACCTCGCTCGAGCGGTTATAATTTCTCGCTTGAGCGGTCAAAATGCCTCGCTCGAGCGAGCAATAGTTATCGCTCGAGCGAGAGAAATTTGTGATTTTATGTGGTTCGCTCGAGCTAACATAAGTGGTCGCTCGAGCGAGACCAAAAACATTTTTCTGGTACCCTTTTGCTCGTTTTCGGTTACTAATCTCATTGCTAGTTTTATATATATTAAAAGTTCAACAAAAAGTTGGTTCTATCATTGCTTGGAGTCAATATACTAAAATTTTCTATAAAAAAAAAAATATTCAATCATTCAAAAAATATATAGACTTCATACTACCCGTAATCACATATTCTCAATTTGAATAGAACTATTCAGTTGGCAATTTTGAACAATTTGGGATATTGTTCTCTAACATCCGCCTCACGTTCCTATGTTGCTTCTTCGACAGGATGGTTCTTCCATCGGACAAGCACTAAGGGAATAACTTTTGTTCGCAACACTTGTTCCTTTCGATCTAAAATTTCCACCGGCTCTTTAATCATGGTCATATCCTCATGCATTTCAAATGATTGGCCGCTTAGCACGTGATCAGGGTCATTGAGATATTTCCTGAGCATCGACACGTGGAACACGTTGTGCACTTGGTCAAATAACGGTGGTAATCCAATGCGGTAAGCAACTTCCCCTACTCGACCTAGAACCTCAAATGGTCCGAGATAGCGGGGACTTACCTTCCCTCTCTTTCCAAATCTCATCACCCCCTTCATCGGTGATACTTTCACGAACACATGTTCACCCACCTTAAAGTCTACACTAGTCCGCTTGATGTCAGCATAGCTTTTACATGCTTTGAGCGCTTTAGTCTTCCCCTGATCATGCGGACAATAGCCGCGTTATCTTCAAGTAGCTCGGGTCCCAAAACAAATTTCTCGCCAATTTCCTCCCAATTGATTGGCGATTTGCATCGTCTTCCGTACAAGGCTTCATACGGTGCCATTCCGATGCTCGTCTGAAAACTATTATTATATGCGAACTCAATCAATGGTAGGTGTTGATCCCACGATCCTTGTAATTCTAACATACATGCCCTAAGCATGTCTTCAATGACTTGATTGACCCTTTCAGTCTGTCCGTCGGTCTGTGGGTGAAACGCCGTACTAAAATCTAGCCTAGTTCCCATTCCTTCTTGAAATTTCTTCCAAAACTTTGATGTATATAATGGGTCCCGGTCTGAAACAATGTTACTTGGAATCCCATGTAAACGGACGATCTCTTTCATGTAAACGGACGAGCTCTGCCAGTCTTCCCGCCGTGTACATCATGTTGTAAGGCAAGAAGTGTGCTGACTTAGTCAATGATCGACTACTACCCAAATGGCGTTATGCTTCTTTGCAGTTCGCGGTAGACCGACTATGAAATCCATGGAGATAGATTTCCACTTCCATTCCGGTATGGGTAGAGGCTGTAATAGGCCTGCGGAATGTCTATGATCGATCTTCACTTGTTGGCACGTCAAACATCGAGACACATACTCTGCTACATCTTGTTTCAAGCCTCTCCACCAGTAATTCTTTTTCAAATCTTGATACATCTTTGTGCTTCCTGGGTGGATAGCATAGCTTGACTTATGAGATTCATCAAGAATTGTTCACCGCAGATCGGCATTGTCTAGAATGCAAAGTCGGCCCTTGAATACTAAGGAGCCATCCTCCTTGATTGAAAACTCAGATGTAATACCTTCAGTTATATCTTGACGTATCTTGGTTAGAATTGGGTCTTTCATCTGTAGTTCTCGTATGTGTTCGAATATTACCGATTTCACTGATATGTTGGCTAAGAAGGCTCCTGTGGCTTGTGGCTGTATGTCTGCGCCACATAGTGCTAGATCCTCCAACAGTTTTCATCGATGTATACCCAAAATTAGACTAGCCAACTGAGCTGAACTTTTCCGACTCAAGGCGTCGGCCACTACGTTAGCTTTGCCTGGATGGTACTGTATGGAACAGTTGTAGTCTTTGAGGAATTCCATCCACCTACGCTGCCTCATATTTAGTTCCTTCTGTGTAAACAGATATCTGAGGCTCTTATGGTAAGTGAAAATTTCAAATGTTTCTCCATATAAATAATGTCGCCATATCTTTAATGCGAATATGACTGCTGCTAGTTCCAGATCATGTGTTGGGTAGTTCTTTTCGTGCTCTTTCAACTGTCTTGACCCGTAAGCTATTACCTTTTTATATTGATTTAGTACACAACCCAACCCGTTATACGAAACATCACTATAGACTGCGAATCCTCCACTGCCTGATGGAATGGCTAACACTAGAGCTGAGGTGAGTCTATTCTTGAGTTCTTGAAAACTCTTCTCACACGCCTCACTCCACTCAAATCTTGAATCCTTTCTGGTAAGCCTCGTAAGAGGCCCTGATATTTTTGAAAACCCCTCGACGAAACATCGATAATAACCTGCCAGTCTGACGAAACTTCGAACGTCTGTCACAATTTTTGGTTGCTCCCAGTTCACTATTGCCTCGATCTTAGCGGGATCTACTGTGACACCATGCTTTGAGATGACATGTCCCAAAAAGCTAACCTCTTCTAGCCAAAACTCACATTTGCTGAGCTTGGCATACAATTGGTGTTCACGCAAGGTTTGTAGAGCAACTTGTAAGTGTTCTTCATGTTCCGTCTTCGATTTTGAGTAAATCAGGATGTCATCAACAAACACTATAACGCAGGAGTCTAGGTGTGGTTTAAACACCCGATTCATCATGTCCATAAACGACACCGGTGCGTTCGTCAGTCCGAATGGCATCACTAAAAATTCATAGTGTCCATACCGTGTTCTAAATGCCATTTTCTGAATGTCCTCAGCCTTGACTCTTAATTGATGGTATCCAGATCTCAGATCGATCTTAGAAAAATGTTTCGCTCCTTGTAACTGATTGAACAAGTCATCTATTCTTGGCAACGGATATCGATTCTTCACAGTGACTTTGTTCAATTGACGGTAGTCAATGCACAATCGCATCGACCCATCTTTCTTTTTCACGAATAGAACTGGTGCTCCCCATGGAGACACGCTTGGTCTTATGAATCCTTTGTCCATGAGCTCTTGTAATTGTTCTTTCAACTCTTTCAACTCTGCAGGGGCCATCCTGTAAGGCGCCTTTGAAACAGGTTCCGTTCCTAGTGCTAAGTCGATAGCAAATTCCACTTCTCTTTCTGGAGGTAACCCTAGCAATTCTTCTGAAAATACATCTGGGAATTCTCGCACTACCGCTATCTCGGAGATAATATTCTTTTCTTCTTTATTTTCTTTCAGGAATGCCAAATAACCGCTACACCCCTTTCTGATTAAACGTTCTGCTCTGACTGCAGATATGAGTGGCACCTGTGTCGATCTCTCCCCTCGAAATTGAAACGATCTCCTCGTGTTAGGACGGAAAATAACAACTCTATCCTTGCAATCCACTGCTGCGCAGTGATGAGACAGCCAATCCATGCCAAGGATCACGTCGAATCCTTGCATGTCCAACAATATTAAAGTTGCATCTAGTTCGTAGACAACATGATCCCGAACGCTTACCACTACTGATTTGCAGACTAACTCAGTGTCCACTAATTCTCCTGTTGGGATAGACACTGATAACACAAAGTCTAGAGTCTCCGGAACAATCTTCATATTCTTTGCAAATCTAGGGGTGATGAAGGAGTGGGTAGACCCTGGGTCTATCAGCACTCGTGCATCATGTGCTACTTAGCACCCTTTTTCATAAACTTGTAACGTACCTATAATGCATACATATACGTACATATCATATATTTTATTTAGAATTTTTCTAACGCGCAACAACGATTATATACGCTTGTCCTAATGAATGCACATTCTTTATCTAGAATTGTATTAAAACCGAAATCCTTTATTTAAAAGAAATCTCACCTTGGATGATGTCGTGTACACTCCCTGCTTCCTGGGTGGTAACTGCGTAGGCTCTCCCTTGAACAACTGGCTTTTGTGCTTGAATAGGTTGTGGCATGGGAGCTGGGGCCGTCTTTTCTTTAACTGCCTCAGGGCAATCTCTAATCATGTGGCCTATTTGCCGCATTTGAAACAGCCTCGCATTCCCTGCCTACAATCCGCCATTTTGTGGGACTTGCCACACTTGGCACAAGTTTCCCTTGGTGTTGAAGTAGCAGCTCTCGAAAAACCTTGGGTAGCTGTAGCCCCGCTGGAAATAGCAGGATCCTCATACCTCATCGGTCTCCCTGATGCCAGCAACAGAAAACTTTGATGAGTAGTTTATTGTGCAGCTCTCCCATACCCTATCTGGAATGGTTGTCTCTGATTCGGTGCTACAAACTTCGGTTTCTTATGTACCGATTCATAGCTCCCCGTCCTGCTTGGATCCATGCTTCCTCTTCCCTGTTGTTCCCTCTGACGGTATCGATTAGTGTTTTCTTCTTCGACTACTAATGCCTTACTCATTACTTCTCCATAGGTCTTCAGCTGGAAGGACGCAACCCCTCCTCAGATGTCCGACCTTAAACCCTGTTGGAACCTCTTCGCTTTCATCACATCTGAAACTACGTAGTCTGAGGCGAAGCGAGCCAGTCTCATGAATTCAACTCCGTACTCTCTCACGGTCATCCTCCCTTGCGCTAGTTGCAAAAATTGGGTCTCCATCTGATTTCTCACAACTTCAGGAAAATATTGCTTATTGAATTCTTCTACGAATTCGTCCCAAGTCCATGGCATATCTGGAGTTTCTTGTGCTCTCGTTCGCGAAACTGATTTCCACCAAGGTCCAGCCTCTCCATCTAGCATATATGCCGCCCAACGGACGCTCTCATCCTCTGTGCATGTCAGTACGCTAAACACCTTTTCCATTTCACCCAGCCAGTTTTTGGCTGCCATTGTGTCTGCCTGTCCTGAAAAGTTAGGAGGTCTCATCCTTCTGAACTCGGTAAATGCTGAAGCCACTGGTGGTGTAGGTCCTACTGGAGGTGTAGGTGTTCATTGTGGTTCTGGGGCTGCATGTGCTGCCAAGGACGCTGCTTGTTGTGCCATGGCAGTTGCCATTGTCTCCATTGTGTGCATCATCCTCTGACGCTCTTCTCTTTCTTCATTTCTCTCCCTCACTCTATCTTGTTCCCTCTGATTTCGATCCTGTCAATCTAGATCCTGATCTTCTGCTTGATTTTGGTTTCCTCCCTGGCCACTGCCCTCGAAAATCTCCCTGTTTCCCAATGGTACCCTGTTTGTAGGTGAGACGAAACCATCTCTACTGCGTAAATTCCTATCATGACCACCCCTGGGTCGGCCTCTTCCTCTAGGAAACATAACGGTCTGCATGAGAAACCACGGTTTCGTTAGCAGAAGTCCCTATATTCTAACGAGATGATAGCCAGAACTAGAAAGAAACGCTTTGATACCAACTGTGACAGCCGAATTTTGGCACCCCGAAATCCGTGCCATCAGTACGACCCTCTAGGCCATGCCCTAGAATTCTTTACGATACATTGGTATATATAAGCCAAAACTATAATTAGGGCGCACGTAGCTACTCTAAACAAGTTCTCATATATAAATAATCATGGTATCGAAAGGCAGTCCTTGTCCCATGCCAATTCATGGGCATAAGAATTTACCTAAACCATTGGTGATAACTGTTCATCCTAGACGTTTTATTAAAAGAAATGGTATTTAAATACATTCGAATAAAGAGGCTTGACATACCAAGCCGTACCTAATACTCTCAGCTCACTCTCAAAGTATGCAGTGGGTTTCCTAGAAGAATTCCTCAGGAGGAGGTTATGACTCTTCTGTGGGCACGTAATCCGAATCCCCTAGATCAGCGTCTCCAGAAATCTCTGTTGCCGCTAGTCCTGGACCTGCGACGTATAGTCTAATGGGGGTGAGCTACATCCTAGCTCCGTAGGGAAACAAAAAGAACATATAGATTAACCTTCACACATATGTCAGCAGTTTTAAAAGCATAAATTATCGAGTAACACTTATGGAAAACAATTGAAATAACTGGAATAAAAATAATGATTTCGACTGTTACTTTGCATGGTTTTGTTTAATCTCCTTACTGGTTTAGTTGTGAATTTGGCCTAATCACTTAAATCTTAACTTAAGTAGTCCCCGAGCAATATAGCATCGAGCCCCGATGGAATACCCGCCATCGTCGTCTAACTAGACAGTTGTTATATGTGCTATGAATTTACGGATTGGCCGCCGTACCGGTCACGGATATCCTGCCGAGTCAGTCGTGGGTATCTCGCCACGTCGGTGGGGTATTCTAATCAAACCTTAAATAATAAAAATATCGAATGTGCTCTACATATAGTTATTCACCGTGATTGTGCTAATTATATTATATCAGGCCTTATCACATTACTTCCATTTCACTGTTAGTTTTCATCTGCATCCTTGGGATGCCCCTGATTTCCATCACATCCTTCAGATGTTTACTTTATAATTTTTCGTCCCCTGGGGACCTCAAGACTATCACGTTTGAAACTTACTCACACACCCTTTTTCATAATGATCATGCAGTACTTAACTATTTAATTAGATTACACTACATATATGAATTGACGGAATAATGCACATGTTTCAAGAATACTCCCTACGTCAACACAATCCGACGCGTTCCTTTCTCGCAGAAACTTATGCGCAACAACTCACGTTGAACCTACATTGTATGAGACACAGTTTTACTCAGAAGGTCCTTAGACCCCTTGAAAACACAGTTCTCATGAATCATACCCAAAAGAATTCAGAGAGCTGGAAGGAAGTCCTCGCGGGAGCGGTTATGTAGCTCATGAGCGAAAGACTTGACCTCGCCGGCGGTTGTAAATCTCTCGGCGTCACTATTCATCGCTCGAGCGATTATTATTTGAGATATCTGGGATTTTAAGAGATGCCTCGCTCGAGCGAACCATTTTTACCGCTCGAGCGAGCCACGAAACGCTGTATGTTCTCCATTCATTCGGAGATTATCCTCTTCCTCATGAGAGGATTAATAGTGTCTAAGATCATTCGACCCCTAGTTTAAACTCTACTAAAAATATTTGAAAACATTTAAATCATACCTTACTCGACGGTCCCCCTATTGTTTGATCCAACTTCTTTCAATCGTGAGGCCCTTCAAGGTCCTCTATGGAAAGACTAAGAACCTCACCTCTTTCGTAAACCTTCTCCTCTAAACTCTTTCCTTTTTCTCTCTATTTTTCCTTCTTTATATCTAGGTTGATTTAGGTTACGTAGGAGAGACTCTCCTCCCCACTTTCACTTATATAGTGAAAGCTACAAAATTTCACATATACACAGTAAGTGTGTATATGTAGTTTTAATTTGGTTTCCTTGTGAGACACTAATACTTGCGTATGAAGTGTGGTATTTTACATGGTATGTGATGTGTATGGTTTTCAAAAATCTGGGGTTATGACAACTAAAGCCTTATAAGAGATAAATTTACTAAATGCTTCCTATTTTAATTGAAGAAGAAAAGCATATGTAAATCGAGAACAATCATCAATGAAAGTGATGAAATATCTTTTCCCTCCTCTAGTAGTAATGTTATTCAAACTACAAAAATTAGTATAAATTATATCTAATAGTTTAGATTGTCTTTCAACACTTTTAAAAGGCTTCTTAGTCATTTTAGATTGGACACATATACTACATCTATCTTTACCATAAACTATATTTATTTTAGGAAGAAGTTCTAGTTTAATCATATTATCCATAGAACGTAAATTTAAATGCCCTAATCTATTATGCCATAAATAAATTGAGTTACACATATAAACTGAAGAAGTAGATATCTCATTGATATTGAACTTAAACATTCCACAAGAGGCATACCCCTTGCCTACAAACATCCCTTTCTTAGAAAGTACAACGGAATCAGATTCGATCACAATTTTGAATCCATGTTTGTTCAGAATACAAGCCGATACAAGATTTTTCCGGATTTCAGGGACATGAAGGACATCATTCAGGGTAATAGATTTTTCTAAAGTAAAGTGTAGAACAACTCTACCTTGGCCTATCACTTTGGCAGTAGTAGAATTTCTCATGAATAATTCATGTCCATCATGAGCCTCCTCATAGGATACAAAATTATTCCTATCAGAGGTCACATGCCTAGTAGCCCCATAATCGAGCCACCATTCATTTCCATCATCTACCATATTGACTTCAGAGATCATCGTAACGAGATATTCTTCTCCCACAATGTTTGCCTAATTTTTATTCTTCAAGAATTCTCGACAATCACGTTTGAAATGGCCGAGTTTCTAGCAATAAAATTAAGTACCTTTCTTTGCTTTTTCCTTGTATTGTCCTCTCTTAAAATCCTTCTTATTCGGCTTCAGTTTGAAGTTCTTTCCTTTGTTCTTCTTCTTCGATGTGGATGCATCTTCAACATTATGAGCATTGGAGACGAGTTTAGTTTTCTCCTCCTCCTTGTCACGTAGACGAGCCTCTTTTTCTATGCGAAGATGAGTCAAGAGTTCCTCTATAGTACGATCTTCCTTCGTATGTTTCAAACTCTTACGGTAATCTTTCCATCCCAACGGTAATTTTGCAATAACCGCAGACTTGAAAACCTTCGTCTATTGTGCTTCCTTCCGCCACAAGATTGTTGAAGATAATATGCATCTGGTGCACTTGCTCCAAAATAGGTTTAGAATCATACATCTTAAAATTAAATAACTCACTTACTAAGTATGTGCGCACGCCGACCTCTTCTACTTTGTACTTCCGTTCAAGAGCCTCCCATATCTCCTTTGCAGTTTTATAAATTTGATAAACATTAAAAAGAGAATCGGCAAGAGCGTTGAGAATATAGCCTTTGCATGTGTAATTGTCTCTTTCCCATTTCGTACGGATTCTACCTTCTTCAAGCGTTTCATCTTCTTTTTCCAATGATGGTGAGTCCATAGTGAGAACGTATGCGACTTTTAAATTTGTGAATAGGAAATGTACTTTTGCTTGCCATCATTTGAAATTGGTGCCATTAAAGCACTCGATTTTCATGATCTTCGTGTTGGAGAGTTCTATCATCTTTTGTGCCATAGAAATATTGTCTTAAAAATGTTGGTAGATTGCACAAAGTTTGACGGAAAAAAGACCGGAAAAAATTGCTTCAAGGCACGATTAGATCTCTGTCTTTAAGACAATATTTGCCCCCTATATGCAAAGGGATATCGGCAAATTCACCTCCAGGATAAAATAAAGCTTCGGTGAAGCACCGATCTGTCACACACTACGTTGCACTGTAGTGTGCGACTCAATGAAACGAAAACGCAGAATGCTCTAGTTGAGACACGAATTCTGAGGGCTCAGATATAGGATTCAGAAATTGTAAGTATTTAGAATCCCTCCTCTGGCCTCTATTTATAACTTTCGGAGCACCTTTTCAGGGGCGGTTGTGTCTGTCGGTTGCTTGCAATCGAGGGCCCTGATCGATCCGATCAACGGTTGCAAGGATCCAACGGTTCACATCCGAACAGTTACATCTTTTGGTCAACTGACTTGTTTGAATTCGAAATCCTAACTGTTTGTTCGAATCCGGAATCCGACCGTTTCCTTAAACGGTCGGAAACTGCCTGATGCAGACATTTGGTGCACATGTGTGAAGTCAATCCATGCAACGACGCGGTCTTGCGAAGTACAAAGTGCGCCTTAAAAGCGCCAATTGCGTCATTCGCACACATGCGCTTGGCACGTCTTGGCGTCTCCTTTTATCAAGCCAAACAATATGGAAGATAAGTTTCCATATATAAGCCATGAATATTTCTTGTAAAATAGTGAGGTGTGACAAAACATTTACAACACTTTTAAACTTATGGTGGGAAAAGTTTTCCTCCAATATTAATTCAAAATTCAAGTCATTTTGACTTGAAGGTTAAATGATCAATTGTTATCAAAAGTACCCTTTTAAAATGGAACCAATCAGATTAAGGAACCATTTAAAAAAAATAAACATTATTAAATTAATACTAAATAAATATTATTAAAATAATAAATATTTATTTGATAAATATCCAACATAATCTTCTTTATTAATGAAAACGTAGTGAACCTTCCAAGCCTGCTTACTCTTTGAGAAGAATAAACTCAAACTAAAAAGAGAAATGCATCACACATAGACATGGAAGTTCGGTTAAGAACATTGAAACCGATTTTTTCAGTTTGGTTCCGCCTTAACTGAAGCAAACCAAATCAGTTTGGTTCAAATTTTTTAGGAATTTCAGTTTGGTTTTTACACATTTTTCCTTTTTTTGATTTGTTTCTTGTATTTTGGGTCATACATATGATACCCGAACAGTTTTCGGTTTCGGCCACCCAAAACCAAAACCGACCTAATTCAAAATCGGCTTCGGTCTATTTTTAAGTGGTTTTCGGTAGAGAACTTGCACCCCTAGTAACCATGGTTTGAAATCTCAGAAATCCGAGATGTCTCAGATACCTCCGAGACTGAGACATCTCACGTCTCGGTAAAATGGCGTAATACGCCGTAAGAAAAAAAATAAAATTTATTACGTAAATTAAATTTTAATTTATAAAGTATTTATAATACACTACAAAAAATAAGACTATTAGGTTCAGTCAAAACTGCCGCTAATACCCTCGTCGCTAATAGTCTTAATAGTTTTTTTGTTAATAGCGACAACTTTTTGCCGCCACCTGCAAGACTTATTTTTTGTAGTGATAACTATATTTAAATTACAAAATTAATATATATATATATATATATATATATATATATATATAATTTAAAATAATATTATATTAGATAGCTCAAATATATATATTTTTTTAATTTAAAATAATATTATATTAGATAGCTCAAAAAATGGCTCCTATATATCCTGTGCAAAGAAGAATACCAAAGACTCCTATTTATTGGTTTTTATACCTTCTATAATAAGGGTTTGACTCTCCTGCCCGTCATAAGAACACCATGATGGTGTTTAAATGATCATCATACACCATCAATAGTTTATGTCCACATCGTCAGCTAAATAGGTCTCAAGTAGAAGGGCAATGGGCCCAAAAAAATCACTTTTTTTGAGAGATTTGAATCATTAGATATGTAGACTCTAATATTGACAGATATTCTTAGTTTTAATAGCTTATATTAAAGTTTGCCAATCGGATGGTTCACATTCACTTATCAACATGTTTCATTGGGCCAAGACATAGTACAAGGTAACACTACAAAAATAAGGTGTATTAGCGGCACTTGCTATTAAGGCAATTTTTAGTAGCGGCAAAACTAATAGCAGCAGTTTTTGGTAGCGACAGGACTAATAGCAGCAATTTTTGTTAAAAAAACTGCCACTAATAGTCTTATTTTTTGTAGTGTAAATTGCCTCCTAGGAAATTTAGGTTGATCATAATTGTGTCCCATAGGATAATGATAAATCATAACTACAAAAAAAAAGTGGCTTTATGCGGCGTTCAATAAATGCCGCAAAAAGTAAGATAAACGTCGCAAATACGATACGTAGCGCTTTACTCAAACGCCGGTAATACGTGTGTCGTAGTAGTTATTTGCAACGTTCGTGGCGGCATTTCAGATAAAGCACTGCTATATTTTTATTATTAGCGGTGTTTGGGAAACGCCACTAAACGATCTCAAACACGTCGTGATAAACACTCAGAAATGTCGTCTAAATTATTTTGGCACGCTTATAAGCACCACAAAATACAGTTGAAAGGTGTCGCTAATAGACCTATTTGTATCATTTTCTTAAAACCCACAATAGTGTAGCTGAAAGGATATAACGGCGTTTGTGGATGAAGCGCCGCTATAAGTCACCTATAGCGGCGTTTTTCCGAAAATGCCGTTAAAAAAAATTATTTTTTTTTTCAAAAAATTCTTTAATTTTATAAATATTTAAAAAAGTTACTTATATCATGCATGTTTAAAAAAAAAAAACTTCATCCTGACGAAAAAAAAAAATTATCCATCCAAAATCACACATTAACCATTCCTGAAAAACACAAAAACACAATGCTCAATAGGATTTAACACAATGTAATAAGCACCCCCCCCCCTCCCCCCCTTTAAAAAAAAAAAAGAAGTTAAATCATCAAAAGTAATAACATAAAGAATATAAATTAACAAAAGTAACGAGTTTCTTTCTAAGGCCAAATTACAAATCCCCATATTCATAGCCCATAGGCTATGTAACAAAAAAAAATAGTTAAATAACAAAAATCCCCATTTTTTCTATCTTTGTGAGGTATGTTGGCCTTTTGAGGTGAGTTGATTCAATGACACCATTCTTGTTGCATGAAACATAGAACTCCTTTGGCATGTTGTGTTACACGATAGTAAACTCAAAAACTGCACAAACCAATCAAAAATCAATATCAAATAGGGAGACATAAATGGCACCATAAATGGATATTTAAATAATCAATGGATTCGAGGAAAGTAATCTTAAAGACTGAAATTTCAACAGTTTCAATAGACTCAAAAATTCAGCACCTTAACTAGATAGGCACTTGATTAGATTCCGGTGGAAGGTACACCACTGCTCTTGGCCTACGTAATTGAAACTAAACATTTTATTTAGCTAATAACATTAAAATAAAATAAATTCAAGTGAAACTAAGCATTTCATTTTAAATTTCTAATGAATCTACTCCATTATTACAATTTTTTTTGCCATTTGTACTTTAATCCTATCACTTTTTTCTACCATTTGTGCCTCCATTGTGGCAACTCGTTCCAACACTTGAATCTCTATTATGGTATTGTTCTCTGCCGCCTAGGTCTTTAATTCTTCTAGCTCAGCTCTCGTTGCAAAGAGTTCACTAGAGGATGCACGATGGCTAAAAGTTGACCCAAAAATACTAGTAGAAGTTGGGCTTAATTCAATGCCTCGGACACGACCATGTCTCTCTTCTTTTCCTATGACCCGAGCATACACGTCAGTGCAAGAGATCAGATCTTGTGATCCCTTCGGTTGGGTTGAACGGTAGTCTTGCATCTCTTTCTAGAAAAATTTGAATTTCAATTAATTGCCTAATTTTAAAAGGTAAACAAGAGTATTAGTGAAATGATATAGCATTAATAGTTAGAATAGTAATCTTACGATCTTTTCTCCAACAAAAGTGTTGATTGACGTTCCATCTTTACGACGATGTGTTAAGATAAAAATATTTGCTCAGTTTGGCACTTCTTGTGGCTCGCTCGTCATACTCTGTGTTAAAGGACAACCACTAATTTTAATTAATTATAAGAATTAGTTGACGACGTATAATTCAATAAAAAATATTATGAAATAAAATGCATACTTGCTCATGGAATACCCTCGCAAAACTTTTAGATCCAAATGTATGAGGTAATTTTTGTTGATCCCGGATTAGTTTATTTTTTACACTTTTTCCTTATAGTGCACAAATTATTAGATAATGAGGCATTTTTTATATAAAAGATATGTTATAAATCTTGTATATTTAAAACATACCTTCCCCTCCTTAGTAGACCAAAAGTAGACAATATTTTTTCATTATTTTTGAAGTGCATTGTCAGGGCAATTTGCAATGAAATCATCATCTTCGCTAAGAGTATCAAAGAATTTAGTTTTCAAACGGCTCTTGTAATCCCTCTATTGTTTGTCGATGAATTTCATTATGTTTTCCCGCAACTCTTCTTCAATATTAAACTTTGTCTACCAAGATAGTGCAAAAATAATGATACAATTATTATTCACTCTACTCCAAGTCTAAATTAGGCAAAAATGAAGAAAAGCATGCTTATCACAAAAAAAAAAGCACACATATTTACTAAAATCTGATTCCATACACATTCCTTTGATTCGCCTTCCACCTTATGCCAAGCCTTTTTGTCAAGGGGCAACAAAGCAGGATCTCGACAACAAAGCAAGATCTCTTGCTAACTTGCTGCAATAGCTAGTTAAATATATAGCATCATCTCCACCCTTCATCGCCTAAAATTTTCACCTTCTTACCATTTGGTAAGGAATTAAGGTAAACACACTTTGTTTTATCTAGTCTCTATGTTGAGGATTGAGAAGTTCTATCTAAGGATGATGACTGGTTCCATCTACTTAAATTCACAGAAGAACACTAAAAATTAGTATAACATTGCTCCTATTTTGTACATAAATTGTAACAAATGCCCTATTTTAAACCCACACTCTGTAGTATGGACACAGGTCAGGTCAGGCATGTGCCTAACACGTGAGACAAAAGACCTATCTAAGTTATTGGTAGTGGTCAAAACTGATAAAAACACGAGGTCCTTGGTGGCCCCGTAAATTTTGTGTGCAAATCCATAATAGACCATTCCATAAATGAGTATTTTGTATTAGACCATACAAACAAATTCAATTCTAATAGATACACCTAGTACATAAGAGTTACACTTGACATTGTAAACAACCACTGTAATGAATAAAATGACTAAATCAAATAGCTATTGGTGCCTCACACTTTAACTTATACCCCAGCTATACAGTTGGAATTGGTATACAAGCTTTACACTTGAATCAAAATACACCAGCTATATAAGTTCACTATGCAAGTGTGTTACGCTACAGCCAAACCTAAGCTGGCTTAGACAGAGAAACCAAGTGTAGTGGCTTAGGACGTAACTTAAGCCTGTTTTGGCTTATCTGGGTATACACCCAATAGCAAATGCTAGCCTTGTAGGAAAGCCAGGCTTCTAATATCTTATACACATATATAGCATATGAGCCTTATATGTAAGTGAATCCTGCATTGTCGTTTGTGGAACTACAAGACAACATTATATAGGCATATTAAGGGATGCTACCCTTCACTAGCTGATAAGCTGCTTCTTCCGCCAGCAAACCTACACGAGTGCATGAGTCAACTTTGACTCCCATGCACACAATGTGCAGCTCAACTACTACAAAAACACAACAAAGCTTCTCCTTTCTTCCTCCCGCCACAAACTGTTAGAGCATACGGCCATTCGAGTAAATTTCTGCTATTCAAGTAAACCCTGCATATACCTTTAAACCACAACCATTCAAGCACACCTCTGCTAGGTGTTAAACCCATTACTCTATTCACTTTCTTCACACCTTCGATTTGAAACCGTGAGTCCATTGAGTCGAGTTCAGAGAGTTCTTCGTAGTTCACAAGCTCGGAGAACGCGACGTCGATACACATTTGGCACTGCCATAACCGCAAGTCCACCAAAAGGTACAACGAACAACACCATAGTTCATAGGGATTTGTTGGGATGTATTTGATACTAAACTATTGTGGTGTCGATTACATTAGATAGAATCGGCAGCACAGAAAAAGACAATGTTTGGTGTTGGAGTAGCGTATAAGATATATCATTCAACGTGTGCACTCCGGATCATAAACACTAAACTCTAGGTCTTAAAGTGTATAATATATCTAGATATAGATAAATATATATCGAGCAAATGGCTAGTAAAACCAAAAAGGCACATAAAACAAGAAGGGACAGGGAAGTACCACGGCAAGCATACCCTCAAGTTTGCTGCGGTAACCTCACAAGGTTGCCACGGCAAGGTGCTCAGCTGGGCTGCTTGTCGCGGCAACCCAGAGGGTATCTGTGGCTTGCCGAGGCAAGCCCATGTCTAGTTGGGCATTAGCTTTGCGGTATCTGTGGTTTATGGTAGGGTGTCTGTGTGTTGCATCTGAGGTGAATTAACATGTAAGGCACGAAGATAGGGTCTAGTAACCCAGTTGAAACTACTAAGTCCATGTCTATTACCTTCTAGGTGCTTGGTGCACATGACATGCTCGTATTGATGACCGTAGCGTGAATGCGTGCATGCACATGTCATACGTAAAGAGTAAGAAAAGGTAGGGAATTTACATTGTTCAATTATCTGTTGTTTTCTTATTTACCTCTTATTAGCATGATAATATAAACTCTATATCTAAGTGCATATCAGTTTTGAGGCACGGAATACATATGATCATGAGAATTTCAGTTCGATGACTCCATAGACTCATGATACTTTAGTACAATGAATGGTTACAAATATGCTAGTTTATGTAAGGATAATGTATAGGTCAATCCGATAACTAGTTCTGATATTAGTTTTCATTCACAATATATTCGTTCACAATATAGTGCTAAGTGCAGTGCAGTTATGAACCAGTTTTGATAGAGTGAGTTTAAAGAACTACTTTTTGCCTCACTAGGTTTATGTTAGTTTACTGAACGCTTTTGCATGACTATGCTCATGGCAGTATCGATGACTAGATGTGTATGATCATGATACAAGCAATTTTGATACATAGCTAATTCAGTTTTATAACTGACAATACCAGATCAGTTTCAATGAATGGTTAGGAAGAATGATGTTCATGTATAAGCATGTAGGATAATTTATAGTTCTAATAAGAATAATGATGCTAAGTTCAGTTCGATATATGATTATATGCTAATTGCTCATAATGTTCACGCATATACCATGCATAAGCATATCTTGTTCTCTTGGTTATCCTTGCTGTCAAGTCCCTGTTTTGCTTTGGTTTGAGCAAGTGATCCTGCTAACTCGAGAGCTTGACAAGTGATCCCGTTAACTCAGAAGCTTGATTATTTTGGTCAAAGTGATCTCGCTAACTCGGGAGCTTGATTTGCTTGTTTCTTGCACATGTATGTTTCCTTGTTCAACATGATTCCTCGTATTTGTTATACCATACTCAACATGATTATACGTCAACATGATAAAGTAGTCACATGATAATGAATTGTATACAAGATAAGCTAGAAGATGCTTTGATTTGTATTTTTGCATCTAAGTGTAAATTAGTAATTTAACAGATAGCTTAGCACTGTAAATTTCTCTGATGAGCTTTGACGATAGCTCATCCTATGACTTCAATATCTTAGCTACAGATCTCGATCCGGATGAGGAGGAAGAGGAGGAAGACCAGGAGGATGAGGAAGAATTTGCTGAAGAATTCTTTTCCAAATAGGTTTGAGAGAGAGAGATGTCTTTTAAACACATGTATAAACCACGTATGATCTTTTGTTTTGAGATATTTTATACTACATGTATAGGTTTTCTTTTCATTGTTTAGATGACGAGTGGTCATCATCAGTGGAAAGCTATACATCGTATCTGTTAACCTTGTTTATAGACCTTGATAGTTATTGTTTAGATGAGTAAATACCAGTTTTGCCATATTCTATCCTGTCAGAATAATTTAAATTGCTTCCGCATTTGCATTACTTTGGAGATGATTATATGATAGGATCATGTACGTGATCCGACGACGCAACCTTTCTTAGATACGTCCATGGGAAACGTCGGGCTGTCACAGGTGGTATTAAAGCTTCGGCATTAAGTCATTTGGCGACTTAACTCTGGCGTACACATATGGCAAAGTGTCTGAGATTTGTTCAGTGTTAGGATTTAGATTGAGTTCATGTTTATCTGATCAAGTTGTTGCTTGATCATAATAGCTTGAGATGCCTCTGCGATGTGGGAGAGGTAGGGGTAGACCACCATTATTGCATCGCACTGGGCCGAATGCGATTCCAGTGGCAGGCTATGAGCATGACATCGCCTCGAGAAGTGGTGAGAACATACATATGGTGGAGAGCCGAACGACCATGGAGAATGTTACTGAGCATACTCCTCCAATAGCAGATGCTCGTCAGATGGGGAATGCTCCTGGAGTGGAACAAAATACAAGATAAAATTCACAGTTGATGGAGACCATGGTCAACACCATGGCCATGCTAGCTGTGAGACGACCCCCAGAGGATTTTGTAGAGTTTGTACGACTCCGACCGCCGAGTTTCTATGGTCAGCATGACTCAATGGAGGCGAAGAAGTGGTTGACACAGATTGAAAAGGTGCTGCAAAGAGTTACCTGCATCGAGGTTGAGAAAGTTGGGCGGTGTATAAACTAGAGGGTGAGGTAGAGCCATGGTGGCAATCTATAGAAAGAACGAGAATGCCTGGGGTACCTTGGACTTGGGCAGAGTTCACAAAGGCGTTCAATGAAAAGTATTTTTCGGCACATGAGAGATACCGTATGGAGGTACAGTTTGTGACCTTAGTACATGGTCAGATGAATGTTCGGGAATACGAGGCAGAATTCACTCACCTCTCTCGATTTGCACCCTTACTCATCGCCACCGAGCTCATGAAGACACAGAAATTTGAGCGAGGTTTGAAGCCCCTGATCAAGGAACGAATCTCGTTGTTTCAAGCAATGACTTATGCCCATGTAATGAAGTTAGCTCTTATAGCAGAAACGGATGTGGACAGTATGCTTAAAAGGCAAGAGGAACATAATAAAACTAGAAAATCTCCGTCTCGGTCTTTTGGTTCTGGTCAAATCAGCAAATGACTGCGATACCAAGGGTAGGCAGCATTTCAACCTGTTGCAGGAGCCTATACACGGCTATACAATCCAGCGACATTACCTCCATTACCACCAAGGATTCCACGTGGTCAAAACCAGCCCGTTCAGACTGCAGCCAAAAGTACAACCAGCAGTGTCCCGCACGAGATCCTATACGGCTTCATCGGTACCATCAGCCAAGATCTGTGGAAAGTGAGGGAGGCACACAAGGTAGACGAATGTCGTAAAGTGTCTGATACGTGCTTTCATTATGGCAAGATGGGACATCGAATCAAAGACTGCTCGAAAATGGTAGGAACGGTAGCAAAGGCTGGACCAGTCTTATGATCGGCGCGGCCTACGATTTCAGACCGAGCTTATGCTGTGTCAGCACAAGGTGCCCAAACAAACAACGATGTGATTCAAGGTATGTGAATGACTTACTTAGTGATAAGTTCTTGAAATTATTTCATTATATGTTCTTGATATTATTTAGGAGCAAGGTACATCTAGTTTCAGATTATATTTCAATATACATCTTGGACATTGTTTTTGTTTTTATCAATTTGAGAATTGTTAAACATCGATTATGTTATATAGAAATAATTTAACTAACACTAGTATATATATGCCCATTAGGTGCATTGCAAATGTATCTAGTAGATGCTTACTTGTGTTGTGAGGCACAAGTGTTGGTAGATCTTGGATCTACACACTCCTTCGTTACACCCCAGTTTGTTCAACATTTGGAGAAATTGGGAGTTACTCATAAACCTCTTAACTTTATTTTGGATGTGTCGGTTCCGACCGGACAAGCTATCACTACCAACATGGTATGTCAATCGATCATAGTCGTAATCGGAGGTTACGTGGACTATGGAGCAGTCGCCGACCTGATCTTACGTGATATGCAAGGATTTGACATAATCTTTGGCATAGATTGGTTATCTAACCATCATGCGAGCATTGATTGTTAACAAAAAATGGTCACTTTCCGTCCACAATGTAGACACTCCCATTTTTCCCTCTCGGAATATATAAATTTGTTCGGTCAACCTTTGACCTCATAACCCTAACTCGGGAATCATGCACTGAAACAATAGCACATGGCTGAATGTAGGCTGAAACAATAGCTCTGTGGCTCAGATCCTAACTTAGGGAGACTATATACTGAAACAATAGTATATAGTTAGAATGCATACTGAAACAATAGTCTAGCATTTCAGACCCCCTAACCCTAATTAGGACCATATAATGAAACAATAGTACATGGATGAACACAGGCTGAAACAATAGCTCTGCGGCTCAGACCCCAACTTAGGGAGACTATATATTGAAACAATAGTATATAGTCGAAATGCAGACTGAAACAATAGTCTGACATTTCAAACCCCCTGACCCTGACTCAAGAACCATACACTGAAATAATAGTATACAGCTGAACACAGGCTAAAACAATAGCTCTGTGGCTCAAGTCCCAACGTAGGGAGACTATATACTGAAATAATAGTATATAGTCAAAATGCAAGCTGAAATAATAGTCTGGCATTTCAGACTCGGCCTGAACCCAAACAACCTTGAATTACGTGGCCAAAACCATGTGCGTAATTCGATTGCACGCAGAACCACAAGCGTGCAATCAGTTCCCTTTTCAGACCAGCCTTCTTTTCTCATACCACCTTGAGACTCGATCACGCGTCTGACATGATATGCGCGATCAGATTGAGGGCCCCACCACCGGCGTGCAATTGGCCTATGCCCGACCTAGTCTTACCATCCTTGACCCTAAGCTTCCTCGATCAAGCGCTTCGGATGAGATGCTTAATCGGATTGTGCATGCCACACGAAGCATGCAATTAGTCCTAACATTGTTAGAACTACGAAACTCGCTGAGCAAGTCAGCCAGTCACTCACTGAGTCGGTGACCGACTCAAAGTGATTAAGCACCGGGAGATCGGCGTGTAATTTAGTTAAAAGCCTGCAAAAGGGCGTGTAATTGAAGAAAAATCTATAAAAAGATTTTATTTTTTTCGGCCCAAAAAAAAAATGAACAGAGAACACAGCGAGAGAGAACGGAATTTTTTTGGGATTTCGAAACCAGAGAACTCCGAGGACGAACCCATAGAGCAACCTAGCCATGATTTCATGATTAAAACTTTGAATCTTCGGGATTTCTCTCCGCAACCTCAACCTTAGGTATTTTTTTATTTTCGACCGTAATTCTTAGTCCTTAGACTTAGGATTTTATTAGCTTTAATTATTAATATTAATTCAATCTTAGACCGTACCTTTTTTTCGGAGCGTAGTTTAAATATCTGGTTCTAGTCCTTCGTTTCTAGAACCAGTCCTTAATCTGATGGCCCAATCCATCGACTATAGAGTTAATTCTGTTCTAAAATCTCAATCTCCACTCCTATCATTAGTCTCTGGTTTTAGTTCATAGTTTCTAGAACTAGTCCTTAATTATACGGCTTGATTTCCTAATTTCATACCCGAATTCAGTCCTTAAAATTTTAAATTCTAGTTTTAATTTCATCATTCAATACTTCTAAAATCCCAAATATCAATTTAGTCTTTTACAGTCCTAGTTTTATAATTTAATTTTTAATTATAATCCTGAAAATGACTCCGAAAATCCAAAATTACTATTTTATAATCCAAAATCTAATTTATTCTCAACCTCAGCCACCCGATTTGCCCAAGGAAGCTTATGGAGGGTACTAGGGAACAAGGGCAATCCTCCTTAGCATAGCAGGCCCAAAACCCCCTTTTTTTTAGGATTATTTTATTGCTTTAATTAGGATTAAAAAATCAAGTCCATAAATTTCTTAGATTTTTAGTATAATTAATTTACATTTTTTATTTTAATTAGATCCCTAGAATAATTGCTTTGATTAAAGTTCTAATAAAAATTAGTTCCTCTATTTTAATTTGATGATTCTAGCATAGTTAATTCGTTGCATGATTAGATTCCAGTATAGTTAATTCCTCTTTTTTTTTTTTATTAACTAAAGTTTTCGTATAATTAATACATTGCTTTGATTATAATTCTAGAAAAATTAGTTTATTTATTTTAATTAATTTTTTTAATAAAATTAGTTTATTTGTTTTAATTAGAATTAATAAAATTAATTCCTTGCTTAAATTAGAGTCATAGTAAAATTAGTTCCCTATTTCAATTAGAATTGCAGCAGGACTAGTATATTTGCTTTACTTAAAATTCTAGAATAATCAGCATACTTGATTTAATTAGAGTTTTTATCATAACCAACATGCTTGCGTTCCTAGTACAATCAGGAGATTGATATCAATTGGACTTTTAGTAGGATTAGGAAACTAAATTAAGTAGACTCCTAATAGAATCATAATATTAGATTAAATCACCATAATAAATCTACACCACTAGACTCACGATAGAATTAGAGAATCTGAACCGATCTGAATTACAATAATAACATGGAAGGAAATAAACATTAAACTATCTAAATTATAAGGAAGAGTCATAACTACTGACGTTTGCAGGCGGACGATTCAGTATAAAAGTAACCCACACCTACTCTAAAGCGTGATCACAGACGTGTTATAGCATCGTTGTGACAGCCCAAATTTTCCCAACCTAAAATTTCTTGAGATATATTTTTTTTTTATCCTAAACCCAATGGGAAAATCCAGACCGCCAGATCATAGACCACAATCTGACACAGAATACTTGGCACATCCATAAATATACAGAAATCAAAGCAATTATTACATATGGCATAATTAAAACCTCCAGATCTAAAATCTAACAAGAACAAAACTAAATAAATACCAGTGATGACCAACCATCACCTAACAATGGTGTACACTAGTACGAATGTACCACACTTAACTCACCAAATCCACAAAGCACAATTCTGCGATCCCAGAATAGAGTATAAATCCTTGTGCGAAAGCTCCCTTCTTTTAGTATGTAATCTGGGCCCTCCCAAACCTACACCTGTGACGTATAGTCGGGGTGAGCTAACAACAAAGCTCAGTAGAGGATAAATAACATAAATTTACATTTAACATTTGAAAACATAGCTTCAATCAAGAGCCAAAACCATCATTTAATTTCTGGTTCCAAAACTTAATCATTCCTTTTCTTTTCAAACACATTTTTCAAAGCATTCATCAATTTCTTTTATTTCAAGACTCAACCTTAAACATTTAACTTTACCATGATATTCCATCCAAAAGTACACATATTGAAAAGAATCTTAAAACAATTAGACTTATCCAAAAATATCCGAGATTTCACACACATTTCAAATAACGTCGAATTTGCAAACACAAACTCAAACAACACAAGGGTGTCCAAGGGTGTTCAATGTTTCCAAAGTTTCCAAGGGATGCAATGATGTCTAATGGTATCCAAAGGTGTCCAATGATTCCAAAGTGTCCAAGGGATGCAATGATGTCCAATGGTATCCAAAGGTGTTCAATGATTCCAAGGTGTCCAAGGGTGTTCAATATTTCCAAAGTGTGTTCAATGTTTCCAAAGTGTCCAAGGGATGCAATCATGTCCAAAGGTGTCCAATGATTCCAAGGTGTCCAAGGGATGCAATGATGTCCAAGGGATGCAATGATATTCCAAGGGATGCATATGCAGCGTATGTATGAATGCGTGTACGGATAGGTCGCCGTACCGGCCCAAGGGATGCAGTCGAAGAATCCAAAGGATTCATAATGCAAATGCAAATGTCAAAAGTCCAAGCGTCGTTGAGTAAATCACAGTTTCAAGGGTATCAAAATGATTCACGAGTGTCACCAACGATCTCAAGATCTTACTTTCAAAACACGAGTCAAGCTCAACAATATCAAAGGTTATCTAGAATCGAACATTATCACATGCATAATCACGATTTCACGAGTTCAAATTCCAAATCATAAGACTCCAATTCTAACATATTCAACTCTGATCAACTCATCATATTCATGCATACACATCTAATACTATGAATCAAGTCAAATATATAAATTTAAGTCGAGTTTCCCCTACCTTAATCTTGAGGTTGTGCGAAGCCAAGCAAGGTTCTATCGATGGCCTTCTGCCTCAATCTATATCACAAGCACACAATGGTGTATCAAAGATCAACTCTACTCACTAATAACTTATATACATTTAAGTATTTTCTCAAAATCAAGGTTGAAACGGGCAAATTCATGCTAATATAGAATTTGATGCAATATTCTCTCTAAATTCTGACCTTTAAAACTTTAGATTCATGAGTTAGTCAAAACACAAAAGTTGTAGAGCTCGTCGTTCTCTTTTCAACGCCATAAGAATTGCATCAATTGGAGTTTGGGGTAAAATGTTATGGCAAAACTACTAAAGCAGTATCGGCGAGCCCAATCAAAATCGTTCGAGCGATTTAAAATTTGATCGAACGGTTTCTAATTTCGTTCGAACGATTTTCAAAATCGATCGAACGGTTTCCAAACCGACCAGAACCTTCAGATTTCATGCTTGATGAAATCGTTCGATCGATTTCTAATTTTGATCGAACGGTTTCGTCAGATTTCACCCTCAACTAATTTCGTTCGAACAGTTTTCAAAACCGATCGAACGGTTTCGTCAGATTTCGCCCAAAATCGGATTCAAGCATCTCTAACTCATTTTTTTCTTTAAATCTTAACCCATTTTCTTCAAATCTCCCACTCATAATCTAACTAAGGATTAATCTACATACAAATCACAACTTAAATCAAAATTTTTACCTTTAATCCAACGATTTTCTCCCCGATCGGATCGTCTTCTTCCTAGCAAGCAAATGGGTTTTCAAACCCTTTTTTATCTTTACAAGCCCCACGATTTCCACAATTTCGACACGATCCTTAGGTGATCATCCACACACGCTTTGTACAAACCTCACTACGATTTAGCTGATCAAAACACCCCATTCTCTTTGCAAGGAAAATGGGTTTTCAAAACCCACATCGATCTCCTATGAGCTCCACGCACACGATCAAGCCAACACAATCGTAGACAATCCTTCACAAAAAACCTTCTCTTTCCTTTCTCTCTCTCTAACTCACAAAAACCCCCAAATCTTTGCAACCGGTTATGGCTTCTAAATGAAGCCCCTCCCTCTCTTATACTTAAAAGCCCGGTTCACGTGTAAAACGCATACACGCCACAACAGGTGTATAAGACCCTATAAAATGATCTAACACCATACGGGTGTGAACTTTTCACACCAAAATTAATCCAATCTAATTCATCAAGTTGACTTTTACCTGCTCAAAATTAGTGACCTGACAGGCACATATCCCGAGGCACACTATTCAAAGTCTAAATTTTTGGGATGTTACAATCGTTAAATATCTACAGCTGGCGATCGCAACAAACTAGAAATCTTCCTAGAAAACCCCCCTTTTTTCTTTTTACTTTTACCATTCCAAACACCGCATCGGTAAAGTTCACTTGAAGAGAATTGGGCCACTGATTCAACGGGGACTAAAAGGAACCCAAAAAAAGCGCGCACCAACAGACTGGTGATCGCGATGGGATATTTTTGTTGAACTCTTTCCTTTCTTTAGATAGGTAGCTTAGTTTGTTTTCCTGTTTTACTTTCCGTCGCGTTATTTCGAATCCCTTTAGATACATGAGCCTTCGTCAAAGACTCGAGATATCTGGCATACGAAGAGTGAGTTTAGGAGACCCATCATTGTGGGGATATCATGACAACCCCATGTACGGAGAAGAACCCCTTTACAATTCCAGCCCACGGAAACCTGAGATTAATATGGTTGGTGAACAAGAGAATCCCTTATCTACCCCACACACCAGGAATAATCATAATAGGAGAGATGGTGGCATCGAACAAAACCTTACTGCTCAACAAATCGTAGAACTCAGTATTGAAAGGATTCAAAGAGGAGATGATGACTCTGAGGAATTACTTCGGGGATTGGCTGCCGCATATGAGACCATTAGGTTACGACAATATTCAGAAGAACGAGAACGACAGGAAAGGCCACTGCCTACCCCAAGCACGGTGTCAGCCCGTGCCACACCATTGAGACAACCTGCTCACACATTCTTCAACGATAACTCTCTAGACAAGGTTTGCTCACGGGTTGCTCCAAAAGATAGCACTATTAAAATTAAACATCTCCCTAAAATGCTCAACGAATACATGGCCAAGAGGGAACACCCTGGTCACTCGTTTAGATTCGACAAATTTTGTCAGGATATCAAATTTAATTTTCCAATAGGATTTAAACCGCCGAAATTTACCAAGTACAACGGCACGGGAAATCCAAACCATCACTTGGCCCTCTTTTGCAATGATTGCTGACCCATACGCGATAATAAGGGACTTCTCATTCACTATTTCCAACGCTCATTAGAAGGGAAAGCTTTAGATTGGTTCGCGGGAATCCCACTCTATAAGATAAAAGCATTCGATGAATTAGTCGGTCAGTTCCTAGACCAATACAAGCACTTAATCCAAGAGATAGTCAATCTCAACGATCTGATGGCGGCCAAGCAAGGGCCCGATGAGGAATTTACTGACTTTGTCGCTAGGTGGAGAAAACTCACTGCTAGGGCCGACACGTTAATGAAAGAGAAAGACTCGGTTGATATTATTATCGACAATACTAGGAAATCGTTGAAGAGTGCGCTTGTCATAAGTGATTGCCCCGACTTTATTGCACTCCACTCCCGAGCAGCCTGACTAGCGCGACACATTAAAGGCGGAAACTTCGCCATGTCTATAGTCACGTCGAAAGTAGGCTCTTCTAGTGAATCAAAGTCAAAAAATAATAAGAAAGCCTCAGGAACCGAACAGGTTAACACCATTGTCAACCAAAGACAAAACCTCGAGAATAGAAATTTCCAATCGAGAAATTTTGGGCAAAATCAGAATCAACAATGATACACGAACAAAAACCAAGACTCCAATCAACAAAGATATGTAAACCAAAACCAAGGCCAGAACTAAAATTAGGGCTAATATCAGAACAGGAACCAATATCCCAACACCTATCAGAACTAAAATACAACGCAGAATCGACCGGCCCATGCGCCGAACTACAATAACATACCCCCACTATAAAACTTCAACCCAGCTAGAGGCCCTTACCAGCCGAGGCGGGAACACTATCCCCCTTTACCTGATATGATCCCTAATATTTTCCATCTCCTTAACACTTAGAACCTCCTCCGATTCCCCCAGGAAAGACCTCAGCTCTAGCCGACAAATCTAGATTATAGCAAATACTGTGCATTCCATTGATACGCGAGGCACAACTTAGAAGACTGTTGGGTCCTCCAGGATGTAATTTATGATATGGATTATTGAAATCAGATCGATTGGGAAGCTCTTAGGAATCCTAACCCTAACAATAAGCAACCCCAATAAAATTTAGGGATCATTAATAACCCCATGCCTAACCACGACCAAGCGACACCGGCTCAAGTCACCACCATAGATCTTTCCGGCCAATCCTCCTTCCAGCCCTCCACCTTAATCACTTGCTTCCCACCTTCTGACGCTTTTGCTACCACTACGAGAGTTCCTTTACCCTTCCATCCCTCGACCTTGATCACTTGAATCGCCCCGCTGAGCCCGCCTCCCTACCCGAAGTTCACTCAGATACGAGTCCACTCCTTTAGGGCCTAGAGACTATTCCTCTATAGTCACCCACCAGAACCATCAACCCCTCCTAATCCTCGGCCAATGCCATTGCCGCTCCCTTCGTCTGATTCTAAGCCCGAGTATGGAGATCATGTTCTTCAAACTGCAGCCCAAATCGCCGCATGGGCAGAAAGTGTCACTCGAAAGACTTCAAACCTAGAAAACGAAACAAAGATTGAGTGCTCACTAAACATAGAAGAAGGTGAGCGAGAAGAGCATCCCAACCCATGCGAGACTCTGGTCTCCGCTTTCCTAAAAGAAGAGGATTATACACAGTACCTCCCACCTTGGAGCGGCACCGTGCAAGTATGCACTCCGACCTTGAATTTCACTCACTTCACAAATACGTCAACATCGAGCCACACCGGGTTTGGTCAACAACCGGCTTGCCCGATTCTTAAATTAGGAACCAATTACCCACCTCCGCCGTTCCCTCGAAATAAGGATTTCATGAACGCACAACCACCAGAGGGGAACGGGCGAGAAAGAGAAGTTAACTTGCCGCCCCCACCTCATATTATCCCTCCACCAATTCCTGTGCCTCAACTGCTCCAACCACCCGCACCTAAGGCTCATCGCTCAGGCAAAGAAATTACACTCGAGCTAGGGCAAGAATATGACCTTCTGCAGCATCTTCAAAACATCTCAGCTCAAATATCAATATTGAAACTCATCAAGAAATCCCTTGATTATCACCGGTTGTTGATAAGGACACTTAAAGACACCCAAGTAGATGAAGACACAACATTGGATGAGCTACACCAAATTACCTCAGTCATGGCGCAACCCCCGGCACTCACTCTCACAGATGCAGATATGCCTAAAGAGTCGCTCCGTAGAACCACAGCTCCCATATACCTTACAGTCATAATCAGAGGATTCTTCGTACCCCAGGCGTTGGTCGATATGGGAGCAAGGCTCAATATTTGCCCTCTCACGATATTAAAGACACTCGAATACATAGAGCAGGACCTCCACACTATCACTTATAGCTTACGACGGCTCGCGTCATTTTGTTAAATGAACTATCAAACTCTAGGTTCACCTTGGACCTGTAACGAAAGATGTCACTTTCCATATTTCTGATTCCGCTAGCATGTATAATCTTATCTTAGGAAGAAAATGGTTAGAGTCAATGAAAGTCGTCGCATCCACATACCATCAATGCATCAAATTCCCATAAGAGGACTCCATTGTCCGTATATACGTTGATGCACCCCTCCAGGAGATGGACACTGATTCCGCTGCAAGTATTCTGAAAGCCCATGATTCTGTGTTGAACACAGGCCATATTTAGAAGGCCCGAATCCCTGATGAGACAATTGTTGCGGAAGTCTGTCCCCCTACCCCTCCTAGTTCTCCTCTAATACATCAACAAAAATTAATGAGAAGAGAGGTCGGCCCAGACCTCACTAAACTTTATAACATCAACCCTACCGTGACAAAAGGTTGGGACCTCATGTTCCAATTCAGATATGGCCCCCACACTGGACTCAGTAAAAACAAGCAAGGTCATGTAGAACCTGTCGTCCCAACCAAAATACGCAAATACACAGGGTTAGGTTACTAATCGGACGCCAAACAAGTCGACTTGTTCCCTACCTCATGAAAATGGTCTCTATACGACCACTTCGTCTATGGGACAACAGAGAAGGCAAATGTACCAAGGCAGAGAGAGGTGTCCTTCACTAAATCCCAAGAAGCGGATATCGAACGAATGGCTAAAGCATTTAACAATTTGATGAATCTAAACGATGACATTGATGAACCACTCGAAGGAGTCAAACCTTTGTTTGACACTAAGGGGTTTACAGAAGTGAGAAAGGGAGAACCTTCCAAACTCGAGTCGCAAGTAGAAGATTGGGAATCCACTGACGACAAAGATTTTCACATAGCTGCCTTACAGGATAGTGAAGAGTACTTACATCTAACGTGGGAAGAGGATGACACCCCATAAGGGGATCTTAACTCGCATAGCATCCGCCTCGACCTTGGCCTTGGAGGATGGGAATGCCTGTGGGTCTCCTCGTGTATCGTTCACCCATATCAACCTCGCTTTAGGGCATGCACTAGCATATTGGAATGCTTTGCTAGCTGGGACCGACATTCTGTAACCGTAGAATCGAACGACTCTAACCTCATAACAACGGAAGAAAGTAACGACCCACCAACTCGGCTACTAGCGCAAGAAGAAAAAAATTCCAACCATCGTCTGGTTGACCCAGGGGGAAACACCCCCATCACCCTCGTTGAGTTCGAAGAGGAACTTGGACTAGACACTCCTCCATCCCCAGACATGCCACAACTCTAAATATTTTAGAAATCTCTCGAGGAAGAATGGCAACCCCCTCCGAGTGATGATGAGGACTACTAGATAGACCTCCCTGCACTCGAGCTAGTAGAGCGGGCTAACATAGGACTTTAAGCATGGTCAGATTAAGAAGATGAGTTTAATACCAACCTCGAATCTGACCCAGAAGGATGGGAATGTCTGTGGGAATCTCCCTGCATTTCTCACCACTATCAGCCTCGCTGCCGAGCTTGCACGCTTATCCTAACATATTACAAAGTCCAAGGGAAAGAGCTCTCTACCCCTGAGGATCCCTTAGGAGATCACCCTCGACGGGAAGAGCAACCATACTATAACTTAGAGTATGATAGTTCAACTGATTACGATCTTCAGAGCTTCTTCGAAGATGAGGCAATCAATATGACAGAGGAAATTCGAACGTCGATACCGCTGCCACCGGCATCGCTCATTCAAAATGTCCCATCAGATGAGGAATTAAAAAAAAAATGCCAAAACCACAAGTCCATGTTTCTCGAAGAATCACCCGAACGGCTCCAGCAGTTGTCTCGGTCCCTCAATTAGAGGAAGCAACTCTCCCGGTGCCTCTTGAGGTGACCAAACCCTGTACCATATCTACTATCGAAAATCAAAAAAATAGAAAAAAAAAAAAAGAAAACCCTAAAAATTTAGACATATAAAATCCAAAAAAATAAAAAAACCTCATAAAAGAAAGGGAACCCTTCGTCCCAAGCCAATTTTGCGGCCAACAAGGAGACTTTTCTCCTGAGATTTCTACCTCATCTCCTGCTCAAAGACGCAAGGCATCCAAGCTAAACAACAAGCCGGTGATCATATCAGATGAAATACTTTCGAACTTGGAGAGGAGGATCAATAGTCTGGGCCTTTACCTTACTAAAGATCTCTCGATCATAAATTGTACCAATGAAGGGCTACCTTTCGCAAAATTAAATTCCCAGTGTAACAATTTTGCAGTATATGAGCATTCCGAAGAGGTCTAGGATTTCCAACGGGTTATCAAGCGTTTCGATGAGCAAATTCAAGCTGCCGCGGAACCCATAGAAGAAATTAACTTTGGCACTTAAGAGAAACCCAAGAAGCTACTAATTAGCACAACGCTTAACTCTAAGGAACGTCAACAAAGCGCACAGGTCCTACAAGAGCACCTCGACTCCTTTGCATGGTCTTATGAAGATATGCCTAGATTAGACCCAAGTTTACTAGAGCATCGTCTCATCTTGGAACCCGATGCAAAGCTTGTTAAGCAGAAACTCCGTAGGATGCACCCACAAACAGTCCTTCAAGTCAAAGAGGAAGTTGACAAATTACACAAGGCCAAATTCATCCGAGTCATCCTCTACCCAAAGTGGGTCGCCAATGTAGTACCTGTCGCCAAGAAAGATGATAAAGTATGGGTTTGTATTGATTTCCGAAACCTCAACCAGGCATGCCTAAAAGATGACTTCCCACGTTCGCACATTGACACTGTAGTCGATAACACAGCTGGACATAAGATGTTATCCTTTATGGATGGTTTCTTTGGGTATAATCAGATTAAATTAGTAGAGTCTAACCAAGAGAAGACTTCTTTTACTATACCATGGGGAACTTACTGTTACGTCATCATACCTTTTGGGCTCAAGAACGCAAGAGCCACTTATTAAAGCACCATGATGGCTACTTTTCACGACATGATGTATAAATGTGTAGAAGTCTACATTGATGACATATTAGTGAAGTCCCAAACATGGGCAGGACATGTTAAAGAACTTCGACTGGTGCTACAAAGAGCTAAGAAATATTAGCTAAAAATGAACCCAAAGAAATATGTCTTCGAAGTCACCTCTGAAAAATTACTCGATTTCATATTTAGCAAGCGAGGGATCGAAGTCGACCCTGCGAAAGTCAGAGCCATCCTTGAGATGCCACCTCCTAGCAATATCAAAGAGTTACGAGGCTTGATAGGAAGATTGTAATTCATCAGGAGATTTATCTCCCAGCATTCAGACAAGTGCAACCCTTTCTACAGACTACTTAAAGTAGGAGTTGAGTACAAATGGGATGACTAGTGTCAGCAAGCCTTCGATAATATAAAAAAGTACCTCCTTAACCCGCTAATACAATCACCACCATTTCTCAAAAGACCTCTCATCCTATACCTCTCAGTGAACGACAAAGACATGAGAGTAATTCTAGGACAATATGAAGAAGATGGCAAGAGAGAGAAGGCTATCTACTATCTTAGTAGGACGATAGTTAAGTACGAACAAAAATACACTTCAATTGAGAAGACCTGCCTTGTGCTGGTATGGGCCTCAACAAAATTATGGTACTACTTCGGAGCACATAAGATACTAGTACTAGCCCAAATGGATCCTCTAAAGTACGTATTTGAGAAGCCCACAATATCAGGAAAGATTGCTCATTGGCATATGCTCTTGCAAGAATTCGATATCACTTATGTCACACAAAAATTAATCAAAGGACAAGTAATTGCTAATTACCTCACAGATCTCCCACTCCCTAGTGATGAGCCCATGCACGCAGATTTTCCTGATGAAGACCTACTCGCGATTCATAACGAAGAGCCCGATAAGACGTGATGGACCCTTTATTTTGATGGTGCTCTAAATCACAAAGGAAAAGGCATCGAGATAGTCCTCCTAAGCTCGAAAAGAGTTGGCATACCTAAGGCTTTTCAATTAGATTTTCCTGTCACTAATAACGTCGCAAAATATGAAGCTTTCATAGCTGGACTACGAGCAATATTACAATTAGGCGTTAAACAGTTAAAAACCATCAGTGACTCCAAGCTAGTAATTTCACAAGTTATAAGAGAATGGAAAACTACGGAAAAGAGACTGACGACATACCTAGAAACTGCTCAATATTTAGTAAAGAAATTTGAACGAATCTCTTTCACGCACATCCCTAGATTAGAAAATGATCTCGCAGACTCCCTTGCCACGTTAGCCTCGGTCATCCAAATACCCATCAGACAAAGTACCAAGACCTTCTTCATCAAAAAATTAACACTACGCGCCCATGAGGTAGCATGGACCGTCAAAAGAGAATTACAATCCTCCCCATGAGCATGGGACCAAAAGAATCAATCACTCCGGAAAAGCACGTCAAGTCAGAAACTGAAGTCGTTATGTTTTGATTTAAAAAATCACAAATCAATGATGGACAGCCATGGTATTTTGACATCTGAAACTTCCTGAAGCATCAACACGTCCCCCGTACGCCATAAAGATCAAATGAAAGACTATAAGGAACCAATGCGCCCGATTCTACATACTCGGTGAAACATTATACAAAGAAGCCTTCACCAAAGGAGTACTGTTACGATGTGTCACAGCCGCCAAAGGATAATATATCATCTGAGAAGCGCAAGCCAGTGCTTGCGGCGCCCATGCCAATAGACAAAGACTCGTCGATCAAATTACACGACAAGGCTACTTCTGGCCAACAATGATCAGAGATTGCCACCTCTACGTCCAATTCTGTAACTAATGCCAAGAACACACCACACTTATCAAAGCTCCATTAGTTGCATTAAACACTATGACCTCGCCGTGGCCATTTTTGATGTGGGCCTTCGACGTTATCGAACCTTTTACAGATATAGTTGGGAACACTCACAAGCACGCGTTCAGACTTACAGTAACTGAATACTACACCAAATGAGTAGAAGTTGAATCCTACATTAGAATCACCACTTTGACACTCGTAAGGTTTATCATTCGAAATATCATCACCAGGTTTAGAGTACCCAAAATTTTTGTCACTGACAACGGTCCGCAGTTCATCGCAGAGAAGATGAAGAAGTTATGCAAGAAGTTCAGCATCGATCTACGCCATTCATCACCATTCTATCCCCAAGGCAATGGACAAGCAGAAGTTATAAATAAAACATTGATTCAAATTTTAAAGCGCACAGTAGAAACGAGCAATGGAGCCAACTGGCCTGAATGACTACCATAAGCACTCTGGGCCTATAGGACCTCTATTCATATGGCCACTGGCCAAACTCCCTACCTCCTTACCTACGAGGTGAAGGCAATCTTACCATATAAGATACAAGTACCATCCTTACGGATTCAACTCGATGATGAGCTATCTTTAGATAAGAGGAGAATCTCCCTACTCACGCAGCTAGAGCAACTTGATAAAATACATCTAAGGGCAGCTGATCATGCTCAGGTATATCAAAGGAAAGTGGCTAGGGCTTATGATAAGAAAGTCCTTAAACGAACCTTTAATATTAGAGAATTAGTCTTGAATAAAATCATGCCTTCCAAGCACACCCATCTGAAAGGAAAACTAAAATCGAACTAGGAAGGCCCTTATTGTTGGTGCATGCTTTTTTTGGGTTCCTCTCAGTTCCCTTTGAATCAGTGGCTTCTAATTCTATCCTGTTGAATCAGTGGCTTCCAATTCTGTCCCTCTTGTGCCTTCTACCGATCTAGTGACTGCTGATATAGTTGAGCGACTCCTGAGGGAGAGGCTAGATCTTATATAGTTCTTTCCTTTTAAAAAGTTTCTTATTTTGTTCATGTATATATTAGTTTTTTCTTGACTTGATGTGATTATATAGGTTCGTCAGCTAGAGGAGGCGCGTCTAGAGGCGGTGCGTCTAGAGGCGGCGCGTGCACGCACCACTCCTGAGGCGAGGAGAGACGAGTCCTTGGGGAGACGCAAAGTTATGCTGACTTATTTGTTGAGATGATGGCACTTCAAATGACTCATACTGAGGCATTAGAGGTGGCTCGTCAGACGACACGGGTAGAGATGCAGGCTTCCCTAGATTAATTGTAGTATCGTCTACTGAGGAGTGAGCGAGGGATATATAGGCTAGCTCATCAGCTTGGTAGATCGGATTCGAGGGCGACGGGTTCCTCGGTTGGATAGTCTCGTCGCACGTTGCATGATCATTCCAGGGGTGATGCTTGTGAGGATGTAGTGGTTCGTGAGGTTCTAGCGAGGTATCCTCCTCATTCTCAATCGAGGCGGTCTATTAGCCAGACGAGTGAGGGAGGATCTGTGGCAGGGCCTCATCGCTTAGAGGTTTCACCGACTCTAAGTGTCGGGATCGTATTTTTTGGAGGACCAGTCCACAGACCTCTGAGCTGATGATACTGGGGACAACAGTGCTCCACCGTCCCAATGGTAGCATAGGGATTAGGTGTGTGAGTGTATGTTTATGTATCTAGAGGGTGTGTGTGTTTTTGTATCCATAGCGTGTGTGTTTTGTATATATGGGGGGATGGCCCCAGTGACGAGTGTAAAAGAATAAAAAAATTTGACATATGTATATAAAGAGATTTTTGGTTTTAGATGTACCTGATTGGCTCCTTTTCTTTTAGTTACCTCTCATGTCTACTTTTGCTTCTTTTTAGTTACTTTAGCACCATCGACCGTCATTGAAACTTGGATGCTTCCTGAGCTGGCCTAGTGATGGTTGAAGGTTGCCACGTATCTGCACATGTGAGAGTAATGTTGTCAGTAGTTTTGTTCTCTCCCTTGCTAGTTGTCAAGAGGGGTAAGCGTCTCAGACCGGAGTCTGGTAGAAAAAGATGGATATGTGCTCTCTTCTTCTCTCTTTTTTTTTTCTTTTTTTTTTCTTTTTTTTTTGAAATGAAAATGATGCAACAAGGAAAGAAAATAGCTAAAATAGAAATAATAACAAAACAATAAAATAAAAATGCCCCATTGTAGGAGCGTGGTAGGATTGGCAGTATCGTGTCTTCGGAAGTGCTTCCTGAAGGGTAACTTCATCATTTCTTATCTTCTTTGTGGACAAACCGACGCTTCTGATATGATTCTTAATCCAATCCAAAAAAATGTCCTAGCGTCAAGATGTAATGGAGCTTTTCAGGTTTCGAGATAAGCACTTTGGGTTTATAAATGGTCATGGGTATTTGGTGAGTTAGTTTTGAAGAAAAAAGTTGATAGATACTATCACCGAACTTGTGAGGTCATTTTTATGATTAGGTCAATTGTATACGGGTCTATCCTAGGGTGGTGGTCATCCTATCCCGTGGTTATTAGGGAGAAGTATGGTATGTATTGTAGGTGATTGCGCCAGTCATCATTCATCAATTTTTGGTTCCATTTCTAGGGATATCCTGCAAGACTTCTGATTTATTGTCTAAAAATAAAAAATAGCAGAGTGAGGTAAGGCTCAGTGATGGGAGGAGTAGTTTGTATCTAATGCTTTCCAAAAAGGGTAGGTAATAGTCTTTTTCTCAGGGGAGTACAAGATGCCATGATCGAGCTCTCTGTCATGTTTCGGCACCATCAAAATCTTACATTCTTTGGTTAGCAGGAGTTTATCCTCCTCCCGCCACCTTACGATAATATCTAGTAGTATGGGGACATCAGGGGTGCCCTCGCAGCTTGCTTATACACTTCTAGTGAAATTACCAGAGATGTCCTCACGGCCTGCTTATGCTTCCTTGAGCTCATTGACTTGTTCATTAGTCGTAATGCTCTCACTCGATCTTTTTTTTTTTTGACATGTAAACACATATTTTTTTGAAAGCATCATGCTAGCGTAAGAATAATGAGTTTTGATTGAACCTAACATCTTCATTTTTTTTTGGCTCTAGCGTCTCCTCCAATGGCAGGGGAAGGAAAGTGAGGATCGGGTGTTACTTATGCTTTGAAAAGGGGTTAGATAGGTCACTAGTCCTTTGATCAAATTGCCAGAGTAAGAAAATGTGGGCAATAGATCGGAGGTCTTAAGGATATTCTGAGAATTGAAGGCGTACAACCAATGAATGGGTCATGACGACTATGGGGGTGCTAAGTATAAGTATTTAACCACAAGATGTGACGATCACAGGGTTAGGAATAGTATTTTCTAAGGTACATGGCATTCCAAGGACTAGGGAGCTCTTCCCTATCTTGGTTCGCCAGTTTATAGGCATTTCCAGGGTATGCAGCTGTTATGACATATGGGCCTTCCCAGTTCAGTTTCAATTTTTCTTTCAGGTGGGTGTGCTTAGAAGGCATAATTTTCTTGAAGATTAATTCTCTAATATTAAAGGTTCATTCGAGGACTTTCTTATCGTAAGTCCTGGCCACTCTCCTCTTATATACCTGAGTGTGATCAGCTGCTCTTAGACGTGTTTCATCAAGCTGCCCTAGCTATGTGAGTAGGGCAATTCTCCTCTCATCTAAGGATAGCTTATCATCGAGTTGAATGCGTAAAGATGGTATTTGTATCTCATATGGTAGGACTGCCTCCATCCCGCAGGTGAGGAGGTAGGGAGTTTGGCCAATGGTCGTACGAATAGAGGTCTTATGGGCCCACAGTGCTTCTAGTAGTCGTTCAGACCAGTCGGCTCCATTGCTTATTTCTACTATACATTTTAGGATTCGAATCAGAGTTTTGCTCGTAGCTTCTACATGTCCATTGCCTTGAGGGTAGAACGGTGATGAGTGGCGTAAATTGATGTCGTACTTCTTGCATAACTTCTTCGTCTTCTCAACAATGAACTGTGGTCCATTATCAGTGACAAACATCCTGAAAACTTCAAATCGGGTGATGATATTTCGAATGATAAACCTCACGAGTGTTGAAGCGATGATTCTGGCATAGGATTCAGCTTCTGCCCATTTAGTGTAGTATTCGATTGCTGTAAGGATGAACGCGTGCTTGTGAATGTTCCCAATTGTGTCGTTGAAGGGTCTAATGACATCGAAGGCCCACATTGAGAATGGAAATGGTGAGGTCATAGTGTTCAATACAACTAATGGAGCTTTGATGAATGCGGCGTGTTCTTCACATCGCTTGCAGGATTGGACATAGAGGTGACAATCTCTTATCATTGTTGGCCAAAAGTAATCTTGTCGTGTAACTTGATCGGCGAGTCTCTGTCTACCGGAGTGGGCGTCGCAGGTACTAACGTGTGCTTCTTAGATGATGTATTGTCCTTCGACGGTCGTGATGCATCGTAGTAGTATTCCTTTGGTGAAGGCTTCTTTGTATAATGTTTCGCTGAGTATGCAGAATTGGGCGCATCGATTCCTTATAGTCTTTTATTCGATTTTCATAGTATACGGAGGAACATATTGATACTTTAAGAAATTCTAGATATCGAAGTACCATGGTTGTCCATCGTCAATCGGTGATTTTTCAAATCTAAACATAGCGACTTCGATTTCAGCCTTTACGTGCTTTTCTGATATAATTACTCCTTTTGGTCCTGTACTTGTGGGGATGATGGGTAATTCTCTTTTGACGGTCTATGCTACCTCGTGGGCAGGTACTGTCAGCTTTTCAATAAAGAAGGTTTTAGTATTTTGTCTGATAGGTATTTGGATGACCGAGGTTAGGCTAGCTAAGGAATCTGCGAGCTCATTTTCTAATCTAGAGATGTGCATAAAATATATTATTTCAAATTTCTTTACTAAATATTAAGTGGTTTCTAGGTATGCCATTAGTCTCCTTTTCTTAGTTTTTCATTCTCCTATAACTTGTGAAATTACCAGTTTGGAATCACCGATGGTTTTTAACTGTTTAACTCATAATTGAAGTGTCGCTCGTAGTCTAGCTATAAAAGCTTCATATTCTGTGATATTATTAGTGATAGGAAAATCTAGTTGAAAAGCTTTAGGTATGACAACTCCTTCTAGGCTTAGGAGGACTATTCCGATGCCTTTTCCTTTGTGGTTTAGAGCGTCGTCGAAATAAAGGGTCCATGAGGTCTTGTCGGGCTCTTCGTTATGAATCGTGAATAGGTCTTTGTCGAGAAAATCCATGTATATGGGTTCATCGTTCAGGAGTGGGAGGTCTGCGAGATAATCAGCGATGACTTATCCTTTGATTGATTTATGTGTGACATAAGTGATGTCGAATTCTTGCAATAGCATGTGCCAGCGAGCGATCTTTTCTTATGTTGCGTGCTTTTTGAATACATACTTCAGAGGATCCATTCAGGCTAATACTAGTATTTTATGTGCTCCAAAGTAGTGTCATAATTTGGTTGAGGCCCACACCAATGTGAGGCAAGTCTTCTCCATCAGAGTATATTTTCATTCGTACTCGACCATCATCCTACTGAGGTAGTAGATAGGCTTCTCTCTCTTGTCATCTTCTTCATATTGTCTCAGAATTACTCCCATGGCTTTGTTGTTCCCTGAGAGGTATAGAATTAGAGGTTTTCTGGGGACAGGTGGCAATAGTATAAGCGGGTTAAGGAGGTATTTCTTGATATTGTCAAAGGCTTGCTGACACTGGTCGTCCCATTTGTATTCAGCTCCTCCTTTAAGTAGCCTGTAGAAAGGATCACATCTATCCGAATGCTGGGAGATAAATCTTCTGATGAATTGCAATCTTCCTATCAGGCCTCGTAATTCTTTGATATTGCTGGGAGGCGGCATCTAGAGGATGACTCTGACTTTTGCAGGGTCAACTTCGATCCCTCACTTGCTAACTATAAAACCAAGTAATTTTTCAGAGGTGACTCCGAAAATACATTTCTTTGGGTTTATTTTCAGCTCGCATTTCTTAGCTCTTTGTAAAACTAGTCGGAGCACTTCAACATGTCCTATTCGCATTTGGGACTTCACCAATATGTTATCGACCTAGACTTCTACATACTTATACATCATGTCATGAAAGATAGCCATCATGGCCCGTTGATATGTGGCTCCTGCGTTCTTGAGCCCAAAAGGCATAACGACGTAACAGTATGTTTTCCATGGTGTGGTGAAGGAAGTCTTCTCTTGGTCAGACTCCGCTAATTTGATCTGACTATATCTAGAGAAGCCGTCCATAAAGGATAACATCTCATGTCCTGCGGTGTTGTCGACTATAGTGTCAATGTGTGGGAGTGGGAAGTCATCTTTTGGGCATGCCTGGTTGAGATTTCGGAAGTCAATGCAAACTTGTACTCTACCGTCCTTCTTGGCGACAGGTACTATGTTGGCAACCGACTTAGGGTAAAGAACGACTCAGATGAATTTGGCTTTGTGTAACTTATCAACTTCCTCTTTAACTTGAATGGCGATTTGTAGGTGCTTCCTACTGAGTTTTTGCTTAACAGGCTTTGCATCGGGCTCTAAGACAAGGCAATGTTTTACTAAACTCGGGTTTAAACTGGGCATCTCCTTATAGGACCATGCAAAAGAGTCGAGGTGTTCATGCAAGACTTGTGCAATATGTCGGTGTTCTTGGAATTGAGCGTTGCATTAATTAATAACTTCTTAGGTTTCTCTTCAGTGCCAAAGTTAAGTTCTTCGGTGGGTTCTGTGGCAGCTTGGGTTTGCTCATCAAAGCACTTGATAACCCATTGGAAGTCCAGTGCCTCCTCATAAATTAGTGCTCTTTCTTCATTCTCGGTAAGTTTGTATACTGCAAAGTTATCACACTGGGGATTTGAATTTGCGAAAGGTAACCCTTCGTCGGCACAATTTATAATCGAGAGATCTTTGGTAAGGTAAAGGTCAAGGCTCCTCTCTCAAAGTCACGAAGTATCTCGTTCGGTATGATCACTGGCTTATTGTCTAGCCGGGATGCTTTACGTCCTTATGTGGGGAATGGGATAGAAACCTTAGGAGAAGAGTCTCCTTGTTGGCCATAAATCTGGTTAGGGATGAAGGGTTCCTTTCTTTTATGAGTTTTTCTAATTTTTTTAGATTTTGTATTTCTAAATTTTTAGGGTTTTCTATTTTTTTGATTTTTGATAATAAATGTGGTACAGGCTTGGTTGCCTCAAGGGGCGTTAGGAGAGTTGCTTCCTCTAGTTGAGGAGTAAGACGGCTGTTAGAGCCGTTCGGACGATCCTTCGAGAAATGTAGGCCTATTGTAAATTTGGCATTTTTTCTTTTTTTCTGGAGTCCTCAGCTAATGAGACCTTTTGAATAAGTGACGCGGGTGATAGTGGCATTGATGTTCAGATTTCCTCTATCACGTTAATGGTCTCTTCATCGAAGAAACTCTGAAGATCATAGTCGATCGAGCTATCCGCTTCTGAGACATAATATGGTGGTTCTTCCCAATGAGGGGGATCTCCTGAAGGATCCTCAGGGGTAGCAAGTTCTTTTCCTTAATCTTCACAATATGTTGGGATGAGCGCACATGCTCGACAGCGAGGTTGATGATGGTGAAGAATGCAAGGGGGTTCCCAAGGGCATTCTCATCCTTCTAAATTAGAATCGAAGACGATACCGAACTCATCTTCTTGATTTGATAGATTAGCTCGCTCGGCTAACTCGAGTGCAGGGAGATCTATCCAGTAGTCTTCGTCATCACTTAGGAGAGGTTGCCATTCCTCTTCAAGAGATTTCCAAAATATTTAGAGCTATGGAAAATTTGGGGATGTAGAAGTGTCTAGTTCGAGTTCCTCTTCAAACTCTATAAAAGCACGTTGAGTGTTTCCTTCAGGATCAAACGGATAACCATCGGGACTCTCTGCTCCTTGTGCCAGGAGCTAAGCTGGTAGGTCATTGCTGGTGTCTGTCGTCGCGTGGAATGGTCCGATTCCTCTATCGCAGGATGTCGGGTCCACTTGGCAAAGCGTTCTAATATACTGGTGCATGCCCTACAGCGGGGCTGGTAAGGGTGAACGATATAATGGAAATCTCACGGGCATTCCCACCCTCCAAGGCCAAGGCCGAGGCGGATGCTATACGGGTTAAGATTCTCTTGCGGGGTGTCAACTTCTTCCCACGTTGACTGTAAGTGCTCTTCGTCATCTTGTAGGGCAGCTATATGAAAGTCTTCGTCATCAGTAGATTCCCAATCTTCTAATTATGGTTTGGTTTCTGGAGGTTCTTCTCTTCTCTTTTCTATAGACTCTTTGAGGTCAAACAAGGGTTTGACTCCTTCGAGTGGTTCATCAATGTCGTCATTGAGGCTTGTCAAATCGCTAAATGCTTTGGCCATTTGTTCAATTTCTGTTTCTTGGGATTTGGTGAAGGACACCCCCTTACGTTTCGGCACGTCAGCTTTCTCAGTGGTCATATAGAGACCATTTCAGTGAGGTAGGCCATAAGTCGGCTTGTGGGCTGTCCGATTGATAACCTATCCCTATGTGTTTGCATATTTTTATTGGGACGATGGGTCCTATACGAACTTGTTTATTCATACCAAGTCTGGTGTGAGGGACATATCCAAGTTGGTACATGAGATCCCACCCTTTTGTCACGGTAGAGTTGATGTCATAAAGTTTAGCGAGGTCTGGACCAACCTCTCTCCTCACTAAGTTTTGTTGACGCATTGGGGGAGAACTAGGACGATCAGGGGGGTGGATCTCTGTGATGGTTGTGTCATCAGGGGTCCGAGTCTTTCGAATATGGCCCGTGTTCAATACATAGTCATTAGCGGTTGATATGCTCGTCGTGTAATCGGTGTCTCTCTCCTGGAGGGGTGCATCAGTGTATATATGGACAATGGAGTCCTCGTGTGGGAATTTGACACATTGATGATATGTGGATGCGACGGCCTTTATGGACTTCAGCCATTTTCTTCCTAAGATGAGGTTGTACGTACTGGCCGAATCAGAAACATGGAAGGTAACATCTTTTGTCACGGGTCCGAGGTGAACCTATAGCTTAATAGTTCCTTTCACGAAATGGCGTGACCCATCGTAAGCTATGAGTGACCGGGCGGAGGGCCTAACATCTTATTCTGTGTATTTGAGAGTTTTTAACAGGGTGAGAGGGCAGATGTTAAGTCCTGCTCCCGTGTCAACTAGTGCGTGTGGTACGGAGAATCCTCTATTTATGACCGTGAGATACATGGGGGCGCACTTTCGTGGAGTGACTCTTTAAGCATGTCTGCATCTGTAAAAGTGAGGCCAGAGGTTGTGCCATAATTGAAGCGATTTAATCAACCTCATCTAGGATCGTGTCCTCGTCCACTTGTGTGTCTTCGAGTATCCTTATCAACAATCGGTGATGGTCAAGCAATTTTTTAATGAGTTCTAGTATGGATATCTGGGCTGGGATCTTCTGGAGGTGTCGCAGAAGGTCATATTCTTGTCCTGGCTCGAGTGTCACTTCTTTACCTAGTTGGTGAGCCTTGGGTGCAAGTAGGTAGAGTGGTTGAGGTGCAGAGATTGGTGGAGGGATGATATGAGGAGGGGGAGGCAAGTTGACCTCTCATTCCCTCACATTCCCTTCTGGTGGTTGTACGCTTGTGAAATCCTTACTCTAAGGGAAAGGAGGAGGTGGGTAATTGGTTCCTGACTTGAGAATCGGGCACGTCGGTTGCTGGCTAGACTTGATACAAGTCGACGTCGATGTGTTTGTGAAGCGAGTGAAATTGAGGGTCGGAGCGTGTGCTTGCACGACCCTGTTTCAAGGTGGGAGATACTATGTGTAATCCTCCTCTTCTATGAAAGTAGAGACCAGGGTCTCACACAGGTCGGGGTGTTTTTCTGGCTCGCTCTCTTTCAGATTCAGCAAATGCTCGGTGGTTGTTTCATTGTCTTGGCTTGGAGTCTTACGGGTGACACTTTCTACTGATGCGGCAACTTGGGCTGCAGTCTGGAGAACGTGATCTCCATACTCAAATTCATAATCGGATGAAGGGAGTGGTAGGGACATTGGCTCAGGATTTGGAGGGGTTAAAGGTTCTGGTAGGTGACGACGAAGGAACAGTCTCCTGACCCTAAAGGAATATACTCGTATCTGAGTGAACTTTGAGTATGGAAGTGGGCTCGGCGGGGCGATTCGAGTGATCAGGACCGAGGGATGTAGGGGTGAGGAAGTTATTATCGGTGTGGCAAAAGTGATAGAGGGCTGGATGCGGGTGATTAAGGTAGAAGGCTGAAAGGATCGTTGACCAGGGAGATCCACGGTAGTGACCTAGGCCAGTGTTGCTTGGTTGTGGTTGGGCATAGGGTTATTTATGATCCCTAAATTCTGTTGGGGTTGGTTATTATTAGGATTGGGATTTCTAAGTGCTTCCCAATCAATTTGATTCTGGTCGTTCATATCATAGATCACATCCCAAAGGACCCAACAGTCTTCTAAGTCGTGTCCCCCATATCGATGGAAGGCACGGTATTTACTATAGTCTAGATTTGCAGGCCATGGGCAAAGTTTTTCCTGTGGGAATCAGAGGAGATTCTGAGTATTAAAAAGACAAAAAATATTAGGAATCGTATCCGATAAAGGGGGATAGTGTTCCCGCTTTGGTTGGTAAGGGCCTCTGACTGGGTTGAAGTTTTACGGTGGGTGTACGTTGTTATAATTTGACGCGTGGGCCGGTCGGTTTTGTATCGTGTTTTGATTCTGATAGGTGTTAAGGTATTGGTTTCTATTTTGGTATTGTCCTTGACTTTTATTCTGGCCTTAGTTTTGGTTCGCGTATCTTTGCTGACTAGCACCTTGATTTTGGTTAGTATACCATTGTTGGTTTTGGTTATGTCCGAAATTTCGCGATTGGAAATTTCCGTTATTAGAGTTTTGCCCCTAGTTGACAACAGTGTTAACTTGCTCAGTTCCTAAGGCTTTCTTATTATTTTTTTATTTTGATTTGCTGAAAGAGCCTATCCTTGAAATGACTATGGATAACGCGAGATCTCCGCCTTTAATGGGTCGCACTAGTCTGGATGCCTGAGAGTGGAGTGCAGTAAAGTCGGGGCAATCACTTATGATGAGTGCACTCTTTAACGGTTCCCTAGTGTTGTCGATAATAAGATCAATCGAGTCCTTCTCTTTCATTGAAGTGCCGGTTCTAGCAGCAAGTTTTCTCCATTTGGCGACGAAGTCAATAAATTCTTCATCAGGTCCTTGCTTGGCTACCATTAGATCGCTAAGACTAGCTGTCTCTTGGATCAAGTGTTTTTATTGGTCTAAGAATTGACCGACTAATTGGTCGAAGGCTTCTATCTTATAAAGCGAGAGTCACACAAACCAATCTAAAGCTTCTCCTTCTAATGAACATTGGAAATAGTGAATGAGAAGTCTTTGATTATCACGTATGGGTCGGCAATCATTACAAAAGAGGGCCAAGTGATGGTTTGGATTTTCGGTACCGTTATATTTAGTAAACTTTGGTAGCTTAAACCATATCGATAAATTAAACTCGATGTCTCGGTAAAATTTGTCCAATCCGAATGAGTGTCCGGGACACTCTCTGTTGGCCATGTACTCATCGAGCATTTTAGGAAGATTTTCGATTTTAATGGTGCGGTCTTTTGGAGCAAATCGTGAGCAAACCTTGTCCAGAGGGTCATCGTTGAATAATGTGTGGGTAGGTTGTCTTAGTGAGGTGGCGCAGGTTTATATCATGCTCGGGGTGGGCGGAGGCCTCTCTTGTCGTTCTTGTTCTTCTGAAAATTATCGTGACCTAATGGTTTCGTATGCGGCGGCCAACCCTCGAAGCAATTCTTCAGAGTCGTCATCTCCTCTTTGTATTCTTTGGATACTGAGTTCTACGATTTGTTAAGCAATAAGGTTTTGTTCGATGCCACCATCTCTCCCATCATGATTGTTCCCGATGTATGGGATAGAGAAGGGATTCTCTTGTTCACCAGCCATATTAATCTCAGGTTATCGTGGGCTAAAATTATGAAATGATTCCTCTCCATACATGGGGTTGTCATGATATCCCCACAGTGGTGGGTCTCCTAAACTTACTCTTCGTATACCAGACATTTCGAGTCTTTGGCAAAGACTCATATATATAAAGAGAATCTAAACGACGCGATGGAAAGGAGAAAAATAGGAAAATAGGCTGAAAACTAACGATCTAGAAATAGAGTTTGCAAAAAAGGTCCCATCGCAATCGCCAGTCTGTTGGTGCGCACTTTTTCTGGGTTCCTCTCGGTTCCCGTTGAATCAGTGGCTTCCAATTCTATCCTGATGGACTCTAGCGATGCGGTGTTTGGAATAATTAAAGTAAAAAAATAAATAATAACAGGGGTTTTCTAGGAGGATTCCTAGTTTATTGTGATTGCCAGCTGCAGATATTTATTGACGCTGCAACACATCAATGATCACGCTTAAGAGAGGGTGTGGGTCACTTTTATACTGAATCGTCCGCCTACGAATGTCAACAACATTCTGTTTCTTTGGATTAGATAGTTTAATTTCTTTTTATTTCCCTTTTATAGTTGTAATTCTGGTCAGTTTAGACTTCCCTAATTTTGTTATGAATTTAGTTGTATAGATTTATTCCAATCCGATTAAGGGTCCAGTTAATGTTGATTTCTCGATTCTATTAGAAGTTTAATTAATATTAGTTTCCCAATACTACTAGAAGTCTAATTAGTTTCAATCTCCTATCGGTACAAGGAGTGCATGTATAATAGTTCTGGTGAGACTTTAATTTATTCAGGCATATCAGGTGTACTAGAATTCAGATTGAATAAGGTATAATAATTCTATTGAAATTCTAATTGTAGCAGTTATAACAATCCTGTTCGAATTCTAATTGAAATAAAAGATTAATTTTACCGTAACTCTAATTTAAGCAATGGAATTAATGCTAATAAAATCTGATTACGATGAATAAACTATTTTTTACCAAATCCGATTAAAATAGATAACCCAATTTTATAAAAAATCTCTAATTAAAGCAATGAATTAACTATGCTAAAAAAAAAATTTAATTGCAGCAATGAAATTAATCCCATTAAATTGTAATGGAAGCAAGGAAATGATCAATCAAATTCATATTTAAAGAGATGAATCACTCATACTAAGATTAATACAATTAATTAAGCATGTTGAAATAAAATAAACCTATTAATTAATCATGCTAAAAGTATAAAACTAAAGCAATTACTTAATTCTAAAATTCCTTAAAAAAAAGGGGTTTGGGCCCACTATGCTAAGGAGGATTGGCCTCGTTCCCGAGTACCCTCTGTAAGCTCCCTTGGGCAAATCGGGTGGTTGAAATGAAAGACAAATTGATTTTTAGACCGTAAAATAGTATTTTGGGCTTTTTAGAGTTGATTTCAGAATAATAATTATGAATTAAATTATAAACTAGAATTATAAAACTAGAATTAATATTTGGAATTTTTGAAAGTACAAAAAATAGGGAATTAAAGCTATAATTTAAATTTTACGGACTGAATTCGGGTCTAAAATCAGGAAATCAGGTCGTATGATTAAGGACTGGTTCTGAATCAAAGGATTAGAACCAAAAATTAATGATAGGACTGTAGATCAAGATTTTAGAACTGAATTAAAGTCTAGAATCGGTATATCGGGCCGATAGATTAAGGACTGGTTCTAGAAATAGAGAACTAGAACCAGATATAGAGAATTTTGGTCCAAAAAGGGTGCTACAGTCTAAGACTAAAAATAAAAATTCATAGAATTCCTAAATCTAGAGATTAGAAGCTATGGTCAGAAACTGAGAATTAAATTATTACCTAAGGGTCGGGGCTGCAGAGAGAAATCTCGAAGAATCGAAGCTTGAATCTCGAAATCATGATTAGGTTGCTCTATGGGTTTGTCCTCGGAGTTCTCTGGTTTTGGAATTCGTTCTCTCTCGAAAATTCTAGCCTTTTTTCGTCCCCCTCCTGGGCGAAATTAAAAAAGTTTTTATAGGTTTTCCTTCAATTACGTGCCCTTTTTCAGGCATTTAATCGTATTACGCACTAGTTTACCGGTGCTTAATCGCTTTGAGTCGGTCACCAACTCAGTGAGCGAGCGGCTGACTTGCTCAGCGAATTTCCCAGTCCTAACAAAATTAGGGCTAATTGCGTCCATGATGGGAGGTGCGCAATCTGATTAAGCGGTTCTTCAGAAGCACTTAATCAAGGAAACTTAAGGGTTAAGGGTAGTGAGACTAGGTTTTGCGTAGGCCAATTGCGCGCTGGTTTTATGGCGCTCAATCCGATCACGCGTCTGATTTCAAGCGCGTGATCAAGTGTCAACTAGGTCTGAGAAGGAAAGTTTGGTCTGAAAGGGGGACTGATTGCGCATTTGTGGTGTGGCGTGTAATCTAATTATGCGCGGGGTTTCAGGCGCTTAATTCGAGGTTGTCCAGGTCTGGCCTCTAAAAATAACTGTAAGACTATTGTTTCAGTCTGCATTCCGACTATATACTATTATTTCAGTATATAGTCTCCCCATGTCGAGATCTGAGCCACAGAGCTATTGTTTCAGCCTGTGTTCAGTCGTGTACTATTGTTTCAGTGCATGGTTCCCATATCAGGGTTTAAAAGGGTCAAAGGTGGATTGAACAAAAAATATATTCCGAGAAGGTGAAATGGGGGTGTCTACACTTATGTTATAACAGCCGCATACCCTGAAAATGCATACAAACTGGCAAACCAAGACGGGGAAGAACTCCCTAGCCCTTGGAACGCCATGTACCTTAGAAAATACTACCCTTAGCTTTGTGATTGTCACATCCCATGGTTAAATACTTAAACTTATCACTCCCGTAGTCGTCACGACCCATTCATTGGTCGTACGTCGTCAATTCTTAGAATATCCTTAAGACTTTTGGTTTATTGCCCACTTTCTCACTCGGACAATCTGATTGAAGGACTAGTGACCTATCTAACCTCTTTCAAAAGCATAAGTAGCACCCGATGCTTATTTCCCCTTCCCCCACTATTGGAGGAGACATTAGAGCAAAAAAAAAATAAAGATGCTAGGATCAATCAAAACTCATTATTCTTGCACTAGCAGGATGCTTTCAAAAATACATATATAAAAAAAAATTGAACAAGAGTATTACGACGAATGAACAAGTCAATGAGCTCAGGGAAGCATAAGCAGGCTGTGAAGACATCTCTGGTACTTTACTAGAAGTGTATAAGCAAGCTGCGAGGGCATCCCTGATGTCCCTATACTACTAGATGTCGTCGTAAGGTGGCGGGAGGAGGACAAATCACTGCTAACAATAGAATGTGAGATCTTGATGGCACCTAAACATGACGAAGAGCTCGATCATGGCACCCTGTACCCCCCTAAGAAAAAGATTGCTACTCACCCCTTTTGGAAAGCCTTAGAAACAAATTATTCCCCACATCACTAAGCCTTACCCACCTCTTCTATTTTTATTTTTGACAATAAATCAACGGCATTACAGGATATTCCTAGAAATGAAACTGAAAACCGATGAATGATGGCTGATACAATCACCCGCTATACTTATCGTACCTCTCCCTAATAACCACGGGATAGGATGACCACCACTCTAAGGAATATCCCCGTATGCAACTAACCTAATCAAAGCGACCTCCCCTGGTTCGGTGACAATACTGATGAACTTCTCTTCAAAACTAACTCACCAAATACCCATGACTTCTTATGGACCCAAAGTGCTTATCTAAAACTCAGAAAAGCTCTATTGCATCTAGACATTGGGGCATTTTTTTTGGGTCAGAAAGAGAATCACCTTAGAAGTGCCGACTAGTCCACAAAGAAGATGCGAAATAACGAAGTCACCATCTGGAGAATGCCACCGAAGATACTATACTGCCAACCCTACCACGCTCCTACAATGGGGCATTTTTCATTTTTTTTATTTTTTATTTAGTTGTTTATATTCTATCTTAGTTATTTGTTTTCCCTATTGCATTATTTTTATTTTTAAAAAATAAACAAAAAAAAGAAATAAGAAAAAAATGGAACATATGTTCATCTTTTACTACCAGGCCCCGGTCTGAGACACACACCCCCTTAAAAACTAGCAAGGGGGAGAACAAAAATTATTGATAGCGTTACCTTTACACGTGCAGATATAAAGCAACCTTCAACTATCATCGAGCCAGCTTAGGAAGCATCCAAGTCCCAATGACGATTGACGGTGCTGAAGAAACTAAAAGTAAAAGTAGATGCAAGAGGTAACTAAATGAAAGAGCAGCAGATCAGGTACATCTAAACCAAAATCTTCATATATATATTAAATTTTTTTCTTCTTTTTGCACTTGTCACCGGGGGCATCTCCCTATATGTACAACTCACACACACACAGCAAAAAAATATATATACACACACCCCTACTCCCTACGTTGCCGCTAGGATGGACGAGAGTTGTTGTCCCCAGTATCATCAGCCCAAAGATTCGCAGACTGATCCTTTGAAAACACAATCCCAGCACCCGGAGTCGACGAAACCTCTAGACGACGTGGCCCCCCTACAGAACCCCCCTCACTCATCTGGTTAACAGACCGCCTCGATCGAGAATGAGGCACATACCCAGCGAGAATCTCACGAGCGATAGAATCCTCACGAGCATTGTCCCTGACACGATCATGTGGCATGCGATGAGACTGCCCAGACGAGGAACCCGTAGCCCTCGACTCCGATTCATCAAGCTGACTAGCCGGCCTATGCACCCTCGCTCACTCCTCGTCAAATGATACTGTAGCCGATCCAGGGACACCTGCATCTTCTCCCACGTCGTTCGAAGCACTGCCTCCAACACCTTGATATGAGTCCTCTACGTGACCTTCATCTCAACAAACAGGTCCTCGCGACCCTGCATCTCCCCAAGGATCTGTCTCGCTCTGGAGTGGCGCGCGCTCGAGCCGCCTCTAGACGCGCCTCCTCAAGCTGACGAACCTGTGTAACCAAACCAAGTCAAAGAAAACCAACGTATATATATATATAGAAAAGGCTTTGAAATGGAAAGAACCATACCAGCTCCAGCCTCTCCTCTAAAAGGCGCTCAACCGTCGCAGTGGTCATTAGATCAGCAGGTGGCATGGAAGGAACATCAAACGTAGGCGGCTGCAATAAGAACAAACAAATACATCAGATAACACTATAATGACAAATAAACTATGAACACAATAACTAAAACATACCTAAGAACGGATTGGGATAGACTCATGAGGGGGAGCCTCGGGAGCAGTGTCTGAAACAGCCTGCGCCGAGAACCAAATAAGCCAACACAAAATACGTCAGAATAAATAGAATGAAATAACCTAAACTAAAGAATACTACACCAGAAACTATACCTGACTCTCCGGGTGTAGAGAGACAGCAGTCACCTCCCTCATCTGAAGATCCTCGGCAATCCAACGCTGAAATACCACATAATAAACTATTAATAGTTTAATGTTAGTAAACTATTAAGAAAGCAAAGCAACAATAACAAACTAATGCAATGACACAAACGAGATAAAAAATTGAATGGAACTCACCCAATGCTCTAGCTCGGCCCGAAGCTGAGCCATCACTGGATCCTCCCGACTGGAGGAAGCAACTGAAGATGGATCGAATGCTGGAACAAGACCTCCAGCAGTGAGCTCAGCTCTCTACGAATAATGATAAACACATCAGTTGGTAAACTCACTCTAATAATTAACCAAAACTGCATTCATATAGACACTTACCAATCAAACAATCTCATATTACAAACTAGTCGCCACCTCTCGATCAGCCTGCTGCTAACTACGATAGACCTCCAGCAAGGCCTCCTACTGGGCAACCTCGGCCTCCCTCTCAGACTGTCCGAAATAAAATAAGACACCATAACCACGTCAGAATGACTAGAAGACCAAGTCAACATAATACATAATATAAAAAAAACCAATAAATTAACTCACCAGGAGCAGTCGAGTCTCCTCTAGCTGAGCCCCCAACTCATCCTCTGTTGCCCTAGCCTGAGGCACCAAAAGGACCAAGGAGTGCAGCATCTCCTCATCCGGACAAGGAGCACATCCCATCTACTCCATCACCCTATGGAGAGCATCGATCGCCCCCCGCACACTCGCTGTGAGATGGCCCTGCTCCAATGCAGCCAGCATCTCCCTCAATGCTGACGCCATCTCCATCCCACCGATCGCAAAAGAGCCACTCCCGTGGAAGGGACGTGTGAAGAGGCGCCCACCACCCAATGCACTGAACCATCTCCTATACTCTCGGACATCCACCTCGTCATGCGCCCCTATGACCCTGGTCCCCCAAGCTCTAAAATCCGCTATCGGAAGTGCCATCCGCTTCGCAAAGTTCCAGCCAGGAGGGTCAGTCATTCTCTTCGCCAACTTGTGACGAATCTCAGGGGGGGACTCCCTAAGCAAGCCCCAGCTCTGCACTACCCGAGATAGGTAAATCCTCTTCACCCTCTCAAAACAAGGGACCCATATGTCCATGTCGAAGAAGGGCTGACCAGACTAGATCACTGGCACACCCGCATCCTCCTCGGCCGCGTACGGCCTCCAAATCACCTAACCAAATAAACAATCCAACCCGTCAATGAAGACTTAGAGCCTTAAAACTTGAAACAGACCGAAACAAAATGTACACATGATGATATATATACCTGCCCTGCATGCATATCCTCGAAAAGGCCTCGCGCGGTCTGAAGATCTGAATGCTAGCGACGACCCCTCAACGCCTCCCTCCACATGCACATCCACGGGAACATAAATGTCACCTCCAACGGAACTCCCGGACGAAGAAAAGTGAAATGATCATACGCCCAGAACTAAAAAAAATAACACAGAGAAATGCTAAATGGCTGCTATGTCAAGAAAAAAAAACTAAAGACTTCATGACCATGATTAACTAAAACTCACCTGGAGGAAGGAAACCTCCAATCATCGCGATGCCTCGTCCCCGACAATAAAGCTGCTCATAGAGATGCGCTAATGCGGCCGCATCCCACGCATAAGTAGGGACCCTATCCAAGTCCCTAAGAACCATCAGAAATAACCCGATGATGCATCCCTGAGTCAAAGAAGAAAAGAATACCGCACCGAGGAAGTGCATCCAGAACACTCGAAGCACTCTCTCTGCAGCCAACCCCGGCTCAACCACAGGCTCTCGACCTGCCACCACCGCACACCGTGCCTCATGAGATGCCCTCGCCTCCGAATGACTCCTCGGAGGGACGAAATAGCTAGTGAACGTATCGAAGAACCAGGTGACTCGAGCTACACCCGGCCCCGATCCACTCGATCTATACAGCACACCCAAAATCTCCTCACACACCTCCAAAAAATGTCCCGCCATCCGCCCCGTAATCGACTCGCCCTCAAAATGAAGACCGGTGATGCGGACCCAGTCCTCTGGAGTCGGCAGCATCATGTCAACTAGAAAGAGAAGTGCCTGATGTGTCTCCCTCCACCTCTCCAGGATCGTCGCAATCAAGCCACGATCGACTTGAAAGGGCTCCAGCTCCAGGATCGGCTCGAAGCCGAAAGATACCAGCCGCACTTGCTAGAACTCTTGCAAGGCGCTATACCAAGTATGGGACTCAGTCCACACCAAGCTGATAGCCAGCTGCGGGGGATCCTATTGAAAGAAACACAAGTAAAAGAAAATAAGACTAATACACATACCCATGATGAAAGACGAACGGATCTAGAGCTAAAAGCAAATGAAATCTGACCTAAAAATACAATAACAACTCATAACAAATGCACAAAATATGATAAGAGCAACTGAAACATGACTTACTTCTAGATGTCGTCATGATGCATGAGTGAGAGCACGCAATCAATAATCAATGCCGGTTCGACATAAATTAAAAGGGTTTTCAGATCCTAACAAGCCTATGTCATAACCTAAATGCCTAAGATAAGTGAAGAAACTCTTTCTCAAGGGTACCTACCCGACGACAACATCAGTCCGAGCCTCGGACGTCTCACCTACCTCTCCCAGCATCATCCTCTCTAACTCAAAAATAGTAAGATCGTGCCCACCAATACCCTCACCCTCCATCCTAGAATGAAAAACTCAAAAAACTGGAAAGAGCGAAAGAAACGGCGCCTGAAACGGATGACTGGATCGCGAGACATCACGAACACACGAAAAATAGAGCACTAGGAAACTAGAAAACTAGAGAATCTAAGACCAAAACGGATAGCGCGGGAAGAATGGGACGTGTTTGAACTATTTGTAAGACCTAGCTAAATCGCACGCTTGAACGCACGCACTCGACCGAATCACCCACCATGGTCCCTACGCTTAATTCAGAACAAGCGCCCATCCGCAAGCGCGTAAACAGATTGTCGCCCGTTCAAACTAACCCGACCACCTGGTTGCACGTCGTTCATCAAGCATGCAATCACTTCAAGTACCCGAACTCGAGCACACGAATGTCAACAGTCGCTGCGACAGTGACCAGCCACTGCCTTAATCCTACACCCCATATCACGCGCTTAAGTCGGTTAAACGACCGGATGCCAACGCTTAATGACCTTCCGACCCCTCTGAAATGCGCGCTCTCACTCCAGCACGCAATTCAATTATGCGCTCGTAATGAAGCGCACAATTTCCCATAAACACAAAAAAATATGCCCTGAACAGCAGGTTCACAAGACCAAATTACGTGACTTCCAACACTAATTACCGACCTTAACTACGCCCTTGCTAAGACCAATCCAAAAACACTCCTGACTTTAAAAACATATACACCCCAAACTAAACTAAAAAAATGCCCCCCAACATCATTTATTCACTTCAACTAAGATCGAACTAAACTAAAAAAAAATGATGAAAAATGTACCCCCCATCACTTGCACACTTGATCTTAGACTAAACTAAACTAAAAAATGCTCCCAACACACCTCGTATCAAAATAAATAAATAAGAGCGAACCAGATAAGCATCACGCCCAAAAAAGTTGAAGCAAGCTATCAAGATAAACCAAACCAAAATTTACCTAAATAGAAATTATCACAAATGAAAGAAACATAATCACTTAATAAATAAATAAAATAATTACAAAACACACCGAGGGCATACCCTCTGAATATATAACTTAAAACAATAAACTTAAAATCTGCATGTTTAGGCAGTGCTCGAATCCGGATCCCGAGAAGCTAGAAATCTCGAAGAAGCTCGGAGGAGGAACGCACCCTGAACGAATTTTAACCGTGATAGCCTCTTCCCCTTGCCCCGAACCGGCAGAAAAGAAAGAGTGGCTCACTGAAAGCCACCCAGGATCTGTAGGATCCACCGTTGGGCGCCTTGGAAACCCTAGAAAGGAGGAGCAACTAATGCTAAATCTGCAGAGCCTATCGAGGAAACATAGGAATCGGTCACAAGAACTCTGACCATGCCTTCTCCTTGGTTTCCTTTCTACCACCTTCTCCTCCACCTCTTCCCTTAGCATGGTAGCAATTCGACTGTTACGTTGCATTCCCAATCCCGTCTATTCTCAATAATCTACTTAATAATCACAATCCTTCGGGTTCAATACCCGGGAGACAAAAGAGAAAGGAAGAAAAGGCATTAATAATAATAAAAATGCCCCAAACCACAAGAAATACCCTAAAACTTTTAATCCTAAACTTGAAATGAAATTCTCAAAATAACAAGAGCCCAAAGCTTTTAGCACACACATTTATAAATGATGCCTCCTAAATTACCAAATGACAAGTGTCACACCTTTAAACTCTATCAATCTGATTAAATCCAAACCAAACACATACCCTCCTTTGAAAAACCACAATCCATGACAACCTGGATAAACCAATAATCACATAACACTTACCCCTTTCAAGGAAACACAAATTCAAAGCAAAGTAAACAAACTAATAAAATTACAACACCCCAACAACCATTTAGAACCTTTGAAAACTCACACCTTTTAAGTTTTATGGTGAATCAAACAAAAGACCAATACTCAAGTTGAATCAAGCCTATGGCCAAAGCAAAGTACCTTAAACTTTAAACTTTAAAAAAAAAAACTCTCTAAAGTAAGACCCTGACTTGCTTGGGACCACACAAGAAAAATGCCTCCGACAAACCCATCAGAACCAAGTAAACCCTCTAAACAAAATCCCATAAAACAAACTAATCTTGGGATAAAAGCTAAATTAAATCCTAAAACTAAGTCAAACAAACCAAATATGTCTGACTAATCCATTAAATAAGTTTAAAGAAATAAATAAACACAAGAAACAAAAAAAAATATAATACTTCTTTATTTATAAAAAATCTTTACAAGTATCACCGGAGGCATACCTCCTGAACTTACAACCCAAAACAAAAACCTAGAACCTAACTTACAACCTAAAATGAAAACCGGAGACCAAGCGAGGAGCAGCGCCCGACTTGGAGCGTCCAATTAGAGGCTTCAGGAAGGATTGGTTGGGAAACACATCCCTCCACTTTTTACTCCTTCTCTTCCGCCATCTTCATCCCCTCTGCCACCATCTCCTCAGCACAGCCTTCACTGCTCCCTAAAAGAGATCGATGTGAAAACTAACGCCCTAATTCCCAATACCGCCCATTTCCAGAATGATGACTCTCCCAAGCAACATCTCAGGGCGAAGATCACGCGAAAACACGAACATAGGAAGAAATGACATCCCAATCGAACGGTTAGATCATCCAATATCGCTAAAACATAAATTTCAGAACACAATATCCAGAAAAGGTAAAACTCGAGACTAAACCAGAGAATGAGAAATAAATGAGGGCTCTCTCGCTTATATAGAGTACAGACCCAATCATGTGCCAAAACACGAGAGCTTAACTCGATCACGCGCATCACACGATGCGCTCAATCCAAAACACACACTCCAAACCGAGCGAGCAATAAAACTATCGCCCGCACCAATGGCGCGACGCTCAGGTCACACGCTTGTTACAGGCCGTGCAAACCTATTGAGTGACTCCCATGAGCTACGCAATATGAAAGGTCGCCCGCACAGTGAACTGGTGACTCCTCAATCACGTACCACGATGAAAGCACGTAATACAATCACACGCACACTCAGAAATGAGGAAACAGCCCTTTGAACCTATGATCGCACGCCCGGAAATAGGCGCTCAATCATATTGAGCGGCATGTGCCAAGCGCGCAATACCCGAACTAGTCGACCCTCACACCTTTCAACCCCCTCTTGACCAAAATTCTCATGTCCCATCGCATGGTCACACACGTTGTTCAAAAGAATAACACAGCCACTTACCCTTCTCCCATCACGCAGCCCTACGGGGAGCATTGATCGCCCCCTAGTCCCATCATGGCAAGACATACATCCCTCACCGCAACACCCTCACGAGCCCACCAGAAAGGAGAACCCCATCGCATAACCCCGTCACACACGTCCTGTCACGACATGACGCGCACACACAACACCACCTCAATATTCAGTCCCATCGCATTAGATTAGCCATGCCCTCATATCCCATCACGAAAAGCTAAAAGCAAATCTCTCGAAAACACGAGCACACCGCCTGAAAACTAAGCCAATCACGATGCAGCCACAACGTGATTTTTTTTTATAACCCAAGATTTGCCAAAGAAAGAAACAAGACACACTTACCGCACAAATATCCTCCCAGCATCCCATCGCTAACTACGTTCAACTAATATCACATCACAAACATGACTACCCAAAAAGCTCAAACAAACACCTGCCACGTCGTATGATGAAAAGGGAGAAAGCTAGCCCAATGCCCCATCGCTAAAGCAGAGAGCCCTCTTCCCGAATTGCTCGCAATGTCCCGCCAGGACTCACCCAATACGCAGCCAAAAAAGAATCCTCGAGTCCCATCACGACATAACTTTCCCCCAAGACATCACATCACATTGGCGATCGCCAAGCTCTGCCGCAACAGACATGAAGAAAACCAAAAATCTCCTAAGTCTCATCGCGATGTCACGAAGACAGCCAGTTGGTCCCTCCACCAGCTATACAGAAATCCAAACGACCCATCAGTCCCATCACAGACTACGCAAGCCACGCATAATGCAGGTAAGTATCACCCCCTGGTAAGTACTACCTACTTTTCAATTACTCAATATTTCTTCTAAAAATAATTAGCTATGATTAATTCAAATATTTTCAAAACTCATCTCTCTCGACTCACGAATCACTATAGTCCTCCCATAAGAGACAATTATCAGTATTCGTCAAGAAGGTTAGACAGAGTCTCCGACATGCCAAGTGTCGTCTTGACAATCACACAAACGGTCGGGTCCACAAATTTCGTACCGGTGGATCTGCTCAGCGACGTCTCCGAAGCCACGTTTTTCGCCATTTTACCACCAAATTGATCTTAAGTTAAATTCCCTAAAATCTCAAATTTTCAAAACCCCTTACTTACTCTCGAACAAAAATCTTTTACTTCCCAAAAAAAGAAGAAGACAGAAAAAAAAATGTAACGTCCAGGAAATTTCGTATTTTAAATGGTTCACCTCGGGATGCGAACCAACTGGTCACCTGTTTGACCGGGTCACCTTTGATAGGGTCGACTTGTCAATCGTCGGTATACGAGGTGTATAATATAAACTCCACCCTTAGATGGACTGAGTATCTTTATATATGTGCACACACATGTACAATAGATGTTAGTGTTTAACACCAAAATAAATGGATAGACTATAAGAAAGAAAGAAAAGGGAAATACATTGTTTAAATGGAGTAGTTGAGAAGGGAGTTAAGAGAAAGAGAGAGAGAGTGAGAGAGTAAATGTGAGAAATCACACGAAGGCATTGAATGCAGTTCTTTGATCTTAGCTTGCAAAGTCTAGGGGATCGAGCTTCGGATCGAAGAGAGATTTTAGTTGTGGGTTTGAGAAACCCTAGCAAACTAGGGTTTTAGATCAAGAAATCCAACAGATTGAAGGTGAGAAAAAGCTTTGTAATTATTTTCTTATATTAATGTAAATTAGAAAGCTAGGATATAAGAAATCAATGATGAGTCTGCATGAAGGAGTTAAGATGATTGCTAGGGATAACAAATTCGATCCATTGCTGAGAGACAAATTCGTTCAATCGAAATGAGAATCCGATCGAACGAATTTGGCCTGAGAAGAAGATATGAAAAGAGAGAAAGGTTTCTGAGTAAATCGATCGAACGATTTGAAATTCGTTTGTTCGATTTTGGAAACCGTTCAATCGAAATAAAAATCGATTGAACGGTTTGCTCAAAAGATAAAGAAGTAAAAGGAGAATTCGTTCGAACGAAATAAAATTCGTTCGAACGATATGAAATTCGTTCGAACGATTTGAAAATCGTTCGATTGATTTGGTTAAAGTTAGGCTTTGAGGTCTAATTTAGCTTGTCAATGAATGGTAAGAGAACTTAAGCTTTTTGAACCACTGTTTAGACATAGTAGTGATATTCATCATGCATTTATCATGCCTAGGTTAAGCCAAACCATTGAGTACTCATAGAAAGATCAGGTTTGAGGATTCAAAGGTTCGAGACCCATGTGAGGTAGGGGAATATCTAACTAATATACTATGTTGCGAGCACGTATGTAATGATAGTGTATGATGCATGCTTCTTTAAATTTTGTTTTCGAATTATAATAGAAATAATGTAAAGAGTATAATAAATAGAAATAGTGCATGTGTTTACACAAGTAAAAGAGGAATTGGTTAAGTAAAGAAAGATCATCCCAGGGATGTAAGAATAAACAGGCATCGCAGAGATGCAATAGACACGGGACATCCTAGGGATGTGAGGTGGATAAAAGATCCATGTTAAATAAATAAACAGTAAGCATGAATGTACGGGCTGAGTGTTATTAACTATTAGCACAAATTCACGGTGAATAACTATATTTATTGCACAATTCGATTTAAGGTTCAGAGAATACCCAACCGACGTGGCGGGATAACCATGACTGACGCGGCAGGATATCCGTAACCGGTACGGCGGCTAATCCGTACAACAGCAGACATCCCAGGGATGTATAGTAGTATTAAGCCATCGCCTAAGAGACAAGGACGAGGAAAAATTCTATAAAAAATAGTCTGATTAGACGACGATGGAGGGTATTCCATCGGGGCTCGATACTATATTGCTCGGGGATTATTTAAGTTAAGATTTAAGTCATGATCTCAGCCTGGTTGAAATAAGGAAACTAGTAGTCATTGAAAGAAATGCATGATCAGAATGATAAAAGTAGTCATATCGTTTTGTCACATCTTAAAGTTATTTTCAAGAAATGATTTAATTATGAATGCATGTCTATTCTTTTCATGAAATATATGTTTGTAAAATGGGTATATTTGCTGTGATATTGCCCTATTGAGCTAGGATGTAGCTCACCCTCTGACTTTATGTCACAGGTGACGGTTTAGAATTTGATGAGAATGTAGGAATTGCTACGGACGAGGGTGATCCTGGTGATTCGGAGTACTTTCCGAGGGAGGAAACTGAGCCACCTCCGGAGAGATTCTTCTAGAAGATCTTCGCTGCGTATTTTGATTTGTTTTGATAGTTTGAGAAAGAGAATTACGGCTTGGTACGTCCAACCTTATTTTGAGAGTAAATGAATATGTAATATTCTTTTGCCGAACCATTGAGAGTGACCATAGTTACGGCACTAATGGTTCGGGTTGGTTCTTTTGTTCATGAGTCATGAAATTAAAACTATCTTTTGGGCATGTGTTTTTGGATTAACGTACTGTAAAAATAGGATAATTATTTTGCATTATTTTCTTGTGTTTAATATTATGAATGGGATGTATCAAGTGTTTCGCACTTACATTATGGGGCATGGCCTTATGGGATGTGCCGATGGCACGGGTTTCGGGGTGCCAAAATCCGGGCTGTCACAAAAAATCTCTTACTTCTCCAACCAAAAATCTATTACTTCCCCAAAAAAAAAATCTTTTACTCTTACTTCCAAAACCAAAATCAAAAATCTTTTACTCCCAAAACAACAAAAAACTAACAAGAAGAAACCAAAGAAAAAAATGAACAAAGAGACTCACCTACCAAATTTCACTGCAATTACCAACCCAAACCGGCCATCCCCCTGGGAAACCGAACCATGAGTATATTTAATCTAAGAACTTACAAACGCCTATTGGAAAAGGAACGCCTAACGCGCATTGGTGTGAGCAATGGAGTGCCCAGTCCGACATGACTTGTGAAAGCCTTCGACATTATATTACATTTTATTATTGGTCCCTGGACCTATTTATGAATATTTGTATAACGCCCCCCAATACCTTCACTATGTCATACCCCTCTGTTTGACTGCCCCTTGAAGTAGGCCGCGACATGCGGCGGGATGTCCCTTGCACCCACAAATTAGGATATGGTAATTCTCCTTTTCGTTTGACTATCACTCATAGCAGGTCGCGCCATGTGACAGGATGCCCCTTGTACCTGCAGAATAAGATACACTGACTTCCCCCGTCGACTATCTATGACAACGGGTCGCAATATGCGACGAGATCGCCCCTGGGCATCCACGGCATGAAACACGCCTTTCAACAGCTACCACTGGGCCCTCGAATGTTCTATCTTAGCTTGTGCTGATAGATAAGAAAGCCAAGCATGTCATGTCAGCATCCTCAGTTCACATTTGTAATTTTTCAAGAGAAACGAGAAGACACCTCGAATGAGGGGTGTCTACTTTTTTGAAGCATTCTTACTTCGCAAGAGCGCGCCAAAGAGGGGCCTCTGTAGACACTCCCATTTTGTCCTCTCGAAATATATAAATTTATTCGGTCAACCTTTAACCTCATAACCCTAACTCAAGAATCATGCATTGAAATAATAGTACATGGCTGAATGCAGGCTGAAACAATAACTCTGTGGCTCAGATCCCAACTTAGGGAGACTATATACTGAAATAATAGTATATAGTCAGAATGCAGACTAAAATAATAGTCTAGCATTTCAGACCCCCTAACCCTAATTGGGACCATATACTGAAACAATAGTATATAACTGAATGCAGGCTGAAACAATAGCTCTACGGCTCAGACCCCAACTTAGGGAGACTATATACTGAAACGATAGTATATAGTCGAAATGCAGACTGAAATAATAGTCTGACATTTCAAACCCCCTAACCCTGACTCGAGAACCATGCACTGAAATAATAGTACATGGCTGAACACAGGCTGAAATAATAGCTCTGTGGCTCAGGTCCCAACATAGGGAGACTATATACTGAAACAATAGTATATAGTCGAAATACATGCTAAAACAATAGTCTGGCATTTCAGACCCGGCCCGGAACCGGACAACCCCAGATTATGCGTCCAAAACTGTGTGTGCAATTCGATTGCACGCAAAACTACAAGCATGCAATCAGTCCCCTTTTCAGACCATCCTTCTTTTCCTATTCCACCTCGAGACTCAATCACATGCCTAACATGAGACGCGTGATCGGATTGAGCGCCCCACCACCGACGCGCAATTGGCCTACACCCGACCTAGTCTTACCGTCCTTGACCCCGAAGCTTCCTCGATCAAGCGCTTCGAATGAGACACTTAATCGGATTGCGCATGCCACACGAAGCACGCAATTAGTCCTAACATTGGTAGAACTAGGAAACTCGCTAAGCAAGTCAATCGATCGCTCACTGAGTCAATGACCAACTCAAAGCGATTAAGCACGGGAGACCGGCGCATAATTTAGTTAAACGCTTGAAAAAGGGCGCGTAATTGAAGAAAAACCTATCAAAAGAGTTTTTTTTTTTCGGCCCAAAAAAAAACAGAAACGGAAAACACAGCGAGAGAGAACGGAATTTTTTTGGGATTTCGAAACTAGAGAGCTCCGAGGACGAACCCATAGAGCAACCTAGCCATGATTTCGAGATTAAAACTTCGAATCTTTGAGATTTCTCTCGGCAACCTCGACCTTAGGTAATTTTTTATTTCCAACGATAGTTCTTAGCCCTTAGACTTAAGATTTTCTTAGCTTTAATTATTAATATTAATTCAGTCTTAGACCGTAGCACCCTTTTTTTCGGACCATAGTTTTAATACCTGGTCTAGTCCTTCGTTTCTAGAACCAGTCCTTAATCTGACGGCCCAATCCATCGACTATAGACTTAATTCTATTCTAAAATCTCAATCTCCAGTCCTATCATTAGTCTCTAGTTCTAGTTCATAGTTTCTAGAACCAATCCTTAATCATACGGCCTGATTTCCTGATTTCGAACCTGAATTCAGTCCTTAAAATTTTAAATTCTAGTTTTAATTTCTTAATTCAATACTTCTAAAATCCCAAATATCAATTTAGTCTTTTACAGTCCTAGTTTTATAATTTAATTTTTAATTATAATCCCAAAAACGACTCCGAAAATCCAAAAATACTATTTTATATTCCAAAATCTAATTTATTCTCAACCTCAGCCACCAGATTTGCCCAATGGAGCTTACGATGGGTACTCGAGAACGAGGCCAATCCTCCTTAGTATAGCGGGTCCAAAGCTCCCTTTTTTATGATTATTTTATTGCTTTAATTAGGATTAAAAATCAAGTCCATAAATTTTTTAAATTTTTAGTATAATTAATTTGCATGCTTTATTTTAATTAGATCCCTAGAATAATTGCTTTGATTAAAGTTCTAATAAAAATCAGTTCCTCTATTTTAATTAGTTGATTCTAGCATAGTTAATTCGTTGCATGATTAGATTCCAGTATAGTTAATTCCTCTTTTTTTTTTATTAACTAAAGTTTTGGTATAATTAATACATTGCTTTGATTACAATTCTAGAAAAATCAATTTATTTATTTTAATTAGTTTTTTTAATAAAATTAGTTTATTTGTTTTAATTAGAATTAATAAAATTAATTCCTTGCTTAAATTAGAGTCATAGTAAAATTAGTTCTCTATTCAATTAGAATTGCAGTAGTCCTAGTATATTTACTTTACTTAGAATTCTAGTATAATCAGCATACTTGATTTAATTAGAGTTTTTATCATAACCAACATGCTTCCATTCCTAGTATAATCAGGAGATTGATATCAATTGGATTATAGTAGGATTAGGAAACTAAATTAAGTAGACTCATAATAGAATCATAATATTAGATTAAATTACCATAATAAATCTACACCACTAGACTCACGATAGAATTAGGGAATCTAAACCGATCCAAATTACAATAATAACAGGGAGGGAAACAAACATTAAACTATCTAAATTATAAAGAAGAGCCATAACTGCTGACGTTCGCAGGCGGACGATTCAGTATTAAAGTAACTCACACCTACTCTAAAGCGTGATCATAGACGTGTTGCAGCATCGTTAACTATCTATAGCTGGCGATCGCAAAAAATGAGGAATCTTCCTAGAAAACCCCCCTTTTTTTCTTTTTACTTTTACCATTCCAAACGCCGCATCGCTAGAATCCACTTGGACAGAATTTGGCCACTGATTCAACGGGGACTAAAAGGAACCCAGAAAAATCGCGCACTAACACACAAGGAAGGAAATCAACTAGATTTTTTGGTGTACAGTCCACTCTACTCCCTTTTATTTCAGCGATCCGAGTACGAAGATTACTTGTTGATGGTACTCAAGGGTATATCGCTTTTATTCAAAGTAAAGATCAGGAAGAGAAGAAAATTTTACTTTCAGAGGTATCGATTGCCTGTGAATTTCATGATGTATTCCCTGAGGAGTTGCTAGGATTACCGCCTGACAGGAAAGTGGAGTTCGCTATTGAATTAGCCCCTGGCACCGAGCCAGTATCAAAGGTGTCGTATCGAATGACACTGACAGAGTTGAAAAAACTCAAGGAGCAGTTGCAGGAGCTTCTTGATAAAGGCTTTATCAAGCCGAGTGTGTCTCTGTGGGGCGCACCGGTATTATTTGTAAAGAAAAAGGATGAGTCAATGCGCCTCTATATTGATTACCGTCAATTAAATAAGTTGACAATCAAGAATCGATATTCGCTCCCTAAAATCGACAATATCTTTGATCAATAATAAGGAGCGCGATTCTTTTCAAAGATTAATTTACGATCTGGGTATCACCAGATGAAGGTAAATGCTAAAGATATTTTGAAGACAGCTTTTCAGACACGATATGGTCACTACAAGTTTCTCGTCATACCCTTTAGATTGACCAATGCACCTGCAGCATTTATGGACGTGATGAATTGAGTCTTCAAGCCTTATCTAGATCAGTGTGTCAAAGTCCTCATTGACAATATACTCATCTACTCAAAGACGAAATCAGAGCACAAGGATCATCTACGTCTTGCTTTACAGACAGTGAGAGATTCACAGTTATATGCCAAGTTCAGTAAATGTGACTTCTGGTTGAATCAAGTCAGTTTTCTGGGTCACATCATCTCTGAAGTCAGTATTACCGTTGATCCTACAAAGATCGAGGCTGTAGTGCAATGGAAGCAGCCATAAATAGTATCCGAGATCCGAAGCTTTTTAAGTCTCGCAGGATATTATCGACGTTTTGTTGAAGGGTTTTCACGGCTTGCTGGACCACTCACACAGCTCACTCGAAAGAATATTAAATTCGAGTGGACTGAGGCGTGCGAACAAGGTTTTCAGGAGTTGAAAAGGAGACTCACCTCCGCACCTGTATTAGCATTACCATCAGGCAGTGGGGGTTTTTTTGTCTTCAGCGATGCCTCGTATAGTGGGTTAGGATGCGTATTAAATCAATGGAAATGTGTGATTACATATAGTTCCTGTCAATTGAAAGATCACGAGAAGAACTACTCCACTCATGACCTTGAACTAGCAGCGATTATTTTTGTATTAAAAATCTACAGTCACTACTTGTATGGTGAAACCTTCAAGATTTTCACCGATCATAAGAGTCTCAAGTATCTCTTTACCCAGAAAGAGTTCAATTTGAGACAAAGAAGGTGGATGGAGTTCTTAAAGGACTATGACTATTCTATTAAGTACCATCTCGGCAAAGCCAATGTAGTGGCTAATGCGCTCAGTCAAAAGTCATCCGCTCAATTATCCCATCTTGTGACACGGCTACAACGATGGAAATTACTCAATGACATCGTATCATCCAGTGCCACTCTTAGAACAACATCAGCTGAAGGTTTGCTTGCTACAGTGATGATCCAATCTACACTCTTCGATAGGATCAGAGAACTCCATATGCATGATACAGAGCTTATTCCTATCAAACAGGGAGTACTCAGTGGGCTACAACCAGAGTTTTCTATGAAGGACGATGGGTCCTTATTGTTTCGAGGTCGAGTATGCGTACCTGATGATAATGCCTTGCATCAGGAAATTCTTGAAGAGGCACACAAGTCAGCTTATGTCATTCATCCTGGTAGCACAAAAATATATCAGGATTTGAAGAAGACATTTTGGTGGAATGGATTAAAGCGAGATGTGGCAGAACATGTTGTAAAATGTTTGACCTGTCAACAAGTGAAGGTCGAGCACAAGCACCCCGCTGGTCTATTACAACCACTACCCATCCCAGAGTAGAAATGGGAGAACATTTCAATGGATTTTATTCTTGGTTTGCCCCGTACGTAGAAGGATTACAATGCGATTTGGGTGATTGTTGATCGTCTCACCAAATCAGCGCATTTCTTACCCTACAGTACACACTATACAGCGTCGAATTCTATCTGAGAGAGCTAGTTCGATTACATGGGATACCCGTGAGTATCGTGTCAGATCATGATCCTATATATCTCCCAATTTTGGCAGAGTTTTCAAGAAGGAATAGGTTCCAAGTTGGAATTCAGTACTGCGTTTCATCCCCAGACCGACGAACAGACGAAGAGGATGAATCAGGTGATAGAAAATATGTTAAGGGCCTGTATGTTGGATTTCCAAGGATCATGAGATAAGCACTTACCCTGATCGAATTCGCATACAATAGTAGCTTCCAATCGAGCATCGGCATAGCACCATTCGAGGCACTATATGGACGCCGATGTAAATCTCTGATTAACTGGGAAGAAGCTGGAGAGCGTCTTGTTTTGGGCCCTGACTTGATAGAAAGCACCAATATAATTGTTCATGTTATTAGGGAGAGACTGAAGAGTGGTCAGAGTCGGCAGAAGAGTTATGCCAATCTCAAAAGAATCAGTGTTGATTTTCAGGTAACGAAGCACACCTATACGTCTATTCATTTATATATCTAACGTATGTCATACAGATTGGTGATCACGTCTTTATCAAAATATCTCCAACAAAGGGCGTGATGCGATTTGGGAAACGAGGTAAGTTGAGTCCTTGTTATGTTGGACCATTCCCAGTTTTGGGCAAAGTGGGTGAGGCCACATATCGGGTTGCGTTACCTCCACATTTATCCGGCATACATGGCATATTCTAGGTATCTATGTTGTGGAATTATGTCAGGGATCTAACACACGTGTTGGAGTATGAACCGCTTGATATTCAGGAGGATTTCACGGTGACTGAAGAGCCAGGTCAGATTTTGGACTGCAAAGACCAAATCATGAGAATGAAACGTATTCCACTCATATTAATCCAATGGAAGAATCGCGGTTCTCATGGGGCTACTTGGGAACGCGAAATTGATATTCACGCTCAGTATCCCCATTTATTTAACTAAGGTAAGTCGCTTATTGCATTCAGTAGAATACATGCATATGATATAAACATGTTCGTCTGCATTGGTATGCTATATATATATATATATATATATATATATATATATATATATATATATATATATATATATATATATATAATTTAGCTGAATTGGATGCAAATTAAATGTTTTATATCATAGATGATCTACTAATTATATAAATGACATTGTTAAACTGAAAATAGTTAAACTAGGTCCAACTTTAGGCTTAAACCTTCACTACTGAGGTAGTTACTACATTAATTTTAACTTTGCATAGAAATAAAAATATGTGACGTACTTATACCTCTTACTTGGATCATCACATAATTTTGTGTGATGCATAATTCTATGTGACACATCAATGTATCACAGTTGTGACTCGCAATCAAGCAAACTATGCCCACACTTGGGCTTACACATTAACGCATGAGTTAGTTCAACAAGGTAAGTTTATAAATTTCATAGACATAAAATTTTTGCAAGCATGAGGACACATTAAAATCATTGGGAAGTATTTTTATAAGATGCACCATTCTGTTGGCCACATAGATGTATCAACAAATTACACCAAAACTTTGCCTGGCATTGAAATCTGTGCCAGTCCAGATTTGACTGTCTTGTCGCGGCAAGGGATGGCTGGCTGCAGTAAGCAGCTTGCCTCTGCAAGCATTGTGGGTTGCCGCGGCAACCACAACAGATAAAGTGGGTCCGAGAAACCCCTTTTCTATTCTCTGTTGTGGGGTCATTGTGTTCCTTCACCTTCCGAGCTACACTTACCTCCTAGTAGTTCAAATCACTTCAAATTTGCACCAAAAAGTCGTTGCATGTTGGAGATTCACCCTTGGCCGACCTCCATCATCTTCAATTTCAGTCTCTTTTGGTGTCCTTGTGAGGTAAAAATCATCATTTCTGGTTTTTGGTGGTTATTTTCATCTCTTTACAAGACCATGCCTCCTAGGAAAATTATCGCATCCAAAACTACTTCCGTACGCCCAAAGGCTACAGCTAAATTGAAGGGCAAAGCCCCATCGACATCCCAAGACCAAGTCGATCCACCCGTGAATCGTGAACAACCCATTCCATGGTGGAACGCGAAGGCCATGGAACCAGAATGGCTTAGCGAGGACCCCCGACTCGTACCAAACGACCTGACTGCATGGTCTATACGGTACATTGAATAGGCGCGCTTAGACTCCTTATACCAGTCCATCCATACACATTTTTACCCACTCCTTGTCTGATTATTTTACCAGAATTTAAAGGTTCTACCAATTGTCAACAAATTAGAAACTGAAATTGATGGTTACAAGTTTTATTTTAGCCTATAAGACATAGCTCGGGCTATGGATTATAGTGCGACTTTCGATGAGAGTCTCAGGCTGCGAACCCCACGCCTAAAAGATGTGAAATTTCATCACATTACAACCAAAATGACTGACGGACAGACCTCTTTTGCTCAAAGTCTTTTTAGTTCGATGCAGTCAGTTACCATAAAATATGTGATTTCTTAATTGTATCTTTCGATGCAACCTCTACCCGATGCAGCATGATAGAGAGCGACGTGACGCTCTCTTACAAGCCCTATTTACGGTTCATGAAAATCGTTGGGTGAATGTCCCAAAAGTTATTTGGGAAGGCATAAAATATGCCAACATCCATCTGCAGAGTAATGTACCTAGTCCCATGCCTGCATGCCCATACCCACGCCTGATTACTCGCCTTCTAGAGGGTCACCACGATGTCGTTAATATAGTACCTTATCAAATCCCTCTTGGTGAGGAAATCCGTACTGACCATATTCGGGTATTTACTCCCGCAATATGGAAGAACGTCTATCAACGTTCTCAACAAGCAGTGAAAAATTGCCTAATACAAAAAATACGTGCACCACCACAACCATCCCAAGCTACACCATCGGCACCAACCCAAGACATCCCCATTCCCTCTCAAGCCAAACCAATTCCTCCTTCGGAAGAGCCTTATACCATTGCTGATCTTGCGCGGCTCATGCGAGAAAACCATGAACAGACTCCTCAACAATTTGATAACCTTTATCGGAATCACTATATGCTCCATCAACGTGTCGATTATACTGAAGAAGCCACTAATATTATGATGGAGCATACCTTCCCGACCGCCGCAAGCCCTTATATCGGACGGGCATAAAATTATGTATTTGCGTACACCCGCAACGCAGCCTTGTTAGTGCGAGAGCTTCAGCGGACGGATGCTGAACCATCCTCAGCTGGTCAACGGTAGCCTAGCTCACAGCCTGGTGAGTATACAACTCACCAGTATATCAGTTTTGCACCTGATTTGGTTGACGTTATCGTACTCTGTGTAGATGTCTAGCTGTAAATACGTAGCTTTCTCATATGACACACATAGCATGATCTGGATTAGTGATTAAAATCCCTTAAGTATATATGTCTAATTACATTGCTTATGTGACTTCTTGATTATTGTTAATGAATTTGTGATTTTTCATTTGATGCACCCTTACCAAAATATCTACTTTTACTTCTTGATTATTAATTCTATCCACTATGACCTGATTTCACTTCCTCATCTTTGTTTATTTTCGAGGACAAATATCCCTTAAGTAGGGGAGAATGTAATAAATGCCCTATTTTAAACTCATACTCTGTAATATGGACACAGGTCAGGTCAGGCGTGTGCTTAACACGTGAGACAAAAGACCTATCTATGGTAGTGGTAGTTGTCAAAACTGATAAAACACGAGGTCCTTGGTGTCCCCGTAAATTTTGTTAGCAAACCCATAGTAGACCATTCCATAAACGAGTATTTTGTACTAGATCACACACACAAATTCTATTCTAATAGATACACCTAGTAGATAAGAGTTACACTTGACATTGTAAACAGCCACTATAATGAATAAAATAACTGAATCAAATAGCTATTGGTGCCTCACACTTTAACTTATACCCCAGCTATACAGTTGGAATTGGTATACGAGCTTTACACTTGAATCAAAATACACCAGCTATATAAGTTCATCGTGCAAGTGTGTTACACTACAGCCAAGCCTAAGCTGGCTTAGATAGAGAAACCAAGTGTAGTGGCTGGACGTAAGTTAAGCCTGTTTTGGCTTATCTGGGTATACACCCAACAGCAAATGCTAGCCTTGTAGGAAAGCCAAGCCTCTAATATCTTATACACATACATAGTATATGAGCCTTATATCTAAGTGAATCTTGCATTGTCGTTTATGGAACTACAAGACAACATTAAGTAAGCATATTAAGGGATCCTACCCTTCATTAGCTGATAAGCTGCTTCTTCCGCCAGCAAACCTACACGAGTGCATGAGTCATCTTTGGCTCCCATGCACGCAATGTTCAGCTCAACTACTACAAAAACACAACAAAGCTTCTCCTTTCTTCCTCCTGCCACAAACTGTTAGAGTATACGGCCATTCGAGTGCATTTCTGCTATTCAAGTAAACCTTGCATATACCTTTAAACCACAACCATTCAAGTACACCTCTGCTAGGTGTTAAACCCCATTACTCTTATTCACATTCTTCACACCTTCGATTTGAAATCGTGAGTCCATTGAGTTGAGTTCAGAGAGTTCTTTGTAGTTCACAAGCTCGGCGAACGCGACATCAATACACATTTGGCACCATCATAACCGCAAGTCCACCAAAAGGTATAACAAACAACACCTTAGTTCATAGGGATTTATTGGGATGTATTTGATACTAAACTATCGGTTTGTGCTATCGATTGCATTAGATAGAATCAGCAGCACATAAAAAGGCAATGTTTGGTGTTGGAGTAGCATATAAGATATATCATTCAACGTGTGCACTCCAGATCATAAATACTAAACTCTAGGTCTTTAAGTGTATAATATATCTAGATATAAATAAATATATATCGGGCAAATGGCCAGCAAAACCAAAAAGGCACAAAAAACAAGAAGGGACAGGGAAGTACCACGGCAAGCATAGCCTTAGGCTTGCCACGGCAACCTCACAAGGTTGTCGCAGCAAGGTGCTCAGCTAGGCTGCTTGCCGAGGCAAGCCCATGTCTGGCTGGGCATTGGCGTTGCGGTATCTGTGGTTTATGGTAGGGTGTGTGTGTTGCATTTAAGGTAAATTAATATGTAAGGCACAAAGATAAGGTCTAGTAACCCAGTTGAAACTACTAAGTCCATGTCTATTACCTTCTAGGTGCTTGGTGCACATGATATGCTCGTACTGATGACCGTAACGTGAATGCGTGCATGCACATGTCATACGTAAAGAGTAAGCGAAGGTAGGGAATTTACACTGTTCAATTATCTGTTGTTGTCTTATTTACCTCTGATTAGCAAGATAATATAAAATATGTATCTAAGTGCATATCAGTTTTGAGGTACGGAATACATATGATCATGAGAATTTCAGTTCGATGACTCCATAGACTCATGATACTTTCGTACGATGAATGGTTACAGATATGCTAGTTTATGTAAGGATAATGTATAGGTCAATCCGATAACTAGTTCTGATATGAGTTTTCATTCACAATATATTCGTTCACAATGCTAAGTCTAGTGCAGTTATAAACCAGTTTGATAGAGTGAGTTTAAAGAACTGCTTTTTGCCTCACTAGGTTTATGTCAATTCACTTAACGCCTGTGCATGACTATGCTCATGGCAGTATCGATGACTAGATGTATATGATCATGATACACGCAATTCTGATACATAGCTAATTCAGTTTTATAATTGACGATACCAGATCAGTTTTGATGAATGATTAGGAAGAATGATGTTCATGTATAAGCATGTAGGATAATTTATAGTTCTGATAAGAATAATGATGCTAAGTTCAGTTCGATATATGATTATATGTTAATTGCTCATAATGTTCATGCATATATCATGCATAAGCATATCTTGTTATCTTGGTTATCCTTGCTGTCAAGTCCCAGTTTTGCTTTGGTTTGAGCAAGTGATCCCACTAACTCGGGAGCTTGACTGTGTAAATCTTGAATAAAAGTGATCCCGCTAACTCGGGAGCTTGACAAGTTATCCCGTTTACTCGGGAGCTTGATTGTTTCAGTCCAAGTGATCCCGCTAACTCGAGAACTTGACAAGTGATCCCGCTAACTCGGGAGCTTGATTTGCTTGGTTATTGCACATGTACGTTTCCTTGTTCAGCATGATTCCTCAAATCTATTATATCATATTCAACATGATTATACGTCAGCATGATAAAGAAATCACATGATAATGAATTGTATACAAGATAAGCTAGAAGATGCTTTGATTTGTATTTTTGCATCTAAGTGTAAATTAGTAATCTAACAAATAGCTTAACACTGTAAATTTCTCTGCTGAGCTTTGATGATAGCTCATCTTACGACTTCAATATCTTAACTGCAGATCTCGATCCGGAGAACGAGGGGTATCCCACTTACCAGCCGGACGAGGAGGAAGACGAGAAAGACAAGGAGGATGAGGAGGAAGAATTTGCTGAATAATTCTTTCCCAAATAGGTTTGAGAGAGAGAGAAATGTCTTTTAGACACTTATATAAATCACATATGATCTTTTGTTTTGAGATATTTTATACTACATGTATAAGTTTTCTTTCCATTGTTTAGATGACGAATGGCCGTTATTGGTGAAAAGCTATACATCGTATCTGTTAGCCTTGTTTATAGATCTTGATAGTTACTGTTTAGATGAGTAAATATCAGTTTTGCCATATTCTATCCTGTCATAGTTATTTAAGTTGTTTTCGCATTTGCATTACTTTGGACATGATTATATAATAGGATCATGTTAAGTGATTCGACGACGCGACCTTTCCTAGATACGTCCATGGGAAACGTCGGGTTGTCATATAAATACGAAAAGTAGTTCATATATGTGCTCTCCTAGATGGCAACACAACTTCAAACACTTAATTACAAATATTGGAAGACATTGGAGTTGGCTGATACGTACCGGAAATAAGATATTTTGAACCTTGCTAACATATATAAAAAAAGCGTATAACATGACATGGTACTCAAAGATGATAATTATTTTTGAGTAAACAATATTTTAGAAAAAAGAGTATAACTTGACATGGTACTCAAATATGATAATTATTTTTGAGTAAACATTATTCTAGAAAAAAGAGTATAACTTGGCATGGTAGATTGTTAAAGCTAGGATTATCTTCCACACAGGCATTATCAAGCACCTTTTAGCCATTGATTCCTGTCAGAATGTGACTCTGCAGATTTTATGGCTCCTGAAAATTCATGTACTTAGTTGATACACAACTTAATGGGATATCATTTTGAAGACAGCTTCCCCCCATCCAAATGTACTACATTTTTGGGCAATAACTGTACTGCTAGATGAGCCATGTGGCTTGGCTCGAGTCTCTTCCAATGCAAATGAATCTGCTTTTGAAGCTCTCATATCAAAACAGGTTAACAAATAGAAGTCCCTAGAAATTGTCGATAATTGAAAATCCTTGCTCCGTTATTTTCCATGAGAGCTTACAAAGCAATGCATTGCTCCGTTATTTTCCATGAAAGCTTACCAAGCAATGCATTCGCAACGATTGCTAATCTACTGCATTGTTTTGAGTGCAAATCACCATATCTACGATGAATGCTCTTTTTATATGTGAACAATCTTACCCTGTTTAGATTTCAGGTTAGCAAATTTGATTTAAACCAAGTGGTTGGTTCTCTTCCTATTGAAGAGGAATTGGAAGCTCAAATAGGAGAACAATCTAAGTGGGTAAGGGGAGGAAGAAAAAGTCAGATGCCAAGATGGAATAAAACCAAGACATTCTGCTAATAGTGTGGAGAAGGCTCATAAAAAATCCCAACACTTACTCCAGTGTGGTTGGTCTCATTTGGGCAATCATCTGCTTCAGGTAAGACTCTTTTTTATGGTTAAATGTGGGATTGAAGTCCTATGTTACTTATTTGCAATTCGCATTTGATTTCATAATTCTCAATTCACTACTCCCATGCGAACCCGATTCTCTAGGGGCAGGATGAGTTTTATTTATTATTTTGGGTATAAGATTACATGAAGTTGAAATATATTCATTATGGTTAACTTTTAATATAGAAATTGTTGTGAGCTTAGTTGGTTAGGTAAGTGAGTAACGTGGGTAAGGCGGTGGGATCAAGTCTCCTTGCCTCCGTGGTTTATTATCTGCATTTTGAAATAGGCTCTTCAAATTAGCTCAATTTATCCATTCAATTGGAATTAGACTCTGTACCAAGGATCAAAATATCGGATAAAATTTTGATTTCGGACATGACCGAAACCAAAATTTTGGACTGAAATTTTGGCCAAAAACCAATAATTTGGCCAAAATTTTGAGTCCCATACAAAATATGACCGAAATTTCGGTCCAAATTATCGTTTCGATGAGGACCGAAACCGATAATTTGGACCGAAATTTTGATCATTTCGGCCGAAATTTGGATCCTTGCTCCGTACCTGTTCCCCATTCTCTAGGAGTGGCGAATTAAGTAACAAAGGAATCAACATTGAACCCTTGTTCTTAATGCTACAGGATTTAGGCAAGAGTGCAAGAGCAATAATTTCAGCAGAGAATTAATAAAGCAAAGCAAAATCTGTTCAAGTATACAAAATGATAAAAATTGAATTAATTGCAAGTGGCACTACGTGAAAAAGCCAAAAAAACTATTGTCTTTGACAGTGATTTTTTTAAAAAAAACTACTGCCCTAATCAGTTGTAAATAAAGCAATGATATTTTTTACTACTGTACACGACAGTGGTTTATGAACTTCAACAACGACTGCTCTCAACAGTCATAGAAAAAATTACGTCAACGATTTTTTATGCAATTTTTTTTAAATAATTTTTTTTTTATATATTTTTTAATGCAATTTTTTGAATGCTTTTTTTTATGCTTCAAAAAAAATTATATAAAGAAAAAAAACTATTAATCTCATATTTCAACACATCTATTCAACTCAAATGCAAATCATTCAATGTCATTAATAAAAAAAAATAAAGTCCAATTCTTTTATTCAAACAAAAGATTGCATCTCAACCTATGATCCAACCTTTCAAATCAGCCAAACATTTTAAACTCTACATGTCCAATCTTTTTATTCAAACAAAAAGATGAAGAAAATAAAAAGAGTTAACAATCTAAGGACCCCATGGCCTATTTTCAAAATAAAAGAAAAATTAAATTAAATTTGATTCTCCTCTCCTGCTAAGTGTCCCCGTCCCTTAGTGATCCGTTGAGGTGAGCTTCAAATCGGAAAGCTTCACCTAAAATCAAAAGGAGAACATCAATAAACTGAGATATTGATGACTTTCATCTAAAAATTTCACATCTAACAGGTCGGGTTGAAAATATTGACCTGTTATATAAATAGGTTATATTCAAGTTAGCCCAAACACGACCCGAACCCAACCTGGTACCTGTTTGCTACACAATATATAGGTATATCATTTTTTTAACATATCCAGGTCGAGTCCAAAAGTGGATAACAGGTTGGGATCCAAAACTGAAAATCCAATTAAACCTATAAATCAAGAATGAGTGCAGAAAAAGTACATGATCCTGATAAATACATCTGATAAAACACATTGACTTATAAAAAATATTTAAAATTTTAATGGAACGCTAATGATAAGTGAGGAATCAAACATAGACTATCTATAGATGGGAAACAGTGTTATAGAGTTATAGATTCCCATAGTTCGCTTCACAAAATATGAAACAAAATATTGCTACTCTACAAAATATCTTTGTAACATCCCGAAAATTTTTGAAATTGAACACAGTTACCTCGATTTGTGTGTCCGATAAGTCGCGAGATGACATCTTGAAATTTGGAATAATTTATTGAAAGAATTTTTTTGGTGAAAAGCTGAGTTAGATGTCATTAGGGTCATTAGTTAGAAACCTATACACCAAGCTACGGTACGAGCGCACAATACCCAAGTAGGACTTTATTCTTTTGGATAAGATGTTTTGAATAAATATTATGATATTTGGACTAAATATCGTGATATTTGTTTGGCATGGTTTTGCTTTATAAGGAGACATGGGTGAAGAGCAACTTTCACTTCTTCTCTCGTGTGAACCGAAGCATGTGAACCTTTTCACTTGAGCTACAGGCCCAACCCCTGAGCAATAAATCAGGAGCGAGAAGATAATGGATTGACCTAATATTTGTCTGGGTCAATGATGACAACTCCATCTTGGCCTTCTCTGCAGTCTCAGTGAGATGTTGAAGAGCTTGTTAGTCCTTTAAAAGATCAATGCCTTCATCTCTCTTGAAGCTTCTAGCAAGCCAATCGACGATTCTCTGTTTCATTTATAAAATAACAATAAATAAGCAAAGGAAAAAAAGGACAATATCATCGTAATTAAAATCCACAATACTAAGCTCTTAAATGGCTGTTGTAGAGATGAAAATATGATCCAACCTTATCAAAATTGTCACCACCCAAATGTGCGTCCCCAGAGGTAGAAAGCACCTCAAAAACTCCATCACCAACCTCAAGAACTGCAATTCAGGGAACCAAGAAATTAAAACAACACTAATGCCAAGTAATCACAGAATGAAACCACAAGCACCTGCAAAAATGTATAGTATAATTAGCCCAATAGTGTTATATGAAGATAATACTGTTTCGGAAGGGAAGTTAGGATTGTACCTACATCCTCAAGGCTGCGTCAATGTGTGCTTGTATGCGCACTATATTATAAAGAGAGCAACTCCTATGACCGCTTTACACAGATATTACCATATCTGCACCCATTAGGTTACATGGCATACCTAGTAAATCAATTTAAGTGCTTCATGGTTATGTTCATCAGTTATACCACACTCAGCCAAAAAATGAGTCATATCAAAGCATTAGAATGATCTGATCAGGGTGCTTTAATATGGACACTAAAATAATAGTGCACAACTAATCCATATTCGTGGGCATAGACTATGCCTTTGATTACTTTGATTGCTCAAAAGATGTGCCCTGCGGCCTAAAATGAGTGCTTCTCATAGTCTCTATCTATAAGTGCTTCTTATAGCCCATTATTCCTCTTACATAATATAGTATCTAACTGAAAGATCATTTCACAAACCTATCACTACATGAATACAATTGAATTATTGAGTTCTACTTTACAATGAAAGAGTTTCAAAGTAAAATAATTGTTCATGAATGTAGACATATAAGCAAAGAAAGATAACATGTATATGTGCACTACAAGTGTAGACACCCAAATTCGGCCCAAGGCCCGATTAGTCCGTACACCGAGAGAGATGTACCCCTATGCTTCTGATGGCACCCTTGAACCCTTAGGAACCAACCCAAACCTTTAGGACTCACCCTAAACTCTTTAGAACCATTCCCCTAACCCTTAGAGATCACCCCTAAACCCTAGGATCCCTTCCCGGACTCGGCTGAAACCCTTCTGAGTAATTGATAGGAGGAGAGCTACAACATTTTACACATACCATTTCTGAGATGGAGCCCCATACCATTGGAAGGAGGACTTCTCCAGCTTTTCAGCAAGCCAAAGATTACCCAATTTGGAGTTGTGGTTCGAAAGTTATGACCGATTGAAGTTTCACATAAAATCATAACTTTTGCTCAGGCGTATGTATTACATACTCCCAGCAAATTTGGCCTCATTTTGGTTAGGCGTATATATTATATACGCCTGGCATTTTTAGGCCAAATTTAGTCAAGCGTATATAATACATACGCCCAGCATAGGTAGGGCCCACCACAGACACTCACCTTTTCAGATCTCCTCTGATTTTCATGAAAATCACTGTACATAAACTGGGCGTATGTAATATATACGCCCAGCTTAGCTACAGTAACTGTCATCAAATGCTCGAATTTCCTTCATCTGGTTTGACCTTTTGACCATCCCCTTGGTTGAGGTGGGTGTCTTAAGGTTGGTTGCACCCCCTTTGAGCTTATTGGCAACCCTTAAGTCACCCATGGTCTCACCCCATCATCTGCCATTGAAACCAGTTTCCCAAACCCCTACGACCCTAAAAACCTAGAAAACCTTAGATGGAGGATTACCTAATTGCTAAACCAATTAGCTCTTAAGTAACCCTCTAACCCACCTCTTCTCTATAAATAGAGAGGCCCCCCTCCTTCCCAAAGGGTTGAAGAATTAAGGTGGAAAGTTAAGCTTAAGAGAGAGAGCCCAAGTGAGAGAAAATATTATTTTATTTTGTATTTTTCAACAAGAATTCTAGCATGTTTAGTTCATCCCTTTCAACCCATTTCAACCATTAGATCACCCTTTTTTTAGTCAAGCTTAGTCCCTAGCTTCATCCTACACTTCCTATCTACCGAATCCTAGCATTAGAACCCATTCTCCTATCGTTTAAGCCATATAAAGCCATCGAAGGCATGCCGAAGCGAAGGTCTTCCACGGTGCAACAAGGGCCCATGAGCTCCGGCTCACCCCTCTCTTCCTCTACTTTCTTGGTGTTTCCTCCGTCCAAGGATTCAAGCCGTTACGCCGTCGAAATTTCGGTTTGGCTCAAAGCTTGATAGGACCGTATTGCCTTCGAGCAAGGGGAAGCTCCGCCCACTTATTTTTTTATTTTGGCCACAGATAGAGACCGCTACGTGCGGGTTGATCGGGTGCCTAAACCCTTCCCAATCGATAACCGAAGCCCCTACCCTAGAGCCTTTGGCAAAGACCGGTAAATCAGAGTCATATTTAGCACTTCGGTGCTTAAAATATTGATTTAAAGGTTTCCCGGGTCACCAAAAGCTCCGGGTGGCGACTCTACATTTTATCCCATCGCGAGTGCATCGCCGCGACGGGTTCGAGAGAATCCATGGTCGCACAACAAGTATATAAATATCTAATGAGCCAATCCAACTCTAGCCTAGTGATTCAATTCAACTCTGTTCCAGCATTGAGCAAGCCAAGAATAAAACCTACACACAAGTTGAATAAAAAAGGATCAAAATACATCATAGTACAGAAATTTTTAGGAGTTTTGAGAGCCCTAATCCCTATTTGATTAGGTCTTACTTTGAATGCTTGAAATCTGAACTTTGCCATTTCTGTATTGGAGCAGTAACTTTGACATGATGTTTGACAAATAAAACTCTATAAAAATTCATTAATATTGACTATGAACTCAGATACCTCCTCACCAAATTTTAGCTTAACAGAAATGGACAAAAAAGAAGGGAGGGGGGTAAGAGCTTCTTTTATGAAATGGGCAAAAAAGAAGAGTTGAATAAGGGGATAATAAGTGTGGCTCAATTAAGATCAAAAGAATAGGTTTATGATAATGGGGTGGAGTGTGGACTACAGACTCCTTTGTCTATAGAGTAGTGTGGATCTAGCATGCTTGTTGGATCACTGTGCACATGTATGCTTAAATGTATTTTTGTTTCATTTAAGAGAGAGAGAGAGAGAGAGAGAGAGAGAGAGAAAGAGTAATTCATGAAATGGGGAAAAAAATATGATTGAGGGAATATCCATCAAAATTAAGCAAAGAAAAGAAATCTACAATAGATATGAGAGACAGAGAGATGACCTTGTTAATAAGCTCCTAATTGGACTACACCTTCTCTAACAGCAATCAAAGCACTAGTCTGCAGTATATTTATAACCAAATCAGATGAGTTTTAGAATTTATTGAATCCAAGGAACTTTGGAATGGTTTTGTGGGTACCAACTACCAAACTTTATAGTAGACTGGAACTGAGCCTCCCATATCCTTGGATGCTGAAATTTCAATTAACAAGCATAGCTTTTCAGACCCAAATGAAAATTGAACCCAAAAAAATTCATGTAATGAAGAAATAGCTAGAGCTTGCTTACTAAATCTACTGGATTATGCCATGCAGTTAAGAAACTGATTTCATGACCATTGGGTTCCTTGAACACCCATTTATGACCATGATCTGCTGCAACTTTACCAATCAAACTGCCCACAAAACCATATCAAATGAGTTGCAAATACAAAAAATCTATGAAGAAGAATTATTGAATTGTAATAGAAACACTAAATGTAGTCCTCGGCCAAGTCGATCTCACCGTGCTCGGCCGCCGAAGCGGCGAAATTGCAAAACCATCTTCCCATACAAGTATCCTTGCACATATCAACCAATAAAGTATCAAACAGATGCTCAAATGGTGAGCATATAGCAAAGTTTTGAGCTTGGAATTTGCAGTTTATTGTTAACCAAAACAGACCTGGAAACACTCTCTATCAATGGAAGGTAAGATTAGTTATCCCGCAGGCTTTCCAATTCCTCCAGGTAATTGTGGCTGTCCCTCTCACCTTCATCCATAGCAATATGAACCCAACTAAGCATAAAGTCTGAAGCAGCCTTAATAATCAAACTTGTAGGCACCTTATTCTGATGTGATGCTGCATGGTGGAGTGGGCATATCATGAGACAAAAAAACCATAATATCACTCAGCTTTCCACTTTAACTTATAAAATTGTTTCTTGGTGAAGATATGTCATTTTCTAGTAGAAAGGGGATTTGCAGCATCTTTCCCCTTTCACCTAACTACACCCAATCTATTAATAGTAATTAAATAACAGCTAGAGACTAACATGAATAAAATATAAAGTCTACAATGAGAACATGAAATTCTAAAAACACTGGTGAGATTAAGTGGTGATGCACAGAGAGAGAGAGAGTGAGTGAGAATTCATCCTCTACAGAATAGGAAAGAGGTTATAATTATTTTAGAAGGTTGTTTTCAAGATCTTAAAGCAATAAATTGTACAACCAGATGATTACAATTTTTTGATTTTCGGATTTTCGGTGGCCGGTTTTCCAAATGACATCAATTAGAAAACAAGAGCCGAGCCATGTTATGATAGAATCAATCAAAGTTGATGAATTTTCTTCAAGGCTATGGCTCTTTGGGAATCATCTGCTCAAAGTGAGCTGAGATCTTTTCTTCCATATACTACATGTATGTACTGTGATCTGTGGCTTTATTTTAATTCTGATGCCTATAGTCCATGGAAAAAAATACTTTGATATGGACTATAGAGTTGGTGGTTTCTATAAAGTTGAATATCTAAGAAATTAATACATGGAAGGTAGTGTTACCTGTGGGGTGCTGTCTACAGTACTGGAGCGATTTATCTATGTTTTTACAGATGTTGAGCGTATATTTTGTGAGTTTTTCTGCGATATTGCAATATTGAGTCATTTCAATATGAATGACTGTTAGTACTGTTAGATATTAAGTTTTTCTGTGTAAGCTTTAATATATGGATGGTGCCATCCATGAACCTCCTTTTATTGATGAGAAAAGTATGTGGATTGGAGGTGTGGCAATATGACTGTGATGACCTGGTTACAATAAACGATGCACCCCTCGATTAGTAGCTCCTTCATGTATGCAACTTCAGTCAGAGAGTTGTGGTTAGCTGTGGGTGATGCCTATTTTCATAAACATAATTATGCAAAGATTATTGTGCCGGTAAAATCAGTAATACACTCCAAGGAGACAAGTCACTGGGTGGTCATTATACTCAATTAAGGTGTATGTAAGATGCATTAAGCACTACCAAGCTAAAAGTTTGTGCCCTGCCTGAAAGGCTGAAATGACACAGCCACTAGAGCAGAGTCATGGGTTTATGTCTCATGACCGAGTTAGGAAATCATTTTTCTATATATTTAATATCAAATTATGATCAATTCAAGGTTTGGAAATTGAATATCAAAATACTAAAATGAAAATCAAGTTAAAGAAGAATATTTTGGGAGGAAATTTGAAACTGACCCGTATTGGTTGGAACGCGACCTGTTCTGCAACTTCTTGGGTAGGGAATGTCTTTGCTCTGGCCTAACTGAATTGATTCCTTTGTCTGGGTTCCGAAATCATTATACTTATCTTAGTCATATAAATTTTAGCCACTGCATCTCCACTTTACTCTGCACTACAAGCAACATGCTAGAAATCAGTTGTTTCGTGAATTGTTCAAGCTCAGAAGCTAGAGTTTTCCACCAATGTCTCACTTGGAAAGAACGAAATTACAGTCAATTTCCTGTACTTTTAACGCATTGGATGTGCTTTGATTAAAATCCCCTTTGTCACAGGACCTTGGTCATACCCTTTTGGAATGCTTTTCTTTAGGGAGAGAGGGCAATAGGGCATGATGATCCGTAGGCCAACCACATGCATAGTGTGGCATAGTGTTAATGATATTTTTCTTCCGATTACAATAAGCACGTAAGATAGTAAGAGCATGTAGAATTATCACAGATGTATTTTAATAAATTTTATACTCCTATGAATTAGCAAGGTGCATCAATAATAATAATAATAATGGATATCACACAAAGTGGCCCACACAACCTACTATTCCTGTAACCCTCAAGACAGCATCTGGATGACGAGCAACCTGAGAATTTAATATAATATTCATTAAAGGATGACATTGCTATTCACAATCCAAGCAACTCGAGAGAAAAAGGAAAATGGTATGTGGCCAACCTCTATAACACCATTCTCTCCAGTGAATGATCTCAGGCTTGTGGTTGGCATCAGCCAAAGCTTCTTTGAGTTCATTAACTAATGATTCATCTCTAACAGCAAACAATTGAGGTTTAATTCTTTTCACCTATTTAAGAGATAATAAAAAAAAAATTGTTCCCTTTTCAAGTTTCTTGGGTAGTTTGGAGATGATTTTCCTGAAGAATTTTAATGTTAAATTTGGAGTTAGGAAAGTTCTGGTAGGAACCCATCAACCTATTTCTGCAAGACTCTTGCTTTACAGGACGACTTAGGTTTTCTTTTCCATTTGTGTGGGGAGCTTCAATCTCCCCTGTAGATAACAAATTAGAAAAATAAAATGGCGTAGAATACTCTCAATCATAAGAAGTAACAATTTCTATTATAAGTTTATAACAGAAAACTGGTAAAAAAAATTCACTAGTTACTTTTTTGTTCATTTTACGGTTACTAGAAGGATATGGGACCATTTACTTGACATCTTGGCATTCTTTGGATCTTTGCAGAAAAGTTAAAGGAGCCTATTGAAGGATTTTCTATGGAGTTATTCAGGTTGAGAGGACGTTATTGTCGAATTATTCTTTTTGTGGGATGGGACTTGATACAGGAAAAAAAAAATCGAATATGTGGAGGAAAAAATTTAGTGGAAAAAATAATCAAATTAATGATCTTATGGAGTTCTATAAGAAGTTCTGAGGTATCAAAAGAGAAAATAATCTAAGGTATAGCATTCTAATAATAATAATAAATAAATAAGCTGGAAGATACCACCAATGGGCATTTTGAAAATTAGATTTTGATGGTAACTATTACGGTAATCCAGCTACTGAGTGGTCAGTGCCTTCTGCTGTTGGGGCAATAGTGATGATAAAAAGAATACAAACTTAAACATTCAAAGGATCCAACAAAAAGACACCTTCCACTTTGGAAGGATTGAGAATTTTTTAGTTTCCTTCTTTTGGGGAAGGTGTCTCGCTAAACAAACTAATAGGGCATGCGCGAGCAGTTGCAAACTTGCAATCTTTGGAGATTGGTGAATACCATACGCAATATTTTTTATCAGGTGTGAGCTGTTAGATATCTTTTTTTCTCATACTTTGAGGGAATCTATAGGCTAAACTGATAATGATAATGTGACTGCTTAGCTTAAGAGGTGAGAAATTAATTTTACGCATAGGAAAAACAATTTCCTCTTCCCCAATGTATTTCATTCTTTTAATCTAGTAAATTTTTATCTTCCAAAAATGGATGATAAACAAATGAACTGAGTGACTGCAACATAGAATTAAATTGAAAGTACAAGCAAATGCATGTCCACATGGACTCAACTGGTTTGACTCTTTTTTGGATGGAGTGTACATTTGATTGATCAATTCCTCCTTACTAAAAGTATAAGCTTAATTCCAGATTTCAGTAAAAACAATTATCAAGCCAATTAAATCCTGCACAAAGTACAATGGCTACCAACCTGCAGATATGCCTGTATTTGGCTGTTGTTATTTCCAAATTGAACAAGTTTGTTAGATATGTGTCACAGGTGTCCAATATTCCCTATCCTGGGTGGTGATCTACCTGCAGTAGGCATTGTTGGCTGCAATGAAAGAAATTAATCAATGTTTCCAATCAAGTAAAACTAAGAAAATAAAGACTAACTATAGATTCATATCCAGAAAATAAAGGTACAAAGGCTACCTTGTTTGCATCATTGGACACAGAGAAATGCTTTTCTGCTCCAAGAATCTTCTCAACAATTTCACAATCATGGAGTATATGTTCAATAAGTAAGCCTTCTTGCTCTCCAAGCATGACAAAACAATGTTCACCACATGGTGATGAAGAAAGTTATTGAATGGGTAACTACAGTCATCGTGAAAAGAAGACTGTATAAATGTTCTGCAACTATGGTCATATTATTTACAATCCTCAAACGACACGCAACTTACTCAAAAAATAGATCTAGAACCCGCTTCATAATGAAGAGAACGGTGGTTGCAAGGCCAAGTTTACTGATTTTTTGTTTTCTAAGTAGATGCCATAACGGTTCATGATGCGCTCGGATTTGAGAATGTGGATTGTATTACTTCTGTTCATGGGGATCCACCTAAGATTTGTCATGGTGATCCCAGAAAGCTTGCAAATGTGAACTTGGATGGTTTTCAAAATCAGGCCATGGCTGATAATAAAGAATTTGAATACGCATTGTTTTTGTCTTGGGAGTATAGGAAGTTTTGGATTGCAACATTTCCGAGAATTGAGTGTTCAAGCGGAGGCCCCACATTTTCTAACTGGTGTCAGAGCCACAAGCTTCTCAATGGCAAGATTGAAGATCAAAGAAGCCTACAAAAATCAAATAATTGTGTTTTTGGCCAAATCATAAGTAGCATAGTATCTTAAATTACCCTAGTTGGAAGAAGTATGTGAAGGCATTTCTTCAAGGTCATAATAAGCCTTTGAAACCACTACCTACTGAATGTGATGAGTGAGGATAACTTAGAGAAAACAGATTGTGAAGCTCAAGAAAGAAGAGATTTCTGTGGTCCAAAGTCTCCCAAAAGGGTGGGGGGTGATCTAACGAGATTATTTTACAAGAAAATTTAGCAAGGTTGCAACTCCTAGAAAAGGTATCTAATTGAATTTGCATAATTGGTTGAAGGATAACGAGTATTTATCAATACATCAAGAAGGTGAAGAGTATGCCCCCTAATTTTCTCTTAATCCAACTAAGCCCATATCGTGAAGCTAAATCCTTAGTCGTGGATTAAGTCCGAATATACCCATGTTGTAACTTGTTCCTATGGATGGACTACAAAACCATCGTTTTGCGATTGCTAATGGTGGGGTTTTGCCCAAAATTCAGTTCGGTTTCGGATTTTTTATTATTTTCCGATTTTTTTGTTTTGTTTTTTTAATTTAAACAGTTTTCGATTTTGCCACCAAAAACCGAAATCGAACCGAATTACCAAACTAGAATCAGTTCAGGATGGTTCGGTTCGCTCGGTTTTGCCACCCCTACCTGGAATACTAAAGAATTACCAGAAAAATTGAGCTTGAGAAGCAAGAATAGTTCTCAGGCAATCAATACACGTGGCAGATGTGATCATTGATCTGAACCATTCATGCGACAAGCCACCATGAATACAGCCCCAAAATCTCACCAACTCAATGATCCTCACCATCCAATTGAAAAAATTCAATCACATGACGTTCTGACACGTAGATGATTCAGATCTATGATCATCTCTCAAATCTGTGATCATACATGAAAAATTCAGAACTCCGATATACATTTAATATGCTAAATTTCTATTATCTCAAATTAGTGGGTTTCTAGACATCAAATTAGTGGATGTCGAGATGTCAAATTCAATATAGTTGAAATTTATTCTAAATTTCTATTGCTTTAAGAAACTGAATATCATTGCTCTGATCAGTAATGAATATTGGTTACCATAGAGAAATTGAATTTATCTATAAAAGCAATCTATACAGGAACTGATCATTCGAAGGCTAATGTATTGCTACCTTGCAAACTAAAAAACTTTTCTTCAAATAAATGAAATCAATCTGATCCTATTTTATTCAAATCGATCTATAGAAGATGAGGAAAATGGCCTTTTCAAGGGGTTGGTTATTTAACCAAGTGCTGATGCCCTCATGCGTGTATCGTTGACATTGAGGTCAGGGTTCAATCTAAAGTTATTTAGTTTGCTATTTCACTCGGTTTGAATTCTGTTTTTCAAACAGCTGTATGCTATAGCCATCCTCATTAGCCAAGGACTCAATTTCATTTTCTTTTGTACAAAGAGGCTAAAAGAAGATCTCTAGTAGATCATAAAGATCTTAGAAAAAAAATCCTAAAACAATAACAAATTAATCCACCTTTGTTAAAAGCGCCATCTATGAAAAAATTGCCTACGTGTAACAAAAAAGGTAAAACAAAGCAATGTTCACCTTTGAATATTGCAAAAGTATAAACTGTTTATTTTGAAGGATAGAAATATAGGTTTTCCTGAAGTTAGTAATTTGGTAAACTACCAAGTTATCTGGTAGTACAAATAAGAAATGCACCATAATGGAATAAAAAGGTGAGAAATTCCAAGTACCATTTAAATTGAAAAGATGGGCCGGGGTAAATAAATAGTTGTAATTGGATCCATAGCTTACCCCAGTCTATCAACGAAAGGCTTTAAAGCCATTATCTTCTTCACCTTGATCCGAGGTAATAATACATTGTCAATATACAACTGTGCTGGACCATACTTTGGGATGTTCTTTACTGTGCGCCTGCCTGATCAAAAACCATCTTCAAACAAAATTCAGAAAATAGGAAACCATTATACTTAAAGCATTTGAAGTATCTTTGCTTCCCCTTTTTGTAGAAATTCTATTATTTCTTTCGCCCTTTTTGTAGAAATTCTATTATTTCTTTCTGAGTGTTAGATAAATTAGGAACAGAAATCCGAAAATTATAAAATGTCCGAAAATTATGAAATGGGCAAGAGAATTGGACTCAAGGCATGTAATTGTTGTCTTTAAAACGCTATTCGCTCCCTACTTGAATAAATTCTCGAGTTTGCAAAAAGGTTCCAGCGAGACGTTTCCAGGATACAACAAGCCCAATCTCTTGGATGCGATCCGTTACTTTGCAACAGTAGAGGATCGTCCTAGAAAATTCAATCCAATGAAGTACCAGCAAAAGAAGAAAGCAAGAGGAATTCTCAAATTTTATGCAAGGAATCCGATGGATTTCAAAGTATTCAAATATGTGTCTTAAGGCCTCCTTATATAGAATTTTCAATATGATTGTTGGGCTAACAGTCATATTTTAGACGGCTCAAATCTTTCAAAGATTTCAACCGCTTCATCAAACGGCTGTATGAAAGGTTGCAACTTTTCAAATTCAAATTCAAACGGTTACACACCTTTATAAGCGGTTATGAAACGGTTGGGTCTAACGGTCAACATTTGACCAATCCGTTTGGCCCAATATAACCGAATTGACTCACAGATTAGTGGCCCATTATGCCCGACCTGGTCCATGAATAATTTGACCATTGGTTCTACCTAGTCAAAAAGTCAAACCTCTCCTTGCAAGGATGCGCAAGTGCAAAGTGCGCGCCTAAAGCGCCAATGCGCTTAAACGCCAATCGCCACGCACATGCGCGTGCGCGAATGCGACGGCTCACTGCTAGGCACACTCTTCTCTTCTTATTGTCAAACAATAATAGAAGGTGAAAGGTTCTAAATATAGCCTAGGCACTTTTTATTTTTACCAATATGGGACTATTAATTTGCATATAAAACTTGAGAATATCTATTGCCTAAAACCCAACTCAAAACTAAGAAATCAAAATAAAGTTTTATTTTCTTTAAATTATTAAAATATTTATTATATTAATAATAAATATAACAATCCCCCACAAATTTAAAATAAAATAAAGACACTAGTACAGAAAATATGTGCATACCATGAAAGGTACCTTTTGGGTTTGAACCTTCACTTAGTGTAAACTTATCAAAGTCTTATCAGGGTGCACAGAGACCATAGTCTTGAACTGAGGACCCTATATGACATGACCGGATAAATAACACACATATTAAGATTGAATTTTCTATAAAGGGAAATTTGCATTTTTGGCCCTATAAGTGTGCTTATTTGCAAAAACGGCCCTATAATTTGAAACTGTGCAAAATAGGCCAGCTCCAAGCCAAGCCGTTTCTACTTCAGGATCCACCTGTTTTTTCGTTATATATATATATATATATATATATATGTTTATTTTTCATTTTTTTTATTGTCCATTTTTTCAGTTCCGACTTTAGTAGCGCTCGCTTATAATTGCGGGTCGTGGTACTCGATATTTTAAGCGCTATCTTGGACGCTATTTTACGATAACGGACGATATTTTATGATCGCGATCGCTAACATATGATAGATTTTAGGGTACGAAGAAAAAAAAGAGATTACTGTGTTTATTAGTTAGTGATCTGCCAAAAATATAAGAATATAAGACATAAGTAAACAAAAAAAATTAAAAAACTCGCTAACATATCGCTATCTTAAGATGGCGACCGCTATCTTAAGATTGCGGTCACTTATAAAAAAAGAATTCTTTTTTTTTTTTTTTTAAGATATCGCCCGCTATCCTAAGATAGCGGCCGATATTAAAAAAAAAAAAAAAATTTATAAGTATAGCGGGCACTAACATACCGTTAACTTAAAAAAAAAAAAAAAAAATTTTCTTTTTATAAGATATCGGCCGATATTTTAAGATATCGGTCGATATCGTAAGATAGCGGCCGATATCTTATAAAAAAAAAAAAAAAAAAAAAAATTTTTAAAGTTAGCGGTCACTATCTTAAGATAGCGGCCGCTAACTTATAATTTAATTTTTATTTTATTTTATTTTATTTTAAGTTAGAGGTATATTAGCGGCCGCTATCTTAAGATAGCGGTATATTAGGGTATCGGCCGCTAACTTATAACAAATAAATAAATAAATAATTTTTAAAGATAACATGCCGCTAATATACCGCTAATTTAAAAATAATAATAATAATAATAATAAATTTAAATTTTTTTTTTTTTTATAAGATATCGGCCGATATTCTAAGATAGCGACCGATATTTTAAGATATCGCCCGCTATCCTAAGATAGCGGCCGATATTTAAATTTTTTTTTTTTTTTTTTTTAATTAGCGGCATGTTAGCGGCCGTTAACTTATTAAAAAAAACAAAAAAAAAATTTTTTTTTTTTTTTTTTTTAAGATATAGGCCGATATTTTAAAACATCGGTCGATAACTTATAATATCAGCCGATAACTTATAATATCGGCCGATAACTTATCATATCGATCGATAACTTATAATATCTGGCGATAACTTATCATATCGGCCGATATGATAAGATATCGACCGATATGATAAGTTATCGGCCGACATTTTAAAATATCGGCAGATATCTTTAAAAATAAAAAAATAAAAAAATAAAATTTTTTTTAATAAGTTAGCTGCCGCTAACATACCACTAACTTAGAAAAAAAAAAAAAAATTTTTTAATAAGATATCGGCCGATATTTTAAGATATCGCCCGCTATCCTAAGATAGCAGCTAATATTTATTAAAAAAAAATTTTTTTTTTTTTTTTTTTTAAGTTAGCAGTATGTTAGCGACCATTATCTTAAGATAGCGGCCGCTATCTTATAAAAAAAAAAAATTGGATAGCAGAATGTTAGCGGCCACTAACTTATTAAAAAATTTTTTTTTTTAAGTTTGCGCTATGTTAGCGCTATCTTAAGATAGCGGCCGTTAACTTAAAAAATATATATATAAATAAATAAAATATTAATTCGGCCGATATTTTAAGTTATCAGCCGATATCCTAAGATAGCGGCCGATATTTTAAAAAAAAAAAAAGTTGTTTTTTAAGTTAGCGGTATGTTAGCGGCCACTATCTTAAAATAGCGGCCGCTAACTATAAAAAAAAAAAAAGAATAAATTTTTTATTTTATTTTATTTTATTTTTATTATTTTTTGTAAGATAACAGTATGTTAGCGGCCGCTAACATACCGCAGTGGCTGCTAATAAGCGTAATGAAACATATATATATATATATATATATATATATATATATATATATATATAAGGGAAACGTGGAACCGGCTTGACTTGGAGCTGACCTGTTATGCAAGGATTGAAATTATAGGGCCGTTTCTGCAAATACGTAAACTTATAAGGCCGAAAGTGCAAATTTCCCTTCTATAAAGCTAGCACTATTATAGTCTTGTGCTTATACCCTAGTTTCATGGATGCTTTTTGAGAAAAACTATAATCTTATAGGAAGTGGCCGCACCTCTACATTCACATAGGTAAGTATGTCGAATGTGTTTCTATAATCAAACACATTAACACAAAATGTTACAAACTTATTAAGAGTAAATACTCATCCTTCTCTTTTTCATTACAGATTTCAAGCACTTGACACCTGTCTTGGGATGGATATTTTAATAAAATTAAAGTGCTTCTAATCATCACTCTTATGTCGTACTCTTCCATTGAACTTAAAAATTTGTTATACAAATATTAAGTTAGATTTCTGACATAAGTGATCAACTATATGATTTTAGTCATATCCCTATAGATGTTTTCTTTACCGATTCTCTAGAAAGTCCTTTGGTAAATGGATTAGCCAAATTATTATTGGTCCGAATTGAGTTTATCCCAATTACTCCATCCTTGAGTAATTCTCTAACATAATGGTGTCGTAGACCAATATGTCTATTCTTACCATTATAAACTTTATTGTAGGGTTTTGCTCTCGTAGCCTCACTATTACAATTTATTATAATAGGTGACATAGGCTTTGGCCACAAAGGAATTTTCAAAAGTAAATTCTGAAGTTATTCTGCCTCTTTGCCACATGCCGTTAAGACAATAAACTCATATTCCATTGTGGAATGAGTAATACATGTTTGTTTTTTAGATCCCCATGAGATCGCAGCACCACCGAGAGTGAATACCCATCCAGTCGTTGCCTTGGATTCATCTGAATCTGAATTCCAACTTGCAACACTGTATCATTCTAAAATATTAGGAAAACTAGAATAATGTAATCCATAAGTACACTTCCTTTTAAATATCTAAATACACGAGATATAGCATTCCAATGATCATGACATGGATTACTAGTGTATCTACTTAATTTTCCAACTGCATATGATAAGTCAGGTCTAATACAGTGCATTGCATATATCAAACTACCGATTACTCTAGCATATTCTAACTGATTTACAGATCTACCTTTATTATAAACAAGTTTGATGCTAGGATCATATGGTGTAGATGCAGGTTTACCATCTAAATGATTATATTTCTTGAGAATTTTCTCTATGTAATGAGACTGGGTTAAAATAAGCTCATTATTATTTTTTACTATTTTGATTTCTAAGATGACATCAGCATTACCCATATCTTTCATATCAAAATTGAAAGAGAGAAAAGATTTGGCATCCATTATACTATCTAAATCAGTACCAAATATAAGCATATCATCTACATATAAATATATGATAACTCACTTATTTGCAGAAAATTTACTATAAACACATTTATCAGATTCATTAATTTTGAAATCGTTAGAAATAATAAAACTTTCAAATTTTTCATGCCATTGTTTAGGAGCTTGTATTAACTGTAAAGAGATTTAATTAATTTACAAACTTTATGCTCCTGTCCGGTCATTACAAAACCTTCAGGTTGCTCCATATAAACTTCTTCTAATTCACCATTTAAGAATGCAATTTTTACATCCATTTGATGAATTTGTAAATGATAAATAGAAGCAAGTGCTATTAAGATCCTAATAGCTGAAATTCTGGCTACCGGTGTATAAGTATCAAACAAGTCAATACCTTCCTTTTGTCTAAATCTTTTTGCCACCAATCGGGCCTTAAACTTATCTATAGTTCCATCAGCTTTAAGTTTTCGTTTAAAAATCCATTTACAACCTATTGGTTTAGATCCTTCAGAAAGATCAACTAGTTTTCATGTTTTATTACCCATTATAGATTCTATTTCATCATTTATTGCTTCCTTCCAAAAGGCAGCATCTTGCGATTTCATAGCCTCATTAAATGTTAAATGATCATTTTCGATATGAAAAGAAAGCATAATTTCCTTTACTTGTTCTGATCTTGTTCCCTCTACTACAAACATATAAAAATTTGAACCAAAAGATTTTTCTTTTTGCACTCTTTTACTTTTTCTGAGATCCGTATTTTCTATATTTTCAGAATTTATAATTAATTTTTCTTTATCAGAATTTTCATTAATTCTAGGAACAGAAGAAAAATAATGTTCACAAAATTTAGCATCTCTAGATTCAATTATACTGTTTTGATCAATTGCACCTTTAGATTCAGTTACCAAAAATCTGTAGGCTTTACTGGTTAATGAGTATCCAATAAATATGCATTCAATGGCTCTATTACCTAATTTGGGTCTTTTAAGATCTGGTAATCTAACCAGTGCTCGACACCCCCACACTTTGAGGTATTTAAGATTTGGTTTCCTTTTCTTCCATAACTCATAGGGAGTTCTACTAGAACTCTTCTGTGGCACTCTATTTAAAAGATGACAAGCAGTGAGAAGTGCTTCACCCCACAAGTTTAAATTTAAATCGGAATTTAAAAGCATAGCATTTACCATTTCTATTAAAATTCGATTTTTTCTTTCTATTGTACCATTTTGTTGAAGAGTGTAAGGTGCAGTCGTAAGATGTACGACCCCCACATTTTCACAAAATTCACTAAAATCATTTAAAGTGTATTCTCCTCCTCTATCAAATTTTAAAGTTTTAATTTTAAAATTTAACTGATTTTCAACTTCTTCTTTATAAGCTTTAAATTTTTCTAAAGCCTCATCTTTATGTTTTAGCAAATAAACATAAGTATATTTAGAATAGTCATCAATAAATGTTATAAAATATCTTTTTCCTCCTCTAGTTAAAATATTATTTAAATGATAAATATCAGTATGAATGAGTTCTAAAATTTGAGATTTTCTTTCTTTATTGAAAGGTTTTCTAGTGATTTTAGTTTAAACACAAATTCTATATTTTTCATGAATATTTTTCTCGCATCTAGGAATTAATCCTAATTCTATCATAGAGTTTAAACGATTAACATTCATTTGCCCTAATCTATCATGTCATAATGAAAGAGAATCAACAATATAAACGGAAGAATGCATTTCATTGATTACATTCAATTTGAACATCCCATTACAGACATCCTTTCCCTACAAATACACCACCCTTAGTGATTACAACTTTATCTGATTCAAAGACTAACTTGAAACCATGTTTATTGAGTAAACTGGTCAAAATCAGAGACTTATGAATCTCAGGAACGTACAGTACATCGATCAAAGTAAGGGTCTTATCAGAGGTCAATTTGAGATTGATTTTCCCTGAACCCTTAACCTTTGCAGTTGAAGCGTTCCCCATGAAGAGCTCTTGTCCGTTTGTGTCCTCCACATAGTTGACGAAGAAAGATCGACAGTTACATACATGCCTAGTGGCACTAGAATCGATCCACTAGTCATTTTCGCTTCCAACCATGTTGATTTCGGAAATCATGGCTACAAACTTTTCTTCAGTCACATTCGCTTGAAATTCTTTCTCCCTTTTCAAAAGTCTGTAATTCTTTTTGAAGTAATCGACTTTACCACAGTGATAACAACTGCCCTTTTTCTTCTTGCCCTGATGACCTTGGCTCTTATTTTTCTTGTTAGCCTTATCAAAATTAAAGTTATCTTTTCGCTTTCCATGTGATTTGGATGTACCAATCTCCACCATATGAGCCTTTGAAGTTAATTGAGATTGCTCATCTTTCTTGTCGCGAACACGAAGTTCATCTTCGACTCGAAGATGGTGGCATAACTCTTCAAACGAAAGTTCTTTCTTTTTATGTTTGAGGGTGTTTCTGCAGTCCTTCCATGAGGCAGGCAATTTGTGGATAACTGCATGATTGTAAAAAATGGGATCCATTTTTATACCCTCTTGATTAATTTGATCGATAATATACTGGATCTCATGAACTTGATCGAGAATCGATTTATTATCAGTCATTTTAAAATCTAAATACTGACTTACAATGAAGCTTTTTATACTGGCATTTTCTGTTTTGTACTTTGTCTCTAGCGCCTTCCAAAGTTCCATTGCAGACGACATGCTCTGGTACACATCGAAGAGTGAATTTGCTAACATATTGAGAATGTGCCCTTTACAGATATAATCAGCTTATTCCTATTTTTGACGATTACAAATTTTGGCAAGAGATTCTCCATCAGAATCTTCAGGCTCTGCGGGTTTTAGAGTGGTTAGGACATAAGCAACTTTCAAAATCGTCAATATGAAATGTATCTTTTGTTGCCATCTTCTGAAGTTGTTGTCATCGAATCGCTCCAATTTGACAATATCGTGAGTCATCACTTTCAGATTTGAAGCCATTATAAAATAGAATAGTGTTTTTAAATTGTTAGATAAATTAGGAACAGAAATCCGAAAATGATGAAATGGGCAAGAGAATTGGACTCGAGGCACGTAATCGTTATCTTTAAAATATTATTCGCTCCCTACTCGAATAAATTCTCGAGTTTGCAAAAGGGTTCCAGCGAGACGTTTTCATGATACAACGAGCTCAATCTCTTGGATGCGATCCGTTACTTGGCAACAGTAGAGGATCACCCCAGAAAACTCAATCCGATGAAGTACCACCAAAAGAAGAAAGCAAGAGGAATTCTCAAATTTTATGCAAGGAATTCGATGGATTTCAGAGTATTCAAATCTGTGTCCTAAGGCCTCCTTATATAGAATTTTCAATATGACTGTTGGGCCAACAGTCATATTTTGGACGGCTCAGATCTTTCAAAAATCTCAGCCGCTTCATCAAACGGCTGTATGAAAGGTTGTAACTTTTCAAATTCAAATTCAAACGGTTGCACACCTTTATAAGCGATTATGAAACGATTGGGTCCAACGGTCAACATTTGACCAATCCGTTTGGCCCAATAGAACCGAATTGACTCACATATTAGTGGCCCATTAGGCCTGACCCGGTCCATAAATAATTTGACCGTTGATTCTACCTAGTCAAAAAGTCAAACATCTACGTGCAAAGTGTAAAGTGCGTGTGCACCTAAAGCGCCAATGCGCCTAAACGCCAATCGCCACGCACACTCGCGCGTGCGCGAATGCGGCGGCTCGCCACTAGGCACACTCTTTTCTTCTTATTGTCAAACAATAATAGAAGGTGAAAGGTTCTATATATAGCCTAGGCACTTTTTATTTTTACCAATGTGGGACTATTAATTTGCATATAAAACTTGAGAATATCTATTGCCTAAAACCCAACCCAAAATTAAGAAATCAAAATAAAAGTTTTATTTTCTTTAAATTATTAAAATATTTATTATATTAATAATAAATATAACACAGTCCACATGATAGTCAGCATCGCAATTTTCCAAAATTTCTCTTCCCTGCCAAGCTGTAAAAGCCCTTCCCAGCTTTCTGTAAACACCCAATAGACTCCCATATATTGCAGGAAAATACCAAATTTGTCTTGTAACCCAGTAGTCAAGGAACAGATGATTAACATGATTAGCCCCGTAAAATTTTGAATATCAAATTATGCCTTTCCAGTATATCACATGCTCAGCGTGTGATATATGGTAGATATTTAAAAGTTTTATAATTTATATCTTTTTAAAGTGGTGTGTCATTCTAAAAGAAGTATCTTTTCAAAGTGGTGTGTCTTTTCAAAAAAAGTTTTTTTAAAGTATTGTCTTTCAAAAGAAATGCTTTTCCAAAGTGGTGTGTCTTTTTCGAAGGGATGCGTGTAGGACCTTTTCATAGGAAAATGGTGCATTAACATACATCTTGATTTCTATTTAAGGAAACTAAAATCATTGTTTTGCACGCCACACTAGAGTCTTCTTTCTCCTCTCTTGTTATGTCTTTAAAGGTCTTTATCAGAGCATTCTTACAATATTTAGTGTTCGGACAGCGTGATCGGATTCGCCAATATTTCTCATGCCTCAAACCAGTTCCCTGTATTATATCGGATCAACATTTCATTTTTTCCAACAATTTTAAACCAATATTTACCTTGTGAGAAATCGGGTGGACCAGTGGGCCGAAATCTTTGGATCGAATTTTCATGCTTGTGAGTGTGTGTGGGATGAGATCGTTGTCCAAAGCCACATGGAGTTCAACCGTATTGTCAAATGATTTGGAGGCGAATTATATGACCATACAGAAGAAGTTCTGAGAGAAGGAAAGGGAAGAAAGATTGCTCATTGCAAGTGATTTTAGAGAACCGACGTCTCACATACATGCACCTGTCAATGGAGACATCTGGCTTGCTTTTTTAAACATGTATTTTATTTAAAATTTAGGCATTTTAGGAATATTCAAAATAAGTCATCTAGTGAAAGTTTAAGAGTCGTTATAACGTAATTAGATATAAAGGGACATATATAGTGGTCGGCTAATGTGTTGGTCACATTTACTTCTCGTTTATATCAATATGGAGCCAATCCCTGGACACATCATCTTAAAGACCCGAACAGGTCCCCTCACGCCCATCTGGACTTGGTTTGTCTAACCATCAAACTTAAAATTTATGATTATTGTTGTTGATCATAATAGAATGAGCACATCATGAAGTGTGTTGATATATATTAGAAACTTACCATATACATTCACATAATTTTGATATTGTATATTAGCACAACGAGTTTATACATGTTTTTTACAATAAATATGCATGTCATGTATGTAAGCCTCATCTTTGTTGCAAAATGCTTTCACACTCATGCGTTCAAGTGATCATATTTGTGCGAAATTGATCAAGTGACAATTGTTTGTTTGATTTGGCAACAATTAAAAGATTGAGATTAAGTATCCACATAATGGGTTGGGCTCAATTCATAAATAATTGTTATGTTTCTATGATTGTTTGGTTGATTATGCTCGATCATTTGGGGGACCTTGATTAGGTGAGCATGATCACATAAATGTTGATGATCGAGTAATCACAATCGAGGTTCTTCTGTTAGATCTTATATGCATTGAGTGTCGTTGATCGAGTGGGCATGACTTATAATCATTATCAATGATTTGGCCATAAACTTCTAGCAACATCGACTTGTTATGAAAAGCTTGCTAGGATCATGTGGAGGTGATCAAATGATTATGTTTGAATATCTTAGAAAGGTAATGGGTTTGAATTTGATCATTTAAATAATTTGAAGATAACATTTCTCTAACGAAGGGATGCCTAACTGAAAATCTAAATCAAATGATTTTCCATTAATAAAGAGAGTCATGATCTTATAAGAGATGTTAAGATACAACTATAAATCTGACTGAGTGTGTTGCTTGTATGGAATGTAGATAAAGAAATGAAGTAACTTAAGGGTCCATTGGTAGGTGTACCAATAAGATTAAGTCAAAACTTATAAATTCTCTATGGAACTTGTTTCATTGTCAATAAATAAGAAAATAAATGATATGTGGTTTTAGACAGAAATGTCTGAAAAAATACTTTATTTGTTGATAAATATAATTATGAGTAATTATGAAAAGTATTAGACTAAAAGAAGAATCGGGATGGGTTTAAAGTCACTTACCAAAATAGTCACTTACGATAAAAACCCTACCTTATATTTATTTTTTCAATATTTAGGTTCAAAGGGAAGAACAAGTCGTAAATCCGTGACGAATAAAAGGGCACTACATTGATGAAAATTAAATTCTCATAAACATCCCAAGAAAGATAGTATTTTTCTTATAGCGGATAAGGGGAGGTTGAATATTGCTCTTAATAGATGTTATAACATAATGTGTTGAGATGTTAAAGTTATAGGGGCATCTCCTATAGGTCTACCTATATTAGTGTGAGGGTGAAGCCGCCTTCAATGAGACATGACTTTATCTAATAAACACTTATAAAAATCAGGGTACTAGTATATGGCCTAAATGTGCTGACCAATTTATTGAATACTAAATATATAAAATATGTGTGTGGAATAGTTCTGATTTGTCGTATAAGGTCGTTAATTTAATACTTAGTTTCACTAAAGACCTTGGCAAACTTTGAGTTATTCCCACTAAAGTAAAAAATTCAAGTCTGTAAGACATTTTCATTTATGCATATATTTTTGGCTTTGCTCTAATTTCAAAAATTTTAAATAGTGAGGGATTGTTTCGTAAACCGTATAAGTCAGGTGACGAGTGTGCAGGGAGTGGTATAGGTGGTTCACAAGGATACCCATGTTAATTTACACACCTTGAGTGTGTGTGTCTAATACCATAGGGAGTTAGTGGATAAGGTAGCATATAGTTTAGGTGTTTGTGCTTTACAAGTAAGCAACTCAACTAATGGGATAAGGGGTTCTCAAATGTGGGTTCTTTTTTCCCTTGTTTGAGTTGTTGAGAAATAGAGAGAGAAAAAAATGAGAAAGAGGGTTTTAAGAAGAGAAAGAAGGATTGGTTGAATCCTTATGAGAGGTTCCAATAGATTGTGGTAAAAGTGGTACAAGTGTGTGTGGAGAGTTGAACAAGACGATTTTTATGACCTCGTGGAGATCGGTGAACTTAGCGTGAAGGTGTTGAACAGATTGAGTTTTGAAACCCTTTGTTTCTTCAAGAGAAAACGATCCGATCTACGGGGAGGATCATCGCATTTAAGGTAAGAAATCCTTACTCATTATATTGTAAAAGTAGCATTTAATGTTCTTTATGGCGTATGAGAAAGATGGATGAGATTTGGTGTAGATCGAGTTGAAGAGAAACTCATATCTAGATATCTCTGTTTATCGTGCGCACGAGCTTCAGAGCTCGCTCGCACGAGAATCAAAGAGAAGGCTTGGAGAGCCTCGCGAGAACTTAAGTAAGTCCGTAAGGGCTTTGTGTCTCGCTCGCATGATGACTTAAGTGAAACATGGCTCGCTCGCGCGAGGCCTCGCGTGGTACTCTCCATATAACTGAATGTTAGATCGGTCGTGGGAGAAATAGACTTGTTTGTGCTCGCGCGCCTGATCTTCAGGGCTCGCTCGCACAAGGAACAAAGTACTTAAGTTTCTTCTTTCATTCTGAATTCTTTCGTAATATATATATTAAGTTCCTTTAGGCATTCTCATGAAATGTTTGGACACTTTAGACTATAGGGTCGACGTATGGCTGCGTGTGTGAACTCATGTGGGATGTGGTTGGTTTAACCATCGTGTGACTTTATTTGAGGTAGGGAAACTCTTTATCATGTATATTTGATTTCAGCTAGCATGTGCGTAGTGATGTGATAGAAACATGTGTACTTTCAGACTTGGTTTCCACAATAACATGACTTCTTTCATAGCTTTTGAACATATGAAATTAGAATGTGATCAACACAAGAAGTGTGTGTGTGTGTTATGTGTGTGAATTCAGAATCCTTGTGTGTGACATCAATAGTGATATAAATATGAATGCGTGTGGCTCTTCCAAAAAACTTCAAACTATTATAAGTATCACAAATTCACGGTGATAAACTATATGTACTCTTGCACTGTTGATTTAAGGTTGTATATGTGAATACCCAACCGACATGATGGGATATCTGTGACCGACATGGCGGAATATCCGTGACCAGTACGGTGGGATATCCGTACAAATTGCGTACCGGTACGGCGGGATATCCGTTCTTTGATTTCCAACAGTGAAAATACTTTGTTCGGTACAAGTCACCTCACACAAAGGGACTTGGGCATTGTGCAATAATTCATTGAACGACGATAGTGGGTATTCCATCGGGGACTTGATGCTATATATGCTCAATAAATTATTTAAGTAATTGATTTAAGTGTGTGTGTTATAAGGGTATCTAGAAATCATGAACAATGTGTTTTGAAACTGTGCATCAGATATTCACTTTCAGTTACATTAAATGCTTTAAATTGTGTTTGGTATGCATTGAGAGATGTCATGAAAAATGTGTGTGATGTTAAAAGATATCACTGCTATTGTTTTTCCTTACTAAGCTATGATGTAGCTCACCCTTCGACTATACGTCACAGATTTAGAGACTATTGCGGGTACTGAGGATCTTGATTTAGAAGATTCGGAGTACATTCCCGAGGAGGAGACCGAGCAACCTCCAGAGGAATTCTTTTAGTAGACTTGTGCTGCGAGACTTTATATTTTGAGAGCTAAATTGTATGGCTTGGTATATCCGGTAATTTTGTTTTGTATGAAGAAAATTTCATGTAATACGTTATTCTTTTTGGCGAACCATCTTGTGAGACTTTTGGCTTGTCACAGATGGTTCGGTTCGATTCTCTCCTTCATGCGATTGGCATGAGTTTTGAAACGTATTTTGAAATCTTTTGAGTTGTCTTTATATAGAAATGAAGATTTATTTTCTTTGATGACTCTTATTGCTTAGTTGGATGGTGCTTTATTTCCGCTATGTGTGGATGTACCAAGTGTTCTGTGTGATTCACGGGGCACGACCTTGAGGGTCTTACCGACGACACAGGTGTTGTCACATTGTTGGATATTTAAAAACTTTTAAATAGTGGGGGATTGTTAGATATTTAAAAGTTTTATAATTTATGTCTTTTCAAAGTGGTGTGCTTTTTCAAAAGAAGTGTCTTTTCAAAGTATTGTGTCTTTTCAAAAGAAATGTTTTTCCAAAGTGGTGTCTTTTTCGAAGGGATGCGTGTAGCACCTTTTCATAGGAAAAGGATGCATTAACACACTACTTGATTTCTATTTAAGGAATCTAAGATCATTGCAATATTTGGTCTTTATCAGAGCGTTCTTGCAATATTTTGTGCTCGGATAGCGTGATCGGATTTGTCAATATCTCTCGTGCCTCGAACTGGTTTCCTGTATTATTTCGGATCAACATTTCAATTTTTCTAATAACATATATATGCAAATTGGTAAACTATAGCAGTTGGGTGCATGGGTCATCCAAATTGGTATACCATAACAAATCTAGTCATCATTTGAGATGTTTTTCCAACGTGGATGAGACTCTGTCCAAAATTTATTCTTTTCAAAGGTTTGTAACCATACGATCAAATTACTTTTCGTGCATTTAATGCAGACCATCTGCTGTTTAGCTATGTAGATAAGAAATCGTCCAACCAGAATGTTTTATTCTTTGAATCTCTTCAAGAAAACAAGTAGGTGAAAATGTGCAATTGCCTGATTGTAGACATTGCACAATCTTTGGGTTGAATGATTGATATCTAAACCAAAGATTGCAAGTATGCAATATGGGTTGGAATCGGCTGGGCATGAGGTGAATTGAGATATTCCAGCTCGACTTGGGCATTGCCATGTTAATGAGATAAGAATAAAATATAGAGTAAAAGAGAAATTATATGTATTTATATATAATTTGTTTCATATATATAAGCAAACCTCACAACAGTAAAGTACCGTAAAACACATAATGATTCAAGTTTATACAAAAAGAAGTAATACTTTTTTAATTGGAGAACAAGGCTTACACATAGTATTGACACCTGGCATGTCACGTTAGAATTTCCCCTTTGTTTATTCTAAAATAATTAAGACAAAATGTCTTTTCATTTTCTATTTTTTCTTACCGGTACAAAAGAGTGATAAAATTTTGGCAAAATTGGAAGACCTCTCATGCTTGAACCAAATTCATTTGGCCCATGTTTCCAAGATGGTCTGAACACCATAATGTTGGTAGGTTATGTGTGAAGCATAGCGTAGTTTTGTTGTGTGCTAACACAATTTTCCTTCCGCACATAGTTCTTCTTGAAATTTGCCCATGATTATCAAGAATTTATTTTTACGCATAGCAAAGCATACTCTCTACTTGAGTCCACTCCAACTCATTTTCAAATGGAGTGGCACTCCAATGAAGTGGTTCACAAAACTTCTCCACTCTGGTTTTCTGAATATACCTGAAAGTTTGGGAATGACTATATATATATATATATATATATATATATATGTGTGTGTGTGTGTGTGTGTGTGTGTAGTACAGACTCGTTTATTTGCTTGATTCCATTAATGGCATCGTGAATTTGGTTGAAACTACAAAAAACAATTGCACTGCAATGTTTTTATGACTAGGTGTCGCAATTATGCTAATATTATTATGGTGATCATAATGACAACTTCCGGATATAGATACCTTAATTTCTTCCATCAAATATGAGCGGTTACTTGTCACAGTTACCATAATGAGGTGATAATGGTACTTTAAAAACAACGAATTCTCATCCGTAAGTGATACTTGTAGCACTATGACCACAATAGGGTGCTATTAGTACTTTAACAATTACATCTCATCCATAGGTGATGAAATGGTGGGTTCACATACAATAACTAGTGCTACAAAATAATGAATTCAAGGAAAAACAAAGTTTGAAATGTACAAGAAGCCATCTAATCTATATACAAATCCAAGTAAAAACAGAGTTTGAAATGTAAAAACAGAATCATGGGTGTATTACTTTGAAGAGATACCTAAATGTCATCAAATAAGGGGGATAACACTCTAATGACAGCAGAAGGGCCCAAAGTGGATCAGAATCTGATAAGGTAAAGGTGTATTTTAGTATTTCCTCCCATTCATATCTTGAACTAATTTCTATACAATTTTTTGCCTATATTTTGCATAAAAATTATAAATATAACACAATTAATAGTAATTACTCCATGCCACAAACCAAGAAGCATTGTGTAATCAAATCAAAGAACAAAGATAATAGAAACACACCTTATCCTTCACGCTACCAACAGGTAAAACGAGACCTCTTAGAGTCCTTTCTCCAGTCATTGTTGTGTTTGATCGAACTCTTTTTTGGCTAAAGAGTGAAACTAAGATGTTACCAAAGTCACCCCTGCTGATGGTCCGTCCTTTGGTACCGCCCCTGCAGGAAAATGTATATGAATATTTCGGCCTTCCATTAAACTGATTTCTCTAGCAGTTGGAAACTTCATATCTGATTCCCTTGCTCTCAAGTGATCAATTAAGAAAAATCCCAAAATTTTCAATCCATATTCTATACACAATCGATTAATTAATCAATTAAGAAAAATCATATCAAAATCTCTCATTACTGAAATTTTAAACATTAACCATACTGATTAAATGTGAGTTAAAATTACTTATACGAATCAATGATTAATGTCAAATTAAACAAAACCAAATTGACGAACCTTGTTAACGGTTGTGCAAACGAACTTGCATCCGAGAACGATGTGGCTGAGCAAGATGCTGAAATCTCCTCGAGATTTGGGGTTCTTCTATTGCTCGTTGAGTACATGACGAGTGATCATCATCAGATCCGTTCAGAAAGCATCAGCCTCGTGATCCATGTCTCTGCTCAATCTTCTTCCTCCCCAGCCATCTTCTCTTTCAACAAGTCGAAATTTTTTCAATTTTTTTGATCAACTCAAAACAATTAGAGCCCAAACGACACCGATTTCACAGATCCGACTAGGGGATTTCTAGGTCTTAGAAATGAGATTTCGTACATTTAAGGAGGATTGCGAGAATTTCTATGACTGCAATGATAGGGGAAGCTAGGGATTTCATTAGAGAGGAGAGGGAGATGGAGCATAGGGTTTCGAAGAGGGCAAGAGAGCGAGAGAGCGAGAGGGGAGGAGGCAAAGAGGTGAGAGACGCTAGGGAGACGAAGTGGTTTCGTTAAAGAGATAAGGAGAGAAAAGAGGTGTATAGATTCTGAATTAGGGCTTCTTCTGGGTCGGCCCGATAGGTTTGCACGAGATTTTCACGTGACATTGTTTTTAACTTCAAAAACCAACTGTTTTAGGGAGTGGAATATTACACCACTATTTTAAGCAATGGTTTATTTTATGTTGCTACAGTGATTTTTCCTTCATTTTGACGTAGTGTGGCGAATAAAATTGCCAGCGATACTAGATCAAGAAAAAGGGTTACAAGGGCTCAATAAGGACTCTAAATATAGTATTTACTTTCGTTAAATGTATTATGGACAAATGACAGCCAATAATAGACTTCGCTCCTAGGTTGTTGTAGGCCGAGGAGCAAAACGAACAAAGCATATTCAATATCAAATTTACTCATTAAAGAATGGCACCAATAATCGATTTTAAATGTAACCCTTGCAAGTGCACAAGATCTATTGTAGTATGGCAAGAACAAGGGTATCGAACCCACAGGGAAATGTGAATTTTAATTAATTCTTTCAGAGATTTAAAAACGTCCTCAAGGAAGTACCAAAGGGCAGATTCAATTTACCAAAAATTTATCACACTTTTCCTAAATGCAAGAGAAATAAATTAATCTAAACAACTAATTACTAATGAATCTAAGAATAATATTTAAATATGATCAAGGAATATGCTACCCCATATTAGTACCTCTTTTCTATCATTAAAACTTACAGTTTCATTAAAGCATCATTCACACCATCATTCGTCTAGAAAAATGATTTGTAATAAAATATGATCATCAATCAAGCATACCCTATCTAAAAATAATGACTCAACCTATCATTGCGGTATGAGTCATGTAAGAAGCATAGCGTATCTCATGATGTTTAGATCACGACAGTAAATATATAATCGCTCTGCAGCCTAGATCGGCCTGCAGGTCCAGATCTAGCGATTACGGCCGTTGATATGCGCAATCAACGGTCATAACAAAGCATTCAATATATTTTCAATAACACAAACTTTTAGAAAAACGATTCTATGATGACAATAATAGACTGCGGTATTAATCATAAAAAATTGCTACTTATCTAGGGATCGCATCTTCCCTGATCCACGGATTTAGCCGCTCATCTTTGGTGTATAATCTCCTTATTCATTCAAAGTCATTCCATTTTTCATTTTTTTCAAAAGATCTTTATTTATAATGTCTTTTTCTAAATACAATCTATGCTTTCATGAATGTAAAGGAAAAATAATACAAATCCTAAGTACAATTTACCCAGATGAAACCCTAAAAGAAGAAAAGAGGAACCCTTCAAATCCCAAAAGAGATGGAGACCAAAAGATGAAAAATAATAAATTTTCTAATAATTATCTCCCTCTCGAAGTGTTGGTTCGGCTTTAAATACTCTCCAAGTCGTGCAAGTTTCCTGGCTCGAAAAGTCAGGGTCGATTGATCGACCTTATAGGGTCGATCGATCGACTCCTTAAAAATATGCGTTAAGAAGCCTTTTCCGTCTCAAACTCTATCATTTTGGTCGCTTGATCGACTGGAGGGTCGATCGATCAACCTTCCCAGATTTTCGTGAACTCCCGCCAAACTTTGTATCAGACACTGTCTCAGTATTTTAGCCATAACTTTCTATTTCAAACTCGGATTGAGGCAATTCTTATGGCGTTAGAAAGTTGACGACGAGTTCTACAACTTTGATGTTTTAGCAATTTCACGAATCTTCCATCTTGAAGGTCCAAATTGAGCTGCAAGTCCCACTAAGTTCTCGATAACCCAAGGTTGCAGTGTTTTGACATTATTTTCGAAATTCTTTGCCTGTTTTAGGCACTTGGATTGTATTTGCCTGAAACACTTCAAATCTAGTAATTCTCATCAGATAGCCTTCATCGGACGGCTAAATATAAATATTTAGGGGTGAAATATCATCATATTTCACTACTCATCAACCAATAAGAAAGTAAATCATGACAATCAAAACCAGTCCAAAGACACAAGGCTTCACGGCAAGGAAGGAGATTCCAAAGTCTCAAATTTCAGCAACCCAGAAATATGTCAGTAGCAGTAGGAGATGTAAGAAATAACAGCAGCAGTACCACAAAATTTAGAGTTTTAGATATAGCAGAAGAAGCTAAGAAGTTCCAAGTTCTGAGATGAAAACCTCGAGAGGAAGAGAAGCCCATAAATATAAATATTGTTCTTTCTTTTCATAAAAAAACACGCTAATCATCAAATTCTCGAGCAGGTTCCATTATGAAGAATTTTTTAAAAAAAAGGAACTTCTATTCTATCTCCAATTAGACTCCATTATTTTCATCTCTCGCATGTTTGAGGCCACCGTAAATTGTTTAGGGTACTGCCTCAGTAGCTTACCTTCAGCGGTCCAAAAGTCATGCCAAAACAGAATTGTGAATTGGAACTTAAGACTTTGGAGTGCATTGTTCTGAATTTAGTCATCGATGCCAAATTGTCAGTTCGAAATGTTTCTGACTTTGTAGCCAATGTGAGAATTCCGATGAAGGCTCTCTCTTGTACAAATCATACCAATTCTTGCCTCTGATATCCGCAAAACCCACTAGAAGTGTGTTAAGGAATCAAAAATTCGGAAACTTGAACCATGAAGATGGTTTTAGGTTGGTGGGTCGATCAGATTGGCGATGATTTGACTATGTTTCGTCGGTTCGCGAGCAATTTGTTATTGTTGAACCAGTTTAATTTCAGAGGGTGTTGAGTGCATTGAGTGTTAAATGAGAAGAGAGAAACTATTGGGCATATAAAGGATGTGGAAGCCCCATTTTTATATCATATTCTTTGTTAGTTTTCTTTTGAAATGAGTAGAGTTATTGAATCTGTTACCTTTGCATTTTCATCTATAGTTGAAGTCTACAATTGGAATGTTTAGTTGGTTTAGGTCAATTTAAAATTGGATTAATGGGGTGTCACTGATTGAAATCGAAGTTGTAATCACTTTTAACAATCGAAAGCTGGGACATGTTAGACAGCTACAAAATTTATGGACCTTGGAATTTGTGAAAACCACAAGGGGGGTTGAGTGGTTAATAGGTGTTCCAGTCTGGATGAAACTGGTGAGCATTCTCTCGCTTGTAAAATGGCTAAGTAGGTGTTTTGGTCTTGTCCGGCCTCCTTTAACGGACGCTACCTCTCCACCGGAGCAGATTTTATCTACTCTGACGGAGAGCTGTTTTATCAAAATGAGGCGGAGAGCTGTGATACCAAACTCGATAATAGCTCATTGCTAGAGCCAAAAGGTCAAAGAGTAGCTATGTGGCTCGGGAGAGCTAACCCAAACACAGCCTTTAGCCCCCCTTTTCACTTGGGTGATTCTTAAATAATCTAATTCGTGAATTGATGCATGGAATCATGAGCATTTCAAGTTCTCTCTCTCTCTCTCTCTCTCTCTCTCTCTCTCTATATATATATATATATATATATATTGAGTTGGGCTCGATAATTTGATGAGTTGTGTTGCAGCCCCAAGCCGACACGTCAGTCATTTGACATGGATTTCCACTTAAAATTGTGAATGATATGATTTTAGTTTAACATTTGGAAATATGGAGCTGCAAATTAGGCAGTGATCAAAGATATGAAGGGCTATCAATGAACTATAAACAGGGAATTTCAGAGGGGGCTGAGTTCAAAACTGACAATTGTATAAGGGGGAGCCTTCATCAGAATTCTCACATTGGCTACCAAGTCAGAAATGTTTCCAACTAACAATTTGGCGCCGATGACTAAATTCAGAATAATGCACTCTAAAGTGGGAATTTCCGAGGGGGCAGAGTCCAAAACTCAAATAGCCCCTTCACAATCCAAGTAAAAGAAGATATAATCAATAAGATTCATCTACGTGTCACCATTTGAAGCATCAATTCATCAATATAAACAAGCATTTCAAAAATTTAAAAACTAGAAAACCAACAATTGATTTCATATCTAAACTACTGCATAGACGGATCAACTCACCAAAAAATTTCAAAAAAAAAACAAAAAAATACTCCCTCATTCAAATTCACAAAACATAAGATTTCATAGCTACATTAGTGCACACACAATTCAAATCATCGAAAAAATGAATAAACAACAACAAACAAAAACCTCTTCATCATAAAATCACCCAGATTCACTTCCAAAAAAAAAAAATCAATACATCGAATGTTTTCTTCAATGGCTCATCCCCAGCAACAATAGAGACCCAATAAGGGATCTAGGATTTTAAAAATTGAAGATAGAGGCTAACTTAATGAAAATAATTTTTTTTTAAAATAATAGTAGTAATTGTGAATTACCAATTGCGTGAAAAAAATAATGTATAGTTTGTTTCTGGTTGAACATCACAACAAATTTGCAAGAAATAACAAAAGGACCCTAAACTTTGAAACCCCCAAATCTGAGCATAAATACAAAGAAAATCTGATTTAAATCCTAGATATTTTAGACAATAAAATATAAACCCTTACCTAAACATAAACACAAGGCAACAAATCTTCCAAAGATTGAATGGTGATGGCTACCCCAATTACTAGCAAATATGATTCAAATAGATGTTGAAATTAATTTCAACTCTAAACCCTTAAAAAAGAAATACATGTAAACTAAGAGTGTGACAGCCCAAATTTCGTCGCTCCGAAATCCGTGCCATCAGCACGACCCTCGAGGTCATGCACCTTATATCTATGCGGAACATCAATTAACAAGTAAAAGCCAACAATTCAAAATACCAAAGCTTTGAACTAAGTCCCTGTGTTTCATCAAAGTCTAGCAACCAACAGACAGTTCCGGTCTCATGCCAATTCATGAGCAAAGGAACTGTCCCGAACCATTGGTGACAATCATATCACCCCCGATGGTTCGTCAAAAGGAAAGTATAGTATTTAATTACATTTAAAAGAAAGGACTTGACATGCCAAGCCACGAGTACACTCTACTCACCACTTCTAAACGTAAAGCACTTCTAAAAGAATTCCTCAGGAGGAGGTTCTAACTCTTCTCCGCCCGCGAAATCCGAACCTTTTGGATCAACGTCTCTCGAAGCCTGTGTTGCCGCGAGCATTACACCTGCGACGTATAGTCTAAGAGGTGAGCTACATCCTAGCTCAGTAGAGAAACGTAAAGAACATATAGATTAATTCTGACATATATGTTGTGCAATAAAAGAAAAATACAGTTTATCTACTGTTACTATCTGGAAGGACAATCGAAATAACTGAAGGGAAAGATGAATACAACTACTTACTTTGCATGGTTTTGTTCTTTCTCATCTTACTCGTTTAGTTGTGAATTCGGCCTAATAACTTAATTCTTTAACTTAAATAGTCCCCGAGCAATATAGCATCGAGCCCCGATGGAATACCCACCATCGTCGTCTAACTAGACAGTTATCCATTTTGTATTCCCTGGGAATACTATCCCAAGCCCCTTTCTCCTAGGTGGCGGGGTCCACTGTTAAATCTACATCCCTGGGATGTGCTATTGTATACGGATTAACCACCGTACCTGTCACGGATATCCTGCCGAGTCAGTCGTGGGTATCCCGCCACGTCGGTGGGGTATTCTAAACAAACCTTAAATAACAAAAATATCAAGTGTGCTTTACATGTAGTTATTCACCGTGATTGTGCTAATTTTTAATATATTAGGCCTTATCACCTTACTTTCTTTTCCCCACTGCTTCTCATCTGCACCCCTGGGATGCTACTGATATATCGTATCATATAGGTATTCATCTTGTAGTTCTTGCGTCCCCTTGGGACCTCTGGCTTCATTTTCTGAAGTCTACACACGCACGCTCTATTTATGTGACATGATGAGGTACTTAGTTTAGCAATTAAATCTGTACTACACATATGCGAAATTGAACAATGTACATGTTTCGATAAGGTTCCCTACCTCAAGGCAAAACCCAGTGGTCCCTTCTCGTAGTGATGACACGTACTGATCTCACGTCAATCTACATTTCATGCGAAAGGACATGCCTTAGAATGGTCATCAGTGGTCACTAGCACTCCTAGAGCGCATAGTTCACATGAGGTATATTTGTATACATAAAAGAATTTAATTTTAGTTTTGGTACCTCGCTCGAGTGGTTGCTTAGCCTCGCTCGAGCGACCTCTTAACCTCGCTCGAGTGGTTGCGAAGCCTCGCTCGAGCGGCCTCTTATTCTCGCTCGAGCGGTTAAAGCGAGGTGTCTGAAGCCTAAAGTGATACCTCGCTCGAGCGAGCTTATTCCTTCTATATGGGTCTCGCTCGAGCGAGCCCAGAACGTACTATTCTCAGATATATATTCTGTCCTCGCTCGAGCGAGACGTTTAGATCGCTCGAGTGAGGGGCGGAAACCTTCACTCCGTGATTCTTCAAGAAATTTATCCTATTTCCTTAAATCTTAAATATAATTAATCGGCCATTGCCCAAAACATTGTAGGTTATTATTAAGACATACCTAAGCACTTCTCAAGCATTATCTCTTACCTAAATCAGCGGATCTCGTAATCGGCTCGATCTAACGTTCGAATCCCTATTACTTCGAAGAGATCTCTACGTTTCTGGTTCGACCTTCTCTCCAGGTCTTCCACCAGTTTACACTCCAACAAGGCCTTAGCCTTTCTTCTCTACAAGACTCTCTTTTCTCTTTCTCTATTTTCCTCTTCTCTATTTAGGTTAAAATTATGTTACGTAGTGGAGAGACTTCTCTCCACTTTCACTTATATAGTGAAAGGAAGGAAAAAATATAACATGTTACACACATATACTCACCGTGTGTATATGTTGACCCAGGTTTCCTTGTGAACCACACATACACGTGCGTGGCATATGGCTTGTACGATTCCGAAAATCTGGGGTTGTTACAAAGAGAGAGAAAGAGAGGTGTTAGGGTTATGAAGGTGGAGAGGAGTGAATTGGAAACATATCCGATGGATTGTTTGGGGTTCTTTGAACCTTGGATGTCTGTTCTTTTGGGAAGAGAGTGCATTCTTTGGAGAAAACGATGGAGTAAAAGAAAGGTTAAACAGGCGCGCATTATAAATACCGATGGCTATCGCGGGATTTAATAATAAAAACGCTGCCCATAATATTTTAAATCACGGCTTACAAAAAATGTCACGATAGTGAGGTTTGCAACATAAAGCGCCACAACTAATGTTACGCAAAATAAAATTATTAACAATTAAAGACACTTTTCTCACAAGAGCCGTGGAAAGGTATTTTTAAGGTGTTCTAAATACCTACGGGTATAGCGAAGTTTACTCATAAAAATGCCACGTATAATGTTTTAAATTGCGGTGTCCAATATAAAATGCCGCACTTAATTTCTTATATAGTAGCGATCGCAAAATAAAGCGTCGCATAATGTTTTAAATCGTAACATCCAACAAAAATGGTCACGCATAATGCTTTAAATCGCAGTATCCTATAAAAAAACATCACGCTTAATTTCTTGTATAATAATGTTCACAAAATAAAATGCTACAAATATTATATTAGCACGTCGTTTTCACAGTAGATGTCGCAACCAATGTGATGCAAAATAAAGTCATCAACAATTAGAGGCACTTTTATCACAAGCGCCGTGCAAAAATATACTCAGACGTCGTTAACCCAACATCGCTAAAACCCACTTTTTTTGGAGTGAGTGCACTCTCCAATGGTGTAAAAAAATAGTCTAATTTTAATAGCTTAAGATCATTTAAACACAACTTCTGTTTCCCCTTAAATCACGTCATATCTCGACGAGATGTACCCTGTCTCACCCATCTCAGCCGAGATCTCATACTTCCGTGAAATATGATGCGATTTCAAAGTTCGAACGATTCACACCTCGATCCCGTTTAGCTGATGGCAACACTGTGGGTGAGATTGCAAACCATGCTAGTACCAGAGATAAAATAATTAGAATAAAACAGAAACACATGACTCCTGTCTCACCCCAGGAGTTTGCTTGCTATCTACACCACCCGTGGCGCCAGATGTAGGTGTATAATGAACTACATCGCGGGTGATCCACCTGAATGATCTGGCGAGACCCAAAATTATGATCAATTTAAACAAATAAAAAACCAGTACAATTCATTTCAATCGTCCATTTGAAGTAACCCCAATCCCAATCCCAATCCCACGGCTAATCAGAGATTTAGATGACTTGGAACACATTCCTTGCTGCCCGAATGCCTCGAACAGAAAAAATCCATCATTATGATTAAGAGGCATAGCGAGAAAGAGAGGTTTTGACGAAAACACTCAAACGGCCAATGGGCTGACAGCAAAACGTGCAACTGATAAAGGTAACCATCCTAATCAACCAATCTCCTCTTGCATGCGTACCCGTGAGAGAGATTCGAATTTGAGCTGTTACACATGGTTATAGACGTAACCCGGGCCAATATGTATCGGGTTAGGCTCAGGGATTTAAAGGCCAACATATCGGCATAATCAGGCAGGCCCCAGTCCATGGTTATCGGGTAAACTTGAACATTTTTAAACACTTTTAGTTTAAATAATAATAAGAAGAAAATTTGCTAAAAGGGTATTTCTTGGTATTTTGTTTCATATATCAGAGTACATATCACTTGATATGAGCCAATATGATTCAATATGTGACCATTATTACAATTTTTTTTTTTTCAAATCGACTCGAGGTTGTAGGGTGCTTATTATATGAGGTTGGGCCTAACCAGATACATGTCGGACAATACGCATCTGATATGGTCACATGTTTAAAACCTTTGTTATGCCCGCCCTTCCGATTCTATATAGAGCCTGTCTCCATAGAGGATCAAATATAATAGCGTCAAACAAGACAAATATTGGCTCATTTCTGGTCATACCAGCCGATGTGTATCTGATCTAATCTAGATAAAATATAAAAAATGTTTTTTGAGCAAAATTTTCATAAATAACATTTACAGAAATTTATATTAAAAAAATTAAAAAAAAAAAGGGAACAGGCCTAATATCAGCCGGTTTGGCGTGTGACCCGACCCATATGCCGACATATATCGGTCTTTAAATCCCTGGTCTTTACGCGAGTAGCAATTAGAATTCCAAAGGGCATTCAACGGTCTAAAATGTTGGGTCCATTAATAGCTACCATGCGAGAGTCGAAAAACATAGAGAGACGCACTGACATATAATTAGAAAGCTGGTGCACTAACATATAATTAGAAAGCTCATGTAACAGACTATAGCAGCAGTACTAATGTTTGTAGATAAAAGGGTACCAAGTGTTTAACTCAGAATTAAGTTTTGTTTTGGAGAGATGATAAAAAAAAAAAAACCCGCTTAAACCGCCAACTCCTTAGTCTCCACTTGACTCAAGTCCTTTCGTCTTCCAACGACCGTTGGAATGGAGCAACAGCTAGACCCGTTCCGTGGTGGCGAGAGCAGAATCGGTAGATATTCGTCGGTATCACACCTGAAAAACGACTCCCTGAAGTGCTCCTTCAAGGCGCTGCTCCCCTATTCACCAAATGCAGACCAAAAACTACAAAACATAAGCAACATTTTTGAAGAGAAACCCAAAAACAATTGAATATTTACCTGAATCCTAGCGTAGGTAATCTCACAAATCTTCCTGGAATCGAAAACCTCCCATTTGTACTTGTGCATCGATCTGTACAACCGGGAAGCCGCCTTCGCAGTTGTGAAATTAACGAAAGCGTAACCCAAATTGCACTTGTTTCTAGTTACAGTTGAGAATATTTGACAAAAATAAAGGCTATTTAGTTAAGATTTTGACGATTAAAGAGAACACAAGGGATGAGGTTTAAATTAACCTGAAGTCTACAGGCAAGTAGACAAAGTCATATTCCGAGAGAGGTTCATCAGAACCCAATTGACCCACCTTCTCATTCTCTTCGATGCAGTGCCTATCTAAGAGTTCGAGCAACATCTTCCTACTGTTTACAAAATAATACCGAAACAACGGTCAGCGAATCAGAGACCCATATTCGAGAGAGAGAGAGAGAGATAAAAAGAAAAAAATCATATAATAATTTTTAATTAACATTTTTAAGGTACACGAGACATGCAACCATGACTCACATCAAATCCTTTTTAAAAAAAAATACAAATGCAAAGAGGCAATTTCCTTGACAAATTTGAGGCAACTACCACCAAAAAATTTGATAACTCTACTAGTTAAAGTTGGTTATTATGTAACCATATATACGTCTCAAGCAAGCTTAACACAGAGGAGAGAGAGCGAGAAAGAATCTATATACCTGTATTTGTTGGGTATATTTTGAACCATCAAAGTGGTTTTACCGCGGTTTTCTGCTTCAGAGTAATCGAACTCAAAAAAAGACGGAATAGCACCCATATCTTCTCCAGCCTTCGCCTTAGGGCGCCACACGGAGACCCTCTTCCCACGAGCATGAACCGGTAAAGACCTTTGAATCAAGCGGCCACCCTTTCTCCCTTTGTTCCTAAATTCAGGTGGCCTTTGAGATTTATCTTCTTCCACCGCTATATCTATCATGGGTACCAAATTGCTATCTGATTTACCACCTTCAAACTCAACAATCTCTTCTCCATTGCTCTGGACACTTGGATTATAGGCATCCAAAGGAGAAATCAAAAGATGTTGAGGTAGCGGAGGAGGAGGAGGAGGAGGAGGTGGTGGTGGTGGTGGGATACAACCAAAGCAATCTGCTTTATACAACGAACGATAACGAAGCTGTAAAAAGGGAAACCCAGTAAAGAGCGACTGTGGATAAAGCGGAGGTGGAGGTAGGTAAGAGAAACAGCGATATCCATTGAAGCAAAGGCTGTGATATTCGAATGGAGGGGCTTCTGGATTCAACATGGTTTTAATTTTTTTTAACTTTTCAGCTTCATAGGAGAAGAAAAGAAGAAAGAAGAGGAAGAGGAAGAGGAAGAGGCAAGAGAGTGGAGAAGAAGGAATAGGGTATGGGTAGGACTTAGGAAGTAGAGATTTTGTAATCATTTTGTTAAACTCAAATTTCTACAGAAGCATTTATTGTAGGATTGAGATGAGACAAATTACGACTCTCTACGGCGGCGGGAGTGGGGATTGGAGAGTGCTATCGTACGACGCAGAATGAGAAAGAAATCAGATACGTTGTTCAACTATAACACTTGCACTGGTGTGTGGCTGATCTTTACTGTACACGTGGCATACCCGTTTTTCAGAATGTCTGTCTACGTGTCAACGCCATTTCATTTCCCTTCCTCAAATATTTTAATGGTTAGATTATTTTTGCACCCGTTAAACCTTGGAAAAATACACAATTTTCGATTATAAAAAATTATTGACCGTCTTGAATTAAAACTTTAAAAGATAGAAATCGTTCAATAATGACATATTAGGGCTCATGTCATTAGGGCTCCCAGGGTGCCGGGCAGGGTTTGGTGTAAAAGGGACAATTATAATTGGGCCTATTCAAGGACATGCCTATTTTTATTTTGACTCACATACCTCAACTCATATTCGGCCCATTTCAAGCCGGCCCACGGGTCACTCCATAATTTCTATATAACTTAGGGTACCGTTTATTCCTACTCCTTAAGACTGCTTTCTCACTCAATTATTAAAAAACTTTACTAAAAGATAACTTCTAAAAATTACACCCCAACTTTATTTTTGTTATTATTTTTGTTTTAATGGGGTGAGAAAGCAGTCTCCTTGTTGGGATGTCGATAACACTATCCTAGAATTTATGTAGAAATTATCTCAAATGACTAGGTTGGATTGGGCTTAAATGGGTTGATTTTTAATTGGGCCTTTAAAACTAGCTCAAACTTAGCATGATTACTAATCAAGTTGGGTCAAGCTGGGCCTATTTTTATTCCAGCCTAGCTACCTAAGCCATTACTCGGCCATTTTTGGGCCGGTCAAGGCTTGAGGCCGGCCCATTGAGACCACTAGTAACTGTTAATGGGACCGGCCTGTTGAGACCACTAGTAACTGTTAATGGTAAAGGCTGCAGCCTTACAATTTTGATGATTTCATAATTCATATATCTTTATGTACATCCTAAGGTTTTTCTTTCTCATCCCGGCTGTATGTGTTTAAATCATTAAGTACTTTGAATCATACATTGAGATCTTTTTTAGCCCCAATCTTCGATAAAATACATTTTGAGATAATGAGGCCTAACATCAGATGATCATATTTCAATTTCATATGACACACATTTCAAAAAGAGATTATGATCACAAGCGTACATATACATCAAATATTGATTCTCTTATCACTTTTTGAAATGTGTGCTATTTGAAATCAAAACATGAGCCATCCGATAGTGAAAGCATGAAATCAAAATTTTTGTGTTGAAGATTTAGATGAAAAATGAACTTAATCATCTTATTCAAAGGTCACGCATAAAATCCATGCCGAGCAGAAGGGAGAGCCTTGAGTTGAAACTTGAAAAATGGTACCCATCGTATAAATGTCATTGTAAGAAGTAACCGGTTTTGCAATCCCATAATCTTTAGTAAATCTTGCATTGCCATAAGGGTTTTTGCATGTGAAAAATTGTTGATGGTTTTCGATCAAACGGATCAACATGATTTTTCATTTCAAATCTTTCACACAATATATAGGTCATAAGATCATGGGCATATCATCAAATGGCCAAATGTGGACTCCATGTGACATGCATTTGGGAGAAGTCGGATGGAATCAACATCCGATCATTTGATAGTATGCCTATGATCTCAAGATTTATTGAGATTTATTGGGTGGAAAGATTGTGATGAAAATTGAGGTCCATCATCTTATTCAAATGCAATAAAATATTTTTGCACATAAAAATCTCGGTGGTAATGCAAGATTATTTAGTTGAAAAAACAAGTACCCATTTATAAATTATAGTATAGTTATGCAGCTTTTATGGGGCAACTTGGAGGTTTAAGGTTCAATTCTAGCTTACACATAAGAAATTAGATAGTTTATTTAAGTTAATTATATTTTATTTATTAATCAAGTTAAAAATAAGGCCATCATATGAATATTAGTTAATTATATAATATTTTAATTATTAGTTAGCGATCACTACAAAAGATAAGACTATTAGTGGCAGCTAAAATTGCCGCTATTAAAAAAAAATTGTCGCTAATACTCTTAATAGCCTTTAATAATATTTTTTGTTAATAGCGACAGATTTTGGCTCCTGTTAATAGTCTTAATTTTTATAGTAGATATTATTATTTTATTTTAATTATATAAGTTTTAAAGAATTATAAGTTATTTATAATCGACCTATAATATGATGTTATTTAACTTATAAGTTTATTAGTAAGTCAATTATAACCAAAAGTGGACTTTTGGGTGGAAAATTTCAGAATTACACGTGCAAAGGCTGAGTTTCCATGTTCAAGTAGGGGCTTATGGCTAGACCTATTGACTTATTGAATCATCCGAACATGAACATCAATTTTTATCCCAATCTTTCACACAATTCATTGTGAGATCATGGGCATAGCATTAAATGGTAGGTTTTTGATTTCACATGTTACAATCCAAAAATATAACTCAAAAATATGTCGCACACAATGTTCAAACATAATTTTAGGACCACTTTTATGAATTTGTACCATATAAAATAAAAAATTGACCATTTAATGGGTACACTGATAGTTTCAACATCATTGGTATGAAAGACTGGGATAAAGATCGTTAACACAGTCAACAGGCTGTCACTATAAGTGCCCTCAATAATTTGTAGGCCCTAAGCTACCCTAATATTATAATTAACTTATAGAAGCCTTTATAAGCAAGGTAACAAAATCCATATCAATATCAGGAGTCGGCTCTTAGAGGACTGATACAAATCGACCGATATATATCAACCGAAACCAATATGGATCAGTCCATTTAAAAAAAAAAATAAAAAAAAAATACAGGTATTAGCCGATACCTGATATTTATCAGTCGATAAATGACACATATCGGCCAATACGGGCCCATATTGACTGATTCCGATACTGAGTTGGATACTCGATACCATTATAAAAAATAAGACTATTAGCGACAATTTTTTGCAACAAAAAACTGTCGTTATTAACAAAAAAATTATTAAGATTATTAGCGGTTAAAATATTAGCGGCAATTTTTTGATAATAGCGCCAGTTTTTGGCTGCCGCTAATAATCGTGTTTTTGGTAGTGTATGTATTGGTATCGATCGATATTTGATATCATGTTTATAATTCAATAAAAAGGAATAAGATATATAAAAATAATTTATAAAAGTTAGAATAAAAAATCATATTAGTTAGGACACGAGAGCCTCGACCCTTGGAAGAGCCAATAATTTCGCCCAGGTAACAGCGCCAATTAGCTGTTTGAGGGTGCCAATTGTACATAAATATAGTTAAACAAATTAATGAGCTTTAAATAAATAACATAAAAGAAAAAGCACTAACCACTGTGAGATTTATGGTGTTCAATGATTTACAAAATGACTTGTAAAATGAAAAATTATTTTGTTATTGTTATCCCCATGGATAGCGTCATAGCCCTGTACATATATAAGTTAGAAACTAATACTATATATGTCAATGGTTATAATTAATAGACATTATAACATGTTGTAAACTTAAAGTTTATTTATAAAATAACTGTGTTTTTTTTTTTTAAATTTTATAATTCCTATTTATAAAATAACTTGAAAACACAAAAAATAACATGGTAAAGACATTTATGGTAACATTTAAGCTCTTTGATTTAAAATAAATAAAGCATATTTGATTATACTGGATATATCTAATGTGTCAAGAACAAATCAAGAACAGTAGAAATTCAACTGTAACTTATGGGTAAGTTGGGAATGAACCTCCCAAACTGTCAATTGTATTAGAAATTTTGATGGAAGTCGATGTTTATGACTTTTAAGTTAAAAATGGATTTCAAGCACGGAGAAGCAGATGATGATGAGTACAGCACTGCAACCTGAGTTCTAGGGCGGCTCATGCACACACTTTCCATGCATTGCGTTTGAGAGCTCCAACTCCTTCTGAGTTCTCACTCAAAGGGGTGCCAAGTCTTTTCGACCATTTTCTTGCGTTCGAGAGTTAACTTGGGCCTCACATGTTTTCTACATTTTTCAAGCGAAAAAAATATATGGCTCTTTTCGCCTAAATCTCTTAGGCCTGGAACGGGAGCTCAAACTCACTTGGAATCTAAGTTTTAACTCAGAAAGTTGTGCAAATCTGAGTAAATATAAGGGAGTTTGATGTTCTGAGAGTTTGGGTGGGTCCCACCAAATTTCGGCTACTTTCTGAGTGAAAGTGACCTTCATGCGTCCGAGTAAATTGCTCAGATTTGATCAAAATATGAGTTTTAACATGTATATTCTCACCTTGTATATACACCATATAACTGCCTTTGAGATATTTAAATCTGAATAGCTCTCATTTATTCCAATACCCTATAATAACCATGTTTATGGCACTTTGAAGCACTTTTTACATGTTAACTACCTTGAATCAAATCATGAAGATTATTTTTTAATCCCAATCTTTGATAAAATAGATCTTGAGATCATGACCCACAAATCAAACAGTCATATGTTGACTCTACGTGGCACATATCCCCAAAGTGACCATCATCATGTGCGTTATATAAGTAGGAATCTTGAGTCACTTTTTGCGATGTATTCCATGAGGATTCAACATCTGATTGTTTGATAGGTGGGCCATAGTTTGTATATGAATTTGCTAAAGATTGGGACCAAAAACGATCTCCATCGTTTGTTTTAAAGGCAGTCAATGGTGTTAGCAATGAAACCATTAGTTCAGGAGACTGAATCTTTGGTTGCAAATACTCGTACCCTTTTTTAAGATTATAAAGCAAGAAGAGAGGAAATTATTTAGCACAATTAGTTATAATAGAGGATTCCTTAGTTGCAACCATCATAATATTGGTAGAATTCGACTTGCAAATAATGGTACCCAATTATCCATAATTTGGGCCCATTGGTCCTCCCCCCTCCATATATTTAGGTGCTCCACGGACTTATTTTCGGAGTAATTTCTCTCACAAAGGACTCCGTATATTTAGGTGCTCCACGGACTTATTTTCAAAGTAATTTCTCTCACAAAGGACTCCGCTATGGTGTAAAGGTATGCACTTACATATAGAGTGTATAGATTTTAGTATAATTATTTAAAAAAATAAACAATTTATTGCACATGAAAAAGTTTGAAACTAGGACCCAAACTCTACAAACCATGCAGTCAACCACTAAAGCAATTCACTAAAGGGAGCCATTACTTGCACTCGCTTTCTCGCTTTCTAAGTGATTGCACCGAGGTTAAGAAAAGACTTTGTATTTTAGGGACATGTGACATATGAAAATGCAATCTAAGTCGTCTGATTTAAAATTCATGATCTATAGATTCTTAGTGAATAAGATTGGCATGAAATATAATCTTCATCATGTGATTAAATATAGTCAAAGGCTATTATTTGATTCAACGATTGACAACAATAGATCATATGATAAAATATCATGTTTTGCTCTAATCTTATTCACCAAGGATTTATAGATCATAAACTTTAAATCAAACAGCCTAGATTGCATTTTCACGTGTCACATGCCCTTAAAATACAAAGTCTTTTTTTACCCTCGGTGTGACCATTTAAAAAGCATGCGCAAGTAATGCTCCCTTCCCTAAAGTAGGTAAGAAAATAAAAATAAATTTAATATATACAATTTTTAAAATTGAAATAATGCATATGTATTCTACAAAAGGCATAAAAATTATTAAATAAAAAATGTCGGATCTTCTCCTTCATCATCATGTTCGACAACTTTGATGGTGCCATGAGCTCCCCACGATGTACTGCCACATCCTCCTACTCTTAGGTAGATGGTGACGAGGATCATGCTACCTTTTAGTCATTTTTCGAGAGGATTTTAAATTAGGCCAATTTTTTGGAATAGCCTAGTGTGTGTATGTGTGTGTGTATATATATATATATATATATATATATATATATATATATATATATATATGTCATTTTTCGAGAGGATTTTAAATTAGGCCAATTTTTTGGAATAGCCTAGTGTGTGTGTGTGTGTGTGTATATATATATATATATATATATGTCATTTTTCGAGAGGATTTTAAATTAAGCCAATTTTTTGGAATAGCCTAGTGTGTGTGTGTGTGTGTATATATATATATATATATATATATATATATATATATATATATATATATATATATATGTGTGTGTGTGTGTGTGTGTCTTACGTGGTATTTTATGTTTTAGTGTTTTCTATAATCTTCTTCTTGCCATCATTTAATTGATTGTTATGTAAGATTTACAATCTATTAGCCATTAAATCAGAATCAGAAAAAAAAATTCGTCAAATATGTTCAGACTTACATTAATTAGTTTCTCGTCTAATTTGAATCAAATCTGAGTACGATACATAAACCGATGATTAGATAACATTCTTACGGTTATAAGACAACCACCCATTTAATTGATTTTGAGCATTTTCCGAAAAGAACTTAAGAATGAAGGATTATGAACTTTTATGGGAAAAGCCAAGAATTAGAGTGACTTAAGAACGCATCTAGGAAAAGTCAGGAATTTGAGTTTTCAAGAATCTGAGCTTTTCTGAGAAAAATTAAAAAACACTTGAACGAACCCTTAGAATTACTCAGATTCTGAGCTTTGAGATGTATATACCTCTCTTGAACATACAAGAGATATTTATTCTGCACCCTCCTATTATTTGATTGTTGAATCCAAGGTATAAAAAATCGGCCGATACTGATCGACAATATATATTGATTTTCAGCCAAACCGATACGCATCGATCTGATACATTTCGGTATTTCGTATCAGGTATCCGATACTGTATCGGCCGATATGTATCAAAACCTAGGCATTCTAGCTTTGTTAGTAGCAATTTTTTTATTAATAACGGCAATTTTGGCTGCCCGCTCCTTCACATGGTACAAGCACAATCAATCATTTTTGAGATGTGTGCCACATTAAATCAACATCGATCTAGCCGTCTGTGAGAGGTTGGGTAGAGAGCTAAAGATGTGCTATCTATGTAAGATTGGGCCAAAAAATTATCTAAGTCACTTGATTCAAGGCAGTAATAGTCCTGGTTGCCGAGACCCAATCATTCAGCTGCAAATATCGGGGGCCCTTGCAAGAATCGACATGAAGTTCTAAGTAGATAACTGAAGTGGAATACATAGCTGGTGGAAATAAATTAATAATTTAAGAAGGGCATATCGGGTGAAAAGCAAAGAAAATGGAGGTATGGAAGGTGAATTAAATGCTTGTTGGATTTGGCAGACGTAACAATAAATGAGGAGAGGCGTTTGACGCCTTTCTGTCTTCCGAGACAAAATACAACTTACTATAGCATATGTCAAAGGACAATATCCACGTTTCTTTAAACAAATGTATATTTTGTTTTTATCGTAATAACTCCTACTTTTTGTTATATCGCGCCATGCAATTCCCTGCCTCACTTTCCATCTCTAACCCTCTGCTTTATCCAAATTTGTGTAACATTTACTTGAGCAGTGTCCATTTCATTGAAGCGTTGACCCTCCTGGGCCCCTAAAATTAGGCAGGCTGATCTCTGAGGAGAAAGGGAGATATGGGTGTTATCTTTCTGGGAAACGCCAACCACTGTTCCACTTTGGTGCAATTCCACTCAACATTACCAATCCCCTCTCTATACTAATCTAATCTTCGATCCAAGGTTTTAAGGTTTCATCCGTTCAATTTGTGTTTTCTGCACAACCCGGGTCACTCTACTAGTGTTAATTTTTGTTTTCTGCACAACCCGGCTCACTCTACTAGTGTTAATTTTGGCCTTGCAACTTACTCAAATTTAGGCCATATTCAAGTATTTTCCCAATTATCTCATAAAAGCTCAGATGAATGGTGTTTAAGAGATCATACATGATAGACCATTGACGGTTTAGGACATGGGTAATGGATATCGTCAAAGTGATAAGATCATATATTAAAGGCAATGGGCCTAAAATTGGTGTTTTAGGGAGATTTGAGTAATCAGATTTGTACACTGTAACACCAACCGTTGTACTTGATTTTAACAATTTGATATTAAAGTTTATTAATCAGATGATTCATATCCACTTATAGGCATGATTCTTTGACTCCGACAAATTCTAATGATAGATTGCAACTTGGAAAATTTTAAATGATTATAAGCTTCGTCATATATTAAATCACACTTCAATGGTGTAAGATAAAAAATCTTATTTGATGGTGTAAGATTATTTGCGAAAATGGTGTTTAAATGATCTTACACCATTAAATAAGATTTCTTAGATTTATCATTATATCAAGTGGCTCACATAGGCGACCAATCTAAATTGTCCAAGCGAAGTCCAACATTAGAACATATCTCTATCTAAAGTAACATGCCTATAAGTGGTATGAACCATCGGATTCATGGACTTTAATATCATCCATTATAAATAAAAAGAAAGGTTGATATTATAGTCAACAGACGGTCATATGTTGATTCCTCATTGCACACATCACAAAAATGAGATGAGAACTCCTTCTCAAAGTACACTCATGATCACATTCATTTTTGGTGATGCGTGCCATGTGTACACACTACAAAAAACAAGACTATTAGCGCGGCCAAAAACTACTGCTCTTAATAAAAGACTACTAAAAGTTATTAAAACTATTAGTGACGAGAGTATTAGTGGCAACGGATTAGATTTCAATGACGATCATGAAATTGGTCAATGATTTGGGTCAAACCTTCATAAAATTGAAAGGGTTAGATGCACTAACGTTTAAAGTTAACTGTATGTACCTTATATGGAGTAATGACATTTCTTGTAAATTTAATTTAAGCCCAAGGGTATTTATAAGCTAATTTTCTAAATTTCTTCATTGGAAATTTGATTTTTGTTATTCTCTAGCAAATCCTAGCCACTTATCTAATTGATTTAACTTTGACCCATTGTACACCATAAAAAAACTTTGGAGAAATCTAGGGTGAGAGATGCACTTTCACACATGCACCACAATAGAATTTCACAATTTTTGAGGGCCATGACATGCACAAAAGGAAAGATAAGACAAAATGGATGGAGGAAAGTGAACTCATGTGGGGTCCCCTCCCACATGCACATAGGAGAATTAGGGGTGAGAGGAGAGAGAATGTGAGCTTTGGGAAGAAAATAGAGGACACTTGTCCAAAATTTTCTAACATCTTCCCCTAGCTCTTTTGCAAAAATCAAATTTCCAAAGGGGTCTCTTCATTCCCACCATTTCCATCTTCTTCATTCTCTTGAGACTCCATTAGAGCACCTCCTACCTTCATTTTGCCCTCCACATCCAACCATCAAAATTAAAATCAAAATCTTCTAGACCCACATATAAAAAATTGGGCTCCATCTCAACCCATTTCAACACACAAACAAGGACAAACCAGCAAGCTCTAGAAGAACAAGCCAAGGTAATGTCTTAGTTAGCTTATTGTTGGTGTTTTTAGCATGAATCAAAATCTCGGCTGAAATTTTAAAATTTCGGCTGAGACGTCTCTGTTTCGGTCTGAACCGAGACTGAAATATCGCCCCCCCTCCGAAAATACGAGATCATCGGTCGAAATTTAAAATTATCTCACACCATTAAAGTGCAAAATTTTTTTAAACTGCGTTGAAATTTTTTTACGCCATTAACTGCGTTGAATTTTTTTTAAGGGTTTAAAACCCATGGAGAAAAAAAAAAGGGAAGAAGAAGAAGAAGAAGGGTGAATGACTTACCTGGTGAAGGGCTTACCTCAGGTAAGTTACCTAGTGGCTGCACTGTGTTTTTCCCCTTTCTTTCTTCTTCATTTTGTTTTTTCCTTCTATTTTTTGGCTTGCTTTTGCTGTTACTTACTGTCATTTTTATGAAGGGAGTATGGGACCGACTCTCTTGCCAGTCAGATACACACCATAATAGTGTTTAAATGATTTAAGACCATAAGGGTTTATGATGTAGGTGATCTGAACCATCAAAATTATTTTAGGGATATTTAAACCATCTGAACTGTTGACTATAATATCAACCATTGGTTTTAATTTTAAGGGCTGATATTAAAGTTCATCAATCAGATGGTTCACATTTACTGCCCAGCCTTCAATCTATGATCGATTAGACGTTGTTTAAATAATCTCAAACCATTAAAATATCACTTTTTATTTCACACCATTAAAGTGTGATTTATCATTATGATTGCTTTAGATCAAATGATGAAAATCTTGTTTCACCACAATCTTTCACACAATTGATCATGAGATCGTGTCGCGAGACGGTTAGTTTTTTTATTTCAAATGTCATATATCCCCCAAAAATGACCCGAAAATCACGTTTGAGCGTGATGTGTGTCATATGATTCAAAGGGAATTTTTTGTGGATCTGTGATATGTGAAATGAAAAATTGACCATGATAGGTGCGACATGATCTCAAGATCCATTGTGTGGAAGATCGGGGTGAAACACGATCTCCATCATCTATTCCGAAGCAATCAATGGGTTTAAAGGGGCTGCACATATGGGCACTTTCAGAGATTGCGTGAGCAGTAATAGAGGTACCTATATATATATAGAGGTACCTAATATTTCACACAGTAGAGCTTGAGATCATATCCCAACTAGCAGACAGTCAGATCTTGATTCCACGTGGTATACATCCCTAAGTGATCCTGATCATGGGCGTATTATGAGAAGGGTTCTCGGGTCACTTTTGAGATTTATTCAATGTGAAATCAAAATCTGACCTTCTGATATGTTTTGCATGAGCTTAAGATCCATTGTGGGATCGCTTGGGACAAAACATTATCTCCATCTTTGGATTCAATCTAATCAATAACTCTTCGGGTGTAAATCTCAAGTTGCCTTTAATATTCAATTGCAAATACCGATACCCTTCTAAAATGCAAGTGGGTCCCATGAAAATTAGCCTCACTAGTGTAAATGTGTGTTCGAATAATGTTAAAGAGTTTAAAAAAACCAATAAAATAAAGTTCGACAAAGTTCGGAGCATATTTAAAAAAAAACCTGAAATTTACCGATAATTTGACCAAAATTTGACCAATTTACGGTTCGGGTCATTAATGAAACTGAAATCGAGATTTTGATCCAGGGCTTTTAGTCTTGAAGTCTAGGATTTTGCCCATAGGAATTGAATTTCATAGATTTTTTTTGGAGTTTAAATTTTGGAATTTATATACAATGTTTGAGTAGAGCCATGGGATGCCATGCATGTGATCCTAATGATCATGCAAGGTTATCCAATGGTCTAGATTGGTCAACTACTAGACTAAGACCACTATAATGTAGGATTTTCTTAGATTTTTGAAAAGGAAATTTGATTTTTGTTTGAAGCTTTTAAGGTTTTCTGGAATATTAGTTTCACCAGAACATTTGGATGCCATGTATGTGATCTTGATGATCATGCAAGGCCATCCAATGATCTAAATTAGTCAAAGATGAACTATGTTCATCATTGTGTAGAAAATTTCTATTTTTGACTTTGAATCTTGGATTTTTGTTTAAATTTTTAGAAAATTTTGGGAGAAAAGTTAGGCCAGAACCTTAGGAGGCCATGCATGTAAATTTCGTGATCATGCAAGGCTATCCAATGGTCCAAATCGGTGAAAGTTGGACTATGTCCATCAATGACCTAGAAATTGGGTAAAAATGCTTTGAAAGTGTATTTTCACAAGGTTTTTCTTTAAATTTCAGTTCTGATTTTTGAACTCTAATTTGGTGACCTGAGATGTGGAGTAATGTGTGTGATCTTGATGATCGCACATTGCTCCTTGATTGATCGGATGGCCTACGATTGTTTTTGGAGTAATCTTGGTAGAAATTGGAGTTTTGAGTAGATATCTTGTGCCATTGAGGCTTAGCATGACTTCTCCTCCATGTAGTACCACCATAAGGATCATGTGATCTCATAAATTCTGATTTAATACCAGATTTTTAGGGTAAATGAATGGCCTTGATCAAATCGAATCCCATAGCATAGTAGTTTTCAATTTTTAGCTTCAAATTCGCATGCTATTCTACTTAGATTAAATGGACCGTATGGATCATAGCCATCTGTTATATAAATGATATTAGTTAGCTTTTATGTCAGAAATTTAGTTTTTTGATCACTGATTGTAAGGAGAAATGAATGGTTGTAGATGCATGATGATAGTTAGGACACTATGTGTAGTGTAGCTTTAATGGATGCTACTTATTTTTTCATTGTATAAAAATGAAATTGTGGCATGATATTAGTTTAGTTTTAGGTGAAATATTGATGTAGAATCTCAAAAAAATTACCGTAACTTTCTGATTTTGATCATGATAAAATTGAATGGTTATAGATTGCATGATGGTAGTTATCCTATGGGTAGTGCAGTATTAAAACTTGCACATTTTTCATGAAAATAGACTTAAAATATGAGCTTGTTAGTGGTTGTAGTTTACTAAGTTTTGTGGGATCATCTCAGAAAAATTTAATTGAGTTACTGAATTTAATGGTATTATGATCAGATGGCCTTGACTGATTGAATTAGCATTGATTGAATTGCTTGTTATGCGCAGTATAGATGAATTGAACTTATTTAATCATTTGATTTTGATCCTGTGATTTTGATGCACTGATGAGATTGGATAGATTAGCAAATCCTAGAATATGTGTGATTGAATCATGATATTTGCTCGTGGAAATTTGATTGGTAATAGATGCTTGTGTAAGAAAAATTTTGATGCATGATTTCTATGTAGTTTAACATTGATTAGAACCATTCGATGGTCTATCAAATGAGGTTTGACCATTTTATTTGATTGGTGGCTTGAGGAGATTCCAGACCTTCGAAGCTCATGACCAATGTTGATCACGAATGATCAACAGTAGTCGATCATTTATTGATGAAAACTCGGAAATTCGGACAATTAGCCCATAGCACGCGTAGCGGATAAAATTTCAAAATATGATCGAAAATTGATTTGAAATGCCTGGTTTTTGTAAAACCGATTTCCGAAAATAAAATGATTTGAAAGATAGAATCGTACCCAAAAAATTTGTCTTAATTGGATGGCTCTTAAAATCATCCCGAAATTCCCCGATATGAGATTAGAATCGTACCCTACGGATAGGCTAGTACTGGTAAGCGAATCGTGCCGTTAAATCAATAGGCAAGCCTGAAATGAGATCTCGATTGATTTGGGATTAACCTGGAATCATTTCGGATCGAAATTCGAAATGTTGTGGCATGAGATGGACCACTAGGTAGAGCCCATCGATGGCCCAAGTCTGTAGGCCTTGCAGCCCACATCAGTTTACTCTCTGACTCGAGAGTAAAATAAACTGAATTAATTTATGAAAAATTCCTGAAAAATTAATTTAAATAAATTAACGTGTTCCCGATACCTAGTTATAATTTTGGACTTTGACTCCTCATAGTTTGAATTTTATGAAACTCGGAGTACGAGGCAGCAAATACACCCTGTTGCACTAGGAATATGAGCACTCGAAGAGCTATGAATTTTGTGCCCAAGACCCCTTCAGAAAAATCTGGGATAAATCAAGGTCAAACCTTGAGCTGTCCCTAAGATTTGTGTGAAATTTTAAGCGATAATTTAACAAGAATTGTCTGCTGAAAAATTTGAAAAATTGTGACGCAAAACTGTGTCGCTTGGCACCCAGCCAGTAACCAGACTTGACCTTTGATCGGATGGACTTGATTCCATCATGATGCTTTGCCTTTTGACCTTTAAACTATAAAAAATAATTTAAAGATATTGGCACTGAGATTTACAGACCTGACTCTAAGGACCAATTAATTTGGCCCGATGACCTAATAAAGGAGGACAGATCTTAGTAATTGTTCGACCGGGATCAAGTCTGATCATATTTTTTAATGCCACCACTTAGGAAAGATGCGGCTACTGACAATCTTTCACCCAATTTTTTTAGGACTCAAAAATTAGATTTGAGTTAAAAATGGCGAGTGATTTATCACAAAGTGTTTGGTACACTTGTCGAAAACTCTGCAATTTAAAAGAATGTAGTCAAAACCTTGACTTTACCCCAAGACCTGTGACCATCTGGGCAGTACCAGATCACAACAGTTACTGTGAGGATAAGATGTAGTGGGACTTGAGTTTACTTGGTCAACCAAGTATTGGACTGGACCTTTAGATGACCCAAAAGGCCAACTACTAAGAATGTGTAAAATTTTATAAGGACTCGAGCCCATGGCCGGGTAAACCTTAGATGAATTTCAAAGCTATGAACCAACCCAAAATGTTTTGAAAAGAAATTATTAGAGGCACCCCATTGAGTAATGAATGCACCCGTTTATGAGCCTAGACCTTGAAAAGGCCCGTATCGCTAGAATTTGGATCTAGTAAAGACCCAAAGCACATAGGAGATGACCAGTGGACCTTGAACCCAAAGGATGAATTTGCTTAAGTTCAAATTTTCGGCCTGAAGACCTGGAATGGACCAGTGTTTGACTGCTGAGGCCCGATCACTAGAACAAGACTATTGTCATAACCCCTGATTTTTGGGAACCGTGCACACCACATATCATACGCATGTATTTGTGTTTCACAAGGAAACCAAAAACTACATATATACACTATGTGTGTATATGTGAAATTTTCTAGCTTTCACTATATAAGTGAAAGTGGGGAGGAGAGTCTCTCCTACGTAACCTAAATTAACGTAGATAGAAAGAAGGAAAAATAGAGAAAAAGAGGAGAAGGTTTACAAAAGAGGAGGAGAGGTTCTTAATTTCTTTCATAGAGAATCTTGAAGATCCTCACGATTAGACGAAGCTTGGATCAAACAATAGGAGACCTATCGAGTAAGGTATGATTTAGATGTTATGAATATTTTAAATAGAGTTTAAACTAGGGGTCGAATGATCCTAGACACTATTAAACCTCTAATGAGGAAGGTGATAATTCCCGAATGAATAGAGAACATACACCTTTTCGTGGCTCGCTCGAGCGGTCTAAATGGATCGCTCGAGCGAGGGCTGAGAGAATATTCTAAGCATATTCGCGTCCTGGACTCGCTCGAGCGAGACCCACAGTGAAGGAGGAGGTCGCTCGAGCGAGGCATCGCTTAGAGCTCCAGGTATCTCAAATAATAACCGCTCAAGCAATGAATAGTGCTCGCTCGAGCAATAAATAATATCCGCTCGAGCGATGAATAGTGCTCGCTCGAGCGATGAATAATGACCGCTCGAGCGAGGTCAAGTGCTCGCTCGCGCGAGGCTAAATAACTGCTCGCGCGAGGATTTTCCCAGTTCTCTCAATTCTTTTGGTGTGATTCATGAGAGCTGTGTTTCCAAGGGTTCTATAAACCTTCTGAGTAAATTCGTGTCTCATACAATGTAGGTGTGACGTGAGTTGATACACGTAAGCTTCTACGAGAAAGGAACGCGTTGGATCGTATTTGAGGTAGGGAATATCTTGAAACATGTACTTTAATTCGTCAAAATCATGTATGTAGAGTATTTCAATCATATAGAGTAGCTCAAGAGAATAGTTATATTAAATGTGTTTCCAACATGTGTGTCTGTGTGTGTGTGTGTGAATCTAAATGAAGGTCATGAAGTCTCCAGGGGACATAGAATTGTAACATTGGGCATCATAATGATGCATTAAACCAGTAGCATCCCGGGGATGCAGATGGAGCCAAATGATAAAACAAAAGAAGAATGAGAAGGCCTAATGTAATATAATTAGCATAATCACGGTGAATAACTATATGTAGAGCACACTTTATATTTTTGTTATTTAAGGTTTATTTAGAATACCCCACCGACGTGGCAGGATACCCACGACTGATTCGACAGGATATCCGTGACTGGTACGGTGGCCAAATCATACACCTTAGCACATCCCAGGGATGTTAATTGAGAATAGACCCCACCGCCTAAGAGAAAAGGGCCTGGGTAGTATTCAAATGTAACACATAATAAGTGTCTATTTAGACGACGATGGTGGGTATTCCATCGGGGCTCGTTGCTATATTGCTCGGGGACTACTTAAGTTAAGATTTAAGTGATTAGGCTGAATCCGTTACCATAATAGTAAGATGAGAATAATAAAGTCATGCAAAGTAACAGTGTATCCATCATTTTACTTCCGTGTGTTTCAATTTGTCTTTCAGCAGTTCTATCAGATAAATCATGCTTTTAAACTATTTTTAACATACATTTGAAAGCTTAATCTATATGTTCACTGTGTTTCCCTATTGAGCTAGGATGTAGCTCACCTCCCTTAGACTATACGTCGCAGGTTCAGGACTGGCGGCAACAGAGACTTCTGGAGATGTTGATCCAGGGGATTCAGATTACGTGCCCACAGAAGAGTCAGAGCCTCCTCCTGAGGAATTCTTCTAGGAGACCCATTGCGTACTTTGAGAGTGAGTTGAGTGTATTAGGTACGACTTGACATGTCAAGCCTCTTTATTTGAATGTAATTAAATACCTTTATTCTTTTGACAAACCGTTTGGGGTGAACAATTATCACCAAAGTTTGGGTCACTTCTTATGCCCATGAATTGGCATGGGACAATAACTGCCTTTAGAGACCCTATTTATTTTAAATGCATGAGTACTTGTTTAGAGTAGATACATGTATCTTAATTACAGTACTTGGCTTGTATGTACCAATGCCCCATACAGAATTACAGGGCATGGCCTCGAGGGTCGTGCTGATGGCACAGATTTCGGGGTGCCAAAATTCGGGCTGTCACAACTATAGCCCATTGGATCCAAGACTCAAAATGAATCTTTAACAAGAAAGGAGTGGACTCAAGGCCCATATCCGAAAAACATAAAATGAATAAATACCCTCTTAACCCTCTGATGAGCCTTACGATGCTCAAATGAGAAAGCCGACCGAATCCATAAGATGTTTACCTAAAATACTCCTACACCATGTGCAGGACGATCACATAGGGTGTTCACCTAAGATACTCCTAGGCCATACATATGATACTCCTAGGATAATTACATAGGATGCATACTAGAATATTCTTTTAGGATACTCTTTAGGAGTAAGAAATATTGGTTTATCGATGAGTAGTCAACCTGTTTCCATAGGTGATCATGCAATAAATAAAGCACTTCTAGATCTAGGAGCCAGTGTAAATATGTTTCCATACTCTATATATGAGAAACTGGGATTAGAAAATATGAGGCCTACATCGGTAACTCTTCAGTTAATTGATAGATAAAAAAGAAGGCCGGTAGGAATTATTGAAGATGTGATGGTTGGGTTCGACAAATTTTTCTTTCCCGTCGATTTTTTGGTACTGGACATGGAACAAAGTTCAAAATCTCCAACACAAATTTCGGTTACTCTCAGTAGACCATTCTTGGCCATGGCTAATGCTTGCATAAACTGTAAAACCAAGGTGATGGAAGTTTCTTTTGGAGACATGCGAATTCTACTAAATGTCTTCTCAGTAGCCAATCAGATGATTTCAATCGATGATGAAGAATGCTTCAATATAGATGAAATTGAAGAACTAGTAGAAGAAGCATTGTCTCTAGTTTTATCCAAGGATGCGCTTCAAATTGCACTATGGTATACAAACTTGGGGGCGTGTGAGCAACAATCTGAGGAGGTGACTTATCTACTAGACACCTCTTCCCATGATTTCCAATCAAAGATTTGGAAGCCGTGGATAGAAACGCTACCCACCACATCCAATGAATCACTATTACCATATATCGAAAGACACTTAATTTGGATCTGAAACCACTTTCTGACACCTTGAAGTTTGCCTTTCTTGGGCCCAACGAGACTCTCCCGGTAATCATTTCTTCTACTCTTACTATAGACCAGGAGAATAAGTTGTTGGCCACACTTATAAAGTATAAGCATGCAATAGGTTGGACTGTCGCTTACCTTAAATGTATGCATCGAATTCATAAAGTATAAGTAAAGGGCTTGCTCCCTCAATAAGTATGCATCGAATTCATCTGGAGGACAATGCCAAGACTTCCCGTGAAAGTTAGCGACGACTAAATCCAAATATGAGGGAAGTTGTTCAAAAAGAAATCGTGAAACTACTAGACATAGGTATTATTTACCTGATTTTTGATAGTGAGTGGGTGAGCCCCATTCAAGTGGTCCCAAGGAAATCTGGGATTACTGTGAAAGAAAATATAACTGGTGAGTTGGTTCAATTACAAGAAACGACAAGATGGTGCGTATGTATTGACTACTGGAAGATGAATTCAATGACTCATAAGGATCACTTCTCATTGCCCAAATCTTGGAAAAACTTGCGGGTCAAGAATATTTTTGCTTTTTAGATGAATATTCAGGGTATAATCAAGTTCCAGTATACCCGAAAGACCAAAAAAAGACTACCTTCACGTGTCTATTTGAAACATTCGCATATCTTCGCATGCCCTTTAGGTTATGCAATGCTCCAGCAACATTCCAACAATGCATGATGGCCATCTTTTCTGATATAATAGACAAATTTCTAGAAGTATTCATGCATAATTTTTCAATATTCAGCCGAACTTTTAATTCTTGTCTTGATCATCTTGCTCTCGTCTTAATTTAGTGTTAAGTTGGTAGAAGAGCCATTTCATGGTTTAAGAAGGCATAGTCCTAGGGCACATCGTTTTCAAATGAGGAATAGAAGTAGACAGGGCCAAAATCGATATAATAGCAAATCTGCCTCCACCAACCTCGATACGGTAGATACGATCTTTCCTTGGCCATCCTTCTATCGCCGCTTTATTAAAGATTTCTCAAAAATCTTAAGGTCTCTGTGCCACCTATTAGAGAATGATGTCCCCTTTGACTTTGATGATGCCTATATTGATGCTTTTAATAAATTATGTGTACTTCTTTCATCAGCACCAATCGTTCAGCCTCCAAACTACTCCCTACCTTTTGAGGTAATGTGTGACGCTTCTGATTTCGCAATAGGTGCAGTTCTTGGTCAACGAAAAGGCAAGATTCCTCACGTGATTTATTACGTGAGCTGAACCTTGATTGAAGCCCAGGTGAATTATACCACCACTTAGAAAGAACTTCTTAATGTCATATTTGCATTAGATAAATTCTGACAACACTTATTGGGATCAAAGATCGTCATTTTCTCTGACCATTCTGCACTAAAGTATTTATTGTCAAAAAAGGACGCCAAGCCGTGACTAATCAGATAGATCCTACTTTTACAGGAATTTAACTTTGAGAACAAAGACAAATAGGGAGTAGAGAATGTAGTGGCAAATCACTTGTCCAAGATAGAGTTGTCAGAAATAATCAGGTAAAGAATCTCTGCACGATACATTTTCGGATGAGCAACTTTTTGCCATTCAAACTGCAGTACCATGGTATGCCAATATTATGAATTATTTGGCTACAGGTAAGATTCCCCTGACCTGGTCTAAACAAGACAGGTATGTTTTCTTTTCTAATGTTAAATATTATATTTGGGAGGATCCAAATTTGTTTAAAATATGCGCAGACCAAATAATTAGGAAATGCGTTTTCGATGGCGACACCCACAATATTCTATAATTTTATCACACTTATGCTTGTAGGGGGAAAGAAAACGGCTGCTAAAGTATTGCAATTAAGATTTTACTGGCCATCGTTATTCAAGGATGCCCAGAACTTTTGTTTGGCCTATGACCGATGTCAAAAGATAGGGGCCATTTCCCAATGGAATATGATGCCTCTCCAACCAATATTGGTCATAGAACCATTCGATGTTTGGGGCATAGACTTCAGGGCCCATTTTCACCTTCCTTTGAATTTATATATATACTTGTGACTGTTGACTACGTTTCAAAATGGGTCCAAGCATCAGCCACAAAAATAAATGATCATAAGGTGGTGATATCTTTTATCAAGGAAAATATACTCTCACGGTTTGAAACTCTACTGGCTAGCATAAGTGATGAAGCCATTTTTGCAATAGATATTTTACAAGCCTTCTCAAGAAATATGGTGTTACTCATAAAATTACAACCCCCTATCACCCATAGACTAGTGGGCAAGTAGAGGTTTCCAATCGAGAAATAAAGAAAATACTGGAGAGAACGATTCGCCCTGATAGGAAAGATTGGTCCCTAAGATTGCATGATGCCTTGTGGGCCTATAGAACAGCCTACAAAATACCAATTGGCATGTCACCTTACCGGATGGTATATGGAAAAGCCTGCCACCTCCTGTGGAATTAGAGCACAGAGCGCTATGGGCTATCAAGGTATAAAATTTTGAGTTGTCCATGTTTGGTGAACAACGAAAACTCGAACTTAATGAGTTAGAGGAGATTCGTAATGATGCCTACGAGAACACTCGAATTTATAAGGCCAAAACAAAAGCATTCCATGATAAACATATTTTACGAAAGAGTTTTGAGCCTGGACAACAAGTTTGGCTGTTTAACTCGAGATTAAAGCTATTCCCGGGAAAACTACGAAGTCGTTGGGATGGACCTTATAATGTTGTCGAAACATTCCCTCACGGGGCTGTTACCATCCAGAATCCCAAGGACGGTCGTACTTTTAAGGTTAATGGGCTGAGACTGAAGTTGATAATATCACAAGAAGAAAAAGGGATAGTGACCATATTGTCGCTAAAAGATCCTGAGTATGACTGATATACCCATGGGCAATGTCGAACTACCGACTCATCCATAGTACATCTGTATAGTATCTTTTTAAGGTAGTTCATCATCTTAGGTTGTATAATATTAGGTCTGCTTTGATAACTGTGGACCATATGTAAGGTATTACGTATGACCGCGATATGATTAGGTCCTTGAGATAATTGTAGGGATTAACACCTTGTCTACGGTGAACCAACGCCCTTTGCGTACGAACGGTTATAATGTTCTCGAATCTTCCTAAAAAGCTAAAAAGACGTCTGATCGTCTTGCACAGCTACCATTCACCATTTCATATTTATTACCTTTACCCATTGGTACGCCTTTTCAACGCCTTTCCATAATGGCGACCTTTCAACTCGCCACTCCTTTTTGCTATTAATACACATCTCACTTTCAATCCAATTCATTTTATTCCTTTTATTTTCTTCATGGAGAAACAATCGAGTTCGTCCGAGATTGCTGATGCTTTTGAGCGACTTCTCCGACAGGATGCAGAGGAAATCTCTGCAATTTTGGAAGAAAGAGCACGACTGATCAATGAAATTATCTCCCTCTTCCCCGCTCCAGAAGTCCCTGACGCACCAACCACACCACCACATTCGCCAACATGCTCCCCATCTCCACCTCCCAAACGCCACAAACCACCCACTACTTCTTTTTCTCCACCCCCCGTTCCCCTCTGTCTTCTTAAACCGTCATTTTCCCCTTTTCTTTTGGATGCACCCATCCCGGTGCCAAAAGGACGAACCATTTAAAGGCGATACAATTTTGATCATAAGCCGAGGGCCGATCTTTATCGAAGTAACCTTTTGCCTCGGACGAGTGCTGCTAGTGTCATAGTTAGGGTGTGTCTGGATTTTTCCTAGGTTTCATCTTTTATGTAAGCACTTTTACTTCTTTTTAATGTAATTTGTAAATAGTTGGTTTGCTATATAGAAATCTCTCTTAATTATTTTTGTTGTCTCTAATTTTATTTTCCTTTTGATGATTATCTTTCTGTGTGATCCACGTTGGATATGCTTTCTCTCAGTTTGGGAGAAATTTTTGACTATTTCTGCAGATTAATAGCCCGGTATACACGAAGTAATATTAGGTAAAATTTTGCGTATCCCCTGCTTTTAGAAAACAATAAGGACATTGTCATATTTAAGTTTAGGGGGGGGGGGGGGATACACCTTTCTGTGTATATTAGTTTTGCTTAGTTTATTAGTTTTTAGTTTTCTTGTGTAGTTTTTTTGCTTTTAGTTTTATTGTTGTAGTTTTGTTTTTTGCATAATTTTTTTTTTTTTTTTTTAGTTCTTAATGTAGACCTCTAAACTTTCTTTTCTGAATTGCTAAGCATTGTATGCGAGTTATAATAGAAAAAATTATGATTCCACAAACTTTACAATCCATCATAGCAAAAGTTCAACTATCAAAATAGAGCAGCTACGATTCAGGTTTAGCTCTCTTGAACATTGTATCAAATTGAATGTTTGAAACTATATTTTGATTTAAACTGTAATATTTAGACTATAGTTTCGAAATTATATAACCAGTGAGCTTTGAGCCATACTTCCTCGTTTATTCTAAGAGAGATTGCTTTCTATTCTAACTTAAGTTTCTTTGAACTTCTTGACTGATTATAATAAAATCTCATATTGCTGAAAAATTGAATCAAATACTCTATGATTATGATAACTTATCTTTCTAGAACTATTTATTAGATACATCAAAACAATATTTTAGCCATATTAGTGAATCATGAAAATGATAAAATGCCATTCTTTTCATTCGTTAGAGCCAAAAAGCCAAAATCCCTGAAATTTGTTAACCCCTTGAACCCATACTAGAAGCCTAAATCAAATTTCTTTGTACCAAATTCTTATAAACCCTCAACAATATATACTACCTGAAGCTTTCAACCTTTTTTCCCTTATTATTTTATGAGAATTTAGAATGCAATAGGAAAGAAGAGGGAGTGAATGGAGAAAAAGAATAAGAGATAAGGGATATGCAACAAAAGGGTACACCTGAGAAATAAATAACATGAAGAAAAATATGGGAAACCAATAGAATTCATAAAATTCAATTCTGCAAAAAGAGAAGCAAGAAGCTTCCAAACTGAAGAAAAATTCAAATGAGATTCACCGAAAAGAAATACAAAAAAATGGGAAGAAGTTATCCAACTTTTTGGATACTTACTGAAGCAAAAATAAAAAGAAGAGAAGAAGATAGAAGGAAGATGAGTTGAAGTCTCAGAATTTTTGAATCCTTTCTACCTTTCTTTTGAAATCTCTTAACCTAAAGCCCCATTACAAGTTGAAAAAAAGACCTTCTTTATTCATGATTTACAACACCATGAGCCCAGTAGTGATGTATATAATAAATACTATGGGAAAACATGAAAGCATATGAATAGAATTGATTATGTATTCCATAAGATTTTCTTCTATGTCAATTATCCTTTGAGTCATTCATCATATATAGAAAACCAAAAAATTTCAATATTCTTTGTGAGAGTATGCCAATAGTGAGAGTTTGGATGAAATGTTTTCTAAATCTGTAGTTTAGAAAAATTTATGATGAATAAACTTTTCACTGATACGCACACACTTCACGCTTAATATAAATTGGAATTGTTGAGTTCTGATCAAGGATAACTGCTAGGATGGAAATCAGAGGATGGATGTTAGGATCATGCTTTTGAAACCGTGACAACCATATAATGATCAACTATTGCAATTTAGTGTATAAAATTTAGTTTTGAAAATTTAAAATTTTTACCTTTCTTTTAAGGAAAACCTAAAAATATTTGAAGTTTGTCGGTACCTTCACTGACCTTCAAGAGATTACAAATCCTCTACTAGGGATCACCTTGGGGTTTAAATGCTTGTTGCATCTGCTAAATGTAATCATGCTCCCTACGAAAGTGCCATTTAATTTTTAGATTAGTTTTTCTTTCCTTGTTTATTAGGGACTAGCAAAGCTTAAGTTTGGGGGTGCGATCAGTCACATAATATATTATTTTACCACCCTTAGTAATGCTATACCTTAGTTTGTTAATAATGAGATGCTATGTGCAAATATTTAGAATAATAAGCAGAATGGAGCCGAAGTATTAATCTTTGCCAAAATAAACTCAAAAAATAGTAAGAATTACGATTGTGCGAAGAAATGATCCATTCAAACGAAGGACCAGTCGATAAGCCAAGAGAAAGAAATGTTGAACGAACGTAAATCTTGAACGACCGAAAAAGAAAGAAGAAAAATAGAAATCGTGATTGACGAACGTGCGAAAGAAGCTACGATTGGAGGAACCAAAGTAAAATCTTAAACGTTCGACGGAGCAGAGATAATATAGAAAGAGGAACAATCATACACACAAAAGTATGAAATAAAGCTCATGCTGCTGGTCACGTGAAGTCTACACCACCATGCATAGAATTAGAGGATCTCTTGGATTAGAAGTTTGGCAAAAGAACTCAGAAGATCTCTGCTGCTAAAATAAATGAGAAAAGTTCGACACACATCTACCATTTAGAGCAAGGAAGAATTAGGATTAGAAGTAGAATTATATTAGGAATATTTTATTTAGAAGTTTTCTTTTATTAGAGGTAGAATAATGTAAACTGACCTCTTATGATCTATAAATAAGAAGGCTCGACATAGGAGTAGAGTTATCGAAGGAACTCTCAACATCAATTGACGACTGAGGTTGGGTTTTCTTTCAAGCAAAAGTAGAATAGAGTAGTTTAGATATCCAAGGTTTCTCGAGAGCAATTGATGCCTGTGATCTGGAGCTGGAAGATTAGAGTAGGGTATCTGTAGTTTCTCAGAAGCAATTGATGCCTACAACCGAGGGATAAAAGATCTTTTTATTGCTTTCTAGTTTAGATTTATTTTCATACATTTTACTGCTTTGTAAACATCTAAAAGTTTTTTATTTTAATTGACGACTTAGATTGAGAATTTATAGATTAGTGTAACGGTTTTACTTTTTCATCTTCAATTTTCTTGAGTTTGATTGACGCCCAAATTTTATGAAGATTATTGATTAGATTAAATTTGTGTTAAGGAATTCTAGCTTTTGATTAATGCCTAAATTCTAGAGGACTGAGATACGGTGTAATGGTATTTTATTTTGTAAATATCCGAGATCTGAAGGATTGTGGTTGACTACCATAATTTGAAAGGAGGATTTAGAGTTATTTTTTGCAACTTAGTTTAAACAACCCATTCTTTATTTATATTTCTCTAGTAGTTTAGGATCTTAAAAGACAAATACAGGTTTTTAAACAAATAAAATTACTTCAGAATAATCACCATCCTTATGGGAACGATCCTATACTAGTGCTGCAATTTCCGTTGTGCGCTTGCAATAGGTTAAGACTTAGTATGATAAAAGCCCGAACAACACCGCTGCCGGGGAAGCGAAAAATTTTAATTTTATTTTGAAAGCCAATATTTGTCTATCTCTTTTTATTTTTATTTTTATTATCTTTAATCGCTTCTTAATCATTTGCAGGTTTATTCGGAGCAGCTAATCAAAGATTTTGACACTTCTTCTGACAATAGAAGCTAGAGTCACAAATTTATTTTCTCTCCCTACTTTCTAAAATAAAAATCAGATTAAAGAAATAAAAAATAAAATAAAATAGATATTTATAATAATTGTTCTAGCCAACCCAACTTATCTTCAAGTTAAAGCAATATGACAGGAAAAGGCCAATTTATGACCAAAATGTTGGGGGAGTATTATGCATTGACCACTCTTACACCTCCCTCATACATCTGCTCCCCCTAATCAGAATTGAATCCTAGAGGAAAACCGTCAAGCTACCGACTCATCCGTAGCGAACATGGTGTAAAATATGTAGCATATGTGCCTATTTCTTTTCGTATTTTTAGAAAGAGAACACCTTACGATTCAAATCGTGGGAAGTTACGATCGATCGTAAAATATTTTCTTGTGAACACTAGTTACGAATGGTCGTATGGAGTTATGATTACTCGAGATTTCTTGTCTCTTTTATTCATTATGGACAACCAAGCATAGAGATTACAACTTTAGCTATTCGAGAGTCCGTAAGTCGAAAGCTGAAAAGCTAGAGTCAAACGGTCGTCTCTAGGTTACATGTACTGGTGATGACTGGTTCAGCAGGCCAGCACCAATATTAGGGCCTACATAGCCGAGAGAGACTATATTTTCCCAAATCACAAACTCTCCATATACCCCTTTGTCGTTCCCTCCAATTTTCAAAAACCCTTGCGCTTCATCTAACCATTTTTCATTATTTAAACCTACCCTGAGTTTTTGCCTCTTCTTCGAAATTCCTATCTGCATCTTCTTTCCCATTTCTAAATTAGGGTTTGAATAGGCAAACAAGGTAATAATTTTTTTTTTGAATACGGTTGATTTCTCCTTGAGTTTTAATTCATAATTGTTTCGATTAGTTTACTAATCGATGACCTTTTATTCTTAGGAAGAAAAAGGGAATATGTCGAGAACATAGACAGCAAGGAAGAGAGACGGAAATAACATCTGCTCCTAAAAAGGGCAAATGAATAGATAAAGGCAAAAGGCTAGCGTCCTCTAATAGGACACTGGATCGGCCCCCAATCTCAATGAAACAACATATTGTGGGGCTGAGGTTGCCATGGATGTTGCTCTTTGGGAAAAGTTGGAATTCAGCTATGCAACCATCAAATACTTCAAAGATGCTGGGCTCCACTATTTCCTAGAGCCTGGAACAACACTAGTCTACCCTAGATTGGTAAAGATATTTTATAAGAAAATTAATAATAACAATACGGGTCAAGGCCCAATGCTCTCCACAATCGTAGATGGGTTTCCAATCCAATTAACAAGAACTATGATTGTTGGTGTTCTGCATGCACCATTAGACTCGAGCTATCTCCCGACAATCCGGAACCCAATATATTGAGAATGCCACCTCCAACCCTCCCAAACTTTGTGCAAATGGAAACAGAATTGTTGGGTGGGCCACCGAAGGATAGGCTACATTTTATGAGAAAAGATCTGGAAGAAAGAAGCCTATCACTCCATTTCATGGATGTCTTGATTTACAAGACTATCCATCCTACTTGCCATGGAATAGAGAGAAGGGCTCTATTTGTGATGGCCCTGCACTTGATTGCCAATCGATTCTGGTTTGATATTCCTTCTTACCTTCTGGAGGTGATTGATGTAGTGAGAGAGAAGCTAAACAAACCAAAGTATGAGAGATATAAGTTAGACCTTCTCTTTGGAGGTTTAATCACAAATATATTGATGAACTTGGGATATAAAGTGGAGTCAACGGAGAAGGTTCTTAAAAAGAGGGGCGAGGCACTAAATGCTACGGTCTACATAAGGACCTTGAACCCAACAACAAGAAGAGGTTACCTTTGAGCAGTACACCTCCTGAAGCTTGCCCGAATGCTCAAATTGATACAGAACCCTTGTAATTGTTGCTGAAAACCAGGAAACTCCTGGTGTTGAAAATATTGATGACATCATTGCTCCTCTCGTGCTAGTAGAGGCTGAGGGAGGGAGTACTTCTACTCCTCCCTAAGAAAGAATGGAGCTCAGCTTCCCGAATTGTCCCACAGAGATTGAGCCAGAACCTTTGGTTGATACAACCTTAGATTCCCCTACAGGGTTAGCCTTACCACGCTCTCCTGAGGTAGACATATTGCCCTCTATATGTGAAGACGCCCTTGTGGAACCTGTTACACCCACGACAGAGGAAATTCCCCCTCTGCCGGCAATTCGACAAACCTCTGAGGTGGCTTCTTTTAGCCCCATTCTAGTTTTAATTGAGTCTATTCCACCTCCCATAATCACATCATAATTGGAACGCTTTCCTATTGTTCCTGCCGCAGAAGCAAGATCTAGTGTTGAAATTCCAACTGGGGGCTTCAGAGCACTACTGAACGAAGAAGAAATCCTCCCCCCATATCCACAGCAGTCCCCACTTCATCAGTAATACAATCTGATTGGGAAAGGAGATTGCTAGAGGTAGAAAAATGGAAACTGACACACGCTCCACAATGATGCCATTACCATAGATAATAAGAAAGATGATCGAAGAAATTGGTACAATGAAAAATAGTCTTCGATGTCCTACCCATAGCAAGGGAAAGAGCGAAAATAGTAGACAACCTTAAGCACATGGCTGTAAAGGACCATCACGCACATTGAAAAACTGAGACAACAAAGAAAGTCCAAGAAGCAATTGCTCTCCTCCATAATCGAATTACACAACTATAAGAGCGGAATAGAGTACTGGAGGAAGGGAAGCAGACTTGGGAACTAGAGAAGAAAGACTGTGAGGAGAGATTAACACATCTCAAAGGAAGAATTGCAGATTTACTCACAGACCCTATAGAGAAGGAAATTGCTCATTTGGAATATCAGCATACGCTTAATGTCTAACTGAATGAGAAGACTCATTACCTCACACTGGCAGAAGGAAAATATATGAAAGATTTAAGAGGACAAAGACTCTTTAATTCAGATCTACGAGGACCAAAAGAAATAGATACAATCCATTACTACCTATAGCATCCTCACAGTAGACCGGTTGAAGGCAGAAGCAGAAAAGCTAAGAATTGAAGGTAAAGAGAAGTTTACTATGATCTGCAAAATTCAGGACGGTTTGAAAGAAAAAGAAAAAGAAAAAATTGAAGAAGAGCTGCAGGCTATGACGAAAAGATATAATGTACTGATGACCGCGAAAGAGAGTGCTGATGCTCTCTACAAGAAGAATGAACTTGAGCAACACTAGGACCCCGCGTCACAAGATGATGAATTTAATGAAGCCTCAATAGATGTTATCTCCAATTTAGAAGAAGGATTTTCATACCACTCTTCCCCAGCTTCATCTTCGACCACTTCTGTACCAACACTAGAGCCAATTCCATCATTGGCAATTATCCCAAATCCCTCATCACCCAGTGAGTAAAACTACCTAGAATATTCGAAGCCTCACAGGTATGATCTATTTTTTTTTATTTTTTAAGTATCCCCTATTTTGAGCACAGGACATTGTCCCATTTTAGTTTTGGGGGGGGGGGGCGTACACACATTGTGTATAATAATTTTGTTCGCTTGTTAATTTTGTTTGCTGATAATTTTTTTTTTTTCTTTTCTTATTTTAGAGTAGTATTAATTATGCTTTGCTTAGGATTTCTAGTTTTAGATTAACCATCACATGCGAGTTACGATAGAAATTTTTTTTTGGATTCCATAAATCCTTACGACCCATCGTAGTAGAAGTTGAAACATCAAAATAGAGCAGTTACGATTCACGTTTATCCCTCTTGTAAACTATTTTAGAGTTGAATGTTTGAAACTATACTTTGATTTAAACTATAATATTTAGACTATAGTTTCAAAATCATATAACCAGTGAGCTCTCGGGGCTTATTTCATTCTTTTTGAGAGAGACTGCTATCTATTCGAACTTAAAATTTTCTTGAAGTTCTTGACTGCATTATAATGAAATCTCATATTGCTATAATTTAAATCAAATACTCTATGATTTTGAACTTTTCTGGAACTATTTATTTTGCTTATCAAAATAATATGACATTCATGTTAGTAAATCGAGAAAATGTTAGAAGGCCATCTTTGAATCGTTTGAGCCAAAAAGCCAAAATCTCATAAATTTATCTATCCCTTAAACCCATATTAGAAGCCTAAATCGAATTTCTTTGTACCAAGAATTTATAAACCCTTAACCACATGTACTACCCAAAGTGTGATGTCCCAAATAATTTTGACTTTTGAACAGTCCATCTCAGTGTACGTGCCCGACTGGTCACATACCTGAGAATATAGAAATATTAAAGAGAGTTAAAGTTAGATTAAGTCTTAAACAAGGAAGAATGAGATCGTGATCATATTGACCATTAGATGAGGTAATGTACACCAATGTACGGTGTAACAACTTGACACCTAAAACAAGCTTTTAAGTATAAAAGCCAATTGGATAAGATAATTCATTTCTCTTGCTTTGGTTGTTGAAAATTTATTAAGAAGAGAGAGAAAAGGAAGGTGAGCTCTAAACTTAGTGTGGTGTGTGCAAGATTGGAGCTGTGAGTGGAGTTCGGGGATTGAGGATCGAAGAAAATCCTAAAATTTCAACTCTCGTAGCTTGGGCGTGAACTCGTGGATCGAGGAATTGATAAATTAAAGGTGAGAAAACTTATGTAAAATTGTGATCTTTAGTTATATTATACTTTAGGTTTGATGTGTGTGGAAAATTAGAAGAATAGGAGTTAAATTTGAAAGAAAATGTGTTTGGGAAGTTGAAACCCGTGAATGTGAGCAATCTGACAAAACCGATTGATCGAAATAAGTATCCGATCAACCAATTTTGTCAGAGCAAAAATATGAAAATTTCTAGAGAAACCGATTGATCAAATTTCATTTCGATTGATCGATTTATAAAATCGATCGATCGATTTGAACACGGATCGATCAATTTGTGAAAACAGTGAGCGTGTTAAATGGTTTATGAAGAAACCGATTGATCGATATGGAATTCGATTGATTGATTTGAAATTCGATCGATCGATTTGGGAATCGATCGATTGTGGCACCAGAAGTGTGGTTTTATGAAGGAATCGATCGATCGAAATGGAATTCGATTGATCGATTTGAAATTCGATCAATCAATTTGGGAACCGATCGATCGAATTGTGACCTGAGAGATGTGTGGTTTTCTGATAAAATCGAACGATCAAAATATATTTTGATCGATAGATTTTAGAAACCGATCGATCGATTTGGGAATCGATCGATCGATTTCGACAGATTCAGGAATTTGGTTTGTTATGTTAAGGGGACTTGAGGGAGACCTTATACCTTCTCGTTTTACATTATTTCTGACGTATGGATTGTGAATTCGTGTTCTAGGTATGAGCATGAGCATGTTTGAGAGGGGCTAGCTCGGAATAAGAAGCCTTCGTGTTGGCTTTGCGTTGAGGTAGGGAAAACTCTGTAACATGTGCATTTGATTACAACTATCATGGATTTTGTGATGTGATGAACGTGTGTGTGTTTTATGAATTTCTTAAATGATATGCATGAACTCCGTTTATGGTATTAAATGTGAAAAGTGTGTGTGTATGTGCACTCTGAAAGATTAAGTGTGTGTGTGTGTGTGTGAAAATCAGTTGTGTGTGTGTGTGACATCAGAAAGAGTCAGCTATGTGTGTGTGTGAGCTTTGAGGTTTAGACTTCAAACATAGTATAAATTACCACAAATTCACGATGATAAATTATAAGTTAAATTTTGCACTATGATTTAAAAATTCATGTGGAACGAACCTTTGTGCTCTATTATGGCAGGATATCCGTTCTTTGATTACCATTCTGCAGTAATACTTTGTTCGATACAAGTTACCTCATTCGAAGGGGCTTAGGCATTGTGTAAATTATTCATTGAACGACGATGGTTAGGGTTCCCATCGGTATATGTGTGGCTCTCGATGCTATATATGCTCGAGATTATATTTAAGTAATTGATTTAAGTTTCTGTGTTGTAAGAACAAGTTTTACCAACCATGATTAGTGTGTTTTAAAATATGCATCAAATATTCATTTTGTGTCAATTTAAATACTTTTAAATTGTGATTCCTAGTAAGAAAAGTGTGTTTTAAATTATGTCATGAGATATATGTGTGATGTGAAAATATGCATGTTAGTTATGTTTCCCTATTGAGCTTAGATGTTAGCTCACCCCTCGACTATACATCACAGGTATAGGTCTAGACGGGAGTACTGAGGACATAGATCCTAAGGACCCAGAGTATGTACCAGAGGAGGAGACTGAGCCCCCTCTCGACGAGTTCTTCTAGTGGGCAGAGCGCTGCATGTTTAGTTTTGAGATTTGATTGTAAGGCTTGGTATGTCCAACCAGTTTTTGTTAGAAATCATGTATTTATGTCGTATGATATTATTTTGCGAACCATGTTTGGGTGATAGTTGGTCGTCATTGGTAGTTCGATTCGGTTCTTTTGTCTATGGGTTTTTGCATGAAATTAAAACTGTCTTTTGTTATAATTTGGATGTTATCATTATATAGAATTGGAGATTTAATTCCTTATGATGGCTCTATCTGCTTAGTTAGAATATGTACTTTATTTCTGATTTGTGTGTCGATGTACCAAGTGTTCAGTTCATTCGGAGATCACCTTATGCGCGATCCTGACGGCACGGGTTTTCGGGTGTGAAAATTCGGGCTATCACACAAAGCTTTCAATCTTTTACCCTTATTATTTTCTAAGAATTTAGAACGAAAGGGAGAAGAAGTGAGTGGGAGGAGTAAGAAATAATAGATAAGGGATGCAATAATAGATAAGGGACATGCTAAAAAGGGTACGTTTGAAGAAAGAAATAAAAAGCTGAAGAAAAATATGAAAGAAAAATTGAAAAATATGATGTCACACAAAGAAGCAAAAAGCTTCCAAAATGAAAAAAAATAAGAGGATATATGAAAATCAAGAAAAAGGGAACTAAAGAAGAAACGAAAAGCATATGGGAAGAATTTATCCAACTTTTTGGATACTTACTGAAGCAGAAAAAGAAAGAGGAGAAGATAGGAGAAAAATAAGCTGAATTCTCAAAACTTTTGAATCCTTTCTACCCTCGTTTGAAACCCTCTTAACCCAAAGCCCCATTACAAGCTTAATAAAGACCTTTTTGATTTGAGATTTATAAAATCCTGAGTCTAATAGCGATGTACATAATAGATACTATAGACAAATAGGAAAGCATATGACTAGAATTGATTATCCTTTCCCATGAGATTTACCTTTATGTCAATTATCCTTTGAGCTATTCATCATATATATCATATTGTGAGAATCCAAACATTTCGATGTCTTTTTGAGAGTATGCCAACAGTGAGAGTTTGGATGAAAATATTTTCTAAATCTGCAGTTTAGAGAAATTTATGTTGAATAAACTGTTCACTGATATGCACACACTCCAGGCCTAATATGAATTGAAATTATTGAGTTCTGATCAAGGATAACTGCTAGGATGGAAAGCAAGGGTTGATGAAGTCATATATTTTTGAAAATTACAACAACCATGTGATGATTAATGAGTTAGTGTACAAAATTAGTTTAGAATTTTTAAACCTTTTTTCTTTATCTTTGAAATTGTTTTAAAAAATCCAAAAATATTTGAAGTTTGTAAGTAACTTTATTGAAAACCTTTGGGAGACTATAACTCCTCCATTAGGGATCACCTAGGGGTTTAAAGGCTTGTTGCATTTGCTAAATGCAATCGTGCTCCCTACGAAAGTGGCATTTAAATTTATAGTTCTAGGATAGTTTATTTTTCCTTGTTTGCTAGGGACTAGCAAAGCTCAAGTTTGGGGGTGTGATCAGTCACATAATTTATTATTTTATCACCCTTAACTTAGTGATTCTAGACCCGAGTTTTCTACTAATGAGATGTCAATGTGCAGATATTCAGAACAGACAATAGAACAGAGCCAAAGTGATAAACTTTAATAAAGTGAACTCAAAAAGCAGTAAGAAAGACGATCATATGCAAATCTGATCCACTCGTACTGAGAACCAATCTGAAAGCTGAGAGAAAGAAGATCTAATCGTATGACCAATCGTAATCTTGACAGAATGAAGGAAAAAGAAAAGGGACCAATTGTAATTTACGATTGATTCAAAAAGACGTTGAAGACTGAGAGACACACAAAGCGAGAATATGATCGATAGAAAAGGAGGAAATCATACTGACAAAGAGAATAATCGTGAATTACGATTGGTCAAAAATCAAAGATTCTGCTGCTGCTGATCACGTGAGACATACACCATCATACCCCGAATTAGAAGATCACTTAAATTAGAAGTTTGGCAACCCACGGATCCAAGAAGATTGACAAAGATATAGGTGGATAATCCAGAAGATCTCTGCTACTGAGAACACAGAGAAAAGTCATGCGCATCCATTAATCAAAGCAAGGAAGATTAGAACTAGAAGTTAGACTTATATTAGGAATATTTTATTTTAGTAGTTCTGTCTAGTTAGAATTCGAAATATGTAAACTGACCCCTTATGTTCCATAAATAAGAATGCTCGGCATAGGAGAAAGTTATCCAAGGAATTTTCAACATCAATTGATAATTGAGGTTGGAATTCTGGAAGATCAACATAGAGTAGTTTTTATCAAGTAAAATCGTCCATAGTTCTTTGAAAGTCTTGCTTGACAATCAAGACCGAAGAAGCTGAAAGATCAACTCTTTGGATGGTTCTACTTTTGCTTTCTAGTTTAGATTTATTTTCATGCACTTTTACTACTTTGTAAACATCTATGAATTCTTGATTTTAATTGATGACTAAAGTCTTAAGTTTACAGATTAGTGTAATGATTATAATTTTCCATCTTCAGTTTTCTTGAGCTTGATTGACGCCTAAATTTTGAAAAGATTGTTGATTAGTATAAATATGTGTTAAGGAATTCTAGTTTTTGATTGACGCCCAAATTCTAGAGGACTGTAATACGCTTACTTTGTGAACATTCGAGAACTAAAGGATTGTGATTGACGACCATAAAGGAAGAGGATTTAGATTTACTTTCCTTGCAATTAGTTTAAATAAACATTATTTTATTCTTATTTCTCCAGTAGATTAGATTCTTAAAAGACTGATAAAAGTTTTCAAAACATACAAAATTTTGACCTTCCTCGTGGGAACGATTCTATACTAGTGCTGCAATTTCTATTGTGCGCTTGTAATAGGTTAAGGCTCAGTATAATTATAGCCACATCAATAGGACCCTACCAGCATTATGGATAAGCAGGCCATACCTTGACTGTTGGTACGCGCTTTTTCTAGGATCCCTTTCGGTCCCCGAAAGAAGTGGTCCAATTCGGTCCACATGGACTCTGGCAGAAAACGATAGAATAATAAACTAGGAAATTTTAAATACTAAAAGTAAAGAGGTGAATTTTAAATAGAGAGTCCCTCGATCGCCAGCTGCAGCTTGTCGCGGGCAGAGATGTGGGTTGACTCCTTTACTGAGCGTCAGCCGGTCGCCTTTAGTAGCTATGGCTTGCCTATGGTCTATCTACTTTGGTTTTCCTAATCTGTTTTAAAAAGGGAGGTTGTGGCCCTCTATGCTAAGGAGGATTGACAGTACCATTCGTAAGCTCCCTTGGACAAATCGGGTGGCTAAGGCTTAAAAAATTAGAAAAGGTCGGGGACCTAATTGGATCTAGGCTAAGGATTTGGGCAAGGGTTTCCTAAGGGTCTAAGGCTAAGGGCTTAGTCCCCTCCTATACTCCTTCGAGAGACGGGGTTAGATAGCCAGTGTCACTAGCCTGACTACTTGAGGCTCCAAGAGAAGAGTCTGCAGTTCTAGAAGCCTAGAAAAGTAGCTCAACCCCTTTCTTTGAGAACCCCCGAGAGAACCTCGAAATTTCTAAGAAGAGCTAAGCTTAAGAGATGAGAGATTGCTATGAAAATTGTGTTGAATGGCTGTGGGGTAGGAATCTTGTAATATCCCCAAATTTTGAAAACCGTGTAAGTTAACTAGGTGTATGTGTCGGTGCGCCGCACTGTACCATTCCAGATTTGGTGAGATCGCTTGGTTTGTGTGAGGATCATTTGAACATGTGTGAGTGAGCAAACACCTGAGTCAGGTGTGTGGGGTTCACAAGTGAACCAACACACTTGTCTAACACATTTGTGGTGTATGTGTGCTTCACATGGAAGTAAGGGCTAGGTATAAAGGGTGATGTCTTGTTAGAGAAGCCATTCCCTTTGCCTTTGAAATTAGAAACTAAGAGAGGAAGAGAAGGAGACCACCATGTACTCGTATGAACCATTGCCGCAGAAGACGTGAGTTTGCGATCGATCTTCCGCACTGGACCACGCATAGAGATTGTGTGATTTGAAGCACCGATTCGTGGAGTGTGAGAATCGTGTGTGAAAACCTTGGTGTAGGGATCCTCCTTGATTCACCGTAGAGCATGAATTGATAGTGTGCGTGGTGAAGGAGTAGAGCGTGATGTGCATCGCGATACAATCGCCAGAGGTTGACTCGTCAAGCCTTCCAACACAAGGGATAAGAGCACCATAGATTTTGAGTTTTGGATCAAAAGATCACACAAGAACTCTACAAAATTTAGAGGTAAGATCTTGTGATTTTGAGTGCATTAATTGTGAATTAATGGTGATAAATGAATGCAATTATGCCTTAAACTTGTTACAATTAATGTGAAAAAGGGTTAGGTAAAAAGGGGATAAGAAAGAAAATTCAATTTTGAGAGAAAACCCTAAAATCCCAAAACTAGCTCGCGCAACTTTGAGTCCTGCTCGTGCAACCTCAAGTAGCTCACATGAGAATAGCCTTAGAATAGGCATTAAAATGAGGGCTTGAATAGTCGCTCGCGCGACAGAGGGTGTGCCATGTGAGTCGCTCACACGACTTGAAACCTGCATGTGCGATTGAGTATGTTTGGTTAATGTGAAATAAAGAAGAGCATAGTCGCTTGAGCGAGGTCATGCGACTGTGGAGTGCCTGGCGATGTCGCTCACACGAATTTGGAGCTCTCGCACGCGACTAATATCAGACAACTTTGAAAGAAAATGAACATAGACAGTCTCTTGCGTGAGGTCGTGGGACTGGGGTGTGCCTGGGGAAGTCGCTTGCACGACATGGGATCTCGCGCGTGCGACTGGGCAAGTTTGGAATGTTTTGATTTTTTTTTGGAAAAATTCTTTGAAACTCCTATCCTTTTGTTCTTCCAAGCATTAACACATGCTCTTTGAATGCGTTAGAATGTAGGGTATGGATGAGGTGTGTGCGTGAGGATCTTCACCCCATTTTGTGCGGTTTGCGTGTCTCGTGAGCGTGAGGTAAGGAAATTCAATAACCTTGCATGTGATATGATTCATATAGGCAATGTGATATGATAAGTTCGTTAAGCATGTGTGTGTGATAAGCTTATGTGCGTGTGAATGTGATAAGTGTGTGTGAGCTCAGAATATAAAATGTGATAAGCTTATATGTGTGTGTGACCTCTGAATACGAATTGTGTAAGAACTCCAATTATAGCTATGTAATTATCACAATACACGGTGTTAAACTATATGTTAAAATTTGCACTATGATTTAAGGTTCATGTGGAACGAATCCCCATCGTGTACCGGTACTGCGGGATGTCTGTACAAATTATACCGACCATTGATAATTTTAGTTGCACAAGTGACCATGTTAACTTAGCTCAGGGGCTTGGTGTTGGGATAACGTTTGATACTTGTGCTCTATTGCAACGGGACGTGGGTTATTATGGGGTTGTGCGATGGGGCATCAATGGCTCTCTCTCTCTAGTCGGCGATTAAGGTCACGCGATGGGTCAAAGGAGAGTGATTCTGATCATGATGGGACAAGTAGCGTGATTGGCTACTTTGTCGTTGTTAATTCTTTCTTTGTGTCGCAAGGGGGCTTTTATATTTAGTGACGGGGTTGTGAGTGATGATTTTTATCAACTTATCTTGTGCAGTGGATGTTGAGGAGTGGCCACGTGTACTTGTGAGTATGCAATGAGACTCTGGGGAATAATTTTGATCGCGGTGGGATGTTAATTTACAGTAAGTCGTCAGGGGGTGACTTGGCCGCGATGGGACTACAGAGAGATGTCCTCATCCCTGATTGGTTTGTGATAGGTCAAGATGATTATGTAGGTGTCTTATTGCGATATGACATATTGTCTTGCGTATTTGTTTTGTTAGGGATTTTTTTGTTGAGGGCATATGTTTTTTTCGTTGGAGGTGTGTATTTTGCTCGAGGTGTGTGTTATAGTTAGAAATTGTGCGCTCTGGTATGTGCGCTTAATTTGATTACGTGCCTGGGTGGGCGCGCGTGATTGAGAGATTTAGAGGATCAAATGCGCGTCAGAGTGTTTGTGTAGAATCCAATTACATGCTCTGATCAGTGCATGCAATTGAAGCGTCATTAGATCACTGTGCGGGTGACCTTTGGGATTCTGCATGATTGCATAGGCGCATAATTTGATTACGCGTGGGGCCTTTGGTGCGGGATTGACTCGTCGGGTCTTTTAGGGCGGTCGGTAGTTTAATTGCGTGCCCAAGCTGGCGTGCGTGATTTGGATTCCGCGAAGGTGACCCCGCGCTGAATTACATTTCGTACTATGTTTCTGGAGCTTGATTAGTCCGAGCACCTATATATTTCTGAGCTTCCTTATTTTTTTCTTCATTCTCTCTTTATCTGAGAGAGCTAGCGTTTAGAGCATCTATTGTGTGATACGGCTATCTGACGCTGATGTTGTTTCTTTCGATCCCGAAGTGGTTTCTGATTGAGGTGCAGCTTATGGCTGGGGCTGTTGGGATTGAGATGCACTATACACCCTTCATTATTGTTAGGAGGTGAAGATGGTGGGATGGAGGTCCTCCATATGGATGGAAAGGGTGTTCCCCAACCATTCCTCCCTCTTGGCAGTTTCTTTTGATTGGGTGTTTCGTGCATCGTTGTTTTGGGTTTTGTGTCCGTCTTGGGCTCCGTGTTTGTTTTAGGTTGTAGGTTAGGTTCTAGGCTTTCGTTTTAAGTTGTATGTTTAGGAGGTATGCCTCCGGTGACACCTGTAAAATTTTATTATATAAATTAAGAGGTGTTTTGTTTATTGTGTTCATTCCATTTACGTTTGTTCATATTTACTGTTGTATGTTTTCCAGTTTGTTTTGTTTTGGGTATTTAATTGGATTTAATTAGACCTATTTGGGCATTTATTTGATTTTATTCAGGATTTATTTAATTTTATTGAACTTACTTGGTTTATTAGGATTTTATTTTGATTGATTTATTTAGGATTTTATTTAATTTATTTAGAGTTTTATTTTGGATTTTACTTGATTTATTTAGGATTTATTTAGGATTTAGGATTTTATTTGATTTATTTAGGATTTTTTTTAGGATTTAGGTTTTATTTAGGATTTGATTTGATTTAAGGTTTGATTTTTATTTTATTTGACTTTATTTTGGGAATTTGACTTTATTCGGGTTTTATCTGGGGAATTTAAGGTTTTATCGGGAATTTAATGTTGTTGTTTAGTTTAGAGCATAGATTTCTTTTGATGTTTTAAGGTTTAATTTGGGGTGACACTTGTTAAGAATGTGGAGTTTTTTAGATTGGGTGTTAGGTGTTTTAATGCTATTGGCATATCCATTTTATGGAGGATTTGTGTTTATTTAAAGGCAAGTGTTGTGTGTCTATTGGTTAATCTAAGTTTATCATGGATTGTGGTTCTTCTAGGGGGGTATGTGTCTGATTTAGATTCAATTAGATGGAGGGTGCTTGGAAATGTGGCACTTGTCACATTGTGGTGAAGGGATATAGTTTATAAATAGGGGTTAAGGGCCTGGGTTTTGTTTTGAATTTTGGATTTGTAATTTTTGATTTGTAATTTTTTGCATTGATAGGTTGGGGCATATTTATTTATTTATTTATTTTTTCGGGTGTTATGCCCAAATAGGTTTGTAATTATTGTTATCATTATTATATTATTATTTTTTATTTTTCTTTTGAGGATGAGCGGTGTTGGGAATTCAGGGTGGTGCTAGGGTTGATGATGTTAATCTGACTCGAAGTGCTACCCTATTGGTGGAAGAGATGAAAGAGCCAAAGGTTGGTGGAAGGAAAGTAAAGGCAAGAGCTACGCCAGAGTTCTCGTGACCAATGCTAGTTGCTCCTTGGTAGGCTCTGACGATTAATCTTTTGCAAGCCTTCCCTTGGGGGGTTTTTATGATGACTCTTCGTGGGCATTTGCATCGACTCCTGGGTGTCTTTCTATGAGTCACTCTTTCTTTTCCGCCCACTCGGGGCTCTGCAATGCCGATGCTTAATCATGCAGCTTGAAGGATTATATCACAAGCGACATCTCAGGGGAATTACAGAGTGCAGAGGAGGTTTTTGTTATAATTCGTTTAGAGCATGCTTCCTCCTCGGGCTTTTCCATCGTCTTTTGCTCAGAAAATTCATATTCGGGCATGCACTGCCTGAACGTGCTGATTTTCAAGTCCTTATTTTATATTGTGTATTTAGAGGGGATGCCCTCGGTGTAATTTGTAATTAATTTTGACGTTTATTAGAAGAGCTTTTTATAATTACTTATATTTTGGTAAATTTTTTATTTGACTTAGTCAATTTAGTGCGGTTTGCTTTATTGAGTGCATTTATGATTCAGTTGAAAAATTCTAGGATTTAAAGTACTCGTGTATGTTTTGATTTAGAATGGACTTCATTTGGATTTTGACAGGTTTTGACGTGTTTAGATGTTCCAAGTGTTCTATTTTTAGAGCGTGTGTGGATGCCTAGGTGAATTTCTTTAATTTTCAGGGGGGGTATGGGCTTAAGTCAGAGCGGTGTGTGCATTTTGTGTTGTCAGCACTGTCTAGTGTGAGTGCCCAAGTGTATGAACTCATCTCTGGCCGCTACTGCTGTGTATATTTATTTTTGCCAGACTTGGGTAATTGCGGGTAGTGGGCAGCGTGTTTAACTGAATTGCGAGCCCATTGGGCCACGCGTGATTCAGGAGTCTGAAAGGGTCCTAGAGAGTTATTGCATGCCTATTAGTGGGCGTATATTCCCATTACGCGCCTTGTTTGGTGCGCGTACTGTGTGGTTGACTTTTGGAATTGCGCGCGATATATAACGCGCGTGATTGGTTTTTGGGCGGGCGACAAACTATTTACGCGTGCTTTACAGCGCCCTTAATTTTTATTATGCACTTGTGCGCGGGCGCCGAATCTAATTATGTACCCATTTTCGGGCATGTAATTAGCTCATGTCCTATATAAACCGGGGGAGCCTTCATTCTCTCACGCTTTCTGGTTTTGTCTTCGATTCTCTGCTTACTTGTGCTCAGATTTTTGTGCTTTTGCGATATCTCGCAATCCGTTCATGCATTTCGAGCGTGATTTCTTCCATTCTTAGTTTTTCGAGCTCTTTATCCTGAGATGGAGTCTGAGGGCAGTGACAGACTTGGCTTGACTGCTTCAGAGTTGGAGTGGATGATGGTGGGGGTGTTCGGTGAGACTTCTGAGGTCTGCACTGACGTTGAGGTGGTGGTGGAGGGTGACACTGAGGTAGTGGTGAGGGAGGTTGCACCAGAGGGCGGTGACAAATATGAGGATGATGATGATGAGGATGCTGCTCCTCATGAGTCTGCGATCTGGATTCCGCTGGAGGAGTTCTTCGCACGAGACCAGGTAGGTACCCGTGAGCAAGACTCTTCCTTTATTACTTAGGCATTTATGTTATAACGTAAATATCTAGGATCTGGAAACCCTTTTAATTTATGTCGAACCTATATCTAGTGTACGTGCACATTATGCATCATCTTTGTATCTAGTTTTAGGTAATGTCTTCTTTATTGTTTTGTCTTTATTTTATCATGTTTTGTGTGCTTAATTGTAGATTATTGTTGAAATTTTACTGCTTAATTTTATTAAGATTGGGTTTACTTGTTGCTCGTAGTCCTCGCTAGTTTTAGCGTAGTTATTAGTCTTATTTTATTCTTTCTCGTTTTTGTTTATTACTTGTTAAGAGCCTCTGGTGCTGGCTATCAGCACTATGTGGTCGAAGTCCCATGCCTGGTTCCGTGCCCTGCCTGAGTTCCAACGGGCATGGTTTGTGTCTTTTGACTTTGGGCCAATTCTGGAGTTAGAACCTTTCTAGGTCGACCAGGGTCTAATCAGGGCGATCTGAGAGAGGTGGAGGGAGGAGCATCAGGCACTGCTCTTCCCAGTCAGGATGCTGTTGCCGACTTCGGAGGACTGGGTTTGCATCACCGGACTTAGATTCGAGGGGGAGCCGATGACCGTCCAGATGGAGGAGGACTATCTGGCAGTATGCGAGGAAATTCTTGGAGTTGCATATTGCTTTAGCAAATCGGGGAAAGGAGTGGTCCACGTCACCTATTTTTTTGACACATTTTCTAGCGGCTTTATCCCTTCGAGATGCCACTTGGATCTGAGAGTGTTATTTTAGGCGCGTTGTGAGGTGATGGCTTGTCGAGAGCCTATGGTGGAGCCGGGGGTGGCAGTAGATCGAGTGCTCCGTACATTCTTGACGCACTTCTTTGGGGGCAGTGCTCTTTTCTTCTTCCACCCAGGGATGTGTTACCGAGTTGTTTTTGACATTACTCGGAGATCTGGATTGAGTCCCCACCTATGCTTGGGGCGTGGCTGCATTGGCGCACCTCTACGAGCAGCTGTACCGTAGAGGGAGAGGTGTAGCCACTATCAGCGGTTTCCTCCCTTTCTTTCAAGTGAGGTTTTGTTAATCATTGGTTTCTTCATTGTCTTAGTTGTTTAGTCTTTCGTCTTAGTGATAGTTCTTGGTGTTCTTCCAGTTCTGGGCGTACGACCACTTCACGTTTTTACACCCACGGGTTTCAGCGGAGATCACTATTACGTTCCCACGGATGCACGTGTAGTGGAGGGCGTTGGGGCGCCGTAACCATTCTTTAGACTTGCAGATTGCTTGAGGTCTTTTCGAGGATATGCATGTAGGGCAGGTATGTATTGTCTATGTTGTTAAGCTCTTAACTTCTCAAGTTTTGGATTTATTGATGAATATTTCTTTGTTTCTGGCTACAGGTGATTTGGAGGCCCTATGCAGTTGGGAAGGGTGCCGAGTAGCCAGTGATACAGTTTCGCTGGCCTTCTTCGACGTGGACATTTGGGTCCACTGCATTGAGAAGGTGGAGCGTATCCACCTTTCTTGGGCAGCTCGACAGCTGGGGCTCCCTCAAGGAGTCCCCTCGGAGATTCGCCACAGGGTGGCGAAGAAGATGACCGATCGCCCTAGCTGAAACTTCACGTCGAAGATGGAGGCTCAGATTGCTGATTTCAGAGTTGGGGGACCAGGGGGACTGGGGAACGTGATGAGGTGGATGCCCGAGTGTGAGATGGTTTCGGGATCTTAGAGGTGGTTGACTCTTCATGTGTCCCTTCCATGGGAGCGGCTCTTTTGCGGTTGGTGGTCTTGAGTCGGCTTCAGTGCTGAGGGAGAGGCTGGCCGCATTAGAGGAGGTCACCTCGACGCAGGCATTCATGAAGCGTTGGATGCCCTCCATTGGGCGATGGAGTAGATAGGGTGCAGTCCTCGTCCTGATGAGGAGATGCTGCGGTCCCTGACGACCTCGGTCTTTCAGGCCAGGGTGGTAGAGGATGAGCTGAGGGCTCAACTGGTAGAGACACGACATTCTTTGATGAGTTGGTTTATTGGCTTTAATTGTTAGTGTGTATTCATTTGGTTTCTAGTTAGTTTAACATCATTGCTTCATTTGATTTCCCCTATGCTCATTAGACTGAGAGGGAGGGTGAGGTCGCCAACCAAGCGGCGATGATCAAGCTACTACGAGGCCAACTGCAGGCTGGTCGAGAGGTAGAGGCCATCCTATGTTTCGAGATTGACCGACTGGTAAGTGCTTACATTAATTTGGTTTTATTAATCATTAGCATTGTTTGTTTCATTGTTCCTGATAAATTTGTTATGTGTCATTTGCAGAGGTCAGAGTTATCGGGCGCTGGGGTATTGCTCCAACGTTTGATCCTTCTTCGGCTGCCTCATCCAGTCAGGAGGATCCCGTGATAGCTCAGCTCCGGGCTGAGCTGGAGTAATGGGTGAGTTTCTTAGGTCTTCTAAGTTATTTTGTTCTGTGTTGCCTAGCATCTTGCTAATAGTGTGTTGTGTATTCTCAGCGTCAAGTTGTCGAGGACTTCCAGACGCGGGAGGTGGCAGCTGCCTCTATACGTCCCAAGAGTCAGGTATAATGTGTGTGTATTAGTTTATTTCACTTTTGTTGATTTAATTTTATCTGATGTGTTGGCTGGTTTGGTTCTTATGCAGGTCATCTCTGACTCTGCTCCTGAGGCTCCTCCTCAGGAGTCTACTCCTATTCCTACTAAGGTATATTGTAATTAGTGTAATTATATTTTGTTTCTGATTCCGTAGTCTTAGTATTTTCTAATGTTTTTCTTCTGTTTTGCAGCCATCTGCACTCGAGGCTCTGGTTCTTGTTTCGCTAACACCTCCAGCTGATCTAGTTACCGTCGCTATGATAAAGCGTCTTCTGCAAGAGCGTGCTGATCTGGTATGTCTTTGTCATTCTAGCTCTATTTCTTGCTATGCTGATCCATCTTATTAGCCTTAGATTTGTGCAGGTGCATGAGCTGGAGAGTGCTTGTCTAGAGGTGCAGCGTGCTTAGGTTTGCGAGGAGACTCGTGAGGTCCCTTCTGATAATATTGTGCGTCATCTCCAGGAGCTGACCATGGACCTTACGGTTGAGTGACAGACTCGGGCAGTGGAGCTGGAGAGTGCTCGAGCCATCATGAGTGCTGAGATGCAACTGATGATCAAGCTTCTGCAGCACGAGCTGTTGAGGATAGGAGGGAGAGTACAAGGGATGGTCGATCATCTCCCGGGGTCGGGATCGAGGGCTAGCGGCTCACTAGCAGAGATTTGTTGAGAGACCCGTGAGGGTATGAGGGCATATGGTCAGGCAGACTCGGCTCTTGGGCCTATGTTGGACTTTGGCTCCATTTGTTCGCAGTCTCGGCGGGCCTCCAGCCAGGCGAGCGAGGGGGGTTTTGTTGTCAGACCTTCTTCTTCGAGGCCTCCATCTAGGCCTTAGGCTTCGGCTGAGGCTCAGTGGACCAGGTTTCTGGTCCTCGGATTGATGATGCTGGAGAGGGTGATGAGCATCCCTTGTAGAGGCAACAGAGGGAGTAGGGGCATTTTTGTGTTCTCTTTTTTTGTTCATTGTACATATAGGGGGTGTGCCCTCGGTGATGCGCTGTAAAGAGAAAATTATATATATATATATATATCGATCTTTTGAGTTCTGATGTACCTGTCGTTTGTCTTTTCCTTTCTTGTTACCTCCTTTACTTTGATTGCTTGCTCTTGGTACCGTCACCAATTATTGGGACTTAGATGTGCTTTGAGTTGGCCCGATACTAGTTGAAGGTCGCTTTATATTTGCACATGAAGATAAAGTTGTTAGTAATTTTATTTCCCCCCTTGCTGATTGCCAAGGGGGGAGGTGTCTAAGGCCGAGGCCTGGTAGTAAAGGACGGATCATTATATATATATATATATATTTTTTTTTTTCACTACTATTTTTTCATTACAAGAAAGGGAAAATAATGCAACAGGGAAAGAAATAATTGAAAGAAAAATCTAAAACTAAAAAAATGCCCCAGTGTAGGAGCTTGATGGAATAGGCAGTGTGGTATCTTCAATGGTCTTCATGAGGTGATGACTTCATTATTCTGCACCTGTCCGTGAGCAAGCAAGGATCTCACGCCAACTCCTTTCCAGAAATAAAAGTGCCCTATCATCAAAGTGCAATGGAGCGTTTATGATTTTTTTTTTCCGTGAGTACTTGGGTCTACGAGGAGCCACATGCGTTTTGATAAATTAGTGTCGAGGACATTTCTTAATACTATTTACCGAACTGGAGGGAATCGTTTAGCCATATCAGTCGTATACTAGGGTTCTACCTTCGATAGTAACCATCTTATCCCATAGTCAGTAGTAGAGGGTGAGCGGTAGACAGTAAATGGTCGCATCAGTCATCATGCATGAGTTTTTGGTTTCATATATGGGGATATCTTATAAGGGTTCTAACTCACTGTCTGAAAATATAAATTAAGGGTGAAAGAGGGGGTAAGGCTCAATGATGTGAGGGATTAGTTTGTATCTGAAAATTTTGAAAAGAAATAAGTAACAGTTTTTTCTCAGGGAGAATGGGGTGCCATGCTTAATCTTTCCATCATATTTCAGTACCATCAAAGTCTCACATTTTTTGGTTAGTAGGAGTTTGTCCTCCTCCCACCACCTTACGACGATATCTAGTAGTATTGGGACACTAGGGATGCCCTCGCAGCTTGCTTATACTTTCATAGTAAGGTTACCAGGAATGTCCTCATGATTTGCTTATGCTTCCCTGGGCTTATTGACTTGTTCACCTGTCGTAATGCTCTCGCTCAATTATGTATGTATTTATTTTGAAAGCAACCTGCTGACGCAAGAATGATAAATTTTGATTGAGCCTAGCATCTTCATTTTTTGTGCTCTAACATCTCCTCCAATGGCGGGGGAAAGGGGTGAGAATCGGGTGTTACTTATACTTTTGGAAGAGGTCAAGTGTTCCACTAGTCCTTCTAATCAGATTGCCCGAATAAGGTGTGGGTGGTGAGTCAGAGACCTTCAAAGATATCCTAGGAAATGAAGGCGTACGACCAATGAATGAGTCTTGATGACTACGAGGGTGGTAGATATAAGTTGCTAATTATGAGATATGATAATTACGATGCTAAGGGTAGTATTTCTTGAAGTACATGGCGTTCCAGGGTTTGGGGAGCTCTTCCCCATTCTGGTTCACCAACTTGTATGCATTCCCTGGGTATGCGACTGCTATGACATACGAGCCTTCCTAGTTCGGTTTCAGTTTTCCCTTTGGATGGGCGTGTTTGGAGGACATGATTTTCTTTAAGACTAATTCTCCAATTTCAAAAGTTTGGTCAAAGACTTTCTTATCGTAGGCTCTGACCATCTTCCTCTGGTATACTTGAGCACGATCGACTGCCCTTAGACGTGTCTCATTGAGTAGAACAATCCTCCTTTCACCTAGAGATAGCTCATCTTCCAGTTGGAAATGTAGGGATAGTACTTGTATTTCGTAGGGGAGGACTGCTTCCATCCCGTACTTGAGGAGATAAGGAGTTTAGCCAGTGGCCATGCGAATAGAAGTCCTATAGCAGAGTGCTTCTGGTAGTCGTTTGGGCCAGTCGGCTCCATTTCTTGTTTCCACTATTCATTTTAGAATATGGATTAGAGTTTTGTTTGTGGCCTCTGCTTGTCCATTTCCTTGGGGATAGAATGGCGATGAATGGTGCAGGTCGATGCCGAATCTTTTGTATAGTCTCTTCATCTTTTCTGCGATGAATTATGGTCCATTATCAGTGATGAACATCCTAGGTACTCCAAAGCGGGTGATGATGTTCCGAATGATACGCGTAGAAGCAGTGATTTTGACATATGACTCAGCTTCCGCCCATTTGGTGTAATATTCAATTGTTGTGAGTATGAATGTATGCTTGTGAGTATTCTTGACCGTGTCCGTGAAGGGTCCGATGACATCGAAGGCGCACATCGAGAATGGCCATGGTGAAGTTATAAGATTCAGTGCAACTGATGGGGCTTTGATGAGCGCGACATGTTCTTAGCATTGCTTGTAGCATTAGAGGTGGCAATCCCTTGTCATTGTCGGCCAGTAGTAGCCTTACCGTATAATCTGATCTGCTAGTCTCTGTCTGCCAGTGTGAGCGCTACTGGCACTGGCGTGTTCTTCTCGGATGATGTATTGTCCTTCAACAGTCGTAACGCACAACAACACTACTCCTTTGGTGAAGGCTTCTTTGTATAGCATCTCTCCCAGGATGCAGAACTTAGCGCATCAGTTCCTGATCGTCTTTCGTTCAATCTTCGTAGCTTAAGGAGGGACATGGCGATGCTTCAGGAAGTTCAATATATTGAAATACCATGGCTGTCTGTCATCGGTCGGTGATTTCTTGAATTTGAAGGTTGTGATGTTAGCTTCTTTCTTCGTGGAGTTGCCTGAGGTAGGTTGTGCTTTGTTCATGACAGCTTTCGATCCAGTTGGTAGTTCCGATTTTATTTGCTAGGTAACTTCATGTGCTCGTGTCGTTAATCTCTTGATGAAGAAGGATTTGGTGTTCTGTTTGACTGGTAAATGAATGACTGAGGCTAGTGTGGTGAGAGAGTCTGTGAGCTCATTCTCCAGTCCAGGGATGTACGTGAAAGAGATTCTTTTAAACTTCTTTATCAAGAACTGAGCTGTTTCTAGGTATGCCATCAGTCTTCTTTCTTTGGTTTTCTATTCTCCAATGACTTGTGATATCACAAGCTTGGAGTCACCGATCATCTTCAACTGCTTGACACCTAACTGTAGCACTGTTCGTAATCCGGTGATGAAGGATTCATATTCAACAACATTGTTGGTGACCGAGAAGTCGAGTTGAAAAGCTTTCGGTATGACGACTCCTTCTGGGCTTAGCAGGACTATCCCGATGCCTTTTCCTTTGTGATCAAGAGCGCCATCAAAGTAGAGGGTCCATGAAGTCTTGTTGGGCTCTTAGTTGTGAATCGAGAGGAGATCTTCATCGGGAAAGTCTTCGTGCACAGGCTCATTGCTTGGGAGTGGAAGGTTTGTGAGATAGTCGACGATCGCCTATCCTTTTATGGACTTCTACGTGACATGTGATATCGAACTCTTATAGGAGCATATGCCATCAAGTGATCTTTTCGGATATAGCGGGTATCTCGAAGATGTACTTCAGAGGGTCCATATGTGCTAGGACTAGTATCTTGTGTGCTCCGAAGTTGTGTCGTAGTTTCGTTGAGGCCCATACTAGTGCGAGACATGTCTTCTCCATTGGCTTGCATTTTCGTTCATACTCGATCATCATTTTGCTGAGGTAGTAAATGACCTTCTCTCTCTTTCCATCTTCTTTATATTATTCGAGGATTAATCCCATTCTTCTTTATATTATTCGAGGATTAATCCCATAGCCTTTTCATTTGCTGTCATATAGAGGATCAGGGGTCTTTCGGGAATTGGCGATGATAGTATTTGCGAGTTGAGGAGGTACTTCTTGATTTTTTCGAAAGCTTGCTGATACTATTAAGCCCATATGTACTCGATCCATCCTTTAAGTAGTATGTAGAAAGGATCGCATCTATCTGAGTGCTAGGAGATGAATCTCCTAATGAATTACAGTCTCGAGGATGGCCCTAACCTTTATCGGATCGACGTCAATTCCTCGCTTGATAACTATGAATCCTAATAGTTTTTTGGAGGTTACCCCGAACATGCATTTCTTCAGATTCATCTTTAGCTGATACTTCTATGATCTCTGTAACACCAGTTGTAATGCTTCAGCATGTCTTGCCCGAGTATGGGACTTCACTAATATGTCATCGACGTAGACTTCCACGCACTTATGCATCATGTCATGAAAGATAGCCATTATGGCACATTGATATGTGGCTCTTGCGTTCTTGAGCCCGAAAGGCATGAAGACTTACTAGTACGTTCCCCATGGCGTAGTGGAGGAAGTCTTTTCTTGGTCGGATTCCACTAGTTTGATCTGATTGTATTCAGAGAAGCCATCCATAAAGGATAACATCTCATGTCCGACAGTATTATTGACCAGAGTGTCGATGTGAGGGAACAGGAAGTCATCTTTTGGGCATGCTTGGTTAAGGTTTCGAAAGTCGATACATACCCTTACTCTGCCGTCTTTCTTGATAATAGGTACTATGTTTGCGACCCATTTGGGGTAGAGGACGACTCATATGAATTTAGCTTTATGTAGCTTGTCAACTTCCTCCTTGACTTGTAGCATTGTCTATGGGTGCATTCTTCAGAGTTTTTGCTTGACGGGTTTTGCATCAGGCTCTATGTCCAAGCGATGTTCTACAAGGCTCGGGTCCAAGCTAGGCATATCTTCGTATGGACATGCAAAGGAGCTGAGGTGATCTTAAGGACTTGGATAATCTGCTGTCGCTCCTTGGGGTTGAGTGTCGCACTGATTAATAATTTCTTAGGCTTCTCCTCGATGCTGAAATTAAATTATTTAGTAGGTTCTACAGCAGCTTGAGTTTTCTCGTTGAAGTGTTTGATGACCCGTTGGAATTCTTGTGACTCCTCAGCAGCTGGTGCTCCATCACCGTCTGTGAGCTCATACACTGCAAAATGGCTACACTAGGGGGTTAGTTTTGTGGGAGGTAACCCTTCATCGGCACAATTTATAACTACGACATCTTTACTCAGGTGTAGGTTGAGGCTATTCATTCTTCTCTCGAAGTCGTGGAGTATCTCGTCAGGTATGATTACGGGCTTATCACTTCGTCAGGATGCTCGGCGGCTTCGTAAGGAAGAGGCAGTAGGGTCAGTTCGAACCAAGCCAAGGCAAGGTTCTTCGATGTTGAGGGTAGGATGATGACCGTGTGTGGTCATGTCGGTTATTCCTTCCCTGATTCCGTTGGTGCGTCCACTACTCGTAGCCTTAGGAGAAAAGTCTCCTCGTTGGTCGCTGAATGGGTCTGGGATGAAGAGCTCCCTCCCTTTCCTGAGGTCTTCTAATTTTTTGGGATTTTCTGTTTTTAAATTTTTATGCGCTTTAGAATTTTCTATTTTTTTATTTTTTTAATAAGAGATATGGTACAGGGTCGATTGCCTGAAGAGGAGTCAGCAGGGAGGCTTCTCCTAGTTGGGGAAGCTGGACGGCTGCTGGAGCCGTTCGTTCGAGTCTTCGGATGACGTGGACCCGTTCAAAATTTGGCATTTTTTTTAGAGTCCTCATCCGGGCTGATCCTCTTGATGAGTGAGGATGGCGATAGTCTAGCTGATGTGCTTTCTTCTCCTATCTTGTAAACTTCTTCATTCTCGAATAGGGCAGTGAGGCAGTAGTCGTCTAAGCTCTCATATTTAGAATCAGACTGGTGGTATTTTTGCTGCTGATGTTCCTCCTGGGGTGAGGCTAGCTGGTGTTCTTCTTCTTGTATCGACCAAACATATTCTTCAATAAGTCTAATTACCGACTCTGGATTGCTTTCGACCATCCCCTATAGTGTGGGAAGGGGATTAGTCCTGCCCTCTCATTCGAGGTCTCCTAATATCCCTGTACAAGTCTTACAGTGGGGCTGGTAGGACCAATGATGCATGGAGATTCCTGTGGGAATTCCCATGTAGGAGTTGGAGTCTTCTAGACTTGGGAGTTCCTTCCCTTGGACTGCATAGTACGAGAGGATGAGTATATAGGCCCAACAACGAGGTTGATATGGGTGAGAGATACAGGGATATCCCTAGGGGCATTCCCAGCCTTCGATTTCGAGGTTGCCGATGTTGATGTCGAGGTCGTCTTCTTTGTCTGACTGCTCTTAAAAGCCTTGGCCTAACTATTCTGCTAATTCGAGTCCCAGAAGGTCTATCTAGTAGTCTTCATCATTGCTCGATGGTGGTTGCCATTCCTCTTTCGGTGAGTTCTCAAATATAAGAAGTTATAGCGCATCCAGAGATTGGGGAGCATCGAGCTCTAGTTCTTCTTGGAATTCTATAAAGGTGATATGATGATCTTCCACCCTTATTGTTGTATCTCATAGATCACACCTGTATCAAAATAGAAGCGACTACGTATAATAGGGCACTGGTAAGGGCGAGCGGCACCGCTAATTATCCAATAAGGATTGATAATCAAGTTCGTCATCAGAATTTGACCCTTTGCTCTGGGAGTGTTGACCCCCTCAAGCAGCTTCAACCGTTTCTCTCTTAAGTGATCTCCAAGTTCTATATCAGTAAGACTAGTCCAGTAGTCTTCTTCTTCACTCGACATTGAGAGCCAGCCCTCTCCTTCTGGTTCTTGAGGCTAGGATGACTCTGGTTCTTCCTCATTTCCCAAAGCAGCGATGTGGAAGTCCTCCTCGTCGGTCAACTCCCAGTCTTCTATGTCTGACTAGGACTGCAATGATCATCTTCTTTCAGCAGTGTAGGGTTCCTCAGTCTCAAACAGCGGTCTTACACCCTCAAGTAGCTTATCGATGTTGTCGTCACTTTGGTTCAAGCTTGTCAAGTCTGCGAAGGCTTTAACAATTTGCTCGACTTTAGTTGCCTGTGGTTTGGTGAGGGATGTTTCTTTCCTTCTTGGCACATCAACCTTTTCGATGGTTTCGTAGATGAAATGGTTGTAGAGTGACCATTTAGGTGAGGTTTGCAGGAGGTCGGCTTGTTTGCCGTCCGACTGTTAACCCAATCCTGTGTGCTTGCAGACTTTCTTTAGAATGACTGGTGATAAGTAGGGAAATATGATGATATTTCAACCCTAAATACTTACATTTAGCCATTCGATGAAGGTTATCTGATGAGAATTACTAAATTTAAAGTGTTTCAGGTAAATACAATCCAAGTGCTTAAAACAGCCCAAGAATTCCGAAAATAATGTCAAAACACTGCAACCTTGGGTCATCGAGAACTTAGTCCAACGTACAGCTCAATTTGGACCTTCAAGATGTTCAATTCATGAAATTTCTAAACACAAATGTTGTAGAGCTTTTCATCATCTTTCCAATGCCATAAGAATCATATCAATATGAGTTCGGAGTAGAAAGTTATGGCCGAAATACCGAGGCAGTGTCTGATGCAAAATTGAGCGAGAGTTAACGGAAATCTGGGAAGGTCGATCGATCGACCTTCCAGTCGATCAAGCGAGGGAAATGATGGAGTTTGAGACGGAAAAGACTCCTAATGCAGATTTATAGGGAGTCGATCGATCGACTTCCTCTAGTCGATTGATCGACCCTGACTTTTTGAGCCAAGAAAGCTGCGCGACTTGGAGAGTATTTAAAGCCAAACCAACAACTCGAGAGAGGGAGCTAGATTAGATTTTTATTTCTCATAGCTAGACATAGAGATAGAGATTTATTAATTTTTTTGAGAGTTTTATTCTTTTACCTTTTTAGCATTCCTTTCTTCAAGAAGTTTATTTTTGCTCAATTAATTCCTAGTTAAATTTAGAGATTAGTAGAGAACATTTTTTATTTTCGTTTCTAAAGATTATTACACTCGTGGATTAAGCTTGGATCAAAGAATTGCTATGGAAGATTGAGGTATTTTTAATGTTATTTTTCATTTATTACTTTGTTATGTCGTTCAATTACAACATGTGTGGCTAGTTTCTTAGGGATGGGGATCTAATGATTCCCATCCGAGGGATGTACATCGAGTAATATAAATCTAGGATTAAAACATGAGATTTTATTTTATGGTTGTTATGTTATCACGAACGGATAAAATCCTCGCCACTAACTGGGATCGAGTGTGTCGAGCCATGCCCTGGATCTCAGATCTGTGACGGTAATTTTACCCCAATCATTGTTATATGGTCTTTTTGCTTTCATGGTGTGGATCTACTTACGATTATGATCCGGGATCGAGTGTGCCGAGCCATGCCCTGGATCTTGGATCTGTAATGGTAATTTTATCTTAATTACTTCCTAATTTGAAATCAAGTGTGCCGAGCCATGCCCTTGATCTCAGATCTATGGTGGTATTCTTGTTGGAATTTTTACCCACTTTGGGGATGATTTTTATTTGAAATTTGAGATCAAGTGTACCGAGCCATGCCCTTGATCCCAGATCTATATATGGAAATCATCCCTGAAATTAAGTCCTGATTGCAGGGATGCAACGTGGACCCTATCCGAGTTTTGATCATTTATCTTCCATAAAAGATGTTTTTCTTCAATGGTATATCTCATAGTTTAATCCTTAGATTCGTATTATGGGAAGAATAGACCAAAGATGGGAGGATTTAGTATCTTCATCTTTATCTTTACCTTTATTTTTGAATTATCAATTAAGTTTTAGTTAGTAGTTAGTAATTGTCATCTTTCAAAACCACCTAAATCATAATATTGGTAGGGCACTGTTAGTTCTTGATAGATTTCTTGAATTACTGTCTCATCTTTTTAGATCTTCCAAAATAGTCCTCGTGGGAATGATCTCGTACTCTACACCCACTATATACAATCTGATTCATGCGCTTGCGAGTAAAATATTACAATTAAAAATCACAACAAGTTTTTGGCGCCGCTGTCGGGGATTAAATCAAGAAAATTTAAAAATTTAGGAAATAGACAGTTAATTTTAGGAATTTCCATGGATTAAATTAGTATTCCTGCTAAAAAAAAAATCAAAAAAAAAAAAAAAAAAAAATTAAGATCGATCGATCGACCTGAACTGTCGATCAATCGACTCCAAAAAAAAAAATCTCCTTTGTAATCTTTGAACTTTAGATTTTTGAAAGTTAAAAAAAAAAAAAAAAAAAAATTCAAAATTTAAATTCTCGATCGATCGACCTGAACTGTCGATCAATCGAAAACTGTTTCTTGAGCGATCGATCGACCTAAGGAATTGATCAATTGATCTTAAAAAAAAAAAAAAAAAATCCCTTCTGAGGTTTTTCCTTCTTGAAACCTCCACTCTGTGTGTCATTTGCATGCACACTTGGTCTTCTAAAGAAAGAACTTTAGAGTCTTTGAATTCTGAGATCGAACGTGCTTGCCGGTCAAATCGTAAGGACGCTAGATCAAGACAACAATTTTCAGGTGAATCATCCACTGAAGTCAATATGACTGACAACATGAATAGCCAAATGGAACAAGGACAAGAGGAAGAACCGACATTGAGAGAACTGTTTTCTCCAATCACTACAAATACCCCATCATGCATTGTATACCCCGCCACACCTGGCGGCCAGTTTGAAATCCGTACAAATGTCATCCAAATCCTTTCAATCTTTCATGGCATGGAGAGAGAAGATCCATACCAGCACGTTAAAGACTTCGTCGAAGTCTGCTCATCTGTTTACCAAAACTTCAGCGAAGAATCTGTTAGGCTACGCTTGTTTCCTTTCTCTATAAAGGATAAGGCAAAAGCATGGTTAAATTCTCTACCATCGGGATTCATAACCACCTGGGATCAGATGGTCAAAAAGTTTATGTCAAAGTTCTTTCCCATGGCGAAGACGAATGTTCTCAGACGTGAAATCACGGATTTCACGCAAGAGGAAGATGAGAGATTGTATGAAGCTTGGGATAGATTCATGGATCTCCTACTAAAATGTCCATACCATGGATACTCAATGTGGAGACTGGTCCAGCGTTTCTATAATGGACTAAGTCAACCAAATAGACATCTGGTAGAGTCAATGAATGGCGGAGGATTTCTGAGCCTCAAGGAAAATGAATCCTATTCGTTCCTAGAAATGCTGGCCGAGGATTCTCAGCACTGGGATTTCACAAAGACTCGGGAACAACCAGTCAAAGCTCATGATCAATCTGGAAGTTCAACCAAGAAGGGAGGACTATACGTTGTAAAGGATTCCCTGGATCTGATGGCTAAAATTGATTCCCTCACTCAACAAGTGGAGGAATTAAAATTAAAGAAGAATGCGCATATGATAAATACACAACCCGAGCCATGTTCAATTTGTGCAAGTCCAATGCATATAGCAGATGACTGTCCTTCAATGCACAACTACCATGAAGACACATCTGAACAGCTAAATGTTGTGAATAACTATGGGCGGAATCAAGGAAACGTTTTCAATGAGAATAACCCAAATAGTTAGAGAACCCACCCAAATTTCTCGTGGAAACAAGATAATCAAAGAATACAGCCCAGGAAATAGGGGATGAACTTTTATCCCCAACAAAATTTCAACCAAGGACCACAACAGAACTACGGTCAAGGGCAATTTCAACAGCAAGGGTTTAATAATTCAAATCAATTTCAATACAATCAAAATCAGGTTGGGCAGCCACGACAATTGAACCAAAATTTTCAGTTTGCCCAACCAATGGGAGGTTATCAAAACCTACCACAACAAAATTTTGTGCCAACATTTCCACCACCTGGATTTAACAATCCACTGGGAAATACTGCCCAACGTCCTCCTACACAAACTCCTTCTACTGAGGACCTGTTGAAACTTATCCATTCTCACACATCCTCAATCTCTAAAATAGAGACCTAAATTAGACAATTGGCAACTTTTCTCTGTGAAAGAGAAAAAGGATCATTTCCTAGCCAACAAGTTCCTAACCCAAGGGGTCAGATGGCTGTTGAACAAATACCAACTTCATCCCAAGATGAAAATCAATAACAAATTCGGGCGATCACAATGTTGAGATCTGGAAAGCAGGTCGATAACAAAGTAGTGTTGCCAAAGGAGGAGGAAAAGTCTGATGGAGAGAAGAAATTGAAGAAAAAGTATAAGCAAAAGAAACAACAGAAGAAAAGAGTGAACAGAAGAAAAGTTTTGTTCCTAAAGCACCGTACCCACAAAGATTGATGGCACCACGAAAAAATTGCGATGTGGAAGGAATAAATGAGATTTTCAAGCAATTAAAAATTAATATTCCCTTCCTGGATGCCATCCGACAAGTGCCTGCTTATGCAAAATTTTTGAAGGAATTGGTCACAATCAAAAGAAAGACCCATATTCAGAAAAAGACTTTCCTAGTCGAGCAGGTTAGTTCAGTGTTGCATTCAAAGCTCCCAATTAAATGCAAGGACCCGGGTTTCGCTACAATCTCAATCATCATCGGCGATAACCGTATTGATCAGGCCCTTTTGGATTTAGGAGAAAGTGTCAACTTGTTGCCTTACTCCGTGTACAAGGAGCTCGAATTGGGAGAGCTTAAGACCACTGCGATGACCCTTCAGTTAGCTGATCGGTCCGTCAATATCCCTTGAGGAATTGTGGAAAATGTCCTCATCAAGGTGGATTCTTTCTACTTTCCTATAGATTTTTTTATTTTAGACACTAAACTAGTACCAAATTTGAAGAATAGCGTTCTGGTGATTCTAGGAAGACCTTTCCTTGCAACCTCCAATGCGCTGATCAATTGTCGAAACGGAATCATGAATCTGTCATTCGAGAATATGACAGTGGAACTCAACATCTTTAATATTTCCAAGCAACCCATGGAGGATGATGAACATGCACAAGCATGCATACTCGATGAAATCGTAGAAGAAATATTTCATGCATATGAAATTGTAGATCCTTTAACAACTTGTCTTGCGCATTTTGGAGAAAATTTTGATGTGGATCAGCTGATCTAAGAAGTGAATCACATGCTAGACTCCACACCGCTTCTGGGAGAAGAAAAGAACATAGATTATGGAGCTCCAATTGAATTAATCATGGAAAAGCTGAAAGAGGAGGAGAAAGTGCACTTAGAACTGAAACCTCTTCCGAAAAATCTTAAGTATACCTACCTAGGGGAGAATGAAACTCAACCCATCATAATCTCATCAAAATTGGATGCGAATCAGGAAGGCCAACTCATGAATGTGCTCAAAGATCACAAAAGTGCCATCGGATGGTCAATAAAAGATATCAAAGGCATTAGTCCGACGGTGTGTATGCACCAAATCCATTTGGAAGACAATGCTAAGCCTTCCAGGGAGCCACAGAGGAGACTGAACCCTATAATGCAAGACGTGGTCCAAAATGAGGTAATGAAACTCTTAGATGCTAGAATCATATACCCCATCTCTGACAGTAAATGGGTCAGCCCTACACAAGTGGTCCCTAAGAAGTCAGAAGTCACAGTGGTGAAGAATGAGGAAAACGAACTAATTCCTACAAAAATTCAAACAGGTTGGAGAGTGTGTATCGATTATCGGAAGTTAAATTTGATGACGAGGAAAGTTCACTTTCCACTTTCGTTTATCGATTAGATGTTAGAAAGACTGGCCGGGCATGATTACTATTACTTCCTCGATGGCTATTCCGGTTATAACTAAATAGTCATTGCACCTGAGGATCAAGAGAAAACCACGTTCACATGCCCTTTTGGTACTTTCTCCGACCGACGAATGCTGTTTGGGCTTTGTAATGCACCAGCTACATTCCAAAGATGTATGCTAAGTATTGTTTCGGATATGGTCGAACGATTCCTCAAAGTTTTCATGGACGATTTTTCGATCCATGGAAACAGTTTTGCTGACTGTTTGAATTATTTGTCGCTAGTGCTTGCACGATGCCAGGAGAAGAACCTTGTTCTTAACTGGGAGAAATATCATTTCATAGTTAAAGATGACATTATTTTGGGACACATCATATCGTCCCAGGGTATCGAGGTCGATAAGGCTAAAGTTGATTTAATTGCCAATCTACCACCACCGAGAATAGTTAAGGAAATCAGATCTTTTCTGGGACACGCCAGTTTTTATCGGCGTTTTATTAAAGATTTCAGCAAGATAGCGCAACCGCTATGCAGTTTACTTTCAAAGAATGTCCCATTCCTCTTTGATGATAAATGTTTGCAAGCCTTTGAAACCATTAAGGCTGAATTGATAAAAGCCTCGATAATTCAATCTCCGAACTGGGACTTCCCGTTCGAAATCATGTGTGACGCCTCTGATTATGCAATCGGAGCTGTTCTGGGACAACGAATAGAAAAATTACCGCATGTAATCTACTATGCGAGTCGCACTCTCAACGATGCCCAGTTGAACTACTCGACCACTGAAAAGGAACTTTTGGCAGTAGTTTTCGCGTTGGATAAATTTCGATCCTATTTATTAGGGTCTAAAGTCATGGTATTTACAGATCATGCTGCTTTGCGTTATCTGTTCGCTAAGAAAGATGCTAAAGCACGCTTAATCAGATGGATCTTGTTGTTGCAAGAGTTCGATTTGGAGATCAAAGATAAGAAAGGCTCAGAAAATGTGGTGGCAGATCACTTGTCACGAATAATTATTGAGAAATCTGATGATCCTGTTCAGATCTTGGAGCACTTCCTAGATGAACAGTTATTCAGGATTGATTGCCCACCTTGGTATGTGGATCTTGTTAATTATCTAGTCACCGAGAAATTACCTCACCATTGGTCGAAGAATGAGAAATCCATTTTCTTAGCTCGGGTGAAACACTACTTTTTCGACGATTCGTATTTATTCAAATACTGTCCCGACCAAATCATACGAAGATGTATTCCTGAATCTGAGCAACCACGGATCATCTCGTTCTGTCATGAGTTAGCTTGTGGAGGTCACTTTAGTTCCAAAAAGACTGCAACAAAGATCCTCCAAAGTGGTTTTTACTGGCCGACGATCTTTAAAGATTGTCATCAACATTGCAAATCTTGTTGCAACTGTCAAATGCTAGGCTGGATCTCAAAGCGCAACATGATGCCGCTCAATCTAATTTTTGAAGTTGAATTATTCGATGTTTGGGGAATCGATTTTATGGGTCCTTTCTCGAATTTGTTTGGAAATACATTCATCCTTGTCGGGGTTGATTATGTCTCGAAATGGGTTGAAGCTGTGGTGTGTAAAATGAATGATCACAAAGTAGTAATTAAAGTCCTGAAGGATCAAGTGTTTTCACGTTTTGGTATTCCAAAGGCGATAATCAGTGATGGTGGAAAGCACTTCTGTAATAAAGTGTTCACCCAATTAATGAAGAAATATGGTGTCACACACAAAGTTGCTACACCATACCATTCTCAGACAAGTGGCCAAGTTGAAGTCTCTAATCAGGAACTTAAACGGATTTAAGAGAAGACAATCCATCCGAATCGTAAAGTCTGGTCGCTAAAACTGAATGACGCTCTATGGGCGTATCAAACTGCGTTTAAAACTTTGATTGCCATGTCGCTGTATCGGTTGGTGGTAATGGTTGTCACCTCCCGGTCGAATTGGAACATCAAGCATTTTGGGCCATTAAGTCATTGAATTTCGATCTCTTGAAATCTGGTACCCAGAGGGGTTTGCAAATAAGTGAATTGGAAGAAATCCGTGTTGACGCATATGATTGTGCTAAATCGTACAAGGATCGTATGAAACGGGTTCATGATCAATCTATTCTACGTAAATCTTTCGTTGTTGGTCAACAGGTTCTACTATACAATTCTCGACTTCACCTATTTCTAGGAAAACTAAAAACTCGTTGGAGTGGTCTATTCAAAATCTCTTGAATACTCCCCAATGGGGCGGTTGATGTTATCAATCAGAAACACGAGAATATTTTTTGAGTTAATGGTCAAAGATTAAAACCTTTCCTCGAGGATGCAATTGCATTCCCTGACACTCTTTCCTTGAGTGATCCAATGGCTCACCTTGACTGAGCAATTCATATGGTCGAGCTATTGACATTAAACTAGCACTCATTGGGAGGCAACCCAATAAAAAAAAATGGATTTAGAGTTTTTTTATTTCATATGTTTAGTTCTAGAATATTAGTTTTTAGTTTAGTTTAGGTTGTTTTTAATTTCCTAATTAGTGTAGCTACATTACCTCAAATAAATTTTTGGTTATGTTCCAATTTGATGCACATATTCTCTGCACTTGATTCTTGTGTTGAGGTAATTTTCAATAGGTTTGGGGGTGCAATACCTATTTCAATCAATGAGGACATTGTCATTTTTAGGTTTGGGGGTATGGTTATCTATCTTGCGTCACTTATTTTTTATATGAAAAAAAAAAAAAAAGTAAAATTTGGAGCCATCATACATGAATTATTTTGCGATAGTTTTCAAACTTGAGTTGATGATGCATGTGAATTTAATTTTGAGAATATCGATGTCATATTTTGATCACTTGTATCTAGAATGATGAAGCTTAATGTGATATTTTGTGAGTAATTTTGAAATTCATGCTTAAAATTTTTACACTTATACTAAGCTAAGACTTAGAAATCGATGAACTGTTTTGAACGTTGAATCTTAGGTTCTTAGTGGAGACTAAACCCGGTGAACTTTAGAGCTAATTTCTCGTCATTGATGAGTGAATATATAAACTCGGAGTTTTCTTTGAATACGAATTATTTTGCATGATCTCATACACTTCACTTTGGCTTCTGACTTTGCATGCAATCAAATTCATATTATTGTGTTATAACGTACTATATATTTACTCAAGACAAATAAGCAAGATTACCATCTTTTAAGGACATGATTGAAGGCCATCTTTGGCTCGTTTGTGCTTAAAATACTCCACCTTATATAAATTTATCCTTCTAGTACCCCTTTGAGCCTATTGAAAAATTTACCTTTATACATTCTTTGATAAGTCACGTTAACCTTTAACCCTTCACTATTTCTGAAAATTCAGCTTTACCCTTCTTATTTCTGAGAAATTAGGAACGAGGGATGAGAATGAACGAAAAGAGAGTAAGTGGAGAGATACCGAGTTGTGGTGTTTACTGAGAGTGTATGGCAAAAACAAAAGAACAAAAAAAGGGGGGGGGGAAGAAAAAGAAAACTGTGAAAAATAATGAAAAATATGAGGTGCTTTAAGAAAATAAAATTCAAAAGAAGAAAAAAGAGTGAGAAAAGAAAAGAAAATTGAAAAAAAAAAGATAGCGAGAGATTAGAAAAGAAAAAGAGAAGAAATAGAAAAATCAAAAGTTGTTTCTTTTTCGATTTCTCAGAAATTTTGAATCCCAACTTCCAATTCTTTCTTACCCTTTCCTGAGCCCCATTACAACCCTACTAAAGACATTCATGATCCAATCTTGCATTGGTAACTACCTTGTGGAGAGTAAATATGTAATACTTATGATACTTGATATGACGTGCAGAGGATATACAAGTTTCTTCTTATGAGATTTATTTTTATTCATTGATTGTATTGTGTTTCATTTATTATGTGAGAACTTTTGCTTACTTTGTATTGATCTCTCACATGTATGCGAAAACTTACTCATCATCGGAGTGATTTTATTTCAAGTGTATACCTAAAGTGAGGATTGAGTCAAAACAACAGATCCGATGGTTTCCCGTTTGGACTAGTTCTGAGATGGATGAATCTTGGTTTGGGTATGCACACACTACACGTTTAAGCATGAATGGATGAGTTATCTAACGATTTGAGAATTAGACTAATTTGAATGAATATTAGTATGATTAGTATAACATTGTTATTTAAAATTGATAATTCGCATGTTGAATTGATTAATGATTTTGAGTTTTGAAGTTAAAGATATTATAAAAATTATGTTTTGAAAACTCAATTTTGCCGATGGTTTAAAATTTTTGAAAGTTTGTGGGTAACTTCACTGTAAACCCTCAAGAGACACAACTCCTCTACTAGGGATCACCTAGGGGTTTAAAGGCTTATTGCACATGCTAAGTGCAATCGTGCTCCCTAAAAAAGTGGTATTTATTTTCTTTAGTTTGCTTTGCTTGAGGACTAGCAAAGTGTAGGTTTGGGGGTGTGATGAGTAGTGAAATATGATGATATTTCACCCCTAAATACTTACATTTGACCATCCAATGAAGGCTGTCTAATGAGAATTACTAGATTTAAAGTGTTTCAGGTAAATACAATTCAAGTGCTTAAAACAGCCCAAGAATTTCGAAAATAATGTCAAAACACTGGAACCTTGGGTCATCGAGAACTTAGTGCAACTTGTAGCTCAATTTGGACCTTCAAGGCGTTACATACATGAAATTGCTAAAACACAAACGTTGTAGAGCTTTTCGTCATCTTTCCAATGCCGTAAGAATCATGTCAATACGAGTTCGGAGTAGAAAGTTATGGCCGAAATACCAAGGTAGTATCTGATGTAAAATTGAGCGAGAGTTCACGAAAATCTAAGAAGGTCGATCGATCGACCTTCCAGTCAATCAAATGAGGGAAATGATGGAGTTTGAGACGAAAAAGACTCCTAATGAAGATTTATAGGGAGTCGATTGATCGACTTCCTCTAGTCGATTGATCGACCCTGACTTTTCGAGCCAAGAAAGCTGCGCGACTTGGAGAGTATTTAAAGCCAAACCAACAACTCGAGAGAGGGAGCTAGATTAGATTTTTATTTTTCATAGCTAGACGTAGAGATAGAGATTTATTAATTTTTTTGAGTTTTATTTCTTTTACCTTTTTAGCATTCCTTTCTTCAAGAAGTTTATTTTTGCTCAATTAATTCCTAGTTAAATTTAGAGATTAGTAGAGAGCATTTTTTATTTTCGTTTCTAAAGATTATTACACTCGTGGATTAAGCTTGGATCAAAGAATTGCTATTGAAGGTTGAGGTATTTTTAATGTTATTTTCCATTTATTACTTTGTTATGTCGTTCAATTACAACATGTGTGGCTAGTTTCTTAGGGATGGGGATCTAATGATTCCCATCCGAGGGATGTACTTCTAATAATATAAATATAGGATTAAAATATGAGATTTTATTTAATGGTTGTTATGCTATCACGAACGGATAAAATCCTCGCCACTAATTGGGATCGAGTGTGCTGAGCCATACCCTGGATCTCAGATCTGTGACGGTAATTTTACCCCAATCATTGTTATATGGTCTTTTTACTTTCATGGTGTGGATCTACTTACGATTATGATTCGGGATTGAGTGTGGCGAGCCATGCCCTGGATCTTGGATCTGTAATGGTAATTTTATTTTAATTACTTTCTAATCTAAAATCAAATGTGCCGAGTCATGCCCTTGATCTCAGATCTATGGTGGTATTTTTATTGGAATTTTTACCCACTTTGGGGATGATTTTTATTTGAAATCTGAGATTAAGTGTGCCGAGCCATGCCCTTGATCCCAGATCTATATATGGAAATCATCCCTGAAATTAAGTCCTGATTGCGGGGATGCAACGTGGACCCGATCCGGGTTTTGATAATTTATCTTCCATAAAAGATGTTTTTCTTCAATGGTATATCTCATAGTTTAATCCTTAGATTCGTATTATGGGAAGAACAGACCAAAGATGAGAGGATTTAGTATCTTCATATTTAACTTTACCTTTATTTTTGAATTATCAATTAAGTTTTAGTTAGTAGTTAGTAATTGTCATCTTTCAAAACCACCTAAATCATAATATTGGTAGGACACTGTTAGTTCTTGATAGATTTCTTGAATTACTGTCTCATCTTTTTAGATCTTTCAAAATATTTCTCGTGGGAACGATCTCGTATTCTGCACCCACTATATACAATCTGATTCATGCGCTTGCGAGTAAAACATCACAATTAAAAATCACAACAACTGGCCCTATTCGACCTTGTTGATTCTTATTGAGTCCCGTATGTGGGATGTATCCGAGCTGGAACATGAGGTCCCACCCCTTTATTGCGGTAGGATTTATATCATACAATCGAGTGAGGTCAGATCCAGCTCTTTGTTAATCTTGATTGATATGGAGGCGAGCTGGGGTGAGTGACTTCTGCTGTAGCCTCATGTTGCTACCTCGAAGTATTCTGGGTGACGCTGTCCACCCATGCCGTAATTTGCTCCGCAGTTTGGAGGACATGGTCTTCGTATTCAGGTTCAGAGTTGGACGGTGACAGAATCGGCTGTGGGTTTTGAGGAGTGAGAGGTTTGAGTGGAGGTTGATGGAGGTTCGATTTTCGTGCCCTGAATGATTAGACTTGGATTTGGGTAAAATTTTGGTAAGGAGGCAGATTTAGGGGTGCGACTTGAGTGATTGAGGTCGGCGGGTATGGCTGAACAGCTGGGGGTCATGGAGGCTCTATTGGACTGACAATGGTAGTAGGCGGGGGAAGACGAGTGATTAAAGTAGAGGGATGGAAAGGGGGTCGGTCGGGGAGGTCTACTGTGGTGATGTGAGACACTTCCCCTTGGTTGTGATATGGCATGGGGTTGTTAACATCCTAAGGTTTTGTGGTGGCTGGTTGTGAGAATTTTGGAGAGCTTCCCAATCGATCTGGTTTCTATCACTCATCGTAGATCACGTCTCGGAGAACCCAACAGTCTTCCAAATTGTGTCCTGCGTATCGATGAAATGTGCATAACTTACTATGGTCGAAATTTGTCGGCCAGAGCCGCGATCGTTCTGGTGGGAATCTAAGAAGGTTTTGGTGACTAAGGAGGTGAAAGATATTTGGGATAGTGTCAGGTAGCGGAGGGTAGTGCTCTCTTTTTGGCTGGTAAGGTCCTCTAGTTTATTGATTAAAATTTACGGTGGAGGCACGTTATTATAATTCTAGGTGTTGATTGGCCTATTCTGTGCCGTGTTTTGGCATTAGGGTACTGATTCCTATTTTGATACTGGCCATAATTCTAGTTTTGGTTCAGATACCTTTGCTGATTCTTACCTTGATTTTGATTCTGGCCTTGATTTTGATACTGATTTTGACCGAAACTCCTTGGCTGATAGTTTCCGTTGCAGGAGTTCTAGCCGTGATTGGCGATGGTATTGACTTGCTCTGAGCCAGAGGCTTTCTTATTATTCTTCTACTTTGAATTGCTAGAAGTAGCAGTTTTTAAGGTTACTATTGAAAAGGCGAGGTCTCCTCCCTTTATATGTCGCTGGATGCGGCTGGGGCATGAGTGAAGAGTAGTAAAGTTTGGACAATCGCTTATGATGAGAGCACTTCGGAGAGGCTCTCTGACATTATTTATAATGATATCGATCGCATCTTTCTCCTTCATCTGGCTTTCGGTGCGGCGGCCAGCTTCTTCCAACGTGCCACGAAATCTATGAAGTCTTCCTCAGATTCTGGCTTAGTTGTCATTAGATCACTGAGACTAACTATTTTTTGTATCATATGCTTATACTGGTCCAGAAATTGTCCGGTCAGATCATCAAACGTGTCAATTTTATGAAGCAGAAGTCTGGTGAACCAGTTGAGAGCTTTCCCTTCCAGCGATCTTTGGAAATAATGTATCAGGAGCCCTTGAATATCGCAAATTGGTCGACAGTGTTGCAAAAGAGTACCAAATAGTGGTTCAGGTTTCCCATACCGTTGTATTTGTTAAACTTGGAAAACTTGAATCCTTCAAGTAAGGTGAACTCTAAGTCTTGACAGAACTTATCAAATCCGAATAAGTAACCAGAGCATTCTCTCTTAGCCATATATCCATCGAGCATTTTGGGGAAATCCTCTACTCTTATAGTGGCATCTTTTTGGGTAGCTCGGGGATAAGTTTGGTCTTGGTGATTGCTATTGAAGAGGGCATGGGCGGCCCAGCCAAATGGTGACATGTAAGCTAAGACTGTGCTTGGTGTGGGTGGTGACCCTTCTTGCCTTAGTCGTTCTTACTCTTGTCTGTCCTAGAGCTCTTTGATGGTCTCGAATGTAGCTACCAGGTCTCGGAGTAGTTCTTCGACGTCCTTGCCCATCTTTTGTAACTTCTGGATGCTGAGTTTCACAAGTTGCCGAGCGGTGAAGTTCTGTTCGGTGCTCCCGTCTCTTCCATCATGATTATTGCTAGTGCTTGGAGGAGTGAAGGGGTTTTCCTGATCATCCGTCATGTTAATCTCATGGTTGTACTGAGTAGACTCGTTAGATAGATCTTTGTCGTATACAGGGTTACCATGGTAATTCCATAACAGAGGATTATTATAGTTAGTGAGATTTATTCTTCGTATCCCCGCCATCTCGAGCCTTTGATGAATGCTCATGCTCTTTTGGAGAATCATTGGTAGTCGAGTGGACGTAGGAAAGAAATAAAAAAAAGAAAAGAAAACTTAACTAAACGGAAGAGACTTTAGCGATAAGAAGTCCCATCGTAATCGCTAGTCTGTTGGTAAGCGCTTTTTCTGGGTTCCTCTCGGTCCCCGAAAAGAGTGGCCCAATTTGGTCTATGTGAACTTTGACGAAAGGCGATAGATGGTAAGTTAACAGTATAAAAATAAAAGGTAAATTTTAGGAAGAAGATACCTGATTTGTTGTAATCGCCAGGTGCAGATTTTTATCGACGCTGCAACACGTCACTGATCACTCCTTTTCTGGGTGTGGGTTCGACTTCTTTACTGAATCATTGGACTGCTGATGTCAGCAACACTGGGTCACCTGAGTGCTTAGTTTATTTCCCTAATCCTGTTCTAAGTCTGATTGCTTTAGTTTTCCTAGTCCTACCAAGAGTCTAATTATTCTAGAAGTTTAATTGAGCTAGTCTCCTAGTTTTACTAGGAGTTTGACTATCTTAAGAGTCCAAATCTTATTAGAAGTCTAATTGATATTAGTCCCCTAAATCTATTAAGAGTCTAATTAATCTAAGTATCCTGATTAACTCAAGTATCCTAATTCTATCAGAACTCTAATTAATTTAGGTATCCTAATTTTATTAGAACTCTAATTAACCTAAATGTCCTAATTTTACTAGAACTCTAATTAATTTAAATATCCTACTTCTATTAGAACTTTTAATTAATTTGAGTATTCTGAATCTATTAAAAATCTAATTACTTTTATTTTTATTAGAAGTCTAATTAACTTAAATACCCTAACTCTATTAGAAGTTTAATTAACTTGGATTTCCTAAGTCTATTAAAAGTTTAATTAAATATTCTATTTCTACTGGAAATCTAATTGTTTTAGGTTTCCTACTTCTACTAGAAATCTAAAAAAAATAGGTTTGAGCCCGCTATGCTAAGGAGGATCGGCCCTGTTCTCGGGTACCCTCCGTAAGCTCCCTTGGGCAAATCGGTTGGCTAAGGGTCATTTGAAAAACTGATATTTAATTGAAAAGTAAAGATTTTGAAGATTGAGATTAAGATGAGAAAATTATAAATTAGAAGAAATTAAAACTAGAATTTAAAAATAGAGGCTATGATCTAAAATAATTAAAAACTGAGAACTGGGACCATAAATCTAAAGACTAAAACTAAGAACTGGTTCTAGAAATTAACATCTAGAACTGAAGATGAGAAAATTACGGATTTAAATTTAAAGAGTAAGAGTTAAAATCGAAGATCTAAAAAAATGGAGAAATTATAAACTAGAAGAGAAAAATTAGAAACTAGGAAAAGAACTAAAATTTAAAATTAAAACTAAAATCTAGAATGGAAATTTAAGGAGTAAAAGCTAAGACCTGGTTCTAAAAGCTAAGAACTAGAGATAAAGAACTAGAATTAAAACCTAAAATCTAAGACTAGAAGTTAGAATCTAAGATATATAAAATTAAGAACTAAAAACGTGAACTTAAGAACTAGAACTAGAACCTAGAACTAGAAAAGGAAATTAAAAACTAGAATTAAGAAGTTACCTAGGTGCCGAAGAGAATTTCAAAAATCCTAAGCTTGGAAGAGAGGAACTCGAAAACTCGATTGCTTGATGTGTTGAAGTGTGGGGTAGGGGGGTCTATTTATAGATATTCGAGTAATTGCGTGCCTTGTGGGAGGTGCACAATTAGTTGGTCAAACCCGATTATGTGCCCTGTCTGGTGCGCTTAATCAGATTATGCACCCTATCCCAGGCGCTTAATCACTTTGAGTCGGTGACTGACTTAGTGAGTTATCGATTGACTAGCACAGCCGGGTGTCCGAGTTCTAATCAAATTAGAACTAATTGTGGCCCTGATGGGAGCGTGCAATTCGATTAAGCGATGGCTCAGCTACGCTTAATCGAGGAGTTTGAGCGGTCCAGGGAACTAGAGTCCAGGTCCAAAGTGGACCAATTACGCATGGGTGGTGGGACGCGTAATCGATTGCTCCCTTTCCTAGGTGCGAAATCGGATCCTAAGGCGGTCCGCGGGAAGAGTAGCCTAGTTTGAATTTGACCAATTGCATGCCAGCTGTGTGTCACTCAATCGAATTGCACGTGCTATATAGGGTGCGGAATTCGGGATTCTCCCTGGGCTAAGTCGGGTCCGAACCACAGGGCTATTGTTTCAGCCTGTACTTCGACTATATACTATTATTTCAGTATATAATCCCCGTATTAGGGTTGTAGGGTTTGAGCCATAGAACTATTGTTTCAACTGTGTTCAGTCATATACTATTGTTTCAGTATATGGTCCCCGTATTAGGGCAAGGCCAAAGGTCGATCGAACAAGTTTGTATATTCTGAGAGGGAAAAATCGAGGTGTCTACAGCACCGACACACTGTATTGATCAATTATTATCGCCATCATGGATTATGAAAATCATGAATCAGGGGTCGATCTAAGCCTTTTAGATATGCAAGGATTTGATGTTATCCTTGGCATTGACTTGTTATCCACTCATAACGCGAATGTCGATTGCCAAAGAAAGATGGTCACTTTTCGACCCAATGGGGGTAGATGATTCTTATTTTATGGCATACGACCAACCTTTACATTATTCATCTTCGTGATTCGAGTTGAACGAATGATAAGAAACAGATGCAGTGGATATTTAGCCTTCTTATAGGAGCAACGGGAAGGGAAGATCATCATATCAGCAATTTCGGTTGCTTGTGAGTTTGAAGAAGTATTTACTGAAGAGTTACCAGGATTACCACCAGACCGAGAAGTTGAGTTTGTAATTGACTTAGCCCTAGGTAGGGAGCCAGTATCTAAGGCACCTTATCAGATGGCTCCAACTGAGTTGAAAGAGTTGGAGGACCAATTACAAGAGCTCTTAAACAAGGGGTTCATAAGACCAAGTGTTTCTTAGTGGGGAGCACCGGCCTTATTTGTCAAGAAGGACGGGTTGATGAGATTTTGCGTCGACTATTGTCAGTTGAATAAGTTGACGATCAAGAACAGATATCCTTTACCCAGAATCGATTATCTTTTTGATCAGTTGCATGGAGCAAGGTTCTTTTCCAAGATCGATTTGAGATTCGATTACCATCAATTGAAAGTTAAAGCTGAGGACATTTAGAAGACGACATTTCAAACTAGATATGGGCATTATAAATTCCTAGTGATGGATTTGAGATCCAATTACCATCAGTTGAAAGTTAAAGTTGAGGACATTCAGAAGATGATATTTCAAACCAGATATGGGCATTATAAATTTCTAGTGATGCCTTTTGGTTTAACCAATGCGTCAGCTTCATTCATGAATCTCATGAACAGGGTGTTTAAACCCTATCTTGATACATGTGTGGTTGTGTTCGTGGACGATATCCTCATTTACTCGAAGTCCAGAGAAGAACATGAGCATCATCTAAGGATCGCTCTGCAGACATTGCATGAACACCAGTTGTAAGCAAAACTCAGCAAGTGTGAGTTTTGGCTGGAACAAGTGAGCTTTTTGGGCCACATAGTTTCAGAAGCAGGTGTCACAATGGATCCAACAAAGATAGAGTCCATTGTGCAATGGGAATAGCCGAAGACGGTCACAGAAGTAAGAAGTTTCCTAGGATTGGCTGGTTACTATAGGAGATTTGTAGAAGGCATTTCCAATATATCAGGGCCACTCACTCAGCTAACAAGAAAAAATGTGAAGTTTGAATGGATCGAGTCGTGTGAGAAGAGCTTTCAGGAACTTAAGAAAAGACTTACCTCTGCACCAGTGCTTGCCATTCCAATCGGCATTGGAGGGTTTGTTGTATTTAGTGATGCATCACATAGTGGGTTAGGCTGTGTGCTTAACCAAAACCAAAAGTTTATCGCATATGGCTCGAGATAGCTCAAGGATCATGAAAAGAATTACCCAACACATGATCTTGAATTAGAAATAGTGATATTTCCATTAAAAATATGGAGAGATTATCTTTGTGAAGAAACTTTTGAGATATCTACATACCACAAAAGCCTCAAGTACCGTTTACTTAGAAGGATTTGAATATGAGGCAGCGAAGATGGATCGAGTTTCTCAAGGATTATGATTGCTCCAATTTATATCACCCAGGCAAGGCGAATGTTGTAACGAATGCTTTTAGTCAGAAGAGTTCAACTCAGTTATCAAGTCTTATCATGGGAATCCGTAGATAGAAATTATTAGAAGATATTTGACTATATGATACTAAGATTGAGGTGAAAGAATTGGGAGCCCTAGTGGTAAACATCATTATTCGACCGACGATCTACGATGACATCTACGAGCTTCAGATGAAAGATACAGAACTTGTGAAGATCAGACAAGGTGTAACTAACGATATTAGAACAGACTTCTCCATCAAGAGAATGGATAGCTATTATTCAGAGGGCGCCTATGTATACCGACAGATGCCGATCTCTAGCATACCATTCTAGGAGAGGCCCACAATTCAAAGTATGCTATTAATCCGGGTGGCACCAAGATGTACCAAGATCTAAAGAAAAGCTTGTGGGGGAGCGGTTTGAAAAAGGATGTCGCTGAGTATGCCTCAATGTGCTTGGTGTGTAAGGTAGGGGAATCCATTTCCATGAATTTTATTTTGGGATTGCCGAGAACAAAGAAGGGACATAATGTCATATGGGTAGTCGTTGATAGACTAACCAAGTAAGCCTATTTCTTACCATACAATATAATGTTTACGATGAGTAGACTTGTAGAGATGTACATGAAAGAGATTGTTCGATTGCATGGTATTCCCATGAGCATCGTCTCAGATCGAGATCCGTTATATACTTCAAAGTTTTGGTAGAAGTTTCAAGAGGGAATGGGTACATGATTAGACTTTCATTCATCATTTCACCCACAAACTGATGGACAAACCAAAAGGGTGAATCAAATTATAGAAGATATGCTTAGAGCATGTATGCTTAATTTTCAGGGATCATGGGATCAACACCTACCATTGATCGAATTTGCTTACAATAACAGCTACCAAATAAGTATCGATATGGCTCCTTATGAGGCCTTGCATGGTCGATAATGTAGATCTTCGATTAATTGGGATGAAGCCAGAGAAATATTTATTCTGGGTCTGAAAATTATTGAGACTACCATCGAAGCGGTACCCTTGATCCGTGAGAGATTGAAAGTGGCACAGAGCAGGCAGAAAAGCTATGCCGATTTGAAAAGGACAAGCGTTGAAATTTCGATAGAGGACAAAGTGTTTGTGAAGATATCACCCACGATGGGTGTGATTGTTAATCAATGAAAAATATCATTTTTCACCTCCTAACCTGACCTTTGTTGGACCTTTGAGCTGATTAATAATGCGTTTTGAGTGTTGTTTGTAGTTAGTAATAAATTACAACCATAATGCAGAAATCCATCCAAAAGTGCCAAGAAGAAAGGGGTGGCAGTCAAAGCTTCATATCTGTTGGAGAACTGTAACAGAGAGGAATCACAAACCATGCTATAGCTGGATACACATGGCAATAAAGCAGCAGTTGCATTTGGTGAAGGATGAACCCCTAAATAGTACTAAGTGATAGCTAGCTAAATTCCAACCTCTCAAGTGATGTACAAACTGTGGAGCAAGGAAAAGCAACTTGTCGAGAGGATTGGATGATGGAAATGAACTCTGCAAGAGGATCTAAGGATGAAGTACAACTTGTCGAGAGGTTCAGAGAACCTATCTAGTAGAAGGAAAAGGGCAATCAATCTCTCGGTTATATTGCATGCAATCAAGCTGATCCTGTCGAGCAGATGAGCCAACCTGTCGAACACATACCTGGAGCTATGTTGGATCTCGAGCAGATGATCCAACCTGTCGAGAGGATGGCTGAAGCAAGTAGAGATGTCGAGTAGTTAAACTAAACTTATCGAGATCAAGTGCAGAACCTGTCGAGAGCTACAACCAACCTATCGAATGGTTTAAAATTGAAGCTGGAACCTATTGAAAGGTTCCCTGAACCTATCGACATGAGAACTCTAGACTTTCTTCCAGCCAACTGACAGTGCAGGTCATCCAATATTTTGATGCACGTGTCAAGAGGCTGTCAAACTACTTTAAGGATACTTTTGAAATGCAAATGGCGCAGAGAAGAATTACCTAACTGCCTCACGTGTGCTTAACCAATTCTAACAAATTCGTGGGAGATTCTTGGAGGGAATGCAGCCACTTTAGCAAGCTTGATAACAGATTTGATCCCCTTTTGATCTAATTGGCTAAAACATATCTGAGACAGTGGGGAGAAATGTATAAATAGGGGGAAATGCAACATAGGAAGCATCTAGTGTTTGAGCAAAAATTCAAATTAGTTTCCCTCCAAAATTCTAGTCTTCTTATCTCTTTTCTATTCCCTCTTTAGCCCAACCATGGTTGGCTAAATTCTTCTAACAGCTAGGGTGAGGTCAGATATGTAAATTGAGTAGTAAGATAGCTTTGTGTGAGGATTGGATAATGCAGAGACTACAGATCCGAGAATAATTTGTTGTAAGCTGTATTAAATCAATGAATTATTGGTTGTAAAGTTCATTTAATATGTAGATCTGTTGATTTCCATCAAACTTCCATAGACTGTATGCTCTTGTGGATGCCAGAACTTATAGCCTTGCGTCCACAACATCTGTAGTGGGTTTCTTGTTTCAATTTGAACCTTTGGATTGAATGAAATCCTTAGGATGATCTGTGGCCATTGAAGTGGACAGATCATAGCCTTAAGATTAATTCAAACCTTTGGTTTAAGTTGAATTATTCTACCTTGCATTTGAGCTTGTAGCCAAATGAAGGATGGCTGCAGATCCATCCTCTGTATTGCTGTTTAACCAATCAATTTATCAGTGAGACTAATCCCAGGCTATTAATTCTCCGTATTTGATTTTTTTTACCAAAACTTTTTATCTCTCATTCAAATTTCTCTCTTGCTTATCTTTGGTTCATTTTATAAATTTGTTTACAATTAGATCTGATTTTCTACTATTTTTAGTTAAAAGGTACAACCAAAACTCTTTTCCTATTTTTCTTTGCTTTTTGGTTCATTTCTTTTGGGGATTTACCAACATTTAGATCACTTTTCCCTGTGGACAACCCTTACTTCCCCTTTGAACTAGCTGTAACAGGCCCTGGATCTTTGCAGGACTGTGCTTTGTGATTTGATACATTCACCCTCTATTTTTTATTTAATCATCCATTTTTTAAATAAAATTCTAACATCACAAAATAAACAACAAGTTTTTGGCGCCACTGCCAGGGATCTGTAGATCTAAGTTTAGTAAATCTATATTTTAGTTATAATTTTTAAAGTCATAGTGTTTGAATTAATGCTACTGTAAGTTTGTATATGTTGAATTTGATTTCAGATCTGAAGCTGTAGTCAGGAGAGCAGTTCATAGCTTGCAGCTGGAGCACATCTTGCTTGAGTTTGCATTTCCTTTTCATTTTCTCATAGTTTCAGTTTTATAGTGTATTTTGTCTGTGGTGTTTGTCTGCTGTAAATTACTGTTGCTGTTTTTGTAGTGTATGTATTGTATGCTTGGTGGAAGGTCCCTCAACCCAGAGCCTGTCCCTTTAGACCTTGAAGTTGAAAGGCTTCTTAGACCTAAGCACCCCCCACACACTTGTTGTTAATTGTGAGCCATTTGTGATGGAGCAGCAGCAAAGGACCTTGAAGGAATTTAATGCACCAGGGGCATATGCCTCCCGTTTCTGCATTCAATTCCCTGTTGTTCAAGGGAATTATGAGATCAAATCATCAATTATCCAGATGCTGCCCTCATTTCATGGACTGAGTAAGGAGGATCCTTATAAACATATTGATGAATTCCTTGCTCTTTGCACTACATTCAATATTATTGGCTTGGGAGAAGAAGCCACCAAACTGAGGCTCTTTCCTTTTTCACTAAAGGACAGAGCCAGAACTTGGCTATCCATGCTCCCAACCAATAGCATCCAGTCCTGGATTGATCTCCAATGCAAATTTTTGTCCAAATTTTTTCCCATGTCTAGAACCAATCAATTGAGGAAGAGCATCATTTCATTTGCACAATCCTCAATTGAAGATTTCTATCAGGCATGGGAGAGGTTTAAGGAACTGTTGAAATAATGTCCCCACCAAAAAATTCCTAAGTGGCAGCTTGCCCAAAGCTTCTACCAAGGAATTGATCCCAAGAGCAGGGATATGATGGATGCCTCATGTGGGGGTACTTATCTCCACAAGACTGTAGATGAGGCTTGGGAGCTTTTTGATATAATCAGTGAGAATTCCATACAGCAGGAGTCTCTATCTTGTAATGATATTGAGACTCCAGCTAGAATGGTAAGGGAAGCCACCTCTAGAGGTAGAATGTATGAGGTCAATGTGTCCAATGACCTAGAAAGAAAAGTGGATAGTTTGAGCATGAAATTTGATAAGTTGATGAGTTTGATATAGCCTAAAATGGTTACACAAATTGAGGAGGCATGTTTGATATGCCAGTCCCCCACACACTCTATTCAAGACTGTCCTTTTGTTGGTCAGTACCCAGAGCTTTTCATGGAGCATGCAAATGCTGCTCAGTCTTTTGGGCAGGCTGGGTATGCTTAGATGAACCACCCTAATCTGAGGTGGAGGCAAGACAATTTTCAATCCTAGTAGCAGCAGGCTATGCCCGACAGACCTTCCCAATCATATCAGCAAAATTACTTTCCAAGGCATCTGTTCCAATAGCCTATGGCACAACTAATGGCTCAACCAAGTCACCAAATCCACCAGCACCAGCCCCACCACCTGCTAGAACACCTTCATTTGAGGAGCAGGTTTTGTCCTCATTACAGAACTTGAGTTTTTTGTCCCAAATCATAAATTCTCATAGCCAAATCATTAAAAAGATAGAGGACCATCTTGGTTAGCTATCTAATACTTTGACTAGGATGAAAGAGGGCAGACTGCCAAGTCAGCCAATGAACAGTCCTAAAGGTCAATACATAGTGGGTGAGTCTTCTTCAACTCATGAAGAAGCTAAGGCCATTACTTTGAGAAGTGGAAGGTTGGTGGATAACCATGTTGATGGTGAGATCACAAGGATTGCAACACAAAAGAACCTAATCAGTGACAGTATGTAGCACGAGCAACATCTAAAAAATAAAGGGGCTGCTATTGAGTCCCAACAGAAAAATCAAAATGAAAATAAAAATAAGGAAAAAACTGAAAAAATTGCAAAGGCTGCAGATGAGAGAGCAGTATCTCATCTGCCATTTCCTCATGCCCTTCAAGAACCGATCAGAGGAACGCTAAAGTGCAGGAAATGATAGACACTTTTAAACAAGTAAAGATTAACTTACCTTTATTTGATGCCATAAAGCAAGTTTCAGCCTATGCAAAATTTTTGAAAGATTTGTATACCCATAAAAGAAAATCTAGGATTCATTTATCCAAGAAAGTTTTTTCTGCTGAAAAAGTAAACCAGGTTTGTCCATTGCAGCCCCAGCTAAACTTCAGGATCCTGGAGTTCCCACAATTCCCTGCATTACTGGGGACCATACCATTAAGAAAGCACTGTTAGATCTGGAAGCCAGTGTTAACTTACTTCCATATTTTGTATATGAGAAGTAACGTTTGGGGGAGTGAAAACCCGCACATGCTGTTTTACAACTGGCTGACAGATCTGAGAGGAGACATGTTGGCATTATTGAAGATGTACTAGTTGGGGTTGACAAATTTTTTTATCCAACAGATTTCCTAGTTTTGGACATGGAACCTAGTACATGCACAACCTCTATCCCTGTAATTTTGGGCAGACCATTCTTGGCCACTGCTAATGCCTATATCCAGTGCAGATCAGGGGTAATGGAGGTATCTTTTGGGAATATGAAAGTCAAGCTTAATGTTTACAATGCAGCAAATCAACCTCACTTGGAGAGTGAGGGCTGTTTCATGATTGATTTGCTCAATGAGCTTGTTGAGGAGAACATGCCCAAGCTGCTGAATTGGGATGATGTTGTTGATGTTTTTGAAGAAGTTTAGACTGAAACTGTTATAGAGAAGGCCCCCACACATGTGACTGAAGAGGTGAAAACCTTGAATTCTGTAGTGGGGCTAGCAAAGCAGTCTCATTGGAAACCTGCTGTGCTGTCTCTTCCTTCGCCTTCTAAGGCACCTTTGCTGCCTTCACTCATTAGTCCACCTAATTTGGAGTTAAAATAACTCCCAAAATATTTGAAATATGCATTTTTAGGACAAAATCAGAAGTTGCCTGTGATCATTTTTTCTTCCCTCACCATGAAACAAGAGGAGAAATTGATTAGTGTGCTTAAGATGCATAGGAAAGCAATAGGATGGTCTATTGCTGATTTAGGAGGAATTAGTCTAGTTGTGTGTATGTGTAACAACCCTAAAATCTAGAACATGAAACTAACTATTTCGATCTACGTGCTCGGCACGGAAATCGAGACCGATTTAAAAATTAAGAAGTAATATTAGTTGAGATAAGGTTATACCACAGTTAGATTAGTTCACATTTGAATTTTTGTTTAAGTCTGAGTTGGGTAAAGGGTTAGCGTAGCACTTCGCGTCGTAGCGACCGTGTTAGTGCTCCACACCGGAACAAAAATAAGGGGAAAACAGAAATATCTGTTTTCTTAGCTTATAAGAGAAGGAAGGGAGACCTAGAGGGAGTTCTTCTTCTTCTCCCTCTTTCCCTTGCTTTAGAAGTTGAGAAGTCTGTATCTAGGTTGGTCTGTGAGGGTGTTCCTTGAGAAACGGAGTTAGCGGTACCCGGGGATCCCACATTATCCGAGATAGAGGATTGAGAGATGAGCTAGGACACTCCACACTAGCTTAAGAGTGTGTATGGTCTAGAGGGTTGAAAGGAAACTGGGCATCGACTTAACCAAGCCGTAGCGACGACAAACTCCGGAAACTAGATCCGAAGCCCTCATTCGAATCGATTTGCCGAAACCCCGTGAGGGCCCTAACAAAGGTAAGATTATGTGTTTTAATAGGGGCAAATGAGATGCCCAGGTGTGGGCATTGATGTCATGATAATGGTAGTTGAGAACCATTAATGAAAAATAGGGTTGAGATGAACTCATTTGTCATTATTGATCGATCAACACAAGTGGTGATCGATCAATAGTATGGTGATAGATCAATGAAACCCATTGATCGAACAATCTATATAGGACAGAATAGGGGAACAGAGACCCAAAATGTTAGAAGTTCAATGCCCGAAGGGCATTGATCGATCAATTCAGGCATTGATCGATCAAAGGGGCATTGATCGATCAACAGGAAGGTGATCGATCAATGACAGATGGTGATCGATCAACAGAAGTATTGATCGATCACTGTAGGGTATTGATCGATCAATGAGGTCATTGATCGATCAATCTGTATAAAAAAGAGAATGTGAGCGAAGGTGAATTTTGAGGGTTGGTGATCGATCAATGAGAGGTATTGATCGATCAGAGAGGCATTGATCGATCAACCCAAGTGGTGATCGATCAATTTAAGCTATGTTAAAATGAGTAGAAGAGGTTATTGATCGATCAATGAGTGTATTGATCGATCAATGATAGGTGATCGATCAATAAGGTGTATTGATCGATCAATTGGGTTGTAGAGTGGAGACTAAAAGAGTGGTGATCGATCAATGAGAGGTATTGATCGATCAACAAGGGGCATTGATCGATCAACAGGAGTAGTGATCGATCAATAACCCCTGTTTTGGTTCTGTTTTGGTTTTGTGGATTAAACACCATCGGACATTGTGCCGGTTAGCTTGCTGACACCCCTAACATTTAAAGTACTATGTTTATGGTCTAGGAATCAAACCCTGACACCGTGAAAAGGCTTTGGATTTGCTTAGAAGATAGATTGACCGGAGGTAGGGGAAAACCAACCTAAACTGTTTTTGAGTATGATTCCATGTTTATCTTATATCTATGCCCTGATTTCTGCTTTTACCAAACATGTATGCATATCTTGATTCCTATTTTGATTTCTGTTTTCTGTTTCCCATTAAGAAAACTTGCTTCTGTTTCTTTTATCTGATCTATGAGGTGTATACATATGTGATTTGATGATTTAAACCAGATGATCCCCACCGACCGGTATATATCCGATGCCTGGCACACTTGTGCACCTGCTTGAAATCCTCGGCACAATTGCACTCCATAGATGAGGCATTGTTGCACTTTCACAATTGTTCATGTGAACGACGATTGGTTGGGGTTTCCTATCGGACATTCTTTTACTCTGCTATATAGTCACGGGAGTTTCTTAAGTTAAATATACACAATTTAAGCTCTCTGATAATATACTTGCATGACATCTGATTTCTTGTCTAAAAGATCAGTATTTGATTTGATTCGTCACGATTGTACATTTCTGATTTGATTTTTGTTATGAGATAGCATGATCTGCATATTCAATTCGTTTTGTTGGAAATTCTCCTATTGAGCTAGGATGTAGCTCACCCTGTGTTCTAAGTTAATAGTTTCGAGTGATCCGGCATTACCACTGATCCAGTAGGGCCGAGGCCAAGACGAGGAGACCGATGCTCAAAGTGACGAAGTTCTATCCGTAGCCTGGGTACTAGTGTCTGTTATACTGTATTTTGGTTCTTTTGGATTATGGTGTGCCCGGTGGCCACTTTTGTGTACATTTCATTAGGATTACTTATTGTATAGTTACGCATTCTATTCGGAACCACTATTGGGAACCATTGTTTGGGTGATGGATGTCCATCACCAATGGTTCTTCTTGGTTCCTTTTTGGAGAATGCATTTTCGTTGTTTAATATAGAATTAATTGTCTTAATATTGTTGTTCTTTATTATTAAATGCGTTGATAAGTGACTGGCTCGATCTACCACTGCTGGGTGGTGTCTGCTTGGCTTCCGCTTTACAAGCAGACACATATGATTTGTCCCGGGGATCATCCAGAGTATGATCCTGATGGCACGGATTTCTGGGTGCAGAATTCCGGGCTGTCACAGTATGTATCAGATTCACTTGAAAGATGATTCCGAACCCTCTAGAGAGATGCAGAGGAAGTTAAATTCTCACATGCAAGAAGTAGTGATGAAGGAGGTGGTCAAATTATTAGATGTTGGGGTAATTTACCTAATTTTAGATTCTGAATGAGTGGCACCTACTCAGGTGGTCCCTAAGAAGTTTGGAATCACTATTGTACCCAATGAATATGGAGAATTAATGCCAACTAGAGATGTCACTAGTTGGAGGGTCTGCATAGACTACATAAATTGAACTCCAAGACTAAGAAGGACCACTTTCCACTGCCTTTTATTGACCAGATTCTGGACAAGTTAGCAGGCAAGACTTTTTATTATTTTCTTGATGGATACTCTAGTTACAACCAGATCCCTGTGTATCCACAAGATCAAGAGGAGACTACCTTTACTTGTCCATTTGGCACCTTTGCTTACAGAAGGATGCCATTTGGACTGTGTAATGCTCCTGCTACTTTTCAGAGGTGCATGTATGCCATATTTTTTGACATGTTGGATAATTTTTTGGAAATTTTTATGAATGATTTTTTTGTGTATGATGATGATTTTGATCAATGTTTGCTCCCCCCCCCCTTGTACTTCAGAGATGTGAGGAAACCAACCTAGTATTGAGTTGGGAAAAGAGCAATTTCATGGTCACCCAAGGAATTGTTCTTGGTCATGTAGTTTCTCAGAAGGAGATTTGACGTGGATAAAGCAAAGATAGATCTGATTTCATATTTTTCCCCTCCAAAGATTGTAAAACAAGTTAGATCCTTCTTAGGACATGCTGGTTTTTATAGGAGATTCATCAAGAATTTTAGTAAAATTTCCAAACCTCTATGCTACCTGTTGTGTTAAGAGGTATCATTTGTGTTCACTGATGAATGTCTCACTACTTTTGAGGTGTTAAAAAATTGTTTGACTTTTGCACCTGTCATACAAGCTCCTGATTATTCTCTGCCATTTGAGCTGATGTGTGATGCATCGGATTATGCAATTGGTACAGTTTTGGGACAGAGAAAGGACCAACTACCTAGTGTAGTGTCCTATGCAAGCAAGACACTGACTGATGCTCAGCTGAACTATACCACCACTGAGAAAGAGCTGTTGGCAGTTGTCTTTACTTTGGAGAAATTTAGATCTTATGTGCTAGGATCTAAGATTATTGTGTTCACAGACCACTCAACCTTGAAATACCTTTTGTTCAAGAAAGAAGTAAAACCAAGATTAATGAGATGGATCCTCATACTGTAGGAGCTTGATCTTGAGATTAAGGACAAAAAGAGTGGAGAATGTGGTAGCAGACCACTTATCTAGGATTTTGACTACTGATTTTGCTGATTTGCCTGTGAATGATTCCTTCCCTGATGAGCAACTTTTTGCCATCAATGTGATTGTACCATGGTTTGCTAACATTGTGAATTATCTTGCAGTTGGAAGGATTCCCCCACATTGGTCTAAGATGGACAAAGACCTGCTTTTCTCTCAGATTAAATATTTTTGTGGGAGGAACCTCACCTTTACAAGAGTTGTGCAGACTAGGTGTTGAGGAGATGTGTTCCTAAAAATGAGTTCCACAACATTCTTACAATGTGTCATGAGCAGGCCTGTAGAGGTCATTTCAGTGAAAAGAAAACTATTGCAAAAGTGCTCCAATCTAGATTTTACTGGCCATCCTTGTTCAAGGATGCAGTGGAGCATTGCAGAACCTATGAGAGATGTCAAAAGATGGGGTGTATATCCAAGAGAGACTCAATGCCTCTGCACCCCATACTTGTGGTAGAATTGTTTGATATTTGGAGAATAGACTTCATGGGTCCATTTCCTCCTTCCTATGGGTTTAATTTCATTTTGGTGGCTGTAGACTATGTGTCAAAATAGGTTGAAGCTATTGCCACAAGAACCAATGACCACATAGTTGTCCTCAAAATTTTTAAGGATGACATTTTCTCCAGATTTGACACCCCCAGAGCTATCATTAGTGATGGGGGGAGTCATTTCTACGACAGACACTTTGCAAGCTTGCTTAAAAAGTACTCTGTTACACACAGGATAGCCACACCCTACCACCCATAGACCAGTGGGCAAGTTAAAATTTCTAACAGGGAGATTAAGCACATCCTAGAGAAAACTGTGAGGGACTGATAGGAAGGATTGATCTCTAAAGTTGCAAGATGCTCTTTGGGCTTATAGGACAGCCTATAAGACCCAAATAGGGATGCCTCCATTTAGATTGGTATATGACAAGACTTGTCATTTGCTAGTGGAGTTAGAACATAGGGCCTACTGGGAAATTTTGATCTAACTGCTACTGGTTTTCACAGGAAATTGCAATAGTCAGAACTGAAGGAATTGAGATTGGATGCCTATGCCAATGTCAGAATTTATAAGGAAAAGGCCAAAGCATTCTATGAAAAACATCTACTTAGGATGGAGTTTATTGAAGGTAATAAGGTATGACTTTTTAATTCAAAACTAAAGTTTTTCTCAGGAAAGTTAAAATCCAGATGGAATGGGCCTTACACTGTGCTGCATGTATCCCCATCTGAAGCTGTTGAGATCATGGACCCCAAGGATGGAAGGATCATGAAAGTGAATGGTCAAAGGCTGAAAATTTGTGTTGAAAATACAGTGGAGCCTGTTGAGACCATTACCCTTCAAGAACCTCCTAATTTTGTGTGAGTTTCAACATTGCACATTTTGTAAAATAGTTGTCATTTAGTGTGATTTAGTTGTTTTTAATTCTGGCTTTTAATTTGAATAAATTTGTAATTTTTGTTTTCCACTCTGGATAATGTCTGAGTTGTGGGGATCTTGTGCTGTTTGGATAATTGAGAAATGTAATGGTGATGAAGCGGATTTCTGATTCTTGATTAAATATGGAGAGTATACAGCTAAGGAGTAAGCATTGATGGTGTATTGAGACCTGTCAATAGGTTGAGCAGAGTTTTCGATTGATTCTGGAGATGTGTTGTGTGGATTCGACAAGTTCTGAAGACCTGTTGAGAGTTTGGAGAAACCTCTCGAATCCTGTTGTCTAAAAATAATAATATCTGTCGAGAGGTTTGAGGAACCTCTCGAATTCTTCTGCTGAAAATATTGGTATACTCACGCGCTTTCAACTATTCGAAAGGTTGATTCAACCTGTCGAAATCATATTTGTAACCTGTCAAAGTCAAATTTCTGGGTTTTAAAATCCTTCGATAGGTATAATTTGGGCAGTCTCTGTTTCTGCTCGCAATCTCCTTCGCTTCTTCACGAAATCTCCTTTGCTTCTTTCCTCTCTAGCTCGCAGGCTACTTTTTCAATTGCTCTATACTTTTGCCAGTTGGATCGCCCATGCGAGGTCATCATTTTGCACCTAGTTTTTGTTAGATTGGTTCTCTGTGCTACAGTTATTGAGAAACCTTAGGTTTTGGGTAAGTTCTTCACAGTCTCTGTTTTATGAAATTTTGAAATCTTTGGTTTGCATTCCCGGATTACTTGTTGTGTGAGAGGGATGATTTGAGTAAAGTCATATTGTGCGGATTAGAAGAATTTTATGAATTTGTAGAGAATCTGTGTTTTCGATGGCCGATCCTGAGCAATTTGAGGGACTTTTGTCCGACTTGATTCAATCTCCTGCCAAATCCACTAGGAAATCAAGTAGGATAGCCGCTTCACAGTCTGAAGTGGATCCACCTTCTAAGAGGAAGTTGAGTATGGACAAACCTGACAAACCCAAGAACACTCAAAAATCAAAGAAAGCCAAAATTAGTGAGGACATTGCTGAGGAGTTACCTCTTTTACCTATGACTCTGACACTCCTAATGAATTTGTGGATACTTTGGGTTTAATAGCTGAGACAGTCTTTAATTTATCTTATTTCACAAAGTTAGAGGAGTGTAGGTATAGACACCCCCATTTTGCCCTCTAAAAATATATAAATTTGTTTGATCAACCTTTGACCTCATAACCCTGATGTGGGACCATATGCTGAAACAATAGTATATGGCTGGACACAGGTTGAAATAATAGTTCTGTGGCTCAGGCTCCATACCCCTGATGTGGGAACCATGCACTAAAATAATAGTACATGGCTGAACACAGGCTGAAACAATAGCTCTGTGGTTCAGGTCCCGACATAGGGAGACTATATACTGAAATAATAGTATATAGTCAGAATGTAGACTGAAACAATAGTCTCGCATTTCAGACCCATAACCCTGATATGGGACCATATGCTGAAACAATAGTATATGGCTGGACACAGGCTGAAATAATAGTTCTGTGGCTCAGGCCCCATACCCCCGATGTGGGACCATATACTGAAACAATAGTATATGGTTGGACACAGGCTGAAATAATAGCTTTATGGCTCAGGGCTCATAACCCTAACGTGGGAATCATGTACTGAAATAATAGTACATGGTTGAACGCAGGTTGAAACAATAGCTCTGTGGCTCAAGTCCCAATGTAGGGAGACCATATACTGAAACAATAGTATATAGTTGAAATGCAGGCTGAAACAATAGCCTGGCATTTCAGACCCGACCCGGACAGCCCCGAATTATGCGCCTAAAATCAAGCGCTCAATTTGATTGCACACCAAATCACAAGCGCGCAATCAGTCCCTTCTCAGACCAGACTTCATTTCCTCAGACCAACTCGAGACTCAATCACGCATCTATCATGAGACGTGTGATCGGATTGAGTGCCCCATCACCGACGCGCAATTGGCCTACGCTCGACCTAGCCTCATTGTCCTGGAGTCCTAAGTTTCCCCGATTAAATTCTTCGAGAGTGGCGCTTAATTTGATTACACACCCCAAAATGGGCGCACAATTAGTTCTAACGCTATTAGGACTAGGAAACTCGCTGAGCAAGTTAGTCGGTTGCTCACTGAGTTGGTGACCGACTCAAAGCGATTAAGCACCGGGAGACCGACGCGCAATTCTATTAAACGCCCGTTGAGCACTGAAATATATTACTTTCTATACCCTTAAACTTGGCTTTTGATAGGACTTAGAGTATTTAATAATTGTTTTTAGTGTTGCTTTGCAGCAAGGAGTTAATTTCATCCTTGGTGCAGTTTTCAGTTAAAGAGTGCCATTTAGAGGAGTTTTAGCACCAGGCAAACAACAGGGAATGGAATGGTGCTGTGGCCAGTTAATGAGGAAGCAAATTACAACAGCTCTATGGGATGAAATGGGTTCAGTCCTATGCACAATAGAGGCACCTTGAGGTTCACTCTCCAATAGCTGCAAGGTACACTTATGGGCAGCAGTTCATTCAATCAAAGAGAAAACCAGCAGCAATACCTGAGGAGTTGAAGAGCTGAAACCAGCCTTGGGACACTCGAGCTGCAGAATTATAAGGCCAAACATGTATATCTCTAAGGATCAATTGACAGCCGCTGCGATGAAGGCAGTCGAGCATTGAATATGCACTCTAGCAGCAACAGAGAATGCGAGGTGCAATACAAGCATTGCAACTCTTCAAAGTGTAGCAGCTTCTGTAACTTGTCAGGTCCGACAGCAAAGCAGCTGCACCCATTGGCACAACAGCCTATCGAATGGATGCTCCAATGCACCACATTCAGCCAACCTGCCAAGGAGTCCTTTGCTGCCTCCAAGCCTATCGACCAAGCTACACCTTCATCCCTTTAATCCTCTCGAAAAGCAAGCTGTCCAACCTCCCATCCAACCCCTTGGCTTCAGCTGAAGACGCTTGAAAACTACCTTGAACCTGTGGAGGAGTCCCTTGCATGCAAACCTCACTCCAAAGCTGTAGCCATGCAGAGTTTCAGCTACAAACCAGACCATAGAGCCGGTTGACCACTTAAATATCTCAACCTATCGAGATGCCCAAGCTGTAGCCTTCTTCTAACCTCATGATGCGCAGTCAAGATTCTATCCAACCATCTCAAACTGCAGAACCCCAAGCTGCAGCTCATCTTCAACCCCATGACAGCTTCTCCATGCACACACTTCAACCTCTCATTTTCTTCAAGCAGCAGCTTAAGCAAGCCTTCATGTAAATCAACCTCTCAAGTGCAAGGAGCACTTGCACCTGTCGACCATGTGAGATTAGATCGTGTCGAACAGCAAGTAGAAGCAGCCCCATGGAACCTCTCGAATTGTATTAGCTTCAGCACCAAACTTGTCGACAGCTAGTAGCTCAAACCTGTCGAAGTGCAGTCTCACCAGCATCCCTTGAACCTATCGATAGGCTGAGCAAGGCCATCCTCCCATGCATGTAACCTGTCGATAGCCTCAGTTCATTAAGCATCAAACCTATCAAAATGCTGAAATGAACCTGTCGATTGGTTTGTGCAAGTTGCATCATTCAAACCTGTCGAAAGGTTAGGAAGCTGGAGCAGCCAACCTATCGAATAGATCACTGAAACTGCTGTTAAATCATCCTATCGAGATACTATTCATGAACAGCTCGACAGGTTTGCTGAAACCCAAGCCATCCTATCGAATTGTTCATGCAACACACTCTCCAAACCTGTCGAATGGTTCTATGCAACTGAAATTCAACCTATCAAAATGCAGTGATATCATCTTGTCGAGTTGCACAGATAGCTGGAGTTTCAAACCTGTCGAAATGCATCTGGTTTCAGCTTTGGTCCTGTCGACACCTTCACTTCAGCAAAGCCCCAACCTCACATGCAACCTATCGATAACTCCATTGCAGCAAATATCCATCCTGTTGAGTGGATACCCAGTAGCCCAAACCTGTCGGCAACTTGCATGCAAAGCTCTAGCTACAAGCCAGTCCATAGCACCTGTTGACCACTTAAATATCCGAACCAGTCGAGATGTCCAACCTTCAGCCTTCTTCTAACCTATCCACGTGCATTCAAGATCCCATCCAACCCGTGGCTTCAGTTGAAGTAGCTTTAAAACTCCCTTGAACCTGTCGGGGAGTCCCTTGCATGCACCAACTTCTAAAGCAGTTGCCACCCATAGATCTTGTCGATTGCGCCTACTGCAAGCTCCCATCAATCCTATCGAAATGCACCTACACTCCTCAGCCTCTTGATCCTCTCGAAGGGCTGCACCAACTATCCCTCAACATGTCGACAAACAGTTGTAAATAAATCCTCATGAACAGATGCTTCAAACCTGTTGAGGAGATTGCAGCAGGCTTCAGCTTACAAACCTATCGACTTGCAACTCCACCAATATATTAAACAGCGGGCCCTTGAACCTCTCGAGCATAGCCATCGATGCAGCAATCCTCTCGAGGTCTTAATTTTCTCGAGTCATCTCCTCCACCACATGGCTGAAACTGCAGCAATTTTAAATAGAATTGCATCAGCCCTTGGTTCTTCAGGCTAATCCGACTCGGGCTCCACCAAATCTAAAATGAGGCTATTTTGGCATAGGTTGCAGTTGGAGTGTATTTTGGGTAAAATATTATTGGACAGCAGGGGAATTTTGGGGCAGCGAGAGTAATTATTTTGTGGGCATTCTCAGCAGCTGGGTGCAATCACTTGAGGTGTGCAGTTGGATATTTTTGATAAGCAAGGGCAAATTTGGGAACTCCAATGCACAAGAAACTCTGCACATGGGTGTGAACTAATTTTTGGCGGGAATGCAAATTAGCTTCAGCTGGGCACAAACAAAACCAGATTCCTATCTCTTCTCTGATTGGTTGAAACTCATAAATAGGGATTAAGCTTAAACTGAAATCCTCTCTTCTGATTGGCTGCAACTCAAAGCACATGGATCACTGCATACCTATAAATAGCCATCTATTTTGCTATTTTTCTTCAGCAAGGAAAGTAGGAACAAAGGAATAGCCTGAGTTCTCCTTAACTCATTTAGGTTTAGTTTTAGGTTTTATTTTTCTCTTTTTTTCTTCCCCCTTCTCTCTCTAATCCAGCCTGTTGGATTAGATCTAGGTAGTGGCTCATATCTGGTTTGTAATTGTAATTTTGGCATGAAGAAATATGGATCGATGCATAGACTACAGATCTGGGAACAAGTTTATTGTAAGTTGTTTTGTTTAAAGCAATAAATTGTTGGTTTTAAAGCTTAATTAAATCTATAGATCTTGTGGTCCCATTAGATTCTCGATCGGCTCTTGTGTAGATGGGCCAAGCCTACCACATCTCTGGTAGATCTCTTGATGACCATATGATTCCCCTGGGTTTGATATGCCTGTGGGTGCCTGTGCTTGTGGCCTTGCATCCATAGCATTTGTTGTGATTACCTTGTTTTGATCGAAGCCATCGGGATGGAGGAAATCTATTGGATGATCTGTGGCCATTGAAGTGGACAGATCATAACCTTAAGATCAATCCAAACCACCGATATAAATCAGATTCTTATACCATGCATTTGTGCTTGTAGCCAAATAAAGGATTGCTACAAATCTCTAGCTCTTGATCTGTTTTGCATTAAAAACCAGGCCCTACCTGCCTATTTCTCACCATTTGATCTTTATTTTGCCATCCATCTTTTAGTTTAGTTTTATTTCAGTTTTGTAGAATTACCCGAAAAGCTCTCTTTCTTTTTAGAATTGCCAGATCTGTAACCAGATTTGGAGGTCTACTATACACCCTCTAGGTTTGGATAACTGTTGCTATCTTTAATGTGCTTACTTTATTTGTTGGTGGTAAAAGCAATTTAAAATCAAAGTAAAATAGGGGATGGAATCAGCACAACTGAGAAATCCTAGACCTGTAAGATACAGGGTCCATTTGTAGCAAGTTTTGATAAGTAAGAGTTTGTCCCATAGGGAAAGGTGATCTACAGCTCCAAGGGAGCCATCTCTAGTAGTCCCTCCAGATCTGACTATAGATCTGGCAGTCCTAAAAGGAGGGGAGTTTAGGGCCACTTATTCTAAGTATCCTAAGGTAGCCTAATGAACTAACTACAGAAAAGGGCTGAGGAGATTGATAGAGTGAGGGAAAATAAATATAAAAAGGGTGAGAAGTATGCTATTGGGTTCAGATTTACTGGAATTTATGACTCAGATCCAGATTTGCTGGTATAGAAATCCTGTCCAATGGCTACATTATCACCAAAGAGGAGAAACAATTCAACTCATCCCTGTGCCATGATCCAATCCCTTAAGGTTATAACCTGTCCACTTAAATGGTCACAGACTATCCCATAGGGGAACTACAATCCAGAGATGGGTTAAAACAAGTTAATCATTGTAGGCACTACTTCATCCAGGCTACAAGCTCAGGAATCCATAGGGAACCTCAACCTCTAAAGCTCTATGTGTGGGGCTAAGGCTGTAAAGGACCATGATAGCCCAGACACATAGAACCAGCAAGAGATTGAGTACCACCTTAGATCTAACTGTCCATTGCTTGAGTGGGACTACAATGGTCCAGTCACAAGCCTACAATCTCCATACCCAGATCAGATCTAACATCTGATGGCAGGTCTATACTAATATAGGGGTGTCTGCCTCTGTACAATCTCCTACCAGGCTACAAGCTCAGGCTCGGAGAAGAAGGATCCATTTTGGATCGGCAGATTGGATTCACCCTAAGGCTATAACCTGTCCACTTAAATGGTCACAGACTATCCCAGAGGCTATCCTCCTCACGGAGCCCAAAACAAAACAAGAATATTGCTGCCACCACTATGGTCACAAGGCTACCAGCTCAGGCTTCCATGGGGATTTCAGATCTAGTGGGTCATGTGGTGGGGCTAAGGCTGTATAGGACCATGATAGCCCAGACACACAGGTCACTTGGATCTGAATGGGACCTTAGAATCAGTCCTCCATTGCTTTGAATCACAACCAAAGTAATGGCGGATCACAAGGCAGCAGCCTTGCACAGAGCAACTCACAAACACATGAATCCCATAAAAGTGAAACACCCAATCACAAATTCCATTAATCTAAACTTAATAAGCATACAAAGGCATGGCCAGCAAGTGCTGGGCCATGGAGAGAAGAAGAAGAAAAAGGAAAACTACTTACAGCTACAGAAAAATAAGACTACAATGCCAAAAATAGCAAAAACTAAACTCTTTTCGGCCTCCTAAACCTAAACCAGGCTTAGGTTTATATAGCAGTGAGTGTGGCAGCGCATTAGGCTTAGAAAACCCTAATTTTAGCGATGCCACGTGGCCTATTAATGATCCTTGAATGCCTCGAGGTGCGTGCATAGAGATTTGAGCATGGGAGTGCGTGCCCTAATCGCTAGAAATCCCCAGAATGTCCTCTACAAAATGATGGAAGTTGGAGTTCAGAGCTTCGCCAGGTTGCAGTCGATTCCCAGACTTGTCGCGTGGTAGCTCTGTTCTTCGAGTGGTTGAGTTTAACATTAGAACTTTAGACGTCGCGGGGTTGCAGCTTCTTAATGCTTTGAGCAGTCGCGAGGTAGATAGTTAAGCTCTTGCTGGATTGGGCTTCACGCGGTTGGATTGTTACTTGTGAATAGCACGAGAACTGTGTGAGCATTCCATTTCACTTCGCGAGGTTAACTCTGGCTTCGCGAGACTGCTTTCTTCCTGAACTGCATGACAGCTTCTTTTCTTGATAGATCTTCGGGAGGATCCTCGCGATAGCTTTGAGGCATTTCTGAACTGTGCGACAGGTTCTCTTGACATTTGCATCCCGCGGCTATTGCGCGAGAGCTGCGCGAGGCAGGATTCTGAAGCTCTCTCTCCTCAGCTGTTTTGAGTGAATTGCGCGAGGTTGATTTCAGGTCTTCTTAAACTGCGCAAGATTGCCCGACCATTTACTCCTGAACTTCGCGAGAGCTGCGCGAAGTTGTGCTTCTGAAGCTCTTCTGTTACTCAACTACGTGAGCACTTGTTGTGAAGTCTTGGGAAGCTCGCGAGGACTACGCGAAGCATAGTTTTCTGAATCCTCTGGAGCTTTGTCAGCTGCACGAGGCTTGCCTCAGGTCTGGATTCATGGCTCATTCTTCTGAGGGACTTCTGGTGCCAATCATGAGCTCCTTAACAGGATTTATGGCCTTATTGCACTGCTGTTTATTATCTGTAGAAAACACTTAACAAACCTTTATTAGATGGCTAAGGGCCTAATCAAAGGCTAAGTTAATGGGTGAAAAGTGGTACTTTTTAGGTCTTAGCACAACTACTCCCTGTGGGACAAACTCTTATTAAAACTTGCTACAAAGGACCCTGTATCTTGCAAGTCTAAGATATTTTAGATGTGCTGAATCCATCCTCTGTTTTACTTTGATTTTATTTTCTTTCTTTCACTTCATAATAATCAGCACACTAAAATCCCGAAACAAGTTTTTGGCGCCGTTGCCGGGGAGTTTTGATCTAGATAGTAGATATGAGTTTTTCATTTTTTGTAGATCTGATTTTTTTTAGTTTTTATTTCTGATTAGTTTTTAAAATTTTAGAGTGCATTCCACCTGTTTGATTAAATGTTTGCTGCAATTTTTATACAGAAAACCTATTTTACTGTAGTAGAATTTTTGATTTTTCTGAGTTTTTAGTTTATGCCTTCTAGATGTTTTAATAAATGTTGCTGTAGCCTTTTGCATTTTTGCAGAAACGAAGCTGCAGTTTGAGGTTTTCTTTATATTTTTGTTAATATGCTTGAATAAGGTACTACTGCAGTTGTTGAATTTTTCCAGATTTGGAGCAGCTGCCAAACGAGGAGCAAATGGATTGTAGCAGGAGCAGATCTGCTTGAGTTTGCATCCCCTTCTCCTTTGCATTCATTTTCTATTTTTAAATTCTTTTGACCAGCAGTTTTGCTGTGTTTGCTATCATTCTAATTTTTGAATAACTCAACAAAACCAAATAAAAAAATAGAAGAAAATGAAAATACAAATTAAAATTTCTTATTATTTTTCAGCAACAGTAAATAAGGGTTCTTGTTGAGCCCGGGCTGATCCAAAACAAATAAAAAAATAGAAAATTATAAAAACATAAAAATATCTTTAGATGGGCTATTTTTCTTTGTTTTTACTCATTTTTCCCATCTAGACCGGCTGAGATTATGTTTTTTTCATTTTGAGGAATCATGTAGGATAATGAGCAGTGGATCATATGCTATTTTGAATATTCAATGGAGCCACTAATTTTATTTTCCTTCGAGATTTCTTCACCATTAAATGGATCTCAGCTGTATGAATCCTGTTTTTAATGTGTGCTCCCATTCTTCATTATTTAGAAATTCTTTTTGATTCATACACATCATCAACAAAGGGGTCAGTCTTATGAATCTTGCTTTGCACTGCATGTTAGTACTGCTGATCATTTTTATAATCACTTAGATTCATAAGTATCTGATTGGCTCAGGCTCTTGGGGTTTTCTTTGGGCTTAGGGGATTTATGATTTGGTATTAGGATTTTTTATTTTAGTTTAAATTTCTGTTTTTAGATCGTTGATTTCTCTTTCTTAGGGTTAATGTGTCCTAGTTTTACTTATTTTGTTTTTGCATTTTTCTGTGATTATAGTTAGTTTCTAACTTTGTTTTCCTATTTTTGATCTACAACGTTGTTTTTGTATCCACATTTTTCGGTTTTTATAGCTTTATATTAAGTTCCTTACTCTGTTTTTCGGTTATTAGTATTAGTTCCCTTTCATTTGCATAACATTTCCAGCTTTATTTTACTGATTTTTCTGTTTTATCAGTAATTTCCTTCATTTATATAGCATTTTTTCCATTTTCCTGCTCATATATTCAGTTTTATTTTTTTTTTTCTGCTGCACATAGCTGCAATTTTTCTGCTTAGTTTGTCTTTCTTCTTTTACCCTGCTGCTCTTAGTTTCTCATTGTGTAGAACATTGAGGACAATGTTCATCTTAGGTTTGGGGGTATGGCAGGTGTGCTGATGAAATGAGTTAATACTAGTGCAACTATGTTAAATTTTTTTTTGAAAATAAAGTGATTTCCCACCTGATTTTTGGAAAAGAGGAAATTAAAAACTTTTTAAAACTGAAATAAGCTGTAGTTTTAACATTTTTCATGAAGCAAATGTCAAGAATTTTCAAAAATTGATATTTAGTAAACTTGAAATGAGAGAAAACTGTAAGGATACACCCCAGAAAATCTGATGGAAGGCCATACCAAGTGAGATTTGGGCTTGAACAATTTTCTTTGAAGAGTGTCTTGACAATTTTCTTTGCTCTATGGACTGATTAGATCTAATTTTGCTCACTAGAAGTTAGGCAAATCCAAGTTGAAACAGCTTGACATCATTCATGACATTGAGGACATGAAGTAAGGCCATCCCTTGGATAGTTTGAGCCTAAAATTTTCCCACCTTTGAACTGCCCTTGATACACACCATTTGAACCTTAAAAATCCCAATTTTTCTTTGATAAAAACCAGAAAATTTGAACCAAAAACCCCTTGACCTGTTTTAGTTTACTCTCGATTTGAGAAATCAGGAAAAAGGAGAAGTGAGGTTAGAGGAGCAAGGTTTAAAATTTGGTTGAAAGAGAAGGAAGCACATTTGGTGGTATTGTGGCATTCGGCCCATAAAAAAAAATGGAGAAAAACACAAAAAGAAAAGAAAAAAAAAAAGAAAATCAAAGAAAATGAATGAGAAAGAGAAGTCATTTCATTGAAAGACTGAAAAGAGGATTAGAAACTGGCCACTTCAAATCTAAAAATTCAAGAAATAGATGGAATTGTGCTGAAATGAAGAAGGTGTTGTCTAGACCACCACCTTACCCTTACTGATTTCTCAATTTGAATCCTTTTTACCCTTTTATTCTTTTACAAATTTTACCCATAAGCCACATTACAACCCAATAAAAAGACCTTACTGATCTGAAATGGATTGAGCTACCATGTGGAGATGAGGATTTGTTTAATCTATGGTGAAAAGAGTTAGAAAATTTCAAAAGTTAGAGCAATGCCTATGCTCAAGCTTGCAGTCCTATTTGGGGGATGTAACTGCTCTTGAGCTATGTGAAATGATACACCCTTCTATTTTTGTTGTGAGTGACAGCCCTGGTAAGACTTGGGTCAGAAATCTAATTTGTTTGGGGCATTATCAAAGCAGAATTCTTAAATTAAAGGTGAACTCTCCATTAATTTTCAGGCACAATGCCTTGACATGAACTGATTGACGATGAAGGAATTACAGCAGAATTTCAGGTTTTAAACTGGTGATTTTTCTCCTGAAAATCCTCTAAAATTGAATGCACAAGGTGTGGAATTTATTTTATTTTTCTTGAACTTTGTTTTAGCATGTTGCATTAGTGTTAATTGATTTTGTTGAAGTTTGTGGGTACCTTCACTGAAAACCCTCAGGAGACTCCACTCCTCCACTAGGGATCACCTAGGGGTTTAAAAGGCTTGGTGCATGTGCCAAATGCACCCGTGTTCCCTACGAAAGTGGCATTTTATTTCTTAGGTTAGTTGTTATAAATTTCACTTTGCTCAAAGACTAGCCAAGGTTAGGCTTGGGGGTATGTTGAGCACTAAAATATATCACTTTTTAGTGTTGCTTTGCAGCAAGGAGTTAATTTCATCCTTAGTGCAGTTTTCAGTTAAAGGGTGCCATTTAGAGGAGTTTTAGCACCAGGCAAACAACAGGGAATGGAACGGTGCTGTGGCCAGTTAATGAGGAAGCAAATTACAACAGCTCTATGGGATGAAATGGGTTCAGTCCTATGAACCATAGACGCACCTTGAGGTTCACCTCCAATAGCTGCAAGGTACACTTATGAGCAGCAGTTCATTCAATCAAATGGAAAACCAGTAGCAATACCCGAGGAGTTGAAGAGCTGAAACCAGCCTTGGGACACTCGAGCTGTAGAATTATAAGGCCAAACATCTATATATCTGAGGATCAATTGACAGCCGCTGCGATGAAGGCAGCCGAGCATTGAATGTGCACTCTAGCAGCAACAGAGAATGCGAGCTGCCATACAAGCTTTGCAACTCTTCAAAGTGTAGAAGCTTCTGCAACTTGTCGAGTCCGACAGCAAAGCAGCTGCACCCATTGGCACAACAGCCTATCGAATGGATGCTCCAATGCACGACATTCAACCAACCTGTCGAGGAGTCCTTTGCTACCTCAAAGCCTATCGACCAAGCTGCACCTTCATCCCTTTAATCCTCTCGAAAAGCAAGCTGTCCAACCTCCCATCCAACCCCTTGGCTTCAGCTGAAGAAGCTTGAAAACTCCCTTGAACCTGTCGAGGAGTCCCTTGCATACAAACCTCACTCCAAAGCTGTAGCCATGTAGAGTTTCAGCTGCAAACCAGTCCATAGAGCCGGTTGACCACTTAAATATCTCAACCTGTCGAGATGCCCAAGCTGAAGCCTTCTTCTAACCTCATGATGCGCAGTCAAGATTCTATCCAACCATCTCGACCTGCAGAACCCCAAGCTGCAGCTCATCTTCAACCCCATGACAGCTTCTCCATGCACACCTTTCAACCTCTCATTTTCTTCAAGCAGCAGCTTCAGCAAGCCTTCATGTAAATCAACCTCTCAAGTGCAAGGAACACTTGCACCTGTCAACCATGTGAGATTAGATCCTTTCGAACAACAAGTAGAAGCAGCCCCATGGAACCTCTCGAATTGTATTGGCTTCAGCACCAAACTTATCGACAGCTAGTAGCTCAAACTTGTCGAAGTGCAGTCTCTCCAGCATCCCTTGAACCTATCGATCAGCTGAGCAAGGCCATCCTCCCATGCATGTAACCTGTCGATAGGTTCAGCTCATTAAGCATCAAACCTATTGAAATGCTGAAATGAACCTGTCGATTGGTTTATGCAAGTTGCATCATTCAAACCTGTCGATTGGTTTATGCAAGTTGCAGCCAACCTATCGAATAGATCACTGAAACTGCTGTTAAATCATCCTATCGAGATACTATTCATGAACAGCTCGACAGGTCTGCTGAAACCCAAGCCATCCTATCGAATTGTTCATGCAACACACTCTCCAAACCTCTCGAATGGTTATATGCAACTGAAATTCAACCTATCGAAATGCAGTGATATCATCTTGTCGAGTTGCACAGATAGCTGGAGTTTCAAACCTGTTGAAATGCATTTGGTTTCAGCTTTGGTCCTGCCAATACCTTCACTTCAGCAAAGCCCCAACCTCACATGCAACCTGTCGATAACTCCATTGTAGCAAATATCCATCCTGTCGAGTGGATACCCAGTAGCCCAAACTTGTCGACAGCTTGCATGCAAAGCTCCAGCTGTAAGCCAGCCCATAGCACCTGTTGACCACTTAAATATCCGAACTTGTCGAGATGCCCAACCTCCAGCCTTCTTCTAACCTGTCGACGTGCATTCAAGATCCCATCCAACCCGCGGCTTCAGCTGAAGCAGCTTGAAAACTCCCTTGAACCTGTCGGGGAGTCCCTTGCATGCACCAACCTCTAAAGCAGCTGCCACCCATAGATCTTGTCGATTGCACCTACTGCAAGCTCCCATCAATCCTATCGAAATGCACCTACACTCCTCAACCTCTTGATCCTCTCGAAGGGCTGCACCAGCTATCCCTCAACATGTCGACCAGCAGTTGCAAATAAATCCTCATGAACAGATGCTTCAAACCTGTCGAGGAGATTGCAGCAGGCTTCAGCTTACAAACCTATCGACTTGCAACTCGGCCAACATATCAAACAGCGGGCCCTTGAACCTCTCGAGCACAGCCATCGATGCAGCAATCCTCTCGAGGTCTTCATCTTCTGGAGTCATCTCCTCCACCACGTGGCTAAAACTGCAACAATTTTAAATGGAACTACATCAACCCTTGGTTCTTCAAGCTAATCCGACTCGGGCTCCACCAAATCTAAAATGAGGCTATTTTGGCATAGGTTGCAGCTAGAGTGTATTTCAGGTAAAATATTATTGGACAGCAGGGGCATTTTGGGGTAGCAAGAATAATTATTTTGTGGGCATTCTTAGCAGCTGGGTGCAATCACTTGAGGTGTGCAGCTAGGTATTTTTGATAAGCAAGGGAAAATTTGGGAACTCCAATGCACAGGAAACTCTGCACATGGATGTGAACTAATTTTTGGCAGGAATGCAAATTAGCTTCAGTTGGGCACAAACAAAATAAGATCCCTATCTCTTCTCTGATTTGTTGAAACTCTTAAACAAGGATTAAGCTTAAACTGAAATCCTCTATTCTGATTGGCTGTAACTCAAAGCACATGGATCACTGCATACCTATAAATAACCATCTATTTTGCTATTTTAAAGTAGAACAAAGGGAATGCAAATTAGCTTCAGTTGGGCACAAACAAAATAAGATCCCTATCTCTTCTCTGATTGGCTGAAACTCTTAAACAGGAATTAAGCTTAAACTGAAATCCTTTCTTCTGATTGACTGCAACTCAAAGCACATGGATCACTGCATACGTATAAATACCCATGTATTTGGTTTTATTATAAGTTATTTTATTTAAAGCAATAAATTATTTGTTTTAATGCTTAATTAAATCTATAGATCTTGTGGTCCCATTAGATTCTCGATCGACTCTTGTGTAGATGGGCCAAGCCATCTTCCAGATCTCTGATGTCCATCTTGATGTCCATCAGCCTGATCACAGGGCCTTGATCTCAGCCCATGCTGCATCTCATTTCTCTTGATTTCATTTTGATTTCTCCATCTGACTGATTTTTTTCTTTCTGTTAGAGGTCTACTATAATTTTGTTTAGATCATTGTGGGACAAACTCATTTATTATCTCAAAGGACTGCTCAGTTCAGGATATTCTAGACCTGCAGGTTTAGAATATTCTAATCCTGCAGGTCTAGAATATCCTAGACCTGCAAGATACAGGGTCCTTTGTAGCAAGGTTTAGAATATTCTATACCTGCAGGTCTAGAATATCCTGGACCTGCAAGATACAGGGTCCTTTGTAGCAAGTTTTAATAAGTAAGAGTTTGTCCCACAGGGAGTAGCGATCTAAACCTAGAGGGTGTATAGTAGACCTCCAGATTTGGCAATTCTAAGAAGAAAGAGAGCTTTCCGGGTGTCACTAGATCTAATTCTACAAAACTGAAATAAAACTAAAATAAGAGATGGAGGAAGATGGATGGTAAAATAAAGATCAAATGGTGAGAAATAGGTAGCTAGGGCCTGGTTTTTATTGTAAAACATATCAAGAGCTGGGGATTTGCAGTAATCCTTCATTTGGCTACAAGCACAAATGCAAGGTATAAGAATCTGATTTAGACCGGTTGTTTGGATTGATCTTAAGGCTATGATCTATCCATTTAAATGGTCACAGATTATCTAATAGATTTCCTCCATCCCGATGGCTTCGATCAGAACAAGATAATCACTACAGATGCTTTGGATGTAAGGCCACAGGCATAGGCACCCACAGGCATATGAAACCTAGGGAAATCAGATGGTCATCAAGAGATCTACCAGAAAAGGGCTTGGGCTTGTGCCGAGTGCAAAAATCTAATTGAGAATCTAATGAGACCACAAGATCTTTAGATTTAATTAAGCTTTAAAATCAACAATTTATTGCTTTAATAAAAAATAACTTACAATAACATTATTCCCAGATCTGTAGTCTGTGCATCGATCCACATTTCTTCATGCCAAAATTACAATTACAAACCAGATCTGAGCTGCTACCTAGTTCTAATTCAACTGGCTGGATTAGAGAGAGAAGGGGGAAGAAAAAAAGGAAAAATAAAACTTAAAACTAAACCTAAATGAGCTAAGGAGAACTTAGGCTATTCCTTTGTCCCTACTTTCCTTGCTGATGAGAAACAACAGAAAGGAGTTCTATTTATACATTTGCAGTGATCCGTGTGCTTTGGATTGCAGCCAATCAGAGGAGAGGAGCTTGATCTAGGTGAACTGCATTTCAACCAATTAGAGAGCAGAGAACTCAATTCTGTTATGCACCGCTGAGGTGTCTTCATTTTGGGCAAGGAAAATTGCATGTGGACTGCTGTCCCCTCTGCAGAATTTTGTGTACAATTGATGTGTCTTTGCAGCTCTCAAAAATGCCCCTGCCGGCCATTAATATTTTTTGCATTCGATAGGTGCTAGCTGAAACTGCAGCACTTCGACAGGATAAACATGGCTGGCTCGATAGGTTATGTCATGCAGAGAGCATGAAGCATTTGTTAGGTTGCAAAGCTGGGCTGGAGGAGTGCTGTTCGATAAGTTCAAAGCATTGGTCTTCATGCAGCATTCGACAGGTTCATATTGCTGTATTTTGATAAGATGATGCTTGTAGTCCAAGGAACCCTTCGACATGTTGGTGGATTGAGCCATTCGATAGGTTTAAAGCTGATACATTGAGGGACTGCTCGATAGGTACAAAACTGCAGCATTCTTTAAGCATTCGATAGGTTGAATTGCAACCATTCAATAGGTTGAGCTTCAGCTTCATGAACCAATTGATAGGTTCATTGAAGCATTCAATAGGTTCCATTGCTGCCACAAAGCACTTCCCGACAGGATAAACATGGCCTGCTGAGGAAGTCCAGTTGCCAAGTTTGTTGCTGCTGCCAATAAACCATTCGATAGGTCCTACACCAACACTCGATAGGATCGGCTCCTTCATTTTTCAACAAGTGTAGCTGCATGAGCTGTTTAGGCATATTTTGTTGCTGCAGTTCACACGTTGCTCTTTGAATACCATTGGAGTGCTGCAGCTATGAGTATATTATTGCTTGGGACTATGCCTTGTTTGATGTGTAGCTGGTAGGTGTTCCATATAGCTTCTTCCTTGCGCAGCTTGTGTGCAATTCGAGATCTGTTGCTAAAGCTCCTCTTCAGCTTAAGCAAACTAGCGCTGCTGGTTTCATTTTCAGTAACAAGCCATAGCATACTCCTTCCATTTCTCTCTTTCAACTGTTCATTAATTCCAAACCTCCTCTTAATGGCACTTTTAGACTAAAAATTGCACTAAGGATGTAATTAACTCCTTGCTGCAAAACAACAGTAAAAAAAAATATAAAATACTCTAAGTCCTAGCAAAAGCCAGGTTTAAAGGTGTAGAAAGTGGAAAAAATTAGTGCTTAACAACGCCTGAAACAGAGTGTTTAATTGAAGAAAAACCTATAAAAGCTTTTTTTAATTTCGACCCAAAAGGAGGGAGGAGAGCAAGAGAGAACAGACTTTTTTAGGATTCCGAAATTAGAGAACTTCGAGAATGATCACATAGAGCAACCTAACCATGATTTTAAAATTCAAGCGCAGAATCTTTGAGGTTTCTCTCCACAGCCCCGGTCCTAGGTAAAAATCTTAGTTTTAGACTTAAGATCTTTCTCTTAGTTTTAATTTTTAGTCCGAGACTGCAGCACCCTTTTTTAGATTGCAAATTTTTTATATCTAGTTCAAGTTCTTCAAATTTAGAACCAGTCCTTAATCTGACGGTCTAATTTACCGACCCTAGGCATTAATTCTGTTCTAAAATCTTAATTTCCAGTCCTATCATTAATTTCTGGTTCTCGTCCTTGGATTCTAGAACTAGTCTTTAATCATGCGGTCTGATTTTCTGATTTCAGACCCGAATTCATTCCTAGGAATTTAAATTTAAATTTAAATTTCTTAGTTTATTATATCTAAAAAATCCTAAATATTAATTTTAGTTTCAGTAATTCTAGTTTCTCAGTTTCATTCATAATTATTACTCCGAAATAGACTCTAAAAATTCTAAATAATACTATTTTATAATCCCAAATCTAATTTATTTTTAATCTCAGCCATCCAATTTGTACAAGGGAGCTTACGGAGGGTACTCGGGAACGAGGCCAATCCTCCTTAGCATAGCGGGCCCAAAACCCAATTTTTTTAGAATTACTTAGTTGCTTTAATTAGGGTTATAATATCAGTTCCATAATTTATTCTTAGAATTTTACTATAGTCAATTTATATACTTTATTTTAATTAAATCCTTAGAATAATTGCATCGATTAGAACTCCAATAGAATTAGTTCCTTTATTTTAATTAGATATATCTAGCACAATTAATTCCTTGCTTTATTAGACCCCACTATCAGTAATCAGTCCTTTTATTCAATTAGAATTTTAGTATAATTAATTCGTTGCTTTGATTATAATTCTAGTTAAATTAGTCCTTTATTTTAATTAGAATTTAGTATGATTAATTCATTGCTTTAATTAAATTTCAAATACAGTTAATTCATTGCTCTAATCAGAATTTTAATCAAATTAGTTTGTTTCTCTCAATTAGATTTTTTCTATTTTATTCATATAAAAATTAATTCATTGCTTAAATTAAATTTTTAGTAAAACTAGTTCTCTATTTCAATTAGAATTATGGTACAACTAGTATACTTGCTCTACTTAGAATTTCAGTATAACTAGCATGCCTGGTTTAATTAAAGTTTCATTAAAATTAATGCACCTGCATTCCTAGTACAATTAGGAGACCGATGTTAATTGGACTTTTAGTAGTATTAGGACACTATATTAATTATAATTCTAGTAGTGCTAGGAAATTAAAATTAATTAGACTCCGGATAGAATTAGAATACTAAATTAAATAAATCATAATAAATTCTCACATAACGAAACTCACAAGAGAATTGGGAAGTCTAAACTGATTAGAACTACAATAATAAGAGGGGAAGGAAAGAAAAATTAAACTATCTAAATTATAAGAAAAGACATAATTGCTGACGTTCGTAGGCGGAAGATTTAGTAAAGAAGTAACCCACACCCGCTCTAAAGCGTGATCATTGACATGTTGCAACGTCATTAAATATCTGTAGCTGGCGATCACAACAAACTAAGAACCTTCCTAGAAAACCCTTTACTTCTAACATTCCACACGCCGCATCACTAGAGTCCACTTGGACATAATTGGAGCCACTGATTCAACGGGGACCGAGAGGAACCCAGAAAAAGTGTGTACCAACAGACTGGCGATCGTAATGGGACACTTTTGCAAACTCTTTTCTAGATAGTTACTTTTTATCTTATCTCCCTATTTTTCTTTCCATCGTGTCATTTAGATTCCCTTTTATATATATATGAGTCTTCATCAAAGACTCGAGATATCTGGTATACGAAGAGTGAGTTTAGGAGACCCACCATTGTGGGAATATTATAAAAACTTGATGCATGAAGAAAAATCATTTCACAATTCCAGCCCACAACAACCTGAGATTAACATGGCCGGCGAGTAATAAAATCCCTTCTCCACCCCACACACCGATAATAATCATAATGGGAGAGATGGTAACACCAGACAAAACCTCACCACTCAATAGATCATAAAACTCAGTATTCAAAGAATACAAAGAGGAGATGACGACTTCGAGGAATTGCTTCGAGGGTTGGCCGCCGCATACGAAACCATTAGGTCACGATAATTTTAAGAAGAACAAGAGCGACAAGAGAGGCCACCTCCTACCGCGAGCACGGTGTCAGCCTGTGCCACACCATTGAGACAACCTTCCCACACATTCTTCAACAACGACTCTTTAGACAAGGTTTGCTCATGGGTCACTCCAAAAGACAGTACCATTAAAATTGAAGACCTCCCTAAAATGCTCGATGAGTACATGGCTAAGAGTGACCACCCCGATCACTCATTCGAATTCGACAAATTTTATCGGGACGTCGAGTTTAATTTACCAATAGGATTTAAGCCACTGAAATTTACCAAATATAATGGCATGGAAAATCCGAATTATCACTTGGCCCTCTTTTATAATGATTACCGACCCATACGTGATAATCAAGGACTTCTCATTCACTATTTTCAACGCCTATTAGAAGGAGAAGCTTTAGATTGGTTTGTGGGACTCCCTCTTTATAAGATATAAACCTTCGATGAATTAGTTGGTCAATTCCTAGACCAATACAAACACTTGATCTAAGAGACAGCCAGTCTCAGTGATCTAATGGCAGTCAAGCAAGGACCTGATAAAGAATTTACCGACTTCATCGCCAGATGGAGAAAACTCGCTGCTAGGACTGGCACCTCAATGAATGAGAAGGATTCAGTGGACATTATCATTGATAACACTAGAGAACTGTTAAAGAGCACACTTGTCATAAGTGATTGCCCCGACTTCACTGCACTCCACTCTCGGACATCCCGACTAGTGTGACACATTAAAGGCGGAGACCTCGCTCTATCCATAGTCATAGCGAAAGTGGGCTCTTCCAATGAATCAAAATCGAAAAATAATAAGAAAGCCTTAGGAACCATACTAGTCAACACCATTGTTAATCAAGGACAAAACTCTGGAAACAAAAATTTCCACCCATGAAACTTCGGGCAAAATCAAAATCAGCAACGATACACGACCCAAAACCAAGCCACTAATCAGCAAAGATATGCAAATCAAAACCAAAGCCAGAACCAGAATTAGGGCCACTATCAGAATAGAAATTAATATCCCAACACCTACCAGAATCTGAACATGACGCATAATCGATCAGCCCACATGTCAAATTACAATAGTGTACCGCCACCGCAGAACTTTAACCCAGCCAGAGGCCCCTACCAGCCGAGGCGGGAACACTATCTCCCTTTACTGAACATGATTCCTAACATTTTCATCTCCTTTATACTCAGAATCTCCTCCGATTTTCGCAGGAAAGACTGTTGGGTGCTCTCTTTGTCCAATTCTGAACCCGAGTATGGAGATCATGTTCTCCAAACTACAGCCCAAATTGCTGCATGAGTAGAAAGTGTCACCCAAAAGACTCTAAGCTAAGACAACAAAATAACCACCGAGCGTTCGCTGAATCTAAAAGAAAGAGAGACAGAAGAACATCCTGACCCGTGCGAGATGCTGGTCTTTGCTTTCCTAGAAGAGGAAGATTACACACAGTGCCTCCCACCTTGGAGCGACACCATTCAGGTACGCATTCTAACATCAAATTTCACCCATTTTACAAATACATCCTTGTCAAGTCGTGTCGGGTTCGGTCAACAACGACTTGCCCGATTTTCAAATCAGGAACCAATTACCCACCTCCGCCTTTCCCTCGAAATACCTCGAAATAAGGATTTCACGAACGCACAATCACCAGAGGGGAATGTGAGAGAAAGAGAAGTTAACTTGCCTCCCCTACCTCACATCATCCCTCCACCAATTCTTGCACCTCAATCATTCCAACCACCCACACCTAAGGCCCATCGGCCAAGGAAAGAAATTGCGCTCGAGCCAGGGCAAGAATACGACCTTCTGTGGCATCTCCAGAAGATTCTGGCTGAGATATCCATACTAAAACTCATCAAGAAATCGTCTGACCATCACCGGTTGTTGATAAGGACACTTGAAGACATGCAAGTGGATGAGGATACAACCCTAGATGAGCTTCATCAAATCACTTCAGTCATGGCGCAACCTCTGGCGCCCACTTTTACAGATGCATACATGCCTAAAGAGTTACTCCACGGGAGTGCGGCCTCCATATATCTTATGGTCATAATTAGAGGATTCTCCGTACCACACACACTCGTTGACAAGGGAGCAGGACTTAACATCTGCCCTCTCACCACGTTAAAAATGCTCGGATACATGGAGCAGGACGTCAGGCCCTCCGTACTGTCACTCATAGCTTATGATAGGTCGCGTCGCTTTGTCAAAGGAACTATCAAGCTACAGGTTCACCTCGGACCTATAATGAAAGACATTACCTTCCATATTTTTGATTCTGCTAGTATGTATAATCTCATTTTAAGAAGAAAATGGCTGGAGTCAATGAAGGCCATCGCATCTACATACCATCAATGCGTCAAATTCCCATACGAGGACTCCATCGTCTGTATATATGCTGATGCACCCCTCCAGGAGGTGGATACTGATTACGCAGTGAGTATACCAATCGCTCATGATTATGTGTTGAACACGGGTCATATTCAAAAGACTCGAATCCCTGATGAGACAATCGTTGTGGAAGTCTGTCCCCCTACCCCTCCTAGTTTTTCCCCAACGCATCGACAAAAATTAATGAGAAGAGAGGTTGACCCAGACCTCACAAAACTCTATGCAATTAACCCTACCATGACAAAAGGGTGGGACCTTATGTACCAACTTGGATACGTTCCCCACACCGGACTTGATAAAAATAAGCAAGGTCGTATAGGACCCGTTGTCCCAACGCAAATACGTAAGAACATAGGGGTAGGTTATTAGTCAGACGGCCCGCAAGCCAACTTGTCCCCTACCTCACAAAAATGGTCTCTATATGACCACTTTGCCTATGGGGCCACCGAGAAAGCAGATGTGCCAAAGCATAAGGAAGTGTCCTGCACTAGATCTCAAGAAGTTGAAATTGAGCGAATGATTAAAGCGTTCAATGATTTAACCAATTTAAATGACGATATTGATAAACCGCTCGAAGGAGTCAAGCCCATGTTTGACACTAAGGAATTTACAGAAGAGAGGAGAGAAGAACCTCCAGAACTCGACCCATGAGCGGAAGATTTGGAAATCACTGACGATGAAGATTTTCACATAGCAGCCTTGCAAGATAGTGAAGAGCACTTACGCTTAACATGGGAAAAAGATGACACTTCATAAGAAAATACTAACTCGTATAGCATCTGCCTCGGCCTTGGCCTTGAGGGATGGGAATGCCCTTAGGACTCCCCTTACATCGCTTACCCATACCAACCCCACTATAGGGCATGCGCCAGCATATTAGAGCGCTTCGCTAGTTGGACCCGATACTCTACGATAAAAGAATCGAATCACTCCAACCTCGTGACCACCGATACAAGTAATGACCTACCAGCTCAGCCACTGACACAAGAAGTAGAAAATTCCAACGGTCATATAGTTGACCTAGGGGGAAACACTCGCATCGCCCTCAAAAAATATGAAGAGGAACTTGAACTAGACACTTCTATATCCCCAAATTCGCCGCAACTCTAAATATTTTGGAAATCTCCAGAGGAAAAGTGGCAACCTCCCCTGAGTGATGACGAGGACTACTGGATAAACCTCCTGGCACTCGAGTTAGCGGAGCGAGCTAATCTAGGACTTTAAGCACTATCAGATCAAGAAGATGAATTCGATACCTTTTTTGACTCTAACCTGGAAGGATAGGAATGTCCTTGGGGATCCCCCTGCATTCTTCACCATTATCAACCTCGCTGCCGAGCATGCGCGCTCATCCTAACATATTATGAAGATCAAGGAAAAGAACTCGCTACCCCTGAGGATCCTTTGGGAGATCCCCCTCGGTGGGAAGAACATTATTATAACCCAGAGGATGATAGTTCAATTGACTACAATCTTCAGAGCTTCTTTGAGGAAGAGGCAATCAATGTGGCAGGAGAAGTCCAAGCATTAGTGCTGCTGTCACTAGCGTCACTCATTCAAAAGATCTCATCGGATGAGGACTCTAAAAAAACAAATGCCAAATCTACAACAAGTTCGTATTTCCTAAAGAATTGCCCAAACGACTCTAGCAGTTGTCTCGCTCCCTCAATTAGAGGAAGCAACTCTCCCGACGCCTCTTAAGGCGACCGACCTTGTATCATACCTATTATCGAAAATAAAAAAACTAGGAAAAACAGAAAACCTTAAAAATTTAGAAATATAAAGTCTAAAAAAACTAGAAAATCCTAGAAAAGAAAGGGAACTCTTCATTTCGAACCAAATATGTGGTCAACAAGGAGTCTTTTCTCCTAAGGTTTCTATCCCATTTCCCGCACGAGGACGTAAGGCATCTAGGCTAAACAACAAGCCAGTGATCATACCAGACGAGATACTTTGTGACTTTGAGAGAAGAATCAGTAGTCTTCACCTTACCAAAGATCTCTCAGTCATAGATTGTACCGATGAAGGGTCACCTTTCGCAAACTCAAATCCCCAGTGTAGCAATTTCACAGTATACAAACTTACCGAGGATGAAGAAAGAACCCTAGTTGTCGAGGAGGCACTAGACTTTCAACGAGTTATCAAGCATTTCGATGAGCAAACCCAAGCTATTGCAAACCCACGGAAGAACTTAACTTTGACACTGAAGAGAAACCTAATGAGTTACTGATTAGCGCAATGTTCAACTCTAAGGAACACCAACAAATTGCACAAGTCTTGCAAGGACACCTCGATTCCTTCATATGGTCCTATGAGGACATGCCTGATTTAGACCCAAGTTTAGTAGAACATCGTCTCATTTTAAAACCTGATGCAAAGCCTGTTAAGCAGGAACTCCGTAGGATGCACCCATGAATCTCCCTCCAAGTTAAAGAGGAATTTGACAAGTTACACAAAGACAAATTTATCCGAGTCGTTCTTTACCCTAAGTGGGTCGCCAACATAGTACCTGCGCCAAGAAAGATGACAGAGTACGGGTTTGCATCGACTTCCGAAACCTCAATCAGGTATGCCCAAAAGATGACTTTCCACTTCCACACATTGACACTCTAGTCGATAACACCACTGGATATGAGATGTTATCCTTTATGGACGGTTTCTCTGGATATAATCAGATCAAATTAGCAGAGTCTGACCAAGAGAAGATTTCCTTCACCACACCATAGGGAACATACTATTACGTCGTTATGCATTTTGGGCTTAAGAACGCAGAGCCACGTATCAACGCTCCATGATGGCTATCTTTTACGACATGATGCATAAGTGTGTAGAAGTCTACGTCGATGACATATTAGTGAAGTCCCAGACGCGAGTAGGACATATTGAAGAACTTCGACTTGTGTTACAAAGAGCTAAGAAATATCAGCTAAAAATGAACCTAAAGAAATGTGTCTTCAGGGTCACTTCCAGAAAATTACTTAGTTTCATAGTTAGCGAGCGAGGGATCAAAGTTGACCCTGCAAAAGTTAGAGCCATCCTCGAGATGCCGCCTCCCAGTAATATCAAAGAGTTATGAGGCCTGATAGGAAGATTGCTATTCATCAAAAGATTTATCTCCCAACATTCAGACAGATGCAATCCTTTCTACAGATTACTTAAAGGAGGAACTAAGTATAAATGGGATGATCAGTGTCAGCAAGCCTTCGACAACATTAAGAAGTACCTCCTTAGCCTGCCAATACTATCGCTATTAGTCCTTGGAAGACCCCTAATTCTATACCTCTCAGGGAACGACAAAGCAATGGGAGTAATTCTGGGACAATATGAAGAAGACGGCAAGAGAGAGAAGGCTATCTACTACCTCAGTAGGACGATGGTTGAATACGAACGAAAATACACTTCAATGGAGAAGACTTGCCCCACATTGGTGTGGGCCTCTACCAAATTACAACACTACTTCAGAGAACCTAAAATACTAGTACTAGCCCGAATGGACCCTCTGAAGTACGTATTAGAAAAACTCGTAATATCAGGAAAAATCGCTCGCTGGCATATGCTCCTGTAAGAATTCGATATCACTTATGTCACGCAGAAATTGATCAAAGGGCAAGCAGTCACCGATTACCTTACAGATCTCCCACTGTCAAGTGATGAGCTCGTGTGTGCAGATTTTTTCGATGAGGGCCTATTCACGATTCATAACGAAGAGCCCGACAAGACCTCATGGATCCTTTATTTTGACGGCGCTCTAAATCACAAAAGAAAAGGCATCGAGATAGTTCTCCTAAGCCTAGAAAGAGTTGTCATACCTAAGGTTTTTCAACTAGATTTTTCTGTCACTAACAATGTTGCAGAACATGAAGCCTTTATAGCTGGACTACGAGTAACACTACAATTAGGTGTTAAACAGTTAAAAACTATTGGTGATTCTAAACTAATAATTTCACAAGTCATAGGAGAATGGAAAACGAAGAAAAGGAGACTAATGGCATACCTAGAAACTGCTCAATATTTAGTAAAGAAATTTGAAAGAATATCTTTAATGCATATCCCTAGATTAGAAAACGAGCTTGCAAATTTCTTAGCCACGCTAGCCTTGATCATCCAAATACCCATCAGGCAAAATATCAAGACCTTCTTCATCGACAAGCTGATAGTACCCGCCCACGAGGTAGCACGGACCGTCAAGAGAGAATTACTTGTCCTCCCCACAAGTACAGGACCAAAAGAAGCAATCACCTCGGAAAAGCACGCCAAGATAGAAATCGAAGTTGGTATGTTTAGATTTGAAAAATCACCGACTGACGATGGACAACCATGGTATTTCGACATCTAGAACTTCCTGAAGCATCAACACGTCTCTCCATATGTCACGAAGATCGAATGAAAGACTATAAGGAACCAATGCGCCCGATTCTGCATACTCGGTGAAACATTATACAAAGAGGCTTTCACTAATGGAGTACTACTATGATGCGTTACGACTGTCGAAGGACAATACATCATTCGAGAAGCACACGCCAGTGCCTGCAGCGCCCACTCTGGTAGATAGAGACTCGCCGATCAAGTTACACGACAAGGCTACTTCTGGACGACAATGATTAGAGATTGCCACCTCTACGTCCAATCTTGCAAGTAATGCCAAGAACACGTCGCACTCGTCAAAGCTCCATCAGTGGCATTGAATACTATGACCTAGCCATGGCTGTTTTCGATGTGGGCCTTCGATATCATTAGACCTTTCATAGACACCGTTGGAGACACTCACAAGCACACATTCATACTTACAGTGACCGAATATTACACCAAATAGGCAGAAGATGAATCCTATGTCAGAATCACCGCTTCAACACTCGTAAAGTTTATCGTTTAGAATATCATCACCAGGTTTGGAGTACTCAGGATGTTTGTCACTGACAATGGACCACAGTTCATCGCAGAGAAGACAAAGAAGTTATGCAAGAAGTACGACATCGATCTAAGTCACTCATCACCATTCTACCCTCAAGGCAATGGATAGGCAGAAGCTATGAATAAAATTTTGATTCAAATCTTGAAATGCACAGTAGAAACAAGCAATGGAGCCGACTGGCCTAAATGACTACTAGAAGCACTCTGGGCCTATAGGACCTCTATTCGTATGGCCATTGGCCAAACTCCCTACCTCCTTACCTACGGGATGGAGGCAGTCCTATCATATGAGATACAAGTACCATCCTTATGGATTCAACTCGATGATGAGCTATCCTTAGACGAGAGGAGAATTTCCCTACCCACGAAGCTAGAGCAGCTCGATAAAATATGTCTAAGGGCAACTGATCACGCTCAGGTATATCAGAGGAGAGTGGCCAAGGCTTACAATAAGAAAGTCCTTGAACGAACCTTTAATATTGGGGAATTAGTCTTGAAGAAGATCATACCTTCCAAGCAAGCCCATCCAAAAGGAAAATTGAAATCGAACTGGGAAGGCCCATATGTCATAACAACCGCATACCCTGGAAATGCCTACAAACTGGCGAACCGAGATGGGGAAGAACTCCTTAGCCCTTGGAACACCATGTACCTTAGAAAATATTACCCTTAGCCCTATGATTGTCACATCTCGTGGTTAAATACTTATACTTATCACCCCCATAGTTATCACGACCCATTCATTGGTCGTACACCTTCAATTCTCAGAATATTCTTAAGACCTCCGATTTATTGCCCACCTTTTCTCACTCGGGCAATCTGATTAAAGGACTAGTGACCTATCTAACCTCTTTCAAAAGCATAAGTAACACCCGATCCTTATTTCCTTTCCCCCGCCATTAGAGGAGATGTTAGAGCAAAAAAACTGAAGATGTTAGGTTCAATTAAAACTCATTATTCTTACGCTAGTAGGATGCTTTCAAGAATACATATATTGAAAATTTTGAGTGAGAGCATTATGACGAATGAATAAGTCAATGAGCTTAGAGAAGCATAAGAAGACCGTGAGGACATCCCTTGCAACATTACTAGAAGTGTATAAGCAAGCTGTGAGGGCATCCCTGATGTCCCCATACTACTAGATGTCGTTGTAAGGTGGCGGAGGAGGACAAATTCCTACTAACCATAGAATGTGAGATTTTGATGGTACCGAAATATGATGAAGGCCTCGATCATGGCATCCTATATCCCCTCTGAGAAAAAAGATTGTTACTTATCCCTTTTGGGAAGCCTTAGATATAAACTATTCCTCACATCACTGAGCCTTACTCGCCTCTTCTATTTTTACTTCGGACGATAAATCAGAAGTCTTACAGGATGTTCCTAGAAATGAAACTGAAAACTGATTAATGATGATTGATGCAATCACCTGCTATACCTACCATACTTCTCTTTAATAACCATGGGATAGGATGACCACCACCCTAGGATAGACCCCCGTATACAACTGACCTAATCAAAGAGACCTCCCCGGTTCGATGACAGCACTGGTCAACTTTTCTTAAAAACTAACTCACCAAATACCTATGACTGCTCATAGACCAAAAGTGCTAATCTCGAAACCTAGAAAAGCTCCATTGCCTCTTGACGCTAGAGCATTTTTTTTAGATTAGAAGAAGAATCATGTTAGAAGCACTGACTTGTCCATAAAGAAGATGAGGAATGACGAAGTTACCATCCGAAAAGTGCTACCGAAGATACCATACTGCCAATCCTACCATGCTCCTACGCTGGGGCAATTTTATTTTGTTTTTATTGTTTTGTTATTATTTCTATCTTAGCTATTTGCTTTCCCTATTATATTATTATCATTTAAAAAAAAAAGAAAAAAAAAAAAAGAGCACATATCCATCTTTTGCTACCAGACTCCGGTCTGAGACACTTACCCCCCTTGGCAACCAGCAAGGGGGAGAACAAAAACTACTGACAACATTACTCTCACATGTGCAGATACGAAGCAACCTTCAACCATCACCGAGCCAGCTAAGGAAGCATCCAAGTCCCAATGATAGTCGATGGCACTAAAACAACTAAAAAGTAAAAGTAGACGCAAGAGGTAACTAAAAGTAGACGCATGCACCCCTACTCCCTACGTTGCCACGAATAATAAAAAACACATCAGTTGGAAAGCTCACAATGCTAACAATTAACAAAACTATATTTGTAAAGACACTTACCAATCAATCTACCTCAGAATGTAAACTGGCCGCTGCCTCCCGGTCAGCCAACTGCTGACTGCGATAAACATCCAGTAGGGCCACCTAACGAGCAACCTCACCCTCCCTCTTAGATTTTTCAAAATAAAATAAAATGAGACACCACAACCATGTCAGAACGACCAGAAGATCAAGTCCACATAATAAAAAAAATCATAAATTAACTCACCAGGAGCCGTCGAGTCTCCACTAGCTGAGCACCCAACTCATCCTATGCCACTCTAGCCTGAGCAACTGAGGAGGCTAAGGACTGCAACATCTCCTCATCCGGACGAGGAGCACACCCCATCTTCTCCATCACCCTATGGAGGGTCTCTAATGCCCCCCGCACGCTCGTGGTGAGATGGCCTTGCTCCAACATAGCCAACCTCTCCCTCAAAGTCGACGCCAACCCACCGATCGCGAAAGAGCCACTCACATGGAAGGGATGTGTGAAGAGGCGCCTGCCACCCAATGCACTAAACCACCGCACATACTCCCGGGCATCTGCCTCGTCGCACACCCCTATAACCTTTGGCCCCCTAGCTCTAAAATCCGTTATCTAAAGCTCCATCCACTCCGTAAAATTCTGGCCAGGTGTGTCGGTCATCCTCTTCGCCACTCTATGGTGAACCTTTGAAGGGACTCCTTGAGCGAGCCCCACTGTCGTACCACTTGAGATGTATGGATCCTCTCCACCCTCTCAAAACAATGAACCCATATGTCCACATTAGAGAAGGGTCGGCCAGACTGAATCACTGGCACGACCGCATCCTCCTCATCCGCATACGGCCTCCAAATCACCTACAACCAAGCAAACGAGCTGACCGCTCAACGAAGACTCAGATCCTAAAAAACCGAAATGAAATGAAAAGAAAATATACACATGACGATCTATACCTGCCCCGCGTGCATATCCTTAAAGAGACAGCGTGCGGTCTGAAGATCCGAAGACCAACGGTGGGACCCCCTCAATGAATCCCTCCACACGTGCATCTGCGAAAATGTGAATCTCATATCCAACGAAACCCCAGACGAAGAAAAGCGAAGTGATCATATGCACAAAACTAGAAAACAAAACAAAAGAAACGCTAAGTAGATGCTACTATCAAAAGACTAAGAAAAAAACACTACAAAAACCTCATGACATTAATTGACTAAAACACACCTGGAGGAAGGGAAGGAAACCTTCGACCATCGCGATGCCCCGTCCCTGACGATAAAGCTTCTCATAGAGATGCGCCAATGCGGCCGCGCCCCATGCATAGGTAGGGACTCGATCCAAGTCCCCGAGAACTATAAAAAATAACTTGGTGACACATCCCCGAGTCGAAGAAGAGAAGAGTATTGCACCAAGGAAGAGCATCAAGAATGCTCGAAGCACCCTATCCGCAACCAACCTCGGCACCACCATGAGCTCCTGGCCTACCACTATCACACAACGTGCCTCATAAGACGCCTTCGCCTCCGAATGGCGCCTCAGGGGGACAAAGCCACTCGCAAATGTATTAACACCAAGTGACTCGAACTACACCTGGCCCCGATCCGCTTGACCTATATGGCACACCCAAAATCTCCTCACACACTGCTAAGTACTCCCTGCCATCCACTTGTGATCGGCTCATCCTCGAAATAAAGGTCGGTAATGTGGACGCAGTCCTCTGGAGTCGGCAACATCATACCAACTGGAAAGAGAAGCGCCTGATGCCTCTCCCTCCACCTCTCCAAGATCGCTGTGATCAGGCCACAATCAACCTGAAAAAGCTCCAACGCTAGGATCGGTCTGAATCCGAAAGCCACCAGCCATGCCCACTGAAACTCTGACAAGGCACGGTACCAAGTATGAGACTCGGTCCATGCCGAGCTGATAGCCAGCTGCAGGGGGCTCCTATTGAACGAAATACAAATAATAACAATAAGACTAACACATACCTATGAGGAAAGACAAATGAATTTAGAACTAAAAGTAAGTCAAATATGCCCTAAACACAATAACAATTTACAACAAACACACGAAACATGATAAGGGCAACTGAATAGAAACATGACCTATCTCTAGATGTCGTCATGATGCATGAGTGAGCACACAACCAAGGATCAATGCAGGTTTGAAATAAATTAGAAGGGTTTTTAGAGCCTAATAAACCTATGTCATAACCTAAATGGCTAAGAAAATGAAAGAACTCTTGCTCATGGGTGCTTACCTGGCCTCGAGCGAAGAAATCCTCCAGCGGGAAGTGTCTGCGATCTCGATGCTCCTCTCCCTGGTGCTCCTCATCCGCACTCTCAGCTCTCTCACCCTCAGGTATCTCACCCTCAACCCTCTCACCCTCATCCTCAGCGACCCCTTGCTCAATCTCGAGCACCTCCTCCCTGACCCCCGATTGGTCAACCTCTAGTACCTCCTCTCTAACCACCTCCCCAACATCCACCTCCCCGACAATGTCGGTCCGAGCCTCGAAAGTCTCACCCATCTCTGCCCCTAACATCCTCTCCAACTCAGAAATAGTAAGATCACGCCCACAAATACCCTCAACCTCCATCCTAGAATGAAGAGTTAAAAAAATTGAAGAGAACGAAGGAAACGACGCTTGAAAAAGATGGCCAAATAGCAAAATATCATGAAAATATGAAAATTAGAGCACAAAGAAATAGGGAAATAGAGAATCGAAGACTAAAACAGATTGCACGACAAAAATGAAAAGTTTTAAACTATTTGTAGGACACACCAAAATCGTGTGCATAAATTCATGCGCTCAAACCAATCACGCACCACTCTCACGACGCTTAATTCGGATCACACGATCGTTCATGAGCGGGTAACCTAATTGTTGCCCGCTCAAACCAACCTGACCATCTGGTTGCGTGCTGCCTACTAAATGCGTAATTGCTTCAAGTGTCCACACAGTGGCCCGCGAATGCCAATGGTCACCTGTATAGTGACCAGCCACTGCCCTAATCACGCACTCGGTACCATGCGTTTAAATCGGTCAAACGACCAAAAACTGGCACTTAACAACGTTTTGACGCTCTGAACGTGCGTCCAACCCTCTGGCGCGAAATTAATTTGTGCATTCGGAGTGAAGCGTGCAATTCCCCAGAAACACAGAAAAAAAAATGCCTAGGACAACACGTTCATAGGCATAAATTGTGTGAGCTTCGACACTAATTATTAGCCTAAACCACGCCCTTGTTAAGCCCGATCCAAAACATTCTAGACTTGAAGAAATATGCACCCTGATAACTAAAACAAAATGCTCCAGACTAAGACCAAACTAAAAAAAATGCTACAACAACCATTTACACACTCCAACCAAAACTAAACACAAAAAACTTGCCCCAACTAAGGCGAAACTAAACAAGAAAAATGTCCCTGTCGTTCATACACTCCAACTAAGCCCAAACTAAGTTAAAACAAAAAAATGCTCCTAACATGCCCCGATCCAAACTAAATAAATTAAAAAAATAAACCTCGCACTCAAAACAAATCAAATAAGCTACAAAGTCAACTAAGCCAAAGTGGCTAAATATAAACAATCACAAACGAAAAAAATAATCACTTCATAAATAGATAAAATAATTACAAAATACACCGAGGGCATACCCTCTGAATACACAAATTGAAATAAGAAACTTAAAAAACCAGCCTGTTCAGGCAATGCCCGAATTCAAATTTATTCAAAAAACTAGAAATCTCGGGGAAGCCCTGAGGGGGGAAGCACCCTGAATGAATTCTAGCTGTAATAACCTCTTCCCCTTGCCCTAAGCCGGTAGAAAAGAAAGAATGGCTGACGAAAAGCAACCCAGGACCTGCGGGATCCACGCTTAGAAGCTCACCTTGGAAACCATAACAAGGGAGAGCAACTAACATGGAATTTGCAGAGCCTACCGAGGAAAAATAGGCATCGGTCATGAGAATTCTGACCTTGCCTTATCCTTGGGTTTCCTTTCTACCACCTTTTCTCCTCCACCTCCTCCCTTAGCATGGCAGCAATTCGACTACTACCCTGCATTTCCAATCCCGTCCATTCTCAGTAATCCACTCAATAAATATAACTCTTCGGGTCCAATACCCGGGACACAAAAAAGAAAGAAAGAAAAGACATTAATGAACAAGAAAATGCCCAAAATAAAAAATGTCCCAAAACTTTTAATCCCAAACTTGGAATAAAATTCAAAACAATAAGAACCTAAAACTTTTAGCTCACACATTTGTAAACTATACCTCATGAATTATCAAATGACAAGTGTCACATCTTTAAACCCTTCCAATATAATTAAATCTAAACCAAACACATACCCCCTTTGAAAGACCACAATCCATGACAGACTCAGATGAACCAATAATCACACAACACTTACCCCTTCAAGGAAACACAAATCACAAAGCAAAGTAAACAAGCCGATAAGATTTGAACACTTAGCACCCATCCAAAACTTTTGAAAAACTCACACCTTTTAACAAGTGTCACCTCAAGTCAAACAAAAGACTAGAAAAAATATCTTAAACTTCACTCTAAAAAATGAAACCCTAAATTGTTTGGGACCCTGCCAAGAAAAATGCCCCAACCAAACCCATCAAAACCAAGTAAACCCTCTAAACAAACCCCATAAAAATAAACTAAACTCCAAGCTAAACGAAATCCTGAAATAAGTCAAACAAATCAGATAAATCCAACTAATCCGCTAATAAGTTTAAATGAATAAGCAAGCACGATAAAAAAAAAAAAAGCCTCTTTATTCATAACTCAAAAGTTTTACAAGTATCATCGGAGGCATACCTCCTGAATTTACAACACAAAAAGAAAACCTAAAACTTTTACCTACAATCCAAAATGAAGACTGGGTTCAAAACTGAGACGAAGCAAGGAGTAGATTCCGCTCGGAGCGTCTAATCAGAGGCTTCAGGGAGAATTAGTTGGGAAACACATCCCTCCACTTTTTACTCCTTCTCTTCTGTTATCTTCACCTCCTCCACCGCCGCCTCCTCAACGCTACCTTCACTGGTCCCTAAAAAGGACCGATGTGAAGACTAGTGCCCTCATTCTCAATACCGCCCATTCTCAGAATAATACCGTCCCCGAGCATCACCTCAGGACAAAGATCACATTAAATAACGAATATAAGAAGAAATGACATCCCAATCGGACGGTTAGATCATCTAATATTACTAAAACACAAATTTTAGAACATAAAATATCCAGAAAAGGTCAAAACTCGAGACTAAACTAGAGAATAAAAAATAAATGAAGGCTCCCTCGCTTATATAGAGTACGGACTCAATCACGCGCTAGAGCACATGTGTTTAACTCAATCACACGCTAGGCACACTACGCACAATCCAAAACATGTGCAATGACCCAAGCGCCCAATGAAACCATCGCCCGTGCCAACGGAGCGACGCTCCGATCACGCGTAGACTATAAACGCGTAACCTCATCAAACGACACACTCCAGAAGTGTAATACGAAAGGTCAGTCACACAGTGACCTGGTAATGCCTCGATCACGCGTTATGATTATAGTGCATAATACAGTCACACGCACACTCACATACGCGTAAACAGCCCCTCAAACCGTTGATTGCACGCCCAAAAACAAGTGCGCAATCGTATTGAGCGACCTAAAGTAGGTGCGTAATACCTGACTTTGGACGAAATCTACACCCTCACACCTTTGTATCCCATCTTGGTTAAAATTCTTCTATCCCATCGCGTAGCCTCACAGGCTATTCTGGCAAAAAAGAAAGACTTACTCACCCATCTCATCGCGTACCCTTACACGAGAAGGAAGTGTTGATAGCACGCATGCCCCATTCTGATAACATGCACACATATGATATCACCTCAATATTCAGTCCCATCGCAATAAATTAGCCATAACCTCATGTCCCATCGCGAGAAGCCAAAAGTAAATCTCTCGAGAATGCTAGCACGTCGCCAAAAGCTATGCTCAACCGACATCCCATCTCAAATGTTACTACTTGAAAAGCTTAAAAAACACCTGTCATGCCATATGAAAAGAGGGACTCCTCCCATGTCCCATCGCATCCGATTGATGCCAAGTTCCAGTGCAAACATCCCATCAGAATCCCCACATCCCACCAAGACTCATCCAGCACGTAGCCAGAGAAAGGGAGAATCCCCAGGTCCCATCGCGACATCATTTCTCCCAAGACATTACATCACAACCGCTAAGCCTTGCCACAACAGACCTGAAGAGAAGAAATCTCCAAAGTCGCATCGCGACACTATGGCACCACCACGAACAATATAAGCTATGCGCAATCTAGGTAAGTATCACCCCCAGGTAAGTACTACCCACTTTTCAATTACTCGATATTGCTTATAAGTATAGTTAGCTATGATTTAAACCAAAATGTTTTCAAAACCCGTTTCTCTCGACTCGTGAATCACTGTAGTCCTCCCATAAGAGACAATCATCAGTACTCACCGAGAAGGTTAGACGGAATATCCGGCATGCCAAGTGTCGTCTTGACAACTGCAATAACGATCGGGACAAAAAATCTCGTACCGATGGATCTGCTCAGCGATGTCTCAGAAGCCACGTTTTCTACCGTTTTACCACTGAATTGATCTTAAATTAAAATCACTAAAATTTCAAAATTTTAAAACCCTCAAATTTTCAAAATCCCCTTACTAAAATAAAAAAAAAGAGAAGAAAAGAAGAATAAAGCAATAAAATAAATAGACCCAACTCACCTTTCTTTAACTACAAAAAAAAAAACTGATTAAGTGCCCATCACCTGTGCACAATAAATTACACTTAAACCTGACCTTTAACTCCTAAGACCCCCGAACTCGCAATCAAGCGCATATCCTATTGCGAAGAATTCGATCAAGTGCACACGTCACTACGCAAAATCGTTTATTCAGACACATTAGCACTAGAATTCTCGACTTGGAGGCAAACTCTAGATGAATCAAGTGCACGCGCCACTGTGCAGAATTCAATTGAGCACACCTCACAAGATCCCCACCTCAAGTACCAGCCCGAACCGGTCATTGGTGTATTAAATGTATTACCCTTGCAAGTGCACAAGATCTATTGCAGTATGGCAAGAACAAAGGTGTCGAACCCACAGGGAAATCTTGAATTTTAATTAATTCTTTCAGAGATTTAAAAACGTCCCCAAGGAAGTACCAAAGGGCAGATTCAATTTAACCAAAAAATTATCACTTTTTCTAAATGCAAGAAAAATAAATTAATCTAAACAACTAATTACTGATGAATCTAAGAATAATATTTAAATAAGATCAAGAAATATGCTACCCCAGATTTGTACCCCCCTTTCATTAAAGAATCATTCACACCATCACCATCATTCATTCATAAAAATGATTTGAAATAAAGTATGATCATCAATCCGGCATACCCTATCTAAAGACAATGACTCTTATCTTTATGTATGAGTCATGTAAGAAGCATAGCGTATCTCGTGATGTGTAGATCAAAACAATAAAAACATTAGACTATGGTATTAATCATAAATATGGGTACTTATCTGGGGATCGCATCTTTCCCGATCTACTGATTTAGCCGCTCATCTTTGGTGTATGATCTCCTTGTTCATTTAAAGCCATTCCTCTTTTTATTTCTTCCAAAAATCTTTGGTTACAATGTCTTTTCCTAAATACAATCTATGAATGTAAAAGAAAGACAGTGCAAATCCTAAGTACAATCTACCCAAATCAATCCCTAGAAGAAGGAGAAAAGAAGAACTTTTAAAAAGATGCTCAGAGGAGTCTAAAACCAAAAATAATAATGAATAAATAATCCTCTCCAAAAACTCTAAAAAAAAGAAAAGCTAAAACTAACTCTCTAATCATCTATCTCTAATTCCTCCCTCTAATTCCTATCTCTAATTCTTCCCTCTAATTCCTATCTCTAATTCTTGCTCTAATTTTTGCTCCTCTTTTCGAAGTGTTTGATCCGCTTTAAATAGAGCCGAAGTTTCCCAGCCGCAGAGGTGTTCCAACTCGAAAATTTAGGGTCGATTAATTGACCCAATAGGGTCGATGCATCGACCTCCCAGATTTTCGTGAATTCCCGCCGAACTTTACATCAGACACTGCTTCAGTATTTTAGCCATAACTTTCTGTCCCGAACTCGGATTGAGGCGATTCTTGCGCCGTTGGAAATCTGACAGAAAGCTTTACAATGTTTATGTTTTGATAATTTCATAATTCAGGCATTTTGAAGGTCCAAATTGATCTGTAAGTTGCACCAAGTTCTCGATGACCCAAAGTTACAGTGTTTTGACATTATTTTCAGAATTCTTGGGCTGTTTTCTGCACTTGGCTTGTATTTACCTGAAATACTTCAAATCTAATAATTCTTATCAGATAGCCTTCATCGGATAGCTAAATATAGGTATCTAGGGGTGAAATATCATCATATTTCACTACTCATCAGTCATTCCCCTAGGAAACTGAATATTGAGTATATTTAATCTAAGAACTTACAAACCCCTATTGGAAAAGGAATGCCTGACGTGCATTGGTGTGAGCAATGACGCGCCCGGTCTGACATGACTTGTAAAAGCCTTCGATATTACATGATACTTTATTTTATTATTTTGGTCCCTGTTATTCACTGAAAAGTACCACTTTTCACCTCTTAACCTAGCCTATACTACACCTTGAAGCTGACTAATAACTTTTGTTTAAGTGTGTTTTGTAGTTAGTGATAAATTTTGCAGCTTAACACAAAGTCCATGCCTGTGGTGCCAAGAAGAGAGAATTTAAGTAAAAGATGACAGCTGAACCAGAGAGTGATGAAACACCATGGTGGTACACACCATGGTGACTATTTTGCATGTCATGATGGACCAATGAATGCCTAATAGATGAAAAAAAGTATAGATGAGAGTGGAGGAAGCTGCAACATAAGCATGTGCATAGCAGCAGAGGAACAAATGACCTATCTCGCATAGTTGGGGTGCTGCCTCGCGCTGTTCAATTCACTAGCAAAGTCTCCTCGCACAACTGTCACATGCAGCACACTAGAGCTCATGAAGAAGTCACGCAACTCAGTGAAAAGATTATTACAAAGCAGCCTCTTGCGCAGCAGTCGCGCACTTCAGCTGCAATCAACATGTAAAGAAACTCGCGAAGTAGTCGCACACTACACCTTCAGAAATACCGCTCGTGAAGTTCTCGTGAGGATCAAGCCTTAAAGCAGCCACGTGCACTACCTCGCGAGACTAATTGGTGCGAACAACAGCAACGCCCTCGCAAAGTTCTTTCGTGGCTCTGGAGGAGAGAGACGCCCAGAAGTTCTCTCGCGTAGCTCTCGTGTGCCTAGAAGCTTAACCCTGTACCAAGCGAGATATGCTACCCACTTGACAAGGAACCGAGTGAGATGTAAAGGTATCTGTGCAAGTACCTCACGACAGGAGATTTTGAAGCTCTACTGCGTGAGCAAGCCAAGTACTGCAAACTCTTTCATGCAAGTGCATTCAAAGTCAGATCAGCTGTACAATCATCCAAAGTCCACTTGCGCGAGTGAACAAACCTTTCAAGCTAATTCCTACCTCATGAGGACTCTGCAAGCTGTGCAAAATGACTAAAGAGCATAAAGTAGCTACGCGACATAAGTGATATGTAGAAGGCAGCCTCGCGAAGCTCGGACCCCCCACTTCTCAATCTTAACTCTAGGGACCTTTTAGAGATTTCCCCAGGTCTAGGGCACGCATCTCAAGGCACTAATTTTGAGGCACACATTCCAAAGCATCCAAGGGTTGTAACAGTGGCACATCTGCTAGAAAAGTTAGGGTTTACTCTTCTCTAAGCCACAATATTAGGACTGAGTATATAAGCTAATGCTTGTAACTTAGAATTTATCAATCTCTCCTTCAACCTCTATCGACTATGAGCTCAAGCAAATTAGGGTTAGGGATAGGGTTTGATCACCTCTTTTTCTATTTTTTCTTCTCTCTTAGCCCAACACTTATTTGCTAAACCTTTGGTAAGCAATTAGGTGTAGTTTCATTTAGTTTTGTAATGGGTTGTGTAAACATTGGGATTTTGTGAAGAGTTGTTGTGAATAAGGTTCCTGCCTTGAGAAATTGTATTGTAGGTAATTTTGATAAATGGAATTTGTGTTTTAAATGTTCATTCAATTTGTTATTTTCCTATTTACACATAGTTTTATTCAGGCTATAGCATGTATTTAGGATTTGAGTTTATTGAAAGGCCCATGGAATCTTGAGCTTGTAGCCTTGGGACCATGGTGGTAGCAGCAGTTTACATGTTTCATCTCAGTTATCTGTGAGTAAGGTAGCCTCTGTGGATAGCCTGTGACCATTTGAGTGGACAGACTATAGCCTTTGGGCATGTCTTGGTCATATATCTGAGAAGGATTCTTCTCCTCTGTACTTGAGCTTATAGCCTGGTGAGAGGTTGTTGCAGGAACAGGCTCCCCTCTGTTTTACTTGACCACTATCAGATGTTAGATCTGACCTCTCTATAGTGATTGCAGACTTGTGAGCTGGGTCATTGTAGGCCTGTTGTAGCAATGACCAGCTAAGTCTAAATCCTCATTTAGCCTGAGATACCTTGTGGTTTCCACCAGGTTTTCAAGGTCTATTTGCTCCTATGAATGTCTGCCAGATCTGTTACAGATCTGGGGTGCTTGTAGCTTGGCAAATATAGTGTCTATAATGGTATTCATGACTTGATTTAGTTCTTTGTTGGAGGAAATCTATTGGATAGTCTGTGACCATTTAAGTGGACAGATTATAGCCTTAAGATCAGTCTACTCCTTTGGATTAGGCTAGTTTTCTGATTTAATCAATGGGATTTGACAAATTCTATTCGATAGTCTGTGACCATTTAAGTGGACAAGTTATAGCCTTAAGAGAAGTCTAACTGGTATGGGTTAAGTTGGATTCTTCTTCCTTGCTGAGGTTTTTGATAGCACTTTAGTAAGGATTTGTTGCAGAGATAACCTTAAATCTGAGTTACATAACTGAATTAACCTTGGCCTAGACTGCTTATTTTCCATCCTTTTATCTTTATTTTAACAGACACCATTACCACCTTTTTTATAACCCTTTCTTAGGATAGGACTGCACTTTATTTCCTTTCTTTTAGTAGGTAATTTAGTATAGTTGTGACACCTAACTCCCTTTCTTTAGGATTGTTAGATGTGTAGCTAGATCTGGAGGCCTACTATTATAGCCCATTTTGGGTTCTAGATTAATTTCTTTGTGGGACAAACTCTTACTTATCAAAACTTTCTACAATAGCCCTGTATCTTACAGGTCTCGGACTATTTTAATTGTGTTGTTTCCATCTTTTATTTTATTTTGATTTTAATTTGTTTTCACCACACAATAAATCAACACACTAGATAGCAGTAATCCAACAAGTTTTTGGTGGACCTTATTTTGGACATTTGATTGACGCCCTGGTACCTTGATTGTGTAAAATCCCTCTGTTAGCTAGCGCCATGCAGTGGGATGTGCTATGCACCCACAGACCCAGAATGTGCCCTTCGACAGCTACCATTTTGCCTTTCAAATGCTCCATTTTAGCTTACGCTGATAGATAAGAAAGCTAATCATGTCATGTCAGCATCCCCAGTTCACATTTGTGATTTTCCAAGAGAAACGAGAGGACACGTCGAATGAGGGGTGTCTACTTCGACACGTTCTTACTTCACAAGAGCGCACCGAAGAGGGGCATCTATAGACATCCCCCTTTTGCCCTCTCGAAGTATATAAATTTGTTCGATCAACCTTTTACCTCATAACCCTGATATGGGATCATATGCTGAAACAATAGTATATGGCTGGACACAGGCTGAAACAATAGTTCTGTGGCTCAGGCCCCATACCCCCGACGTGGGAACCATCCACTGAAACAATAGTACATGGCTGAACACAGGCTGAAACAATAGCTCTGTGGCTCAGGTCCCGACGTAGGGAGATTATATACTGAAATAATAGTATATAATCAGAATGCAGGTTAAAATAATAGTCTCACATTTCAGACCCATAACCCTGATATGGGACCATATGTTGAAACAATAGTATATGGTTGGACACAGACTAAAATAATAGTTCTTTGGCTCAGGCCCCATACCCCCAATATGGGATCATATACTGAAACAATAGTATATGGCTGGACACAGGCTGAAACAATAGCTCTGTGGCTCAGGCCCCATAACCCTAACGTGGGAACCATGCACTAAAATAATAGTACATGACTAAACACAGGCTGAAATAATAGATCAGTGGCTCAGGTCCCAACGTAGGGAGACTATATACTGAAACAATAGTATATAGTCGAAATGCAGGCTGAAATAATAGCCTGGCATTTCAGACCCGACCCAAACTCGAACAGCCCCGAATTACGCCCTAAAATCACACACTTAATTTGATTACATGCCAAATCACAAGCGCGCAATTACTCCATTCTCAGACCAGACTTCCTTTTCTCAGACAAACTCGAGATTCGATCATGCGTCTATTATGAGACGCGCGATCGAATTGAGCGCCCCATCACCGGCATGCAATTGTCCTACGCCCGGCCTAGTCTCACCATCCTTGAGCCCTAAGTTTCTCTGATTAAATGCTTTGAGAGTGGTGCTTAATTAGATTACGCACCCCAAAATGAGTGCACAATTACTTCTAACGCTATTAGGACTAGGAAACTCACTGGGCAAGTTAGCCGGTCACTCACTGAGTCGGTGACCAACTCAAAGCGATTAAGCATCAGGTGACCGGCACGCAATTCTATTAAACGCCTGAAACAGAGCGTTTAATTGAAGAAAAACCTATAAAAGCTTTTTTTAATTTCGACCCAAAAGGAGGGAGGAGAGCAAGAGAGAATGGACCTTTTTTGGGATTCCGAAATCAGAGAACTCTGAGAATGAGCACATAGAGCAACCTAACCATGATTTCAAAATTCAAGTGCAGAATCTTCGAGGTTTCTCTCCACAGCCCTGCTCCTAGGTAAAAATCTTAGTTTTATACTTAGGATGTTACTCTTAGTTTTAATTATAGGTTTTAATTTTCAGTTTGAGATCGTAGCACCCTTTTTTAGATCGCAAATTTTTTATATCTAGTTCTAGTTCTCCGAATTTAGAACCAATCCTTAATCTGACGGTCTAATTTACCGACCCTAGGCTTAATTTCATTCAAAAATCTTAATTTCCAGTCCTATCATTAATTTATGGTTCTAGTCATTGGATTCTAGAACTAGTCCTTAATCATACGGTTTGATTTTCTGATTTTGGACCCGAATTCAGTCCTAAGAATTTAAATTTAAATTTAAATTTCTTAGTTTAATATTTATAAAAAATCCTAAATATTAATTTTAGTTTCTGTAATTCTAGTTTCTCAATTTCATTCATAATTATTACTCCGAAATCAACTCTGAAAAATCTAAACAATACTATTTTATAATTTTAAATCTAATTTATTTTTAATCTCAGCCATTCGATTTGCCCAAGGGAGATTACGGAGGGTACTCGGGAACGAGGCCAATCCTCCTTAGCATAGCGAGCCCAAAACCCCTTTTTTTTAGAATTAATTAGTTGCTTTAATTAGGGTTATAATATCAGCTCCATAATTTCTTCTTATAATTTTAGTATAGTCAATTTACATGCTTTATTTTAATTAAATCCTTAGAATAATTGCGGCGATTAGAACTCTAATTGAATTACTTCCTTTATTTTAATTAGATAACTCTAGCACAGTTAATTCCTTGCTTTATTAGACCCCAGTATCAGTAATCAGTCCTTTTATTTCAATTAGAATCTTAGTATAATTAATTCATTGCTTTGATTATAATTCTAGTCAAATCAGTCCTTTATTTTAATTAGAATTTAGTATGATTAATTCATTGCTTTAATTAGATTTTAAGTACAGTTAATTCATTGCTCTAATTAGAATTTTAATCAACTTAGTTTGTTTCCCTCAATTAGATTTTTTCTATTTTATTCATATAAAAATTAATTCATTACTTAAATTAGAGTTTTAGTAAAATTATTTCTCTATTTCAATTAGAATTATGGTACAACTAGTATACTTGCTCTACTTAGAATTTCAGTATAACTAGCATGCTTGGTTTAATTAAAGTTTCATTAAAATTAATGCACCTGCATTCCTAGTACAATTAGGAGACCGATGTTAATTGGACTTTTAGTAGTATTAGGACACTATATTAATTAGAATTCTAGTAGTGCTAGGAAACTAAAATTAATTCGACTCTAGATAGAATTAGAATACTAAATTAAATAAACCATAATAAATTCTCACATAACTAAACTCACAAGAGAATTGAGAAGTCTAAACTGATTAGAACTACAATAATAACATGGGAAGGGAAGAAAAATTAAACTACCTAAATTATAAGAAAAGACATAGTTGTTGATGTTCGCAGGCAGACCATTCAGTAAAGAAGTAACTCACACCCACTCTAAAGCATGATCATTGATGTGTTACAGCGTTGTTAAATATCTGTAGTTGATGATCGCAACAAACTAGGAACTTTCCTAGAAAACCCTTTACTTCTAACATTCCACACACCGCATCGCTAGAGTCCACTTGGACAGAATTGTTGCCACTGATTCAACGGGGACCGAGAGGAACCCAGAAAAAGCGCACACCAATAGTAGGGACACATTAACCTATTTGGAAAAGGCTTTTTTGAAACCCCTGTTGACCCCATTGAATGAGAAGGTATACCCTAGATTAGTGAAATTGTGGTATCAGAATTTAAGAATGAAGAAGACAACTGGTCCAACTGACCCTGCACTTGTGGTTCTGATTGATGATTGGGAGATTGTAGTAGATTACAAGGACATTGGTTTGGTGTTGGGGGTTCCATTTCAATTTGACCCATCTAGCAGTTTAGAAGCTCCTGACAGTGTGCCATTTTGGATCATGGCTAAATTATTGACTCAATGAATTGCTGGATCTGGGGAGTCCTTGATGAGAAGAGATTTGAACCCTAGGTTACTTTTCATTGATAACATTTTGAGGAAGACTGCCTTTGTGACTGGCATCAGCAAGAAAGAAGACACCCAATAGTGGATGCCCTTTATTTTTACTCCAAGGGTTAATTTTTCAATACCCCTCAGCTGATTTTTGAAGGAATGGTGGATGTTCATGAAAAAATCAAGAAGGCACAGCTTGTGCCAGGTCTTCGGTATAGCAGAATTATCACTGCTCTGTTGAAGCAAGGGAAGTATGCTTTCAAAGAAGGAGAGCCAACTGAGGCCTTGCCTCCCAAAGATTTTAGAAAGAGAGCATGGTCAACCAGTATGACCTTGATTGGAAAGAGGAAGAAGCCAGTTGAGAGCCTCTTGCCAGAAGCCACAGTGGTCACCACAGCACTTATTGCTCCTTTGGCCATGTCAGCACTTGCATCCATAGCCTCTACAGCTATATCTGCTATCAGTGTGGTACCAGCCATCATTACCTCATTAATTGCCCTGCCTTTCATACCTACACCTATGCCTCTCACTCCCACAACCACACCTTCTACAATCACCACAACATCACCTGTGTCAGCTCCTCCTACCATTGTCCCATTAGCCATGCCCACACCTACCATTAAGACCACATACCAGAGGAAATCCAAACAACCTTAGCCATCAACCAGTATATCTAGCCCTTCCATCCCAATCTTAGAAATTCCAATCCATGACCCACCTTCACCACCCACTGATATACCCTTTGATACTGACCCTGTTACCTCCATTTCCTCCATCCATACCCAAGATGTAGCGTATTTCACTTCTGAGGGATATTCGTCCCTGATTGACTCCATTGTGGAGGATATGGGCATGAATACACCCCACTCCACCCCACTCCCCGACTCTCCACAACCTACTCCCTTCCAACATGTTTCCACATCCCCTTTTCAACCAATTCAATCCATTCAATCTATTATCCAAACATAATCCTTACTAGACTCATTTGCTCAAATCCTTTCCCTCCTCCATTCTATCAATTCCCAGCTTCATACTAACACTGCAACCAGTTTGACATGGCTACCTGCCTCTAGTCCATCCAGACCACTTTACTCCCATCTACCTTAACCACTCAACCTCATACCCTTACCCCACTCATTCTTGTATCACCATCACATTTTCCTCCTCAGACCTCACCTTTAGTAGCCACTACCATTGCTGCTACTCAGACCGACTTGGAGTCTGCTGAGTTGCCCCCTACTTCTGCCTCCTCCTCCACCTAAACAGATTTTGAGGTGAAGGTATTCATTATCCCACCCACCCTAGCCTCTGCCTCCACTCAGACTGAACCTTTAAAGGAGGAGCTGCCACCAACCATTCCACACCCTTCAGCTGTCCCTTCATTCTCACCCATGGTACTGGCATCCTCAAACTCTGTGCCCCCTTTTGCCACCCTGAAGAGTGCTATGGCTGCCAATCCTTATATCCATAGAGATGTCATAAGGGGTATGGCTGAGCTTCAAACTTTGGTAAAGCAACCATTAGTAGCTGAAATTGACCAGCTGAAGCTAGATCATAGAGTGGAGAAGCTGCAGTGGGAACAATTGTGCATGCATACCCTCAATTTATATGAAGAGGAGAAGCAGAAGGCTGAGATGTTGGCCAAACTGGTAGAAACCCTTCAATCAACCATCTTAGGAAAGAAGACACCCTCATCAGCTGGGGTGTTCATCAATGAGCCCACCATGCACCAGGGCAACACCAAGCCTCAGAAGCCAACTGTAAAAAGGACAAAGGCCGGTGCTGCCAAAACTGAGAATTTGAAGAAGGATTATGCCAAAATTGCTGAAAAACATGGATGGGTCCCAATGACTTTATCAAGCTCAGATTCAGATGAAGATTAGCTCTAGGAGTTGGTTCAGTCATTTTGTAATTAGATGTTCAGTTTTAGGTCTGTTTGTAGTATATTATCTAATTTCAATCTTTTGCAAGTATAATATCTTATACATTTATTTTTCTAGTTAATAAACTTAGCTGTTTCTGCGCCTCTATACATAGACTTTTTTTCTTCCATTATTACTTGTTAGTTGCATTGTTTCTTGTTTTACTACCTTGTTGTCTCTCCACAAGTATCTTTTGAACCAGTGAGGACCCTATTTCTCATAGGTTTGGGGGTATGGCAGGGTAGACTTTTGAAAGAGTTAAGCTAAGTGCAGTAGTGATTAGTAGGATCAAAACAATTAAAGCAAAGTTTCACCTAAGCAAATTTGAACAAAGGAGAATTGAAAAAGGATAGTAGACTGTTTAATGCTTGGATCTTTTAAAATTCAACACTTCCATGAAGGGGGTCATCAAGAAATGGTTGTCATAATCAATATATAGTGAATTAGCAAGGAGAGAAAAAGGTAAGAACATGCTCTATGAGTGCAAAGGAAGATTATACCCAGTGAGATTTGGGCCTGTAAAAATAAAGTTCTTTGAAGAGTGTTTTGATTATTTTTTCTATTTTAAGGCCTGATTAAATCAACCTCTTTTTCACTAGAAGTTATGCACTTCAAGTTGAAACAGCTTGACAGTACTCATGACATTAAAGACATGATGTAAGGCCTTCATTTGGACAATTTGAGCCTAAAATTTTTTTACCCTTTGAACTGCCCTTGATACACACCATTTGAGCCTTAAAAACCCCAGCTTTCTTTAACAAAAACTAGAGAATTTGAACCTAAAACTCAGTGACCTGATTCAGCCTGAACCCTCACTTTGAGATTTCAGAAGGTAAAGGAGAAGAAGTTGAAGAAGGTGGAGCTGGCTTAACAGTTGGTGGAGGAAGAAAAAATTACATTTGATGGCAGCTGTGTGTTAGTTGTGTAGCTGTGGCATTCCAGCCCATATAAAAAAATAAAAAATGAAAAAAATTAGAAAAATACAAAGAAAAGCATACAAAAAGAGAATGAGAATTCAAGAAAGTACTTCATTGGTAAATTTAAAAAGAAAAGAAGAAGTTGATCACTTTGGCATTGAAAATTCAAAGAAGATGAAGTAATGTTGAAATGAAGAAGGTGATGTCATGACCACCTCCTCTCCTTACTGATTTCTTATTTTTTTTTAATCCCTTTATTCCCCTTTATTCTTTAAAAACCTTAATCATAAGCCACATTACAACCCCAAAAAAAGACCTTACTGATCTGAAGTTGATTGAGCTGTCATGTGGAGAAGAGGAGCTGTATGATCTATGGTGACAAGAGATAGAAGATTTCAGGATTTAGTAGCAATGCCTCCTATGATCATGCTTACAGTCCTATTTGAGGGCTGTAACTGCTCTTGGGCTGTAACTGCTCTTGAGCTGGAGTGAAATTGAACCCCTACAAATTCATTTGTGAGAGTAGGCCTTTGAGAGAATTGGGTCTGAAATTGGATTTATTGGGGCACTGTTTGAACCTGATTCTCAAATTAATGGTGAACTATATACTGTCTTACACATATTATTCTCTTGATGATTTCAGATTGGTTGTGATGGGTTGCATAAGGATTTAGGTATTAAATTGTTTTACAATTACAATTTTAAAACTTCTGAATTTGAAAAAAGTAAGGTATGGAGTGAAGCTGAGTTTGTTGAAATCTAACTTGTCACTGTTGCACTTGATTTAACTATGTTCATAAGGAAGTTTGTGGGTACCTTCACTGGAAACCCTCAGGAGACTTCACTCCTCCGCTAGGGATCACCTAGGGGTTTAAAAGGCTTGATGCATATGCTAAATGCATCTGTGCTCCCTACAAAAGTGACATTTATTTCTTTTGATAATTGTTTTTAATTTCTCCTTTGCTCTGTTGGAGAACTGTAGCAGAGAGGAATCACAAACCATGCTATAGCTGGATACACATGGCAACAAAGCAACAATTGCATTTGATGAAGGATGAACCCCTTGAATGGTACTAAGTGCTAGCTAGCTGAATTCCAACCTCTCAAGTGATGTACAAACTGTGGAGCAAGGAAAAGCAACCTGTAGAGAGAATTGGATGCTGGAAATGAACTCCACGAGAGGATCTAAGGCTGAAGTACAACTTGTCGAGAGGTTCAGAGAACCTATCGAAGCGTATGAAAAGGCGAATCTCTCTGCTACATTGCATAATCAAGCCGATCTGAAAGCGATCAGCCAACCTGTCCAACACATACTTGGAGCTATGTTGGATCTTGAGCAGATGATCCAACCTGTCGAGGGGATGGCTGAAGCAAGTAGAGAGGTCAAGCAGTTCAACTGAACCTATCAAGATTAAGTGCAGAACCTGTCGAGAGCTACAACCAACCTATCGAATGGTTTAAACTTGAAGCTGGAACTTATCGAAAGGTTCTTTGAACCTATCGACATGTGAACTCTGGACTTCCTTTCAACCAATTGACAGCGCAGGTCATCCAATACTTTGATGCACATGTCAAGAGGCTATCAAACTACTTTGAGGATACTTTTGAAATGCAAATGGCATGGAGAAGAATTGTCTAACTGCCTCTTGTGTGCTTAACCAATCCTAACAAATTCGTGGGAGATTCTTGGAGGGAATGCAACCACTTCAGCAAGCCTGATAATAGATTTGATCCCTTTCTGTTCTAATTGGCTAAAACAGATCTGAGATAGTGGAAAGAAATGTATAAATATAGGGAAATGCAACAAAAGAAGCATCCAGAGTTTGAGCATAAATTCGAATTAGTTTCCCTCCAAAATTCTAGTCTTCTTCTCTCTTTTCAATTCTCTCCCCAACCATGGTTGGCTAAATTCTTCTAACAACTAGGGTGAGGTCAGATCTGTAAATTGAGTGGTGAGATAGCTTTGTGTGAGGATTGGATAATGCAGAGACTACATATCCGAGAGCAATTTGTTGTAAGCTGTATTAAATCAATGAATTGTTGGTTGTAAAGTTCATTTAATATGTAGATCTGTTGATTTCCATTAAATTTCCATAGATTGTATGCCCCTGTGGATGCTTGAGCTTGTAGCCTTGCGTTCACAACATTTGTAGTGGGTTTCTTGTTTCAATTTAGACCTTTGGATTAAATGAAATTCCTAGGATGATCTGTGACCATTGAAATGGACAGATCATAGCCTTAAGATCAATTCAAACCTTTGGTTTAAGTTGGATTATTCTACCTTGCATTTGATCTTGCAGCCAAATGAGGATGGTTGCAGATCCATCCTCTGCACTGCTGTTTAACCAATCAATTTATCAGTGAGACTAATCTCAGGCTGTTAATTCTCTACATTTGATTTTTTTACCAAAACTTTTTATCTCTCATTTGAATTTCTCTCTTACTCATCTCTGGTTCATTTTATAAATTTGTTTATAATTAGATATGATTATCTGCTATTTTTAGTTAAAAGTGACAACCAAAACTCTTTTCCTATTTTTCTTTGCTTTTAGGATAGATAGGAAGAGCCAGATCTGTAATAGATCTGGGGATTTACCAACATTTAGATCACTTTTCCTTGTGGACAACCCTTACTTCCCTTTAGAACTTGTTGCAACAGGCCCTGGATCCTTGCAGGACTGTGCTTTGTGATTTGATACATTCACCCTCTATTTTCTGTTGAATCATCCATTTTTTCAATAAAATTCTGACATCACAAAGTAAACAACAGTGATGTGCTTTCGAAAACATGGGAAGCTAGGTCCACATTACGTAGGACCATTTGAAGTTTCGGGATGTGTTGGAGAGGTTGCTTATCGAGTTGCGTGACTTCCTCCACTATCAGGCATGCATAACGTATTTTACGTGTCGATGCTGAGGAAATATGTGAAGGATCCAACCCACGTTTTGGATTATCAACCGATTGAAATTCAAGAAGATTTTACAGTTAGAGAAGAACCAGTATAGATTATTGATTGAAAGGAGCAGGTGTTGCATACAAAGCACATCCCATAAGATGGAAAAATCATTCACTGGAAGAAGCTACGTGGGAACGTGAGTCGGACATAAGCGACGCGTATCCACAGCTCTTCGAGTAAACTTTTGAATTAAGGCGTCATGTAAATTTTTAGAGTTGTTTCAATGTGAAATGAAATGATTGAAGAATTGTTTTATGTATCGTTTTAATTAAAAAGTGTGATGGTTACCAAATGGTTCACATTGTTTTAAAGGTGCCACGCACAAATCACGAATCGTCAAGTGTAATTGAAGATAAACTAAAAGAAATCCACATTCTTAGTCCAAGCTAGTACGTATGTGTCTGTAGACCGTGTACTCGAAATTTGGATGTAAATGGAAGAGCAAAAAGATAAATGTGATGTGATAGAAAGAACCCAAGCAGAAAATAGTCAAAATCCAAAGAAATAGCAGAACTCGCGCGCGTGAGGTTTAAAGTCGCTTGTGCGACTTCTTCAGCAGAGCATGCGAGACTAGAAAGAACATAGTCGCTCGTGCGACTGGTACAGGCGCTAGACTTAGGTATAAGTCGCTCATGCGACTTGAAAGGTCGCTTGCACGACTGCTGGGATATAAATGGCTTGCGAGTCATTTTCTTTCCAAATTTTGGCGCGAATAGATTTTGGAAGCTAGGATTTTGCTCCCAAAACCTCAAGATTGACCGTTGTGCATGAATTCGCTTGGGGAAACGCTCAAATTAGCTCACACCTTCGATCACAAGCGCATTTCTTCCATTTTCCCTAATTTCTTCGCATGAATACGGTATAATTTCTCGTTTATAACTCAAATTTCTTTTTGGGAAAATTTAAAAATAACCCCGGAACTTGCATCCCGTCATCAATAACGCACCTAAACTATTGATAATATCAAATAGGCACCCAAAGTACCCTTAAGTTCATCAATTAAGCCCCTCCTGTCACCTTTCGTTAATGACTGAATGAAACCTGAGTTGTATGTGACTGAACGGAAGTTGAGTTGACATACAACTCAGCAAAATATTGTGTGTGGCACCCACGTGGCGAAGACTTTGCTGCCACATGGGTGCCATGTTGGCATAAAACTCAACAAAATAGCATACGTGGCACCCATGTGGCAGCCACGTGGGTGCCATACACGCTATTTTGCTGAGTTGTATGCCAACTCAACATTTTTCGTTCAGTCATTAACGGAAGGTGACTGTAGACACCGAAATTTGGCCTAAGGCCCGATCGAAACATACTTCGAGAGAAGTGCACCCTCGAGCTTTCGATAGTATCTCTCATACCCTTAGGAACCCTCCCAAATCGTTAGAAACTTGCCTAAACCCTTAGGAATTACCCCTAACCTCTCCGAACCCTTAGTTAACCTTCCCGAGGAATCGTTAGAGAGAGGTACTCCAAAACATGCGGGAACCTCTACTAAAACCAAATTTTGTACCATTGAAAAGTAGATATTCTCAGCTTTCCAATAAGCCAAGAATCACCCCGATCCGAGTCATACATCAAAAGTTAGGGCAATCTGAAGTTTCGGGCTCAAAAACTGCATCTGGCTGAACCTCTCGAGAACCTCTCGAGGAGGTGGGCATGCTTAGCGTGTATAATGCACATGCTAAGCCATTTATGGAATAATGTTTCCTAGCGTGTATATTATACACGGCAGGCTATTTATTCCCAGAAGTGGCTTACGTGTATGATACACATGCTAAGCATAGATGGCCCCCCTAGCAAGCTCTGGACTTCTCAGGCACTGTACATATGCTTGCCGTGTGTAATACACACGCCAGGCTTAGCTACAGTAAATCTTGGTTTTTGCCCAAAATTGACTTTTAGGGTTTGACTTGTTGACCATCCTAATGTTTATGGTGGGTTTCATTAGGACTGTGGCACCCTCATTTACCCTATTTGCAACCCTCTAGTCATTTGAACCCCCATCCTATCACCTACCATTGAACCCTTTTCCCATATATCGAAGCTCCCAAAACCCTAGGAATCCTTAGATATTAGGACTACCTAATTGCTAATCCCATTACCATTTATGTACCATCTTTTTTCTATAAATAGAGAGGCACCCCCCTTGCAAATGGCTTGAAAATTTTCCAAAAGAGAGAAAAGATTAAGAGAGTCCTTTTCCCCCTTTGGTGCACCGACCCCATACAAATTCCAAAACTTCAAAACTCTATATAGACCCACCTTCCTTCAAATATCTCTTAGCTTAGGTGAGAACTATCCCTTAGCACTCTCCTCCTACCTCTTAGCCACTAAACCCTAGAGGTTAGAACCCATATTCCGGTTGCTCAAGCTATCGGAGGCTCACCGAGTGTACCTACGCGAAGGTCCACAGCTGTGCTACAAGAGTCCGAGAGCTCCGGCTCTCCCCTCTATTCCTCTACCTTCTTGCTTTTCCTCTATCCTTGAATTTACCCTGTTATGCCGCCAAAATCTCGGTGATTGCTGGGGGCGTAAATAGGATCGGAGTGCCTTCGGGCAAGAGGAAGTGCTGTTTTATTTTTTCTTTTGGCCATAAGTAGAGACCGCATTTGAGCGGGTTGATCGAGTTCCTAACACTTTCCTGATCGATAACCGAAGCTCCTACCCAAGAGCCTTTGCCGTGAATCAGTAAATCAGAGTCATATTTGGCACTTTGGTGCATTAAATATTGATTTGAGGTTTCCTGGGGCACCAAATGCTCTGGGTGGCGACTCTAAATTTGTAGTGAAGAGTGCGCATCGTCACGACGGACTCGCGAGAGCCCACGGTTGCACAGATGGCGACTATACTGGGGAGATTTTAGGGCTTCTACTTAAAGTTGGCCCCTTTTGCATGTGTTTTTCTTCTTTTTATTAATTTTTTTGTTTCTTTCTTGTTTTGTACTTACCGCTATGGTTTCGTTATTTTTACTTACCCCTATTTTTTCGTCATTTACACGTCTTACCTGATTGGCGGGCCTACTTGAGCTCTTTACCTCCTTACCCAATTAACGGGTTACTTGATAGTTTAGTTTCTTTTTTGTCATTTATATGCCTTAGCCATTTGGTGGGCCTACTTGAGCATTTACTTTCTTGTCATTTATTCCCCTTAGCCGTTTTGCGGGCTACTTGTTAAATTAGCTTCATATACCAACAGTGGACGTCGGCCCGTAGCGGCGGCACGGGATCGCCACAACCCATTTTTGAGCCTAAACAAACTTTCCTTTTAAAATTAAACCTTAAAAGTGAACTAAGGGACTTAATTTAGTCTTACGATGGGTAGATTTTAAAGGGTGAGAATTTAGGTAGCGATACAAATATCCCGATTCTTAGTATGGTGGCAGCCCCTAGTGGTGATGATCAAGAAAAGAACCACCCCATCCAGTATCTGAGAAGGCGCTTATGCTGGAGGTATATCGGGTGGTTGACTGATTCAGTTACAAAGCTTAAAAGCCTTGGGGAGAGCATTAGAATAACCCGAAACGACCTTGTTTCCTCTAGGCACATAAAGGAGGGGCCTGAAAAGTGAAGAAAAAGTCCCAAGGGGCATTGCCCCGACCCCCCGCTTAGTGTGTTTTTAGACTCCCGATAAATCTCACACCCTTGACACCCAAAACTCCCTTGCCGTCAAGAGAGGTCACCCTCTTATTGACTCTTCCGAGGGATCAGATTATTGCATGGATTTTCGTGCCCTTACATAGATCAAAGGATTTCCTTTGAATCTTCAAAGGTGCATCCAGATCCTGCGGTGGGAGGCATTAGGGGTGTGAACGCCATCCGAAAAGGGGGTTATCACTATCGTCATCCAAAACTTACAAAAAAAAATCAATTAAACAAGTCAAAGTCAAAAAAATCCAAAAAGAGAGCTTGTGGTGCCAGAACGGTGACATCGCTATACCCTCCATCATCCCATAGGGAAAGGAGAAGACGGGTTTTTGGTCCTCACCCGAGGAACCCGTACCTAACCCGCCAACAAATCATATCATGGGTGGTTGATTCGGCCTACGCCGATCCTGATTCATTCCCACAGCCTTCCCCATCACATTCCCGTATGGAGGAAATCCCCATTTCCGATTTCCCAACCCAATCCTCATTCAACATCACCGGGCCATTCGGTGCACCCATTTTCCCATCCTCACCCATTCAAAATTTACCCCATTTTTTATCCACAACTACCCAAAATTCATCCACATCCATCCCACATTTTCCCAAATTTTCCTCCAATCCAAATACCCCCAATTTTGCCCCATCCACATCTACTCAAGACACCTCCACATTTCCATCCACACCCACTCCACATAATCCCCATTTCCCCCCCACCATTCAAAATCCAACCCAATCCCCCACATCAACTCAAAATTTATCCCATTTCCCTTCCACATCTAACCTACCCAATTTCCCCATAGCTTCCCAAAATCGAACACCTTATTTCACCCAAGCCATGCCCAATTCTCCCATTTTCACTCTACACTTTCCCTCCAATCCAAATCCACCACATATCTCCCCATCTAATCAGGTCATGACCAATTTTCCTATCCCATCCACCATGCCCAAGTTTCCCTCATTTACCCAAACCATGCCCAACTTTCCTCTCCCACCTACCCGAGTCATGCCCAATTTTCCCCATACCCTCCTCTCATTGGATGGACAATTTACATCCACCACCACACCAAATCCCATGGCCATGATGCTGACATGGGCTTAAACCATTTGGAAGGCCTCTCAAAGCCTCCCTTATCCATCCCAAACACCTCCAAACCCATCCCATACACTCTAAAATCTCTATACCTTATTCTCCCAAAATCCTAATCAACCCCCCATTATTCATACCACCCAAGGCTCCCATAGACCATGGGGCCATTTGAGTGGGCCTCAGGGCCCAATGGATCAAGCCCACCAAGGCCCAATGGCTCAAGACCACCAAGGCCCAATGGCCCAAGCACATCAAGGCCCAATACCCCATGCCTAAGCCCATCAAGGCCCCATGCCCTATACCCAAGCCCATCAAGGCCCAAACCTAGGAGCCTCAGTTTCAAACCCTCCACAATTCCCACAATATCCCATATTCGCCCAACAGCCCCCACACCCCCTCAAATGATGCATCCATCTCATCTAACCTCTCAACAGGGCATGGGCCTCACTCATCCACATCCCTCACACCCAATCGAGTATGGGAGTCCATCCCATACCATCAACCATCCCCAATTCACCCATCCTCCTACCTCTCAAACCCATCCCCAAGGATTCCTCCAAATGCAGTGGCCTCATCAGCAACGAACCGAAATCCCTAACTCACTCATCCCCTCACCCCACAAGTTACTCATCAGAGCTTCCCCCATATACAGTGGTCCCACTATGCACCCCTCAATCCTACTCAGAACCAATAGGATAATCTCACCCTCCCTCCACCATATGTGGACTCACAGTATGAGGAGGATGAGATCAGGAATAGTGAGGCTTATGCAGGAACATTCACCAGTTTCAATCCCCCACCACTAATGTTCACCAACCCACCGACAACCCAGAGTGAATGGAGGCAGCCTGTTGAGGGGTCGTCCCCACTATCCAGGGAATCAGAGCTGTTAGAAGAACAAATGGACAAGATCCATAAACAACTAATGAAGATGGGTGGAGCTAAAATCCATGCCACAAACTTTATTGACTATGCCTATTCGCAGAAGTCCCTTTGCCCTCAAAATTTAAAGTGCCAATCTTCCATAAATATAATGGCACAGGCAACCCCATTGCACATCTCACATCCTACTGCAGGGATATGTGTCAGTACGACAGACATGAACGACTTCTCATCAAAGTATTCCAGATGAGTCTTATGGGTCCAACTTTGAGGTGGTTCACTTCCTTAGAACCTTCCATGATTAAAATTTAGAAGGATCTGACCTACCTGTTCCAAGAATAATATGTCTACAACATAGACATGAGGAAGGACTTCAATGCTGGTACCAAGGTTTGGCTTTTCAACTCCAAATTAAAATTTTTTTCAGGGAAGTTAAAATCTAAATGGGATGGACCTTACACTGTCATCCATGCCTCCCCATCTGGTACTGTAGAGATCTTGGATCCCATGTCTGGAAAAACCAAAAAAGTGAATGGGCAAAGGCTAAAAATTTGTATAAAAAATTTTGTGGAACCTCCTCAAACCATTCACCTACATGAACCTCCCATTGCTTAGTGATCCGCAGCTCTGTACACTGTGTACCATATTTGTTCAATTTATGTTTTATTTTGTTTAAAAATCTATCATATAGTGCCTTTATTGTGTTGTTGAGTTGCATGTTTTGTTTTATTTTGAGTTATGTGTTGTTGATATAATATGCATGTTTGTCATCTGGATTTGATGTGTATGGACTTGATGTTGATGTCCATGTTTGGTTATTGTTGTGTGATAGAAGTGTTGTCATTGTAATTATCATGAATTTACTATAATTAAAAACCATTTACATTTTAAAGTTTCACTGTGCATATGTTAGTAATGGACATACAATTATGATGATGAAATGGATTACATTTGAAGGAAGTTGGTGCTGATGCACAATGTCTGAGTGCAAGTCAGTATGGAGGCACATGCCAATGTGCAACACTGAGAAAGGATGAATTCTACTTTCTTGCGAGGCTTTGTAATGAATTGAGTAGCCTCGCGAGCAAAATGCCTGAAGAAAGCTTAAAACTAAGCCTCGTGAGGCTTTGTTCTCTCCGTGCCATTAAGGTACGCGATAATGGAACATCCTGCATTTTGTACCTCGCGACCTAAAGTTCTGAAGCAATTACCTCGCGAAGCACTTACCTCACTGCTTTTATGTTTCTCGCATATGTAAAAGCTCAGCTGCGTGAAAGATGAAATGCCCTCTCGCGCACTCACACCCTAGCCAGCTCCGCAATTGACCTCACGAGATTCCTGAGTACCTTAAAAAGCAGATCTCGCAAGATCTCAATTATTTGTTCAAAAAGAAGATGTTGCCCCGAGAATGCCTGGCGGGAACCACGCAAGGCACGAGGTCACATACTTAAACCCTGTGATTTTCCTAATTTTCTTCATTCTATCTTTGTGCCCTAGCCTCCACTGAGAACTTCCAAGCTCCCTCCTCTCCTCTTTCTTCTCTATAACCTAAACTACTCCAACTCAGCCATTTTCCTATTACAATTGTGTTCCACAACACCTTCTAGTTATTCTGCACTCGGTTTGGGGTGATTTGATCCACTGTGCCACATTGGAAGTGGAACCCTAGCTTTACTTTGGTAAGATTTCTCACTCTCTCAATTGGTTTGATTAGATATTAATTTAGTGTTAAGAAGAGAGGAATTTATGAGCATTAACTCCATTGGAGTGTGAACTATATCAACTTTGCATTCAAAACCCTAATTTTTAGACTTGGAGTAGTGTTGGAGAATTTTAGTGTGCTGATTATTGTGTAATGAAAAGAAAGGAAATAAAATCAAAGTGAAACAGAGGATGGATTCAGCACATCTAAAATATCCTAGACCTGCAAGATACAGGGTCCTTTGTAGCAAGTTTTAATAAGTAAGAGTTTGTCCAACAGGGAGTAGTGATCTAAACCTAGATAGGTGTATAGTAGACCTCCAGATCTGGCAATTCTAAGAAGAAAGAGTGCTTTTCGGGTGTCACTAGATCTAATTTATAAAACTGAAATATAAAACTAAATCTAAAAGATTGAGGAAGATGGATGGTAAAAAAAAATATAAAATGGGGAGAAATAGACAGCTAGGGACTGGTTTTCATTGCAAAGCAGATCAAGAGCTGGGGATTTACAACAATCCTTCATTTGGCTATAAGCAAAAATGCAAGGTATAAGAATCTAATTTAGACTGGTGGTTTGGATTGATCTTAAGGCTATGATTTGTCCACTTTAATGGTCACAGATCATCTAATAGATTTCCTCCATCCTAACAGTTTGGATTGATCTTAAGGCTATGATCTGTCCACTTCAATGGTCACAGATCATCCAATAGATTTCCTCCATCATGATGGCTTCGATCAGAACAAGATAATCACTACGGATGTTGTGGATGCAAGGCCACAAGCACAGGCACCCACAGGCATATCAAACCCAGGGAAATCAAATGGTCATTAAGAGATCTACCGGAGATATGGCAGGCCTGGCCCATCTACACAAGAGACGGTCGAGAATCTAATGGGACCACAAATCTATAGATTTAATTAAGCTTTAAAACCAACAATTTGTTGCTTTAAACAAAACAACTTAGAATAAACTTGTTCCTAGATCTGTAGTCTGTGCATCGATCCACATTTCTTAATGCTGAAATTACAATTAGAAACTAGATCTGAGTTGCTACCTAGATCTAATCCAACAGGCTGGATTAGAGAGAGAAGGGGGAAGAGAAAAGGAAAAATAAAACCTAAAACTAAACCTAAATGAGCTAAGGAGAACTCAGGCTATTCCTTTGCTCCTACTTTCTTTGCTGAAGAAAAATAATAAAATAGATGGGTATTTATAGGTATGCAGTGATCCATGTGCTTTGGGTTACAGCCAATAAGAAGAGAGGATTTCAGTTTAAGATTAATCCTTGTTTAAGAGTTTCACCCAATTAGAGAAGAGATAGGGATCTGGTTTTATTTGTGCCTAGCTGAAGCTAATTTGCATTCCCGCCAAAAATTAGTTCACACCCATGTGCAGAGTTTCTTGTGCATTGGAGTTCCCAAATTTGCCCTTGCTTATCAAAAATACCCAGTTGCACACCTCAAGTGATTGCACCCGCACCCAGCTGCTGAGAATGCCCACAAAATAATTACTCTCGCTGCCCCAAAATGCCCCTACCAGCCACTGATATATGCTAATGGAACCCGAGATAACTCCCCGAGATGTGTGGGACATTGGGATGTGTGCCCTAAAAGGATTAGAATCCCCAAAATATCCCTAAAGTGTGAAATAGAGGCTGGAACCCGTGCCTCGATAGGTTGGAGCTTCAGAACTTCAATCTCGACAAGTTTAAACAACCATTTGATAGGTTAAATTTTCAGCAGCAGTTCTATTCGATAGGTTAAAGGTAGTGGTCGGTAGGTTGCTAAAGTGAACCATTCTATAGGTTCAAATTGCTGCATTTCGATAGGATGAAGCTTGCAGTCCAAGGAACCCTTTGACAGGTTGCCAGATTGAACCATTCGATAGGTTGAAAACTGATGCATTGAGGACTGCTCGATAGGTACAAAATTGCAGCATTCTTTAACCATTCGATAGGTTGAATTGCAACCATTCGATAGGTTGAGCTCCAGTTTCATGAACCAATCGACAGGTTTATTGAAGCATTCAATAGGTTCTATTGATGCATTGAGTGATTGCTCGATAGGATCTTCATGACTTATCGATATGTTCTATTTCCAGTAGCATCAGTGGGCTGCTTTGCAAGAGCACTTCAGCTTTACTTCTCTTGAACCATTCGATAGGTTCTGCTACTACTGCAAAATGTATCAACAAGTCGACAGGATGGGCCTTTGTTGTTGATGCCAATACAGCACTTCTCGATAGGATCTATTTTCAGTTCTTGCAACAATTGATAGGTCAAAACGGCCAGCTACTCGACAGGTTTAAGATGGGGACTTGAAGTGCTCACATGCTGAAACCATTTTGCTCGGTGTGCACCAAGCTAAAGCTCTTTTATTCTTGATAGTTTGGAACTTGAAAGTGTTGGGGCTTGGGTTCTTTGTTCTGCTATTTACGCTAACAACAACAGCTCTCTTTCAGATCATGGGCTTCATCTGTGTCAGTCCCAATGATTGGCTCTATTTCTGATATTTGTGGCACTTATTAACTGGATTTTTTGCACTATGCTGCAATTTCTTCCTTAAAACTGCAAAACAAGCTAAAAGTTATTATAAATAGCTCTAAGGCTTAGCAAAATCCAGGTTTAAAGGTGTAGAAAGTGGCAAAAGTCAGTGATTAACAAGTAGCCATGGCCACGGGTTCGAAATTCATTGATGCCTTGGTTGCCTTGGTGAACCCTACACCTACTGGAAGCCCTGTGGCCACTCGAAAATCAGTGAGAATTGTAGAGGCCTCCACAGTGGAGACCTCTGAGTTACCTACTCAAGTTGTTGAGCCCCAAGTGGAACCAATTAAAATAAGGGTTGCCCCTATCAATAAGGCCAAGGTTGTGGCCTCTGATGCCCATGCTGCCAAGAAGAAATCTGCCCCTAAGAAGAGGGCCAGAGACCACCCACCTGCCAAAAGCCCTAAGAAATCTGAGAAAAAGTAGAAGAAGGGCAAAGTGGTGGCCTCTGAGGTAGTCACTGAGGTAGCCCCTGAGGAGGAGGAAGATAATAAGTCACTTAGAATCCCCTCTGAGTTTGTGGCTGCAATTAAGCTCGAGACAGAAACTGCTTTTGATAAGGCATTCTTTGAGGAACATCTAAAAACAACAGCTTCAATTGCATACTTAACCAAGGCCACACTGCTACCCCTATTGAAGCCCCCATTGCAGCTAGTCTTCCCTAGACTAGTGCAACTATTTTACCAAAATATAAGGGTGAAGACTTTGGATGATGGGAACCTAGCATTACTGGTTTTAATTGATGATTTTAACATGCTCTTTAAACAAGAAGCCATTGCTGAGATACTTGGGAAACCAAGTATAGCCCAGAGTGTGGCTTGGGTCCTCCTTTGACAGCCACAATTCTAGACTGGAGGAGTTGCTGCATCAGGGCTGTCCATTAGGAGGAGGGATTTGCACCCTTACTGATGTCCTCTATTCCTTCCACCTGAACCACTATATTGATGCAGTAAAACTGATTTTTGATGGGATGAAGGATATACATGAGAAAGTAAAGAAGGAGAAGAAGCCCCACTCATTACCCTACTGCAGACTCATTACATCCTTGCTGCAGCTAGGTGGCAATCACTTTCAAATGAATGAGGAAACCCTAAACCTGGCCCCCCGGAAGTGTGGAAAGAAGCAATGGGGGATTAGTGGTACTTTAATTGAAAAGAAGAAGAAGGAGGAGGAGCTGCTATGAGCATTACAATTCTAGAAGCGGAATTCTTTGCCTCATTGTGTGACTTTTGTCCCTCTCTCAGGCAGCCCACTAAGTTTGCGAGCCATTGTGCCACCCATCCATACACCCATTACCTCATTACCTCAGCAACCACCTAAAACCTCATCACCCATAACCTCCATACTCACTTCCACTGCCATGCCAGCATTTGTGACAACCATCCCTACCACACCCTCACCTATAGTCACCTCCATTACCACTTCACTTATACCCATACCTTTACCCACCACCATACCAATCTTTACATCAACAATCCCTGTATAAATTCTATGAATTTTTCTTGCACACCCCAGCCCACATATTAAAGTCACCTATAACAAAAAAAGGAAACAATCTAAGGCCCCCACTGAGCCCCAACCCACCTTTGTATCCCAATCTATCCCAATCCCCGAAACAATAGCCATACCAGACCCAACCATAGATGTCTAAGCACCCTTACCAGTCTAAGCCTCTCCAGTTCACCATACTGACCCATAACCTCCAATCCCTGATATCCCACACAGCCCCCTATTTCTTTACCACAGCCCATTGAACCCTCTACCACAATTGCACCTGACACCCTTGAACCTTTGGGCCAATTCATTCCCTATTCCCCTACTCATGACCATGACCCCTTTTTAGAAGAGGGGTACTCAGCTATGATGACCTCTATAATAGGGGAAATTAATTATGAGTTCACCCCTCTTCCAGATTCACCTCACCCTCCTCATTTTAACCCTACACCTACTTCACCACAGCTCACTACCTTCCACCATGCCCCCACTTCCCCATTTCAACCAATCTCAACCACCCAACCCACAACCCCTATCACCCCTGATCTTCTACCCTAAATCTTCAACCTACTACCCTCCCTGCAAGTCCAAGTGATGGCTAGCACCCAAACCCAAACATCCATTGAGGCCAACCTTCAAGCCATGAATTCCACCCTCCAAAACCAGGCCTCAATTCAAACCAGTTTACAAGCCATCCAGTCAACCTTGTCAATTTTAACCCACTCTTCACCGCAGCCAACTATCCCTACACCCACCCATATACCTCCTCCACCCCCTTCTCCCCAACCTTTCACCTTAGCTGTAACATCACCTACTGTTACACCCATTGAAACTGTTCCCAACATCCCTCCAACTTCCTTTACCACTGCTTCCACATAGACAAAACTTGAGCTTGAAGACCCTCAGCCTTTTACCCTCTACATCCACCCCACCCATGCCATCCTCCACCCCTTCACCATTACTGGCTAGCCCTTCTTCAACTGCTGAGCAACCCATCTTCCCAGCCTCTTTCAACCCCATGCCTCCATACTACACCGTGCTGAGAGCAATGAAAGACAGTGCCTACATCAAGAGGGATGTGGTTAGGGGCATGGCTGACCTCAGAACTTCAGTTAGGCAGCCCCTCCTTGATAAAATAAAATTCTTGAAACTAAATCATAAGATGGAGAAAAAGAGAATCAAACAAGGATGGAGGGAGATAGTGCTGAAATACAATGAAGAAAAGAATCAAGCTAATGGGATGGAGGAAGTAATCAAGATTTTGAACGAATCCCTGCAATTGGTGGAGGATAGGGCGAATGAGTATGCTAGGACTACACATGCACTGCAGTAGACCTTAGCAGATATTGGTGACAGAGACTTGGCAGAAGCAGTTGCCAAACTATTCACTACTACAGCACCTCCAAAGGCAACTCCTCCCAAACCCCATGAGCTCAAAAAGATAAAACCTGGGATCAGCATTAAGGAGCCTGCACCTACTCCTCGAAAAAGAGGCAGCACCAAGCAACGAAAAGTTACTTCAAAAATATCATAGTCCACTGCTACAGCTTTAAAGAAGGAAAAAGGAAAGGGAGCCCAAGACACAGCTGAAGCAGCTGAAAATTCTGATGATTAGATTGTCCACATGTATTTATCTAGGATCCTTTTTTTTTATTATATTCACTTGCATTGTACCATTCCCTGTTATATAAATATAAATCTTTTTGTAGCTTTTGTCTGAAATTTATTTGGTTTCCTTTATTTCTGTTGTTTGCTATTTGTTTGTTTTAGTTATTTGTGTGAGTTTTTATTTGCTTTTATTCCTTGCTTTGTTTTATGTTCGATTTTTATCATAACACCCTACTGCATATACCCCTTATCTTTGAATCAGTGAGGATACTGCTCCTCATAGGTTTGGAGGTGTGGCAAGGTTTGCCAATGAGGTAGTTAACCTAAGTGCAGCAAAACCAAGAAAGTAAGATAGAAATAAAACTAAGTTCACCTAAGGAACTTTGAAAATGAGGAAATTAAATAATTTTGTAAACCTGTAGGCATTAAAAACTTTTAAATTTTAACATTTTCATGATGTGAACACCATGAAAACTCACTTGTGTCAGCACTTAGTGAACCATTAAAGAGAGAAAAAGGTAAGGACATGCCTATGAGTTCAATGGAAGACCTTACCTAGTGAGACTTAGGCCTACAAATTTTTTTTTTTTTTTTTTTTTAATTTTCTCTTTGAGGAGTGTCTTAGGCAACTCTTTTAGCTCTAGGGACTGGCTAAGTCTTTTCCCCACTAGAAGTTAGGCATCTCCAAGTTGAAACAAATGACAGTACCCATGACATTTAGGAAAGGATCAACGCCTTCTCTTGGACAGTTTGAGCTTTAAAATACCCAAACCCAATAAACTGCCCTTGTGCATACACCCTTTGAGCCTTAATTTATAGTTTTCTTTAAAATACACCTGAGTATTTTCACCTAAACCTGTGGACCTTATTCAAAACCTACCCCCACTTTGAGAATTTAGAATGTAAAGGAGAAGGAATTGAAGATAGACAAGCTAGGGTGAACATTTAGTGAATGGAGAAGAAACACACAAGGAGAACAACAGTGTAGCAGCTGGGAAGAAGAGGGTGGCATTTCAGGAAAATAAAAAATAAAAAGAAAAGAAAAATGTATTCAAAGGAAAAACAGAAAAAAAAACAAATTAATGAAAAGGAATAGAGAGGAGTCAAGAGGAAATTTCATTGGAAAAAGTCAAAATAAGAGGAGAAGCTGGCCACTTCAATTCTGAAAAATATCAAAGAAGATGAAATATGCTGAGATTAAAAGAAGGTGAGGTCATGAATCCCCTCCTACACCTGCTGATTTCTCAATTTTGCATCCTTTTCACCCTTCCATTCTTTATAACCTACACCCATAAGTCACACTACAACCCAGTCATATGACTTTGTGATCCTAAGTTGAATGAGCTATTATGTAGAGATGAGGAGCTGTCCAATCTATGGTGAGGAATAGCTAATGATGTCAGAATTTAGAGCCTTGCCTATGCTCATGCTTGCAGGCCCCATGTGGGGGATGTAACTGTTCTTGAGCTTGTGTGAAAATGAAAACCCTCAAAATTCTTTGTGAGAGACTGCTCTGGTAAGCATTGGGCCAGACCCCTAATTTTGAATTGATGGTGAGCTTAGTACTGACATGTACTTGTTATTTTTCTTGTTGTGAGCTTATTGGAACTGATGTGCATACATGTAAGAGTTTTTATGTTAAAGGGTCTATGCATCTCATTTGTGAAAATCCTCATGTTTTGAAAAGAATCAAGAATGGACTGATGCTCTAATTGTTGAATACTGATTTGGTGACGTTGCACTGTTGTTAATTGTTTTCATTGAGAAGTTTGTGGGTACCTTCACTGGAAACCCTCAGGAGACTTCACTCCTCCACTAGGGATCACCTAGGGGTTCAAAAGGCTTGATGCATAAGCTAAATACATCCGTGCTCCCTACGAAAGTAGCATTTATATTCTTAGAAGTAGTTGTTTAAATTTTGCTTTGCTCGAGGACTAGCAAAGATTAGGTTTGAGGGTGTGTTATTCACTGAAAAGTATCACTTTTCATCTCTTAACCTAGCTTTTATTAGACCTTGATGCTAACTAATAACTCTTTGTTTAGCTTATTTTTTAGTTAGTAATAATTATGCAGCTTAGTACAAAGTCCCTGCTTTTGGTGCCAAAAAGAGAAAGAATTTAAGCCAAAGAAGACTGTTGGGCCAAAGATCAATGGAACACCATGGTGACTAGTTTGCTTGTCAAAGTGGACCCAGGAAGTCCAACAGATGAGAGAAGTGCAGATGAAAGTGGAGGAAGCTGCAACAGCAGCATATGCATTGCAGCAGAGGAGCAAAATCATTTTCTCACACAGTTAGAGGTGCTGCCTCGCGTGTTTGAATCCACAGTAAAGCTTCCTCGTGCAGCTACTACATGCAACACAGGAGAACTCATGAAGCAGTCACACACTAAACTTTCATAAATCCAGGTCACAAAGTTTTTGTGAGGATCAAGGCTTATATTAATCGCATGCACAATCTCGCGAGGCCACTTTGCATGAAGAACGCAAATAAACTCTCGTAGTTCTCGCATGGCTCAAGAGGAGAGAGAGCTCCAAAAATTTCTCATGCAGTTCTTGCGCGTTTAAAACCTATATCCTCTACCGACCGAGCTATGTCATTTATTTGACAAGAAGCCGAGCGAGATTAAAGATCTTCCACGCGACAATCTCGCGACATAAAATTCTGAAGTTCTGTTGCGCGAGCAAAGCCAAGCATTGTAATTCCTTCCTCGCGAGTACACTAAAAGCCAGAGCAGCTACGTGACCTTGCAAAGACCTTTTCCGTGAAAAAGGGACCTTCCAAGACAAATTCCACCTCGCGAAGTACTCAACAGCTACACGAATGAACTAAAGAGCAAAAGTCTGCCCCACAAAGCTCGAGCTCTCCACCTCTCAGTCTTTACTCAGGGACCTTTTAGGGATTTCCCCAAGTCTAGGGCACACATCTTGAGGCCCTGATCTCGAGGCACACATCCCAAGGTATCCAAGGGTTGTAACAGTGCCACATCTTCATTAATAATTAGGGTTTAATCTTTTACTGGCTAAGGCATTAGGACTGAGTATTTAAGCCGTAAATTTAACTTGAAATAGATAACTCTCCTTCAACCTCTGTCAGCTATTAGCTCGAACAAACTAGGGTTAGGGTTTGATCACCTCTTTTTTCATTTTCTCTTCTCCCTTAGCTCAGCACTTATTGGCTAAATTCTCTGTAACCAATTAGGTTTAGTTTTATTAGTTTTGTAATGGGTTTTATACACATTGGGATTAGTTGATGAGTTGTTTTGCACAAGGTTGTTGCCTTGAGAAATCTCATTATAAGTATTGTGTTGATCAATGAAATTTATATTTTAATTATTTATTCAATCTGTTATTTTTCTATTTGCCCACAGTTTTGTTCAATCTATGCCATGCATTTAGGATTTGAGCTGATTTGAAATGCCCATGGAAGCTTGAGCTTGTAGCCTTGGGACCATGGTGGCAGCAGCAATATACATCTTCTAGCTCAATTCTCTATGGTGTGGATAACCTCTGTGGATAGCTTGTGACCATTGAAGTGGATAGACTATAGCCCTAGGGTGATTCCAAGCTATAGATCTGAGAAGGATTCTTCTCCTCTGCACTTGAGCTTGTAGGCTTGTGAGAGGTTGTTGCAGGAACAAGCTCCCCTCTGTTGTACTTGACCAACATCAGATGCTAGATTTGATTTCTCTGTAGAGATTGCAAACTTGTGAGATGAGTCATTGCAAGCCTTTTGTAGCAATGCTTGGCTGCATTTAAAGTCCCCAAATAGCCTTTGAACAGTTGGGTTCCACTGGTTTTTCAAGAGCTATTTGTTCCTATGAATGCCTGAGCTTGTAGCCTGCCATACATGGTGTCTACAATAGTTTTAATGTTCTGATTTGATCTATTGGGTAGAGGACATCTATTGGATAATCTGTGACCATTTAAGTGGATAGGTTATATCCTTAAGATTAGCCTATTCCTTTGGATCAGATTAGTTTTCTGATTTAATTCATGTTGGTTGATCCTCTCTATTGGATAGCCTGTGACCATTGAAGTGGGCAGGTTATAGCCTTAAGAGATCAGGTCAAACCATAAGGGGTTAGTTGGATACATCTTCCTTGCAGATGTGCTTATAGCCATCTGAGGGATTGCTGCAGAGACAGCCCTAAGTCTGAGTTACATAGCTGATTTAACCCTAGCCTAACTGCTTACTTCCCAGCATTTTATCTTTATTTTAACACACACTATCACCACCTTCTTCACAACTCTTTCTTTAAGATAGGACAGCACTTTATTTCTTTACTTTAGTGTTAATTTAGGGTAGTTGTGACACCCAACTCCCTTTCTCTAGGAATGTAAGATCTATAGCCAGATTTGGAGGCCTACTAACATAACCCATTTTGGGTTCTAAATCAATTTTTCTGTGGGATAGACTCTTACTCAAAACTTGCTACAATAGCCTTGTATCTTGCAGGCTGTGTGTATTTCAGATTTGCTATTTTAACCAAATTTTATTCCTTCACTTTTTAATTTATATTTCTTCCACTATTTTCTCACCAATAATAAGACAACACTCTAGAAGTAAACCAACAACAGGCTTTCTCCTTAGCCTCTCACACTTCTTCTTCCGTGGGCTTGTAACCTAATCAAAATATGACTTTCTGACCACCCTTAGTTATGACCGGCTCTTTTCTGCCTTGCAGTTTGGGCCCAAGTCATCTTCCATTTTGATAGCCCCACTTTTAGAGCATGGCCACTGCCACTACCATTCCCCCTCTTGTTCTTGGAATGATGCCCTCGATGGGCTTCGAGAGCACCGTCGATACCTCGTACTCAAAACTGTGGTGGTCGACGTTCTCAACAGTGTGCAACACATCCAGTACTTTGGGCTTTTCAATGTTGTTGGTGGCTTTTTCTTTCTCACTGTGCCCTTCATCGATGATAGTGATAATCTTATGCCCGGACATGAACCTGAGCTTCTGGTGCAGTGTGGATGGGATCGCTCCAACTTCATATATCCATGGGCGCCCTAACAATAGATTGAACGAGGAGTTAATATCCATCACTTGAAATAATATGGAGAAGGTCATTGGCCCAATCAATAGCTCAAGGTCAACTTCCCTCATTATCTCTCTCCTCGTGTTGTCAAAACATCAGGCATTGGTCCTCGTGGGTCTTAGCATGCAATGATCTACTCCAATCTTGGTGGTGGTTCTCAACGGGCATATGTTTAGAGCAGACCCATTATCAATTAAAACCAGTGGGATTATCATATTTCTAGATTCCACGATAATATTAAGGGATTTGGAGTGACTACTCCCTTCATCGAGTAAATCGACATCCAAAAATGAAACAACATTTGGAGCCATCACATGACCAATTATCTGCCCGACTTCATCTGGGCTAACCTGAAGCGATACATGTGTAATTTTTAACGCCCCCATTAAAGCTTGAAAATAAAGTGGGGATGTCATTAACAGATCCCATACAGTAATATGAGCAGACAATCTTCTCAACTGAGTCTCCTATATATGCTCACGACTCATTTTTTCAAAAGGGTTCACGGCACTATCCTTCTTTCCCTCTGGTTGGGCTTGTGCTGCTTCAAAATCTTCCCAGATCGGGTAACAAAGTTTACTGCCTCTTCTCTACTGCTGCTGGCGTTGATATCTATTTACTCGTAACTCAGTGGAACCTAATGAGGATTATAGGTTGGTCCCGAAATCTGAAACGGAGTGGTTACCGATAACTGATGCATTTGAACTGATGGCTTTGAAAGGGTGGGTAATTCTTGGTTCACCTCTGTGATAAATGGTTGGGTGGCAAAATTGGGCCAAGTTGGGGTGGTGAGGTTTGCGGGTGGTTGCACCAGGGGTAGTGGGGTAGGAATGGGCCATTGATAGTTGATAGGTGATGGTGGGGAATGGAGGACCTAATGGGCTTTTGAGTGATTGATGGGGGTGGTTGTATATGGTTGACATGCATTTATGTGCACATAATTGATAGGTGTGGGTGATGGGAAATAGGACCTGAGGTCTAAGGGTTCAACTCGTGGTGCTGGGTTGGACAAATAATTTGACAAATTCAAGGGTTCAATCACCCCGATAGTCCTCTCTTCGCAATCTCTTTGCAACGGTGCTACATAAATTTCCCGATCGCTAATATAGTCCGACGGGTTAAATTCAAATTCCTCCTCACCTTCTTCTATCATCCTGATGGTCGGTCTGGGACCTGCTCCTCCAGTAGGATGTGGGGGTAATAGCACTTGATGAATATTTGCATGCTGGTTCACTTGAGAAGGTGCAGGTGGAATGATTTTCCCAGCATCAATTAAGTCTTGGATCGCAGGCTTCAATGGGAAGCAGTGATCAATCGGGTGACCCGAAACCTGATGAAAATTATAGTGAGTATTAGGGTCATAATTCTTTGGGATTGGGTGAGGAGGAGGTTACAGTTGATGAGCAGTAACTAATCCCTTTTCTATTAGCAAAGGCAAAAATACATTCAAAGATTGCCCTAAGGGCGTAAACACTCGATCGTAGCGGGCTCTCCTCTGCTCTGGAGTCATCTGCATCCCCTGTCCATTTCTTGTTCTCTGTATTGGTTCAATTCTGACTCATGTTGGTTAGGCTGCCTTGAATTGGAACGGAGTTATATTTTTATTGGGCCTAGTGTGGCAACGTTCTAGACATCAACCCCCGCTTTCTTCTTATTTTTCTGCTATGAGAACCTCCTAATTCCACTGGGTATATTCTTGCTCAGGCGACCCTCCCTGATAGCATCTTCACAATGATTTATGTTTCTTACCGGATTAGGGAAGTGTTGAGAACTGGAAAATACCATTTTTCACCCCTTAATCTGGGCCTTGATAGACCCTTGAGAGAACTAAATAAGTATTTTAAGTGCCTATGTTGCAGCTAACAATAAAGACAGGCTTAACCATAAAAGCAGCTTAAAAGTGCCAAAAAGATGACAATCCATGTCAGTCCAAAGAAAGGAAGTGAAGAAACAACCTCATCAGCTGTTGAAAGGTCTAAAGTAAAGAGGCAAAGACCTGTAAGCGAAGCAGGGAACAATTCAAACAGAGAAATGCACTACAGAGTTCTTTTCGCAAAGAACCTGCACTTTTCGTAAAGAACCTTGAACTCTGTGAAAAGGACTAAAACTCCAGGCGTAGCTTTCGAAGAGCATCTGAACTCCTCGAAGAGAAGATTGAACTTTGCGAAAAGGAGAAAACACACTTCGAAGAGAAGATTGAACTTTGCGAAAAGGAGAAAACACAATTCGAAGAGAGATTGAACATTGCGAAAAGAGCTTCAGAAGTCACAGCACTTTGTGGAAAGGCCCCTAATCTGTTGCACGCGTCCCAATGCATTTTAAAAACTAGGGACATTCCAGAGGGTTCTAAGCATAAAGCGAAGGAATATTCCACCCCACGTGAGCACCTAGAGAGGGAATAACTTGGCGGGAACTTCTAGAAACTCTAACAAACTTTCAAAATGCATAACAGAATTGATGCCTTTTTCACCTGATTGGCTGAAACAGATCGAGGAATTCTGATTGGCCAAAATAGATCTGGAGCCTTGTGCTCGACTCCTATTGGTTGATACAGATCTATCCAATTCTGATTGGTTGATACACATCTGAGCTGGCTTAGGGAAAACTATAAATAGACAAACCATTTGCCCAATTTGGGTATCCAGATTTTGAGTTTCATTCCTATTCCCCCATTTCCAAACCAGATAGTTTGTCTGAAATCCCTGCAATAGCTTCACTTTGACTTGCAATTGGGAGCTGTGAGACATTTCTGTAATTCAAAAGAGAGTTGTATTCAAGACTACAAATCTGAGAGCTGTTTAAGCTGTGCTCTGTAATTGTAATGGTGGATTTGAAAAGGTTGCTGTAAATCGTATATTCTCAATTGGACTCATGTTAAGGGTTCCCTCTGATCTCCTTATTGCATTAGACTCCTTTAGATTTACTGTTTTTCATGCAACTTCCCTTGATTCATTAATCCTGTGAGAATTAGTGTTGGTAACCTAATCTCTCACGGCATTTGTAGTGATGCTTCTTGTTCTAAATTAAGGCTTTGGATTAAAGACTATTGGATGGTTTGTGGCCATTAAAGTGGACAGACCATAGCCATAAGCTTAAACCTAATCCTTAAATTAGATTTATTTCTCTTACATCTGCGCTTGTAGCTAGATGAAGATTGGATCATTCTCTCAGTTGAGCTGCAGTCATTCTCATTAGTTTTCAAGGACCAAATCAAAGTTAGATATTACTTCTCCATTTTTTAACCTCAAACGGTCCCCCAACTCGGATCTGGATCATTTAGTTTAATCTTTACTTTTATCATTTAGTTAACGTGACAAATTCAACCTCCCATCTTATGTGCTTTGTAGATAGGATCAGAGGTCAGATCTGGTAGCTCAGATCTGAAGGTTTATCTTAAATTTTAAATCAATTCCCTGTGGACGATCTTTTACTCACTTACATTTAAAACTTGCTACAATTGGCCCTGATCTTGCAGGCTAATTCGCTTCTATCTGTGCTGATATTTCTTTACTCTTTTTAATATTCTAGATTCATTATAACTTAGCAGTTGCAAACCTGTTTTCAAAACATAAATAAATCAAGCACACTTAGAAGCAACAACAGGAAGCTGGACTGATGCTACTACACTAGAAAGTCTGAGATCAATGGCAAAGTATTTTTGGAAATCATTTCTGTTTGTTCGTCATCAGGTATCCTGCTTCTAACCTGAGATGCTAATGCTCTCCAACGTCCCAAATAATCGCTAAAAGTTTCATTCGAGTTCTGCTTTAAGTGGGTGAAATTTGACTTGCACAGTTCAATGTCTATATTGTAGATATATTGCTCTTGGAATAAATGCATCAAGTCCTTCCAAGTTTTTATCATAGATGGTTCCAAGGATGTGAACCACCTCAAGGTTGGACCAGTCAGACTCTTCTGAATGACCTTTATTAATAGCCTTTCGTCCCCTCCATATTGGCACATATCCCCATAATAAGACTTGAGGTGTTCTATGAGATTGTCGGTGCCGTTATATTTGTCAAAAGTCGGCATTTTAAATTTTGGAGGCAAGGAGACCTCAGCAAATAAACATAAATCCATGAAGTCTGTGGTGTGGATTTTAGCTCCACCCATCTTCAATAACTGCTTCTGAATTTTGTCCAATTGTTCTTTCAACTGCTCTGATTCCTTGGCCATGGGGGCCACCTTCTCAGTAGTCGGTTGGGCTTCACTTTGGGATACTAGGGGTGGGAAATTATAGGAGGAGGGTTAAGGCCGGTCAATGCCCCATCATATGCTCCATTGTTCCTGATCTTGTCTTCTTCATACTACTGGTCTACATAGGGTGCAGTGAGGGCGGGATTCTCTTGCTGGTGCTGCATGAACTGGATGGGAATGGCATGAATGGGGGTTGGGTGAGTCCATTGGGGATGAGAAAAGGTTTGTTGGGTGATGGGATGAGTGGAAGTTAGATATTTGGGTGGGGCCTGATGAGGCCATTGGGCATGGGGAAAGGCTTGGAACTGACTTTGAGATGTCAGGATATGGGTAAATTGGGGTTGATGTAAGGTATGGGTTTGAGCTGGGTATGAGGGTTGTGGTGAGTGAAATCTTGGAAGAATTGTGAAGGGTATGGGTGTGAGGCTCCAAGGTTAGGGCCTTGCTGGGCTCGGGCATGGGCCATGAAGCCTTGGGAGGGTTGGGCTATGAAGGTTTGGCCCATGGGTCCTTGAAAAGTTTGGGCCATAAAGCCTTGGTCATTATAGGTCTGGCCCATTTGGCCTTGGTGGGTCTGGGCCATAGGCCCTTGGTGGGTATGGCCCATTTAGCCTTGGTGGATTTGGGCCATGGGCCTTGATGAGTTTAGGTCATGGGCCCTTGATGGGTCTGGCCCATTGGGCCTTGTGGGTCTATCCCATTAGGCCTTGGTGGGTCTGGGCCATGGGTCCTTGGTAGGTATGAGCCATTGGGTCTTGGTGGGTCTGGGGCATGGGCCCTTGATGGGTATGGGTCATGGGCCCTTGATGTGTCTGGGTCATGGGGGCCTTGGGGTATGTGGGTAATGGGGGTTTGAGCCATTGGGCCTTGGGGCATGTGGGTAGTGGGGGTTTGGATAGTGTGGATGATTGGGGGTTGATGGAGGTCATGGGCAAATGAGGCATGGAGGCTTGATAGGGTATAGGATGGATCCATGGATGAGTGGTGTGGATGAGAGGGGATGTGTTGGGAGGCCTTACACCTATTGTATGTTTGAAATATCTCCTCCATCACGGCCATGGAAGGGGATCGGATGGAGATGGGTTATTTGAGGGTTGGAGGGGTATGGATGGGGTGTGTGAAGAGGGAAAATTGGGCATGGCCCCGAAAAAATCGGCCATGACCTAGGTAAGTGGCGGGATATGAGGTGGGTCAGAGGAATGAGGTGGGGCATTGGTGGATGGATTAGGCATGTATGAGGAAGATGTATGGGGCATAGAGGCGGAGAATGAGAGGGGAAAATGGTCATGGTTTCAGAAAAAATGGGCATGACTTAGATAAATGGAGGGATGTGTGGGGGATCGGATGCAGCATGGATAGATGTAGGTGGGTTGGGTATGTGTTGGGCGGATGAAAAATAGGGTATATTGGTTAAAGTGGAGGATGTGGCCGGGTTTTGAACGGGTGTGGAAGGAAGGTGAGATGGTTTGGAGATGGCCATAGATGAAAGCATGGCTTGGGAAAATGATGGAAAATTTAGATTTCGGATATTTTGGGATGTGGTGGAAGGGAAAATAGGGGCACCGAATGGGCCGTTTATAGTGAGGGTTGATTGGGTGAGGGGGGTGGAAGTAAAAGCTTCTTCGGTATGAGAATGGGTTGGAGAATGTGGCGGGGATGAGTTGGAATCGGCATGAGCCGGGTCGACGGCCCACGACATAGCTCGGTATCGGGTCAGGTATGGATGCCTCAGATGGGGCCCGTAAAGCTTCCTCCTTCCCCTACGGGATAACGGAGGGTACGATGATGCAGTTGTGCTGGCACCAATCAAGACTCTATTTTTGGGTTTTTTATTTTTAATTAATTAATTTTTATTTTTTGAAATTTTATAAGTGAAAAGAAATGAGGATTTCGGGGCCTTTTGAATTCCCTTCTCGAGTGACTCTCATACCCTAAATAGGTCCCCTGGCAAAGGTTCCGAATCGCTTCAGAAGAATCAAAGGGAAACCCCTTGATCTATTAAAGGTACAGAAACCAATGCAAATAGCTTGATCCCTCAAAACGAGTAAAAAAGAAGTCACCTTCTCTAGACTGACGAGGGTGTATTGGGTGTCAGAGATTGCGGGGCCTAAACAGAAGCACTAAAGACACTGATCAGGGAGTCCGGGGTGTGAAACAGGCCTCAGATTTGGGCTATTGCTGCCTGGAACCAACCTGGCGCAACTAATAGATGCGCCAGAGTAAAATTCCCCAAACTAAAGCTGGCGCAACTAATAATTGCGCCAGTGTTCTTTTGGGGAATTTTGCATTGGCGCAACTAATAGTGGCGCCAGACCAAAATGGGTCTCCAGATTTTTTGACAGTAGCAACTTTAGCACGAAATGGGTCTCCAAACTGGTTTTTTGTGGAAGCTAGGCTTCCTGGGACTGACTGTTTATATGATCTGTCTCTTTCCTCACCGATCCTAAGGGTTTAAAGGCCAATTTGGGTTTACTAACACTCTCTTTTTTCTCGGGTTTTAAGCTTGGTAACGAGAAGGTTACCCACTCGATATACCTCAAGTGCAAGCACCTTTCTCAGGTACTAGGTGGGCTGGAACTTTTTCGGATCATCACCACTAGCGGTTGCCGCCATACTAAGACCCAAGGTTTATATGTGTGCCTATAACCCAACCCTTGAAAATCTACCTCGCAAAAATCAATTTAAATCCCCTTTGTTGGTTCAATTTTATTTTTCACTTTTAAGGAAATTTTCTTAAGTTCAAAGACCGGGGGTGAGGATCCGGTGCCGCCTCTACGGGCCAGCGTTCATTAGCGAAATATGATTGCGGAATTAAAAGCACAAGTAGGACTGTCAAATAGCTAAGGCACTTGAAATGACGGGAATGTAAAAAAATTAAATGACAATGCACAAGTAAACCTATCGATCGGCTAAAGTTCTTAAAATAACAGAAGCGTAAAGAAATTGAATGCGGTGCACAAGTAGGCCCGCCAATCGGCTAAGGCTCGTAAATGACGTAAAAGTGGAGGTAAGTAAAATGACTTAATCGGAGGGGTGAGTAAAAAATAGTAAATAAAAAATAATAATAAATGGTTGGTAAATCAAAAATAAAGAGGCCAAATTCAAGGGGAAGCTCTACTAGCTAATCCCCAGCAAAGTTGCTATTTGTGCAACCGTAGATTTTTGATGATCCCACCGTGACGATGCGCTCGTTATAAATATTTAGAGTCGCCAGCCGGAGCTTTTGGCGTCCCGGGAAATCCAAATCAAATTTAAAGAGCATCGAAGTGCCAAAAATTGACTCTGAATCTGGTCTACGCCAAAGGCTCTTGGGTTGGGGCTTCAGATATTGATTGGGAAGGTGTTAGGCACCCAATCAGCCCGTTTAATGCGGTCTCTACTTATGGTCAAAATAAAAATAATAAAAAAGAAATAAAAAAGCATTCCTCTTGTCTAAAGGGTCTTAAAATCCTATTTGTGCCCCTCTGTTCCTACCGAAAATTCGATGATGTAATGGCATAAATGGGATGATAGAGGACGGACTGAGAAGGTGGAGGAATAGAGGGGAGAGTCGGAGCTCTCGGGCCCTTGTTGTACCGCTGTGGAGCCTTGCGTTGGCTTGCTTCAGGGAGCTATTGAGGACTTGTATGGTGAGATATGAGGTTCTAGCTCCTAGGGCTTGATAGCTAAGTGGTAGAGAGAGAAGGCTAGGGGGTAGCACACACCTAACCTAGAGCTTTTGGGTGAAACGCTAAGGTTTTTGGAAGGTTTTAAGGTTCTGAAATTTGTATGAAAATGGTGCACTAGAGGTGAGAGAGAAGGGATTCCTTAATCTCTTGATTGTAAATTTTTTCAAGCCTTTGTAAAGGGAGGGGTGCCTCTCTATTTATAGGAAGAAGAGAGGTTAGGAGGGTGTTTAGAGGCTAACTTGGATTAGAAATTAGGTAATCTAGCCATCTTAGGTTTCCTAGGATTTTTGGAGCCTTAATGCGATATCTTCTCGCACACAGCTCCGATTGGGGTGATTCTTAGTGTATTGGAAAGCTGAGGACTTCTAATTTTCAATGGTATGAGATTCAATCATAGTAGAAGGTCACAACTAGTCCCGAGGTACCACTCTTCATCCATTGCATGAGAAAGCTAGGTTTAGGTCCGAAATGGTTTCTAAGGGTCGGGATAGGTTTCTAAGGGTTCGGGGGTGATTCTTAAGGGTTTGGAATGGCTCCTAAGGTTTCCAAAAAATTTCTAAGGGTTCTATACATGCCATCAAAAGCTCAGATATGCGCTCTTTCGAAATATATCTCGATCGGGCCTTGGGCCAAATTTGGGTGTCTACATAACATTAAAAGTAATAAATGATAAATGATAGCAAAGCAAACAAATTTTCAAAAGTCCCATCTCACAACCAAAAAAAATAAATAATAATATACATAAAATAAAATAATAATCTGACCCAACTATCTGCCATACAAGATCATTTCACTGGCAACAAGCCAGGTAAGTATCATCTCCTATTCACTCAATATTCTCATAAAAATATAGTTAGATAATATTAAGCATCAAATGTTTTCAAAACCCTACTCTCCCAATTCATAGAACTACTGTAGTCCTCTCATAAGAGACAATCATCAGTATACGCGAGAAGGTTAGAAGGCGTATTCCAGCATATTGAGTGCCATTTCGAAAACCAAACAAAGGTTGGGTCCCCAAATCTTGTTTTGATGGATCAGTTGAGCAACGTCTCAAGAGCCATGTTTTTCAAAGTTTTTATCAAATTGATCTTAAGTTATAACCCAAGTTTTTCAAAACTCCCTATCTATCTATACTTCTATCTCTCACCATCCTAATCTGTTCCTTCCTCTGGGAAATTGAACATCGAGTATACTCAACTTTGAGGAATGACAAATGTTTATTGGAAAGGGACCCTTGACCTGTTGTTGGTGTGAGCAATGACGCCCTGACCTAACATGATCTATAAAAACCTTTGTCATCCTATTACACCATCAATTACTTGTATCTTGACATTCATCTTCGTTTGTGTTGAATCCCTCCGTTTGATTGTGATATGCAACAAGTCGCGATATGCGACGGAATGCGACATGCACCTGTGGTTGTAGAAATACCTCTTGATTGCTACCGAAGGCCTCAGAATACTTACCCTTTATTTAGCTTGCGTCGAAAGATAAGAAAGCCAATCATTTCATGTTAGTTACCCAGTTCACATTTGTGCTTCCTCAAGGAAATTAGAGGGCACCTCGAAGGGGGTTGTCTACTTCTTCGACGCACTCTTGCTCTACAAGAATGTGCCAAAGAGGAGCATCTGTAGACACCCCATTTCCGCCCCCCTCGGAGTATACAAAAATGTTCGGTCAACTATTGAGCATGTCCATGATTTATGGAAAGGGCAACCCTCTCCATGAATCTTAGAAAACCCATAGTCAAGGAATTATACGTTGCTCAACTGGTGTATAATTGGATTTTATGTTGGACACCAAGTGTAAAATCAAGACCCAACCCATCCCAGTATTCTCACGGATAATACGTTGGTTCCCTAGCGTATAATCGATTATAGGCAACACCAGTTGTGCATAATGGCTTCGTAGGCATACTAGACTCTACTCTTCGCGCACCGAACTATGTCCCAGATTATGTGCATGATCTCATGCGTATAATTAGTCAGACATTGACTAGGACTACTCCCCAGCTGAACTAGTCAGCTGGTCACCTCCCGGTCACTTGACCGACATGCCATGAATTATACGTTGTAATTATAGCATATAATTCATTATACACTTGATTTCTAGTGTATAATTCAGATTATAAGCGGAACCCCCAGCGTACAATTTGGGATTATAAGTCGGACCAATGGCGTATAATTCGCCGAATATTATAAATAGGAGCTTACCCCACTCCTCTCCACACCCCAATTTTCAAGCTTCTTCCTTTTTAAAATTTAGCGGTTCGCTCTGAGATTTAAAAAAAAAGGAGTTTAGTTGCACTCTAGGTTTCTGGTTCCTAGAACTCTAGAAATTTCTCTTGAAATCTTGAAGGTAATTGAGCACATGGTATTGGCCCATTTACTCTGATTCTCGAAGGAGTACAAAAGGGAAAAAAGCTAGCCTTAGATCCAACCCCTAGGAAACCCCTACTAAAATTCTTAACCTCGCGCCAATTAGGTCCCTAACCCTTCCTAATATTTACAAAATTACCATTACCTCACCGATTTTCCCAAGGGAGCTAATGGAGGGTACCCGGGAACAGGGCCAGTCCTCCCTAAGCATAACAGGCCACAACCTCCTTTCTTAGATAGGCCCAATAGGAGTAGGAAACCAAACTAGATAACCTTCGGCAACCCATAGCTATTAAAGTTGGTGGGCCGACGTTTAGCATAGGAGTCTGACCCATACCCGCACCCTATCCTCATGTGATCAGTGACGTTCTATAGCGTTGATAAATCTGTAGATGTCAATCGCATAAAAGCTGGTATACTCTATTTAATACTAACAACTCATTTATGTAGGCGCACCTAAGTATTTCCCTCTTCATTACCTTATTGCCTTTCGCCAACCATCATAAACGGAGTCCACTCGAGACAGATTTGGGCCACTTATTTCGGGACCCGAAAGGGACCTAGAAAAAGCACATACCAACATTGGTGTTAACTTTGTCCCGAGTGCCGGCTATTGATAGTTGTAGACTCGGTAGTGATTTTCGTGTGATACTATTATTGTGGACTCCATAGTTTCATGTATTAGATTTGTCTCTGACTATTATTTCCCTTTTATTGGTGATTTACCTAGATTTTATTGCATTTATTTGATTATTTATTATTGCTTTATATTCCACCCTTATTTGTTGGCTTTCACAAATTTCGTGGAACCTTAATTGCACAAGAACTTTGATTATGTGTATGCCCACTTAGTGTATCTGGGATGCGTACGGGTTATAACTCGAAATTCTTGGCTCTCGGGATGAGGTAGAATTTCGAGTCATGACAAAGTGGTATCAAGTGTAGGCATGATCTCATACTCTCACGTACATATGACCTAACCTATCCATATCTCGTATAACATGATCAAGATGAAAGCCTAGAGCTATCATACTTACAGAAAGATTTACATCCAAATTTTTTTTATATTTATACATATATAAATATTTACATAACACCAATAAAAAATATAAAATATGGTAGTTAATAGTGTGATTTTAATAACATGAAAGTTAGAGTTTTATTTTCACGAGGGCATCAAATTTTTAACTCTTCGTGTTATCGAAGAGGTCGCATTGAAGCGATAAAAATGACATATATAATTACTATAATTAAATGCTTAAATTGAAATAATTTAGAATTTAAAGTTTGGTACATCACGACCACCGATGAAAATGTTCAAGTGAATAAATATGAATTTAAGTATTGGTCGTGCTAAGTGAAGTTATAAGATAGAAAATAATAATAATAATTGACGTCTGTTTGGAAGAAAATCGATCGATCATTTTTGGAATCAATCGGTTAAAAATATATTATATAAATTATTCAATTCGAGTTAGAGTCGATCGATCAGAAATTTCTAATCAATCGATCGAATTTAAAGCGAGTATAAGGTAAATAGTGAATTGCTCAAAATTGATCGATAATTCCTGGGGTCGGTCAGTCGAAATAAAAGTGGAAAGGTAAAGTAGTTAGATTCATAATCAATCAATCGGGAAATAATAATCGATCGGTCGATTATAAAAGTTAACAAGAAATTTCAGTTACGCATCAGAATCGATCGATCGAACAGAAGGGACTGATCAATCGTAAATATAAGTAAATATAAGTAAATATAAGTAAATATAAGTAAATATAATTAAAGTCAAATCGGTTCAGACTCGATCGATCAAATTAAATTAGTTGATCGATCGAAATTAATATAATTGGTAAAGCATTTCGAATCATAATCGATCGATCAGTCTAGGCTTCAACCGATCAAAAATGAAAGTAGATAAATAATTATAGGAAGTCTCGATGCAGAATTGATCAATCGGGAAGAATAATCGATCAATTGATTATATAAGAGAATATGAAGTTTCTATTTCGGCTCAGAATCACTCGATTGATTTGTATAGATCGATCTATCAGTTCGAAAGTTTTTGTAATGAATTAGGGTTCTGAAAATAAAATAAAAAGATAAAATGTTATTTAAAATAATTAAATCACAATATGGCTAGGGGTTTAACCATCTCATTCTCCTTTATTAACGATCCATATAAAAATCATAAAATATGGTTTATTTATTTAGCCCGTTGATACGCGATCGATCGTACCCTACGCGATGCGAACTCAGAAGAACAAGATGGATTGATGGGTACCCATCTCTTGAAGCATGAACGATAGATCTACGGTGATTATTATGAAAAGATTGACATCCTACGCGATGGCCGGTCCAAGATTTATCCTTTTTCTTCCTCCTCGATCTTGATGGTGGAAATAGATCACGGTAGTTCTTTGTGGAAGAACGCACAAAAAATTTTAGGGAAGAGATTAAGAAGTTTGAGAAGAGATGGGTTGAAGAAGAAAGCTTATGACGGCTAGGGTTTCTTAAGAAGAAGAAAAGAAAATAGTAAGAGACGACTAAGGTTTCTTAAGAAGATTAGAATAAGAAAAGAAGAATAGGGTTACGTACTTGTGCAACCATGGGCTCTCGTGAGTCCGTCACGACGATGCGCTCATTTAATAAAAAATTAGAGTCACCACCCGAAGGTTTTGGTGGCCCGAAAAACCTCAAATCAATATTAAATGCACCAAAGTACCAAATATGACTCTGATTTACCGGTCTAATGCCAAAGGCTCTTGGGTAGGGGCTTCGGTTATCGATCGGGAAGGTGTTAGGCACCCAATCAACCCACTTGAAAGTGGTCTCTACTTATGGTCAAAATAAAAGGAAAAATAAAATAAAAAAGAGTACTTCCTCTTGCCCAAAGGCACTATGATCCTATCAAGCTCTCCGCAAATACAAAAAATTCGACGGCGTAACGGCTTGAATCCTTGGATAAAGGAAAAACAAAGAAGGTAGAGGAGTAGAGGGGAGAGCCGGAGCTCTTGGGCCCTTGTAGCACAGCTATGGACCTTCGTATAGGTACACTTGACGAGCTTTCGGTAGCTTGAGGGGTTGGAAGATGGGGTCTATCTTCTACAGATTGATAGATAAGGGGTAGAGGAAGAAGACTAGGGGATAGATCTCACCTAGGCTCCAAGGTTTTTGATAGAAGATGGGATCTAAAGGAGGATTTTGAGTTATAGAATTTTTATGGGATTGGGGCACCAAAGGGGAGTAAAAGGATCACTTAATCTTTTTCTCTCTTGGAATTTTTTTCAAGCCTTCGTAAAGGGAGGCGTGCCTCTCTATTTATTGGAAAAAGGGAGGTTAGGAGGGTACTTAAGAGCTAATTAGGGTTAGCAATTAGGTAATCTTCTAATCTAAGGTTTCCTAGGATCTTAAGGACCTAGAAAAGTGGGCAATGGACTTTAATGGTAGATGATAGGGTGGGGTTTCAAATGATTAGAGTGTTGCAAATTGGGCAAATGAGGGTCCAACAGTCCTAATGAAACCCACCCTAAACATTGGGATGGTTAACAAGTTAAACCCCAAAAGTGAAATTCAGGCAAAATCCAAGGTTTACTGTAGCTAAGCCTTGCGCATGCATTATTCACGCCATGCATTATTCACGCCATGCATATGTACAGTGTTTGGGAAGTTTAGAGCCCGCTAGGGGGCCCATCCATGATTGGTGTGTATAATATACATGCGAATCCACTTTTTAGAATAAATGGCCTGGCGTGTATAATATACACGCTAGGCAATATTCTTCCAGAAAATGGCTTGGTGCGTGTATTATACACGCCAAGCATGCCCAACTCCTCGAGAGGCTCTCGAGTGGTTCAGAACCTATCGAGAGGTTCATTCCCCCGTGGTATATTGGAGCCATCTAAGGTCCAAAACTTCAGATCGCCATAGCTTTTGATGTGTAACTTGGATTAGGGTGATTCTTGGCTTGTTGGAAAGATGGGAACCTCTACTTCTCAATGGAATAATATCCAGTCTTAGTATAGGCCACTACCAACTCTGGTACATCTCTCTCTAACCATTGCTTTGGAGGGTTAACTATGGGCTGGAGAGGTCCTTGGTAATTCCTAAGGGTTTAGGCAAGTTCCTAAGGTTTTGGGAAGATTTCCTAGGGTTTTGTGCAAGTTCCTAGGGGTTTAGAATGATTCCTAAGGCTATGGGAGATGCTATTGGAAGCTTGGGGGTGCGGCTCTCTCGAAGTATGTTTCGATCAGGCCTTGGGCCAAATTTAGGTGTCTACAGATGCCTCTCTTTGGTGTCCGATCGCTAATGATCGAATGTCAAAGAAAAGAGACATCTGAAGAGGCCTAAGGCAACACTGATGGGTCCACTGTATTCAGAACAAACCTCAAACATTAAGTGGGTAACATGGTGAGTAAATGGAAGCCCTGTATGTTGAGCAAAACGTCCATTCCTCAAGGCTATCGGTCCCCAAGCGCTTGGTGATATTACTGGGTATAACCGAGATGGAGTGAGTTGTGAAAGCCAAATATTCTAGGAAAAATGTCCGCTTCTTGAGATGATTGAAGATGTTTGATGCTCAAGTTTCATTCTGAATATAATAACTCCGTAAGTGAGAGGGTGATTGACCCATACTTAAAGATGGGCGCGAAGAAAATACATGAAGATCCACAACTTGTGTCCAATCATATGAGACATTAATTGCCCCATTCGACCAGCCACGGGTGCCCCTACGTGAAGCAGGGTTCGAGGTCTTTGGGCAAACCCGACGATCCTGAAGTTAATTTAGCATGACTACTCGAGCTGAGTGAAAATGATGTCGCAATGCTTTTTAGGAGTACGTGCCACTTTTTGAAAGTCACACACACACTCACACACACACATATATATATATATATATTGTTTTCTGTTATTTTATATATTATTATTATTTTTTTTCATATGTATTTTTTGTTATTTTATGTAGATTTTTTTTTATAGATTTTCTTGGATTTTTTGCTATTTTATGTGGATTTTTTGTATGTTTGTTCGGGATGTTTTGAGCATGCTCGTCGATCTCGAACCATTTATTTTAGCACAGCCTCCCGAGCAGATCAAATGGAAGTTGACATGCTTCCCGGGGGTGTGTGCACTTTTTTGGGTCTAAGGAGGATCAGTCTTGCCGTGTATAATATATGCGCCAGGCCAAATCGGGCTAGGAATAGTCTGGCGCGTATATTATACACGCCAAGCCAAATCTGGCAAAAACAGGCCTAGCGTGTATATTATACACGCCAAGCCAAAACTAGGGGTTTTAAACTAGTTGAGCCCGAGCCAAAAAGGCCATTTTCAAAATCTTTTCCTCCCCCCCTCTCTAAATTTAAATGGAACCTCCTCCTAGGGTTTGTTTGGATCGATTTGAACCTTGTCTCATTGCTGGCATCCCCTCTTACCGATCAAACATACATTCTACGCCGGATCAAAGAACTATTTTCTTGAAGGTATTCATTGTTTAACCTTATTTCTCTTGATTCTTCTTGAATTATTTGCAATGTGGTTAGGATTCTTGCATTTTTAGATGATGAATGAATGATTTTTTGCAAGTGTGATTATTTATGACCCATTTGATTTCATTCTATGTGGATTGGTTGTGATGATTTTGAATGATGCCCTATCTTGTTTCCATTATGTATGTAGATACATATTATTATATATATATTTTTTTCAAAACTTTTTCTTCTTTTCTTGAAACCTCTTTTTTTTTGTTTTTTTATGTATGTATATATGTATTATTATATATATATTTTTGAAACTTTTTCATCTTTTTTTTTTAATTTTTTTATTTGTGCATTTTTACACGTACCTTGTGGTGTGTTTTTTTTGAAAATGCGGGGGCTTGGGACTCTCCTCCCCCTCTTTTCGATGTATATATATATATATATATATATATATATATCTTTTTTTTTTATATATGACGATGAATATGATTGATGGAAAATGAAAGGGGGCATACTTACCTTCTTTTAGCTCGTAGCAATTGGTTTCTTGCCGCTGACATATCTTGATATTGTTGCTTGTGTCTTCCTCAAAATGTCGAGTGAGGAGGAACAAGGGAAAGAGAAGGGGCTTGAGGTGATCTACGGTCTTCGGGGGGAGCAATTTTTCTCAGTGTAGCGCTCTTCCCGTCTGTGGTACGAGATGCAGGACGAGGCAGCCCGTACCAGTCTACTTAATCAATAGCACATCCACATCTCAAACTTTGGGATTGCTGACAAGGTAATGAAACAAGTTTTACCTTGCCGCTTTGTTTTTTCTTTGTGCGAGCTTGCTTTATCTTCATGATCTGATACATCTTTATTTTGATGCAGGCCTTGCCATCGATTACGTTCTGTGGGGGTTGGTTCGACCTCCAGTGCCTTTACCTCTACCTTCCTCTGGTTGTGAAGTTTCTCCTCGCCCAGGCCGGTTTCAGGGATTTCCTTTCGTGTCTCGCCATGAGGTGCGACTTGGCCTATCTGAAGGCCTTACTTGAATGCTTTTGGCCTGAGACCATGACTTTCCATATGTCAATAGCTAAGATGACCATCACCCCGGTTGATTGGTTGATGATTACGGGGATTAGGATAGGAGGCACACCGGTGACCGGCCTTCGGGTACCCGGTTGGGACAAGGTGGTTCAATTGATTGGGGATTACCCCTCTTCCTAGAATATGTATGGCACTGATGTTAAGTTATCTTCGCTAGCCAATTTATATAATGAGAATGAATTGATGGATCTGGGCCAGCTGGATGCGGATATCCCTATTGAGCCTGGGCGTGCCTTGATGTTGGCTCGCATCTCGCCCCTCTTCCTCTTAGGAAAAACTCTTTTTGGTAATGCCAACGAAGCCTTGGTTTTATTGTCCTTGCTTAGTATCATGGAAAATTGGGACAACATGCACCAGTACAACTGGCCCGGGGCCGGATACACCATGCTGATGTCTGGCTTGGCTCGAGCCTTAGTTGGGGATCTAGGCTCTGTTGCCAGTTTCTGGCCTGTGATTGAGGTAACCTCCGACTCACTTCCCTTGGTTTTTTTTGCTAGTCATTCATCCTGCCTTTGATACATCTTTTATGTTTATTGCTCTCTTCATATTTGGGGGTACCTACACTTCCAACCTGGTCGCCCTCTCCTCTTCTTTGATGTTTACACATATTCTCTTATGAGTAACTGGCACAAGAGTCACCATAGGGATGTCAGAATGAAGCATTTAGAGCTGGGTCTGAGGTCCCAATTTGACTTGCTGATCCCAGAACAGGTATGGACACTTTCCTCTTCTCTCCCCCTTTTTGGGGTTTGATAGCGTCTATTGACTGATAGTATTCTCTAGATGAGAATAGCGTGTGGGTAGGCCATACGAGAGCCAGGCGTGCTTTCTCTAGATGAGAATAGCGTGTCTTGTAATCGGTGAATTTCTTGCTCAAGTACTAAATGGCCTGCTCTCTTCTTCCTGTTTCATCGTGTTGCCCTAGGACCCATCCCATCGAAACTTCCATTATGGAGATATACATTAAGAGTGGTCTCTCCGACTCAGGTGGCACCAAAACTGGTGGGTTGAGGAGGTAACCTTTAATTTTATCAAATGCTGCCTGACAGTCGTCATTCCATTCATCGAGTGAATCTTTCCTTAGTAACTTGAAGATCGGCGTGCAAATACGATTAGCTGTGTAATGAATCAACTGATGTACTGTATTCTGCCCAAGAAGCCTCTGACTTCTTTCTCGGTAGATGGCGGTGGCATTTCGATGATGGCCTTTAACTTGATTGGGTCAACCTCGATGCCTCTTCTGCTGACAATGAAGCCTAGTAATTTTCCTAACATGGCATCGAATGCACACTTTTGAGGGTTCAGACGGAGCCTATATTTCCTCAATCTTTCGAACAGTTTTTGGATGTTTATCAGATAACCCTCTCTTTTTGGAAACTTAGCGATCATGTCAATCACGTAAACCTCAATTTCTTGATGCATCATGTCGTGGAAGAGTGCTGCATCGCCCTCTGATATGTTGCCCCAACATTTTTCAGTCCGAAAGGCATGACTCGATAACATAAAGTTCCCCATGGAGTGATGAACGTTGTTTTCTCGTTGTCTGCTTCTGCCATTTTGATCTGATTATACCCAGAGAATCCATCGATAAATGAGAGCATCCCATGCTGAGCAGTGTTATCGACCAAGATGCCGATGTGTGGCAATGGGAAGTCATCCTTTGGGCTCGCCTTGTTTAGGTTTCTAAAATCAATGCACATGCGGACCTTTCTATCCTTCTTCGATATGGAGACGATATTGGCTAGCCATTGTGGGTACTTAGAGACCATAAAAAATTTGGCATCGTACTGCTTGATGACCTCATCCTTTACTTATAGCATCCACTTGGGTCTGAGGCATCTCAACTTTTGCTTTACCGACTTAACATTTGGATATAGCGGCAACTCATGCTCGACCCAATCAGTATCCAAACCAGGCATATCCTCATACGAATATGCAAAGACGTCTTGGTATGACCGAAGGAAATCAATCATGCTTTTTCTTTCCTCAGGAGATAGCGACGTTTTAATCTTGGTGATTCTAGGAACCTCCTTTGTACCCAAGTTGACATCCTCTGTTTTTTCAACGATAGAAGTAGGGCCATACTCAAAGTTGGAAAACCATTCAAGGAGTTCATTAGGAAGCTTCTCAGCAGGGATTTCCTCATCCAGACTCGTGGCTCCTACCTCTTCTTATAATTCTATAGGAAAGGGGCCGATTTCACGTGGGACGAGATTTTTAATTAAGGCATCTTTTTTATTGATTTTATCAAAAATTTTAACAGATAATTTTTTTGGTTTATTTTATATTTTATCTATTTTTTAAAGTTTTTTTCTTTTCTTCAAAAATTGGCCCCTGACAGCATGGGTCTTTGTACATACATGGCATTACCTGCCAAGGGCTAACCTCACTTTTTACAGGTTGTTTTTTTTTGGGAAGCAGGTGTCGAATTTTAGGCCACCCGATGCTTTAAGAGTTAAGAGCATTGATGCCCAATTCCTTACCTACGGTGTTGAACCTTTACTTGCTATGATGGAGGAGGCTGATTGAGATGGCTTTTGGGAGTTAGCGTCCATCATGCTTATCATGGGATCGTTCGGGGCCCGATCCTCAAACGTCAGTAAGGTCCTGTGGTGGTTTACCACATGGGGAGATTGTGCAGGTACGAAAGGCTCTTCCTCAAAAAGGTACAAAGCGGCTAGGTCTATATCTAGGTTGGGGAGAATAATTTAGGGATTGGTGGGGTGGACAGGGGCTACTGGTTTGAGGGGGGTTAATTTTGTTGCCCCATTCTGATCAACCTTCACAATCCATGTGCTCACGAAGGTATCCCAGATGTGAGGTCTAGGTCATGGTTCCTCTTCTAGGTTCATTCCCTTGGCTCTAGTAGCGACTATTGTTCGAGCCTTTTCCTTAGCCTCTCAGACTTCTTGTTCAGTGTGCTTGTAGCCCAACCCAAATCTGACCTGCTTCCTACCCTTGGCCTTGACTAGCTCTCTCCTGCCTTATAATCGGGTCCTAACCCCTTTCCTTTTTAAATGCTCCATTTCTGGAGCATGGCTACGGCCGTGACCATTCCACCACCGGTCTTCAGAGTAATCCTCTCGAGGGGTCAAGGATTACTGTCGATACATCATATTCAAAGCTATGAAGGTATGTATCTTCGATCATGTGCGGCACATCCAACACCTTGGGATTCTCGATGCTGTGGGTAGCTTTTTCTGTTTCCTCCTGCCCCTCACCTAGAATGGTGACGATTTTCTACTCTGACATAAATCTATGCTTTTGGTGCAGGGTTGAAGGTATTGCCCCGACCTCATGTAACAAGGGGCGCCCTAATAGTAGATTAAATGTTGACTTGATGTCCATAACTTGGAAAGTTATGAAAAAGGTCATTGGCCCGATGACGAGCTCAAGGTTGACTTCTCCAATTATCTCTCTTCTCGTGTTATCAAATCCTCTGACACTTGTTTTGGCTGGCCTGAACGCGAAATGATCCACTCCTATCTTGGTAATGGTTTGTAGAGGGCATACATTCAAGGCTAATCCATTGTCTATTAATACTAATAGAATCACCAGGTTCCCGACTTCTACAGTGATGTTGAGGGGTTTGGAGTGATTATTTCCTTCATTTGGCAAATCAACATCTAAAAAAGAGATGACATTGGGAGTCAACACCTACCCGATTATTTACCTAACTTCATCTGGGGTTACTTGGATAGACACGTGCATCTTTTAATGCTCCCATTAAAGCTTTGAAATGGAGCAGAGATGTCATTAAAATGTCCCAAATAGTGATGTGAGCTGGCATTCTCTTCAACTCCATTTCCATTATGTGCTCTCTGATCATTTTCTCAAATGGGTTTACCGCAGTAGTATTCTTCTTCCCCTCTGGTCGAGCTGACACTGGTACTGGTGCGTCCGACTGCTTGGAGATCTTTCTTGACTTGGTGATGAAATCAACTGCCCCTGCCCTGCTGCTGCCGACATTTATATCCATTTGATCATAGCTGAGCTGGTCCTAATAGGGATCGCAGGTTAGTCCCGGGTTCTGGATTGGGGTGAAAGAAGGTGTCTTTGCTGATGGATTGGGATGGGCAGAGATCACCTGGTTAACAGATGGAAGGGTGGAGCAAGTGGGCCAAATGGGATTGGCGAGGATTGTGGATGACTGTATTGGGGGTGAAGTGACAGGGGTGGGCCATTGATAACTAATTAGTGATGGAGGGGGATGGGGGACACAATTGGCCATTGGGTAGTTGGCGGGGGTGGCTGTGTATAGCTAATATGAATTAATTTGAACGTAATTGACGGGAGTTGGCAATGGGAAGTATACCCTAAGATCTAAGGGTTTTGCTTGTGGTGCGGGATTAGGAAAATAATCAGCCAAGTTCAAAGGTTCAATCACCCTGATGCTTCTGTCCTCCCGGTCTCTTTGTCATGTTGTTACAAAATCTTCCTAGGTGCGGATATATTTCGACGAGTCAAACTCCTCCTTGTTCTCTTCTACCATGCTGATAGTTGGTCTCGGACCTGCCCCTCCTGGTGGGTGTGGTGGTAGTGGCACTTGGTGTATGTTCGCATGTTGGTTAGCCTGGGAAAGTGCCAGAGGGATGATCTTACCAGCCTTTATTAAGTCCTGTATCGCGTGCTTTAAAGGGAAATAATAATTAGTTGGGTGTCCTGGTCCTTGGTGGAAGTTGCAATGGGTGTTGGGATCATAGTTCCTCGGAATTGGATTCGGTGGGGTAGTGGCTCTAATGTTGTGACCAAACCCTTTTCAATTAACAAAGGCAGTAAAATATTCAGGCATTGCCCAAAGGGTGTGAACACTCATCAAAATAGGCTTTTCTCTCCTCTGGGGGTCATCTGTGCCCCTTGGCCATTTTCGATTCTCTGCATCGGCTCACTTCTGATTGGGATTGGCTAGGCTGCCCTAAATTGGAATGGGGTTGTGCTGGTATTGGGTCGCATATTGTTGACTATTTGCACCTCTACTCCAATCCTTCTTAATTTCTTTGATTGGCGAACCTCCGGACCCCACTATTTGCCATTTTATTCAACCGCCCCTCTCTTATCGCATTCTTACAACGATTGACGTTCCTTACCAAATTAGCAAAGCTGGACTGCTATTGGTATACCAAGAAGTCCGAGATGACCGGAGGGTGTTTTTCAAAATCATTTCAATTTGCTCATCATCGGGTATTCTGTTCCTGACCTGAGATGCCAATGCCCTCCATTGCCCATGATAATCACTAAATGCCTCATCGGGCTTCTATTTTAATTAGGCCAAATCAGACTTGTGTGGATCTATGTCAATGTTATAGACATATTGTTCTTGAAACAAGTGGGTTAGATCCTTCTAAGTTTTGATCATGAAAGGTTCCAGTGAAGTGAACCACATCAAGGTCGGGCCGGTAAGGCTCTTTTGGAAGACCTTTAAGAGCAAACGCTCATCCCCTCTATACTGGCACATGTCCCCGCAGTAGGACTTAAGATATGTAATGGGATTACCTGAGCCATTATACTTATCAAAGATAGGCACTTTGAATTTCGGGGGTAAGGGGACATAAAAAAATAAGCACAGGTCGGAAAAGTCCGTGGCATGGATCTCAGTTCCACCCATCTTCATTAATTGTTTCTAGATCTTATCCAGTTCCTTTAATTGCTCGAATTCTTTGGATGGGGGTGTCGTTCTTTCGACTGTCGGCCTCCATTCACTTTGCACTGTGGGTGGGTTGGTGATTATAGGTGGCGGAGGATTGATATTTGTGTGTGCCCCCATATAAGTCCCGTTGTTTCTTATCTCATCTTCCTCATACTGTGGGTCTTCATAGAAAGGGGGAAGGGTGAGATTTTCTTGTTGGTGTTGGGTAGTCTGAAGGGGTGATGGATGGGACCACTGTACATGGGGGAAATTTGGTGGAATGATGGGGTGAGTGGAGGTTGGGTTTGGGATTAGGGTTTGATGAGGCCATTGTGCCTCGGGGAATTCATGGGGATGAGTTTGAGATGTAGGAGGATGGGTGAGTTGGTGTCGATGAACAGTGTGAGATAGGCTCCCGTCCTGGGTTGGGTATGATGAGTGAAAGGGATTTTGAGGGAATTGTGGAGGGTGTGGGTATGAGGTTCTAAGGTTTGGGCCTTGCTGGGCTTGGGTATAGGGTAAGGAGCTTGGATGGGCTTGGGCTATAGGACCCGAATGGGTTGGGACCACGGGGCTTTGATGGGTTTGACCCAATAGGCCTTGGTGGGTCTGGTCCATTTGGCCTTGATGGGCCTGGCCCATTAGGCCTTGGTGGGTCTGGTCCATTGGGCCTTCATTGGTCTGACCCATTAGGGCTTGAGGCCTGCTCTAATGACCCCATGGTTGGTGAGGGTCTTGGGTGCTATGGATAATGGGGGGTTGATGAGAGTTTTGGGAAAAGGGGTATGGAGATTTGGGAGAGTATGAGATGGGTTTGTGAGAGGTGGATAAGAGAGGCTGCTTTGAGAAGCCTTCCAGCTGGTGTAGGTCCTGACCATCTCCTCCATCATGGCCATTGGATTGGGTGAGGGGGTGGATGTAGATGGTGCACCCAATGGAAAGTGGGGTGTGAATGAGGTGGATGTGTGGGAAAAGTGGGGCATGGCCCTAGTAAAATTGGGCATGACCTGGGTAGACGGGGGGATGTATAGTGGGTTGGAGAAAACGGGTGCGAAAGAATCAGATATATGTTGGGAGGATGAAAAATGGGGCATGGTGGTAAAGGTGGGAAATGGGGTCTGGTTTTGGGTGGATGTGGATGGAATATGAGATGGGTTTGGAATGGACATGGAGGTGGAGGTGGAGATGGTTTGGGAAAATGAGGAGGAATTGGAGATTGGATTTTGCGAGTTGAGCGGTGGTGGATGGAAAAAGGGGTGCACCGAAGGGTTCGGAGACGGTGAATGATTGTTGGGTGAGTGGAATGGAGGTGAACATTTCCTCCTAATGAGAATGGGTTGGGGAGCATGGCAGGGATGAATCGGGATTAGTGTATTCCGGATCTACCGCCCACGACATGGCTTGGTGACGGGTTGGGTACGGATGCCTCAGGTGGGGTCCATAGAATTTTTTCTTTCTTCCCCTACGAGATGATGGAGGGTACGGTTATGCCGTTATGCCAGCACCACAAGTCTTTTTTTGAATTTTGATTTTTTCCTTGATTTTTGATTATTTTTGGGTTTTTTTTTTTATAAAACAAATGAACCTTTAGTACAAGTTCTAGGGCTTGGGAGTTCTCGTTTCGGGTGATATTCATACCCTGAATAACTCCCACGGTAGGCTCCCAACGTTCTTCAAAAAAATCAAAAGGGAAACCCTTTGATCTATGTGAAGGCATGGGAAACCATGCAAACAACCCAATCCCCCGAAGTGAGTCAATAAGAGAGTGACCTCTTTTGACCGGCGAGGCGTATTGGGTGTTGAAGAGTGCAGGACCTACCAGAGGTGCTAAACCACTAAGCGGGGGACCCTGGGAGGTGATAAAGGCCTCAGATTTGGGTTGCCTAGCCTAGAACGAGCTTGGCGTGTGTATTATATATGCTAGGCCAAAATCTAGAGATTTTGGCTTGGCGTGTATATTATACACGCCAGAGTAATTCTGGAAGAAAAAGGCTTGGCATGTGTTTTATACACGCCAGGAAAATTCTGGGTAGAAAAGGCTTGGCGTGTATATTACATGCGCTAGGCAAAATGGGATTTATATTTATATTTTGATAGCAAACAGAAAGCCCAAAATTGGTCTATTTTTCTAGTTTTCTGGAAGCAATGCTTTCGGGGACTAATTTTCTTGTTGTAACAGGTCCCTCCTCACTGAACCTAGGGATACAAGATTGATTCAGGGCTACTAAACACACTCCCCCAGGGTTTTAAGCTTTGTAACAAGATCGGTTACCCACCCTATATACCTTCGGCGCAAGCGCCTTCTCAGATACTGGATGGGGTGGTACTTTTCCGGATCATCACTACTAGGGGCTACCGCCGTACTAATAACCGAGTGTTTGTATCTTTGCCTAAAATTCCCAACCCTTATAAAATCTACCCCCGACAAAATTCAATTAAGTCCCCCTCTTGGTTCAATTTTAACTTTACTTTTTAAGGGAGTTTGCTTAATGTTTAAAAACGGGGGGTGATGGTCCCATGCCACCTCTAAGGACCGACGTCCACTAATTAGATGTGATTGCAGAAAGTAAAAGATCAAGTTAGCCCGCCAAATGGCTACGGTGTGTAAATGCGCAAGTAATCCCGCCAATAGGCTAAGGCATATAAGTGACAAAAAATAAATGAAAGTAAAGACAATGCTTAAGTAGGCCTGCCAATCGGCTAAGGCGCTTAAATGACCGAAAAGTAGGGGTAAGTAAAAATAGACCGAATCGTAGGGGTAAGAAAAATCGATGGAATCATAGGGGTGATTAAGAATAAGACAAAAAACCAAAGGTAAGTAAAAATAACAAAAAAAGCCAAATTTGAAGGGGAAGCTCTATTAGCTACTCCCCAGCAGAGTTGCCATCTGTGCAACCGTGGGCTCTCGCGAGTCTATTGCAACAATGCGCTCATTTAATAAAAAATTAGAGTCGCCACCCAGGACTTTTGGTGTCCCGAAAAACCTCAAATCAATATTAAATGCACCTAAGTGCCAAATATGACTCTCATTTACCAGTCTAACGCCAAAGGCTCTTGGGTAGGGCTTTTGGTAATCGATCGGGAAGGTGTTAGACACCTAATCAACTAGAAGCGGTCTCTACTTATGGCCAAAATAAAAGAAAAAATAAAAAGAAAAAGAGCACTTCCTCTTGCTCAAAGGCACTATGATCCTATCAAGCTCTCCCCAAACATCAAAAATTCAGTGGCGTAATGGCTTGAATCCTTAGATAAAGGAAAAACAAAGAAGGTGGACGAGTAGAGGGGAGAACCGGAGCTCTCGAGCCCTTGTAGCACAGCTGTGGACCTTCGCGTAAGTGCACTTGATGAGCTTACGATAGCTTGAGGGTTTGGAAGATGGGTTCTATCTTCTAGGGATTGATAGCTAAGGGGTAGAGGAAGAAGACTATTGGATAGATCTTACCTAGGCTCCAAGGTTTTTTATGGAAGATGAGATCTAAAGGAGTATTTTGAGTTATGGAATTATTATGAGATTGATGCACCAAAGGGGAGTAAAAGGATCTATTAATCTTTTTCTCTATCTTGGAATTTTTTTCAAGCCTTTGTAAAGGGAGGAGTGCCTCTCTATTTATAGGAAAAAGGGAGGTTAGGAGGGTACGTAAGAGCTAATTAGGGTTAGAAATTAGGTAATCTTCTAATCTAAGGTTTCCTAGGATCTTAAGGGCTTAGAAAACTGGGCAATGGACTTCAATGGTAGATGATAGGGTGGGGTTTCAAATGACTATAGGGTTGCAAATAGGGTAAATGAGGGTGCAACAGTCCTAATGAGACCCACCCTAAACATTGGGATGGTCAACAAGTCAAACCCTAAAAGTGAAATTCGGGCAAAATCTAAGGTTTACTTTAGCTAAGCGTGGTGCATATATTATCTAAGCCAAGTATATGTACAGTGTTTGGGAAGTTTAGAGCCCGCTAAGGGGCCCATCCATGTTTGGCATGTATAATATACACGCCAAGCAACTTTTGGAAATAAATGGCCTGGCATGTATAATATACACGCCAGGCAACATTCTTCTAGAAAATGGCTTGACATGTGTATTATACACGATAAGCATGCCCAACTCCTCGAGAGGCTCTCGAGTGGTTTAGAAGTTGTCGAGAGGTTCATTCCCCCATGGTATATTGGAGCCATCTTGGGTCTGAAACTTCGGATCTCCGTAACTTTTGATGTGCAACTCGGATCGGGGTGATTCTTAGCTTGTTGGAAAGTTGGGAACCTCTACTTCTCAATGATATAAGATTCAGTCTCAGAAGAGACCCATGGCAGCCCTAGTACATCTTTCTCTAACCATTGCTCGGGAGGTTAACTATGGCTCCAGAGAGGTCGGGGGTAATTCCTAAGGGTTTAGTCAAGTTTCTAAGAGTTTGGGAAGATTCCTAGGGTTTTAGGCATGTTCCTAGGGGTTTGGGAAGATTCCTAAGGGTATGGGAGATGCTATCAGAAGCTCATGGGTGCGCCTCTCTCAAAATATGTTTCGATCGGGCCTTGGGCCAAATTTGGGTGCTACAGTACTTAAATAAGCTTTTCCAAAATAGGGTAGGTTCCGGTGTGGAGCGCTACCACCAAGTATAGTGCAAAACACATCTAATGCAATAAAATAAAGTTTAATAAAAATTGGGTCGTTACATTCTCCCCCCCTTATAATATTTTTATCTTCGAAAATTACGTACCTACAATGAAGTATTCCGGATACGTATCCATAGTCTCGGCTTCTTCTTCCCAAGTGGCTTCTTTCAGTGAATGGTGTTGCCATTGAAACTTGATGAAGTCTATGAATTTTCTCTTGACGTGTTTCTCCTTTTGATCGATGATACGAATCGGCTTCTTTATGATGGTCAGATCATCCCTGACTTCAATTGTTTCGATGTCAAGGAGATGAGATGAATCCGGTACGTACTTTTGTAACATGGACACATGGAACACATTATGTATACCAGCAAAGTGTGTCGGAAGTGAAATTTAGTACGCCACCTTGTCGATGCGGTCTACGATAACGAAGGGTCATATGCATCTCGGACTTAGTTTTCCCCGCATTCCAAAACGCAGATTCCTTTAGTCGATGACACACGGATGAAAACCAAATCTTCAATCTCAAATTCTATCAAGCGTCTTCGATTATTGGCTTAAGCTTTTTGACAGTCCTGAGCCTCCTTCAACTTTTGTCGGACAACTCTAACCTTTTCAGTTGTGGTTTATATTAGGTTTGGGCCAAGCATCTTCCTTTCGCCAACCTCGTCCTAACAAAGAGTTGTCCTACAATTTCGGCCATAAAGAGCTTCAAAAAGTGATATCTCGATGCTTGCTTGATAGTTGTTCTTATAAGAAAACTCGATCAAAGGAAGGTGGTCATCCCAATTCCCTCGAAAATCTAACATGCAGGCTCGAAACATGTCTCCTACGATCTGATTAATTTTTTCGGTATGACCATCAGTTTTTGGATGAAAGTTTATACTAAAATCTAGTTTCTTACCTATGGCTTCCTGAAATTTCTTCCAGTGATCAGAGGTGAGCTTCATGTCTCTGTCCAACACAATGCTCACAGAAACCCCATGAAGCTTGACTATTTCCTTCAGATACATCTCAGTAAGTTTGTCCAAACTATCGGTATTCTTAAAAGGGAGAAAGTGCCCCGACTTGGTCAATCGATCTATAATAACCCAAATGGCGTTGTGCTTCTTTGATATTCTTGAGAGTCCAACTATGAAATCCGTTGAGATGTTCTCCAACTTCCACTTGGGAATCGGTAAGGGCTCAAATGCAAGTTCGAGTTCAAGCTCAAGTACTAGTTCAAATACAAGTTTGAGTTCAAATTCAAGTACTAGTTCAAATGCAAGTTCGAGTTCTAGTTCAAGTTCAAGTATGAGTTCAAATTCAAGATCTAGTTTCAGTTCAAATACAAGTTCAATTTCAAGTACAAGTTTAAGTTCAAGTACAAGTTCGAGTTCAAGTACAAGTATGAGATTCAAGCATGTAATTGGCTTATTTTTGTCAATCATACAATCCAAGTAGTTTATTCAAAACAGAAATCTAAGTTGGGTTTCCAATTTCCATGACTTGATTCTAAGGGAGAATCCAGTCGGTTCACACTTAGACTAACTGTTACGTTAGTTTAGGGTCCAATAAGGACTTATGTTTATTGTTGTCGATGAAAGAGGCTTGATCATTAAACGAAGTTTAAGGCGTCGGGGTGCCTGTTTGTAATAACCCTATGTATTTGTTTGAGTTAAGTCAACTAATTGGCCACTCGTTGATCGGTTAATACCACTTACACATCTTATGATTTTCAGGTATGTGCCTTATGTCCATTCCATATTAAAGACTCATTCAGGTCTTGGGTCAATTGGGTCAGGTTTTATTCCATTTATTTTAGTGATTGGGCTTCTGGGCCCACCATTGGTCCATGTCAAGTTTCCGGGTCGGGTAATTGAACTTAGACATGTCCAATCCTATGGGTTCAAGGTCCATGGATCATTTCTTATATGGATTGGGCCTTTACAAGACCCAAATCTAGATATACGAGCCTTTTTAACGTTCGGGTTAGTTCATTCATTATAGGCCTCTTTGCTTTTTAAAATATTTTGGGCTAGGTTCATCTCTTAGAAAATCATCCAAGACTTACCGTGTCGTGGGCCGGGTAGTCGGGTCTTAATAAAGTTTTATTTATTTAGTCTATTTACTTACTAATTACTTAGTAGTTGGGCCTTTAGGTCCATTCCAAGGGTTTTGGTCCAATGACTCAGTTGACCAAGTCAACTTCAGTCCCATCACATAACACCTTCATGGTGGTCACTGTGATCAGGTATTTCCCAAATTTTCACAGGCTTCGAGGTAAGTCAAGATTTTAACTGAGATCATCCAATTGCAGATTTTTCCGGAAGTATGTTGACCACCTAGCAGTAAATCGCTTGCCATTATCAACTCCGATGAAATTTTCGACTCCTACAAAAGCTAGGCAAAAGAGCATCGGTAACCACATATTTTCTAGGTGGGGGCACTCAAAAATATGATGAAACATGATCATGGTCGACAAATCACTAAGATTTGTCCACATTTATCAGGTTATTGGGCCATATTTAATGGGCCTTAATGTGGGATGTGTAACTCTTAGTACCGATATCAAAATTGTGCACTCAAAAATATGATCAAACATGATCATGGTCGATCAATCATTGAGATTTGCCCACATTTATTAAGTTATTGGGCCGAATTTATTGGGCCTTAATGTCGGGTGTGTAACTCTTAGTACCGATATCGAAATCGAGCACTCAACAACTTTTTGGAAAGCTCAGTGAGTTAGCTATTATTTATTTTTATATTTTGGGGGTTCAAAATTCAGGAGATCAGGATGGAATCAGGCTCATCCGATCGAAGGTCGGGTCTGATTACTGGCTGGGTGTCATGATCAACAATTCTACGTCACAACGCTCCAGATTTTCTAGCCGATAATCCTAATAGAATTATTACATAAAAATTTACCCAAGCCTTGGGGACAGGTTAAGGTTTGACCTTGATTTATCCTAAATTTTTCTGAAGGGGTCCTGGGCATAGAAGTCACGGCTCTTCAAGGCTCTAATTTTTGGTCCAACAAGGCATCTTCGTTGCCTTGTGCTCTGGGTGCCGTAACTTTGAAACCAAGGAGAGTTTGGGTCTGAAATTTTAACTGGGTATCGAAATTCCATTAAATTATTTATCTAAAATTTTCACGAATTTTTCAGAATTATTTCAATTTAATTTTCTCTCTGTTATGAGAATAAACTGATGTGGACTGTAAGGCCTACAGACTTGGGCCATCAATGGGGTCCACCTAGTGGTCCATCTCATGCCAGATATTTTTGAGTCTTGGTCCCAGATGATTCTAAGTTAGTCCCAGATCCATCGGGTCTTGTTTCAGGTTCATTCTATTAGTTTAATCGGCAGGGGCCACTTGCCAGTACTACCCTATATGTTGGGTATCCATCAATCTAGTAATTTCGGATTGGCTTAGAGAGCCATCCGATCGAGCCTAAATTTTCCGGCACGATTATATTTTTCAAACCATTTTATTTTTGGAAATCCATTTTATAAAAACCTCACTTTTCAAAACCAATTTCAATCGGGCTTCAAGATTTATTCGTTATACGTGTTATAGCCTAGGTGACCAAATCTCGGGTTTTCATTGGTGAGCAATCGATCACCGTTGATCATTCCTGATCGAAATTGGTCATGAACATCCAAAATTGGGAATTGCATTAGACCATCAGTTCATCAAAATGGTCAAACGTTGATCTAAAGACCATCTAGTATTCCCGATTAAAGTTAACTATATATAGAGCCTATGTATCGAGAATTTCCTATGCATGCATCTATAACCATTGAAATTCCCATGATCAAGTCTAAGATTTCAAGCACAAAATTTCCAGAATTTATAACCTTATCTAAACTCATCATTAGACCAAAGTCCTATGATCAACACAAGCAAGCTCTATGTCTCTATATCAAGCAATTCAAGTAAATTTTAAGATAACCAATCGTGACCATCCGATTGGACATTCATCAAGAATAATAAATGGGATAAAATTTTCTGAGATAAAATCATATGAAAATCAGTATATTCCAGCCACAAAATATGTTAAAGATGTACTCTAATTTCATAGAAATAAAGCAAGATTTCAACACTAGATCACATTTAGACTATCTAGTAATCAAGCCATCTCGAACCATACATTTTGATCATGATTAAACCAGTATAGGATAAATAAATTCTGATATTTCTCTTAAATATTTCATCAAAAATGCATCTAATATCAGGTCATAAATTTTATGAGTATTCCACGCAAAGAAATAATATCAATCAACACTATACTACACATAGTATCAAGATGCATCTATGACCACTATTTGACCTAGAAATCCGTGATCAGCATATTATTTTTCAGATATCAAAATAACATATTACGATATACAAAACATATAAATTTCAGCCATAAGGTTCCTTTAATCTAAATTATATGGCATGATAATATAAGGCCACGAATTTAGGATTTCTACACATTGATGCAGATGGGTCATCTTTGACCAAATCTTGACCATTGGATGGCCTTGCATGGTCATGATGATCACATGAATGGCATCCAAAGACCATGAACAAAATATTGTTCCAGAATTTTTACAAAGTTCAAATTAAAATTATATTTTTAATTACAAAAATGCAAGAAAAGTTAAGAAATTTCAACAACATGTTGGTCTTGATATATTTGACCAATCTAGACCATTGGATGGTCTTGCATGGTCTTGATGATCACATACATGACCACCAAATTCACTGGTCCAATATTGTTTCAGAATTATAAAAAAAACTTTAATCAAAAATCATTTTCAAACTAGAAATATTCAAGCAAAAATCAAGAGAACTCTACACTCTATTAGCTTTAACCTCGATGGTCAATCAAGACCATTGAATGGCCTTGCATGCTCATGTAGATCCCATGCATGACCTCCAAAGTTCTTGTTATATAATATATATAACCATTCCAGAATTTAAACTCAAATAATCCAAGAAAACTGGAGAATCTATGGACAAAATCCTACCTACTAGACTAGAAACTCCAAACAAAGTTTAACCAAGACATTACCTTAGATAGGATTCCTCTTGCTTGCTGGTTTGACTCAAGTTGAATGGTAAAAAGGGCTGGGATATGGCCCAATTTAATATATATGAAACTAGAATAAAAGGTGAGTTGATTGGTGGTGGTGGATGTGGGTTTCGTTGGCAAGATGAAGAGGGAAAATTCAAGGTTTCAAGGGGCTCTAATGGAGGTTTGAGAGAGGAAGGAGATAAAAACGGTTGGAAATGGAGAGCCCCAACAGAATTTCGGTTTTTGCAAATGGGAGTGGGAGCCAAGGGCTGAAAATTCATGCCATCTGACCCAAGTTTGCTTCCCTAAGCCTCCCTTCTCTTCCCAAGGTATTCTCTCTCTCTCTCTCTCTCTCTCCTCCACTCTTCAAGTCAACTCTTGTCTTTTTGTGGTTTTGAAGGCCCCTAAAACTTATGGATTTCAAAATTCTAAGTTATCTTGTGGTGCATGTACAACTGTGCATCTAACACCCAAGATTTCTCCAAGGTAAATGTGTGGTGTAAGATGGGTAAATTTTTGGTCAAATGAAGCAAGGGCTAGGATTGACCAGAGGTTTGCAATATCCTAATTTCTAATTACTAAAATTAAGTAATTTAATTATAAGTACCCTTGGGCTTATTTAAAAATTACAAGAGAGCCACTATTAAAAGCAAGGCACAAACAGTCAACCCAAGTGTTAGTACATTTCGTTTCCTTCAATTTTATGGGTCTAGGTTTGACTCAACCCATCAATCAATCCTATAATCATTTTCAAAATCCGATCCGTTGGCAATGATCTCCCCATCACCACCAAGGCTCATGCTCAATTCGGATCAAACCTTAGGTCAGGATCCATCAAGAAGCAGTCCGGGCTGGTTGCAAGGCATAAGATGTAAAGTGTGTTTTACTAAATTTCTAACACACTCATCCAAGTAAATGGGTGCCCTATGGGTGCTACTAGAAATGAGCAGTATCCCATCAATCTAACGTGGGTGCCTCACAAATTGTAGTGGACCTGGCCTTCAGCAGTCACTTGGCACAGTTAGGTCCCATCAGTGCTCAGTCAATAGTTTGACCAATACAGAAATCGAGGGACAAGTGTTACACAAAATTCTAAGTATCAGGATGGAATCAGGTCCATCCGATCAAGGGTCAAGTCTGCTTACTAGCGGGGTGCCATGGTCTGCAATTCTGCGTCACAACGCTCTAGATTTTCTAGCCAACAATCCTGATAGAATTATCACATGAAACTTTACCCAAGTCTTAGGAATAGGTCAAGGTTTGACCTTGATTTATCCTAGATTTTTTTGGAGAGGTCTCGATCACGAAAATCATAGCTCTTCAAGGGCTCTGATTTCTGATGCAAAATGGCAACTTTGTTGCCTTGTGTTCTAGATGCCGTAACTTTCAAACCACGTCGAGTCTAGCTTTGAAATTTTAATTGGATATCGGGAACCCATTAAATCATTTATCTAAAATTTTCAAGAATTTTTCGGGGTTTATTTCAATTTATTTTGTTCTCTGGTCTAAGGGCAGACTTGGGCCATCGATGTGACAACCCTACGTTTCCCCATCTCTAAACTGGGAAAGGTCGCGCCATCGGATCACCTAACATGATCCTTTCATCAAGGAGTTACTTCTTTAACTCAAAGAGATGCAAATGTGGAAGCAATGTATTTTAACTCGGACAGATGGATAATATGGCAAAATAACTGATAGATAGACTATAAACACTATAAACAAAATAACAGATCTGATGTATAGCTTTTCACCGATGACGGCCACCCGTCATCTAAACAGTGAAAAGAAAACCTATACATCCAAAAATATGTCTGAAAACCATCATATGCCATTTATACATGCCATAAAATTTATCTCTCTCATTCCTCTCTTTCTCAAACCCATTTCCCCTCAGATCCCAAGCGACAAACCTATTTCGGGAAGAACTCTTCCGTGAAATCATCCTCCTCCTCCTCGTCGTCTTCTTCTTCCCCCTCTTCCTCGTCAGGCACGTAGGTAGGATCAGCCACGTGCTCCGGGTCAGGCTCTGCAGCTAAGACATTGAAGTCGTGGTATGAGCTATCATCAAAGCTCAGTAGAGAATATCACATTGTTATTCTATATTGACAGTTTATCACTTTTTCATAGAGATGTATAAAATAAAATAAATTTATGGATAACATGCTGAAATACTGAATTTATGCATGATGTAACAGATGTGAGAAACAAACTGAAACCGAATATACATGCAGGAGAAAACAGGAGAACAGCAAGGTCAAGCTCCTGAGTTAGCGGGTTCACTTGGACTGGAATACTTAAAGCTCTCGAGTTAGCAGGATCACTTGTCAAGCTCCCGAGTTAGCGGGATCACTTGATTCAAGAATCTCAAGCTCCCGAGTTAGCGGGATCACTTGATTTAAAACAGAGTAACAACGTATAACAGATATCTCAAATGACAGGATATAATGAATAACGTGAAATGCTTAAGCTCAAGATGCAGTTTCATGTATTTCTTTTATGCTAAACGGTATGAAGCTACTATAAGCATGAATTTACAAAAGGATTTCTTGTTATAGACTAGAAATATCAGTTTCTTTCTGACTAGGGTCAAACTACCAGATGCTCTTGTTGCTGATTTATGATATATATATATATTATTATTTTGTTTCTCATCAGATTTTTGGCAATGTAAGTCTATTTATTTCAGATCAATTCAGGTTTATCAGTTTAAATCAAATATCAGATTTTATCTCTACTATGCTTATTAGTACATGAATGCTCATCCAAGATTCTATGAAACTAAGTGACATGCTTATACAAGTATAAAATACTAATGTAGATTCCCTACCTGTGTACGTCGAGTCTTACGAGTGTTGTCGTTGATGCACTTTTTAGTCATCCGATAACATCATGCGAACCCATTTCTTCAAAATTGTTTAAGTGCTCCATGTGGCACCAATCTAGGAAAAAATAGATTTATTTTAAACACTAACAGTCTATAGATGACTCATTGTGTGCTAAGACCCAATTAGGCAATCACCTAGACCCATCATCGACCCAAGGTCCGAATTGTACAAGGCATTGCCCAAACCCGTGCTGGTGGAGGTTGTCGCGGCAACACTCAAGGCTTGCTGCGGCAACCCTATGAGTGTTGCCGCAGCAAGCCCTTCAGCTGGCCTTCTTGCCGCGACAACCCTATAAGGTTGTCGCGGCAAGCCTGTGTATTATGTTGGCTTGCCGAGGTTCAGATGGGGTTCCTTTGTATTCTTTTGATCTGCTGTTCCCCCCCTTTTTGCTTATATATATGTTTTCTATATATATTTTCTGACATATATATATACATATATCTGTCTATTTTTGTATATATGTATATACATATGTATATATATATATATATATATATATATATCTCTATTTTCCATTTATAGATCTTCAATGAAGATCCGGAGTGCAACGATCTGCACTCCATTGTATGTCTTTATGTTTAGCTACAACTTGTACAAGAACTTACCTTTTTGTGTATACGAGAGTACTGTCATGCCGACTTGGCAATATCTTTTACTGGTTCGACTGGTTCGGCAAGGAGAACCGAATCACATGACCGGAATTTTGGACATCGAGAGTATAACAGCAATGCCTCTCTATAATTTCTGATATACTGGTTAGATTCTCAGATTTTTGGTTTTAGGATCAGATTGCTATAATTTCATCCTGTTTTGAATTCAAACGGATATAGGTTCCTTGGTGAAATTCTTATAGTGGTTATCCCACTTTGTGTGCATGAGCATATAACATGACTCAATGGAGTCGTGTAAGCAATAGCCCATGCAAGTAGCTTACAAGCTGTTTTTTACTTAAATTACCATGTAAATCACCAATACATGGGTAGTGTATGGCAGAAAGAAACAAAACAAGTAACTCTCCTATTTATAATTTAAAACAGGGTTATAGTCTAAAATAAACAAAAACAGGTTTTAATGCTTGTAAGGCTAATATGTTGTATAAAACCAGCACAGAGTTGGTGAGTGTACCTCCTCAACGACAACTCAAGCTAGGATTAGATATTTAGTGATTTAGTGTATATATCTGAGCAGGGTTTTGTTTCTCATGCAAGGCTTAGATATAAGCTAATTAATTTCCTTACTTTTAATACACCTTTCTAGTTTGGGGTCAATTTTTAAGGCCTCACACTGCGCACAAATCTAAAGGCTAACTTAGTGAGGTTCCTAGGGTGTCATGGTGGAAACGTGCACGTGACCTGACCGGACTCTCCTCACTATAGTGCTAAATCTAGGGATCATTACATTCTCCCCTATTTTAGGAATTTTTGTCATCGAAAATAAATCGAGACAGTATGAGTAGCAAATGAATGCCGAAATCATGAACATAAATGTTGTAAAGCTCACACAACATGTGATGCCTACTACCAACTTTTTAATACAAGAACAAGATTAAAATCAACCAGATGGAACGAATATCCAAAATCTATATTTAACAGCTAGAATTGCAACATTAGCATTAACGGCACTCATCAATGATTTTAGTCCTACCACATGTGGCACATGACTAGGATTATAAATTTTGTAATGAACAATTTTCAATTCAAACAAACATGTAGGACCTCAAGCATCAGAACTACCACAATCATTTATCAGCAATCAAGACAAAATTTAAACAAATTAATAGAACCGCACTTTAAAATTTACATACATCAAGAAGAACTACTATATTAGGAACTACGACACTCCTTACTCATCAATCAATGACATAATGTATCAAATTTTCAATGATGTATCAAATTTTCAATCTGTCATAAATGAACAATTTAGATAAAAATAAACGCAATTTAAACAACGAGCTTGTGAGGTTATATTTTACATGGCTAGGGGCTTGGCTGTTGTTGCCCTGCAGAGGAAGGACTAGCTTCTTGTTGTTGGAAGTCTTGCTGGAACTCCGAGACCAATAATGCTGCATTTCGAGTGTATTGGAAGACGTAGTTGCGTGCCCGCCCAATGTAAGGGTTTGCAGCGGTTTGGAAAGTATGCTCCATCATGATATTAGTTGCTTCTTCAATATAATCGATACGTTGATGGAGCATGTAATGGTTTCGATATAAATTATCGAATTGCAGGAGGGTTTGCTTATGGTTTTCACGCATGAGTTGGACAAGATCAGCGTTTGTAAAATCCCTTGTGTCGAAGGAATCGACTCGGTGTGGGTTTGTGGTTGAGGAGGAATGGGGGTATCTTGGGTTGGGACGGAAGGTATTTCTTGTTGGGCTTGTGGAGGACGACGGATTTGTTTGGCTTGGCGGTTACTCACCGCTTGGAAGGATCGTTGGTACACATTCCACCAAATAGCTGGGCTAAAGACTAGCATATTATTAGTGGGGACCTTTTCACCCATTGGGATCTGATATGGAACTAGATTGACACTATCCGAGGGTCCTTGTAGTATCTGAGAAATCAATCGAGGGTAGGGGCAGGATGGCATGGAACTTGAGACATTGCTTTGTAAGTGTTTATTGGCATACTTAATGCCTTCCAAGACTACCCTAGGGGCATTTACCCATCGGCCTTCATGAACGGCATAGAGAGCTTGTAAGAGAGCATCTCGGCGCTCTCTCTCATGTTGCATGGGATATAAATTACACCGTAATACACAGTCTAAGAACCACATTTTTTGTGGTAATTGGCTGTGACGAATTGAAAGGCTGCGGTCAGAAGCGGTCTGCCCATCAGTCATCTTAGTGATGATGTGATGGAACTTCACATCCCGCTGCCTGGACATTTGTAGTCCTGAGGTCACGTCAAAATCAGGACTACAGTCCATAGCTTGAGCTATGTGCCGTATATTGAAGTAAAATTTTCTATCATCAATTTTGGTTTTTAATTGATTAATAGTTGAGGAGACTATCAAATTTTGGTAGAACAAACAGACTAAACGAGGATAAAATTGAGTGTGAAATGGCTGATACAAGGTGCCTAACTGTGCCTGTTCCATGTATCAAATAGACCATGCGGTTTGATCATTTGGGGTTAAGAGTCGATCATCAATAATCCACTCGGGTTCCATGGCTTTTGTAGCCCACCATGGGACGAGCTGTTCATGCTCAACGGGTGGATTGATCGGTTCGTGTGAAGGAGCAGGGCCTTTGCCCTTAGCTTGAGCAGAGGCCTTTGGAGGTTTAGAGGCTCCAAGCTTTTTAGGAGGCATTTTAAAATTAAAAAGACAAGGAAAGAACAATGGAGTTAGAGTTTTGGTTGTTACCTCACAAAGGATAAAAAATATGCCTGAAATTTGGATAAAATCAGAAAATAGAGGGTTTCCTAGAGTAGATCAGTGACATGCAGCTACTATAAACTTGATTTAGAGGAGTGCTTGCATGGATACCAGCTTGGAAGGTTGGAAAAAACTGAAATGTGCACCCTCTCTAATAGAAAAAACAACTGAAAATACTTGGAAGTGGGTTTCGGACCCACCAAATCTTAACAAAGTTGCCGCGGCAACACTTAAGGCTTGCCGCGGCCAGCACTAGTCCTTGCCACGACAAAGTGGTCCAGGTATTGGTTGGCCCGGATTTCAAGGCCCTTGATATGTGGTGTCAGATTTTTTTGTGCCTGGGTGTTCTTATCCGATACATGGTCTGTCTAAAAATATTTGTTCGCCTATTTGATGTATTTTTTATATTAATTTTTTTTATTTTGATAGAATTTGATCCATTTTGTAATATTTCTTATAAAAATATTATATTAGCCCATCAATGGCCCTTGGATTGATCACTTGTGACAGGTGTTAATAAGCTGAGATAGATACTTACTTAGGTGTCACTACTTCACATTTTTGCAATATTATTATCATTTAGTATTCAAATTATCTTGAATATTCTCAATATTTAATGTTATAAAATTTTATACTAGTATTATATTTTAATGCTAAATATCAGCATGTTATTTCAAGTTATTTCGATCAAGGTCCGTAGGACTTAATTAATATATTCAATTTGCCATAATTTCTTGTCTACTGGTGCAAGGTGCATTTATAAAATATTTAAAATAACATTATAATCTAAGCAATTGAAATTTATTTGACTAAGTGTAACTATAGTGTACGTGGATTTTAAGTACGTACCTTATGTAAATAATCGAGGGTACTGAGCACGGATATCAGCTTTGCGCTCCCAGGTAACTTCATGCAACCCATGATTCTTCCATTGGATCAGAACGAGTGGAATTTGCTTTGTTCTCAGAATTTGATCTCTGCGGTCTAAAATCTGACCTGGTTCTTCGGTCACCGTTAAATCTTCTTGAATGTCTAACAGTTGATAATCTAACACATGCGTCGGATCATTGACGTACTTTCTCAGCATTGATACGTGAAATACGTCATGAATACCTGCTAGATGCGGAGGTAACGCGAGTCGATACGCTACTTCTCCTACTCTGCCTAATATGGGGAATGGTCCAACGTAACGAGGACTCAACTTGCCTAGTTTCCCAAACTGCATCACGCCTTTTGTCGGAGAGATTTTGATAAAGATGTGTTCGCCAATCTGCAAATCATTTCATTAGACTAATAATGAAATTTTAGTCAATTTATAGAAGACTTATCAATGTCAATTATTACCTGAAAATCAACACTGATTCTTTTGAGATCAGCATAACTCTTTTGTCGACTCTGTGCACTCTTCAATCGTTCCCAAATAACGTTAACAACTGCATTGGCGCTTTCTATCAGATCAGGGCTTAAAATCAACCGCTCTCTAGCTTCTTCCCAGTTAATCAAAGATTTACATCGGCGTCCATACAGTGCTTCGAATGGTGCCATACCGATGCTTGACTGGAAACTGTTATTGTATGCAAATTCAATCAGGGGTAAGTGTTTATCCCATGATCCTTGAAAATCGAGCATACAGGCCCTTAACATATCTTCAATCACTTGGTTCACCCTTTCTGTCTACCCGTCAGTCTGAGGATGAAATGTTATACTGAAGTCTAACTTGGAGCCCATACCTTCTTGGAAACTTTGCCAAAATCGGGAAGTATATAAAGGATCGCGATCTGACACGATGCTTATGGGTATCCCATGTAATCGTACAATCTCCCTCAAATAAACTTCAGCTAATTTGGATGCTGTATATCGCGTACTATAGGGTAAGAAATGCATCGATTTGGTGAGACGATTAACAATCGCCCAAATGGCATTGTAACCCTTCTGAGTACGGGGCAAACTGAGAATGAAATCTATGGAAATATTTTCCCATTTCCACTCTGGAATAGGCAATGGCTGTAGCAGACCAGCAGGATGCTTGTGGTTGACCTTGACTTGTTGATAGGTTAAATACTTTGCAACATATTCTGCTACATCGCGTTTTAGACCGTTCCACTAGAACGTCTGTTTAAGATCCTGGTACATCTTGGTACTACCAGGGTGAATAACATATGCTGACTTGTGAGCTTCTTCGAGGATTTCTTAACGTAAGGCATGATCATCAGGTATACATACTCGTCCTCGAAATAATAACGACCCATCATCCTTTATTGAGAATTTTGGCTATAGCCCACTTTGTACCCCCTGTCGGATGGAAATAAGCTCTGCATCTAACATCTGGAGCTTTCTGATCCTATCAAATAGTGGAGTTCGGATCATTACTTTAGCAAGTAAACCTCCAGTTGACGTTGCTCGCTGAGTAGCACTTGATGATACAATGTCATTGAGTAGTTTCCATCTTTGTAGTCGTGTCACAAGATGCGATAACTAAGTGGAGGATTTGTGGCTAAGCGCATCAGCTACAACATTGGCTTTGTCGGGATGGTACTGAATAGAACAGTCGTAGTCTTTCAAGAATTCCATCCACCTTCTCTGGTTTCACCATACAGATAGTGTCTCTAGATTTTCAATGTGAAAATAACTGCTGCTAGTTCTAGGTCATGAGTGGGATAGTTCTTCTCGTGGTCTTTCAACTGACGAGAACCATATGCAATTACACGTTCCCATTGGTTCAATACACACCCTAGCCCACTGTATGAGGCATCACTGAAGACAACAAAACCACCACTACCGGATGGTAATGCTAGAACAGGTGCGAAAGTGAGTCTCCTTTTTAATTCTTGGAAACCTTGTTCGCATGCCTTAGTCCACTCGAATTTAACATTCTTTCGAGTGAGTTGTGTGAGTGGTCTAGCAAGTCGTGAAAATCCTTCCACAAAATGTCGATAATAACCTGCACGACCTAGAAAACTTCGAATCTCAGTTACTGTTTGTGGCTGCTTCCACTGTACTACAGCTTCAATCTTTGCAGGATCGACGGTAATACTAGCTTCAGAGATAATATGACCCAGAAAACTAACTTGATTCAACCAGAAGTCGCATTTACTAAATTTAGAATATAATTGTGAATCTCTCAGTGCTTGTAATGCTAGACGTAGATGATCTTCATGCTATGTCTATGTCTTGGAATAAATGAGTATATCGTCGATGAAGACTATGATACACTGATCAAGATAAGGTTTGAAGACTCTATTCATCAAGTCCATAAAAGCAGCAGGTGCGTTGGTCAACCCAAAGGGCATGACGAGAAACTCGTAGTAACCGTAGCGTGTTCGGAAAGCTGTCTTTGAAATAACTTTAGCTTTCACATTCATCTGGTGATAACCTAATCGTAGGTCAATTTTTGAAAAGAATCGTCTCCTTGTAACTGATCAAAGAGATCGTCGATTCGAGGAAGCGGATATCTATTCTTGATCGTCAGTTTATTGAGTTGACAATAAGCAATACAGAGACACATTAAACCGTCCTTTTTCACAAATAACACCGGTGCGCCCCATGGAGATACACTCGGTCTGATAAAGCCTTTGTCAAGAAGCTCTTGTAATTGCTCCTTGAGCTCTTTCAACTCTGCCGGCGCCATTATGTATGGTGCTTTCGATACTGGATCGGAACCTGGAGCTAATTCAATAGCAAATTCTACTTCCCTATCAGGTGGTAGTCTTGGCAGCTCATCAGGAAACACCTCCGAAAATTCACAAATGATTGGTACATCGAAAAGTGACATTTTATTCACTTTCTGTTCGTCACTTTGTATGAAAGCAATATACCCTTGAGCACCTTCATCAAGTAATTGTCGTGCTCGAATTGCGGATATCAACGAAAGATTAGTTGACGGTACGCCATAAAATTTAGCTGATCTCTTCTTTTGGGAACGAAAAGAGATAATCTTCTTGCGACAGTCAACGTTCGTATGGTGAGTGAACAACCAATCCATGCCAAGGATCACGTCGTATCCTTGCATCAGTAATAAGATCAAATCAGCTACCGCTTCATATCCCTAGTAGTCCTTGATTGAAATGATAATCGACCGGTATACTTTATCAGTCGTGAGGGATTGTCCAGTCAAAAGTGTAACATCAAGAATAAAGTCGAGAGGTTTTGGAATACCTCCTAACTTCTTTAATTTTTTAGCAAACTGGGGTGTGACAAATGAATGTGTAGATCCGGGATCTATCAAGACTCATGCGTCATAACACAGATAAGCATCTTTTGGATGTAATTGTAAGATACCTAAAGCATACAGACTAATGTTAGCTATATTACCTATTAGTATCAAATATTTAAAATATAATAATATGTCAATCTAGGAATTTAGGATGTAGTGTTCATAGTTAACTATATGCACCTTCTCTATCTAAAATGATAATTAATTGTAAATTTTAATGTAAAAATTAATGGACAACCATACCTTGAATGCTGTCATGGCTAGTCCTCGCATCTGCTGCAGTAACAGCATAAGCTCGGCCTTGTACCGTAGGCCGTGCCGATCGTAATACTGGTCCTGCCTTTGTTGTTATTTCATCTGTTTTCGAGTATTCTCTGATCCGATGTCCCATTTTGCCACATTGAAAACACGCACCAGAAGCTTTACGACACTCATCGGTCTTTTGTGCCTTCCCACATTTCTCGCAAATTTCTTTGGAGGCAACTGATGATGTCGTATAAGATCCCGTGCGAGAACCTGTCGGCCGTACTTGAGAAAACCCAGATGTACTTCGAGCCGCTGGTGAATAAGACTGATTCAGTACACATGGAATCCTTGATGGTGCTAAGAATACCGATGGATTGTAAGGCCGTGCATATGCTCCTACAGCCGGTTGCAATGTTGTCTGTCCTTGGAATCGTGGTCGTTTATTAATTTGACCCGCACTATAGGACTGTGGAGCTTTTCTGGCCTTCTATTTTTCTTCCCTTCTTTTGAACATGGTGTCCACATCGGTTTCCGCGATCAGGGCTAATCTCATCACGTTGGCATAAGTCATTGCTTGAAACAACGAAATGCGTTCTTTGATCAGGGGTTTCAAACCTCGTTCAAACTTTTGGGTTTTCATCAGCTCGGTGGCTACAAGCAAAGGTGCAAAGTGAGAAAGACGCGTGAATTCTGATTCATATTCTCTCACCGTCATCTGGCCTTGTACTAAGGTTGCAAACTGTACCTCGAGCTTATATCTCTTGGGCACTGGGAAATATTTTTCATTAAATGCCTCGGTGAACTCTGCCCATGTCCATGGTACTCCGGGCATCCTTGTTCTTTCAATAGACTGCCACCATGGCTTTGCCTCACTCTCCAGTTTGTACGCCGCCCAACTTACTTTTTCCTCCTCGATACACGTGACTCTTTGCAGTACTTTTTCAATCTGCGTTAACCACTTCTCAGCTTCCATCAGGTCATGCTGACCATGGAAACACTGTGGTCGAAGTCGAACAAATTCTGTAAATCCCTCGGGAAGTCGAACCGCAAGCATGGCCATAGTATTGACCATGGTCTCCAATAACTGAGGATTGTGTCCTGCACTCTGTTCAACACCAGGAACACTTCTCATTGGTGGAGTATTTACAACTGGCGGAGTTTGCTCTGGCGGAGTATGTTCTGCAACATTCTCCATCATCGTTCGACTTTCAGCCAGATGGACATTCTCACCACTCCTCGAAGCAATGTCATGCTCGTACCCGGCTACTGGAATCGTATTCAGCCCAGTACGATGGGGCAACGGTGGTCTACCTCTACCTCTTACACGACGCGGAGGCATCTTTACCTATTTTGATCAGAGAAGAACTTAATTAGACCACCTATCCTAATCTACTACATACCAATTATCAGACATTTTGCCATATATATATGTCAGAGTTAAGTCTCCAATTTACTTAACGCCATAAAGCTCAGATACCACCTGCGACAACCTGACGTTTCCCCGTCTCTAAACTGGGAAAGGTCACTCCATTGGATCACCTGACATGATCCTTTTATCAAGGAGTTACATCTTTAACTCAAAGAGATGCAAATGTGGAAGCAATGTATTTTAACTCTGACAGATGGATAATATGGCAAAATAACTGATAGATAGACTATAATCACTATAAACAAAATAACAAATCTGATGTATAGCTTTTCACCGATGACGGCCACTCGTCATCTAAACAGTGAAAAGAAAACCTATACATCCAAAAATATGTCTGAAAACCATCATATATCATTTATACATGCCATAAAAATTATCTCCCTCATTCCTCTCTTTCTCAAACCCATTTCCCCTCAGATCCCAAGCTATAAACCTATTTCGGGAAGAACTCTTCCTCGTCGTCGTCGTCTTCTTCTTCCCCCTCTTCCTCATCAGGCACGTAGGTAGGATCTGCCACGTGCTCCGGGTCAGGCTCTGCAGCTAAGACATTGAAGTCGTGGTATGAGCTATCATCAAAGCTCAGTAGAGAATACCACATTGTTATTCTATATTGACAGTTTATCACTTTTTCATAGAGATGTATAAAATAAAATAAATTTATGAATAACATGCTGAAATGCTGAATTTATGCATGATGTACTAGATGTGAGAAACAAACTAAAACCGAATATACATGCAGGCGAAAACAGGAGAACAACAAGGTCAAGCTCCCGAGTTAGCGGGATCACTTGTCAAGCTCCTTAGTTAGCGAGATCAGTTGGACTAGAATACTTCAAGCTCCCAAGTTAGCGGGATCACTTGTCAAGTTACCTAGTTAGCGGGATCACTTGATTCGAGAATCTTAAGCTCCCGAGTTAGCGGGATCACTTGATTTAAAACAGAGTAACAACGTATAACAGATATCTCAAATGACAGGATATAATGAATAACGTGAAATGCTTAAGCTCAAGATGCAGTTTCATGTATTTCCTTTATGCTAAATGGTATGAAGCTACTATAAGCATGAATTTACAAAAGGATTTCTTGTTATAGACTAGAAATATCAATTTCTTTCTGACTAGGGTCAAACTACCAGATGCTCTTGTTGCTGATTTATGATATATATATTATTATTTTGTTTCTCATCAGATTTCTGGCAATGTAAGTCTATTTATTTTAGATCAATTCAGGTTTATCAGTTTAAATAAAATATCAGATTTTATCTCTACTATGCTTATTAGTACATGAATGCTCATCCAAGATTCTATGAAACTAAGTGACATGCTTATACAAGTATAAAATACTAACGTAGATTTCCTACCTGTGTACGTCGAGTCTTATGAGTGTTGCCGTAGCAAGCCCTTCAGCTGGCCTTCTTGCCGCGACAACCCTATAAGGTTGCCGCGGCAAGCCTGTCTATTCTGTTGGCTTGCCGAGGTTCAGATGGGGTTCCTTTGTGTTCTTTTGATCTGCTGTTCCCCCCCTTTTTGCTTATATATATGTTTTCTATATATATTTTCTCACATATATATATACATATGTATATATATATATATCTCTATTTTCCATTTATAGATCTTCAATGAAGATCCGGAGTGCAACGATCTGCACTCCATTTTATGTCTTTATGTTTAGCTACTCTACAACTTGTACAAGAACTTACCTTTTTGTGTATACGAGAGTACTGTCACGCCGACTTGGCAATATCTTTTACTGGTTCGACTGGTTCGGCAAGGAGAACCGAATCACGTGACCGGAATTTGGACATTAGGTGTATAACAGCAATGCCTCTCTATAATTTCTGATATACTGGTTAGATTCTTAGATGTTTGGTTTCAGGATCAGATTGCTATAATTTCATCCAGATTTGAATTCAAACGAATACAGGTTCCTTGGTGAAATTCTTATAGTGGGTATCCCACCTTGCGTGCATGCGCATATAACATGACTCAATGGAGTCGTGTAAGCAATAGCCCATGCAAGTAGCTTACAAGCTGTTTTTTACTTAAATTACCATGTAAATCACCAATACATGGGTAGTGTATGGCAGAAAGAAACAAAACAAGTACCTCTCCTGTTTATAATTTAAAACATGGTTATAGTATAAAATAAATAAAAATAGGTTTTAATGCTTGTAAGGCTAATATGTTGTATAAAACCAGCACAGAGTTGGTGAGTGTACCTCCTCAACGACAGTTCAAGCTAGGATAAGATATTTAGTGATTTAGTGTATATATCTGAGCGGGGTTTTGTTTTCTCATGCAAGGCTTAGATATTAGCTAATTAATTTCCTTACTTTTAATACACCTTTCTAGTTTGAGGTCAATTTTTAAGGCTTCACACTGCGCACAAATATAAAGCCTAACTTAGTGAGGTTCCTAGGGTGTTATGGTGGAAACGTGCACTTGACCTGACTGGACTCTCCTTGCTATAGTGCTAAATCTAGGGATCGTTACAATCGATGGGGTCCACCTAGTGGTCCATCTCATCCCATACATTCCGGGCCTCGGTCCTGGATGATTCCAGGGTAGTCCCATATCCATCAAGGTCTCATTTTGGGTTCATTCTATCGATTTAATTGACACGAGTTGCTTGTCGGTACTACCCTATTCTCCGGGTATCGATTTATCTAGAAATTTCGGATTGGCTTGGATTGTCATTCGATCGAACCTAATATTTTCGAGCATGATTACGAGTTTCAAATCATTTTATTTTCAAAGATCGGTTTTTACGAAAACCAGGTTTTTCAAGAAAATTTCAATTAGTTTTCAAAAACATAACTGATGCGCGCTATAGCCTAAATTTTAGGTAATTTAGAGAAATTTTCGATAAGTAATCTCTCACCGTTTATCATTCATGATCAACATTGGTCATGAGCTTCCGAAGTTGGGAAACTCATCGGGCCATCAGTCAACCAAAATGGTCAAACTTTGATCGAGAGACCATTTAATGGCTTCTAGTAAAGTTAACTGCATAGAACCTACATAGATAGTTTTTGCCTATACATGCATATATGACCATCAAAATTCCCATGATCAAAATTCAAAGTTCAAACATGAAATTTCCATAATTTATAAACTTTTCTAAACTGATCAATAGATCAAGGTTCTATGATCAAGACAAGCAAGCACTAAGCATCCATACCAAGCAATTCAAGCAAATCAAGCAAATTTCGATATAGTCAATCGTGACCATCTAACTGGACTGTCATCAAGGTAAATGAATGAGCTAAAATTTTCTAGGATAAATCTATATGAATCTCAGTAAATCCCAGCTACTAATCATGCTAAAAATTTAGTCCAATTTCATGGAAATAAAGCAAGATTTCAATACTATGTCACATATAGCCTAACTGGTAATCAAGCAATATAGAGCCATACATTTTGATCATGATTAAAATCAGTAAATGATGAAAAAAATGCAGAGATTTCACAGAGCTATTAGATAAAAAATTCATCTAACATCAAGCCACATATTCCATGAATATTCTATGAAAAGAAATAATATCAATCAACTCTACATTACACATAGAGTTAATATGCATCTATGACCACTACTTTGACCTAGAAATCCGTGGTCAAAACATTATTTTCCAGAGACCAAAATCATATTTTATAATCTATAAGACACATATTCCAGCCATAAGGTCCCTTTAATATAAATTATATGGCATGAAATTATCAAACCAAAATTATAGAATTTTTACACAATGATGTATATGGGTCATTTTTGACCAAATCTTGACCATTGGATGGCCTTGCATGATTATGTTGATCACATTTTTGGTATCCAAAGGTCATGATAAAAATAATATTCTAGAATATCCAAAAATTTTAAATCAAAATCACATTTTTCTTGTACAAACATTCTAGAAAATACAAGAAATTTCAACATGTTGGTCTTGATATATTTGACAAATCTAGACTATTGGATGGCCTTCCATGATCATGTTGATCACATTCATGGCCTCCAAACATACTGGTCAACATATAGTCCAGAGAACGAGATTTTCAAACCAAAAATCCAATTTTTTTTACCAAAAATTCAAGGGAAATTCAAAGAATTTCGATTTTTTATTGGTCTTGACCTTGTAGACCAATCTAGAGCATTGGATGGCCTTGCATTATCATGTAGATCACATGCATGACATCCAATCATGCTGGTATAAATAAGTTTCAGAATTTATAAAAATTTCAAATCAAAATTTCATTTTTTTATGCCAAAAATCCAAAAAAATCCAAGCAAGTTCTAGACTACAATGGTCTTGACATTATTGACCAATCTATACCATTGGATGGCCTTGCATGATCATGTAGATCACATGCATGGCCTTCAAATTTACTGGTAAAATATTTTACCAGAACTTTAAATAAAATTTCAAATAAAAATCAGTTTTAAACTACAAAAATCCAAGCAAAATGAAGAGATCACTAACCTAAGTTGGCCTTCACCTAGATGGCCAATCTAGACCATTGGATGGCCTTCCATGATCATGCTGATCACATTTATAACCTCCAAAGGTCCTGGTTATATAATATATACAACCATTCCAGGATTTTAAACCTTAAAATAATCCAAAACCAGAAAATCTATGGATAAAACTTTAAACTACAAGACTAGAAATTCTATACAAGGATTAAACAAGACAATACCTGCTTGGATCCTCTTCCTTGCTGGTTTGGCTCGGTTTTGATGGTGCAAGGGGCTGGGAATAAGCTCAGGTTTATATATGTTGAACTAGAAGAAGAAAGGAGTTGATTGGTGGTGGTGGATGTGGGTTTTGATGGCTAGATTGAGAGGGCAAATTCAAGGTAGTAAGGGGCTTCAATAGAGGTTTGAGAGAAGAAGAAGATCAACATGGTGGAATGGGAGGGAGCCCTACAAAATTTGATTTTTGCAAATGCGAGTGGGAGACGGGCTGCAAATTTATGCCATGTGGCCTCCCTTTACTTCCCAAGGTCTGTCTCTCCTCTTCCCAACACACATGCTCTCTCTCTCCATTTCTCCCATGCGCATTTCATAGTCGGTCCCACTTGGACTCCTCTTTCCACCACACAACAAGGTCCACTCTTGGTCTTTGTGGTTCTCAAGGTCCCAAATTTTGGGATGTTCAATTTGTCAAATAAATCTTGAGGTGCATGTGCAAAGGTGCATCTATCACCCTAGATTTCTCCAAGGTAATTTTATGGTGTAAGGTGGGTCAAATTTTTGTTAAGGAGATCAAGGGCTAGGATTTGCTAGAGATTTGAAAAATTCTAATTTCTAATTAGCATAATTAAGAAATTTACTTGTAAATGCCCTTGGGCTTTAATTAAAATTGCAAGGAATGCCATTGCTCCATGCAAGGCACAAACACTTAATTCAAATGTTTGTGCATCTAATTTCTTTCAATTTTATGGGTCTAACTTTGACTCAACCCGTCAACCATTCCTATGATCATCCTAAAAATCTGATCTGTTGGCGATGATCTCCTCATCACCACCAAGGCTCAGGCCCAATTCGGGTCAAACCTCGGGTCAGAGTCCATCAGAAATCAGTTTCGGTTGGTTACAAGGTATGAGATGTGCTGTGTGTTTTACTTAATTTCTAACACATCCATTCAATTAAATGGGGTGCCCTATGGGTGCCACTAGAATAAGCAATATCCCATCAATATAAGGTGGGTGCTTCACAAACTTTGATGGACCTGGCCTCAGGCAGTCACCTGGCACAGTTAGGTCTTATCAGGTCTTAGTCAATAGGTTGACCAAGAAGGAAAATGGGGGACAGGTGTTACATCCTCTCCTCCTTAAAGTCGATTCCGTCCTCGAAATTGGAACTATCATGTGTTTTGGAAATTCCTGTGATTTCTATCAGTATTTCGGTACCAGCGATAATGGTGTCGAGCCGATCAATCTCATCTCGAATTGTCGCCAGAATTCCTTCACTCTGGCTTAGTTCGCCAACTTCTTTAGTGGTGCCACTTACAGTTTCGAATTCTCATTTTAGCATCATTCATGTGTTGAACAGCTTCGTATTTACCAGGTGGATTTCCTTTGAGAAGGGAAATATGGATCGATAAGATGTGTTTCTCATTGGTCAAGTTGTTAATTTGCATTTCTAGATACTAAATCGATGATCGGTGCAAAGCACATTGATGGAAGAAGAGAAGTTCTTCTCGTTCTAGTTTCTTCTTCTTATGTTTTAGTTTCGTTACCATTACAAAGGGAGTCATAACACTTCCCATCTATGAAAACATTAAGAACACTACACTTTAGAGGTGCGTTTGTTTCCAGTGACTGTGTAACAATAATATTGATCAATGTGACTCTGCATATAATATAACAAGATTTCAAGAAATCTTACAAGTTGCAAGTGGTCAAGCTCGGCAATCTTATTAGTTCAATCAAGTTTTACTATAGTTCATACCTTCATTTTTCGCATGTAGGGCCCGTTCATACGAGTGGATTAGCTGTTGAGTATTGTTCAAGCAAGTTCTAGTCAGTTCGTAACCAGTTTCTTCCATGGGTTGGAAATAGTCTTCCCACTCCTGGCAGGTTTCTAGACTAGTCAAGATCTTACTTACTTTCATTTTGTTTCCTCTGGTGCAAGCAAAAGGAGTCGAAGAGAACTATTCTACGATGTACTTTTGTATCTTTATGTTATCCTTTTTCCTTTGAATACAGGTCAGCATGTTTTCGTGGTCCTTTATCTATTGTAGATACATTCGTTCGTATCTACGCAACATCTTCCTTCCTTGTTGAATTTCACGTAGCGTCTCGGGAATTCGAGCGTAGGCTTCCTTCTATAGGAGGTTTACTTTTAGTGATAGTGTGGTTTCCCTTACTGCAAGAAAGTTTTCAAGTACTAGATTAGTCAATGTATAATCAGGAAAAATTTAAATTTTTCCATAAAGTTCAAACTAGATTTCTAGCTAAATGTCACACATCAATCTCATAAAAGTCTTTCTGTTCACATCGAGCATGCATCAAAACAAAATAAGTTATAGAAAGGAATTTCTAATTCTATTTCTAATGATCTGGAGTAATGATATCAGCTTGCAGTTTCTCTCAGTTGGTTTCAAACGATGAAGGCTTTTCTCAACACTTTTTAAGTGCTTCACGTCATCGGCTTAGTTATATTTTATACGCTTCAGCTTTATCAGGAGTCGAGCACTTGTAAGTTTATCGCTTCAAAGTACTCCCAATAACTCTTGTGTGGATGTCTGCATTTGGTGGTCTTCGAGTATGTTATGGTTCAGAATCTTTCGGGTTTGCTCAAGTGATTCTCGTAAGAAAGTGAAGTATTCTAGCGTAGTTTCTCTATCAGTGTCCATAATGTACACAGGTCCGTTCATCGGGGCATCTGAAATAGTTTCAAGTTTTTCTAGTAAAAATTCAAGTAAAGAAATAAAGTATGTATGATTTTCAAATTTTCAACACCCTAAATAACCAGAATTTTCAAGACAAGGTTCTACAGGTGTCATATTTAAGCAATCAAGACAAAAATACAAGGGTGATCAAAATTTTCAAAAAGAGATCTATGGTTATCAATTTAAACCAATTATGACAAAAACATATAATCAGAATTTTCAAAAGGAAATTTTGTTATAACATCAAAATAAGGCATAACTAGTTTTTACCATAAAATTTCACAATAATTCCTTGCTCTTGCCATCAAAACCACTTGGCAAAGCAATCAAGTTTTCAAATAGCAAAATAAAATACCAACTATTGTTTTTCCCAATATTTCCAAAACAACTGCCTTTGCCCTAAAACAGGGGCAGGTGATCAGTCCCAGAATTTACCATTTTATCACCCTTAACTTAGTGATGTTAGACCCCAGTTTGCTACTAATAAGATGCTGATGTGTAGATATTAAGAACAGTGCGCAGAATAGAGTCAAAATATTAATCTTTACCAAATGAACTCAAAAAGCAGTAAGAAAAATGATCGCCCTAAAATACAATCCAATTCGTGTTTGAGAACCAGTCGTAAGTGAAATCGTAACCTCGAGAGAGCGAAGTTAGAAGAAGAAAAGAAGGAATCATACGTAATATGCTATAGAAGAAAATCAATAGATTGGAGACAACATACTGAGATACGATCGATCGAAAGCTAGGAATCGTACAGAAAGAAGAGTGAAATCGTATTTATGATTTTGTCTTGTAAAGCTCCCTGTTGCTGAAAGATCATGTGAGAGTTTGCACCGCCATGCATAGAATAGAAAGAACACTTAACATAGAAGTCATGCATTCTACGAATCTGAGAAGATTTCCCAAAGATCTTTGCTGCCGAAATAAAGGAAAGTGTCATGCGCGCATCTGCCAGTCAAAGCAAGGAAGATTAGGATTAGAAGTTTTATTATTTTAAGAAACCTTTGTTTTATTAGTTTTCTTTTATTAGGATTCAAATAGTGTAAACCGACCCTTTATGAAGCTATAAATAAGAGGGCCTGACACCCAGAATCAGCTATCCAAGGACTTCTCAGCATCAATTGATGACTGGGGTTGGGATTCTGGAAGATCACCTTAGAGTAGTTTTAGAGTAGAGCATCAATAGTTTCTCAAGAGAAATTGACATCTACGATTAGGAGATGAAATATCTTTTTATTGCTTTCTAGTTTAGATTTATTTTTATGCATTTTCCTGCTTTGTAAACATCTGATAGTTTTTTATTTTAATTGACGCCTAAGATTGATAATTTGAAAATTAGTGTAATGGTATATTCTTTTTCTTCTTCAATTTTCTACTTTTTGATTGACGCCCAAATGCTAGAAGGTTGCAGATTAGTGTAAATCTATATTGAAAGAATTCAAGATTTTGATTGATGCCCAAACTCTTGAAGGCTTAGATATAGTATGACGATATTTTAATTTTCGTAAATATATGAGAACTGAAGGAGACTGATTGACGACTAGGATCTGGAAGTAGGAAGATTTTGATTTATTTTTCCTGCATTTTAGTTTAATTGAAACCTTTCTTTATTTTATTAAAGGCAAATAAAATTTTTAGAGAATTTCAGTCTTCCTCGTGGGAATGATCCTATACTAGTGCTGCAATTTTTGTTGTGCGCTTTCAATAGGTTAAGATAGAGCATTCTCATAGAGCTGTCAAAGTTTTTGGTGTTGTTGCCGGGGAAGCGAGAAATTCTAAACGACCGATATTTATCTTTCAAACCTCTTTTCTTTTCTATTTTTATTTTCTTTGATCACTTCCTTATCTTTTACAGGTTTATTCGGAGCAGTGGATCGAAAGTTTTGGCACTTCTTTTGACAACAGAAGCTAGAGGCCCAGATTTGTTTTCTCTCCTTGCGTTCTAAAATAAAATCAAATAAAATTAAAAAGACAAAAATATAGTATAAAAGTTGTTTCAGCCGCCCCACCCTACCTCCAATTCCATTTAGCTTGGTGGGAGATAATTATCAAGTAACCAAAATATTGAGGGAGTATTATGCATCGATCACTCCTACACCTCCCTCATGTATTCGATTACCTAGAACAGCCGGTGGTGGGATCTTTGAGATCAAGCCTAGCGTATTTCAACTTCTTCCTATTTTTCATAGGCTTGGTAATTAGGATCCCTATAGGCATATAACAAGTTTTCTTGAAATCTGCACAACATTTAGGATCAAAAGCTTGTCGGAAGAGGCTGCTCATTTGAGGCTATTCCCATTTTCCCTTAAAGACAGAGCGAAGCAGTGGCTAAACTCTTTGCCCAGTGATTTGATTGCTAGTTGGGAGGAGTTACAAAACAAATTTCTCATGAAGTACTTCCTAGTCTATAAAACGAATTGGATCTGGAAGGATATTACATCATTCCATCAATATTTGGATGAGTCTTTTCAGGAGAGTTGGAATCATCTTAATGAACTTTTGCACAAGTGCCCTCATCATTAGGTTTCGCGTTGAAAAATAGTGCTAGATTTCTAAGAAGGCCTGAATGAATAAACCTGACATATGATTGATGTTACCTGAGGGGGGATGTTTCTTGAACTCTATATAGAGGATGCTTGGGAACTCTTTGAGACCCTCAGTGAGGATTCAGTGCAACACCATGCATCAAATTGTGTTGACTTAGAGGCTTTACGGATTACATCTCCTGAGGAAGGAGAATCGTATGACTTAATACCAATGATGAATTGCCTTCTGAAGCTGATGTTTTGGAAAACAAAAATTCAATCCTTGTTGGGTATAAAATCACACCCAACATCTCAAGGAGGTGAGGCTTGTGGTCCTTTCCACTGCCCAGCTCAGGTGGTTCCTCCGAATCCTGCTGCCGATATGTACCCCATAAGGACCCACGACCATAGTGCTGCCTCAGATGATGCCATGTTGCAGATAGCCGAAAGTTGTCAACAACACAGCCAATGCCAAACGCAACTACTTCTCTCTCTTAGGCAATCTATTTTTAAGTTAGGAACTCAGATAGAGCAACTAAATACTCTATTAAATAAGAGAGAGAGTGGCCAATTATTAGAGCAGCCAGTTAGCAAACCTAGAGGATACATATTCTTGGGAGGTACATCAACTCCCTTTGATAAAAATTAAGATTCCTCATGGATCCGTCGAGCTACCGACTCATCCGTAGAAAAATCTTGTAATTTATGTATAGTATCTCTTTTGTTTAAAGTGGAAATTTTGGAAGAGAGTGCACTACGGTCTAAATCGCGCTGAAACGTTATGGATCGTCAGGCCCGTCTGATAGATTATATTCAGTTTTGAGTGAACATACGGATCAGCAGACACTCGTAACTTTCTTTTCGATGGTCGAATCGTAGTAATTACGATTCAGTTATCTAAAAGAGCCCGTTCCATCAAAATGCTGTTATCTAGAATCATAATCTACAATTCTAGGGAATACGCTAGTCCAGTGGCCAGTCCTATCAGCTACAATGGAATTCGAGCCCATTTAAATCATAGAGGAAGCGGGCACACATCGCATTCATTACAGCCACCTACCACCTACCACCTACCCAAGCTTAAATGCTTACACCTTGAAATTTATTTCAAAGTGACAGTTCATAACCCTAACCCTTTCCCTATAAAAACCATACCCCTACATCAACCCTTCACATTCTAAACCCATCTTCTTCCTCTGTCTCTAACCCTAACCTTATGAAGGAAGAACTAGACCATGACGAGCATAGCAGAAGACTTGACCAAAATCTTGAGAAACAAAGGGGCGAACTTCTGGCTACTATAAAGAAATTAGAGAAGTTTAAATTCCAAGGACCCATACCAGATGCTGAATTGTCTATCGAAACTCAAATTCACCCTAAACCTAACCCAAAATCGAAACCTTTTTCCTACGCCCCATCTTCTCCCACTTCCTCATAATTTCATTATGACACCACTCCAGTCCCCCCTGCATGCGAGTTCCTCTATGAAGGCGGCATGTTGGTAATTTCTAGTGTCATCTCCTTGCCACCCCTCTCCATTGCTCACCTTCTCCCCCTACTTGCATTATATTCTCTTCACGGAGTCTTCGCAGGGGAGCAGTTATTAATCACTGATTTATGCCACTTTTCACCTCCTAACCTAGCCTTTAATGAGCCTTGAGCCATTTAATAATTACTTTTTAAATGTATTTTTGTAAATAGCAATAAACTACAGCTTAGTGCAGCAATCCAATTAATGAGAACGAAGAAGAAAGAATTTAGAGACAAGCTGTGAAATTGATGAAATTATAGAGAATGAACCATGGTGGTCCCCACCATGTGGGCCATTTAGCATGCCCTAGAGCCCTAGAAGTCCAACAGTGAGAAGGAAAGTGGACCCAAGCACAGTGGAGTGTTGTTGCAGCAGATTATATAGAGCAACTGTTGAGAACATTACAGCTTCAACACTTCAGTCCTCGAGCAGTTTCAACCGCACTGCACACTTAGAACACCAAGTTCAAGCAACTTCAACACTTAATTCTTCAACAACTCGAGCAGTTTTCACCTTCAGAACCTCACTCTCGAGAGGATCTCGAGCACTTTATAGCAGCAACAATAAATTTGTCAAGCAACTGAAAATAGCGTCACATTGCAACATGTCGAGCAACTGAAGCAAACCACACAAGCAGATTATTGAAGCACTGATTCGCTCGAGTGTTTTACTGCTGAAGTATTACAGCCTTTCGAGCTGAATGTCTTTAACATTATTTAAGGCTGTCGAGCAGCTGCCATCCATCCACTCGAGTGCTTTATTGCTGAAGCATTAAGCCTGGCGAGCTGTCATTCCTGAAGACCTTCAGCCACTCGAGTGTTGCACTGCTGAAGCAAATCAACCACTCGAGTAGTAGTTGAAGCCATCCTGTCGAGTGCTGCATTACTTAAATATCATCCACTCGAGCTACTGCTGCAACCTCACGAGCTGAAGCCTGAAGTTGATCGGTCACAAAATATACCATTTTATCACCCTTAACTTAGTGATGCTAGGACTTAGTTTACTACTAACAAGTTGATGATGTGTAGATATTAAAGAAAAATAGTAAAAGAGAATCATAATATTAATCTTTATCAAAGTGAACCCAAAAGAGCAATAAAAAGATGATTAAGCATAAAAGACAATTTGCCGCTTATGGAAGGATTGAAAAATCGTGTTTTACGATTTTACAGACGATAGAGCGTTACTAATGAAGATCCATAGAAAATTGTAATGTGTGATTCTTCAGAGAAAGAGTATAGAAGAAAGGTGAAGAATTGTAATTGAGAGAATTATCTACTGAAGAAGCTATGAAAGATAGAAAATTGTGATTTACGATTTTCTAAGAAAGAAGAGAGAAAAAAGAATAATTGTGAATTACGATTACGAATTTAGAAGCTTTCCTGCTACTTCTATTGCTACTGATCACGTGACAATTTTCACCGCCAAGAATAGAATTAGAAGAACTCCTTAATTAAAAGTTTTGCTAATCACAGATCTGAGAGATTGATGAATAAGAATCTTGAAAGGACTTTGTTGCTGCTATTAAGGAAAGAAATTCGAAAGCAAGGAAGAATAAACTTAGAATTATAGTTATATTAGGAATATTTTATTTTAGTAGTTTCTTTTATGAGAATTAGAACTCTTTAAACCGACTCCTTATGATCTATAAATAAGAGAGCCTGGTGTAGGAATAAACCATCGAAGAATTTCACAACATCAACTGACAATTGAGGTCTGTGTTTTCTCCCGATCAAAGTAGTTTAGGATTTATAAAGTAACATTGTCCACAGTTCTCTCAGGTTTTGCCTGACAACTAAGGCTGAGGAAGCTGAAAGATCAACCCTTTAGATGGTTCTACTTTTGCTTTCTAGTTTAGATTTTATTTTATTTTTAGTTTAGATTTTATATGCTTTATAAACATCTTCGAATTTTGATTTGAATTGACGACTCAGGTTAATGTTTATAGATTAGTGCAATGGTTTTACTTTTCCATCTTCAATTTTCTCGAATTTGATTGATGCCCAGATTTTAGGAGATTGTTGATTAGAATAAATGTATGTTGAAGAATTTTAGTTTTTGATTGACGACCAAATTCAGGAAGGCTATAATACGGTGTAATGGTATTTTAAATTTATAAACATCTGATAGTTGAAGGTTGAGATTGACGACCTCAATCTGAAAGAGGATTAGGATTTATTTTTATGCAATTAGATTAAAGAACTCATTCTTTTATTCATATTTCTCCAGTAGTTTAGGACTTAAAAGATGAAGATAGTTTTTAAAACAGGAATATATAAATCTATAAGAAGATAATCACTTCTTCGTCGGATCAATCCTATCGCTATACTATAATTTTTATTGTGGACTTGTAATAGGTTCAGGCTTGATTTTAATTTAAATATATACATACTATAAGCCGGTCAAGTTTTTGGCCTCATTGTCGGGAAGCGCTTTATCTTTTATTTTTATTTATATTCCCATTTTAAAAATAAATATTTATCTTTTTCATTATATATTTATTTATATTTTTAACTTTGTTTGAATCACTTCTAAATCTTTCGCAGGTTTATTCGGAGCGACGACTCAGAGTCTCAACTTCCCTTGATCAGCGAAGCTCGAGGCTTAGATTTGCTTTCTCTCCCTGCTTTATAGAATAAAAATTAGATAAAATTAAAATTCAAATAGATATTTATATTAACTATTTTTAGCCACCCTACTATGATCTCAGTATGGTAGGAAGAAACCAATATATGGCTAAAACTATGGGGTAATAGTATGCATTGACACTTCTGTGCAACCGTGGGATTTTCGACGATCCCGTGGCGATGATGCGCAATCTTTAAATATTTAGAGTCGCACCCAGAGCTTTTGGTGTCCCAAGAAACCTAGATCAATTTTATAAGCACCGAAGTTCCACAAATATGACTTTGAATCCGGTCTACGCCAAAGGCCTTTGGGTAGGGACTTCAGTTATCGATTGGGAAGGTGTTTGGCACCCAATCAACTCACTTAATGCGGTCTCTATTTATAGTCAAAATAAAAATAATATAAAAGAAATGAAAAAACCTTCCTCTTGCCTAAAAATGGTCTTAAAATCCTATTTGTGCCCCTCCGTTCCTACTGAAAATTTGGCGGAGTAACGACACAAATGGGAGGTTAGAGGAAGAGCTGAGAAGGTAGAGAAATAAAGGGGAGAGCCGGAGCTCTTGGGTTCTTGTTGCGCTGCTGTGGAGCCTTGCGTTGACTTACTTCGATGAGCTTTCGAAGGCTTCTATGGTGAGAAATGAGGTTGTAAATCCTAGGGCTTGATAGCTAAGAGGTAGAGAGGAAAGGCTAGGGGGTAACACACACCTAACCTAGAGCCTTTTGGTGAAATGCTAAGGTCTAAAGGAAGTTTTAGAATTCTGGAATTTGTATGAAAATGGTGCACTAGAGGAGAGAGAGAAGGGATTCCTTAATCTCTTAATTGCAAATTTTTTAAGCCTTTGTAAAGGGAGGGGTGCCTCTCTATTTATAGGAAAAAGAGCGGTTAGGAGGGTGCTTAGAGGCTAATTTGGATTAACAATTAGGTAATCTAGCCATCTAAGGTTTCCTAAGATTTTTGAAGCCTTGAAAAGTGTGAAGAGTTGCTCCAATAAATAGAGAGGCACATAGATAGTAAATGGGTGCAATAGAACTAGCAAAATACACCCCAAAGGTCAAAATGGTCAACAAGTTAAACCCATTCTCAAAATTTGAGGCAAAGAACCAATGTTACTGTTCATATGCCTAGCGCAACTAATAGTTGTGCCAGGCATATGTACAGTAATACAGTGAAGCTACAGTGGCCTGGAAGTTGGCTACCCGCGGGGGGACCCACCTTATAACTGACGCAACTATTAGTTGTGCCAAGTCATTTCTGGGGTTCATAGCATATTTACCATTTTGCCCTTGCACTTCGGAACGCGATATCTTCTCGCATACAACTCCGATTGGGGTGATTCTTGGTTCGTTGGAAAGCTGAGAACTTCTACTTTTTAATAGTATGAGATTCCATCATAGTAGAAGTCACAATTAGTCCCATTACACCACTCTTCATCTATTGCTCGAGAAAGCTAGGTTTAGGTCCGGAATGGGTTCTAAGGGTTCGAGAAGGTTTCTAAGGGTTTTAAGGCAATTCCTAAGGGTTCCATACATACCATCAAAAGCTCGGATGTGTGCCTCTCTCAAAATGTGTCTTGATCGGGCCTTGAGCCAATTTTGGGTGTCTACAGATGCCCCTCTTTAGTATCCGATCACTAATGATCGAATGTCAGAGAAAAGAGACATCTGAAGAGGCCCAAGGCATTACTGGCGGGTCCGTTGCATTCAGAACCGACTTCAAATATTAGATGAGTAACATGGTGAGAAAAAGAAAGCTCTGTATGTCGAGAAAAAATGGTCGTCTCTCAAGGTAATCGGTCCCCAAGCGCTGAACGACATTATTGGGTATAACCGAGGTAGAAAATGAGTTGCGAAAGCCCAATAGCTGAGAAAAGTGGTCGCTTCTCGAGATGTTTTAAAAGAGTTTGATGTTCAAGATTCATTCTGAATACAACAGCTTCGTAAGTAAGGAGGGTGATCAACTCACATTCAAAGATAGGTGCAATGCAAGTACGCAAGGTTTCACAGTTTGTGTCTAATCATAAGAGGCTTTGACCGCCACTTCTGACTGATCATAGGTGCCCTTTCCTGAAGCAGGGTTCGAAGTCTTTGGGCAAACCCATTGATCCTGAAGTTTATTTAGTACGACTACCCAAGTGGAGAGAACAGATGTCGCAATATTTTTTGGGAGTATATACTGTTTTCCAATGTGTCCCGGATCATCATAACCTAGAGTATCCAACCTCAAATGGCACTGAGCAGATTCAGCCAAAATCGGGTGCCCACCGCAGGGGGCATCCAATCCTGGTCTCTACCGACAATGATCCTGTCCAAGTATGCATAAACATGCACCCATTAGGGGCAATAAGCAACAAAGGCGATGGAAGTCTCAACCCAGATCCTGTCCAAGTATAATTTACGAGAACAAACGACTATCCCGCGGATAGCCAGACACATGGCGTACACTTTACAGGGATACTGTGCCAATACAGGGTTTAAGCCTGTGGAAATAAGGGAAATAAACCCTTCTGCATGCATGTTTACATATAGTTTGATTGATATGTAGTTTCACTTTCAACAAGTTGGTTTCAACCAATGATTGACCTTTTTCATAACGAGAGTTATCCGGACCTCAAACCCCGTAGGGCATATGCCCGGATAGCGCAGACCAAGAGTCCACACCTCTGAAATAGCTCGTGATGAAACTCATCGCAAAGATTTAGCAGTGGATTCGACCTGATCTAAACATTGACCGTTTGACTGGGATTGACACCGTTGCTCCTACTTTAAAGTCGGGTCCAAAAATTTAAGGCAAACCTTAGATTTAGGACATTAATTTAGCACAGCTACGTTGCCGATAAAATATTGACATTTTATCGCATCAGAACACGCATGTGCGTAGCTGTGCGTGCAATCGTATGAGGCATAGATTGTTAAGCAGTGAAGAATATCATTTTTCACCTCCTAACCTGACCTTTGGAAGACCCTTGAGGTGTCTAATAATGTGTTTTAAGTATGTTTTATAGATAAGCAATAAATTGTAGCCTTAGCACAGACAACCAACAAAAAGGGTAGATAAGCAATCTGCAGCCTCAACCTGTGCTCAAACTCCAACAATCTACAAAGCCTGAAAAAATCATTGAAGGCCATGAACCCAACTAGGTGCACCTGAGACCAAGTACAATGCCAAGGGATGAAGATTGAATCCACCCAGAGGTGGCTGAGGGCGAGATAGATGAAAGACAACACATTAGAAGTGTGTACCAGCCAAGGAAGCATAGAAATAAAGCCGTCGAGAGGTTCTCTTAAGCTGCTGAGAGGATCTGGTGCCTAAATTAGAAGATATCGAGAGGATCCGAATCTTGTCGAGAGGATACTTGGAGGTACAAAGGAAGCCGAGAGGATCAATTTATATGTCGAGAGGATGAAAAGAAGCTATCGACAGGATCTGCAACAACCAATCGATGAGTCAACCAGAACCTGTCGAGGAGTGAGATGATCGTCAATCCTATCGACAAGCATCGTCAATCCTATCGATAGGTCTACAAACTTGTCGATTTGCATTCAGAGCCAAACAGAACCTGTCGAGAGGATCCCAAGACCTCTCGACACTCGATTTGGGGAACTTTTCAATTCTGTCTTCAGCAGCTATCTGTTAAGTAGTGAAAAATACCATTTTTCACCCCTAAACATGAGCCTTGAAAGACCCTTGAGAGGACTAAATAAGTGCTTTAGTGTTCATATTGCAGCTAACCAAAAAGACAGGTCTAAATCCGAAAACCATCCTAAAATGATCAAAAAGCTGACAACTCATGTCAAGTTTAAAGAAGGAGTGAAGAAATAAGAATGGCTAAAGAGGTCCTAAAAGAGCAAAATCAAGTTAAAGAAGTCAATTCAAAGAAGAATGGGAGCCTAGAGTTCAATTCAAGAAGAACTTCTACTATTCGCAAAGAACCTTGAACTTTGAAAAGAAGAAAACACTCCTAATAGAAGAAGTCCTTTGTAAAAGAGAAGCCAAAGTCCTTAATTAAAAGATTCTAAGCCAAAATGCTTTGAAAAGAGCTTCTGAGCCAAACTACTTTTAAAAGACCCTTAAACTCGCGAAATGGCATAATCGGGATTTACAGACCACTTTGAAGGGCATTTCAAGAAACTCGCGACGCTCAATGTAATTAAAAGCCCAGAGACATTGAAGATTCCAAGCACAAACCAAAGGCATATTCCCCCACGGAAAACCCAAAGATGAAATCACTTGGCGGGAACTTCTAGAAGCTCAAACAGACTTTTGAATTCTATAATGTAATTGATGCTTCTAACGCTCGATTATCAACTGATCGTAGCATTTTCATTGGCCGTAACAGATCCGATCCCCGTGCTCAACGGCCATTGGGCAATCCAGATCCGAGCACTTGATTGGTCAATACCAAATTTTGTGCGTGATAGAGGAAAGCTATAAATTGAGAAGACATTTGCCCAATTTGGGTATCCAGATTTTAGAGTTTTCATCTCTGCTTCTCATTCGGCCGAAAAGCTCATCCGATCCCCGTAATCCTTCTTGTAGTTTACCTTGAGAGCCATTGTGAGTGATTTGTACTTCCAAGTTCGGATTCAAGATCAGAACTGAGGGCTCTTCGAGAAGCTCGCATCAGAAGTCCGAGGGCTCTCTAAGAAGCCGTGCTCGTAATTGTAACGTTGGATTTTAAAAGGTTGTTGTAATTTGTGTCTTCTCCATTGGAGTCATGTCGAGGGTTCCAATGTTCACCTTAGTGCATTAGACTTTTAGATTCACTCATCCGCATCCAACTTCCCTTAATTCATCATCCTCGCATAATTAGCGTTGGTAACCTAATTCAAGCAAAGATTTACAAGATGTTCATGTTCAACTAAAGAATAGGCCACAACTATTGGATGATCCGTGACAAATCATTGCCATAAGTCTAAACCTATTCCTTAATTCGATTTATTTCTCTTACATCATCTTTGGTAGCGATGAAGATTGAATCTGCCTGTGGAACTCTGATTCTCCATTAAAATTGAGGCTAAAATACATGAAGCTATTATTTCTGCATTTGTCTTATTTTAAACATCTCCCCAACTCGGATCTGGATCATGTAGTTAGTTCTTTTCTTTATTTGCTTATAGTTAAATGTGACACAATCCAACACTCTCTTTTATCTATTCTTTATTTTAGATAATTATAAAGCCAGATCTGGTAGCACAGATCTGGAGGTTTATCTCTCATTTTAGACAAACTTCTCTGTGGACGATCTTGAAATACTTACTTTTAAAACTTGCTACAATTGGCCCTGATCTTGCAGGCCAGTGTTAGCCCCAATGTGCTGATATCCCTTTCATAAGTTAACATCCATATAACCTAGCATTCTTTAATTCTTTAATTTTTGATTCATAATGCACATAATTATGGCACACTTGGAGCGACAACAAGTTTTTTTTTGGCGCCATGTCGGGAAGTTTGTTCTAAAATAGATAAACCTATGTTTATTTTCATTTATTTTAATTTTTGCTTTAAACCTGCACTTTGCATTCCAAGTGCTTGATTAAATGTCTACTGCAGTTTTGTAGAGAAAACCTGTTTTACTGCAGCAGAATTTTTATTTTCATTTATTTTCATTTATTTATCAGTCATTTATTAATTTTGTTGTTATTTTTATGCAAGACATGTGTAAAAGGAAAGGAAGTTCTTAAATAGACAGTTCATTTGCATACCAAACTCTCTCGAGTTGTATGTTTGGCGTGAGAACCCTCAATCTCGAGATTCTCCGTTAAATTGTGTTGAAAGACTCCTAAGAAACCGACATACATCATGGACATCTGCTGAAATGGGCGAAGACAGAGATTGTTAAGAGACTACTTTGCCCCTGGTGCTTATAATTCCCATTTGCATTCAATTTCCCACGTGGAGGGAAATTATGAAATTAAGTCCTCCACCATCCAAATGTTGCCTTCATTCCATGGATTGAGTAAGGAAGACCCTTACAAACACATTGATGAATTTGCTTTATGCACAACAAGGTCGAGAGGCAACCAAGCTTAGGCTCTTTCCTTTTCATTAAAGGACAAAGCTAGAGCATGGTTATCTATGTTAGCACCAAATAAGCGACATCACATCATGGAATGATTTGCAATGTCAATTTTGTCAAAATATTTCCCAATGACTAAAACCAGCCAACCGAGACAAAGCATCATCTCTTTCTCCCAAAACTCAATCAAACTTTCCATGAAGCATGGGAAAGGTTTAAAGAATCATAAGGCAATGCCCTCATCATCAAATTCCTAAATGGCAATGGTTCAAAGCTTCTATCAAGGAACCGATCAAGGGCAAGAACATGGTGGATGCCTCTGTGGAGTAAAACAGTTGAAGAGGTTTGGGACCTCTTTGAGGTGATTGGAGAAAATTCAACCCAGCAGGAATCTCTGCCAAGGGACACTGAGAATCTAGCTAGGATGAATAATCCCCAATTCACAAGAGGGAAAGTTTATGAAGTCAATGAGTGGAAAGGAAAGTGGATAATTTGACCACAAAATTTGATAGATGATGGACTCATTTAAAGCTCCAAATGGGTCAAGAGTAGAGGAGGCATGTCCGATATGCCGCCCCCCACTCATTCCATTGATCAATGTCCTTACATCACAATTTCAGAACTCATGATGGAACAAGCTCATGCACTCATCTTATGGATGATGCAATCGAATGACTACCCATGGAGATCTCATCCTAATCTGGAATCGGAAAAAAAAAATCAATTACCTTTCAAACACAATCGCATATCAATAAAATTTTTATAATAAATCAAATTTAACCAACAACAAGCCATGCAGATGACCAGCCCTGGCCCCTCCAGATCCCCGACCTTTTGAAGAGCGTGTCTTGAGTTCACTTCAAAATCTTGAACTGGCTCCTCGATCAGAACCTTCACAATGTAGCATTAAAAAATTGAAGAAACTCGGCCAACTCTCAAATTCATTGGCTAAGAAGAGGGTAAACTACCCGACCAACATGAACAATCCTAAGGGCAGTTCATGGTTGGAGAATCCTCAAATAGCCATGAGGAAATCAAAGCGTGACTACTTTGAAGTGGAAGAATAATAAACAACACGATTGGGTAGTGAAGAGGAAAAAGATGAAGAACAAGTCACGAGGAACAATTTGGATAGCAATATGGCATTGATTTACATCGAAAATTCAAAAAATGAAAAAGGAAAAATAACAAAATTGTTGAAAAAGATGAGGAGGAGAAATTTGTTCCTCACCTCCCATTTCCCCATGCAATGAAGTCACCTTCTCCTTTTGACAAAACACAAAAATTGAGGAAATGATGGAGACATTCAAGCAAGTTAAAATTAATCTACCTACTTGATGCAATCAAAGCGAGGTCCCTGCTTATGCAAAATTTCTCAAAGAGGTGTGCACCCACAAAGGCAATCTAGGATACATTTATCCAAGAAGGCCTTTCTTTGTGGAGAAAATCAACCAAGTGCTATCAATTGCAACACCACCTAAGATGCAAGACCACAGAATCCCCACAATCCCTGCATCATTGGGGAGCACACCATTGAGAAAGCCTTGCTAGATCTGGTGCTAGTGTCAACTTTGCTTCCTATTCTGTCTATGAGAAGCTAGGTTTGGGAGAATTGAAACCCACTTAAGTGGTGTTACTGTGACAGATCTGAAAAGGAAACCTATGGGGTTGATTGAAGATGTTTTGGTAGGAGTAGACAAGTTTTTCTACCTGCGACTTTTTGGTGTTGGACATGGAACCAACCAAAAGTACCCGCCATCCCTGTCATTACAGGAAGACCATTCAGCTCTGACTAATGCATGCATTCAATGCAGTCTGGCATCATGGAGGTGTCTTTTGGAAATATGAAAGTTAAATTGAATGTGTATAATCTTTGTTACTCAACCTCAATTCTCTGAGGAATGTTTCCATGTTGACATCATTGATGAGTGGTGGAGGAGTCTTTACAAACATTTCAAGGTAAAGACTCCACCAATTTAAAAATGATTGGGATCCACCGAGAAAGAAGGAAAAGGAGATCAAATTCAAAGGAAGTCACTTTGTGCAAGGCACTCTGTGATCATCAAGTTCTCTCTCTTGGAGACTGCTCCTCTCCCTCTTCCACAAGATACCAAGGTACCTTTGCTGCCCTCTTTTCACCCACAATTGGAACTCAAGCTCCCCAAAATCTGAAATATGTGTTTTGGGAGATCATCAAACACTACATGATTATTTCTTCCTCCCTTACAAAGGAGCAAGAAGAGGAGTGGTAGTTCTAAAATAAAGACAAGAAAGCAATTATGGACCATTGCTGATTTAGGAGGAATAAACCCATGTATGCATGCATAAGATCCACACGGAAGAGGATGCCAAGCCTTCTAGAGAAATGCAAAGAAGGTTGAATCCTCACATGCAAGAAGTGGTAATGAAGGAAGTTGTCAAAATTTGCTAGAATCTTTGAGGTCATTTACCCCATTTGATTCTCTTGGTAGCACCCACACGTGGTGCCTAAGAAATCTGGCATCACTATTGTAGCGGTGATGTCCACGGACAAACAAGCTGGATGGAGGGTCCATAGACTACGAAAATTAAATACCATGACAAGGAAAGACCATTTCCCCTCCTTCATTGACCAAATCCTTGATAAGCTTGCAGCAAAGCTTACTCTGCTTCCTTGATGGGTACTGTTACAACCGGATCCCCGTGTACCCACAGGACCAAGAAAGACCACCTTCACTTTGGCACTTTTGCCTATAGGAGGATGCCCTTTGGTCTTTGCAATGCCCTGCTACTTTTCAAAGATGCATGTATGCCATCTTTTCGACATGATTGATCAATTCATGGAGATCTTCATGGATGACTTTTCAATTTATGGAGCGACTTTTCCCAATGCTTACACCACCTCAAGTTGGTGTTGCAAAGATGTGAAGAAACCAATTTGGTTCTAAGTGGGAAAAGAGTCATTTTATAGTCACCAAGGCATTGTCCTAGGACATGTGGTCTCCCATAAAGGCATAGAGGTGGACCAAGAAAAATTGATCTAATTGCACATTTGCCTCCTCCCAGGCATTAAGCAAATAAGAAGTTTCTTAGGGCATGCAGATTTTATAGGAGGTTCATCAAAGATTTCGATAAAATTTCCAAGCCACTCTGTCATTCTTGTGTCAAGATGTTCCTTTTGTGTTTACTAATGAATGCATGATGCCTTTGAGGTCCTTAAGAAATGTCGATTTCGACTCCCATCTTGCAGTCCCCGACTATTCGGTGCCCTTTGGTGATGTGTGATGCATCGAGACTATGCCCTAGGAAATGTCCTACCCATGTCATAGTTTATGCCCAGATCCATGATAGATGCCCAGCTCAACTACACAACAACCGAGAAAGAGCCGCTGGCCATTGTGTTTGCATTGGAAAAATTCGGGCCTTATGTTTTAGGTTCACAAATTGTGGTGTTCGACCACTCGCCCTAAAGTACCTTCTCTAAGAAGGATACCAAGCCAGTTAATCGGTGGATCCTCCTATTACGGGAGTTTGATCTGATTAAGGATAAGAAAGGAGTGGAGAATGTGGTGGTGATCACTTATCCGAATTCTCAATAGAGGATGATAGCTTACCCATTAATGAATCATTTCACGATGAGCAACTTTTTGCCATCAATACCCACGATCCTTGGTTTGCAAACATAGTCAACTTCTTGGCTATTGGATGATTCCTCAACATTGGAATCGAATGGATAAAGATCTTTTCTTCTCACAAGTTAAACATTTCATTTGGGAAGATCCTTATCTATTTAAGAATTGTGCAGACAAGTGATCGTAAGTGTGTCCCGGACCATGAAGTCCCCTGGCATATTGTCAATGTGTCATGAAACGAACTGTGGAGGCCATTTCAAAGGGCAATAAAACATGCAAAAATTCTGCAGATGTGGTTTCTATTGGCCCACAATCTTTAAAGATGCCTTCCAAAGCAGAATCTTGCCAGAATCGCCAAAAAGCTGGCGATTTCCAAAAGAAACTCAATGCCCTGCAGCCAATCCAGTGGTTGAGTTGTTTGATGTTTGGGGCATAGATTTTATGGGCCCCTTTCCCCTTCTAATGGAAACAATTTCATCTTGGTAGTGGATTATGTCTCCAAGTGGATTGAGGCCATAGCTACCAAATCCAATGATCACAAAGTGGTTTTAAGATTCCTCAAAGACCACATTTTTCTAGATTTGGATTCCCAGGCCATCATTAGTGATGGGGAAGCCACTTTTATGCAGTTTGACTCTCTATTAAAAAAGTACTGTCACTCACAGAGTAGCCACTCCTATCATCCACAAACCAAGGTGGGCGGTGGAATTTCAAATAGAGAGATCAAACACATTTTGGAAAAAAGCGTGAAGAAGGACAGAAAGGATCGTCCTTTAAGCTTAATGATGCTTTGTGGGCATCTGAGCGCCTACAAGACTCCTATAGGGATGTCCCCTTTCGCATCGGTTTATGGCAAGGCATGCCATCTACCAAGAGAATTAGAATATAAGGCCTTGTGGGCAATCAAAACTTTTAATATGGATCTAACTGCTGCTGGTAACCACGGGAAGCTTCAACTCCGAACTAGAAGAACTGAGGATGGATGCCTACACTAGCTCCAGTTGTACAAAGAAAAGGTTAAATCATTCCATGATAGGAGCATCATGAGAAAAGAGTTCATCATGTATGGTTATTCAACTCTAAACTTAAATTCTTTCTGGCAAATTGAGATCCGGATGGGAAGGGCCATACATCATCATCAAGGCCTCCCCTCGGGAGGCTGTGGATATTTCAGATCCCAAGGATGGAAGAATACTCAAGGTAAATGGTCGAGGCTCAAACCATGCATTGAAAACACCCGAGCCCTTGCTTCCCACCTATCATCATGAATCTCCAAAAATCGATGGTAGAAAAGTGTATAATATGTTTGTACAACATTGTTTTTCCGATTTTTCTTTGTTTACATCTATTTTTCTTATCGCATAGTGTAAATACACTTCAAAGTTCAAATCGCATAAAGTAAAAGTACTTTTGAAAAGTTCAAAGTTCTATTCAATTGATTCGAGTCAGAATGAACTACTCGAAAAGAACCATGTTCTCGAATAGTTAAAATTTCCTTTTCGAATAGAAAATCTGGGAGAAGTCCTTTCGAAAGAAGATTGAACTTTTAACACTTAAGGGTGCTTTTGCGATTTTACTTGTGAGTATATTAGGTCATTTTGAAAGTCACCGGATATCCGCAAACACTCTCCCAAGCAAAACCCTTTTCAAAACCCTAGCTCACCCTCTTCTCTCACGAGCTCCCACGAATAACCACCATCTATTCTAATCTTCTCGCTTTTCTCTTGTCGAAATCAAAGGGTAGAGCCATCTGATCTGTTCAAAGCAAAGAAAACCAAACAGAGGAAACCCCTAGATCGCAGTAACTTTCTCTATTCTTGCTCAAATTTTTCTGTGATTGCTGGTAGTTAAGCATACACTTGAGGCCATTTTAAATATGGGAAAAACAGAGAAATCCCTTGCTGCCATGTTCCCTAAATCTTCAGCCAAGAAGACAGCCAAAACACCCGCAAAGCCAAAGGCAAAGCCCCAAAATCTACAAAGAGGAAACTATCCATGAACAAAGCGAGATAGAATTTGAGAAAGGAAAGAAAGTCGCCATGAAGAGCACACTCGATGTTTCCTGATCTCACTGTCTCCCTACCCCTCCATTTGGTTTTGCCCAATCCCTTTATTGATGCCCCAAGATACTCCCAATTCGTGGATGAAACTTTTTTCTCCTCCAAACCAGATTGTGAACTGTCTTTAAGATATCTCACGGCAGCCTCCATCAACACCATCCTTACCCCTTTACCTGAGAAAATCTACCCACGGATGACAAAGTTGTGGTACCAAAACCTCACCATGGTGACAGAAGATCAGGCTGATCTGCTTGAGTTTGCATCCCCTTCTCCTTTGCACTCATTTTCTATTTTTAAATTCTTGAGAACCAGCAGTTCTGTTGTGTTTAATGTTCTAATTTCTGCTGTCTTTTAGGCATGCTGTCTTTGGGCTTAGGATATATCATTTGGCATTAGATTTTCTGTTTTAGGAATTTTAGTTTCAAATTCTGTTTTTAAATCGCTGATTTTGTTTTCTTTCTTAGGTTAATGTGTCCTCGTTTTACTGATTTTCGTCATTTTTCTGTGAGTACAGTTAGTTTCTAACTTTGTTTTCCTATTTTGCATTAACAAATTCTGTTTTTTTATCAACACTTTTCTATTTTTTTCAACTTTGTATTCAGTCCCTTACCTTGTTTTTACTGTTTCTCTGTTATTAGCATTAGTTTCCTTCCATTTGCATAGTAATCCTTCTATTTGTTAGATTTTATTTAGCAGTTCTAGCGTTGTTTTGTTGATTTTTCTTGCATTTGTATATCATGTTTTTCATTTCCTTGCTCATATCTTCAGTTTTACATTTTTATTTTCTGCTGCATATAGTTTAGATTTTTTTACATTCTTAGTTTTCTTTCTTCTTTTACCCTGCGCCCCTAGTCTCTCATTGTCTAGAACATTGAGGACAATGTTCATCTTAGGTTTGGGGTGTGGCGGACAAGTCTGCCTAGGAATAGTTAACATAAGGTGAGAATCACCTAAGTAATTAGGAAATGTATTAATTTACTTAAGAATCATGACAACTAGAAAATTTAAAATTCCTTTGCCAAATTTAGACATTCAAAACCTTGCGATATTCTACATTTCCATGATGATTACACCATAGAAACATACTGGTATCAGCACGTCGTAAGTCAAAAGGAAGTGAAAAAGGTAAAGATATACTTAAAAGCTCAAGGAAAAACCATAACCGGTGAATTGAGCCCATATATTTTCCATCTCTGTGAAGAGTGATCGAGGCAATTTTTTCGATTCAAAGGATTGAGGCATTAGATCCACTAGAAGTTAGGAAACTCCAAATTAAAACAAATGTGACACTCATGAAAGCGAGGAAAAGATCGGCCTTCTTTGGACAAACTTGAACCTATGAGAACCAACCAAGAAAAATCTGCCCTGTTTGTACCCCATTTGAGTACGCAAATCCTACAATTCTTCATCAAAAATACTCAAAAGTACTTGCACCTGAACCTATGGAACCAATTCACCTTCCCTCACTCGAGAATTCAGAGGTAAAGGAGAAAGAACCAAGATGGACCATTTCGGGCAACATCAAGAAAATGAAGAGAAAATACCTCAAAAAGCAGGCAATATGGTGGACGAGAAAAGAAGACAAACAATGTAAAAAAGTTGCAAGCAAAAAGGCAAAAAAGGGACCTTATGTTGAAAAATGCAAGATCAAAGAAAGAACTGATCACCGTGAATGTGAGAATCTCAAAAGAAGAAGAAAGAAGCTAAACTCAAAAGGTGGAGTCATGAACCATCTCCTGCACTTCCGAGTTCTCAAATTCAAACCTCTCATTCAAGCGCCTTTCCTTGAAACGTCACTCCATAAGCCATACAAACAAACCTAGATTAAAAGCCCTTGTGATCCAAAGTTGAGTGAGCTGTCATGTGGAGATAAGAAGTGACCCAATCTATGGTGAGGAGATGTCAATGATGCCATTGCCTAAGAATCAAGCCTATGCTCATGCTTACAGATCCATTTGGGAGATGTAATCGCTCTTGAGCTTGAGTGAAAATGAACCCCTCAACAAAAACACCGATGAGAGTATACTGGTGAGTGTTTGGGTTGGAACTTGAGCACCTTAAGTATGACTTATAACCTAATTTATGTCCATAGGATGAGCTTATCTTTGCACATTTGTATGATTTTCTATGACTGCTCACAGATTGGAAATATTGAAACATTCATGAGGTTTATAAATGTTTAAATTCTGTGCAAACAATAATCAAATTTTTCTGTTTCATCATTGATTCAAGAGTAACTAACCCTGCTCCTTGATTGCTCATTTGATAATATTGCATCGATGTTAACTGCTTTCATGGAGAAGTTTGTGGGTACCTTCACCAAAACCCTCAGAGACTTCACTCCTCCTCTAGGGATCACCTAGGGGTTGAAAAGGCTTGTTGCATATGCTAAATGCACCTGTGCTTCCTACAAAAGTGGCTCTTTACTTTGTTTTTTATGTTTCTTTGCTCAGGGACTAGCAAAGCTTAGGTTTGGGGGTGTGTTAAGTAGTGAAAAATACCATTTTTCACCCCTAAACATGAGCCTTGAAAGACCCTTGAGAGGACTAAATAAGTGCTTTAGTGTTCATATTGCAGCTAACCAAAAAGACAGGTCCAAATCCGAAAACCATCCTAAAATGATCAAAAAGCTGACAACTCATGTCAAGTTTAAAGAAGGAGTGAAGAAACAGCCTCAGCAATGGCTAAAGAGGGTCTAAAAGAGCAGACAAAGACCTGAAGCAAGAGAGAGAGCCATTCGCAAAGAACTTCTACTATTCGCAAAGAAGAATGGGAGCCTAGAGTTCAATTCGCAAAGAACTTCTACTATTCGCAAAGAACTTCTACTTTTCGCAAAGAACTTTGAACTTTGCGAAAAGAAGAAAACACTCTGCGAAAAGGAGAAAAGTCCTTTGCGAAAAGATCTCCTGAAGCCAAAGTCCTTTGCGAAAAGATCTCCTAAAGCCAAAGTCCTTTGCGAAAAGATCTCCTGAAGCCAAAATGCTTTGCGAAAAGATCTCCTGAAGCCAAAATGCTTTGCGAAGAGAGATTCTGGAGCCAAACTACTTTGCGAAAAGACCCTTAAACTCTGCGAAATGGCATACTGGGGATTTACAGCCACTTTGAAGGGCATTTCAGTAAACTCTGCACGCGCCCCAATGTAATTAAAAGCTCAGAGACATTCCGGAAGATTCCAAGCACAAACCAAAGGCATAATCCGCCCCAAGAGATAACCCAAAGATGTTATCACTTGGCGGGAACTTCTAGAAGCTCAAACAGACTTTTGATTTCCCATAATGAATTGATGCTTCTAACGCTGATTGATTGAACGGATCAGAGCATTTTCATTGGCCAGAACAGATCTGGATCCCCGTGCTCAACGGCCATTGGGCAATCCAGATCTGAGCACTTCTGATTGGTCAACTCAGCCTTGTGCAGGATAGAGGGAAAGCTATAAATTGAGAAGACATTTGCCCAATTTGGGTATCCAGATTTTAGAGTTTTCATCTCTGTTTCCCTCATTTCGGTCAGAAAGCTCATCTGATCCCCCTGTAATCCCTTCTTGTAGTTTACCTTTGAGAGCCATTGTGAGTGATTTGTACTTCCAAGTTCGGATTCAAGATCAGAACTCGAGGGCTCTCGAGAAGCTCGGTAAGTTTGTAAGTCGAGTTGGATTTTAAAGGTTCTTGTAATTTGTGTCTTCTCCATTGGAGTCATGTCGAGGGTTCTGAATGTTCACCTTAGTGCATTAGACTTCTTTAGATTCACTCATCCGCATCCAACTTCCCTTAATTCATCATCCCTGTGCGAATTAGCGTTGGTAACCTAATTCAAGCAGCATTTACAGTGATGTTCATGTTCTGAACTAAAGAATAGGCCACAACTATTGGATGATCTGTGACAAATCATTGCCATAAGTCTAAACCTATTCCTTAATTCGGATTTATTTCTCTTACATCTCTTTGGTAGCAGATGAAGATTGAATCACCTGTGGAACTACAGATTCTCCATTAAAATTCAGAGGCTAAAATACATGAAGCTATTATTTCTGCATTTGTCTTATTTTAAACATCTCCCCAACTCGGATCTGGATCATGTAGTTAGTTCTTTTCTTTATTTGTTTATAGTTAAATGTGACACAATCCAACACTCTCTTTTATCTATTCTGTATTTTAGATAATTATAGAGCCAGATCTGGTAGCACAGATCTGGAGGTTTATCTCTCATTTTAGACAAACTTCTCTGTGGACGATCTTGAAATACTTACTTTTAAAACTTGCTACAATTGGCCCTGATCTTGCAGGCCATTGTTAGCCCCAATGTGCTGATATCCCTTTCATAAGTTAACATCCATATAACCTAGCATTCTTTAATTCTTTAATTTTTGATTCATAATGCACATAATTATGGCACACTTGGAGCGACAACACTATCCATGCCAAAAGCCTGTGCACGTGTTCCAAAGCATGTCAGCGACCCTTGGGGATATTTTTGGCACACAATGGGTCATGCGCGGAAACCCTAACAGTATCACATGTACTTGTCAGATGAGAACCAATGAGAGAAGAGTTTCTAGAAGAGAAATCGGTGACATCAGCATAACAAAATTATTCCCTTGCATTCTGATTGACTGAAACAGATCTGAGGACCGAGAAGGAGAGTATAAAAGCTTAGAGCAAATGCAGAAGAAACAATCTAGAAATTGAGAAAAAAAACCAGAGCTTAGGGTGAGATCCATTTTTCCAAAATTCTTCCTTCTTCCTCCTTTCTCCCTTCTCTCTTTAGCCAATCATGAGTGGCTAAACTCTTCTCAGTAGTTAGGGTGAGGTCTTAAGCTATAAATTGAGAGATTCAAAGGTATTGTAAGGAAACTGTAAGATGCACAGATTATAGATCTGAGCACAATTGTATTATAGTATTGCAATGTAATTATGGATTTTAAAGGTGATTCTGATCAATATTTCACTTTTTCATATTTATTTTCCTTGGGTTGGATATTCCTGTAGATGTTAGCCTATGAGGGTCTCATATCCTGGCATCTACAGAATCTGCAATGGTTTTCCTGTTCTAGTCAAGATCTTTGAAGTGAAACAATCTCTAGGATTGTCTGTGACTATTAAAGTGGACAAATCATAGCCTTAGGATTGCTTCAATTCTCTTATTGAGATTAGATTCTTATACCTCACCACTGCCAGGGTAACCTGGGAAGCTGGGAGCCAGAAAAGAGGATTGTAGCAAATCAGATCTTAGCATTGCCATTGATTCCTTTGATTTTTAGTGAGAGACCAATACCCCTAGCTGCTGTTCTCATCCTTTGATTTTTCATTTCTTCTATATCTCCCCTAATCTTTGTGTTGAATTAGATCTGGATCAGTAGCATTTAATTTTGTAGTTTGTAGATAAAGTGAAAAAACCTGAAAACCTCTCCACTTTCTTAGATTAGAATAGAGTGCCAGATCCACTATGGATCTGGAGATTTACTAAAAGTTAGACAACATTTCCTTGTGGACATACCCTTACTTACCCTTTTAAAACTTGTTGCAATAGCCCTAAATACTTGCAGTTCTGTGAGTTTGTTTGCCTTGGAGTGTGTGCAATCCATAGATTCTATAATTGTTTGATTTTAAACTCCTTTTTAGCACAAGGTAAGCAGGCCAACATAGACCGCCTTATTTAACTGGTCGCGGGTGCCCTTGCTTGAAGTAGGGTTCGAGGTCTTTAGGCAAACCCATTGATCCCGAAGTTTATTTAGCACGACTACCTGACCGGAGCGGATGGATGTCGCAACATTTTTTGGGAGTACGTGCCGCTTTTCGAAACATACATTTTTGGTATTTTATGTGGAAATTTTTTTACCTTTGTTGTGTTTATCATTTCATGTGATTTTTTTTGGATTTTTGAGTTATCATTTTATGCGAATTATTTTTGGGATTTTCTTTATCTTTTTTTTTTTTTTATGGATTTTTAGATTTTTAAGTTATTATTTTATGTGATTTTTTAGAATTTTTTTTAGAGGTATCATTTTATGGTATTTTTTTGGTTTTTTAGAACTATCATTTTATGTGAATTTTTTTAGCCTTTTATGTGGGATTTTTTGTCATTTTTTGGACTTTTTCATGTTTTTTGGTGTAAGATCGAGATGACTATTGATTTTGATCTATTTTATTCTAGCACGGCTTTCCGAGCAAGTCGAATGAGGATCGATATACCGTTTGGGAGTACGTGCATCGGCTGGGAGTAACAAAATGAAGAGAAAGGGGGGTATTCGGTTATGCATCTGACTCATACTAGGCCCAAAACCCGACCCGTGAGTGGCTGGCGCAACTAATAGCTGCGCCAAGCGTGGCTGGGGAACAAATTTAAATAGCCTGAGTTCGGAGAAGCAATCATGTGTATTCAAAATTGCTCTCTTCCCCCTCTCTAAACAGAAAAACAGAGCCTCCCAAGGGTTCCTTTACATCACCTCTATGCATGCCTCATTGTCGGCCTTCGCTCGCGCCGATTGATTGTCCGTCTCGCGTTAGATCAAAGACCCCATCTCATTCAAAAGATAACCATTTAAAACCCATTTTCCTTGATTTTTCTAGCTTTTTCTTACAAATATGATCATGATCTTGCATTCTTTGAGGAATAATGGTTTATTTTCATTGCACGCATGTTTATTGATGATGTGTTTATAATTTGTCATGAATGATGCCCTGTTTTTGTTATTTTATGAATTTTATTGGTGCCTAATATGTGTATATATATATATATATTTTTTTTTTTTTTTAAATTTTTTTATTTGTGCATATAGAAGGGATTTTATTTTTATTTTTTTTTGTTTTCATTTCGAATATAAAGCAAGGATTTTTTGGATTTTTATTTTTGAACATTAATTATGGAAAAGGGATTTTTGGTTTCTATATTTTTTTGAAGATTAATTAAGGAAAATGATTTTTGATTTCTATTTTTTAAAAATTGATTAAGGAAAATGATTTTTGATTTTTGTATATTTTCTTTGGAAATTAACTAAGGAAAAGGGGTTTATTTATAAGTTTTTGTTGTTTTTGTTCTTTTTCTAAGGAATCGATTTATCATTTTTATTTATTTATTCTTTGTGTTGGTTTATTTTTTTTGATTTTATGGGTATAAAAGGGGTTTTTTTTTTTGTTCGAGTGTTTTTTCGTTTTTATAGACATAAAAAGAGGACTTTTTTGGTTTTTTTTTTAATTTTAGGAGCATAAAAGGAGGGATTTTTTTTGTTTTTTTGTTTTTCTAAACATAAAAGAGGGACTTCTTTTTTTTGGTTTTTTGATTTTAATAAAAAAGACTTATCTTTTTTTTTTTGTAACGATCCTCAGACGGGTACACGTGTACCTAGTATTGCTAAAGGTTCAGCCTGGCATAGAACCATAACAAGGGCTACTAAGTTAATCCAAGCCTAGCCATTAGGATAAAGACTAAACCAATGTGGTAGAAATTATCAATAGGAATCAGGGAAAGTTAATGAAATACAAGTGATAAAGTTATATAATTCAAAGGTAAACATGACTTGTATGTAAGTCATTGCCTACCTTGTCTTTTATGAGAGACAAGGTATACAAACTAAATACAGAAGATAAACTGGTTTGAAGTCAATATAAAAAGAAGACCCTGATTATATATTCTTATTTTGTCTTACTTGAAAACTGCACCCTAAACACTTACACAAGTGTTTACAAATGCATACAAACAATCCCCCTGTTTTTGTTTTAGATACTACCATGCTATTTTAACTTATCTACAAGATTTTTTGACTTAGCAACTAAAAACCGGTTCAAACAATAGAAGTTTAGAGGTTTTGTTTTCTTATGCATACATTACCAATGTAATGTTAGCATGCATAGGATACTCACCTTCGGTAGCTGATAAGCTACTTGCATGACGATGTTTAAACACGACTCCAATGAGTCATACGATCTAAGCATGCACGCAAGGTCGATAATCGCTTTTATAACTCCAAACTTCCCTTCACTCCTTGGAGTTTTGGTTAAAATCAGAGGAAATGAAATAAGAAGTAAGTAAATTAGAGAAAAATTCTATGAAAATCAACAACTAAACAGCATGAAAGATTAGTCTACTCCGGCTTTCAGTTCCGCTCCGGCTTTGAAATTAGCAAGCATAGCCTAGTGATTTCCTCCATCCATGTGATCATACAAAAAGGTTAGTGAATAGTTGTTTTAGTAAAGAAAATTTACATTACGAATTTCAACTTAGAAGTTACTTCAGTATGAAGTTGAGTGCAGATCCTTGCACTTCTGAGCTTCATCAAAGAAAACTGTAAATATAAACTAGATATATATATATATATATATATATATATAAATGATGATAAATACATAAACTAGAAGAGATATATAAGTTTTATATATAAATATATAGATAAATATATGAGCAAGAGAAATAACAGCAAACCAAGAAAGAAGAAGAAGACTACCTGAAGCCCGGCAAGCCAGGCTTGCCGCGGCAACCTCAAGGGGTTGCCGCGACAAGACACTCTGCTGAGTGGCTTGCCACGGCAACCACAAAGGGTTGCCGCGGCAAGCCAAGTGTTGCTTGTGCAACCTCCCAACTATGGGAATTGACCTATAGGGTTGTGTCTCTTGTGCTTATGGGCCTTGGGTCCACATAGGTTCGTATATATAGGCTGAGTGCCTTGTGTGTCTTGGTGCACTGTGCATCATATATAAACGATTATTTAAAAAAATAAAATAAATCTATGTTCTTAGGTTTGATGCCACATGGAGCACTTAACCAAATTCTGAAGAACTGAGCATTGCATGGTGATCTCGGATACTTGATTGTGCATCAACGTTAGTACGTGTAAAACACTTGACGCACACAGGTAGGGAATTTTACATTGATATTTTATACTTGTGTAAGCCTTTTTCACTGAGTTGTTCATAGAAGCATGGATGAGTATATATGAAGAAAATGATCAGTGTTAATAATTGAACTGATGCATCTGATTTACTATGCTATAAATAGATGGGATTAACCAGTAAGCTAATGAGAAAGAACACATGAATATGAGTATCAGCAGTATCTAGTACACGTTGCCAAAATGAGAAAGAAATTCCCTTACTAGTTTATGTGCATGATTCAGTTTCGAAAGTTAATGCTATAAGTACACTTATAACAGTTAGCATACATTACATCATAAGATCATCCAATAAATTGTATATCCCTGATAATGCCTTGTCCATTTCAATGTTCTTGATACGTTCTTGATACATTATTGCTCTGATGTATATCAAGTGATCCCGCTAACTCGGGAACTTGAGATTCTCGATGCAAGTGATCCCGCTAACTCGGGAGCTTGACAAGTGATCTCGCTAACTCGGGAGCTTGAATTATTCCAGTCCAAGTGATCCCGCTAACTGGGAGCTTGACCTTGTTGATTTCCTGTTTTCACCAGCATGTATTTCGGTTTCAGTTTGTTTCTCACACTTGTCATATCATGCATAATTATAAGCATTTCAGCATGTTAATTATATGTTATTTTATGCTTCTCGATAATACAAAGTGATAAACTATCAATATAGAATACAATGCACTATTCTCTACTGAGCTGTGGATGATATCTCATTCCTCGACTTAATTATCTTAGCTGCAGAGCCCGATCCTGAGCAGGCGACTGATCCGACCTATGTGCCTGAGGAGGAGGGAGACGAAGATGACGACGACGATGACAACGGTGGGGAAGACGACTTTCCAGAGGAGTTCTTCCCGTAGTTAGGTTTATTGTTTGGGATATGGGGCATTGGGATAGAGAGAGAGAAAGAAAAAGATATTTTGGTTTGTATAAAGGATATATGTTGGTTTTAGATTCCAGAGGAGATGTTAGGCGGCTGTATAGGTTTCTTTTCACTGTTTAGATGACGGATGGCCGACATCGGTGAAAAGCTATACACTAGATCCTTTGTTTTCTAGTCATTGCATATATTAGTTTCTAGTTTCTATTTATCAGATATTTTGCCATCTTTGTTAATTATCAGAGTTTAATTACATTGCTTCCGCATTTTGTATCACTATGATGTAAAATAAGGAAACCTTGATGAAAGGATCATATCAGGTGATCCGATGGCACGACCTTTTCTAGTTGAGAGACTGGGAAACATCGGGCTGTCACAGGTCACTTGCAGTGGCAAGCATAAAGAGTTGCCGCGACAACCCTGTTCGTATGTGGTGGGTCCGAAACCCCCTTTTCAAATATTTTCAGTTACAGCAACCGGTTAGAGCATTGTTCTTCGACCCTCCAAGCAAGAATACATGCACCCAATCAGAACCATAGTCGCTGTAGCTACCTGATCTCCTCAACAAATCATCCTATTTGCTTATTTCACTCTTATTTTCGACCGATTTCTGTTGAGGTAAAATGAATCAAACCTCATTCCTCTTGTCTGTTTTTATTGTCTTTTATTGTCTATTAGATTGCACCATGCCTCCTAGAAAAGTAGGTGTATCGAAACCCCCAAAAGCCTCGGCTTAAGAAAAGGGCAAAGGCTCTTCTTCTTTTGTCCTCGAGCCAATCGATCCACCAAACATGCCGGAACAGCCCATTCCGTGGTGGGCTGCGAAGGCAATGGAACCAGGATGGATAGTGGACGATAAGCTACTGACCCCGAATGACCAGACTGCATGGTCACTTCGTTATATCGAAAAGGCGCAGTTAAGCGCCTTATACCAGCCCTTTCACAATCAGTTTTATCCACATTTAGTTCAATTATTTTATCAAAATCTGGTCCTCACCCCTACTGTCGGTCAATTACAGATCGAAATAGATGGTCGTAAATTTTATTTTAATATCCAACACATAGCAAAAGCAATGGACTATAATGCTGACTATGACGTCACTTCAGGACTACAAGTACCACGGCAGAGGGATGTGAAATTTCACCACATCACCTCGAAAATGATAAATGGTCAGACCGCTTCTGACCATAGTCTTGCCGTACGTCGCAGCCAGTTACCACAACGGATGTGGTTTTTGAACTGTATCTTTCGATACAATTTATACCCTATGTAGCATGAGAGAGAGCACCGAGATGCTCTCTTGCAGGCTCTTTTTGCCGTCCACGAAGGACTATGGTTAAATGCCCCTAGGGTGGTTTGGGAAGGCATCAAGTATGCCAATGAGCACCTGTAAAGCACTGTGTCACCTTCCATGCCTTCCTGCCCCTACCCTAGACTGATCTCCTGCATGTTTGAAGGACACTTTGATAGTGTCAATCTCATTCCCTATCAAATCTCCGTTGGCGAAGAGGTCCACACCGATAACATGCGGGTCTTTAGCCCAACAATTTGGAGAAATATCTACCAACGCTCTTTTCAGGCGGTAAATAACCGCCAAGCAAAACAAATTCGTCGTCCTCCCCAAGACCAACCAGAAATTCCCCAAAAAATCCTCGCCCCTCCTCAACCATAACCACAAGCTCAACCTGACTCAGTTCCTGCGGCACAAAGAACCTACACCACCGCCGACCTTGTTCAGCTCATGCGTGAAAACCATGAGCAAACCCTCATTCAATTCGATAATCTTGATCAAAATCACTACATGCTCCATCAACGCATCGATTATGTTGAAGAAGCGACGAATATCATGATGGAACATACCTTTCAAACTGCTGCAAACCCCTACATTGGTAGCGAACTCGTCTCCCGATACCAAGAACGAACATTATTGGTCCCGGAATTCCAGCAAAACTTCCACCAACAACAACAGGAAGCCAGTACATCCTCCGCGGGCCAACAGCAAACAGATCCTCAGCCTGGTAAAATATTGATCACGGTTTATGCACTATATTTTAAGTTTTATATTTACTACATGTTTATATTCTGATGTGTATGCTGTGTCAAATAAAGCATGCTATTATATATCTAAGATGATTGTAGAAATTCTAATGGGTAAGATGATGGTATGCTGTGTCAATTGAACACGTTGTTTTCGACATTGTAGATTTGAATTGTCTTAAATAATGATTGAAGAAATTCTTTTCAATTTTGTCTTAAATCATGGCAAGGAGTAGTTTAACTGGGTATTTGCATGAGAATGGTCTAAGGTTCATATGAGCATCCATGTTACTTTGTTACTACTCCTCATTAGATGCCACAAGGAATAAAAAAAAATAAAAAATAAAAAATAAAATTAAAACAATATTCATAGCGATACATGGAATAGAAATAATTGAAATCAGGTGCCACATGAGTGGTAAATTCCAAAAGTTCTCACAAATATACTTGAATTGTGGTTTTGTCTGTTTTTCTTATCTTGTGATAAATTTAGTGAGTAAAACACCACATATATGACCAGTGCAGCTTTACGATTTATTATTGTGACATGTAGATGTTACCCTGATAGTCCCGATTGATTTTCGAGGATGAAAATTCCTAAAATAGGGGAGAATATAACGATCCTCAGATGGATACACGTGTACCTAGTATTGCTAAAGGTTCAGCCTGGCATAGAACCATAACAAGGGCTACTAAGTTAATCCAAGCCTAGCCATTAGGATAAAGACTAAACCAATGTGGCAGAAATTATCAATAGGAATCAGGGAAAGTTAATGAAATACAAGTGATAAAGTTATATAATTCAAAGGTAAACATGACTGGTATATAAGTCATTGCCTACCTTGTCTTTTATGAGAGACAAGGTATACCAGCTAAATACAGAAGCTAAACTGGTTTGAAGTCAATATAAAAAGAAGACCCCGATTATATATTCTTATTTTGTCTTACCTGAAAACTGCACCCTAAACACTTACACAAGTGTTTGCAAATGCATACAAACAATCCCCCTATTTTTGTTTTAGATACTACCATGCTATTTTAACTTATCTACAAGATTTTTTGACTTAGCAACTAAAAACCGGTTCAAACAATAGAAGTTTAGAGGTTTTGTTTACTTATGCATACATTACCAATGTAATGTTAGCATGCATAGGATACTCACCTTCGGTAGCTGATAAGCTACTTGCATGATGAAGTTTAAACACGACTCCAATGAGTCATACAATCTAAGCATGCATGCAAGGTGGATAATCGCTTTTATAACTCCAAACTTCCCTTCACTCCTTGGAGTTTTGGTTAAAACCAGAGGAAATTAAATCAGAAGTAAGTAAATTAGAGAAAAATTCTATGAAAATCAACAACTAAACAGCATGAAAGATTAGTCTACTTCGGCTTTCAGTTCCGCTCCGGCTTTGAAATTAGCAAGCATAGCCTAGTGATTTCCTCCATCCATGTGATCATACAAAAAGGTTAGTGAATAGTTGTTTTAGTACAGAAAATTTACATTACGAATTTCAACTTAGAAGTTACTTCAGTATGAAGTTGAGTGCAGATCCTTGCACTTCTGAGCTTCATCAAAGAAAACTGTAAATATAAACTAGATATATATCTATATATATATAAATGATGATAAATACATAAACTAGAAGAGATATATAAGTTTTATATATAAATATATAGATAAATATATGAGCAAGAGGAATAACAGCAAACCAAGAAAGAAGAAGAAGACTACACGAAGCCCAAGCTTGCTTGCGGCAACCTCAAGGGTTGCGCGGCAAACCTGAATATTCGTTGCAGCAACCTCCCCAGCTATGGGGTCGACCTATAGGGTTGTGTCTCTTGTGCTTATGGGCCTTGGGTCCACATAGGTTCAGGTATATAGCTGATGAGGCCTGGGTGCACTGTGTGTCTTGGTGCACTGTGCATCATATATAAACGATTATTTAAAAAAAAAAAAAAAATCTATGTTCTTGGGTTTGATGCCACATGGAGCACTTAACCAAATTCTGAAGAACTGAGCATTGCATGGTGATCTCGGATACTTGATTGTGCATCAACATTAGTACGTGTAAAACACTTGACGCACACAGGTAGGGAATTTTACATTGATATTTTATACTTGTGTAAGCCTTTTTCATTGAGTTGTTCATAGAAGCATGGATGAGTATATATGAAGAAAATGATCAGTGTTAATAATTGAACTGATGCATCTGATTTACTATGCTATAAATAGATTGGATTAACCAGTAAGCTAATGAGAAAGAACACATGAATATGAGTATCAGCAGTATCTAGTACACGTTGCCAAAATGAGAAAGAAATTCCCTTACTAGTTTATGTGCATGATTCAATTTTGAAAGTTAATGCTATAAGTACACTTATAACAGTTAGCATACATTACATCATAAAATCATCCAATAAATTGTATATCCCCGATAATGCCTTGTCCATTTCAATGTTCTTGATACGTTCTTGATACGTTATTGCTCTGATGTATATCAAGTGATCCCTCTAACTCGGGAGCTTGAGATTCTCGATGCAAGTGATCCCGCTAACTCGGGAGCTTGACAAGTGATCCCGCTAACTCGGGAGCTTGAATTATTCTAGTCCAAGTGATCCCGCTAACTGGGAGCTTGACCTTGTTGATTTCCTGTTTTCTCCAGCATGTATTTTGGTTTCAGTTTGTTTCTCACACTTGTCATATCATGCATAATTATAAGCATTTCAGCATGTTAATTATATGTTATTTTATGCTTCTCGATAATACAAAGTGATAAACTGTCAATATAGAATACAATGCACTATTCTCTACTGAGCTGTGGATGATAGCTCATTCCTCGACTTAATTATGTTAGCTGCAGAGCCCGATCCTGAGCAGGCGACTGATCCGACCTATGTGCCTGAGGAGGAGGGAGACGAAGACAACGAAGACAATGACGACGGCGGGGAAGACGACTTTCCAGAGGAATTCTTCCCGTAGTTAGGTTTGTTGTTTGGGATGTGGGGAATTGGGATAGAGAGAGAGAAAGAAAAAGATATTTTGGTATGTATAAAGGATATATGTTGGTTTTAGATTCCAGAGGAGATGTTATGCGGTTGTATTGGTTTCTTTTCACTGTTTAGATGACGGATGGCCGTCATCAGTGAAAAGCTATACACTAGATCCTTTGTTTTCTGATCATTGCATATATTAGTTTCTAGTTTCTATTTATCAGATATTTTGCCATCTTTGTTAATTGCCAGAGTTTAATTACATTGCTTCTGCATTTTGTATCACTTTGATGTAAAATAAGGAAACCTTGATGAAAGGATCATATCAGGTGATCTGATGGCGCGACCTTTTCTAGTTGAGAGACTGGGAAACGTCGGGCTGTGACACTTTTCTTCTCTTTTTTTATTTTTGATTTTAGGAGCATAAAGAAAAAGACTTCTTTTTTTTGTTTTTTGGTTTTTTTTATTTTAGGAGCATAAAGAAAGACTCTTTTGTTTGTTGGTTTTTTTTGTTTCAAAGATAGAGAGGGGGGGAATTTGTTTTATTTTTATTATTTTTTGAAGACAAAAGGGAAGGGATTTTTTTGTATTTTCATTCTATTAAAAAGGTATTTTTTGTTTATGTGTATGTGTATCTTTGCTTCTGAAAATAATAGAAAATGGATGAGCATACTTACTTTCCCTTGGCCTGTAGCGAAAAATGGTTCTTTATCACTGACTTGCTCTGATGTGATTGCCTGTTTTTGCTCTAGAATGTCCGACGATGAAGAGTACGTGCCTGAGGAGGGCAATGAGGAGGGGCCCGATGTAGCCTATGGTCCCCGTGGGGAGCAATTCTTTGTGATAGAGTGTAAGGTAGGTCCCTAGCTCGAGATGCAGGGCGAGGCCGCTCATGCTGGCCTCCTTCATCGGCAATACATCTGTATCTCCAATTTCGGCATAGCGGGGGCTCGCTATGCCGAAATTGTAAAAGATAAGTTTAGTTCTTCTTTTTGTGCAACTTTGCTTCATTTCCATGATCTGATGCATTTTTCTCTCTTGACGCAGGCCTTGCCCCATTTTGTGTTCGGTGAGGGATTGCTTGACTTTCACGATTTCTATTGCTACGTTCCCCCTGTGGTGAAGTATTTGTTGGAGTAGGCGGGCTTTGGGGAGTTCTTATCCTGTCCCCCCATGAGGGCCGACGCTGCGTACTTGAGGGCCTTGATCAAGAGGTTTTGCTCGGAGACCATGTCCTTCCACATGGCCTATGCTGAGATGACCCTGATGCCCATAGATTGGGCGATGATTACCAGCATTAGGGCAGGAAGCATACCGATATCCAGCCTTGCGGTGCCAAGCAGGGATGACATTGTCAGATTGATAGGGGATTATCCCCCTCATGGGCAGATGCACGGCACCGAGGTCAAGATGACCTAGCTATCTGGGCTAAATGGGGCTGGTGAGTTGGTCGATCTGAGCTAGCCAAATTTGGAGCTTTATATTGAGCCTGCGATGGCGATCATCCTGGCCCGTATCATGCTTCTGCTCCTGCTGGGCAAGACCCTCTTTACGAAAGCGAGCGGTGGACGAGTCAGCTTGGCACTGCTGAGCATTATGGATAACTAGCTCAACATCCATAGGTATGACTGGGGCGGGGCCGGATATGCGTGGTTGATGTATGGCATAACCCGAGTATCTACCGGGGAGGCCAAGTCTTCTTTCAGTTTCTGGCCGGCTTTAGAAGTAATCACTAACTCATTCACTTTCATCAGTTTTACTTGGATGGTCTGTATACTCGACTTTTATTTTCTTCAGACCGCTCTCCTCGTGCATGGGATACCTCCACTTTCACTGAGTGCTCGATTTTCCACTGAAGTTATGCCACCTACCCTCTCACCGACAATTGGAACCAATCTGGCTTTCGGTGACGTGGGCATGAAGCATCTTGAGATGGGCCTGAGGTCCCAACTTGATCTGATGGACCCCGAGCAGGTAAGACCCTTTTCACCTCTCCTTGTTTCAGTTCAAAAATTCTCCTTTGCTATTATTCTGTATGTTTTGACTGATTAACCGCCTCTTGACTTGGACAGATCCTTTATGACCCGTACCTCACCTCCATTTTCTGGGACCGAGCTGTCGTAGGTCCATTGCACCTATTCAACAACCGCTGTGTTGTCTTCTTTTATAGGGCGTGGGCCATGGCTTACTATCTGGGGGAGCGGGTAGTTTGCCAGTATCAGGGCTATCCCACCATACCTATGGATCCTCCTGCAAATATTTTGAATGTCGCGGGTAGCATTGAGGAGCTCACAATGGCCCTCCTTCATAATGGGATGCCCATTAACGCCCTTCTCGTGCCCAGGGACTATCAGTTATGGTACGAGTCACTGCCGTACCGGTTCCTTTTGTCGTGTTTTGTCCCTAGCGTCAACTTCCTTGCTTTCAGTGGCCCGCACTCTCAGGTAATTCTCCCTTCTCTTTTAGATTAGTCCTCTTTTGGTTTCAATTCCGCCTTAGTTCCTACTAAGCGAATCTCTTTTATTGTTCACAGTTTATGCAGGGAGACGACTTAGATGATGAAGGCGGGGTGGCAGCGGGTACTGTGGATGCTTCAGGGGAAGGTCCCTCAGGTGCTGGCTCTTCTGGTGTGGGTCCCTTAGGTGATGGTTCTTTAGGTGCTGGTTTGTCGGGTACTTCTCATGTGGGTGCCCTTGGTGGTGCCTCGCCCATGGTCTATGGGACCTTCAGATGCCTCGACGATAGCTTTCTCTCAGGTATATGCATCGACGTGGATAAGCAGGCACACATCTCAGCTGAAGCGACCCAGGTCCCTCCTCTTGAGGTTGTTCTGGGGGTAAGCTTTCTCACGATCATTCCTCCTTTGTCTTGGCTCCTTTGATAAATGCATGTATTTGTCACTAGTCCCTGCAACTAACATCCTTTCCTTTTGAATGTAGAACTTTGACTCGGCCATGGAACATGCTGCATATTATCGCAGCTTTGCTAGGCTCCGAGATGTGGAGGGGGTGAGTATTCTGCTGCTCAGTCTTTCTCATTGTTTTTCTATCCTTGCCTCTTAACTTTGTTCTTGATTTTTGATTTTGACTTTGACTTGCAGCGCGCACGTGCCAAGGAGTCACGCTCTTTGCTCAATCGTCTTTCTCAGGCACGGTCGTGAGTAGGAGATATTTGGACCTTCCAAAGCTCCTCGCGTCGGCGGAAGAAGTCGAAGGGCGCCAATAAGGATTAGGCTTTAGTTGTTGTATTTAAACATTTAGCACTTTGGGGATGATGACTTGGGATTTTTAAACAAATTGTGATGGATAATTGTGGCATTTTTTGGATGACTTTTCTGCTTGGAAATATTTAGCTCTATTCCTTTGATTGTATGTTATCTCTCCCTTGCATATATCCGCCTGCTTGCAGGATGGTTTTGACGATTGCCCATAAAAGTGGCCCTCGAGGTCGCATGCCTTGGTGCGGGTTTCTCCTGCACAAAAAGTCAAATTATTTCAATGTTAGGTGCCCTTTTAATTTTCATGTTTGAATGATTTCATAGTATAAAGCAGGTGAATCAGGCCATCTAGCTAAAGGGGGTTAGTAAGGCCCCACAAAAAAAAAAATTTGTCAAAAGTTTAAAAAGGCATAAAAAGGGGAGATTTGTACTAGCACAACTATTAGTTGTGCCAGGCTTAGCCTGGGGAAATTTTTACTGGCGCAACTATTAGTTGCGCCAGTTTTAGCCTGGGGGCAGTGGGCCCTTATATGCCCAAGACAGCCCATTTTTTCTTTCTTTTCTTTTTGACTTGGCCTTCTCAGCTGATTTTTCCTCCTTGCTTTCCCAAGGGTGGGTCCATTGATATACATCGAATTTTATATTTTTGAAAGATCTTTGTACGTCTATGGACCCGCTTTCCAACCTTCCTTATATGGAGGGCTCGGAACCAATTTACTCCTTTCTTTGGGCTTGAGGTCCAATTTTCTAAAACGTTGGCTTGGGAGCATGAATGAGAGCGAGCTCGTTGAATTGGAGTGGCTTGGACTATCACGTCTTCCCCTCTTCCTTGAGGTTCCTCCACGGTGGGACCTACTTCATGTGGCAACCTCATTTTGGGACACAAATGCTCATGTGTTTCGTTTTAGGAAGCGAGAGCTAACTCCCACTCTTGAGGAGTTATCCAATTTGTCCGGCTTAAAGCTCCACAGAGGCCTCGCAAGAGTCATGCTGAAGTCGGGTTACTCTAAATCAGTTCACCTTACCCTAGGTTCGAAGAAATTTGAGTATGAGAAAAGTCTCATTGGGGGGCCCACAAGGTGTTCAATCAAATTCCTCAAAGAATTTTTCGGAGATAAAAGTCTTCGAAAATTGCCGGTTAGGAATATCTTCAATGTGAGAGCCTTTGCTCTCAGTCTCATCTCGAAAGTCCTTTTCTTCTCTGGGGGAGAGAGCTTCTCTTTGGCTCTCAGTGACGTTTTGATCGAGTTGGTAGAGAGCCGATTAGTGATGCACCTAGTCCTTGCCGAACTATATCGATGCCTTGATGCATTTACTTTGGGCAAGGTGGAGAGCCTCAGGGGATGTCCTTTGCTGATCCAGGTCTGGTTAGGTGAGCATCTTGCTATCTTGCGCCATGCCATGCTTTTACATTATTCGAGGTGAGGTGGCTCGATGCTTTCTGGGTAGGTGTCACTTACTTTCGCAGGGCGATTTGTCAGCTTTGAAGCTTTGGCTGACCGATGTAGAGTTGATATGGAGACTTCTCTAGTTGGATCGGACCTTCCCAGTAGTTCATTACAGAGACCATGAGGGCATCACCCTCTTAGGATTGACTGGCAGCACTTTCTACTTCCCATTCCTGGTTTTGCGTCAGTTCGGCTACACTCAGCAAGTGCCTTGTGAGGCAAAACCCCCTCTATATGATTTGATCTTTTCTAGGGGTCCCTCTAGGGATGTGGATTGAATTGCTGCTCTTTGGGAGATGCATCAGTCGACGCTGATGTGTGATATGGAGCATGGAGATTTAGTTTAGTCTTCCCCTGAGTACGAAGCTTGGCTATTGGCTGAGCAGCCTGCTGCTGGTCATCTTGATTAGACGAAGAGTATTGACATCGGAGCCCCTAGCCGAAGAAGGAGACGGCGCTTCGAGCTCGTATTGAGTTATTGACCAATGAGAAGAGGGTCCTGCAAGAGATTTTGGCACAAGAAAAAATTAGAGCAAAGGTAGTAGATACCAGAGTTGGCGTTGCTGAGAGCGAGGTCCTTCGTTTGGAAGGATCCTTTAATGTTGCTCATGGGGCTACTGATGCTTCTCAGAACACGTACAAGAGCTTGCATGGTCATTGGTTGGCTGAGCGAAATGTACGGGAGGATGCTTTTCTCACCGAGATTAGTGCCTTAAAGCGCGAGCTGGGCTGTTGATTCCCTCCTACACATACATCTTTTTTCATAGATCAGATACACAGAAAAGGGGAGTAAGAAACCCCTTTACAGATACACACATTTTTTTGTATACATATTTTCTTTATGTTTATATTTTTTCTGTTTTTGTAAAAAAGAAAGAAAGAAAGACATCACACCGACTATTTTTTGGGATGTGGTGTAAGTGATGTAGTTGTAAATTGAAAAGAAAAATCTATTATATTTACAAAGACTTCTCTTTTTTTGTTGTTCTTTTGATTGACGGGTCCCTTTTGGGAATGTGCACAACCTGGGCATGGAAGTGGAAAAGGAAAATTATTATCTTTGATAAAAGGGGCCTTCCGCCCTATCCTTTATTCTCTTTTTGTTTGGTTTGATGCCTCAATCACAGGGTGATATCTCGGGTCCTCCTTTGAGCATGGTCGAACCCCTTTTAAATGGTCGGGTCTGGGTGAGTTTCAGCAGCTTTACCAAGGCTGAAACATCAATCCCTTTCGAATGAGTCAAACCTTTTTCTTTACCTTGAAGCATACATTTGATAAAGCAGTTTCACTAAGACAATTCTGGTCGGGGCCCGATTTTGAACTAACATGAGTGGCCCAGTCAGAAAAAAGGGATCAGGGAGAGTAACCAAAGGGCTCCCCCAACATCAATTTTATCAATCAATCCAAACTTTTCTTTTTCAACCTTTCTTTTTAACTCTTCAATCCTTTTCCTCACAACGCCCAAGGTGGGTTCGTCGTGCCCATTTTTGCCCTCTTTTTACTCTTGGCGCCCTTTCGGGTTTTCACCATGTCCATGGGTTTAGTTCTCTTACCCCAAGTGTCTTTTTGGGTTTTCACCTAGTCCGCACAAGCTTGCTGTTTTTACCCATAGTGCCCTTTCGGGTTTTCACCACGTCTATCTTTCTTTGAGCTTGTATTTTTATTTTTATTTTTTCTTTTTACTTTTTTTCAAAAGCCACGACATAGACGTCGATTCCGTCATAGCCGGCCAAATGGGGTTCTGGTGTCGTCTCACAACTCGGCTTATGTTGACTTAACAAATACTATGACTGCTTGTGAACCTACAAAGAGGGCTTTCTTCAGGGTGTAGCTTGGCCATGGGTTAGGTTAGGATTTGAAGGTATGCTGGGCTAAGAAGATTTCCTTGATACGATTCCAGTTTTTCACAACATACTTTCTTCCTTGAGGGATTTTACTATACATGCCCCATAATATATTTTTTCTTTTTTCTTTGTTTTTTTTCAGGCAATCTCTTTTTTGAGGTTTGGCTTTTCCGTTTTTTTTTGGATTTTGATTTTACTTCCCCTTTTTTTGTGTATGTACACACTTTTTCTCCTCTCTCTCTCTCTCTTTTTCAGGGAAGGGGTTTATTGAAAGAAAGGCCCAGGTTCAAAATGGGGTAGCAAAGGATGTCATCATTTTTAGGGATGCTTTTTGGCTACTATGCTTGAAATGATGGCCTCTTTTGGGTGGTTCTTAAGTAGTCACATATCTGTTTCACTAATACTTACCTTATCATGATAGACTAAGAGTAGAACCGTCGGACATATCCAACATTGATGGGCTCAGGAAGATGATCTCCATCCATGGTGGCGAGGCAGATGGCGTATCCCGGTAGCACTTCTCGGATGACGTAAGGTCCCTCCTAGTTCGGCTTGAATTTCCCTCTCAGATCGGCATGGAGGGATGAGAAGATCTTCTTCAACACAGTGTCTCCTATCTTCAGATCTCGACCGCAGACACGTTTGTTATAAGCTCGTGTGATTCACCCTTGGTAAACTTGAGTATGACACAAGACTAGGAGTCTTTTCTCGTCCAGTAGACTCAGTTGTTTGAAGCGGGATCTCTCTCTGCTTTGGATAAGCCTGATTTCATGAGGATTTGGAGCGAGGGTACTTCAACCTCTACCGGTAGGACGACCTCAGTTCTATACACAAGGGAGAATGGTGTTGCCCCTGTAGCGGTACGGATCGATGTTTTGTAGGCTCATAAAGCAAATGGTATCATTTAGCTCCAATCTCGATAAGTGATGACCATCCTCTCGAGGATGCAGATGATCATCTTATTCGCAGCTTCCATGGCTCCATTAGTTTGAGGTTGATAAGGTGACGTGTGATGCTGCTTGATCTTGTATTGCTCGCAGAAGGCTCAAATGCGCTTATTCGCAAAATTTGTGTCATTGTTCATGATGATATCTTTGGGTACTCCAAATCGACATATAATATTATTCTTGAGAAACTTCTCGACATGACTGATCGTGATGTTAGCATATGATGATTCTTCTACCCACTTGGTAAATCATTCAATGGCGACAAGGATGAACCGATGTCCGTTTGACGATTTTGGATTAATCATTCTGACGACGACAAGGCCCTAGGTAGCAAATGGCCAAGGAGTGGTCATGTAGTGTAGATCAATGGCGGGAGCGTATATCAAACTGGAGTGTTCGTAATACTTGTAGCATTTCCTAACATGCTTGTAGTAATCTGATTCCATAGTGGTCCAAAAGTATCCCTGGCATAGAATTTTCTTAGCGAGCATGTGACCGCTGACGTGGGCACTGCATACTCCCTCGTGGATCTCCTTCATAATATTGATCACTTCACTCTTAGTAAGGCACCTGAGCAAGATGTTATTGTAAGATCGCTTGTAAAGGCATTCCCCACAAACAATGTAGCCTGTTGCTAAATATTGAATGGTTTGTTGGTCCGTCTTCGACGTACCCTCAGGGAAAGCTAGTGTCTTAAGGAAATTCTTGATATCTAAGATCGAAGGTGGTTCATCATCAGGCTTTGTAGGTTCCTCAATCTAGAGGCAGAAGGCCGACTTATTCCTTTGCTTGATCATGATCGGCTTTATCTCAGCACCATACAGGATTTCAATCATTGACGTCAAAGTTGCTAGTGTGTCTACGAAGCGATTCCTTATCCGGGGGACATATGCAAATGTCACATCTTTGAAGCAAGCTATCAGATCCTTGAGGTGTTCATGGTAAGAGATTAGTTTCTTGTCTTTCATCTTCCAATCTCCAATCGTCTGGCATATGATCAACTACGAATCGCCAAACACTCAGAGGTGAGTTATGTTCAGATTGAGAGCCGCCTGTAAAGCAGCAGCACAAGCCTCCTACTCGGCCATATTGTTAGTACAAGGGAAGTTGAGCTTGATGGAGACTGGTATGTGGGATCCTTTCGTCGAAATCAGAATAGCGCCGACTCCCTGACCCTCTGTATTTGTTGTCCCGTCAAAGTGCATTACCCATGATTCCTCCGCTTCCTCAATATCGTCTTCCGTCATGAATAGGATGTCTTTGTCAGAAAATTCAATTCTCAAAGGTTTACAATCTGGTAACGGATTGTCAACGAGATGATCGGAGAGTGCATGCCCCTTGATCGACTTCTGAGTAACATAGGTGATGTCAAACTCAAACAGTAAAAGCTACCATCGTGCGGTTCACCTAGTGAGAGCTGGCTTCTGGAACTGGTATTTCAACGGATCCATTTGAACTAGGAGTAGAACAACTTAGGATAGCAAGTAATGGCAGAGCCTCTGAGTAGCTCATACAAGAGCTAGACATGCTTTCTCCAGATGAGAATAGTGCATCTCATAATCAGTAAATTTCTTGCTCAGATAGTAGATGGCCTGCTCTCGTCTTCCCGTCTCATTATGCTGCCCTAAGATACATCCTATCGAGACTTCCATCGTGGAGAGATACATCAAGAGTGGCCTCCCCGACTCGGGTGGTACCAACACATGGGGTTTAAGGAGGTAGCTTTTGATTTTATCGAATGCTGCCTGATAGTCGTCGTTCCATTCAATGGGCGAGTTCTTTCTTAGTAGCCTGAAGATCGATGTGCAGCTTGGAGTTAGTTGTGCAATGAACCGATTGATATATTGTATTCTGCCCAAGAACCCTCTAACTTCTTTCTCAGTAGATGGTGGCAACATTTCGGTGATAGCTTTGACTTTGACTGGGTCGACCTCGATCCCTCTCCTGCTAACGATGAATCCCAACAGTTTTTCGGACATAGCACCAAATGTGCACTTCTAGGGATTCAAACATAACCTATACTTTCTCAACCTCTCGAATAGCTTCTGAAGGTTTACCAAGTGATTGCTTTACTCTGGTGACTTGGATATCATATCATTGGCATACACTTTAATTTCTTGGTGCATCATGTCATGAAATAGCACAGTCATAGCTCTTTGGTACGTTGCACCAGCATTCTTCAACCCAAATGACATGACTCGGTAGCAAAAGGTTCCCCACGGAGTGATAAACATCGTCTTCTCTCAATTTGCCTTTGCCATCTTAATCTGATTTTATTCGGAGAATCCATCCATAGAAGAAAGCATCTCGTGCTTGGCAGAGTTATCGACCAAGATGTCGATGTGCGGCAATGGGAAGTCGTCCTTCAGGCTCGCCTTGTTCAAATTACAAAAATCGATACACATGCGGACCTTTCCATCCTTCTTCGGTACATGCACAATATTGGCTAGCTACTGTAGATATTTAGATACCATGAGAAACCCCGCGTCATACTACCTAATGACCTCATCTTTGACTTTCAACATCCACTCGGGTCGGAGACGTCTCAGCTTCTATTTAATCGGCTTCATATCAAGGTGAGTTGAACCGACCAAATCGGTATCCAAACCAGGCATGTCCTTGTATGACTAGGCAAAAATGTCTTGGTATGACCGAAGGAAGTCGATCATGCTTTTTTTTTCTTCGGAAGACAACGACGTTCCAATTTTGGTCATTCGAGGAATCTCCTCAGTTCCTAAATTTATGTCCTAGATTTCTTCGACAATGGGGGTAGGGCCATGCTCAAACTCAGCAAACCGATCAAGGAGGGGATATCCTCCTTGAGACTCATAACTCCTATCTCTTCTTGTATTTTTACAGGAAAGGGGTCGATTTTACGTGGGACAAGTATTTCAATTAAGGCATCTTTTTGTGCGATTTTGTTTGAAATTTTAAATGATAATATTTTTGGACTTTATTTTTTTTCAATGTTTTTGGAATTTTTATTTTCTTTGGAGACGGACCCTTAGCAACATGAGTCTGTGTATATACAAGGTATAGCCTACCAATGGCTTATCTCACTTTTTATAGGTTATTTTTTTTTAGGAAACGGGTGCCAAATGTTAGGCCACTTCCCGCTTCCAGGGTTTGGCGCAAAGATGCCCAGTTGCATACATGAGAGGCTGCTACTTTACCGGTTTGGATGGAGGGTGCTGACTGATACAGCTCTTTGGAGTCAGCCTCAATCATGTTGATCCCTATTTTTTCTGAGATGATGTCCTCAAATGTTAACACAGTTTTGCGATGATTCACCACAAGGGGAGTTTGTTCAGGTACGAACCGTTGTTCCTCAAAGAGGGATAATGCAGCCAAGTCTATTTCTAGGCTAGGAAGGGTGATGTGGGGATTTGTGGGGTGAGTCGGTGTTCTAGGCTTGTGTGGGGTTAATCAAGTTACCCCATTCCAGTTAATCTTCAAAACGCCGGCAGTCACAAATGAATTTCTGATATGAGGCCCGGGACGGGGTTTCTCCTCTAGGTGGATCCCCTAGCTTTTGTTGCTGTTGTCGCACGGGCTTTCTCCTTAGCCTCTCGCACTTCTTCTATGGGCTTGTAACCTAGCCTAAAAATGACTTTTTGGCCCCCCTTAGTTGTAACGGGCTCCTTCCTTCCTTGCAATCTTGACCTCAGTCCTCTTCCTTTTTGATAGCCCCACTTTTGGAGCATGGCCACTGCAGCTACCATTCCACCTTCAGTTCTTAGAATGATGCCCTCGATGGGCTTCGGGAGTATTGTCGATACTTCGTACTCGAAACTGTGGAGGTCGACGTCCTCAGCGGTGTGTGGCACATCCAACACTTTGGGCTTTTCAACGCTGTTGGTGGCTTTTTCTTTCTCATTGTGCCCCTTGCCGATGATAGTGATAATCTTATTCTCGGATGCAAATTTGAGCTTCTGGTGCAATGTGGATGGGATTGCTCCAACTTCATGCAACCACAAGCGCCTTAACAGTAGATTAAACGAGGATTTGATGTCCATCACTTGAAATAATATGAAGAAGGTCATTGGGCCAATCAATAGCTCAAGGTCAACTTCTCCCATTATCTCTCTTCGTGTGTTATCGAAGCCTCTGGCACTAGTTCTCGTGGGTCTTAGAATACACGGATCTACCCCAATCTTGGTGGCACTCGTTAGTGGGCATATGTTTATCACTGACCCATTATCGATTAAAACCAAGGGGATTATCTTATTTTTGTACTCAATAGTTATATTCAAGGACTTCGAGTGACTACCTCCTGTCTCTGGTAAATCGGCATCTGAAAATGAAATGGCATTCGGAGCCATCACTTGACCAATTATTTGCCCGACTTCATCCTGGCTAACCTGAAGTGATACATGCGCATTCTTTAATGCCCCATTAATGCTTGAAAATAAAGTGGGGACATCATTAACAGATCCCATACAGTAATATGGGCAGGCATTCTTCTCAGTTGAGTCTCCAGTATATGTTATCGACTCATTTTCTCAAAAGGATTCACGATGCTATCTTTCTTCCCCTCTAGTTGGGCTTATGCTGCTGCTGATGTTTCTGGCTGCTTTGAAATTTTTTCGGATTGGGTAACAAAGTCCACTGCCCCTTCTCTATTACTGCCAGTGTTGGTATCTGTTTATTCATAACTCAATGGGACCTGATGAGGATCATAGGTTTGTCTCGATATCTGAAATGGAATAGCTGTTGGTATCGGAGGTACTTGCATTGCAGGCTTTGGAGGTGTGGGTAACACTTGATTCACTTCGGTGATAGGGAGTTGGGTGGCAAAGTTGGGCCAGATGGGGGTGGTGAAGCTTGTGGGTGGTTGCATCAGGGGTAAAGGGGTAGGAGTAGGCCATTGGTAACTGATAGGTGCTGGTGGGGGTTTGGGGGCTTGATGGGCTATCAGGTAATTTATGGGGGTAGTGGTGTATGGTTGATATGCACATAATTGACAGGTGTGGGTGATGGAAAATAAGCCCTAAGATCTAAGGTTTGATTCGTGGTGTTGGGTTGAAAAAATAATCCGATAAATTCAGGGGTTCAATCACCCCAATATTCCTTTCACAATTTCTCAGCAACGGTGCCACATAGCTCTCCCGATCACTGATATAATCTGACGGATCAAGTTTGAACTCCTCCTCCCACTCTTCTATCATCCCGATGGTGGGTCTGGTACCTGCTCCTCCGGTAGGATGTGGGGTAATGGCACCTGATGAATATTCGCATGCTGGTTCACTTGAGAGGGTGTTGGCGGAATGATTTTCTCGACATCAATTAAATCTTGGATCGCATGCTTCAATGGGAAGCAGCGATCAGTCTGGTGACCCAGACCCTGATGAAAATTACAGTGAGTATTAGGGTCATAATTCTTTAGGATTGGGTGAGGAGGTTACGATTGATGAATAATAACTAATCCCTTTTCCATTAGTAAAGGTAAAAGTACACTTAGAGATTGCCCTGGGGTGTAAACACTCGATCGTAGCAGGCTCTCCTCTGCTCCAGCGTCATCTGCATTCCTTGTCCATTCCCTTCTCTCTGCATTTGCTCAGTTTTGACTGGTGCTAGCTGGGCTGCTTGAAATTGGAACAGGGTTATATTATTATTGGGCTTGATGTTTGCAATGTTCTAGACATCGGCCCCTGTTCTCTTCTCGTTCCTCTGTTCCGAAAACCTTCTAACCCCACTGGCTCTACTCAGTGCATTCTTATTCAGGCGACCTTCCCTGATAGCATCTTCACCACGATTGGCGTTCCTTACCAGATCAGCAAAGTTGGATTGCTGCTGGTATACTAAAAGGTCTGAGATTACTGGTAGAGTATTTTTGAAAATCATTTCTATCTGTTCATCATCAGTATCTTGTTTCTAACCTGAGCTGCCAATGCTCTCCAACGCCCCAAATAATTGCTAATGGTCTCATTCAGGTTTTGCTTCAAACAAGCCAAATCTGACTTATGCGGTTCAATGTATATATTATAGACATATTGTTCCTGGAACAAGTGCATCAAGTCCTTCCAAGTTTTCATCATAGATTATTCCAAAGATATAAACCATCTCATGGCTGGACCGATCAAACTTTTCTAAAAGACCTTTATCTGTAGTCTTCCGTCCCCTCCATACTGGCACATGTCCCACAATAAGACTTGAGGTGTGCTATGGGATTTCCGGTGCAGTTGTACTTGTCAAAAGCCGGCATTTTAGATTTGGGAGGCTAGGAGACCTGAGCGAACAAACATAAATGTGTGAAGTCCGTGGCGTGGATTTCAGCACTACCCATTTTCAACAACTGCCTCTGAATTTTGTATAACTGCTCTTTCAACTGTTCCAATTCTTTATATATGGGGGCCACTTTCTCAACAGTCGGTTGGACTTCACTCTGGGCTACTAGGGGGTGGGAAATTATAGGAGGAGGGTTAAGGCTAGTCAATACCCCAGCATAGGCTCCACTATTTCTAATCTCGTCCTTCTTATACTGCTGGTCTACATAATGTGCAGTGAGGGTGGGATTCTCTTACTGGTGCTGCATGGGCTGGATGGGAATGGCATGAATGGGGGTTGGGTGAGTCCATTGGGGATGAGGGAAGGTTTGTTGGGTGATAGGATGAGGGAAAATCAGGTATTGGGGTGAGGCCTGATGTGGTCATTGGGCATGGGGAAAGGCTTAAAACTGGCTTTGGGATGTTGGGATATGGGTGAATTGGGGTTGATGTAAGGCATGGGTTTGAGCTGGGTATGAGGGTTGTGAATGGGTGAAATTTTGGAGGAATTATGAAGGGTATGGGTGTGAGGCTCCAAGGTTTTGTTAGGCTTGGGTTTGGGCTATGAAGCCTTGGGAGGGTTGGGCCATGAAGGTTTGGCCCATAGGTCCTTAGGAAGCTTGGGCCACCAAGCGTTGGTCATGATAGGTGTGGTCTAGGGGTCCTTGGTGGGTCTGGGCCACAGGCCATTGATGGGTCTGGGGCATGGGCCCTTGATGGGTCTGGCCCACTGGGACTTGATGGGTCTAGCCCATTAGGCCTTGATGGGTCTGGGCCATGGGTCCTTAGTGGGTCTGGCCCATTATACCTTAATGTGTCTGGCCCAATGGGACTAGATGGGTCTGGCCCATATGGCCTTGATGGCTCTGGGTCATGGGCCCTTAGTGGATCTAGCCCATTGGGCCTTGATGGGATTGGGCCATGGGCCCTTAGTGGGTCTAGCCCTTTGGACCTTGATGGGTCTGGGCCATGGGGCCTTAGGGTATGTAGGTAATGGAGGTTTGGGCTATTGGGCCTTAGGGTATGTGGGTAGTGGGGGTTTGGGCCATTGCGCCTTGAGGTATGTGGGTAGTGGGGGCTTGGATGGTATGGATGATGGGGGGTTGATGGGTGTCATGGGGGAGTGGGGCATGGAGGCTTAATAGGGTATGGGATGGATCCATAGATGTGTGGAGTGGGTGAGAGGGGATGTGTTGGGAGGCCTTCCACCTATTATAGGTTTGAAACATCTCCTCCATCATGACCATGGAAGGGGGATTGGGTTGAGATGGGTTATTTGAGGGTTAGAGGGGTATGGATGGGGTGTGTGAAGAGGAAAAATTAGGCATGACCTCGGTAAAATCGGGCATGACCCTAGTAAGGGGTGGGATATGGGGTGGATTGGAGAGATGAGGTGGGGCATTGGTGGATGGATTGGGCATGTATGGGGAAAATGTATGGGGCATGGAGGTGGAGAATGAGAGAAGAAAATTGGTCATAGTTTCGAAAAAAATAGGCATGGCTTGAGTGAATGGAGGGATATGTGGGGGATTGAATGTGGTATGGGTAGATGTGGGTGGATCGGGTTGGGCGGATGAGAAATAGGGTATGTTAGTAGAGGATGGGTTTTGAATGGGTGTGGAAGGAAGGTGAGATGGGTTGGAGATGTCCATCGATGAAGACATAGCTTGAAAAAATGAAGGAAAATTTGGATTTTGGGTATTTTGGGAAGTGGTGCAAGGGAAAATGGGGGCACCGAACGGGCCGGTTATGGTGAGGGTTGATTTTGTGAGGGTGGTGGAAGTAAAAGCTTTTTCACTATGGGAATGGGTTGGAAAATGTGACGGGGATGAGTCAGGATCGACGTAAGCCGGGTCCACAGCCCACAACATATCTCGGTATCAGGTTGGGTACGGGTGCCTCGGATGGGGCCCGTAAAGCTTCCTCCTTCTTCCCCTACGGGGTGACGGAGGGTACGATGATGTCGTTGTGCCAGCACCAATCAAGACCCTATTTTTGGTTTAATTAATTAATTTATTTAAAAATTTTAAATTTTATAAGTGAAAAGGATTGAGGATTATGGGGCCTTTTGAATTCCCTTCTCAGGTGGCTCTCGTACCCTAAATAGGTCACGCAATGAAGGTTTTGAAGCACTTCAGAAGAGTCAAAGGACACCCCTTGATCTATTGAAGGCATGGAAACCACTGCAAACAGTCCTATCTCCCAAAACAAATAAAAAAGAAGTTACCTTCTTTTGACTGGCAAGGGCATATTGGGTATCAGAGATTGTGGGGCCTAAATAGAGGCACAAAAAGCACTGATCGGGGAGTCCAGGATGTGAAGGAGGCCACCAGATTCGACCTGCTGCTGTGTACCCAAAGCTGGAGCAACTATTAGGTGCGCCAGACCAAAAAGTCCCCCTTTTTATGCTGGTGCAACCATTACATGCGCAAGTGTAAATTTGAGGATCTTTGGCTTGGCGCAACTATTAGTGGCGCCAGGTAAAAACTGGGTTCTAGATAGTTTGACAGTAGCAATTCCAGCCCGAAATGAGTCTCCTAATTGGCTTTTTCTGGATGTTGGGCTTTCGGAGATTGACTGTTTTAATGATACGTCTCTTTCCTCACCGATCCTAAGGGTTTAGAGGCTAAATTGGGTTCACTATCGCCCTCTTTTTTCCCTTGTTTTAAGCTTGGTAACGAGAAGGTTACCCACCCGATATACCTCAAGTGCAACCACTTTTCTCAGGTACTAGGTTGGTTGGGACTTTTTCGGATCATCACCATTAAGGGCTGCCACCGTGCTAAGACCCGGGAGTTTATGTGTGCCTAAATAACCCAACCCTTGAAAATTTACCCCGTAAAAATTAATTTAAATTCCCTTTGTTGGTTTAATTTTATTTTTCACTTTTAAGAAAATTTTCTTAAGTTTAAAGACCGGGGGTGATGATCCCGTGCCGCCTCTACGGAACGACATTCACTAGCGGAATATGTTTGCGGAATTAAAAGTGCAAGTAGGCCCGCCAAACGGCTAAGGCACTTGAAATGACAGAAATGTAAAGAATTTAAATGACAATGCACAAGTAGACCCGTCGATTGGCTAACGTACTTGAAATGATGGAAATGTAAAGAAATTGAATGACGGCGCGCAAGTTGGCCTACCAAATGGCTAAGGCTCGTAAATGACGTAAAAGTAGGGGTAAGTAAAATGACGTAATCGAAGGGGTGAGTAAAAAAAATAAAAAAATAAATAGTAATAAAATGGTTAGTAAATCAAAAAATAAAGAGGCCAAATTCAAGGGGAAACTCTACTAGCTACTCCCCAGCATAGTCGCCATCTGTGCAATCGTAGGATTTTTGATGATCCCGTGGTGATGATGCGCACTCTTTAAATATTTAGAGTCACCACCAGGAGCTTTTGGTGTCCCAGAAAACCTAGATCAATTTTATAAGCACCGAAGTGCCACAAATATGACTCTGAATCTGCTATACGCCAAAGGCTCTTGGGTAAGGGCTTCGGTTATCGATTGGGAAGGTGTTAGGAACCCAATCAACCCACTTAATGCGGTCTCTATTTATGGCAAAAACAAAAATAATATAAAAGAAATGAAAAAGTCTTCCTCTTGCCCAAAGGGTCTTAAAATTTCTGTTTGTGCCACTCCGTTCCTACCGAAAATTTGGCGGCTTAACAACACAAATGGGAGGATAGAGGAATAACCGAGAAGATAGAGGAATAGAGGGGAGAGCCGGAGCTCTCGAGCCCTTATTGCATCGCTGTGGAGCCTTGTGTTGGCTTGCTTCGATGAGCTTTTGAAGGCTTGTATGGTGAGAAATGAGGTTCTAACTCCTAGGGCTTGATAGCTAAGAGGTAGAGAGGCAAGGCTATGGGGTAACACACAACTAACCTAGAGCTTTTTTGTGAAATGCTAAGGTCTAAAGGAAGTTTTAGAATTCTAGATTTGTATGGGAATGGTGGACTAGAGGAAAGAGAGAAGGGATTCCTTAATCTCTTAATTGCAAATTTTTTCAAGCCTTTGTAAAGGGAGGGGAGCCTCTCTATTTATAGGAAAAAGAGAGGTTAGGAGGGTGCTCTAATTTGGATTAGCAATTAGGTAATCTAGCCATCTAAGGTTTCCTAGAGTTTTTGGAGCCTTGAAAAGTGTGAAGAGTTGTTCCAATGGTGGATGATAGGGTGGGGCTTTAAACCACCTAAGGGGTTGTACATAGATAGTAAATAGGTAAAACAGAACTAGCAAAACACACCCTAAAGGTCAAGATGGTCAACAAGTCAAACCCCATTCTCAAAATTTGAGGCAAAGAACCAGGGTTACTATTTATATGCTTGGCACAACTAATAGTTGCGCGAAGCATATATACGGTAATACAGTGAAGCTACAGTGGCCTAGATGTTGGCTGCCCGCGGGGGGACCCACCTTATAATTGGCGTAACTATTAGTTGCACCAAGCCATTTGTCGGGAAAAATGGCTTTGCTCAAGTAATACTTGCGCCAAAACCCTAGGGGTTCACAGCATATTTACCATTTTGCCCTCGCACTTCGGAATGCGATATCTTCTCGCATACAACTCCGATTGGGGTGATTCTTAGCTTGTTGGAAAGTTGAGGACTTCTACTTTTCAATGGTATGAGATTCAATTATAGTAGAAGGTCACTGCTGGTCTCAGTGCATCACTCTTCATCCATTGCTCAGGAAAGCTAGGTTTAGGTCCGAAATTGGTTCTAAGGGTTCGAGAAGGTTTCTAAGGGCTCTAGGGTGGTGATTCCTAACGGTTCTATACATGCCATCAAAAGCTCAGAGATGTGCCTCTCTCTCTATATGTATCTCGATCGAGCCTTGGGTCAATTTTGGGTGTCTACAACCTCTTACATCCCCCCATGTATTCAAATTTCCCTTGCAGCTGGTAGTAGGACCTTCAAAATTATGCCCCATACACTTCAAATACTTTCAACTTTTCATGGGCTAATGGATGAAGACCCCTATTTGCATTTAAATAAGTTCGTAAAAGCATGTACTGTCATTCAAATTAAGAACTTAACGAAAGAATCCACTCGGTTAAGGTTGTTTCCATATTCCCTTAGAGATGAAGCTAATTAGTGGATAAACTCTTTGCCTCATAATTCGATCGCTAATTGGGAAGGATTGGAATTTCTTATGAAATTCTTTCCAATCAGCATAACAAATAAAATTCGGCACCTTATCAAGATATTTCTATAATTTTCAGATGAATCTCTTCAGGAATGTTGGAGTCGTCTTAAGGACCTTCTGCACAAGTGCCCTCACCATGGGATTGCACATTGGCAACTAGTGCTCATTTTCTATGAAGGCCTTGGAGATGCAACCCGACATATGATTGATGTGGCCTGTGGTGATATGTTTCATAATTTAACATCAGAAGAAGCCTAGGAACTCTTTGAGACTGTGCAACCGTGGGATTCGTAACGATTCCGTCGTGACGATGCACTCTCTTGCAAAAATATAGAGTTGCCAGCCGGAGCTTTTGGTGTCCCGGGATGCCTATATCATTTTTATAAGCACCAAAGTGCCACAAATATGACTCTGAATCTGGTCCACACCAAAGGCTCTTGGGTAGTGTTGGTGTGTTTGCCTTCCCTCAAATGAGGGTCTAAAATCAATAATAAAATTAGGCAGACACATTCATACAGACCTGCAAATATTCAGGATCTGCTATAGCAATCCTTACAAGAAAAGTGAGTAAGGGAATGTCCACAGAGAGGTTGGTTAGAAAGATGATAAACCTCCAGATCTGTGTCAGATCTGGCACCCTAACTATTACTAATTTAGCTAAAAGACAGGGGAGAGGTTTGGAATGGGTTGTCACTTAAACTAAGCTACAATTAAACAGAAGCTATCTTGGATCGAGTTTAGGAGCTGAGATCTTGCAGGGGAAGAGAGAAAAAATGCAAAAAATGGAGAAGAGTAGCTTGGAGGTTGGTTTTCATTGAAATTAGATTCAATTAATCATGCTACAGAGGTTCAGAGCACACAATTCCCTCGCTGGCTATAAGCACAGCTGCAGGGTATAAATTCCACTCCAAGTCATAGGATCCACCTGGTCTTAAGGCTATGATCTGTCCACTTTAATGGTTTCAGACCATCCTATAGACTTTATTGAATCCATAGATTGCAGCAGATGAATCCAATTGAGGCCTGAGCTTAGATTTATCTTAAGGTTATGATCTGTTTACTTTAATGGTCACAGACCATCCTAGGGATCTCCTACAAAGCCAGAGCCTCAATTAGAATAATTAAAACCACTACAGATGCTGCAATTCCCAGGTCACAGACTCAAGGAATCACAGGAGCATCAGATCCAGGGAGATCAGATGGTAACTAAGAGGTCTACCAGTTAAGTGGGTGAGCTGATCTACAACTCCTCTACACAAATCCGATCGATCACCAAATGGAACCAGAGGAAATTTAAATCTAATTAAAGCATTAAAAACAGTATTATCATTGCAAACAAGGTAACTTTATAATCGAAATACTCTCAGATCTATAGTCTGTGCATCTAGGAACTTACAATAGCACTCTTAACCTCACCCAATTACAGATCTAACTTCGCTCCTTGCTACTCCAAGGGACTTAGCCAACCATGGTTGGGCTAACGAAGGGAAATGGAATTGCTCTACAGGCAATTGGTGATCTCTATATATAGCTTTCTCCTCTATTTTTCCCGCCAAAAATCCCTTCTAGAAGGTTGTCAGAGTTTGTTAGAGTTCTGTTAAAGCACGTGGGTCGGCTAGAGCTTTCTAGGGCATCTTCTGAAACCGTCGTGTCGGTCACCAAGTGCCTCGGATTGCGTGCAGCGGGTCACTGAAGTACAACGTGTGCTCAACTGAATTTCTAAGAAGTTTTGCGCACAATTTTGACAGGTTCAGGAAGCTTTCGACAGGTTGGAATCGAGTATTTTGGTCCTTTCGCTAGGTTCTCAGATCTGTTCGATAGGCTCTGATAGGATGAATCTTTGCTTGGAATTCCAGCCTTCTCAGTCCTTCGTTTGGAGTATTCGACATGTTGGAGAAACACTTCGACAGGTTGGAAAACCATTTCGACAGGTTCCACTCTTCATTCCGCCATTTCAATAGGTTTGTTTTCAGTCTTATCGAAAGGCTCAATCACCCTTCGATAGGTTATGTTCCAGCATTCTCATCTCGATAGGTTCAAGAAACCATTCGATAGGTTCCTTTGACTCTTCAGGTAGGTTTTCGATAGGATGGTTTCTTCTTTCCTTTCAGCTGCTCGATAGGTTCTAAGATCCTATCGAACTTCTTAATCCACACGAATTCACCCTTCTTCTGCCTTCAGATCCTATCGAAGACCTCTTCAACTGCACGAATTCCTCCTTTCTTTGCTCTCAGCTCCTATCGACGTCTTTAGGTGACCAATCGATAGGACGTTCTCAGCCTGTTTTCACTTCCTTCACCTTGCCCTGCTATAACCACGCGCTCCAAGGGTCCAGTGATGTGCTACCCTCTAGTGTGCTGTTGCTAGTTTGTCTTGTGCTGAGAGATAGCTCCTTTTTGGGCATTCTTGAGTGGTTTTCTGTATTAGTACCTTCTTTTATTACTATTTACAAAAGGCACTTGACAAGAGCTTATTAGTGTGCTCACAGGTCTATCAATGGTCAGGTTATAGGGTGAAAAGTGGCATTTTTCACCACTTAACAGGTAGGGGCTTTGGTCATCGATCGGGAAGGTGTTAAGCACCCGATCAACCCACTTAACGCGATCTCTACTAATGGCCAACACAAAAATAAAATAAAAGAAAAAAAAATGGCTTCCACTTGCTCAAATGGGCCTTAAATCTTATTTGTGCCCCTCCGTTCCTACCGAAAATTCAGTGGCAAAATGACATAAATGAGAGGGTGGGAAGAGCCAAAGAAGAAATAGGATAAGAAAGGGGAGAACCGGAGCCCTCGGACCCTTGTAGCACCGTAGGAGAGCCTTGCATTGGCTTTCTTTGATGAGCTTTTGAAGGCTTGAATGGTGGAAAAAGGAGTTCTAACTCCTCAGGCTTGAAGTTAAGAGGTAGAGAGGGAAGGCTAAGGGCTTACACACACCTAACCTAAAGGCTTTTAGTGAAATGCTAACGTCTAAGGGAGCTTTTTGAAATCTGGAATTTGTATGGGAAGTGTGCACCAAAGGGAGAAAGATCTTCGCACTTTAAGCTCTTTCTCTCTTAGGCCAAAATTCTCAACCCTTAAACCAAGGGGTGGGGGTCTCTATTTATAAGAAATGGGTGGGTTAGGAGGGTGTTTAGATGCTAATTAAGATTAGGAATTAGGTAATCTAACATCTAAGGTTTCCTAGGATTTTTTAGAGCCTTGAAATGTGTGAGAAGGTCCTCCACTGGTGGATGATAGGGTGAGGCTTTAAGCCACTTAATGGATTGTAAATAGGGTGCAAAAGGGTGCAGCAGAACTATCAAAACACACCCTAAAGGTCAAGGTGGTCAACAAGTCAAACCCCAATCATAAATTTTGGGGCAAAAATATAGAGTTACTGTTCATATGCCTGGCGCAACTATTGTGCACAGTAAAATAGTGCTGAACAGTGGCCGGGAAGTTGCCTCACGAGGGTGGGGTCCACTTTAATACTGGCGCAACTAATAGTTGTGCCAGGCTTAAAATATGGGAAAATGGCCTGGCACAACTAATAGTTGTGCCAGGCAAAACTATAACTGGCACAACTATTAGTTGTGCCAAATCTCAAGGCCCCCCCATAAAACTACCCTTTTGCCCCTCACGTTCTAACTGCCATATCTTTTGATGTACAACTCTGATTGGGGCAATTCTTGGACCGTTGGAAAGCTGACAACTTTTACTTTTTAACGGTATAAGATTCAATTATAGTAGAAGGCCGTAGATTGTTCTGGTGTACTACTCCTCATCCATTGCTCGAAAAGGTTAGGTTTAGGTTCAGAACGGGTTCTAAGGGTTAGGATTGATTTCTAAGGATTCGGGGCAGGTTCCTAGGGGATCTAGGATGATTCCTAAAGGTTTGAGGTGATTCCTAAGGGTTTGGGATTATTCTTAAGGGTTCCATACATGCCTTCAAAAAGCTCATAAGTGCACCTTTCTCGAAATATATTATGATCAGGCCTTGGGCCAAATTTGGGCGTCTACAGATGCCCCTCTTTGGTATCAGATCACTAATGATCAAATGCTAAAGGAAAGAGACATCTGAAGTGGCCCAAGGTATTACTGACGGGTCCGCTGTATTAAGAACAAACTTTAAACATCATGTGAGTAACATGGTGAGAAAACGAAAGCATTGTATGTTGGGAAAAACGTCCGTCTCTCAAGGTAATCGGTCCCCAAGCGCTTAGCGATATTACTGGGCATAACCGAGGTTAAATTAGTTGTGAAAGCCCAATAGCTGAGAAAAATATTTCCTTCTCGAGTTGCGAAAGCCCGTTAGTAGGGAAATATGTTCGCTTCTTGAGATGATTTGAAGGTGATTGATGTTCGAGATTTATTCTGAATATAGTAGCTTTGTAAGTAAGAGGGGTGATTGACCCACACTCAAAGTCAGGTGCAAAGAAAAAATATACAAGGCTCCATAGTTTGCGTCCAATCCTACGAGGCATTAGATTGCCCCATCTGATTATCCGCAGGTGCCCCGCTGAAAGCAGGGTTCAAGGTTTTTGGGCGAGCCCATCGATCCTGAAGTTTATTTGGCATGACTACCCGAGCAAAATGAATAAATGTCAGAACGCTTTTTGGGGAGGACGTGCCATTTTAGAAAGCATGCCCTAGATCAACATGACCTAGAGCCTCCAGCTTCAACTACCTTGAACAGATCCAACCAAACATTGGGTGTCTCCCTAAAGGGACATCCAATCCTTGTCTCTGCCGACAATGATCATAAACATCAACTAACTATGCATAATCATGCACCCATCAGGGGCAATAAGCAACAACATAGGCGATGGAAGCCCCGACCCGGACCCACCCGGGTACAATTTATGGGGACAAACGACCATCATATGGATACCTAGACGCAGGGATACCGCTACCCATACAGGTTTTAAGCCTGCATAAAATAAAAGGGAAATGAACCCTTCTGAATGCATGGTTGCACATAGTTTGAGTGATACGTAATCTTATTCTCAACAGGTTGGTCTCAACCAACGATTGTCCTTTTCCAATGGAGAATCTGAAGCTTGAGACACTTAGGTTCATGTGAACCCAAAACAGAGTGCTCATCGCAAAGATTTAGTAGTGGAGTCGACTTGATCGAAACATTGACTGTTTGATCGGGGCTAACACCGTTGCTCCTACCTTAAAGTAGGATCCAAAGATCCGAGGCGAACCTTAGACTCAGTACTTTAATATGGCACAACTCTATTGTTGATAAAATATTGACATTTTACCACCTTATGCTTTGTGCGTCTCTACGGGGGAATACAAATCTGTTTTTATTTTCGTGGTTTTTCTATTATTATTTTTTGGATTTTGAAGCTGTTATTTTATGTGATTTTTTTTTTGAATTTTCTCAGCCGTTATTTTTTGGATTTTTTTAAAAAAATTTTCAAACTGTTATCTTTTGGATTTTTTTGATTTTTCAAACTATTTTTTTCTTTTCAAACTATTATTTTTTGGATTTTCTCTTATTATTTTTATGTGAATGGTTTTGGCTTTTTCTGTGGGGCTTTTATCATCATTTTTTGGACTTTTTCACATTTTCTTGTGTGGGACCGGGATGAAGATTGATCTTGGCCTGCTTTTATTCTAGCACGGCTTCCCGGGCAGGTCGGAGGAAGATCGAAATATCATCTTAGGAGTGCATGCATATGCCGGGAGTGACAAAACAAAAAAAGCAGGGGACCGACTTTCCTTTTTGGCTTGTACCAAGCCCGAGACCCGACCTAAGTGCCTGGCGCAACTATTAGTTGCGCCAGGCCAATAGGGGCCTCAAAAGATGGGCATAATTTTGCCTGGCGCAACTATTAGTTGAGCCAGGCTTGGTTGGGGACCAATTTAAACAGCCCGGGCTCGGGCTGTGGGGTTTCATTTTGAAAATTTCTCCCCCCTCTTCTCTTAAAACCGAAAACCGACCCCTTTTAGGGTTCCTTTACATTGCATCTATGCGTGCTTCATTGCCATTATTCGCACGGATTAATCGATCGCTTCTTGCGCTAGATCAAAGGCCCCTTCTTCTTCCAAAAGGTAACCATTAAAACTCTTCTTTTGATTGATTTTTCTTGCTTTTTCTTGCAAATGTGATCATGATCTTGCACTTTTTGGATGGGTAGTGGTTTATATTTGGTTGTGGATGTATTTATGGATGGTGTGTAGATGATTTCTTATGATCAATGCCCTATTTTTGTTATTTTATGAATGTATCGGTGCCTATATGTTTTGTTTTTTTTATTTTTGTTTATTTTTGTTTAAGGAATGGATGCATTTTTTTTGTGTTGGTTTTCTTTATTTTGTGGGCAAAAAGAGAGGACTCTTTGTGTTTTTTTTTCAATGAAGGTTTTTTTTTTGGTTTTTGATTTTTGGAGCATAAAGAAAGGACTCTTTGTTTATTGGTTTTTTTTCTTATGTTGTTTTTTCCTTTTTTTTATAAAAGAGGGGTTTTTATTTTGGGTTTTAATTGATGATGATTTCTTTTGAAGCATAAGCACCCCCTCTTTTTTCTTATTTTTTTGTTTTTGTAAACAAAGTAAAAGGATTTTTTTTGGTTTTGATTTATTTTTAAGTATAAGGACTTTTATATTTATTTTTGTAAACAAAGTAAAAGGATTTTTTTGAAGGTTTTGATTTTTTGAAGTATAAGGACTTTTATTTTCTTGTTTTTGTAAACAAAGTAAAAGGATTTTTTTTTTGAGGGTTTTGATTTTTTTTGAAGTATAGGGACTTTTATTTTTTTGTTTTTGTAAACAAAGTTAAACGATTTTTTTTGAAGGTTTTGATTTTTTTGAAGTATAGGGACTTTTATTTTTCTGATTTTGTAAACAACGTAAAAGGATTTTTTTTTTATTTTGATGATGATTTTTTTTTTTTTTTGAAAGAAGATTTTTGTTGCATGTGTATCTTCATTTATGAAAATAAATAGGGAAATGGTGAGCATTCTTACCTCCCCTTGATGCATAGTATATCATGGTTCTTTGTCATTGACCTGACCGGATGTGATTGCCTTTTGTTGCCCCAGCATGTCGGGCGATGATGAGCATATTCCTAAGGAGGGCCATGAGGAGGGGCCCGAGATAGTATATGGACTGTGGGGGGAGTAGTTCCTCTGGGTAGAGTGGAGGGCGGGGCCAAGGTTCGAAATGCAAGGCGAGGCCACCCGAGTCGGTCTCCTTCATCAACAACATACCCATATTTCAAATTTCGAAATAGCGGGCAAGGTAAGAAACAGGCTCAATTTATTTTCTTTGTGTAGCTTTGCTTTACTTTCTCAATCTGATGCACATTTCTTTGGGTGCAGGATTTGCCCAATATTGTATTCCGCAGGGGGTGGCTCGATTTTCAAGACTTCTACCTCTATGTCCCTCCTGTAGTGAAGGTCCTATTGGTGCAGGTGGGTTTTGGGGAGTTTCTGTCCAGCCCCGCCATGAGGGCTAATGTCGCCTATCTGAAGGCCTTGATCAAATGGTTTCGCCCTGAGACGATGACCTTCCACATGCCATACGCTGAGGTGGCCTTGATGCCTATGGATTGGGCAATGATTACGGGTATCAGGGTAGGAGGGGTATCGATAGCCCTTGCGGAGCCGAGTAGAGAGGACATCATCCGACTGATTGGGGCCTATCCCCCTCGTGGGCAAACGCATGGCACTGAGGTCAAGATGACCTGGCTGACCGCACTTTATACACCTGATGAGCTAGTGGATCTGGGTAAGCCAGACAGGGTGCTTTACATCACGCTAGAGTGGGCGATCGTCTTGGCCCGTATCACTCTCCTGGTCCTACTGGGTAAGACCCTTTTCACCAATGTGAGCGGTGGCCGAGTCAGCCTAGCCTTACTGAGTGTGATGGACAACTGGGGTGACGCCCATAGGTATGACTGGGGAGGGGCTTGGTACGCATGACTAAAGTATAACCTGGCTCGGGTCACAATCGATGATTCCAAATCTGTTATTGGTTTTTAGGTCGCCTTGGAGGTAATCCCTCATTCCTTTGCTTTTGCCATTTTTCTTGAATGATCTTTATATGCTACTGACCTGCTTTTACGCACTGCCCCTTTCAGGTGTGGGGATACCATCATTTTCACCCTGGACGCCCGCTTCTTTACTCGGAAGAACTTACCTATCCTCTTTTTAGCAACTGGAATCAGATTCGGCGCCGTGACGTAGGCCTAAAGCACTTGAAGATGGGCTTGAGGTCCCAACTCGACTTGATGGTTCCTGAGTAGGTAAAACTCCTTTTCAACCTTGCTTGTTCTAGCTCAGAAATCCCTTTTTGATTGATGTGCTACCCGTTTGGCCCCCTTTTGACTTGGACAGATCCTCCATGACCCGTACCTTTCATCCTCCTTCTGGGATTGGACATCCGTCGGCCCCTCTCACCTGTTTAGCAACCACCACATCATTTTCTTTTATGGAGCGTGGGCCAAGTTTTACTATTTGGGGGTGCGGATCATGCACCAGTACCAGGGCTACTATGCCATACCTGTGGACACTCCGGTGGATGTTTGGAATCTTGTTGGTAGCATCGAAGAACTCACGATGGCCTTTTTCAATAATGGGCTCCCTATCCATGCTCTCCATGTGCCCGGGGACTATCATGTTTGATATGAGTGCCTGCTGTATCGGTTTATCTTGCCGCGCTTTGTATCTAGCATCAATTTCCTTTCATTTGGTGGCCCACTCGATCAGGTAATTCTTCTCAGCTTGTATTAGTTCCCCTTATATTTTAATTCAGCCTTTGTTTTTTTTTTTCTAAGCGGATCCTTATTTTGTTCACAGTTTGCTCAGAGACATGACTCGGATGGCGAAGGCAGGATAGGTGCAGCTGACATGTCAGGGGGAGATCCTTCTGGTGCGGGTCCCTTTGCCGAGGGTTCTTTTGGTGTTGGACTGTCGGGTACCTCCCAGGCCGGTGCTCCGGGGGGTGACTCGACCGTGGTCTACGGGACCTTCCGATGCTTGGATGATAGCTTCCTTTCAGGCCTCTGCACTGATGTGGATAGGCAAGCGTGGCTCTCTGCTGAAGCGGCCCGTGTCCCTCCTCCTGAGGTGATCCCAGGGGTAAGTCCTCTGACGACCCATCTCTTTCTAGTTTCGATCTCCCTTTTGCACATGTTTTATGATTGCCCTAATAGCTGATGTTGTATCTTTCTGAATGCAGGACTTTAATTCGGCCATGGAGTATGTGGCGTATCATCGCGACATTGCGGAGCTTAGGGAGGTGGAGATGGTGAGTACCTTGCTGTTGTGCTTCTCCTGCTTGTTTTATTTATCATTTGCCCCTCAATTGGTCCTGATTTCTGATTTCGACTGGGCCTTGCAGTGTGCACGTGCTAAGGAGTCGCGCTCCTTGCTTAGTAGGATTTCACAGGCGGGGTCCCGGGTGGGGGATATGCGGACTTTCCAGAGCTCCTCTTGTCATCGAAAGAAGTTCAAAGGCGTGAGCAAGGAATAGGCTTTAGTTTCTGCTTTAAAACTCAGTACTCTTGGGATTGGATTTTGGTTTTTTAGACAGTTTGGGATGGATGATGTGACACATTGGATATATTTTTTGAAAATATTTTTAGTGCTTTTGTCTTGATTGTATGCCATGGCTTCCTTGTATCGTATCTATTTTTCTGCAGGACGTGTTTGCAAAATGCTCTCAGAAGGCGACTTTTTGGGTCACATGCATTGATGTAGGATCAATCCTGCACATAAACGAAGTAATTTCCAAACCGTTAGTGATAGGGGATTTATTGAATGGAAAAAACAAAAGGGGTGAAAGGAAATGAAAAGTTCCCCCCATTAGGCCCCGAGATGGCTGAGGAGGGGGGATCTTTAGTCTGGCACAGCTATTAGTTGCGCCAGGCAAAAATCCCAGGGAATTTGTACTGGCACAACTATTAGTTACGCCAGGCTTAACCTGGGGAGCTGTGGGTCGTTATATATCCGAGTCAGCCAGAAAATCATCCCTTTTCTGTTTGACTTGGCCCCTTTGACCGATTCTTTTTACTCTTGCTTTTCCAAGGCGGGTCCATCACCATACATTGATTTTTATCTTCTCAAGAGATCTTTGTACGTCTATGGACTCACTTTCCAACCCTCCCTTATGTGGATGGCCCGGAGCCAATTTACCCCATTCCTTGGGCTTGGGGCCCAAATTTCTAACAACTTGGTTTAGGAGCTTGAATGAGAGTGAGCTCGCCGACTTGGAGCTCCTTAAGCTATCTCGCCTTCCTTCCTTCCTTGAGGTTCCTCCACGGTGGGACCTTCTTCACGTTGCTGCTTCATTTTGGGATGTAAATTTCCATGTATTCCGTTTTAGGAAGTGAGAGCTTACCCTAACCCTTGAGGAGCTATCCAATCTATCTGGTCTAAAGCTTCATAGGGGCCTTGCAAGAGTCACGCGTCGGCTGGGCTACTCTAAATCCATTCACCTTACTCTTGGTTTGAAGAAACTCGAGTATGAGAAAAGTCTCATTGGGGGGCCCACAAGGTGTTCGCTAAAATTCCTCAAAGAACTTTTTGGTGACGAAAGTCTGAAAATTGCCAGTTAAGAACATTTTCAACGCAAAAGCTTTAGCTGTCGGTCTCATTTCAGAAATCCTCTTCTTTATCGGGGGAGAACTTCTCCTTGGAAATTTGTGATATTCTGACCGAGTTGGAGGCGGGCCGATCCATGATGCATTTAGTGCTCGCTGAGTTGTATCGATGCCTTGATTCATTTGCTTGGGGCAAGGTGGAGGACCTTCGGGGGTGCCCCTTGCTACTTCAGGTTTGGTATTGCGAGCACCTAGCTATCTTGGGGCCTGTGCCCTGCTTTTATATTACCCCAGGTGAGGCGGCTCAGTGCATTTTGGGTAGGTGCCACCTGCTTCTGCTTGGCGATTTGTCAGTTCTAAAACTTTGGTTGACCGATGCTGAGCTAATATGGAGGCTTCCTTGGTTGGACCGGACCTTCCAGTTGTTCGCTCTAAATACCATGAGGGCATCACTCTCCTAGGATTGACTGGTAGCACCTTCTACTTCCCATTCTGGGTGTTGTGTCAATTTGTCTGCTCTCAGCAGGTGCCTTGCGAGGCCAAACCCCCTTTATGCGATTTGATCTTTTCTAGGGGGTCCTCCAGAGACAGATCAGATTGCCGCTCTTTGGGAGACGTGTCAGTCGACGCTGATGTGTTATATGGAGCAGGGAGATTTGGTTCAATCTTCTCCTGAGTACGAGGCACAGCTATCGGTGTGACCTATTCTTTGGTGGTCCGGATTGAGAGATCATTGACTTGGCGGCCAAAGAAAGAGACGGTACTCCGAACCCGCATCGAGCTACTGGTGGATGAGAAGAGGGTTCTACATGAGCTTTTGGCACAGGAAAAAGTTACAGTAAAGATAGCAGAGAGCGAGGTCCTTCGTCTAAAGGGATCATTGAGTGTTGCCCTTGGAGCTGTTGATTCTTCTCGAAAGAGGTACAATAGCTTGCATGGTCGCTGGTTGACTGAGAGGAATGTCCGGGAAGATGACTTTCGTGCTGAGATTAGCGCATTGAAGTGCGAGCTGGGCTGCTAATTCCTTCCTGCACATAAAACTTTTTATACAGATCAAATACACAAAAGGGGCGTAACAGCCCCTTTATAGATAGACACATTTTTTGGTATACATATTTTCTTTATGCTTTTGTTTCTTTTGTTTCTTGTAAAAAAAGAGAAAAGAAAGAAAGCTAGTCATCACACCGTCTATTTTTTGGGATGTGGTGCGAGCGGTGCATTTTATAAAAGAAAGGCAGTTTATTATATACATCTATGTAGACTTTTCTGTCTTTCTTTTTATTTTATGCATTTTTGGTGTGGTGCCTTAATCACTGGGTGAAACCTTGTGAAACCCTGGGTCCTTTTTTGAGCATGGTCGAACCCGTCTTTGAATGATTGATTCTGAGAGATTTTCAACAGTTTTACCGAGGTCGGAACGTCAATCCCTTTGGATTGAGTCAAACCTTTCTCCTTCCCTTGAGTCATATGTTTGACAACGCAATTTTACGAAAAAATTTCTGGTCGAGACCCGTTTTGAACTAGCATGAGCGGCCCAATCAAACAAGAGGGTACAGGAAGAGTAATAAAAGGGTTCCTCAAACATCAATCTTCTCAATCAGTCAAAACCTTTCTTTTTCAATTTTTTCTCTTTTCTTTTCTCTTTTTTTATTTATTTATCTCCTCCTTTTTTTACCCGTGGTGCCCTTTCAGGTTTTCACCACGTCCATGGGTTTAGCTCTCTTACCCCAAGCGCCCTTTCAGGTTTTCACCTGGTCCGCACAAACTCGTTGTTTTTACCCGTAGCGCCCTTTCGGGTTTTCACCAAGTCTATCTTGCTTTGAGCTTATATTTTTATTTTATTATTTATTTATATATATTTTTTTTTCATTTATTTTTTTCAACAGCCACGGCATAGATGTCGATTCCATCATAGCCGGCTAGATGGGGTTCTGCTGTCATCTCACAACTCGGCTTGTATTGACTCAACATATATTATGACTACTTGTAAACCTAAAAGTGGGCTTTCTTCAGGGTGTAGCTTGGCCATGGGTTAGGTTAGGATTTGAAGGTATGCTAGGCTAAAAGGGTTTCCTTGATACAGCTTCAGTATTCTCAACATACTTTCTCCCTTGGGGGTTTTACTATACATGCCCCGTGATTCTTCTACATTTTTTTTCTTTTTGCTCCATTTTAGGCAATCTCTTTTTGAGGTTTTGCTTTTCCAATTTTTTTGGATTGTGATGGTAACTTTACTTCCTCTTTTTTGTAAATGTACACACACACATTTTTTTTGGGGAAGGGGGTTATTGAAAGAAAGGCTCAGGCTCAAATGGGGTAGCAAAGGATATCATCATTTTTAGGGATGTTTTTTGGCTACTGTGTTTGAGATGATGGCCCCTTTTGGGTGGTTCTTGTCACAACCCAGATTTTTCACTGATTTGTGCACGGCACGCATACACACATAGGTATATGTGTTTCACAAGGAGACCAAAACGACCCAAATACTTTAAGTGTGTACGTGGGAAACACACTAGTATATCCCAAAAATTTTAGATATAAAAGTGAAGAAGAGAGAGAGGAGCCCTTACGTAAATCTATTCTAACCTAAATAGAGAGAAGGAGAATATAGAGAGAAAGAAGAAAGGAGCCTGGTAGAGAACTAGGGTTCGTTGAGACTTAGGTCGGCAAAGGAGATCAGAGGAAACGACGAGAGGACGAACCAGGGAGGCCGGATAACCGAGTAGATGTTCAAATCATAAATCGAATAAGTGCGGTTTCATCGTCGAGGTAATGCGTTAAGGACATGATAGATGCTTAGGAATGTTTTAAATAGTAGGAAAGAGGTTGGCTAAATGTTTCCTTGTATAAGATAAAGGGTAAATGATGAGTGGAAGCATATTCTCGATCTTGATCGAGGGACAAATCGTTGTTCCTCGCTCGGCGGTCTAAAAGGCTCGCTCGGCGAGGATGAGCTGATATAAGCATGACTACAGGCTCGCTCGGCGGTCCACGAAACTAAAGGGAGCTCGCTCGGCGAGGTCCACGTCATATTCGGCTCGATTTAACGCTCGGCGAGGTCAAGAGACGCTTGGCGAGGATAATTGACCCCTTGGCGAGTCAGTGACCACTCAGATCTTGGTTTTCCTAATATAAGAAACTTGGGAGTCATACACCCCAATGACCTTAGATCGTTCTAAAACTATTTTTTATGTAGGTTGATGCATTATAACCCTCCACGAGCAGGCGTGCCTTGAGATTCGTCGAGGTAGGGAATATTCTCGAAACATGTGCATTATTCTGTGAACTCATATGCGTAGTATAGTCTATGTAAATAGTGTATATTCCATAAACCCTCATGATAAGGGTGTGTGTGTGTGTTACAATGTGGAAAATCACGAGGTCCCGAGGCGAAATAAAATAAAGCAAGTGGCATCCGGTATCGTAAGAAAACAAAGCGAGAGAAACAAAGGTAAGTGATAAGGCCTAATGTAATATATTTAGCACAATCACGGTGAATAACTATATGTAAAACACATTGATATTTTTATTATTTAAGGTTGATTAGAATACCCCACCGACGTGGCGGGATACCCACGACTGACTCGGCAGGATATCCGTGACCGGTACGGCGGCCAATCCGTACATTTATAACACATCCCAGGGATGTAGATTGAGAATAGACCATAGCCTATGAGAAAGGGGCTCAGGCGTATTCGGGGAATACACACAACAACTGTCTAGTTAGACGACGATGGCGGGTATTCCATCGGGGCTCGATGCTATATTGCTCGAGGACTACTTAAGTTAAGATTTAAGTGATTAGGCCAAATTCACAACCAAACTTATAAGGAGAATAAACAAAAATATGCTAGGTATTGGTCGGAACCATTGGGTTATTCCTGTTACTCAAAATGTTGTACATAAGTGATTTCTTGAAAATTCTATGCTGGTTAGGTTACTGACATATGCGTGAAGGATGATCTATATGTTCTTTTGTTTTCCCTATGGAGCTAGGATGTAGCTCACCCCTTAGACTATATGTCGCAGGTCCAGGACTAGCGGCAGCAAAGACTTCGGGAGAAGTTGATCCAAGGGCCTCGGTGTTCGTGGCCACAGAAGAGTCGGAACCTCCTCCCGAGGAATTCTTCTAGGAAACCCGCTGCATACTCTGAGAGTGAGTTGAGAGATAGTATTATGTATGGCTTGGTATATCGAGCCTCTTTATTTCGAATGCTTTAATTTCTGTCTCTTGATTAAACATCTAGGATGAATAATTATCATTTAACTTTTGGGTATGTCCTTATGTCCATGAATTGGCATGGGACAAGGACAGCCTTGCGAGACCAAATATATTATTTTGAGATTTCGATTTAGGGTAGCTACGTGTGCTTCAATTTCAGTTTTGGCTTGTATATATCATTGTGTTGTAAAGGACCCAGGGCACGGCCTTGAAGGTCGTGCTGATGGCACGGATTTCGGGATGCCGAAATTCGGGCTGTCACAGTTCTTAAGTAGTCACATATTTGTTTCACTAATACTTACCTTATCGCGATAGACTAAGAGTAGAACCGTCGGACGTATCCTGCATTGATGGGCTCAGGAAGATGATCTCCGTCTATGGTGGCGAGGCGGATTGCGTATCCTGATAGCACTTCTCGGACGACGTAAGGTCCTTCCCAGTTCAGCTTAAACTTCCCTCTCGGATCGACATGGAGGGATGGGAAGATCTTTTTCAGTACAATGTCTCCTACCTTCAACTCTCGACCATGGACACGTTTATTATAAGCGCGTGCGATTCGCCCCTGGTAAACTTGAGTATGACACAAGTCTAGGAGTCTCTGCTCGTCCAATAAGTTCAGCTAATCAAAGCATGATCTCTCTCTCTCTGTGTGCTTCGGGTAAGCCTGATTCCATGAGAATTCAGAGTGAGGGTACTTCAACCTCAACCGGTAGGACAGCCTCGGTTCCATACACAAGGGAGAACGGTGTTGCCCCTATAGCGATACGGATAGACGTTCTGTAGGCCCACAAGGCAAACGACAGCATTTCTCTCCAATCTCGATAAGTGACGACCATTTTCTCGAGGATGCGGATGACCATCTTATTAGCAGCTTCTACGGCTCCATTAGTTTGAGGCCGATAAGGTGAGCGATGGTGCTTGATCTTGTATTACTCACAGAAGGCTCGGATGCGCTTATTCACAAAGTTTGTGCCGTTTTCTGTGATGATATCTTTAGGTACTCCAAATCGGCACACAATATTGTTCTTGAAAAACTTCTTGACGTGACTGGCCGTAATGTTGGCATATGACATCGCCTCTACCCACTTGCTGAAGTATTCAATGGCGACGAGGATGAATTGATGCCCGTTTGATGCTTTTGAATTAATCATTCTGACGATGTCAAGGCCCCAGGTAGCAAATGGCCAAGGAGTGGTCATGCAGTGTAGATCGACGATAGGAGCGTGTATCAGACTGGAGTGTTCTTGACACTTGTAGCATTTTTGAACATGTTTACAGCAATCCGACTCTATAGTGGTCCAAAAGTATCCCTGCCGTAAAATTTTCTTAGCAACCATGTGACCGCTGACATGGGCTCCGCATATTCCTTTGCTCGATCATGATCGGCTTCATCTCAGCACCATACGGGATTTCTATCATTGATGCCAAAGTGGCTAGTGCATCAGCAAAGCAATTCCTTATCCGGGGGACATGTGAGAATGTCACGTCTCAGAAGCAAGCTATCAAATCCTCGAGGTGTTCATGATAGGGGATCAGTTTCTCATCTTTCATCTTCTAATCTCCATTTGTCTGGCATATGATCAACTGCGAATCGCCAAATACTCGGAGGTGAGTTATATTTAGATCGAGAGCCGCCTGTAGACCAGTGGCACAAGCTTTGTACTCAGCCATGTTGTTAGTGCAAGGAAAGTTGAGCTTGATAGAGACGGGTACGTGGGATCCTTTCGGTGAAATCATAATGGCGCCAACTCCATGACCCTCGGTATTTGCTGTCCCGTCAAAGTGCATTAACCCTGTCTACCTCTTCTGTATCGTTTTCTATCATGAACAAGATATCTTCATCTGGGAACTCAGTTCTCAAAGGTTCATAATTTGGCAAAGGATTATCGGCAAGATGATCAGCAAGTGCCTGCCCCTTGATTGACTTTTGAGTGACGTATGTGATGTCGAACTTGGATAACAAAAGCTGCCAGCGCGCGGTTCGTCCAGTGAGGGCCGGCTTCTCGAACAGGTATTTCAATGGGTCCATTTAGGGGCTTGAGACAGCAGGTAATGGCGGAGCCTCTGAGTAGCTCATACAAGAGCCAGGCATGCTTTCTCCCAATGAGAATAACGCATTTTATAATCAGCAAACTTCTTGCTTAGATAGTAAATGGCCTGCTCTCTTCTTCTCATCTCGTCATGCTGCCCTAAGACGCATCCCATCAAGACTTCCATTGTGGAGAGGTACATTAAGAGTGGTCTCCCCGGCTCAGGTGGTACCAAAACAGGTGGGTTAAGGAGGTAGCCTTTGATTTTATCGAATGCTGCCTGGCAGTCGTCATTCCATTCGACAGGCGAGTTCTTCCTTAGTAGCTTGAAGATCGGCATACAGATTAGAGTTAGTTGTGCAATGAACCGACTGATATATTGTATTCTGCCCAAGAACCCTCTAACTTTCTTCTCAGTAAACGGTGGTAGCATTTCTGTGATAGCTTTAACTTTGACTAGGTCGACCTCGATCCCTCTCCTGCTGACGATGAATCCTAGTAATTTTCCAGACATAGCGCCAAAAGTGCACTTCAGTGGATTCAGAAGTAACTTGTACTTTCTCAGCCTCTCAAATAGTTTCTGAAGGTTTACCAAGTGATCGCCTCACTCTGGTGACTTGGCTATCATATCATCGACATATAGGTCAATTTCTTGGTGCATCATGTCGTGAAATAGTGCGGTCATAGCTCTTTGATATGTTACGTTAGCATTTTTCAGTTCAAATGGCATGACTCGATAGCAAAAGGTTCCCCAATGAGTAATGAATGCAGTCTTCTCCCGATTGGCCTCTGTCATCTTTATCTAGTTGTATCCTGAGAATCCATCCATAAATGAAAGAATCCCGTGCTAGCAGTGTTATCGACCAAGATGTCGATGTGTGGTAATGGGAAATCATCCTTTGGGCTCGCTCTGTTCAAATTACGAAAATTGATGCACATGCGGACTTTTCCATCCTTCTTCAACACAGGCATAATATTGGCTAGCCACTGTGGGTATTTGGATACCATGAGAAACTTTGCATCATACTACTTGATGACCTTGTCCTTGACTTTCAACATTCACTCAGGTCGGAGACGTCTCAGCTTCTGCTTAATCAGCTTCATATCAGGGTAGAGAGGCAACTCATGCTCGACCAAATCAGTGTCCAAACCAGGCATGTCCTCGTAGGACAGGCAATAATGTCTTGGTATGACCGAAGGAATTCGATCATGCTTTTTCTTTCTTCGGGAGATAGTGACGTTCCGATTTTGGTAATTCAGGGAATCTCCTCAATCCCTAGATTAGCATCCTCGGTTTCCTTGACAATAGGGGTTGGGCCATGCTCAAATTTGGCAAATCGGTCAAGGAGCTCATTGGGGAACTCCTTGAAAGGGACATCCTTGTTCAGACTCGTGATTCCTACCTCTTCTTGTATTTCTATAGGGAAGGGGTCGATTTCACATAGGCTGGATATTTTGATTAAGTCATCTTTTTGCGAGACTTTTTCTAGAATTTTAAATCACAATATTTTTGGGACTTTGGATTCTCTTAATGTTTTTGAGACTTCGTATTTTTTCAATGTTTTTTAGATTTTTGTTTTCTTCGGAGATGGACCCTTGGTAGTGCGAGTCTGTGTATATACAAGGTATTGCCTGCCAAGGGCTTATCTCACTTTTTATAGGTTGTGTTTTTTTGGTAAACGGGTGTCGAATGTTATCCCCGCTTCTAGGGTTTGGGGTAAAGATACCCAGTTGCATACATGAGAGGCTGCTTCTTTACCTATTCGGACGGAGGGTGCTGACTGATATGGCTGTTTGGAGTTAGTCTCCATCATGTTGATCCTCATTTCGTCTGAGATCATATCCTCAAACATTAACACAATTTTGTGGTGATTTACCATAGGGGGAGTTTGTTCAGGTACTAGCCGTCGTTCTTCGAAAAGGGACAACACGGCCAAATCTATCTCCAAGCTAGGAAGGGTAATGTGGCAATTGGTGGGATGGATTTGGGCTGTGGGTTTGTGTGGGGTCAAATGGGTTACCCCATTTTGGTAGATTTTTACGACCCCAGCGCTGACAAAGGATTCCCTGATGTGCGGCCTAGGACGAGGTTTCTCTTCTATGTTGATTCCTCTTACCCTTGCAGTTGCAGCGACCCTAGCTTTCTCTTTAGCCTCTCGAACCTCTTCCTCCGTGGGCTTGTAACGTAACCCAAATTAGACCTTCTGCCCCTTGGCGATAACTGGCTCTCTCTCCTGCCCTGCAATCTGGGCCCTAGCCCTCGACCTTTCTAATAGCCCCACTTTTGGAGCATAGCCACCGCTGCTACCATTCCGCCTCTAGTTTTAGGAATGATGCCCTCCATGGGCTCTGGGAGTAATGTCGATACCTCATATTCGAAGCTGTGGAGGCCGACATCCTCAGCGGCGTGCGACATATCTAGCATATTGGGTTTCTCAATGCTATTAGCGACCTTCTCTTTCTCACTATGCCCCTCACTGATGATCAAGATAATCTTATGCCTAGATGCAAATTTGAGTTTCTGGTGTAGTGTGGAGGGGATTGCTCCAACCTTGTGCAACCACGGGCACCCTAGTAATAGATTAAATGAGGATTTAATGTTCGTTACTTGAAATAACACGGAGATGGTTGTTGGCCCAATCAATAGCTCAAGATCAACTTCTCAACGCCGACCCATTATCAATTAGAACTAAGGGGATAATCATATTTCCTGACTCAACGGTTATATTCAAAGACGTCGGGTGGCTACCTCCTTCCTCCGATAAGTCAGCATTAGAAAATGAAATGACATTCGGAACCATCACTTGGCCAATTATCTATCCGACTTCATCTGAGCTAACTTGGAGCGATACATGCGTATTTTTCAACGCCCTCACTAATGCTTGGAAATGGAGTGAGGACGTCATTAACAGATCCCACACAGTGATATGGGTGGGCATTCTCTTTAGCTGAGTCTCTAGTATATGTTGCCGACTCATTTTTTCAAAGTGGTTCACTGCGCTATCCTTCTTCCCCTCTGGTTGGGCTTGTGATGCTATTGGTGCTTCTGGCTGCTTCGAGATTCTTCCTGATCTGGTAACGAAGTCCACTGCCCCTCCCTACTGCTGCTACCTACATTAGCATTGGTTTTCTCATAGCTCAGTGGGACCTGATGTGGATCATAGGTTGGTCCCGAGAGCTGGAATGGTATGGCTACTGACACCTGAAGTGCATGTACTGATGGCTCAGGAGGTGTGGGCAATACTTGATTTATTTCAGTGGCAGCTAGTTGGGTGGCAAAATTGGGCCAAACGGGGGCGGTGAAGCTTGAGGGTGGTGGTACTGGGGCAAAAGTAGGCCACTGGTAGCTGATAGGTGCGGGTGAGGGATCGGCGGTTTGATGGGCCATTAGGTAATTTACGGGGGTGGTGGAGTTTGCAGGTGGTTGAACAGGGGGTAATGGGGTGGGCGCAGGCCATGGATAACTGACGGGTGCGGGTGTAGGATTGGGGGCTTGATGGCTTATTGGGTAATTGACGGGGGTGGTGGTGTATGGTTGGTATGCATTGATATGTACATAATTGACGAGTGTGGGTAATGGAAAGTATGCCCTGAGATCCAAAGGCTCAACTTGTGGTGCGGGGAGGGGAAAATAATTAGATAAATTTAAGGGTTCAATCACCCTAATGTTCTTTTCTTCATCATTCCTTGGCAATGGTGCCATATAACTCTCCCGATCATTGATGTAATCGGACGGATCAAATTCAAATTCCTCCTCACTTTCTATCATCTCGATGGTGGGTCTGGGACTTGCTCCTCCGATAGGGTGTGGGGGTAATGGCACTTGATGGATGTTTGCGTGCTGGTTTGCTTGAGAAGGTGCTGGTAGAATTATTTTCCTGGCGTCAATCAAATCTTGGATTGCATGCTTCAGGGGGAAGCAGTGATCAGTCGGGTGACCCGAACCCTAATGAAAATTGCAGTGGGTATTTAGGTCATAGTTCCTTGGGATTGGATGAGGAGGTTGTGGTTGACGAATAGTGACTAATCCTTTTTCCACTAACAAGGACAAAAGTACTCTCAAAGATTGCCCCAGAGGCATAAAAACTCGATCATAGCGGGCTCTCCTCTATTCTAAAGTCATTTGCATTCCTTGCCCATTCCCTACTCTCTGCATATGCTCAGTTCTAACTGGTGCTAGCGGGGCTGCCTGAAATTGAAGCGGGGTTGTATTATTATTGGGCCTGGTATTGGTAATGTTTTGAACATCGACCCCTATCCTCTTCTCAGTTCTTTGCTCTGAAAATCTCCTAACCCCTCTGGATCTACTTGACATGTTCTTATTCAGACGGCCCTCCCTGATGGCGTCCTCACATCGATTAGCATTTCTCACCAGATCAGTAAAGCTGGACTGCTGCTGGTACACCAAAAAGCCCGAGATCACTGGTAGAGTATTCTTTGAAATCATCTCTATCTGCTTATCATTAGGTATCCTATTTCTGACTTGAGTTGCCGATGTTCTCCAGCATCCCAAATAGTCGCTGAAGGTCTCATTTGGGTTATGCCTCAGACGGGCTAAGTCTGACTTACGCGGCTCAATGTTTATATTGTAGACATATTGTTCTTGAAAGAGGTGCGTCAAGTCCTTCCACATTTTCATCATTGATGGTTCCAAAGATGTGAACCATCTCAAAGCCAGACCGGTCAGGCTCTTCTGAAAGACTTTTATTAGTAGTTTTTTGTCCCCTTCGTATTGACACATGTCCCCACAATAGGACTTCAGGTGTGAAATAGGATTGCCGGTGCCGTTATATTTGTCGAAGGCCGGCATTTTAAATTTGGGGGGCAAGGGGACCTCAGTGAATAAACACAAATCTGTGAAGTCTGTGGTGTAAATTTTAGCACCACCCATCTTCATTAATTATTTCTAAATTTTATCCAACTGTTCTTTTAGGCCTCGACTCTTTCGTCTGAGTGCTTTCTCGGTATGCTATGGACCTCACTCTGGGCCACCAAGGGGTGGGCAATTATGGGAGGAGGGTTTAGGCTAATCAATGCCCCAACATAGGCTCCACTATTCCTGATCTCATCCTTTTCATACTGCTGGTCGGCATAATGTGCAGCGAAGGCGGGATTCTCTTGTTGGTGTTGCTTGGGTTTGATGGGAATGGTATGAGCGGGGGTTGGGTGAGCCCATTGAGGGTGAGGGAAAGTTTGTTGGACGATGGGATGAGTGGAAGTTTGGTTTTGGGGTGGGGCCTGATGGGGCCATGGGAAAATTGGGTATGAGGTACGGCATGGGTTTGACCCAGTTGTGAAGGTTGGGGGTGAGTGAAGTTTTAGGGGTATTGTGGTGGGTAAGAGGTTTGGGCTTGGGCCATGGGCCCGGGTTAGGTTTGGGCCACAAGGCCTTGATCAGGTTGGGTTTCAGTAAAGGGCATGGGATTTGGGGGATCTTGGCCTATTAGACCTTGATGGGTATGGCCCATTGTGTTTTGGAGGGCTTGGGCCATGGGCCATTGGTGGGTATGGGTTGTGGGCCCTTGGGGTATGTGGGCCTGGCCCACTGGGTTTTGAGGGGTGTGGGCCATGGGCCATTGGTGGGTATGGGCCATGGGCCCTTTGAGGGTTTGGGCTTGGCCCAAATGGGTTTGGGCCATGTGCCCGAGATGGGTTTGGGTCATGGGCCCTTGGGTATGGGTTTGGGCGATGGGCCTTTGGGGTATATGAATCTGGCCCACTGGGTTTTGAGGGGTATGGGCCGTTGGTGGGTTTGGGCCATGGGCCCTTGATGGTTTTGGGCCATGGACCCTTGGGGTATGTGGGTTTGGCCCACTGGGTTTTGAGGGGTATGGGCCATTGGTGGGTTTGGGCCATGGGCCCTTGATGGTTTTGGGCCATGGGCCCTTGGGGTATGTGGGTTTGGCCCATTGGGTTTTAAGGGGTATGGATCATGGGCCATTGATGGGTTTGGGCCATGGGCCCTTGGGTATGGGTGATGGGGTGTTGGGCCATTAGGCCTTGGAGATCATGGATGGTGGGGTTTTGGGCCAATGGGCCTTGGGGCATGTGGGAGATGGAGTTTTGGATGGTGTGAATTATGGGGGGTTGATGGGGGTCATGGGGGAGTGAAGCATGGTGGTTGGCTAAGGTATGGGATGGGTTCATGGATGTGTGGTGTGGAGGAGAGGTATTTTGCGAAGCCTTCCATGAGGAGTAGGCTTGGAACATCTCCTCCATCATGGCCATGGAAGAGGGATCGGATGTGGATGGTGGGTTTAAGGGGTGGTGAGATGTAGATGGGAGGGGTGTGGAGGAGAAATTGGGCATGGCCCCGGTATGATCAGGCATGGCCATGGTAGGTGGTGGGATATGAGGTGGATTGGAGAGTTGAGGTGGGGCAAAGGATGGGGAAGGATTAGGGATGTTTAGGGATGATGATTGGTGGGGTGTGGATGTTTGAAAAAAATCGGGCATGGCCTCGGTAAAAATGGGCATGACCCGGGTAGATGGGAGGATTTGTGGGGGGTTGGATAGGGTGGAAGTGGTGTATGTGAATGTGGGTGGATTGGGCCTATAGGGGGAAGATGGGAAATGGGGGCATGGATGTGGATTGGGAGAATGGGTTTGGGTTTTATATGGATGTGGATGGGAAATGAGTTAGATTTGGCATGGGCATGACTTCGGACACAGATGGAGAATGGGGGGTTGGATTTTGGATATTTTGGGGGGTAGTGGTTGGGAAAATGGGGGCGCCCAATGGGCCAGTAATGGTGAAGGGTGATTGGGTGAGGGGGAAGGTGCAAAAGACTTCCCCTGATTGGGAATGGGTTGGAGAGTGTGGCGGGGATGTGTTGGGTAAGGGTGCCTTGGATGAGGCCCAAAAATCCTCCTCCTTCTCCTACAGGACGGCGGAGGGCAAGATGATGCCGTTGTGCCGGCACCACAAACTCTATTTTTTAGGTTGTTTTTTTTTTTGGATTTAAATTTTTTTTTTTTTTAAAAGACCTTTTTTGTAAGACAAAGGTTTCGAGGCCTTAGAATTCCCTTCTCGGGTGGCCTTCGTACCCCGATTTGAGACCTGTGGTGACAATTTCGACGCACTTCGGAAGAATCGAAGGAGGACCTTCGATCTATTGAAGGCACAGAAATCGAGGCAAACAACCCGATCCCCAGGAATGAGCCAAAAGGAAGTTGCCCTCTTTTGACCGACGAGAGCGTATTGGGTGTCGGAGATGGTGGAGCCCAAACAAAGGCACTAAGCACATTGATCAGAGAACTCGGGAGGTGAAAAAGGCCACTGATTCGGGCTAGTGCTGTGCAGAACAGGCCTGACGCAACTAATACACTCGCCCAGGTAGCAGGACTCCTTTTTTACACTGGCACAACTATTAGTTGCGCCAAGGTAAAATTTGAGGATTTAAAGCTGGCGCTACTATTAGTTGTGCTAGTTATAAATTCCAGCTTTTTGCACTGGCGCAACTAATACTTGTGCCAGGCTAAAATGAGGATCCAAATCTGTATGGCAGTAGCAACCAACACCTGAAATGAGTCTCTTTTATTGGTTTTTATCAAAGCTAGTCTTCCGGGAACTGAGCTATTTTTTGGTGATCGGTTCTCTCCTCACCGCACCTAAAGGATTTGAGTCTGGTGTAACTCGCTAGCGTGCTCCCCAACGGTTTTAAACTTTGGAATGGGACCCACCTGATATACCTCCAGCGTAAGCGCCTTCTCAGATACTAGGTGGGCTGGGACTTTTCTGGATCATCACCACTAGGGCCTGCCTCTATACTAAGACCCGGGTGGTTGTATGTTTACCTAAACCCAACCCTGTGAAAACAACTTAATTCAGCTCCCTATTCTTGATTCAATTTTAATTTTTTTCAAAGCCCCTTTTTTTTATGAAAGTTTTCTTTACTTCAAAGACTAGGGGTGATGATCCCGTGCCGCCACTACGGGCCGATGTCCACTGTTGGAATATGCTCGCACAAGTAGGCCCGCCAATTGGCTAAGGCACTTTAAATGATGAAAAATTAAAGAAATTGAAAGACAATGCTCAAGTAGGCCCGCCGATCGGCTAAGGCACTAAAAATGATGGAAAAGTAAAGAAATTTAAAGACAATGCGCATGTAGGCCCGCCAATCAGCTAAGGCTCGTAAATGACGGAAAAAATAGGGGTGAGAAAACAACAAAAATAGTAAAAAAATAACAAAAATGGTTAGTAAAAATAAAAAATAAATGACCAAATTTCAAGGAGAAGCTCTACAAGCTATCCCTAGCAGAGTCGCCATCTGTGCAACCGTGGGATTCGTGATGATCTCGTCGCGATGATGCACTCTCTTGCAAAAATATAGAGTCACCACCCGGAGCTTTTGGTGTCCCGGGATATCTATATAATTTTTATAAGCACCGAAGTCCCACAAATATGACTCTGAATCTGGTCCACACCAAAGGCTCTTGGGTAGGGACTTCGGTTATCGATCGGGAAGGTGTTAGGCACCCGATCAACCCACACGCGGTCTCTACTAATGGCCAATAGAAAAATAAAGTAAAAGAAAAGAAAATAGTTTCCTCTTACTCAAATGGGCCTTAAATCCTATTTGTGCTCCTCCGTTCCTATTGAAAATTCGGTGGCGTAACGGCACAAATGGGAGGATGGGAAGAGCTAAAGAAGAGATAGGAGAAGAAAGGGGAGAGCCGGAGCCCTCGAGCCCTTGTAGCACTGTAGGAAAGCCTTGCATTGACTTGCTTTGATGAGCTTTCAAAGGATTGAATGGTGGAAAAAAGGGTTCTAACTCCTAAGGCTTGAAGCTAAGAGGTAGAGAGTGAAGGCTAAGGGCTTACACACACCTAACCTAAAGGCTTTTAGTTAAAATCTAAGGGAGCTTTTTGAAATCTGGAATTTGTATGGAAAGTATGCACCAAAGGGAGAAAGATCTTCGCACTTTAAGCTCTTTCTCTCTTAGGCCAAAATTCTCAACCCTTAAACCAAGGTGTGGGGATCTCTATTTATAGGAAATGGGTGGGTTAGGAGGGTGTTTAGATGCTAATCAAGATTAGGAATTAGGTAATCTAACATCTAAGGTTTCCTAGGGTTTTTTGAAGCCTTGAAATGTGTGAGAAGGTCCTCCAATGGTGGATGATAGGGTGAGGCTTTAAGCCACTTAATGGGTTGCAAATAAGGTGCAAAAGGGTGCAACTGAACTATCAAAACACACCCCAAAGGTTAAGGTGGTCAACAAGTCAAACCCCAATTATGAATATCGAGGCAAAAAAGATAGAGTTATTGTTCATATGCCTGGCGCAACTAATAGTTGCGCCAGGCAAGTGCACAGTAAAACAGTGCTGAACAGTGGCCTGAAAGTTGCCTCGCGATGGTGGGGCCCACTTTAATACTGGCGTAACTAATAGTTGTGCCAGGAAAAATTATAACTGGCGCAACAATTAGTTGTGCCAAATCCTAGGGGGGCCCCCCTGAAACTACCCTTTTGCCCCTCGGGTTCGGACCGCCATATCTTTTGATGTACAGCTCCGATTGGGGCGATTCTTAGACTGTTGGAAAGCTGATAACTTCTACTTTTTAATGGTATAAGATTCAATCATAGTAGAAGGCCATAGCTAGTTTCGGTGTATCACTCCTCATCCATTGCTTGGAAAGGTTAGGTTTAAGTTCAGAATGGGTTCTAAGGGTTAGGATTGATTTCTAAGGGTTTGGGGCAGGTTCCTAGGGGATCTAGGGTGATTCCTAAAGGTTTGGGGTGATTCCTAAGGGCTTGGAGTGATTCTTAAGGGTTCCATACATGCCATCAAAAAGCTTGAAAGTGCACCTTTCTCAAAATGTGTTCCAATCAGGCCTTGGGCCAAATTTGGGTGTCTACAGAGACCCTTAGTGAGGAACCAGTGCAACACCATGCACCGGGTGAGGTTGACTCGGAGACTTTAACAAGTATGCTTCCTAAGCAAGGAAGACTTTACAAATTAAAGCCAATGATGAAAGATTTTTTCAGACTGAAGTTTTGGAAAACAAAAGTTCAACCTCTGGTGGGTATAAAATCGTACCCAACATCTCAACAAGGAGAAGCATGTGGTCCTAACCATGACCCAACTCAATCAGTCTCCCAACTTCCTTTTAGTCCTTCTTACCACACAGAGGCCCAATAACGCACTGCCACAGAGGATTCTTTGTTGTAAATGGCTTACAGCTGGATGCAACAAAGCCGTATCCAGATATAGTAACTTAACCACCTTGTGCAATCTGTCGAAAGATTGGAAACTCAGTTTGAGTAGCTATTACCTTTTGATAGAGAAAGTAACGCACTACCTTTACATGCAGTCGGTACATCTAGAGGACATATATTTATGGGAGGCACATCAACTCCCTCTATTTTTAATTAATTTCCTCTAGAACCTGTCGAGCTACCGACTCACCCGTAACAAACACTTATAATATATGTATATAATATTAGAAAAAGTATTCTATGATTTACGATATGTAAAAGTCCAGTCAATCGTAACAGACTCTTTTGTCTAGTCACAATCACTTTAAGAGTATGGATTTATGATTGCAGGTGATTCAAAGAGTCAAATCATAGTGAGTACGATTTGAAGTGTCAATGAGTCTCACTTTCGTTCTATAGAATTGCAAATGACAATTCTAGGGAACAGGCAGTTCTAGTGATCGATCTTATCAGTTATGTTGGAATTTGAACCCATTTAATTCATAGAGGAAGCGAACACGTGTCACATTCAATTTTTCCACTTGCCAATCATCCAAGCCTATAAGCCTATACCTTGAAATGTGAACCCTTTCCTTCCCTATAAAACCAGACCCTCGCCTTTCCTAAAAACTCATCTCTTTCATCTTCCTTTCATACCCTAACCCTAATGGCGAAAGAAACCAAACAGACCGATTTTAGTAAGCAACTTGATAGAATCCTTGAGATACACAAGGCTAAGCTCCTAGTTTCAATACAAAGAGTAGAAAATCTGAAGCGCCAATGATATTTACCAGATGCCGAATCGTCCTTTGAAACTACCCTTTACCCTAAATCTAATCCAAATCTAAAACCATATGTCAAGAACCCATCTTCTCCCACTTGCTAACCTTTACACCCCAAATGCGAGCTCCTATATGATGATGGTGGGTTGAGTCGTCCCTCGCCACCCCTCTCCATTGCTTATCTTCTCCTTTTGGTTATGCTATATTCTTTTCACAGTCTTCGTAAGGGAACAGTATAGATGAAGGGTGATCTAGAGATGTGTTCACTTCCCACTCTTCATAGGACCTCCACAGTGGGATTGCATTTCTTCCGCAGAAGGAATATGAGGTGCCCTTTTTGTGAGAGGCAGGAGAGGTGTCCACTTCCATCTCAACTTCTTCGCTCACTTACACTAAGGGTGCAACTAATGAATTAGAGGGGATGCAAGATAAAGAAGGGCACAGAGAAGTGTTCTAATATCTTTTGGAGTGGCAACCCCACCAAGGTGTGGATACTCCTTTGGTAGGAAGGAATAAGAGACTCTGATTGATGGTGGTTAGAAGCCGAGGACCGATCTTTATCGGAGATTTCTTTTTAGACATCGCTGCCAGTGTCATGTCTAACTTAGTATGTGTTTAGATTTTTCTTAGGTTTACACTCTTTTATGTAAACAGTTTTTCTTCGTTGCTGTTCATTGTAAATATTCAGTTATATATAAAATTTTCCTTTTACTAACAGTGTGCGCTACTAACGTCACTAACATTGTAACTATCATTTTTTTTACTTACAGTGTGCGCTACTAACATCACTAACATTTTTTTCTTACTAACATTTTTGTTATTAATACTCTGAGAATAAGCCACGGATATTTTCTCTCAAGTTTGGGGGAGAGTACATATTTGGTAACATATTTTTATCGGTAAATAATCAGTATATCAATAATTTTTTTATTATTTTGTATCTCCTATTTTTTTGTGCCAATGAGGGCATTGTCCGATTTAAGTTTGGGCGGATACATAATTTCCGTGTACAGTAATTTTAATTTTAGTATTTTTAAAATTTTTTCTGATCAGTGCATAGGAATTAGGATAGAAGAAATTACAAATCCTGAAAACTTACGATTCATTATAATAGAAGTTTAATAATTAGAATTTAGAACAGTTATAATTTATGCTTAGCTCATTGAAACACTGTATTAGAATGAATGTTTGAAATAATAGATTGATCTAAACTGTAAAAAATTGGACTATAGTTTCAAAAATTATAAATCAGTGAGATTTTAAGTCATATATCCTCTTTTATTCTAAGAGAGACTGTTTCTATTCAAATCACAAAAATTTCTTTGAACTTCTATACTGATATGAAATCTCATATTATTGAATTTAGAATTGAATTATTCTATGAATATGATGAATTAATTTTTTGTTTAGAACTATCTATTAGAAATATCAAAGCAATAAGGCATCTATGCTAGTAAATCGTAAAGATGATTTAAGGTCATCTTTTATTTAAACCAGAGCTAAAAAGCCAAAATCCTAAAACATTTTATCCTTTGAACTCATATTAGAAGCCTGAAATAAAATTTCTTTGTACCAAAATTTTATAGACCTTTAACCATATGTACTACCCCAAGCTTTCTACCTTTAACCCTTATAATTTCTGAGAATTTAGAAAGGAAGAAGGAAAGAAGAGGGAATAAAAGGAGTAAAAGAAGAACAAATAAAGGGAATGCTAGAAGAGGTATAGAGAAAGAAAATAAAAGAAAATATGAGAAAAGAAAGAAAAATCATAAAAAATGATTTTAAAAATGAAAATTACGATTTAGCAAAAAGCTACAAAGAAAGGAAAAATAGTAAAAGATAATTTTATAGCTGAAGAACTGAGATATATATATAAAAAGAAATAAATGGGAAAAAGTTATCCAATCATGTATACTTACTAAAGTAGAATAGTAGAAGAAGATAGGAAAAAGAAGAGCTAAATTCTCATAAAAACTTTGAATCATTTTCTACCTTTTCTTGATACCTTCTAAAACCCAAAACCCCATTACCAGCTGAAGGAAAGACCTTTCTGATTTACGACTTGCAAAGGCATAAGCCTAGTAGAGACAAGGACAATAGATATTATGGATTGTAGAGGAAATCATAAAAATATGATAGGATTATCTTTTCTATGAGATTCATTTTTATAATTATCTTTGATTGAGTTCTTTAGAAAAATATACTAAGAGAACTCAAAAGTTTCGATATCTTTTTGAGAGTATGCCAATAGTGAGTTTTTGAATGAAAATATTTTCTAAATCTACAGTTTAAAATAATTTATGAAGAATAAATTGTTTACTAGTGCATATGCACTCTGTGCTTATTATGAATTGAAATTGTTGGAGTTTTAATCAAGAATAATTGTTATAATGGAAAGTAAGGATAAAGGATTGGTAATTTTAGAAAATCGTAATAGACTATGTATTGACTAATGAAGTAGAGTAGTTAGATTTTTTATTTACTTTTAATTTTTAAAGAAAAAATATATTTATAAATATAAATATATATATATATATATATATATATATTTGAAGTTTGTTGGTAACTTCACTAAAAACCTTCAGGAGACTACAACTCCTCCACTAGGGATTACCTAGGGGTGTAAAGGCTTGTTGCATCCGCTACATGCAATCATGCTCCCTACGAAAGTAGCATTTAATTTCTTAGTTTATATTTCCTTTTCTGCTAGGGACTAGCAAAGCTTTACTTTGGGGGTGTGATCAGTCACAAAATATATAATTTTATCACCCTTAACTTAGTGATGCTAGGGCTTAGTTTGCTATTAACAAGTTGATGATGTGTAGATATTAAAGAAAAATAGTAAAAGAGAGTCATAATATTAATCTTTGTCAAAGATAACCCAAAAAAGCAATTAAAAGACGATTAAGCATAAAAGACAATTCGCCACTTACGGAAGGATAGAAAATCATGTTTTACGATTTTACAGACGATAGAGCGTTACTAATGAAGATCCATAGAAAGTCGTAATGTGTGATTCTTCAGAGAAAGAGTATAGAAGAATGGCGAAGAATTATAACTTAGAGAATCATCTACTGAGGAAGCTATGAAAGATAGAAAATCGTGATTCATGGTTTATGAATTTCTAAGAATGAGAAGAAAAAAAAGGATAATCGTGAATTACGATTATGAATATGGAAGCTTTCCTGTTTCTTCTATTGCTGCTGATCACATGAGAATTTCCACCGCCAACAACAAAATTAGAAGAACTCTTTAATTAGAAGTTTGGCTAATCATAGATCTGAGAGATTGATGAAGAAGAATTTTAAAAGGACTTTGCTACTGCTATTAAAGAAAGAAATTCGAAATATATCAAACATCCAGAAGCAAGGAAGAATAAAATTAGAATTAGAGTTATATTAGGAATCTTTTATTTTAGTAGTTTCTTTTATTATAATTAGAACTCTGTAAACCGACTCCTTATGATCTATAAATAAGAGAGCCCGGTGTAGGAATAAACCATTGAAGAATTTTAGAGCATCAATTGACAACTGAGGTCTGTATTTTTCCCGATCAAAATAGTTTAGGATTTACAAAGTAACATCGTCCACAGTTCTCTGAGGTTTTACCTGACAACCAAGGCTAAGGAAGCTGAAAGATCAACCCTTTGGATGGTTCTACTTTTGCTTTCTAATTTAGATTTTATTTTATTTTTAGTTTAGATTTTAAATGCTTTGTAAACATCTTCGAATTTTGATTTGAATTGATGACTCAGGTTAAAGTTTGTAGATTAGTGTAACAGTTTTACTTTTTCATTTTTAATTTTCTCGAATTTGATTGATGCCCAGATTTTAGGAGATTATTGATTAGATTAAATCTGTGTTGAAGAATTTTAATTTTTGATTGATGACCAAATTCTGGAAAGCTACAATACGGTGTAGTGGTATTTTAAATTTATAAACATCCGATAGCTGAAGGTTGAGATTGACAACCTTAATCTGAAGCAGGAAGATTATTTTTATGTAATTAGATTAAAGAACCCATTCTTTTATTCATATTTCTCCAATAGTTTAGGACTTAAAAGATAAATATAGTTTTTAAAATAGGAATATAAAAATCTATAAGAAGATAATCACTTCTTCATGGGATCGATCCTATCGCTACACTATAATTTCCATTGTGCACTTGCAATAGGTTAAGGCTTGATTTTAATTTAAATATGTACATACTATAAGATGGTCAGAAGCCATCCTCATGAGCTGAAGAACTTGAACCCGTTGAGCTGTAGACCTGAAGCTCCCTAGCCACTCGAGAACTCCACGAGCAACCTGCAGAAATCATTTAAACCTCTTGAGATCTGCTCGAGAACACATGTTTTGAAGCTGTAACCTCTTGAGGCTCGGGTTCTGTCCTTCTCATTCAAACTTCAAGGGTATTTTTGGGATTCCATAGCACCTGGGGCACACATCCCAATGTGCTAAGTTATCCCTCGCATCCCTAGGCAACACTATGGTGAGAATGAGCCACGACAGCAGCTCCCAAAGTTCTGATTTCTGATTGGCCAATGCAAAAAGGAGCTTTATGGATTGTATAAATAAATGTAATTTATTTTATAAAAATAAGCCAGGAATATTCTTAGCTTGTTCTCATTTTAGGATTAGGGTTAGGGTTTAGTTTCCTCCCTTTTTCATTTTCGTTTTCTTCTCTTAGCTCAGTATTTGCTGGCTAACTCTTTGTAGCAGATAGGGTTTATTTTGAGCTATATTGTATGTTGTAATGAAATTGTGAGCAGCCTTGGAGTTCTGCAGAGACTGTTGCCTTGAGGGCATGTCATTGTAAGTTCTTTTCATGCAATGCAAAGCTATTTTAATGCTTCTTACAATCTATATTCATCTTATGTTTTAAATCTAGATTTTTATTGGTTGTTTGCACCTATGGATGCATGAGCTTGTAGCCTTTGAAACATAGTGGTTTCATTGTTCTAGTTTTAACCTCTATATCTGGGTTAATCCCTGGGATACCCTATGACCATTCAACTGGATAGGGTATAGCCCTAAGACTAGTCTTGATCATAGGACTGAGCTAGATTCTTTTTCCCTACACTTGTGGTTGTAGCCAAGTGAGGGACTGCTGTAGATCCAACTTCTCCTCAGTAAATAGATCTGGGGTCATGCTGAGATTACAGACTTGAGAGCTAGGTCATTGCAGGCTTCTTAGTAGCAATGACCAGCTGATTTTAAAGCCCCATCCAATCTGTAATTTCTTGTGGTCTTCACTAGATTTTCATAGATTGTTTGCACCTATGGATGCATGAGCTTGTAGCCTTGCAAGCATAGTGTCTACAATGGTTGTCTTGTTTCAACTTTAACCCCTTGATTTGATGAAATCCCTAGGATATTTTGTGACCATTTAAGTGGATAGAATATAACCCTAAGATCAGTCCATATCTCTGGGTTACATTGGATTCTTCTACCTTGCATTTGTGCTTGTAGCCAAGTGAAGGATAGCTGCAGAACCAACTCTTGGTCTGTGTTGCAGTAAAGATTAGTCCATAGCTATCTACTTCTCTACAGTTTTTAGTTATTTTACCAACCCATCTTCACTCTCTTCTTCCTCCTTTCATTAGATCTAGTTTTTATTTCTGTTTTTAGTTTAGTTCGTGACAACCCAAAAATACCCTCTCTGTACCTTGCTTTCTAGTTTAGGTTTAGAACTGTCAGATTTGTAGCAGATCTGAAGATTTACTATTTCACTATTATGTTTAGATCATCACTCCCTGTGGGACAAACTCTTACTCATCAAAAATTGCTACAACAGCCCTGACTCTTGCAGGACTGTGGGATTATTTTGTGATGTGCCTGTGTTTTATCCATTTTATGACCCCTCTTTATCTATTTACGCTTTCTTTATCTCTGTTGTATTTTAACAACACATTTATTATAAAAAGAAGCACAACACACCAATCTTTAACCAACAGCAGTGTAGGCAGTTTGGAAGACAGGGGGTACGATTTGTGAAGGAGAGAGGACTCTGACGGTGAGGAGGGAGGACTCGATGGAAGGGAAAATTTTGAAGGTGGATGCCACCTCAGGGCTGATCTTTATCGAAGTAAACTTTTTCACCTCAGACGATTGCTGCCGGTGTCGATGTCAGCCCGTGTCTAGATTTTTCCTAGGGTTTTCTTTTATGAAATTAAGTTTCTTTCTCTTTAATCTCTGTAAATATTTCTTATTAATGGAATTCTCTTTTTTTTTATATTATATTTGCTTTTAATCTTTTTTCCTTTATGGTGTCGTTTCTGTGTTTATGTTGAATATGTCAGCAGTGATTTCCCTTAAGTTTGGGAGAGATTTTTTATTGTTTTTGCAGATTATATGCTCAGTACACGCAACACCATCGGCATTTTTTTTAAGTATCCCTTGTTTCTTAGAACAATGAGGACATTGTCCTATTTAAGATTGGGGGTACACACTCTGTGTATATTATTTAAAAAAAAAAAAAATTATTAATTAATTAATTTTTTAAGATTAAGAGTAGTCTTAATTAACCAGCGCATGAGAGTAACAATTAGATAAGATACGATTCCATACACATAACCATCATTCTAGTATAAGTTCAAACATCAAAAATAGAAATAGTTACAATTCATGTTTAGTTCCTTTTGTACATTGTGTCATAATAGAATGTTTAAAACTATACTTTACTTTAAATTGCAGAATTTAGACATTAGTTTTAGAATCGTACACCCAGTAAGCATTTGGATTTATTTCCTTTCTTTGAGAGAGACTATTTATCTATCCGAATATAAAATTTCTTGAACTTCATGACTGCACTTTAATAAAATCTCATACTGCTATAATTTTGAATCAAATATTCTATGATTATGTTACTTATTTTTTTGGAACTGTTTAGAATATCCATCGAAGCAATATGGTATTGTAGACACTCAAATTTGGCCAAGGCTCGATTGACCAATACTTCGAGAAAGGTGTACTCCCGAGCTTCCGAAAGCATTTCCCAAACCCTTAGGAATCATCTCAAACCCTTAGGAATCATCTAAAACCCTTAGGAATCAACCCGAACCCTTAAAACCTTTCTTGGACCCTTAGAAAGCCTAGTCAGAATAGTGGATAGAATCAGAACAGTGGATGGAAAGAAGAGTGCCAAAGTTTATATAGATATCTGCTGAAATTGAGGCCTATACCATTGGAAATTAGAGGTTCCAACGAGTTAAGAATCGCCTAATTTTGAGTTGTACATCAAAAGTTATGAAGATTTAAAAAACAAAGAAAATTATAATATTTTACCCTAGCGTGCATACTATGCACGCTAAGGCAATTTTTGGCAGAATTTTGCCTAGCATGCATAGTATGCACGCTAAACCAAAATGGGCTTTTTCTTCAGCAAAAGCCTCTTCTCGGGCTGGAACTTCTAAGTTTTGGAGTGGAACTTATACCTAGTGTGCATAGTATGCACTGATCAGTGATATAATATACCATTGTACTACCCTTAACTTAGTGATGCTAGGACTTAGTTTGCTACTAATAAGTTATTGACGTGCAGATATTAAAGAAAAATAGCAAAAGAGAACTAAAATAATAATATTCATCAAAATAAACTCATAAAGCAATAAAAAGATGATTAAACCAAAAGACGAATCTTCGCCTATTGAAAAGATGAAAAATCGTGTTTTACGATTTTGAGGAACGAAGTACTGAAAGAATATAAATCGTAATTTATGATTCTACAGGAGAAAGCCATTCAAAAGAGTATGATATAAGAGAAGTGATGAATCATAATAAAGAAGAGTAATGAAGAATCGTTCGATAGGAAGCTGTATAAGAAAGAATAGAAAATCGTGATTTACGATTTTCCAAAAGCAGTTTCAATAGAAGAATAGAAAATCATGATTTACGATTTTTCAGAGAAGACACCTTCTGAAGTTTCTGATCACATGAGAATGAACACCGCCATGCACAAAATTAGAAGATCTCTTAAAGAAGAAGTCTGGCCAATCACGGATCTAAGAGATTGACGAAGAAGAATCTTAAGGGACTCTACTGCTGAAATAAAGGAGAAAATCCAGAAGCACATCAAAAAATGGAAAGCAAGGAAAGATAAAAATTAGAAGTAGAATTATATTAGGATAGTTTTGCTTTAGTAATTTCTTTTATTAGAATTAGAGGTTTTGTAAACCGACCCTTATGATCTATCAATAAGAGGCTCGGTACATAGGAATAACCATCGAAGAAATTCTCAGCATCAATTGACGACTGAGGTTGGGTTTTCTTCCGATTACATTAGAGTAGATTTTTATTTCTTTGTAGACTAGATATCTAAAGTTACTCATGAGCAATTGACGACTGCAATTGGGAGCTGAAGATTAGTATAGATATCTATAGTTTCTCAGAAGCAATTGACGACTGTGGCTGAGGGGTGAAAGATATAATTTTATTGCTTTCTAATTTAGATTAATTTTATTATAATTTACTGCTTTGTAAACATTATCGAATTTTAATTTGAATTGACGACTCAGGTGGAAATTTGCAGATTAGTGTAACGGTTTTACTTTTTCATCTTCAGTTTTCTAAAATTTGATTAACGCCAAAGTTTTAGGAGATTGTTGATTAGATAAAATCTATGTTGATAGGATTTTAGTGTCGATTGACGACCAATGCTAGGAAACTTGATATATGGTGTAACAGTACTATTTAATTTCATAAATATCTGATAGCTGAAGATTGTGATTGACGATAATAATCTGAAGAAAGAGGATTTAGAATTTATTTTCTGTAAAATTTATATTAAGAAAATATTCTTTTATTCATATTTCTCTAGTAGATTAGGAACTTAAAAGATAAATATAACTTTTCAGAAAATTAATATAGATACACCTATATTAATATAGATAAACCTATCTTTGTAAGAACAATCCTATACTAGCTCTATAATTTCCATTGTGCGCTTGCAGTAGGTTAAGACTTTATTAGATACACATTATAAGTAGCGATCACGTTTTTGGTGCCATTGTCGGGGACAACATTATATTTATATTAATTTAAGAAAACAAGTATGTATCTTTCTCTGTTTATATTTATTTATAGTTTTAATTTTCTTTGACCACTTCTTAAATCTTTTACAGGATTTTTCAGAGTGACGAATTAGAGTTTCACTTCCCTTGATCAGGGAAGCTCGAGGCTTAGAGTTGTTCTCTCTCCCTGCTTTCTAGAATAAAAATAAAATAAAATAGATATTTATAATAACTGTTTTAGCCACCCTGCTCTACAATAACTCAATGCCAGGAAAAGGCCAATATGTGGCTAAAGCATTGGGGGAGTATTATGCATTGACACCTCTTGCACCTCCCCCATGTATTCAAATACACCCTACAGCTGGTAATAGGACTTTTGAAATTACTCCCAATGTCCTACAAATGCTTCCTACTTTTCATGAGCTAATGGACAAAGATCCCTATTTGCATTTAAAGAAATTCAAAGAAGTGTGCAACATTATTTGAATTTAGAACTTGATAGAAGAATCCACTTGATTGAGGTTGTTTGCATATTCCCTAGAGATGAAGTAAAGCAATAGATAAACTCTTTGCCTCATAATTCGATTGCTAATTGGAAAGGTCTGGAAGGTATGTTTCTTATAAAATTCTTTCCATTCTATAGGACGAATAAAATCCGATATCTTATCGTAACATTTCACCAATTCCCGAATGAATCTCTGCAAGAATGTTGGCAACTTGTGCTCACTTTCTATGAAGGCCTTGAAGATACAAACTGACATATGATTGATGTGGCCTGCGGTGGTATGTTTCGTATATTAACAGCAAAAGAAGCTTGGGAACTCTTTGAGACCCTTAGTGAGGAACTGATGCAACACCACACATTGGGTGAAATTTTTCGAAGACTTTAACAAATATAATTCCTAAGCAAGGAGGATTATATAAATTAAAGTTAATGATGAAAGGTTTTCCGAGGCTGAAGCTTTGAAAAAGAAAAGTTTAATCTCCGGTGGGTATAAAATCATACCGAATATCTCAAAAAAGAGAAGCCTGTGGTCCTAACCATGGCCTAACTCAGGCAGTTTCCCGACCTCCAGCTGCTTCTTCTTACCCCACAGAAGCCCAAAACCATACTACTACAAAGGATGCCTTGTTGCAAATAGCTCACAGCTGGGTAAAACATAGCCGCATCCAGACACAGTTACTCAATCATCTTCGACAATCTATCGTAATGTTAGAAACTCAAATTGAGCAACTAACCCTTTTTGAGAGAGTAAAGTACTACCTTTACATGCAGTTGGTATGTCTAGAAGATTTATATTTATGAGAGGGACATCAACTCCCTCTATTTTAAATTGAATTCCTCTAGAACCTATTAAGCTACCAACTCACCCGTAGCAAACACCTGTAACATATATATATATAAAATTTAATTTTGAAGAGTATTCTACGATTTATAGTATGTGAAAGTATACTCAATCGTAAAGACTCTTTTGTCTGGTCACAATCACTTTAAACGTATGGATTTATGATTTCTTGTGATTCGTAGAGTTGAATCATAGCGGGTACGATTTGAAGCATCATAGAGTATCTCACTTTCATTTTATAGAATTGCAAACGACAATTCTGGGGAACAGGTGATTCCAGTGATCGATCTTATCGGTTATATTAGAACTTGAACCCATTCAATGCATAAAGGAAGCGAATGCGCATCACATTCAATATCTCCACTTGCCAACTACCCAAGCCTATAAGCTTATACCTTGACACGTGAACCCTTCTCTTCCCTATAAAATTAGACCTTCGCCTTCCCAACAACTCATCTCTTTCGTCTTCCTTTTATACCCTAATCCTAATGGCGAAAGAAACCAAACAGAGCGATTTCAGTAAATAACTTGATAAAATCCTTGAGATACACAAGGCTGAGCTCCTGGTTGTAATACTAAGAGTAGAAAATTTGAAGCACCAGTGACCTATACCAGATGCTGAATTGTCCATCGAAACTATCCTTTACCCTAAACCTAACCTAAATCCGACTTCACATTCGAAGAGCTCATTTTCCCCCACTTCCTAATCTTTATACCATCACAACCCACCTCGAATGTGAGTTCCTATATGATGATGGTGGGTTGAGCCGTCCCTCGCCACCCCTCTCCATTGCTTATCTTGTCTCCTTGCCTGTACTACATTCTCTTCACATAGTCTTTTCAAGGGAGCAATATAGGTGAAGGGTGATCCAAAAATGTGTTCACTTGCCCATGCTTCACAGAACCACCGCTGTGGCATTCCATTTCTTCTAAGGAAGACTTGTGATGTACTCAGTTTGGAGGAGAGCAATTTTGAAGAAAGTGGGGAGTGTTCTGACAGCTCTTGGAGTAGCGACCCTGCCAAGGAGTGGATACTCCTTTGGTAGGAGGGAATGAGAGACTCTCTTCAAGTGGTTAGAAGTTGAGGACCGATCTTTATTGAAGACATTTTCTTGGGCGTTGCTGCCGATATCTAAGATAGTGTGTATCTAGATTTTTCCTAGGTTTATATTTTTATGTAATAAGTTTTTATTTTAGTTTTTCCTTTTACTGTAATATTTCATTTTCATTTTCATTGTAAATAGTCAGTTAATATATAATATCTTCTTTTCACTAATTTTTTTCACTAACTGTGTAATTGTTACTAACTTTTCTTTTACTTTTGTTATTAATGTCTCTGAGAGCAATACGGCTGTATTTTTCTCAAGTTTGGGGGAACATTCTTTATAGAATTTTTTTTCACATCCGGTAAACAATCAGTGATATCAGTAATTTTTAGGTTAATTATATTTAAGTGTCCCCTATTTTTTATGCCAATGAGGGCATTGTCCGACTTAAGTTTTAGGGGATACACATCTTCTGTGTAGAATAGTAGTTTGTCTAGTATAGTAGTATTTCAGTTAGTTTTATTTAGTTTGTTTTTGTAAAAAAAATTTTGAATTTTTGGTTTTAATAGTTGATCATTATCTAGGAATTATGATAGAAATTATTACAAATCTTGAAAATTTATGATCTATCATAGTAGGAGTTCAATAATCAAAATATAGAACAGTTACAATCCATGCTTAGCTCGTTGAACACTGTATTAAAAAGAATGTTTGAAATAATAGATTGATCTAAACTGTAATATTTTAGACTATAGTTTCAAAATTGTATAAACTAGTGAGCGTTAGAGCAAAATTTTCCTTTCCTTGAGAGAGAGACTGTTTCTATTCAAATAGAAAATTTCTTTGAACTTCTATACTTTTATAAAATCTCATATTGCTGAATTTAGAATATAAAAATTCTATATCTATAATAACGTAATTTTTTATCTATAACTGTCTGTTAGAAATTTCAAAGCAATAAGGCATCAATGCTGGTAAATCGTAAAGATGATTTAAGGCCATCTTTTGTTAAACCAGAGCCAAAAAGCCAAAATCCCAGGAAATTTTATCCTTTGAAACCATATTAGAAGCCTAAATCAAATTTCTTTGTACCAAAAATATGATAAACCTGTAACCATATGTACTACACAAAGCTTTCAACCTTTAACCCTTTTATTTTCTAATATTTTATAATGTAAAAGAAGGGAAGAAGAGGGAGTGGAAGGAGTAAAAAGCAAAATCAGATAAGGGGAATGCTAAAAAATGGTACAGTTGAAGAAATCAAAAGAAGAAAATGGGAAAGAACTGAAAAATCATAAAAAAGGATAATGTAAAAAGAAGATTACGATTCTTAAGCAAAAAGCTTTCAAAGAGAAGAAAATTCGTAAAATATAATTTTATTAATAAATTGAAGAAATGGGATTTATAACTGAAAAAAAAAAATATGGGAAGAAGTTATCCAATCATGGATACTTACTGAAGTAGAAAAGAAGAAGCTTGAAAAGATAGGAGAAAGAAGAGCTATATTCTCAGAAAAACTTTGAATCCTTTTCTACCTTTCTTTGATACCTTTTGAAACCCAAAACCCTATTACAAGTCGAAGAAAAGACCTTCTTGATTTACGATTTGCAAATGTGTGACAACCCGACATTTCCTCTTTCTCGTATCTAGGAAAGGTAGCGTCGTCGGATCACCTAACATGATCCTATCATACAAGGGTGTCTTAGATTGTACAAAGTATTGCAAATGCAGAAGTTATGTAATTACTCTTACATGCATTTATATGGCAAAGCAAACTGATATTTACTCATTTAAGTAAAAAATGATCAAACTCTATATACAAAACTATCACACTCTATATACAAGGCTAACAGATATGATGTATAGTTTTCCACCAATAACGGCCATCCGTCATCTAAACAATGGAAAGAAAACCTATACATCACAAAACAGAGTATCATGCGTGATTTATACAAGTGTCAAAGACATCCCTCTCTCTCTTTCACAAACCTATTTGGGAAAGAATTCTTCAACAAATTCTTCCTCGTCGTCTTCTTCGTTGTCCTCTTCTTCTTCCTCGTCTGGCACGTAAGTAGGGTCAGCTGCGTGCTCTAGGTCGAGATATGCAGCTAAGACATTGAAGTCGTAGGATGAGCTATCATCAAAGCTCAACAGAGAACTTTTCATTGCTAACATATATTAGATTTTCCAAATTTACTTCTAGATGCATAAATTATAATGAAAAGAAATAATTTATTATCATGTAAAGAACTTAACATGCTGACATGCTGAAGAAATATAACACTAACTCATGGTGCAACAGGTACGAGGAATCAATGCTGAAACAAGCTACATAAACAGAAACAAAAGAATTAAGCTCCCGAGTTAGCGGGATCACTTGAACCAAGATGAAGCAAGCTCCCGAGTTAGCGGGATTACATGTCTCAAGATAAATCAAGCTCCCGAGTTAGTGGGATCACTTGGTTCAAAACTGAATTAAAACTTTGTGCAGGACATCAAGGATGGCAGAAATCACTAGACATGAATATGCATGGTATGGTCTATGAAACACGATTCTGGCAGTTATTTTATCTCAGCATATATAATATAAACTATACTTATCTGTTTATCTGTAAACAAGCATTTCATCTTAGCTAGCATAAGCCATCATAAGCCATCCTAGTTTGATTTCAAAACTGCCTTGATATTTATATATATATCTAACAACACTAACAAGAATTCATCTATATAATATATATATATATATATATATATATAACTGATTATAAGTTCATCAAACTGTTATGGGTTCAAGTCTAAAATGGACAAGTTCACATGCATTTCTGATCAATAAAATGAATAGGCATCAGTATAATTGTTTTTCTTTACTAATCAGTTCTATCGAGTGTCTGATTTTCAGTTCACCCTAGAGTGTACTACACCTTACTTAAAGCTGATCTATCTAACATTCTTATATATATATATATATATAGCCATATATGAGCATTAATTCGCAATCTATAGGAAAATAAGGAAAAACAAATGTACATTAACAAAGTAAATTCGCAACCGAAATCTTGAGCTTGCGTGTTACTTCTTATACTTGCAGTCACGCATCCATGCAAACAGCCCTTGATATAGACTTGTGATGTGCACCAAAGGCCTAGGATGTACATTCATGGGTTAGGTTTCTTGGTGTATTAGGTCACTTAGATTCTAGGTATACTGTACCAAGAGATATGTAGGACAAGACACAGCTCGGATGCCAAAACACAACACCTACGAGTTATACCAGCAACATACACACACAAGGGTCCAGATACAGGCTTGCCTCAGCAAGACACAAGGTTGTCGCGGCAAGCCCTTCAGCTAGGCACCTTGCCGCAGCAAGCTCACAAGCTTGTCGTGGCAAGGCTGATGCCAACTTGCCTTGATGACTCTTGCTCTCCTCTGGTTTTGTCTTATATTCTTTGCTAGCTGGCCATCTACACTGTATAAGTACTTTTGTTTCTTGTATTTCTTATACGGAGTTTTAGGCCTTAATTTCAATTTACGGTTTGAAAGAGTCGGGGTGCAATACTGTGGAGATATTGACTCCGACTTTCCACACCAATTATATGGCTCAAGGCTATCAATCTAAGTGTATGGACTTGACACCAAGAGCTTACCATTTTTCATAAATGACGTCTACGTTATAATAATCCACGATGAGTTTGACGGCATACCTTTTGGTGGCCTCAAGGTTACGATGGCACCGAACGTGTGTCAATGTTGAGTTTGTCAAACTCACGAACTCTGTGTCGAACCTAGGGTTGTAAGGCCCCTCCAATAGCAGTGGATCATCTGCTGAACTCGTGCAATCACATCAGAGGGTCGCTCTGGGATTTTACAGAACGTGTGAAGGAATGCGTTGCATCAATTAGTGGTTTGCTATGGAATTTTTCAAAGTGTGTATTTTGGTTCTGTTTACTAAAATGGGAAGGCATATAAGGTATAGCAAGAAGAAGGACGTGTTGTGGCAAGTTTTATAGTGTTTGGGTTCCCCTTTACGTGCATGGAGTTGAGAGATGACTCATAGTGGCTAACATCGGATGTAAGCTGGCACTGGCTTTGTAGTCTAGAGGGTTATAAGTTAAAAAAAATTTATTTCCTATATAAAGCTCAGACTCAGTTTAAATGTGTAAGCCCTTTCTGATTGGGTTTGGCTGTAGTGTAAAGCCATTATCAATTCATTACCCTAAGCAAACGGATTAGTACTACCAAAATGAATTAAACTACCTAGGAAGCAATTACACATATAGATGAAATAATATATTTATATTAGATAGCATTGTGTTTTTATTTGGTATCTTTAGCTAATACATCCTAATGGTATTTGGAAGGTTCCTATTTCTAGTGTATTTATAAGACACTATCACTCGTAAATTTTGAGCATCAAGCTAGTCAAATTCCATTTGCATCTCATGTTTAGGCACATGCTTATCCTGACCTGTGTCCATACCACTGAATGTGGTTTTAAACTAGGGCATCTGTTAGAAAATGCATAAGCCTAGTAGAGATATGAATAATAGATATTATGGATTACATAGGGAATCATACGGATAGAGTAGTTATCCTTTTCTACAAGATTGAAATTTTTTGCAATTATCCTTTGACTGAATTTTTTTGAAATAATATACTGTGAGAACGCAAAAGTTTCGACATATTTTTTTGAGAGTATGTCAATAGTGAGTTTCTGAATGAAAATATTTTCTAACTCTGCAGTTTAAAAAATTTATAAAGAATAAATTGTTCACTAATGCATACACTCTTGCTTACTTGAATTGAAATTGTTGGAGTTCTAATCAAGGATAACTGTTATAATGGAAAGTAAGGATAAAAGAATGGTACTTTTAGAGAATCACAATGACTATGTGATGATCAATTTAGTCAATTTAGTTAACTTAATCAATTTAGATAAATTAGATAGTGTACAAAAATGAGTTTAGATTTTAAACCTTTCTTTTGAAATATATTTTGAAAAATCCAAAAAGAATTAAAGTTCATAGGTAACTTCACTAAAAACCTTCAGGAGACTACAACTCTTCCACTAGGGATCACCTAGGGGTTTAAAGGTTTGTTGCATCTGCTAAATGCAATCGTCCTCCCTACGAAAGTGGCATTTAATTTTTAGTATAAAATATTTTATGTTTCCTTGTTTGCTAGGTACTAGCAAAGCATAAATTTGAGGGTGTGATCAGTCACATAATATATCGTTTTACTACCATTAACTTAGTGATGCTAGGACTTAGTTTGCTACTAATAAGTTACTAATGTGCAGATATTAAAAAAAAATAACAAAAGAGAACCAAAATAATAATATTCGTCAAAATGAATTCATAAAGCAATAAAAAGATGATTAAATCAAAAGACGAATCTTCGCCTACTGAAAAGATGAAAAATCGTGCTTTACGATTCTGGAGAACAGAGTACTAAAAGAATAGAAATCGTAATTTACGATTCTACAGGAGAAAGCCATTCAAAAGAGTGCGATATAAGAGAAGCGATGAATTGTAATAAAGAAGCGTAATTGGAAGGTAGGTAGGCCAACAAAATAGTTAATTTTAGTGCAGCAGTGTTGGTTGAATTGAGATAAATAAAGTCAATTCCCACCAAACCATGTTAGAGAGAGGAAATTTAAAATTTTACAGACATTTTAAAATTGAAATTTTTTGAAAATTAGCACCTCCATGAAGTTAACATCAAGAAATTTGTTTCAATTAGTACTTAGTGAACAAGAGAGGAGAGAAAAGGGTGAAAATACACCCTGTGTGATTTGATTTTTGATGAATCTTGCTTTGAAATGTGTGCCATTAATGTTGATGATTCTTTGCCATTGATGTAGATTCATAATCAGGTCATGTTTAGAAAGTTGTATTTAGGATTTTACTGTTTTAGGAGTTAGTATACTTGTTGCTTTTCGATATATTTTCTATTTTTAGTGTAATTACTGTTTTAGTTAGGTATAACTGCTATTGTACTTAGCTGCTATTTTAGGTGTCTCTGTAGCTGTTGTGTCTTCTTAGTTCTCATTCTTGTATATATTATCTTTTTCCCTTTCTTCGTCTAATTTTTTGCATTCTTTTAGTTGGTTTTCTCTTTAATTTTCTGCTGTAATTTAGTTGTGTTTCTTTTACCAAACCTGTTGCCCCTATACATGTCTTGTGAAACAATGAGGACACTGTTTATCTTAGGTTTGGGGGTATGACAGGTAGGTAGGTCAGTAAAATAGTTAATTTTAGTGCAACAGTGTTGGTTGAATTGAGATAAATAAATTCATTTCCCACCGAACCATATTAGAGAGAGGAAATTTAAAATTTTGCAGACATTTTAAAACTGAAATTTTTTAAAAATTAGCACCTCCATGAAGTTAACATCAAGAAATTTTTTTCAATTAGTACTTAGTGAACTAGAGAGGAGAGAAAAAGGTGAAAATACATCCCATGAGTTAAATTGAAGACCATACCCAGTGAGATTTGGGCCTATCAAATTTCTTTCGAAGAGTGTCTTTGGCAATTTTTGTGCTCTAAGAACTGGCTGACTCAAACCTTTTCACTAGAAGTTAGGCATTCCCAAATTGAAACTATTTGGCAGCACTCATGACACTAAGCAAATGATCTAAGGCCATCCTTAGGAAATTTTGAGCTTAAAATTTCCTACCCATTGAACGGCCCTTTGTATACATTCTTTGAGCCTAAAAAATCTATTTTTCTTTGAAAAAAAACACCAGAATAATTGAACCCGAACCTCTTGAATTGATTCAGCCTTACCCTCAATCTAAGAATTTAGAATGTGGAAGGAGAGAAAGTGAAGATAGGTGAGAAGGGAGAACATTTAAGAAAAGCACTTTATCAGTTGTATGACTGTGGCAACCATCATTAAAAATAAATAAATATATATATATATAAAAGAGGAAGAAAGAAAAGTCAAATGAAGTACTTCAGCTAAATGTTAGAAATAGGAGAAGAAGTGGCCACTTCAGATATGAAAAACCTGTTGGAAGGTGAAGTTGTCTTGTAATAAAATAGGTGAAGTCATGAATCACCTCCTTCCCTTGCTAATTTCTCAATTTTGAATCTATTCTACCCCTTTTATTCGTTTTAAACCTCACCCATAAGCCACATTACAACCCATTAAAAAGACCTTGTTGATCCAAAGTGAAATGAGCTATCACGTGGAGATGTCTAATCTATGGTGAAAGTACTTGAGGATGTCAGGAACTTAGATGCAATGCCTATGTCATGCTTACAGGCCTATTTGAGGTCTGTGACTGCTCTTGAGCTGATGAGAATGAAAACACCATTGGATTTTCATTGTGAGAGATAGCCCTGGTGAGGATTGGGTTTGAATTTTAATTTCATTGGGGTAGTATCAAAACCTAATTTTTGAATTAATAGTGAACTTAGTGCTGATTTTTAAACATTGTATTCCTGATGTAAACTAAATGGTGGTGATGAAAACACATGCTGATTTGAGTTTTAAATGATTTCAATTATTGCTGTAATTTCCTCAGATTTTTAAAGAATGGGTGTGGATTGATGCTTTATTTATTTAAATCTGTTTTGTCATTGGCTGCACTCTACTTAACTCTTCTAATGGTGAAGTTTGTGGGTGTCTTCACTGAAAATACTCAAGAGACTTCACTCTTCCACTAGGGATCACCTAAGGGTTTAAAAGGCTTGATGTATACACTAAATGCATCTGTGCTCCCTACGAAAGTGGCATTTACTATTTTGAATAATTATTTTTAATTTTTCCTTTGCTCGAGGACTAGCAAAGATTAGGTTTAGGGGTGTGTTATTCACTGAAATATACCACTTTTCATCTCCGAACCTGACCTTTGATAGACCTTTGAGCCAGTTAATAATGACTTTTAAGGTATGTTTTGTAGATAGTAGAAAAATTATAGTTTAGTGATGCCATCCATCTCTTTCAAGCCAATTAAGAAGAATTTGGAGCAAAGTTTGTTGGACTAATGAGTTACATTGAATGCACCATGGTGGATCACACCATTGGGGCTACTTAGCATGCATTGGAGTCCTAGAAGGCCTGTTGAGGGTGAGAAGTGAAGCCTAAGTAGAGAGGAGTGCTGCTGTAGAGGATTAAATGGAACAACATTGTGTGTGGGATACAACAGTTGAGAGCAGCTGCACTTAACAACTGAAAGTAGCTCTGCTGCAATCATAAAGAACAGCTGCAATTACAAGAGCTGCAACAGCCTGTCAAGCCTAAAGTTGTCTTGCAGCTGAGATTGAGCCCCCACAAAGTGCAGGCCTAGAGTTGCAAGCTGTCAAGGTGTTGCATCATTAAAACGAAACCTCTGAAGATGTGAAGTCATGAACCCCAAGAGCTGTTGTTGTTGTTGCACCATGCATTCGAGCACATTCCAGGCAAGCTGCAGCAAATAACCAAGAATGTGCAGCAGCATATACATGTACTTGTGGAGCAATGGTAGTCATGCAGCCATTTAAGCCCTTCGAGTACTTTAGGGTGCTGACGTATGGGAATCGAGTAGTTCAGCTGCAAAGCATGAACTCGAGTAGTCCATAAAGTTGAGAACATAGCCTGTCTATTGGAGGAGTTGTGTGCTAATGGAAATCAAGCACACTAGAGCAGTTCCATGCCTTAAAACTCATCCACTCGAGTTGCACCTTGAAGAACTCGAGTAGATTGCTGAAGCTCCCAAATAACACAAGCAGTTTAGGGGCTTAAAGCTGAACCTGTCGAGTAGTATAGCGGGTTGGACCAAGCGGTCAAGGTGTTTTAATGCTACTGAAATGAACCACTCGAGTGGTGTTGTAGTGCTGAAATGTGTTGAAAGTGAACCTATCTAGTGGTTCTTGCTGAAAGCCAACTCCACGAGCTGTGTATGTTGCTGAAGTGAACCACGAGTGGTTTAAACTAAAGCTAATGAACTCGTCGAGTGGTTCATGCTACTAAAAGTGAACTCCATGAGTTATTCATGCATGCTGAAGCTGAACCTGTCGAGCTGTGTATGCTGCTGAAACCCAACTTGTCGAGTGGTTTCCTGCACTTCATTTGAACCTGTCGAGTAGTACAACCTGAAGTTGGCTGAAGCTGCAACCTATCGAGTAGTTGCTTGAACCTCTCGAGATTGGATTTCTGAAGCCTCAACCTATCGAGGAACGGGTTCCAGCCATTCCAGCAGCCATCTTCAACACTCCAAGGGCATTTTTGAGAATCCACAACACCTAGGGCATGCATCCCAATGTTTTTAGCTGTCTCACACATCCCAAGGTAATCCCTTGGATTAAAATAAGCCACAATAGCAACTCCAAATATCTCATTTCTGATTGGCTATTGCACACAATTATTTTATGACACCTAAACACCCCAAACCTAATCTTTGCTAGTCCCCGAGCAAAGGAAAAATTAAAAATAATTATTCAAAACAGTAAATGTCACTTTGGTATGGAGCACAGATGCATTTAGCATATGCATCAAGCCTTTTAAACTCATAGGTGATCCCTAATGGAGGTGTGAAGTCTCCTGAGGGTTTTCAATGAAGACACCCAAAAACTTCACCATTAGAACAGTTAAGTAGAGTGTAACCAATGACAAAACATATTTCAATAAATAAACTATCAATCCACACCCATTCTTTAAAATCAGAGGAAATTACAGCAATAATGCAAACCATTTAAAACTAAAATCAGCATATGTTTTTATCACCACCATTCAGTTTACATCAGGAATACAATGCTTAAAAATCAGCACTAAGTTCACTATTAATTCAAAAATCAGGTGCTGATACTACCCCAATGAAATTAAAATTCAAACCCAATCCTCACCAAGGCTATCTCTCATAATGAAAATCCAAGGGTGTTCACATTCTCATCAGCTCAAGACCAGTCACAAACCTCAAATAGGCCTACAAGAATGAGCATAGGCATTACATCTAAGTTCCTGACATCCTCAAGTACTTTCACCATAAATTAAACATCTCCTTATCTCCACATGACAGCTCATTTCACTTTAGATTAACAAGGTCTTTTTAATGGGTTGTAATGTGGCTTATGGGTGAGATTTAAAAAGAATAAAAGGGGTAGAATGGATTCAAAATTGAGAAATCAGTAAGGGAAGGAGGTGATTCATGACTTCACCTATTTCATTACAGCACAACTTCGCCTTCCAACAGGTATTTCAGATCTGAAGTGGCCAGGTATTTCAGATATGAAGTGGCCACTTCTTCTCCTATTTCCAATTTTCAGCTAAAGTACTTTATTTGACTTCTCTTTCTTTCTCTTTTTCTTTACTTTTTTTTTATATATCTTTTTTTATGATGGTTGCCACAGCCGTACAACTGATACACTGCTTTTCTTAAATTTTCTCCCTTCTCCTTCTCCTTCCACCAAAGGTCAAAACTGCTCACCTATCTTCACTTTCTCTCCTTCCACATTCTAAATTCTTAGATTGAGGGTAAGGCTGAATCAATTCAAGAGGTTCGGGTTCAATTATTCTGGTGTTTTTTTTTTTCAAAGAAAAATAGATTTTTTAGGCTCAAAGAATGTATACAAAGGGCCGTTCAATGGGTAGGAAATTTTAAGCTCAAAATTTCCTAAGGATGGCCTTAGATCATTTGCTTAGTGTCATGAGTGCTGCCAAATAGTTTCAATTTGGGAATGACTAACTTCTAGTGAAAAGGTTTGAGTCAGCCAGTTCTTAGAGCACAAAAATTGCCAAAGACACTCTTCGAAAGAAATTTGATAGGCCCAAATCTCACTAGGTATGGTCTTCAATTTAACTCATGGGATGTATTTTCACCTTTTTCTCTCCTCTCTAGTTCACTAAGTACTAATTGAAAAAAATTTCTTGATGTTAACTTCATGGAGGTGCTAATTTTTAAAAAATTTCAGTTTTAAAATGTCCGCAAAATTTTAAATTTCCTCTCTCTAACATGGTTCGGTGGGAAATGAATTTATTTATCTCAATTCAACCAACACTGTTGCACTAAAATTAACTATTTTACTGACCTACCTACCTGTCATACCCCCAAACCTAAGATAAACAGTGTCCTCATTGTTTCACAAGACATGTATAGGGGCAATAGGTTTGGTAAAAGAAACACAACTAAATTACAGCAGAAAATTAAAGAGAAAACCAACTAAAAGAATGCAAAAAATTAGACGAAGAAAGGGAAAAAGATAATATATACAAGAATGAGAACTAAGAAGACACGACAGCTACAGAGACACCTAAAATAGCAGCTAAGTACAATAGCAGTTATACCTAACTAAAACAGTAATTACACTAAAAATAGAAAATATATCGAAAAGCAACAAGTATACTAACTCCTAAAACAGTAAAATCCTAAATACAACTTTCTAAACATGACCTGATTATGAATCTACATCAATGCAAAGAATCATTAACATTAATGGCACACATTTCAAAGCAAGATTCATCAAAAATCAAATCACACAAGCATACTATTTACACAATTAAAAGATAGATTACATATGTTACATAGTTGAGATCAAATATCAGTGAAAGGTCTTGAAAGTGAGTGATTTCAGAGGCTCCACAAAATTTTCAAAACAGAATATGAGTCGCTGCTCATTAACCTTCATGATTCTTCCCGAAAAATAAGTTCCATGATCTCAGCAGTCCGGATGGGGATGCACGAATGATAGTAAATTGGTCACCCATCTGAACCTTAGCTGATCTGGAAAGAACTTTAATGCAGAAGTTAAAAAGTCATACCTTTGTCAGTGCATCAGCATCAAGCCTAAGTTCTCCAGCTCAGAAATTTTAGTTGCTTGAGAGATATAGGGAGCAGCTCCAGCTCCGCATCAGGTGGATAATTAATTAAAAGGCAGCAAAGGTGCCTTAGATGGCTGAGGGAAGGGCAACAGGCTGGGTGTCCAAGTGGACTTGTGCACTAACCCCACTGAGAAGCCCAAGATGAATAATTTTTCTAGCACACAAGTGGGGGCCTCCTCAGTCCATACTTGAACAATTTCAGCACATACCTCAGCCCATTCCAGCAGTGTGGCCAAGGTGTATTCCACCATCTTATTAAGGACATCAACTGTCAAACAGTCTACATTTCCTCCATCTAACTTTCCCCTTTGAAAAAGGAGAAGGACCTTTGAAAAAAATATTGAGAAAATGGCAGATGATGTATTGCTGGTACTCATCTACTGACACATCATTCAAAATTTTTTAAATTTTTTTAAATTTTTAAATTTTTTCTTAAAATTGCAACTATAATTTCAACAAACACTACAAAGTCACAAAAGGATCTAAAATAGAAAAGAAAGAAAAAATACAAAAATTACATAAAAATTACAGCTGACATTTATTCAAACCCTACATCTACAATGAATATAACTAAACTCATATTACTATACTTAGATCAAAACTCTCCGGCAGCGATGCCAAAAACTAGTTGAGTAATTTGATTGTGCATTTCTTCTTATAAAAATGATAAAGAATAAAATGAGAAAAATAAAGAAAGGTGAAAACAAAACAAAATAAAATGGATTGAACACAGCACAAAACTAAACTCGTTGTCCTACAAGATATAGGCTGTTATAGCAAGTTTCGATAAGTAAGAGTTTGTCCCATGGAGAGTGATGATCTAAAAATATAAAGGCATATAGTAAACTCCATATCTGGCTACAGATCTAGCAACTCTATACCTACACTAGAAAGCAAGGTAAAGAGAGGGTGTTTAGGTGTCACAAAACTAAACTAAAACTAAAAATAGAAGCAAAACTACAGCTAAAGAAAGGAGGTAGAAGAGAGTGAATGTGGTGTGATGAAAACTACGTAAAAATGATAAGAAGTAGGCAGATGTGGGATAATCTTCACTGCAACTTAGATTAAGAACTAGATCTGTAATATTCCTTCACTTGGCTATAAGCACAAGTGCAAGGTAGAAGAATCCAACTCAACCTAGAGATATGAACTAGTCTTAGGGCTATAATCTGTCCACTCAAATGGACACAAGCTTTCCCATAGATATAATCCAATCATGAGAGTAAAACATGGAACAATAAAATCATTGCATACACTATGCTTATAAGGCTGCAAGCACATGCAACCATAGGATCAAACATTCCACGAAGATCTAGTGAGAACCAGTAGAAATCACAGATTGAATGGGAAATTAGAATCATCTAGTCATTGCTACAAAAAGGCCTGCAATGACCAAACTCTCAAGTCTATAATTTCTACAAAATCTCAAATCTATTCACTGAAAATTGATTTGCAAAAGAGAGGAGAAGCTAGATCTACAACGATCCCTCCTTTGACTACAAGCACAAAGGCAGGGAAAAAGAATCCAACTCCAACCTATGGTCTAGATCTGTCTTAGGACTATGATCTATCCACTTGAATGGTCACAGATCATCCCAAAGATTAATCCATACAAAGGTTAGAGATAGAACATGAAAGCTATTATAGCCACTGTGTGCATTGCTACAAGCACATGCAACCATAGGAGCATCAAAATCACACAGATCTACTGATAAACAAAAAGAAAGTACAGAATTAATGAAACTTTAAACATGACATTTCATTGAACAATAAAGACTTACAATGATCTGCCCTCAAGGCAGCAATCTGCACAGAAATCCCAAAACTGCTCACTATGCCATTACAAAATCAAATGCAAATCAAATTAAACCTAGCTGCTACAGAGATCTAACTCAGCATGGCTGCTGAGCTAAGAAAGAGGAAGAAGAAAATAAAACCCTAATATAAAAATAGAAAACCCTAAAAGAGATCTCAGGCTAACCCTGGATAATTTCCAAAAATAACTATAGCTCTATTTATACAATCCACAAAACAATTGTGTGCGATAGCCAATCAGAAATGAGATATTTTGAGCTGTTGTCATGGCTTATTTTCAACCAAGGGATTGGCTCGGGATGTCTAGGATAGCTAAGAACGTTAGGATTTGTTCCCTAGCTGTTGTGGATTCCCAAAAATGTCCTTGGAGTGTTGAATATGGCTGCTGGAATGGCTGGAACCCGTGCCTCGATAGGCTGAGGCTTCAGAAATCCAATCTCAAGAGGTTCAAGCAACTACTCGACAGGTTGCTCCACAGGTTGTAGCTTCAGCCAGCTTCAGGTTGTACTACTCGGCAGGTTCAAATGAAGTGCAAGGAACCACTCGACAGGTTGAGTTTCAACAACATACACAGCTCGACAGGTTCAACTTCAACATGCATGAACAACTCGTGGAGTTCACTTTCAGTAGCATGAACCACTCGACAAGTTCATTAGCTTTAGTTTAAACCACTCATGGGGTTCACTTCAGCAACATACACAACTCGTGGAGTTGGCTTTCAGCAAGAACCACACGACAGGTTCACTTTCAACACATTTCAGCATTACAATACCACTCGAGTGGTTCATTTCAGCCGCATTAAAACACCTCGATAGCTTGCTCCAGCCCTCTATACTAGTCGACAAGTTCAGCTTTAAACCCCTAAATTGCTCGAGTTATTTGGGAGCTTCGGCAATCTACTCAAGTACTTCAAGGTGCAATCCTTGTGGATGAGTTTTAAGGTATGAAATTGCTCTAGTGTGCTTGATTTGCATTAGCACACAGCTCCTCCAATAGAGAGGTTATATTCTCTGCTTTGTGGATTGCTCGAGTTCATGCTTTGTAGCTGAACTGCTTGATGCCCATACATCAGCACCCTAAAGTGCTCGAAGGGCTTAAATGGTTGCATGACTGCCACTGCTCCACAGGTACATGTATATGTTGCTACACATTGTTGATTATTTGTTGCAGCTTGCCTGGAATGTGCTCGAATGCATGGTGCAACAACAACAACAGCTCTTGGGGTTCATGACTTCCCATCTTCAGAGGTTTGTTTTTAATGTTGCAACACCTTGACAGCTTGCAACTCAAGGCCTGCACTTTGTGGGGGCTCAATCTTAGCTGCAAGACAACTTTAGGTTTGACAGGTTGCTGTAGCTCTTATAATTGCAGCTGTTCTTTATGATGGCAGCAGAGCTACTTTCAGCTGTTAAGTGCAGCTGCTTTCAACTGTTATATCCCACACACACTGCTGTTCCATTTAATCCTCTGCAGCAGCACTCCTCTCTACTTAGGTTTCACTTCTCACCCTCAACGGGCCTTCTAGGACCCCAATGCATGCTAAGTATCCTAAATGGTGTGATCCACCATGGTGCATTTAATAGAACTCATCAGTCCAAGAACTTAGCTCCAAATTCTTTCTTATTGGCTTGAAAAAGAGGGATTGCATCACTAAACTATAATTTTCATGCTATCTACAAAACACACCTTAAAAGTCATTATTAACTGACTCAAAGGTCCATCAAAGGTCAGATTAGGAGATGAAAAGTGGTATATTTCAGTGAATAACAGTAATGAAGAATCGTTCAATAGGAAATTGTATAAGAAAGAATAGAAAATCATGATTTACGATTTTTCAGAGAAGTCACCTTCCGAAGTTACTGATCATGTGAGAATGAACACCTCCATGCACAAAATTAGAAGTTCTCTTCAAGAAAAAGTCTAGCCAATCATGGATCTGAGAGATTGACGAAGAAGGATCTGAAGGGACTCCGCTGCTGAAATAAAGGAGAAAATCTAAAAGTACTTCAACTATGAAAAGCAAGGAAAGATAAAAATTAGAAGTAGAATTATATTAGGATAGTTTTTCTTTAGTAATTTCTTTTATTAGAATTAGAAGTTTTGTAAACCGACCCTTATGATCTATCAATAAGAGGCTCGGTACATAGGAATAACCATCGAAGAAATTCTCAGCATCAATTGACGACTGAGGTTGAGTTTTCTTTCATTCAAATTAGAGTAGATTTTTATTGCTTTATAAATTAGATATCCCAGGTTACTCAAGAGCAATTGAAAACTGCAATTAAGAGCTGAAGATTAGTGTAGATACCTGTAGTTTCTCAGAAGCAATTGATGACTGCGGCTGAGGGGTGAAAGATATAATTTTATTGTTTTCTAGTTTATATTTATTTTATTATAATTTATTGCTTTGTAAACATCTTCGAATTTTAATTTGAATAGATGAATTAGGTTGAAGTTTGCAGATTAGTGTAACGGTTTTACTTTTCCATCTTAAGTTTTCTAGAATTTGATTGATGCCCAAGTTTTAGGAGATTATTGATTAGATTAAATTTGTGTTGATAGGATTTTAGTGTTGATTGACGACCAATGCTAGCAAATTTGATATATGGTGTAACGGTACTATTTAATTTCGTAAATATCCGATAGCTGAAGATTGTGATTGACGACCATAATCTAAAGGAGGATTTAGAATTTATTTTATGCAAAGTTTAGATTAAGAAAACATTCTTTTATTCATATTTCTCCAATAGATTAGGAACTTAAAAGATAAATATAACTTTTTAGAAATTAATATAGATAAACATGTCTTCATGGGAACAATCCTATATTAGCTCTACAATTTCCATTGTGCGCTTGCAATAGATTCAGACTTTATTAGATACACATTATAAGTAGCGATCATGCACTCTAGGCTTAAAATTTCACTTTTTCCTAAAAATGGCAGATTTTGAAATTGGGGTTTGACTTGTGGGCCATCCCATTGTTTGAGGTTTATTTCTTTAGGACCCTAGTGCCCTCTCTAGTTTAAGTTATAACCCTTATGCCATCTAAACCATCACCCTATCATCTACCATTAAACCCAATTTCCACCTTTCTAAGCCTTCAAAAACCTTGAAAAACATAGATTAGAGATTACCTAATTGCTAAATCCATTAGCCCTTAAGTATATCCCCAACCACCTTCAAGTCTATAAATAGAGACCCCCCTCCCCCTCTCTTTTAATCTATGTTTTGAAATTTTCAAGAGAAGAAACGCTACCCATTTGGCTCCTCACTTGCCTGAAACTTGGAATTTTCCAAGGTTTGGAATCCTAACCCATCTCATTCCATTAGTTCCATCATCATACCTAAGCTCATATCCTTCCAAACCATAGCAAGTTAAAACCCTTCCTCTAACCCATTTGCTTTCGGAAGCTCACTGGTGTTGCTCTTGCGCAAGGATCCAACAAACGGTGTTACAGGGGCCGGAGAGCTTCGGCTCTCCCCTCTATACCTCTACCTTTTTTATCTTTTCCCCTATCCTAGAATTTGAGCCGTTACGCAGTGAAATTGCGGTGATTGTAGGGGGCTCAAATAGGATCGAAGTGCCTTCGGGCAGGGGAAAGAGTTGCTCACTTTATATATATATATATATATATATATATATATATATATATATATATAATTATATATATTATATAAACCATCTAAACATAGACCCGGCCATAGTAGAGACCTCTTATGAGCGGGTCGATCGTGTTACACCCTACAAATTCCAAACCCGAATACGCTGGGTATGTTATGCCGGGTATGTACTCGTGCTCGAGACCGGGAGCAATATGCGCCTTATAATTAAAATAGATCATAACATTAATTCGAAATGGGTAATACGGGTTAAATGTTAAATTGTGTAATTACTACACAAGCTCCTTGAGAGCACTCCTAGTAAAGAGCTTGACTAACAAATACAAGGTCATGAGATCAAGACCTGTTCTGTACATTGGAACCATATTTTTTGTTTTGTTTCACTTTAGACCTATACACCATGCTGGATGTGTCGGCCGCCCACTGAAGCAACATTCTTAACTTAAGAAGCATTCCCACACATAAGGTTGCATGGGTTTTGTTGAGAGAGTTAGTTTGAGAAAGAGGAATATGAAGAAAGAAGAGAAAAACCATCACCTTCCTCAATTCCTTATGAGATCTTAGCCGTTAGATTATTTTCGAATCCTTCGACTCGAACTTCTGTTTGCTCCGATCATATCAGAACTTCGATTTCCATACCATCACGATCGAAGTGCAGGGAGACTAAGAGATCTCAACTCCGACGATCGGAGACTTTGCATGCAAAGACTATGAGAAGGTAAATGTCTTAACACGATCTATAAACCTAGATTTTTCAAAATTTAGAACCCAATTATTTGGTTCTGGATCTCAGGCAAGGAATTCTTCGAGGATTGGACACATGAGAGGCATAGACGCCGATTTTCTTCAATTTCTAATGATTTCGAACATTGCATGCACAATAGTTTAAGGTAAAAATTCATGATTTAATCTTATAGCATGAAACTAGATTAGATTAAATGCCTAGAATGGAAGTTATATAAGGAAATTAAGGTTTCAGATTTAGAAGAAGGAACCAAGAGGTTGCGAGTTCTGATGGACTCGCTTAGCACCTTGCTCAAGCTCATTGATATGAAAATTTAGGCTAATGCAGCTCGTGTAAAAACCGTTGCAGCGAGTTTTGTGTGCCACCTAACCTCTGAAGAGCTCGCTATAGCGACTTTGGGAGCTCACTACAACGAGTTGCCCTACTCTTGATGGTTTAGTTTTTGGCTGCAAAAGATGAGAGGACATTGCTTCATACGAAATCCTCATCATTGATACTTAGTATATTAACATTTTATGATCTAGGATAGATTTGGGAGACCATTGATGGGAGCTCTGCTTAACTTATGCACTTGATTCTGCACAATCCGACATTAAGGTAGGGAAACATTCAATGCAAGGTTATGTTTTAGTGTCGATTCATGGTCATTGATGAATATTTTACATGAGCCTGTGATTTCGAAAACCTGTTGCAACTACTTATTTGAATCATTTTTAAGCATACTGAAACTCTTTGAATAGTCAAGATTGGATTTTCACACATGATTATAGTAGTTAGTACTTTGACAAATTGATGCGTTTGAATCGTTAAATTTTGGCTCCCAAATTCCAACTTGATTTATGTGCTATCTGATTCTGAGATCATTTGCAAAGAGGAGTGGAGTCTCCAAGAGAGGGGTGGAGTCCCTGGGGTATACGACCCTGTCCCCGCTATGGGATGCTCTGTTCCAGCTACGGGATGCTTTGACGTGATACCTATGCTTGATATTATGATTCTGCATTAGTTGTAAGGGGAGTGGAGTCTCCAAGAGAGGGGTGGAGTCCCCGAGGTTTAAGACCTTCTTCCCACTACGGGATACTTTATTCCCGTTACGGGATACTTGCACTAATGTTCTGAAATTCGATGATATGATGTCAAGGGTTCAACAAACCTCTCGTGACGCCTCCTCCACACCAATCGAATCATGCGCTAAGTGCGAAAAGTCACATAAAATCGAAGAATGTCAAAGAACAATGGGAGCATGTTTTAGATGCGGAAAATGGGGCATCGGATTAGGGAATGCCTGGAGATGAAGATGGACGCAATAAAGACGGCACCTACTCAGAGATCTTCACGGCCTAGGGTACAAGGTCGAGTTTATGTTGTTTCGGCACAAGCTTCCCAAACTAACAACGATGTGATCCAAGATATGATTTCCTATGAGTTATCAATCTAGTTTCTTTTATTTTAGATGAATAAGGTGCATAAAATAAAATGGCCTTTGAATTTACTACTTTTGAATGCCATGACACTTTTGTATGTACCTAGGTATCATTCACATGCACTAGAAAGGTGATATTTGTTCTCACGAGGCACGAGTGTTGATAGACCCGGGGTCTACCCACTCTTTTGTCACACCTCAATTTACAACTGAATTAAGTGTCATGCCCGAGCCTCTTGATTTTATCCTAGCAGTGTCCATTCCAACAGGGAATTCTGTGAGTACGGATATAGTGTGTTGATCAGTCATCATCGCCATTGAAGGTCACGAGACAATGGCTGATCTGATTTTGCTAGATATGCAAGGATTCGATATAATCCTTGGCATGGACTGGTTATCCACCTAGTAAGCTAATGTCGATTGCCTTAGGAAGTTCGTCACTCTCCGTCCCAAGAAGGGAAAATCATTCAAATTCTATGGCACACAACCAATTGTCGCACCCTTGATATCCGCTATTCGAGTCGAACGATTACTAAACAATGGATGTCATGGGTATCTGGCGTTCTTACAAGATCGGAAGGAAGAGAAAGTCAATCTTATCGATGTTTCTATAGTGTGCTAGTTTCCTAACATGTTTCCTAAAGAATTATCGGGTTTGCCTCCAGACAGAGAGGTTGAGTTCGCAATTGACTTTGCTCCAGGTTCAGAACCAGTGTCAAAAGCTCTATATTGCATGACACCGCCCGAATTGAAGAAACTCAAGGAGCAATTACAGGAACTTCTCGATAAGGGCTTCATCAGGCCGAGTGTTTCTCTATGGGGAGCGCCCGGTCTATTCGTCAAGAAGGATGTCTCTATGCACCTTTGTATTGACTATCGTCAATTTATTAAGTTGACAATAAAAAACCAATATCTACTTCCACGGATCGACGATCTCTTCGACCAACTACAAGGAGCGAGATTCTTCTCAAAGATAGATTTAAGGTCCGATTACCATAAGTTAAAGATAAGAACCGAAGATATTCCAAAGACAACATTCAGCACGAGATATGGTCACTATGAGTTCCTAGTGTGCCATTTGGGTTGATAAATGCACCGGCATCTTTTATGGACCTTATGAACAGAGTGATTAATCCTCACCCCGACCGGTGTGTAGTTGTCTTTGTAGATGACATCCTCATCTATTCGAAGACGAGAGAGAACTGGGGCATGTCATTTCAGAAGCAAGTATAACAGTGCACCCAGCGAAGATAGATGCCATGGTGCAGTGGGAGCAACCGAAAACCGTGACTGAAATTTGCAGCTTTCTGGAATTAGCCGGATACTACAAGCGATTCATTCAAGGATTCTCCAAAATTGTTGAACCACTCACGCAGCTCACGAGGAAGAATGCCAAATTTGAGTGGACTAAATCGTGTGAACAAAGCTTAAGGAAGTTTAAAAGAAGGTTCACCTCCGCACCAATACTTGTCATACCTTCAGGCAGTGGAGGATTCGTAGTGTTCAATGACACGTCACACAGTGGACTGGCTGTTGTAGACTAGAATGAGAGAGTCATTGCCTATGGTTTGCGCCTTGAACTTGTAGCTATAATCTTTACCTTGAAAATATGGAGGCACTACCTCTACGGTGAGACATTTGAGATATTTACTGACCACAAAGTGTTAAGTATTTATTTACCCAAAAGGATTTGAATCTGAGACAAAGGAGATGGATAAAGTTTCTTAAAAATTATGATTGCTTGATTCAGTACCATCCAGAAAAGGCAAATGTGATGGCAGACACGTTTGTAGACACCCCCATTTTGCCTTCTCAGAATATGTTTTGTTCGGTCAACCTTTGACCTTCATTTAAACCCTGATATGGGAACTATGCACTGAAACAATAGTACATGGCTGAACACAGGCTGAAATAAAAGCTTTATGGCTTAGATCCTGAAATGGGTAGGCTATATACTGAAATGATAGTATATAGTTAGAATGCAGACTGAAATAATAGTCTTGCATTTCATTCTAGAGACCAGATCCGGACAACCCCGAATTAAGCACCTGAAACCCCACACGTAATTCGATTGCACGCTACACCACAAACGAACAATCGGTCCCCCTTTCAGACCAAACTTCCTTTCTCAGACCTATTCGAGACTCGATCATGCCCCTGAAATCGAACGTGCGATCAGATTGAGTGCCACAAAACCAGCACGCAATTGGCCTATGCCCGACCTAGTCTCATTACCCTTAACCCTTAAGTTCCCTTGATTAAGCGCTTATGACTAAACGCTTAATCAGATTGCGCACTTGACATTAAGCGCGTAATTAGCCCTAATCCTATTAGGACTGGGAAACTCGCTGAGCAAGTCAGCCGGTCGCTCATTGAGTCTGTGACCGACTCAAAGTGATTAAGTGCGAGTAAGTAGGCACGTAATTCAATTAAATGCTTGAAAAATGACGCGTAATTGAAGAAAAACCTATAAAAGATTTTTTTTCTTAATTCGCCCAAGGGGGAGGTTGGATGAAAAAAGGCTAGAATTTTCGAGAGAGAGTAAGAGTTCCGAAACCAGAGCATTCCGAGAAACAACCCATAGAGCATCTTAATCATGGTTGCGAGATTCAAGCTTCTAATTTTCGAGATTTCTCTCCACAGCCCCGACCCCTAGGTAAGGATTTAATCTTTTAGTCTCCGACCATAGCCTCTAATCTCTTGATCTATGAACTCTATTAATTTTTATTTTCAGTCTTAGACCGTAGCACCCTTTTCGGACTGAAATTATCTATATTTGGTTCTAGTTTTCTACTCCTAGAACCAGTTCTTAATCTATCAATCCGATAACCGAATCGAGACTTTAATTTTGTTCTAAAATCTTGATTTATAGTCCTATTGTTAATTTCTGGTTCTAATCCTTCGATTCAGAACCAGTCTTTTAATCATACGACTTGATTTCCTGATTTCAGACCTGAATTCAATCCTAAAACTTGAATTTTAATTCTAAATTGCTTATTTTAATATCTCTAAAAAATCCTAAATATAGCTTTAGTCTTTATAATTCTAGGTTCTTAATTTAATTCACAATTGCTATTCTAAAATCAACTCTGAAAAGCCCAAAATACTATTTTACGGTCAAAAAATTCAATTTATCTTCAATCTTAGCCACCCGATTTGCCCAAGGGAGCTTACAGAGGGTACTCAGGAACGAGGCCAATCCTCCTTAGCATAGCAAGCCCAAACCCCTTTTTTCTTAGGAAGTTTAGAATTATTTAATTTTTTTAGCTTTATACTTTTAGTACAATTGATTAGTAGGTTTATTTTATTTCAGCATGCTTAATTAATTAAGTGTCTTAAATCCTAGTATGACTGATTGATCTCTTTAAATCTAAGTTTAATTGATCAATTCCTTGCTTCAATTAGAATTTAATAGGATTAAATTCGTTGCTTTAATTAGATTTTTTTTACCACAGTTAATTCATTGCTTTAATTAGAGATTTTTATAAAATTAGTTTATTTATCTTAATCAGATTTGGTAAAAATTAATTTATTCATTTTAATTAAATTTCAATAGCATTAAATCCTTTGCTTAAATTAGAGTCTTAGTAGAAATCAGTCTTTTATCTCAATCAAAATTCTAACAGGACTGCTATAATTGCTTCAACTAGAATTTCAATAGAATTGCTATACCTTATTCAATCAGAATTTTAGTACACTTGATATGCCTAAACAAATTAAAGTTTTCACCAGAACTATTACACCTGCACTCCTTCTACCAATAGGAGACTAAAACTAATCAGACTTCTAAGAGAATTAGGAAATCAACATTAATCGGATTCCTAATTGGATTGGAACAAACCTATATAACTAAATTCCTAATAGAATCAAAGGAGATCTAAACTGACCAAAACCATAACCATAAAGGGAAATAAAAGGAAAACGAAACTATCTAACCTAAGAAACAGAATGTTGTTGACGTTCGCTAGCGGACGATTCAGTATAGAAGAAACCCATACCCACTCTTAAGTGTGATCATTGACGTGTTGGAGCGTCGATAAATGTCTGCAGCTGGCGGTCGCAATAAATTAGATACTTTCTAGAAAACTCCTTTTATTATTTATTTTTACCTTAATTATTCCAAACACTGCATCGCTAGAGTCCGCTAAGACATAGTCGGAAGCCACTGATTCAACAGGAATCGAGAGGAACCCAGAAAAAGCGAACACCAATAGAACTGGCGATCGCGATGTGACATTTTTGCAAACACTGTTTCTAGATAATTAGTTTCTAGCATATTTCCCTATTTTTTCTCCTTTCTATCATATCGTTTAGATTCTCTCTTATATATATGAGTCTTCGCCAAAGACTCGAAATGTCTGGTATATGAAGAGTGAGTTTAGGAGACCCGCCATTGTGGGGATATCATGACAATCCCATGTATGGAGAAGAATCATTTCATAATTCTAGCCCACGACAACCTGAAATTAATATGGCTAGTGAGCAAGAGAACCCCTTCTCTACCCCATACACTGGGAACAATCATAATGGGAGAGATGGTGGCATTGGATAGAACCTTACTACCCAACAAACTGTAGAACTCAGTATTCAAAGAATACAAAGAGGGGATGACGACTCTGAAGAATTGCTTTGAGGGTTATCCGCCACATATGAAACCATTAGGTCACGACAATTTTCAAAAGAATAATAGTGACAAGAGAGGCCTCCTCCTACCCGGAGCATGGTGTCAGCCGTGCCACCTCAATGAGACAAGCTGCCCACACATTATTCAACGATAACCCTCTGGACAAGGTTTACTCATGGGTTGCTCCAAAAGACAACACAGTTAAAATCGAAGATCTCCCTAAAATGCTTGATGAGTACATGGCCAAAAGAGTGCGCCCCGATCACTCGTTCGAATTCGACAAATTTTACCAAGACGTTGAGTTTAATTTACCAATAGGATTCAAGCCACCTAAATTCACTAAATACAACGGCACCAGAAATCCGAATCATCACTTGGCCCTCTTTTGCAATGATTGCCGACCCATACATGACAATCAAGGACTTCTCATTCACTACTTCCAACGCTCATTAGAAGGATAAGCTTTAGATTGGTTTGCGGGACTCCTGCTTCATAAGATCGAAACCTTCAATGAATTAGTCTGTCAATTCCACAATCAATACAAATATTTGATCCAAGAGACAATTAGTCTCAGCGACCTAATGGCAGCTAAGCAAGGACCTGACAAAGAATTCACTGACTTTGTCGCTAGATGGAGAAAACTCGCTATTAGGAGCGGCACTTTAATGAAAGAGAAGGACTAGGTTGATATTATTATTGACAACACTAGGAAACCGTTAAAGAGCGTACTCGTCATAAATGATTGCCTTGACATTGCTGCACTTCACTCTCGGGCATCCCGACTAGCGCGACACATTAAAGGCGGAGATCTCGCGTTATCCATAGTCACGCCAAAAATAGGCTCTTCTAGCAAATCAAAATTGAAAAATAATAAGGAAGCCTTAGGGGCTGAGCTAGTTAACACCGTTGTCAACCAAGGACAAAACTCTAATAACTGAAACTTCCAACAGGAAAATTTCAGACATAACTAAAATCAACAGCAGTATACCAATCAAAATCAAGGTGCTAGTCAGCAGAGAAACGTGAACCAAAACCAATGCCATAATCAAAGTCAAGGCCAATATCAAAATAGAAACTAATACCCTAACACCCATCAGAACCAAAACATTACACGGAGTCAATCGGCCCACGCACCGAATTATAATAACGTACCCCCACTGCAGAACTTCAATCCAGCCAGAGGCCCTTACCAACCAAGGCGGGAACACTATCCCCCTTTACCAAATACAATTCCCAACATCTTTCGTCTCCTTAATACTCAGAAGCTCCTCCGATTCTCACAGGAGAAACCTCGCCCATGGCCTACAAACCTAGACTATAGCAAATACTGTGCCTTCCATCGGTATGCAGGACACGATTTAGAAGACTCTTTGGTCCTTTAGGAGGTGATCTATGATATGAACGACCATAATCAAATTGATTGGAAAGCGCTTAGAAATCCCAACCCTAATAGAATTTAGGAATCATAAACAACCCTATGCCCAACCACAATCAAGCAACACCAACCCAGGTCACTACCGTGGATCTCCCTGGTCAACCTTCCTTCCAGCCTTCTACTTTAATCACTCGAGTCTGACCCTTTGTCGCTTCCGCTGCACCAGCAAGAGTTCCTTCACCCCCACATCCCTCGGCCCTAATCACTCGATTCGCCCCGCCGAGCCCGCCTCCATACCCAAAATTCACTCAGATACGAGTACATTCTTTTAGGGCCAGGAGACCATTCCTCTGTCGTCACCCACCAAAGCCTTTGACCCCTCCAAATCCTAAACCAACATCCCTACCACTCCCTTCATCCGATTCTGAATTCGAGTGCGGAGAGCACATTCTCCAAACTATAATCAAAATCGCTGCATGGGTAAAAAGTGTCACCCGTAAAATTCCAAGCTGAGACAATGAAATAACCGCTGAGTGTTTACTGAACGTAGTAGGAAGTGAGCAAGAAGAACACCCTGACCCGTGTGAGACACTGGTTTCTGCTTTCATAGAAGAGGATTACACGCAGTATCTCCCACCTTGAAATGGTGTCGTGCAAGCACCCGTTCCAACCTCCAATTTCATTTGCTCCACAAACACGTCAACGTTGAGTCATGTCAGGTTTGGCCAACAACTGACTTGCCCGATCCTCAAGTCAGGAACTAATTACCCACCTCCTCCTTTCCCTTGAAGTAAGGATTTCACAAGCGCACAACCACCAAAGGGGAATGTGAGAGAAAGAGAGGTCAACTTGCCTCCCCCGCCTCATATCATCTCTCCACCAATCCCTACACCTCAATCACTCCAACCACCTGCACCCAAGGCTCACCAGCAAGGAAAAGAAGTAATACTCGAGCCAGGACAAGAATATGACCTTCTATGGCATCTTCAGAAGATCCTAGCCCAGATATCCATACTAGAACTCATTAAGAAATCGCCTAATCATCACCAGCCGTTGATAAGGACACTTCAAGACATGCAAGTCGACAAGGACACGATCCTAGACGAGCTTCACCAAATCACTTCGGTCATGGCGCACCCCCTAGAACTTACATTCACAGACGCAGACATGCCCAAAGAGTCCCTCCGTGAAAGTGCGACCCCTATATATCTCACAATCATAATTAGAGGATTTTTTGTACCGCACGCACTAGTTGACACGGAAGTAAGACTTAACATCTGCCCTCTCACCACGTTAAAGACTCTCGAATACACAGAACAAGACATTATGCCCTCCGCCCTGTCACTTATAGCCTATGATGGCTCACGTCATTTTGTGAAAGGAATTATTAAGCTATAGGTTCGCCTCGGACCCGTGATGAAAGACGTTACCTTTCATGTTTCTGATTCGGCTAGTACGTATAACCTCATCTTAGGATGAAAATGGCTAGAGTCCATGAAGGCTGTCGCATCCACATACCATCAATGCATCAAATTCTCATACGAGGACTCCATTGTCCGTATATACGCTGATGCACCCCTCCAAGAGATAGATACTGATTACGCGGCAAGTATACCAACCGCTCACAATTATGTGTTAAACACAGACCACATTTAAAAGACCCAAATCCTTGGTGACACAATCATCGCAGAGGTCCATCCCCCTAGCCGTCCTAGTTCTCCCCCAATGCGTCAACAAAACTTAGTGAAGAGCGAGGTCGATCCAGACCTTGCCAAACTTTATGACATTAACCCCACCGCGACAAAAGGATGGGATCTCATGTACCAACTTGGATATGTCCCTCACACCGGACTCTGTAAGAATAAACAAGGTCGCATTGGACCTGTCGTCCCAATGAAAATATGTAAACGCATAGGGTTAGGTTATCAATCGGACGGCTCACAAGCCGACTTATACCCTACCTCACTGAAATGGTTTCTATATGACCACTTTATCTCGGGGCTACTGAGAAAGCTGATGTGTCGAAGCGTAAGGAAGTATCCTTCGCCAAATCCTAAGAAATAGAAATTGAACAAATGGCCAAAGCATTCAACGATTTGACGAGTCTAAACGACAATATCGATGAATCACTCGAAGGAGTCAAACCCTTGTTTTATCCTAAAGAGTCCGTAGATGAGAGGAGAGAAGAGCCTCCAGAGACCAAACCATGATTAGAAGATTGGGAATCTATCGATGACGAAGACTTTCATATAGCTACCCTGCAAGATGATGAAGAGCACTTGCACTCAACGTGGGAAGAGGATGATGCTCCACTAGAGAATCTTAACTTGTATAGCATCCGCCTCGGCCTTGGCCTTGAAGTGTGGGAATGCCTGCGGGATTCCCCTTGTATCGTTCACCCTTACTAGCCCCGCTATAGGGCATGCACCAGTATATTAGAATGCTTTGCCGAGTGGGCCCGACGGTCTGCGATAGAGGAATCAAACCATTCCAATCATGCGATGATAGAAATCAGTAATGACCTACCAGCATAGCTACTGGCACAAGGAGCAAAGAATCCCGATGGCTATCCATTTGATCTAGAAGGAAACACTCAACTCGCTTTTATAGAGTTTCAAGAGGAACTCGAACTAGACACTTCTACATCCCCTGATTCTCCGCAACTCTAAATATTTTGAAAATCTCTCGAAGAGGAATGGCAACCTCCCTCGAGTGATGACGAAGACTACTGGATAGATCTCCCCGCACTCGAGTTAGCCGACCGAACTAATTTAGGACTTCAAACATTATCAGATTAAGAAGATGAGTTTGATGCCATCTTCGATTCTAATTTAGAAGGATGGGAATGCCCTTGCATCCTTCACCATTACCAACCTCGCTGCCAAGCATGCGCACTCATCCCAACATATTATGAAGATCAAGGAAAATAACGCGCTACCCCTGAGGATCCTTCGGATGATTCCCCTCAGCGGGAAGAACCACCATATTATGACTCAAACGCGGATAGTTCAATTGACTACGATCTTCAGAGTTTCTTCGATGAAGAGGCCATTAACGTGATAGAGGAAATTCAAGCATTAGTGCCACTATCACTCACGTCACTTATTCAAAAGGTCTCATTACCTGAGGACTTAAAAAAAAATGCCAAATTTACAACAAGTCTACATTTCTTGAAGGATCGTCAGAACGACTCCAGCAGCCGTCTCGCTCCCTCAACTAGAGGAAGCAATTCCCCCGGCACCCCTTGAGGGGACCGACCTTGTACCATTTTTATTATTAAAAATAAAAAAATAGAAAAAATAGAAAACCCTAAAAATCTGGAAATACAAAATCCAAAAAAATCAGAAAACCTCAAAAAAAAAAGGGAACGCTTCATCCTTAACCAGATTTGTGGCTAATAAGGAGACTCTTCTCCTAAGGTTTTTATCCCATTCCTTACACAAGGACGTAAAGCATCCTAGCTAGACAACAAGCCAGTGATTATATCAGACGGGATACTTTGTGATTTCGAGAGAAGAATCAATAACTTTGACCTTTACCTTACCGAAGATCTCTCGATTATAAATTATGCCGATGAAGGGTTACCTTTCACAAATTTAAATCCCCAGTGTAGTAACTTTCTAGTATACGAGTTTATCAAGGATGAAGAAAGGGCACCAGTTGCCGAGGAGGCACTGGACTTCCAACGGGTTATCAAGCATTTCGATGAGCAAACCCAAGCTGCCCCGAAACCCATCGAAGAACTTAACTTTGGCACTGAAGAGAAAGCTAAAATGTTGTTGATTAGCATAATGCTTAATCCCAAGGAACGCCAACAAATTGCACAAGTCCTACAAGAACACCTTGATTCCTTTGCATGGTCCTACGAGGGCATGCCCGGTTTAGACCTAAGTTTAGTAGAACATCGTCTCGTCTTAGAACCCGATGTGAAGCCTATTAAGCAGAAACTTCGTAGGATGCACCCACAAACTGCCCTTCAAGTTAAAGAGGAAGTCGATAAGTTAGACAAAGCTAAATTTATCCAAGTCATTCTTTACCCTAAGTGGGTCGCCAATATAGTACCTATCGCCAAGAAGGACGGTAGAGTACGAGTGTGCATCGACTTTCGAAATCTTAACCAGGGGTGCCCAAAAGATGACTTCTCACTTCCATACATTAACACTCTAGTCGACAACACCGCGGGACATGAGATGCTATCCTTTATGGATGGCTTCTTTGGATATAATCAAATCAAATTAGCAGAGTCCGACAAAGAGAAGACTTCCTTCACCACACTATGGGAAACATACTGTTACGTCGTTATGCCTTTTGGGCTCAAGAATGCAGGAGCCACGTATCAACACGCCATAATGGATATCTTTCATGACATGATGCATAAGTGTGTAGAAGTCTACGTTGATGACATATTAGTGAAGTTCCAAATGCAAGTAGGACATGTTGAAACGCTCTGACTTATTTTATAAAGAGCTAAGAAGTATCAGCTAAAAATGAACACAAAGAAATGCATTTTTGGAGTCACCTCAGGAACATTACTTGGTTTTATAGTTAACAAGCGAGGAATCGAAGTTGACCTTACAAAAGTCAAAGCCATCCTCAAGATGTCGCCTCCCGATAATATCAAAGAATTACAAGGCCTAATAGGAAGATTGCAATTCATCAGAAGATTCATTTTCCAGCATTCAGATAGATGCGATCCTTTCTACAGACTACTTAAAGGAGGAGCTGAGTACAAATGGGACGACCAGTGTCAGCAAGCCTTTAACAACATCAAGAAATACCTCCTTAACCCACCTATACTATCACCACCTGTCTCCGAAAAGTCCCTAATTTTATACCTCTCAACGAATGACAAAGCAATGGGAGTAATTCTCGGACAGTACGAAGAAGACGGCAAGAGAGAGAAGGCTATCTACTACCTCAGTAGGACGATGGTCGAATACAAACAAAAATATACTTTGATGAAGAAGACTTGCCTAACATTGGTGTGGACCTCAACTAAATTATGACACTACTTTGAAGCACATAAAATACTAGTACTAGCCTGAATGGACCCTTTGAAGTATGCATTCGAAAAGCTCGCAACATCAAGAAAGATCGCTCGCTGGCATATGCTCTTACAAGAATTCGACATCACTTATGTCATATAGAAATCGATCAAAGGACAAGCCATCGCTGATTATCTCGCAGACCTCCCACTCCTGAATGATGAACCTATAACGAAGAGCCCCATAAGACCTCATAGGCCCTCTATTTTGATGGCGCTCTAAACTACAAAGGAAAAGGCATTGGGATAGTCCTCCTAAGCCCAGAAGGAGTTATCATATCCAAAGCTTTTCAGCCAGATTTCCCTGTCACTAACAATGTCGCAGAATATGAAGCCTTTATAGTTGGACTCCGAGCAGCACTACAATTAGGAGTTAAATAATTAAAATCCATCGGTGACTTTAAACTAGTAATTTCACAAGTCATAGGAGAATAGAAAATTAAGGAAAGAAAACTAATGGCATACCTAGAAACCACTCAATATTTAGTAAAGAAATTTGAAAGAATCTCTTTTACGCATATCCCTAGATTAGAAAATGAGCTCGCAGATTACTTAGCCACACTAGCCTCAGTCATCCAAATACCTGTCAGATAAAATACCAAAACCTTCTTCATTGAAAAGCTGACAGTACCCGCCCACGAGGTAGCATGGACCGTTAAGAGAGAATTACCCATCCTCCCCACAAGTGCAGGGCCAAAAGAAGTAATTATCCCAAAAAAGCACTTCAAGGCAGAAACCGAAGTCGCTATGTTTAGATTTGAAAAATCACCGATTGACGATGGACAACCATGGTACTTCGATATCTGGAAATATCAACATGTTCCTCTGTATGTTACGAAAATTGAACAAAAGACTATAAGAAACCGATGCACTCAATTTTGCATACTCGGCGAAACATTATACAAAGAAGCCTTCACCAAAGGATTACTACTACGATGCGTCACGACCGCCGAAGGACAATACATTATCCAAGAAGCACACCCCAGTGCCTGCGGCGTCCACTCCAGCAGACAGAGACTCACTAATCAAGTTACACGACAAGGTTACTTCTGACCGACAATGATCAGAAATTGCCACCTCTACGTCCAATCCTGCAAGCAATGTCAAGAACATTCCTCACTCATCAAAGCACCATCAGTTGAATTAAATACTATGACTTTGCCATGGCCATTCTCGATGTGGGCCTTCGATGTCATTGGGCCTTTCACTAACACAGTTGAGAACACTCACAAGCACACATTCATACTCATAGCAACCGAATACTACATCAAATGGGTAGAAGCTGAATCTTATGTCAGAATCATCGCCTCAACACTCGTGAGGTTTATCATTCAGAATATCATCACCAGATTTGGAGTGCCCAGTATGGTTATCACTGACAATGGACCACAGTTTATCACGGAAAAGACGAAGAAATTATGCAAGAAGTACGGCATCGATCTACGCCACTCCTCACCGTTCTACCCTCAAGGCAATGGACAGGCAGAAGCTATGAACAAAATGCTAATTTGAATCTTAAAACGCATAGTAGAAACAAGTAATGGAGCCGACTGGCCCGAACAACTATCAGAAGTGCTCTGGGCCTATAGGACCTCTATTCATACAGCTATTGGCCAAACTCCCTACCTCCTCACCTATGGAATGGAGGCAATCCTACCATATGAGATATAAGTACCATCTTTACGCATTCAACTTGATGATGAGCTATCCTTAGATGAGTGGAGAATTGCACTACTCATGCAGCTAGAGCAACTTGATGAAACACTTCTAAGGGCTGCTGATCATGCTCAAGTATATAAGAGGAAAGTGGCCAGGGCTTACGATAAGAAAGTCCTCGAATGAACTTTTAATATTGGAGAATTAGTCTTGAAGAAAATCATGCCTTCCAAGCACGCCCATCCGAAAGGAAAACTGAAACCGAACTAGGAAGGCCCATATGTTATAACAGCAGCCTACCCTGGAAATGCCTATAAACTGGCAAACCAAGATGGGGAAGAAGTCCCTAGTCCTTGGAACGCCATGTACCTTAGAAAATACTACCCCTGATCCTGTGATTGTCACATCTCGTGGTTAGATACTTATACTTACCACCCCGTAGTCGTCACGATCGTATGCCTTCAATTCTCAGAATATCCTAAACCTCCGATCTACTACCCACCTTTTCTCAATCGGGTAATTTGATCAAAGGACTAGTGACCTATCTAACCTCTTTCAAAAGCATAAGTAACACCTGGTCCTCATTTTCCTTCCCCCGCCATTGGAGGAGACGTTAGAGCAAAAAAAAATTGAAGATGTTAGGTTCAATCAAAACTCATCATTCTTGCGCTAGCAGGATGCTTTCAAAAAAGATACGTATTTACACGTCCAAAAATTGAGTGAGATCACTACGACGAATGAACAAGTCAATGAGCTCAAGGAAACATAAGCAGGCCATGAGAACACCCCTGCTTATGCTTCCCTGAGCATAAGCAGGCCGTGAGGACACCCTTGTTAATATCACTAGATGTCCTCACGGCCTGCTTATGCTCAGGGAAGCATAAGCAGGCCGTGAGGACATCTAGTAAATGTGTATCTCTTTCAAAAATGATACGCATTTACTAGATGTCACCGTAAGGTGGCGGGAGGAGGATAAACTCCTGCTAACTATAGAATATGAGATTTTGATGGTGCCGAAGCATGATGAAGAGCTCGATCATGGCATCTCGCACTCCTCTGAGAAAAAGACTGTTGCCTATCCCTTTTGGAAAGCATTAGACTCAAACTGCTCCTCGCATCACTGAGCCTTACCCCCCTCTGCTTTTTTTATATTTTTGGACAATGAATCAAAAGCCTTGCAGGATATTCCTAGAAATAAAATCGAAAACTGATGGATGATGACTGGCGTAATCACCTACTATACATACCATACTTCTCCCAAATAACCACGGGATAGGATAACCACCACCCTAGGATGGACCCCGAATACAACTAACCTAATCATAAAGATGACCTCACCAGTTCAGTGACAGTACCGATCAATTTTTTTCTTCAAAACTAACTCACCAGATACCCATGACTGCTTATAAACCCAAAGTGCTTATCTCGAAACCCAAAAAAGCTCCATTGCACCTTGACGCTGGGGCATTTATTTTGTTAGAAGAATCATGTCAGAAATGCCAGCTTGTCAATAAAGAAGATAAGAAATGATGAAGTTACCCTCTGGAAAGTACTACCGAAGATACCATACTGTCGATCCTACCACGCTCCTACACTGGGACATTTTTATTTTATTGTTTTGTTATTATTTCCGTCTTAGCTATTTGCTTTCCCTGTTGCATTATTTTCGTTTCAAAAAAAAGAAAAAAAAGGAAAGAAAAAAATACAGAGAAAGAAGAAAAAGAAAAGATCACATGCCCATCTTTTGCTACCAAACTCCGGTTTGAGATACTCACCCCCCTTGATAACTAGCAAGGGGATGAACAAAACTATTGATGATATTACTTTCACATGTGCAGATACGAAGTAGCCTTCAACCATCACAAGGCCAACTCAGGAAGCATCCAAATCCCAATGAAGGTTGACGGCTCCAAAGAAACTGAAAGCAAAAGTAGATGCAAGAGGTAACTGAAAGGAAAAGGAGCCAATCAGGTACATCTAAATAAATAAATAAATAATCTCTCTATATATGTGTTAAAAAATTTTCTATTTCTTCTTACACCTATCACAGGGGACACCCCCTATATATACAACAACACACATGATATAGACACAAAAAAACCCACACACACACACCTAATCCCTACGTTGCCACTGGGACCGTCGAGCACTGCTATCCCCAGTATCATCAGCTCAGAGGTTTGTGGATTTGTCCTCTAAAAATATAATCCTGGCACCCAGAGTGGGCGAAACTTCTAAACGACGAGGCCCTGCCACAGATCCCCCCTCACTTGTCTGGCTAATAGACCGCCTTGATCGGGAACAAGGAGGATACCTCGCAAGAACTTCATGAACAATCGCATCCTCACGAGCATCACCTCTGACACGATCATGTGACGTGTGACGAGACTGCCCAGCCAAAGAACTCGTAGCCCTTGAACCCGATCCACCAAGCTGATGAGCTAGCCTATATATCCCCCGCTCACTCCTCAGTAGATGATACTGTAGCTGGTCTAGGGACGCCCGCATCTCTGCCCACATCGTCCGACGAGCCACCTCTAACACCTCAGTATGAGTCATCTGAGTGGCCATCATCTCGGCAAATAAGTCAGCCTAACTCTGCGTCTCCCCCAGGACTCATCTCGCCTCAGGAGTGGCGCCCGCTCGTGCCGCCTCTAGACGCGCCTCCTCTAGCTGACAAACCTGCATAACCGTACCAAGTCAAGTGAAATCTAATATATACATGGACAAAATAAGAAACTTTAAAAAAGGAAAGAACCATACCAGATCCAGCCTCTCCCTCAGGAGTCGCTCAACTGCCTCAGCGGTCACTGGATCAGCAGGAGGCATAAGAGGGACAACAAATGTAGGTGCCTACAACAAGGAAAAATAAATACATCAGAAAAATGCTATATTGACAACTAAACTACAAACACAATAACTAAAATATACCTGAGTAGAGATAGGAATAGACTCATGAGGGGGAGCCTTAGGAGCGGAATCTGGAACAACCTACACAAAGAACCAAATAATCCAACACAAGATATGTCAGAACAAGATAAAGATGGAATAACCAAAACATAATTATCCCACATCAAAAGAAACTTTACCTGACTCTCCGAAGGTAGAGAGGTAGCAGTCGCCTCCCTCGTCTGAAGATCCTCGGAGCCTGACGCTGAAATACCGCATGATATTAGTAAACTAACTCAATCACACAAACCAGGTGAAAGATTGAATTGAACTTACCCAATGATCTAGCTCAGCCCAAAGCAGAGCCATTGCTGGATCCTCCCGACTGGAGGAGGCAAATGAAGACAGATCAAATGTCGGAACGGGACCTCCGACTATCAGCTCGACTCTCTATAAATAATAATAAACATATCAGTCGACGAGCTCACAATGCTAACAAATAAGCAGAACCATACTTGTGAAGATGCTTACCAATTGGTCAATCTCAGATCGTAGACTGGCCGCTATCTCCCTGTCAGCTAGCTGCTCACTGCGATAGACATCTAACAGTGCCGCCTGACGAGCAACCTCAGCCTCCCTCTCAGATTGTTCAAGATAAAATAAAATGAGACACTACAACCACATCAGAATGACCAGAAGCCTAAGTCCACATAATAATAATAACAAAATATATAAATTAACTCACCAAGAGCTGTCAAGTCTTCGCTAGCTGAGCCCCCAACTCATCCCCCGCTCCCCTGACCTAAGCGACCGAGGAGGCTAAAGACTGCAGTATCTCCTCATCTGGACGAGGAGCACACCCCATCCGCTTCATCATCCTGTGAAGAGTGTCTAATGCCCCTCACACGCTCGCAGTAAGATGGCCATGCTCTAATGTAGCCAGTCTCTCTCTCAAAGCTGACGCCAACTCTGGCCCTCTGATCGCGAAAGAGCCTCTCCCATGGAAGGGACTTGTGAAGAGGCGCCCGCCACCCAATGCACTAAACCACCACGCATACTCTCAGGCGTCTACTCGTCGCACGCCCCTCTAACTCTAGTCCCCCCAACTCTAAAATCTTCTATCTGAAGAGCCATATGCGCCGTGAAATTCTAGCCAGGAGGGTCGGTCATCCTCTTCGCCACTCTGTGGCGAATCTCTGAAGGGACACCCTGAGTGACCCCAGCTGTCGTACCACGTGAGAAGTGTGGATCCTCTCCATCCTCTCAAAATAGTGGACCCATATGTCCACATCGAAGAAGGGCCGGCCAGACTCAATCACTGGCACACCTACATCCTCCTCATCCTCATACGACCTCCAGATCACCTATAACTAAACAAACGAGCCGATCTCTCAATGAAGACTCAGATCCTAAAATTCTAAAACAAAAAAAAGCATATACATGACAATCTGTACTTGCCCCCCTCCCGCATGCATGTCCTTGAAGAGGCCGCGCGCGGTTTGAAGATCCGAAGACCAGCGCCGACCCCTCAATGCCTCTCTCCACATGTGCATCCGCGGGAACATAAACCTCATCTTCAATGGAACTCCCGGACGAAGGAAAGCGAAATGATCGTACGCCCAAATTTGAAAGGAAAAGTAACAGCAACGACAACGACACACAAGGAGAAGCATCTACCATTAAAAGACTTAAAATTAACAAAACTAAAGACATCATGATGACAATTAATTAAAACTCACCTAGATGAACGAAAGGAAACCCCACATCGATGCGACACCCTATCCTCAACGATAAAGCTGCTCATAGAGATGCGCCAATGCGGCCGCACCACACACATAGGTAGGGGCTCGATCCAGATCCCCAAGAACCATAAAAAACAAACCAGTGATGCATCCTGGAGTTGAAGAAGAGAAAAGCAAGATACCGAGAAAGTCCATCAAGAATGCTCGGAGCACTCCATCCGTAGCCAATCTAGGCTCCACCACGGGCTCCCGACCCACTACCACTGCACAACGCGCCTCATAGGCCGCCTTCGCCTCTGAATAGCACCTCGGGGGAATGAAGCCACTCGCAAACATATCGAAAAACCAAGTGACCCGAACTATACCTGGCCCCGAGCCACTGGACCTATACGGCACACCCAATGTCATAACCCCAGATTTTTGGGAACCGTGCACACCACATATCATACACATGTATTTGTGTTTCACAAGGAAACCAAAAACTATATATACACACTATGTGCGTATATGTGAAAATTTCTAGCTTTCACTATATAAGTGAAAGTGGGGAGGAGAGTCTCTCCTACGTAACCTAAATTAACATAGATAGAAAGAAGGAAAAATAGAGAGAAAGAGAAGAAGGTTTAGAGGTGAGGGTTTACAAAAAAGAGGTTCGTTAGTTTTTTTAAGCTATAGAGAACCTTGAAGATCTTCACGATTAGACGAAGCTTGGATCAAACTATAGGAGACCTATCGAGTAAGGTATGATTTAGATGTTTATGGATGTTTTAAATAAAGATTAAACCAGGGGATGAATGATCCTTGACACTATTAAATCTCTCATGAAGAAGGTGATAGTTCTCGAATAGAAGGAAAACATACATCTTTTTGTGGCTCACTCAAGCGGTCTAAATGGCTCACTTGAGCGAGGGTTGAGAGAATATTCTAAGCATATTCGCGTCCTAGACTTGCTCGAGCGAGACCCACAGTGAAGGAGGAGATCGCTCGAGCGAGGCAACGCTTAGAGCTCCAGGTATCTTGAATTATAACCACTCGAGCGATGAATAGTGCTCGCTCGAGCGATGAATAATAACCACTCGAGTGATGAATAGTGCTCGCTCGAGCGATGAATAATAATCGCTCGAGCGATGAATAGTGCTCGCTCGAGCGATGAATAATAACCGCTCGAGCGATGAATAGTACTTGCTCGAGCGATGAATAATGACCGCTCGAGTGAGGATTTATAAACGCTTGAGCGAGGTCAAGTGCTCGCTCGAGCGAGGCTAAATAATCGCTCGCGTGAGGAATTACCCAGCTTTCTCATTTCTTTTGGTGTAATTCATAAGAGCTGTGTTCCCAAGGGTTCTAGAGACCTTTCTGAGTAAATTCGTGTCTCATACAATGTAGGTGTGATGTGAGTTGTTACACGTAAGTTTCTACGAGAAAGGAACGCATTGGATCGTATTTGAGGTAGGAAATATCTTGAAACATGTACTTTAATTCATCAAAATCATGTATGTAGAGTATTTCAATCATATAGAGTAGCTAAAGAGAATAGTCATATTAAATGTGTTTCCAACATGTGTGTGTGTGTGTGAATCTAAATGGAAGTCATGAAGTCCCCAGGGGACATAGAATTGTAACAATGGGCATCGGAATAATGCATTAAACCAGTAGAATCTCAGGGATGCAGATGAAGCCAAATGATAAAACAAAAGAAGAACGAGAAGGCCTAATGTAATAAAATGAGCACAATCACGGTGAATAACTATAAGTACAGCACACTTTATATTTTTGTTATTTAAGGTTTAATTAGAATACCCCACTGACATGGCGGGATACCCATGACTGACTCGACAGGATATCCGTGACTGGTACGGCGGCCAAACCGTACACCCTAGCACATCCCAGGGATATTAAATTGAGAATAGACCCCGCCGCCTAAGAGAAAGGGGCCTAGGTAGTGTTGAATTGTAACACATAACAAATGTCTATTTAGACGACGATGGTGGGTATTCCATCGGGGCTCGATGCTATATTGCTCGGGGACTACTTAAGTTAAGATTTAAGTGATTAGGTCGAATCCGTTACCATAATAGTTAGATGAGAATAATAAAGTCATGCAAAGTAACAGTGTATCCATCATTTTACTTCCGTGTGTTTCAATTTGTCTTTCAGCAGTTCTATCAGATAAATCATGCTTTTAAACTATTTTTAACATACATGTGAGAGCTTAATCTATATGTTCACTGTGTTTCCTTATTGAGGTAGGATGTAGCTCACCCCCCTTAGACTATACGTCGCAGGTCCAGGACTAGCAGCAGTGGAGACTTCTGGAGACGTTGATCCAGGGGATTCAGATTACGTGCCCACAGAAGAGTCAGAGCCTCCTCCTGAGGAATTCTTCTAGGAGATCCATTGCATACTTTGAGAGTGAGTTGAGAGTATTAGGTATGGCTTGGTATGTCAAGCCTCTTTATTTGAATGTAATTAAATACCTTTATTCTTTTGACAAACTGTCCGGGGTGAACGGTTATCACCAAAGTTTGGGTCAGTTCTTATGCCCATGAATTAGCATGGGACAAGAACTGCCTTTAGAGACCCTATTTATTTTAAATGCATGAGTACTTGTTTAGAGTAGATACATGTGCCTTAATTGCAGTATTTGGCTTGTATGTACCAATGCCCCATACAGAATTACAGGGCATGGCCTCGAGGGTCGTGCTGATGGCATGGATTTCGAGGTGCTAAAATCCGTGCTGTCACAGTTGGTATCAAAGCCTTTCTTTTAGTTTTGTCAATCATTTTGTCAGAACATAGGGACTTCTGCTAACGAAACCGTGGTTTCTCATGCAGACCGTTATGTTTCCTAGAGGAAGAGGCCGACCCATGGGTGGTCATGATAGGAATTTGCGCAGTAGAAATGGGTTCGTCTCGCCTACTAACACGGTGCCATTGGGAAATAGGGAGGTTCCCGAGGGCAGTGGCCAAGGAGAGAACCAAAATCAAACAGAAAATCAGGATCGAGACCGTCAGGATTTTGATCAAAGGGAACATGATAGAGTGAGGGAAAGAAATGAAGAAAAAGATGAGCGTCAGAGGATGATGCATACAATGGAAACCATGGCAACTGCCATGGCACAATGACGAAGATCCTTGGCGGCTCATGCTGCCCTGAACCACATCGACACCTCCACGCCCGAGGGACCTACACTACCAGTGGCTTCAGCATTTACCGAATTCAGGAGGATGACACCTCCTAGCTTTTCGGGGGCAGGCAGACACCATGACAGCCAAAAATTGGTTGGGTGAAATGGAGAAGATATTTAGTGTACTGACATGCACAGAGGACGAGAGTGTCCGTTGGGCAGCTTATATGCTAGATGGAGAAGCTGGACCTTGGTGGAAATCTGTCTCACGGACTAGGGCTCAAGAAACTCCAGATATGCCCTGGACTTGGGATGAATTCGTTGAAGAGTTCAATAAGCAGTTTTTTTTTGAGGTTGTGAGAAATCAGATGGAGATTCAATTTTTACAACTAATGCAAGGAAAGATGACCGTAAGAGAGTATGGAGTAGAATTTATGAGACTGGCTCGTTTCGCTCCAGACTACGTAATTTCTGATGTGATGAAAGCGAAGAGGTTCCAACAGGGTTTAAGGCCAGACATCCGGGGAGGAGTTGCGCCATTTCAGCTGAAGACCTATGGAGAGGTCATGAGTAAGGCATTAGTGGTCAAAGAAGAAAACAATAACCGATACCGTTAGAGGGAACAACAAGGAAGAGGAGGCATAGATCAAAGCAGGACTGGGAGTTATGAATCAATGAATAAGAAGCCGAGGTTCATAGCACCGAATCAGAGGCAACCATTCCAGACAGGGTATGGGAGAGCCGCACAACAAACTACTCATCAAAGATTCCCATTGCTGGCATCAGGGAGACCGATGAGGTATGAGGTTCCTGCTATTTCCACTAGAGCCACAGTTACACAAGGTTTTTCACGAGATGCTTCTTCAACACTAAGAGAGACTTATTCCAAGTGTGGTAAGTCCCACAAAATGGCAGATTGCAGGCAAGGAATGCGAGGCTATTTTAAATGTGGCAAGATAGGCCACGTGATTAGAGATTACCCTGAGGCAATTAAGGAGAAGACGGCCTCAGCTCCCATGACACGACCTATTCAATTACAGAAACCAGTTGTTCAAGGGAGAGCCTATGCAGTCACAGCCCAAGAAGCAAGGAGTGTACATGATGTCATTCAAGGTGAGATTCCTTTTAAATAAAGAATTTCAATTTAATACAATTTTAGATAGAGAAGGTGCATTCATTAGAACAGCGTGTAGACTCGTGTTTGTACATTAGACAATTCTAAATAAAGAATGTGCTATATATGTATATGTATGTGTTGTAGGTACGTTACAAGTTTATGAAAAAGGATGCTACGTAGCACGTGACGCACGAGTGTTGATAGACCCAGGGTCTACCCACTCCTTTATCAACCCTAGATTTGCAAAGAAAATGAAGATTGTTCCAGAGGCACTGGACTTTGTGTTATCAGTGTCTATCCCAATGGGAGAATTAGTGGACATAGAGTTGGTCTTCAAATCGGTAGTAGTGAGTGTCCGGGATGGCGTTGTCTATGAATTAGACGCGCAATTAATATTGTTGGACATGCAAGGATTTGATGTAATCCTTGGCATGGATTGGCTGTCTCATCATTGTGCAACAGTGAATTGCAAGAATAAGGTTGTTATTTTCCGACCTAACACGAGGAGATCGTTTCGATTTCACGGAGAGAGATCGACACAAGTGCCACTCATCTCTGTAGTCAGAGCCGAACGTTTAATCAAAAAGGGGTGTAGTAGTTATTTGGCCTTTATGAAGGGAGATAAAGAAGAAAAGAATGTTATTTCTGAGATAGCAGTAGTGCGAGAGTTTGAAGATGTATTTCCAGAAGAATTGTTGGGATTGCCTCCAGAGAGAGGTGGGATTCGCTATCGACTTAGCACCAGGAACGGAGCCTGTTTCAAAAGCACCATACAGGATGGCTCCTGCTGAGTTGAAGGAGTTGAAAGAATAGTTGCAAGAGCTCATGGATAAAGGGTTCATTAGACCAAGCGTGTCTCCATGGGGAGCACCAGTTTTGTTTGTGAAAAAGAAAGATGGGTCGATGCGGGTGTGCATTGACTATCGATAATTGAACAAACTCACTGTGCAGAATCGATACCCTTTGCCAAGAATAGATGACTTGTTTGATCAGTTGCAAGGAGCGAAGTACTTTTCCAAGATCGATCTAAGATCTGGATACCATCAGTTAAGAGTCAAGGCCGAGGACATTCAGAAAACGGCATTTAGAACATGGTATGGACACTATGAATTTTTGTTGATGCCATTCGAATTGACAAACACACCGGCGTCATTTATGGATTTAATGAATCGGGTGTTTAAACCACACCTGGATTCCTACGTCGTTGTGTTTGTTGACGACATCCTGATTTACTCTAAATTGAGGACAGAGCATGAAGAACGCTTACGAGAAGCTCTGCAAACTTTGCGTGAACACCAATTGTACGCCAAGCTCAGTAAATGTGAATTCTGGTTAGAAGAGGTCAGCTCTTTGGGACATGTCGTCTCAAAGCATGGCATCACAGTAGATCCCACTAAGATCGAGGCAGTAGTAAATTGGGAGCAACCAAAGACCGTGACCGACGTCCAAAGTTTCCTTGGACTAGCAGGTTATTATCGACATTTCATAGAGGGGTTTTCAAAAATATCGGGACCTCTTACAAGGCTTACAAGAAAGGATTCAATATTTGAGTGGAGTGAAGCGTGCGAGAAGAGTTTTCAAGAACTCAAGAAGAGACTCACCTCAGCTCTAGTATTAGCCATTCCGTCAGGCAGTGGAGGATTCGTGGTCTACAGTGATGCTTCGTATAACGGTTTGGGTTGCATGCTCAACCAACATAAAAAGGTGATAGCTTACGGGTCAAGACAGTTGAAAGAGCATGAGAAGAACTACTCGACGCATGATCTGGAACTGGCAGTGGTCATATTCGCGTTGAATATTTGGCGACATTATTTATACGGAGAATTGTTTGAAATCTTCACCGACCATAAGAGCCTTAGATACTTATTTACGCAAAAGGAACTTAACATGAGGCAGCACAGATGGATGGAATTCCTCAAAGACTATGACTGTTCCATATAGTACCATCCAGGCAAGGCTAACGTGGTAGCCGATGCCTTGGTCAGAAGAATTCAGCGTAGCTAGCAAGTTTAATTTTGGGAAGGCACCGATGGAAGTTACTTGAAGATCTGGCACTATATGGTGCGGACATCCAGTCGCAAGCTACAGGAGCCTTTTTAGCCAACATATCAGTGAAATCGGTGATATTTGAACATATACGAGAACTACAGATGAAATACCCAGTACTAACCAAGATACGTCAAGATGTAACTGAAGGCATTAGATCTGAGTTTTCAATCAAGGAGGATGGTTCCTTATTGTTCAAGGGTCGTCTCTGTATTCTAGACAATGCCGATTTACGACGAACGATTCTTGATGAATCTCACAAGTTAAGCTATGCTATCCACCCGGGGAGCACGAAGATGTATCAAGATCTGAAAAAGAATTACTAGTGGAGAGGTTTGAAGCAAGACGTGGTAGACTACGTGTCGCAGTGTCTGACTTGCCAAAAAGTGAAGATCGATCATAGACACCCCGTAGGTCTATTGCAACCCCTACCTATACCAGAATGGAAGTGGGAATCAATCTCCATGGAATTCATAGTCGGGCTACCGCATACTGCAAAGAAGTATAATGTCATTTGGGTAGTGGTCGATCGATTGACCAAGTCAGCACACTTCTTACCTTACCACACGATGTACACGGCGGGAAGACTGGTAGAGCTGTATATGAAAGAGATTGTCCGTTTGCATGGGATTCTGAGTAGCATCATTTCAGACCAGGACCCACTGTATACATCAAAGTTTTGGAAGAAATTTTAAGAAGGAATGGGAACGAGACTAGATTTCAGTACGACATTTCATCCACAAATCGACGGACAGACTGAGAGGGTCAATCAGATCATTGAAGACATGCTCAGGGCATGTATGTTAGAATTGTAAGGATCGTGGGATCAACACCTACCATTGATTGAGTTTGCATATAACAATAGTTTTTAGATGAGCATTGGGATGGCACCGTATGAAGCCTTGTACGGAAGGCGATGTAAATCGCCAATCAATTGGGAGGAAACTGGTGAAAAATTTACTTTGGGACCCGAGTTACTTGAAGATAACGCCGCTATTTTCCGCATGATCAGAGAAAGACTAAAGGCGGCTCAAAGCAGACAGTAAAGCTACGTTGATATCAAGCGGATGACGTGGACTTTAAGGTGGGGGAATATGTTTTCGTGAAGGTATCGCCTATGAAGGGCGTGACGAGGTTTGGAAAGAGAGGGAAGCTAAGTCCCCGCTATCTTGGACCGTTTGAAGTTTTGGGTCGAGTAGGGGAAGTTGTTTACCGCATTGGATTGCCACTGTTATTTGATCAAGTACACAATGTATTCCACGTATCGATGCCCAGGAAATAGCTTAATGGTCCTGATCACGTGTTGAGCGACCAATCATTTGAAATGCATGAAGATATGACAATGATCGAAGAGCCGGTGGAAATTTTGGATCGAAAGAAACAAGTGTTGCGAACAAAAGTTATTCCGTTAGTGCTTGTCTGATGGAAGAACCACCCGGTTGAAGAAGCAACATGGGAACGTGAGGCGGACGTCAGAGAACAATATCCCAAATTGTTCGAAATTGCCAAATAATTAGTCCTATTCAATTAATAATGTGTAATGGTTGGTAGTATGAAAGTCTCTATTTTTTTATGAATGATTGAATTTTGTTGAAAATTTTAGTATATTGACTCCAAGTTATGATAGAACCAACTTTTTGTTGAACTCTTAGTATATTAAACTAGTAGTAACAATTAGTGACAGAAAACGAGTAAAAGAACACCAGAAAAACATTTCTGGGCTCGCTCGAGCAACCACTTATGCTCGCTCGAGCGATCCACATAAAATCATGAACTTCTCTCGCTCAAGCGATGACTATTGCTCGCTCGAGCGAGGCATTTTGACCGCTCGAGCGAGATATTATAACCGCTCGAGCGAGGTCAGAGTATATATATGGGCGAACTTCTATTCTTTTATTTCATCTTCACGCGAGAGACTATCGAGCGAGAGTTAGGGCTTTTCTTTGGGTCTCCAAGTTTTTTCCATCCGATTCAAGCCGGATTCGGATGATCCGATCCGTCGAAAATGTTCAAAAAGGTAAAATCTTCACTATTTCCTATTTCGTTTCATCTATAAACTCTTCTTAAGTATCAATGGCATCCCAAAGCCCTAACACCCAACCTAGGAAACATGTGGCGATTCGATCGCCATCATCGCGCAATCAAGCGCCACAGACACCACAACCACAAACATCCACACCTCCTACCCCAATCCAATTAAATGAATGGTGGGGATCAAAAGTTTTTGAAAATGAATGGGAGATCCATCCCTCTTGTTTTGGGGATCCGATGTCCACCCAATGGACTTTGGATTTCCTTACAAACAACCGTCTACGACCACTGTTGACCCCTTTTGGAGATCGGTACTATCCGAGGCTCGTTAAGTTATTCTACCAAATACTCAAGACCAACACGACTGAGGACTCTATCCTCGTCACCATTGACAGGAAGGAACTAATTTTTGACAGTGCCGATGTCTCCGTCATGCAGTGCCCTGACACCTACACACCAAACCCCCTTTCTTTGCCACCTTTTTTTGGAAACGTAGGTTTCCCGACCATTATCGCCGACATTGCCGGCGGCGCCACCGCATCAGGCCAATCAATCACCCGATCCCAATTGCCGCCACCCATGTGGTTTCTAGATATTATATTTAAGAAAAATCTACACCTGACTGATCATGACCAAGAGCGCCGCGAGACAATTTTGCGGGCTCTACACTCCGCTTTCCATAATAGGTGGTTTAGCGCTCCGATGGTGGTCATCAAGGTCATGGCGCATGCCCACAAAAGAAACCTAAGGGGTGCTTTTCCTCCACCGATAAACCAATTACCCTATGTGCGTTTGATTTCCCGACTCCTCGAATCATGAAATGGGAAGGAGGGATTTCAAATCAAGACGAATGAACATGTGCTCACCGACAACATCATTCCATTCCTCGCCCAAGACTTAAGCCGAAATCTATTGAGCCTGCAAACTAGTGTCAATAAGAAGAGAGATCGTCAAATTTCCCGACAAGCAACTTAGCAAGCATCGGCGGGACCAACTGCTCCCTCTACTTCATCTTCACAGCGCCTACCTAGCACCGACACCGGTATGATGCGAGAGATCCTCCAGCAGGGGCGGGAGATCAGATTACACCAGCGATTCTAGGAGGAACTACTCATGGACCTCATGGGCCATGCGTACCCGCAGACATACAGGGAGCGCATTGGTACTATGCGAGGTGCTATATTTGGAGCATCTGCTCCGGCCCTGCTACAAGGAGCACTACAGCGGATGCCGCTATCGCTAGTGGAGTTGTCGATGACGATGATGACGAGGATGATGATGATGATGAGGAGGACGATGATGAGGAGTATGAGCAGAGTGAAGACTAGGCCGTCATCTATTATTTGAAATTTTGCGATTATCAATGTAATAATTCATGATTTTGAGGTGAAAAATTTTGTTTGAAACAATCGTGACATGGCTGTCACAATATCTAGGGCGGACATAGTAGTGACTTAATATAGTTGTGCATAAACTTTGATTAAATGAGTCTATTTGGTGCAATGTGCGTGTGTATAATCGATTGTGTAGTTGTATAAAAATCCTAGTGCAGGTTCTCATAGATTGGAGTAGAATGAATGTCATTCTACTTACAACCGTTAAGAGAGTTCTAAGGCTGATTGATACGACTGCGCTCTTATTTTGTATAGATTAAAAATATTTTTTTCCATGCAGGTATGATCTCGGGTCATTGGACCATATATTGAATTATCTGATTATGATTGTTTAGGTGTGTTACTATGAATATTTGTTCGAAAAAAAAAAAAAAATTTATAGTCGTAGTTGATCCCTAGTGTGTCGTCAATTTTCGAGGACGAAAATTTTATAAGGTGGAGTGAATGTCATAACCCCAAATTTTTGGGAACTGTGCACCCCACATATCATACGCATGTATTTGTGTTTCACAAGGAAACCAAAAACTACATATACACACTATGTGTGTATATGTGAAATTTTTTAGCTTTCACTATATAAGTGAAAGTGGGGAGGAGAGTCTCTCCTACGTAACCTAAATTAACATAGATAGAAAGAAGGAAAAATAGAGAGAAAGAGGAGAAGGTTTAGAGGTGAGGGTTTACAAAAGAGGAGGAGAGGTTCGTTAGTTTTTTTAAGCTATAGAGAACCTTGAAGATCTTCATGATTAGACGAAGCTTGGATCAAACTATAGGAGACCTATCGAGTAAGGTATGATTTAGATGTTTATGGATGTTTTAAATAAAGATTAAACCAGGGGACGAATGATCCTTGACACAATTAAATCTCTCATGAAGAAGGTGATAGTTATCGAATAGAAGGAAAACATACATCTTTTCGTGGCTCACTCGAGCGGTCTAAATGGCTCGCTCGAGAGAGGGCTGAGAGAATATTCTAAGCATATTCGCCTCGTAGACTCGCTTGAGCGAGACCCACAGTGAAGGAGGAGATCGCTCGAGCGAGGCATCGCTTAGAGCTGCAGGTATCTTGAATTATAATCGCTAGAGCGATGAATAGTGCTCGCTCGAGCGATGTATAATAACCGCTCGATCGATGAATAGTGCTCGCTCGAGCGATGAATAATGACCGCTCGAGCGATGAATAGTACTCGCCTGAGTGATGAATAATGACCGCTCAAGCAAGGATTTATAAATGCTCGAGCGAGGTCAAGTGCTCGTTCGAGCGAGGCTAAATAATCGCTTGTGCGAGGAATTACCCAGCTTTCTCATTTCATTTAGTGTAATTCATAAGAGCTGTGTTTCCAAGGGTTCTAGTGACCTTTCTGAGTAAATTCGTGTCTCATACAATGTAGGTGTGATGTGAGTTGTTACGCGTAAGCTTCTACGAGAAAGGAACGCACTGGATCGTATTTGAGGTAGGGAATATCTTGAAACATGTACTTTAATTCGTCAAAATCATGTATGTAGAGTATTTCAATCATATAGAGTAGCTCAAGAGAATAGTCATATTAAATATGTTTCCAACATGTGTGTATGTGTGTGAATCTAAATGAAAGTCATGAAGTCCCCAGGGGACATAGAATTGTAACAATAGGCATCGGAATGATGCATTAAACCAGTAGCATCCCAGGGATGCAGATGAAGCCAAATGATAAAACAAAAGAAGAATGAGAAGGCCTAATGTAATAAAATGAGCACAATCACGGTGAATAACTATAAGTAGAGCACACTTTATATTTTTGTTATTTAATGTTTAATTAGAATATCCCACCAACGTGGCGGGATACCCATGACTGACTCGGCAGGATATCCGTGACCGGTACGGCGGCCAAACCGTACACCCTAGCACATCCCAGGGATGTTGAATTAAGAATAGACCCTGCCGCCTAAGAGAAAGGGGCCTGGGTAGTATTGAATTGTAACACATAACAAATGTTTATTTAGACGACGATGGTGGGTATTCTATCGGGGCTCGATGCTATATTGCTCGGGGACTACTTAAGATTTTAGTGATTAGGCCGAATCCGTTACCATAATAGTAAGATGAGAATAATAAAGTCATGCAAAGTAACAGCGTATCCATCATTTTACTTCCATGTGTTTCAATTTGTCTTTCAGCAATTCTATCAGATAAATCATGCTTTTAAACTGTTTTTAGCATACATGTGAGAGCTTAATCTATATGTTCACTTTGTTTACCTATTGAGCTAGGATGTAGCTCAACCCCCTTAGACTATACGTCGCAAGTCCACGACTGGCGGCAGCAGAGACTTCTGGAGACGTTGATCCAGGGGATTTAGATTACGTGCTCACAGAAGAGTCAGAGCCTCCTCTTGAGAAATTCTCTTCTAGGAGACCCATTGCATACTTTGAGAGTGAGTTGAGAGTATTAGGTATGGCTTGGTATGTCAAGCCTCTTTATTTGAATGTAATTAAATACCTTTATTCTTTTGACAAACCGTCCGGGGTGAACGGTTATCACCAAAGTTTGGGTCAGTTCTTATGCTCATAAATTGGCATGGGACAAGAACTGCCTTTAGAGACCCTATTTATTTTAAATGCATGAGTACTTGTTTAGAGTAGATACATGTGCCTTAATTGCAGTATTTGGCTTGTATGTACCAATGCCATATACAGAATTATAGGGCACTGCCTCGAGGGTCGTGTTGATGGCACGAATTTCAGGGTGCCGAAATTCGAGTTGTCACAGCCATGATCTCCTCACACACCTCTAAATAAATCCTTGCCATCTGTCTCGTGATCGGCTTGCCCTCAAAATAAAGATCGGTGATGTGGACCCAGTCCTCTGGAGCCGGCAATATCATGCCTACTAGAAAGAGAAGAGTCAGATGCTCCTCCCTCCACCTATCTAAGATCACTGAAATCAGGCCACGATCGACCTGAAAGGGCTCCAACTCTAGAATCGGTCTGAAACTGAAAGATACTAGCCGTGCCTACTAAAACTTTGACAAGGCACGATACCAAGCATGAGACTTGGCCCATGCCGACCTGATAGCCAGCTGCGGGGGCTCCTATTGAACGAAACACAAACAATAACAGTAAAGCTAACACATACTTATAATGAAAAACAAACAGATTTGAAACTAAAAGCAAGTCAAATATACCCCAAACGTAATGACAGTTTATAACAAACACAAAAAACATGATAAGAATGACTTAATAGAAACATGACCTCCCCATAGATGCCATCGTGAGGCATGAGCAAGCACACTATCAATCATTAATGCAGGTTTGATGTAAATTAGAGGGTTTCCAAATCCTAATAAGCCTATGTCATAACCTAACTTACTAAGGAAATGGAAGAACTCTTACTCATGAGTGCTTACCTGGACTCGAACAAAGAAATCCTCCAGTGGGAAGCGTCGGCGATCCGGATGCTCCGCAGCCGCACCCTAGTGCTTCGCAGCTGCACCGTCAGCTCCCTCACCCATGGGTATCTCACCCTCAACTCTCTCACTCTCACCCTCAACAACCCCCTGCTCAACCTCGAGCACCTCCTCCCTGATCACCGATTGGTCAAACTCCAATACCCCCTCTCCAACTACCTCCCCAATGTCTTCCTCGACGACAGCGTCGGTCCGAGCCTCGGACGTCTCACCTATATCGACCCCTAACATCCTCTCCAACTCAGAAATAGTAAGAGCAGGTCTATCACCACCCTCAGACTCCATCCTAGAATGAAGAGCTCGAGAAACTAAAGAGAACGGAAGAAATAGTGTCTGAAACGGATGATCGGATCACAAGATATCACAAAAGCATGAAAACTAGAGCGCACAGAAACAAGAAAACCAGAGAATTAGAAACTAAAACGGATCACACAATAGAAATGAGAAACTTTAAGCCATTTATAGGGAACAGTCAAATCACGCGCTTAAATCCAGACGCTCAAACCAATCACGCGCCACCATAGTAGCGCTTAATTCGGTTTACACAACTGATCTAGAGCGTGCAGCGCAATCGTCGCCTGCTCAAACTAACCCAACCACTTGATTGCGTGTTGCCTTCCAGGAAAGTAAACACATCAAGCACCCATACCAGCGCACGTGAATACCAATGGTCACTTCCACAGTAACCACCACCGCCCTAATCAACCGCTGCTCACCCTGCGTTTACTTAGATTAAATTACCGAATAATAACACTTAATAACCTTTTGATGCCTTGAAATATGCGCTTTGAGCGTGGTGCGCAATTCATTTAAATGCTCATAGTGAAGCGCGCAATCCCTTAGAAACACAAAAATAACACATAAAAAAGAAAAAGGAAAAAAAATACAGATCTAGAACAACACTTTCACAGACCTAAACTAGAAGATTCCTAACACCAATTACCGGTCCAAACTATACCCCTTGTCAAGACTGATCCAAGAAGACCCCTAACTTGGAGAAATATACGCCCTAAAAAAAAACGAGAAGAATGCCGCGGCACCGTTCACACACCCCAACCAAGGCTAAAACAAAAAAAAGAGAGAAGGGAACTTGCCCCAAACTAAGACCAAAGCTAAACGCAAATTTTGTCTCAACTAACACCGATCTAAAACACAAAAAAAGAATGCCCCCATATCACACACAACCCCAATTAATGTTAAATTAAAAGAAAAAAAAAATGCCCCTTTTTGTCTATAGACTAAGACCAAACAAAAAACGTCCTCGCCACTTACACACTCCAACCAAGCCCAGACTGAATCCAAAAAAAGCTCCTAATATGTCCCGATCTAAAATAAATAAATTAAACAAGTCTCACATTCCAAATATATCAAATAAGCTGCAAAACAAACTAAACTGGTATTTATAAAAGAATTAAAATCATAACTACTTCATAAATAAATAACTAATTACAAAATATACTGAGAGCATACCCTCTGAATATACAACTTAAAACAAGAAACTTAAGATCCGCACGTTCAAGCAAGCCCTGAATCCGGATTCATTCAGGAAACTAAAAATCTCGGAGAAACCCGGAGCAAGTTGGCGCCCTGAATGAATTCTAACCGTAATAACCTCTTCCCCTTGCCCCAAGCCAGCAGAAAAGAAAGAGTGGCTCGCAGAAAGCCACCCAGGACCTGCAGGATTGGCCCTTAGCAGCCCGCCTTAGAAACACTAAAAAGGAGGAGCAACTAACACTGAATCCGCAGAGCCTACCGAGAAAAAATAGGCTTCGGTCAAGAGAATTCTGGCCCTGCCTTTTCCTCGACTTTCCTCTTTACCACCTTTTTCTCCTCCATCTCTTCCCTTAGCATTGCAGCAATTCGACTGCTACCTTGCATTTCCAATCCCATTCATTCTCAAGAATCTGCTCAATAAAAGCAATTCTTCGGGTCCAACACTCGGGATACAAAAGAGAAGGAAAGAAAAGACATTAATTAAAAAAAAATGCCCCAAAAGAATGCCTCAAAACCTTCAATCCCAAACATAAAATAAAATTCAAAATAACAAAACTTTTGGCTCACACATTTATAAACTATACTTCCTAAACCATAGAATAACAAGTATCATATCTTTAAACCTTTATAATCTAAACTAAATCTAAACCAAACACGTACCCCTTTGAAAGACCATAATCCATGGCAAACATAGATGAACCAATAATTACACAACACAACCCCCTAAGAGACACAGATCCAAAGCAAAATGGATGAACCAATAGGATTTAGACATTTAACACCTATCTAGATCCTTTGAAAACTCACTCTTTCAACCTCATGTTGAACACAAACAAAAGACTAAAACTCAAGTTAAAATCAAACCTTAAACCACACAAAAACTTTAAATTAAATAATAATAATAAAACAACAACTCTCTAGAGTGAGACCCTGACTAGTTAAAAAAAAAAATGCCCCAAATTAATCAAATAAAACCAAATAAATTATATAAACTAGGCTCAATAAGATGAATTAACCTCGGGATAAGTCATGAGTAAATTCAGAATAAATCTTAAAACTCTAAGTTAAGACCAAAACTTAGTTAAACAAATCAAATAAATCCAACTAATCCGTTAATAAATTTAAACGAATAAACCTGCAAGCAGGAACAAAAAATGTCCCTTCATTTATAATTTAAAAGTTTTTTTTACAATTATCTCCGGAGGCATACCTCCTTAATTTACAACCCAAAACAAAAATCGAAAACTCTAACTTACAACCCAAAATAAAGACTGGGTTCAAAACTGGGACAAAGCGAGGAGCAGATTCTGCTTGGAGCATCCAATCAGAGACTTCAAGGAGAATTGGTTGGGAATTACATCCCCCCACCTTTTACTCCTGCTCTTCCGCCATCTTCACCTCCTCCACCGCCGCCGCTTCGACGCTACCTTCACTACTCCTTAAAAAGGATCGATGTGAAGACTAGCACACTCATTCTCAATACTGCTCATTCTCACAATAACATTGTCCACGAGCATCACCTAAGGACAGAGATCAAGCGAAATAACGACCATAGGAAGAAACGACATCCCAATCGAATGATTAGATAGCCCGATATCACTAAAACAAGAATTTCAAAACACGAGATATTCAGAAAAGGTCAAAACTTCAGACTAAACCAGAATGAAAAATAAATGAAAATTCTTTCGCTTATATAGAGTACGGATTCAATCACGTGCCCGAAAACGTGCGCTTAATTAGATCACGCGCCACTCACGTGGCGCACAATCCTAAACGCGCGCCCTGACCCGAGCGCGTAATTAAACCATCACCCGCATCATCCACGTGATGCTCCGATCACGCGCAGTTCATGGGTCGCGCAAACCAATCAAACGACCCACTGTAAATGCATAATATGAAAAGTCACTTGTACATTGACCGTATATTGACTAGGTGACGCTTCGATCATGCGACAGGATCATAGTGCATAATCCAATTACACGCATACATACCCGCGTGTAAATGACCCATCAAGCTCGAGATCGCATGCCCGAACTCAGGCATGTAATTAGATTGAGCGCCCGAAAGCTGGCGCATAATACCTGATTTTGGACAAAATTTATTCCCTCAAGACCCTTTTATCCCATTGCGGTCAAGACTTTTCTGTCCCATCCCCATCGCGTAGCCTCATAGGTTGCCCTGCCAAAAAGAAAAGACCCAATCACCCATCCTTACTACGATAATGTGCACTCGAAATGTGCCCTTCAACAGCTACCATTTATCCTTCAAATGCTCCATTTTAGCTGGCGCTGATAGAAAAGAAAGCCAAGCTTGTCATGTTAGCATCACCAATTCACATTTGTGAATTCCTAAGAGAAACAAGAAGAAACCTCGAATGAGGGGTGTCTACTTTTTCGACGAGTTCTTACTCCGCAAGAGAGCGCCGAAGAGGGGCATCTGTAGACATCCCCATTTTACCTTCTTGGAATATATTTTGTTTGGTCAACCTTTGACTTTCTTTTTAACCCTGATATAGGAACCATGCACTGAAACAATAGTATATGGCTGAACACAGGTTGAAATAATAGCTTTGTGGCTCAGATCCTGAAATAGGTAGGCTATATACTGAAATGATAGTATATAGTCGAAATGCAGACTGAATCAATAGTCTTGCATTTCATTCTAGAGATCAGACCCGGACAACCTCAAATTAAGTGCTTGAAATCCCGCGCATAATTCGATTGCATGCTACACCACAAACGCGTAATCAGTCCCCCTTTCAGACCAAACTTCCTTTCTCATACCTATTCGAGACTCGATCACTCACCTGAAATCGAACGCACAATCCGATTGAGCGCCACAAAACCAACGCACAATTGGCCTACGCCCGACCTAGTCTCATTACCCTTAACCCTTAAGTTCCATTAATTAAGCACTTATGACTAAACACTTAATCAGATTGCACACCTGACATTAAGCGCGTAATTAGCCCTAATCCTATTAGGACTGGGAAACTCACTGAGCAAGACAGCCGGTTGCTCACTAAGTCGGTGACCGACTCAAAGCTATTAAGCGCAGGTAAGTAGGCACATAATTTAGTTAAACGCTTGGAAAATGACGCGTAATTGAAGAAAAACCTATAAAAGATATTTTTTCTTAATTCGCCCAAGGGGGAGGTTGGACGAAAAAAGGCTGGAATTTTCAAGAGAGAGTAAGAATTCCAAAACAAGAGCACTCCGAGAATCAACCCATAGAGCATCTTAATCATGGTTTCGAGATTCAAGCTTCTAATTTTCAAGATTTCTCTCTGCAGCCCTAGCTCCTAGGTAAGGATTTAATCTTTTAGTCTCCGACTATAGCCTCTAATCTCTCAATCTAGGAATTCTATTAATTTTTATTTTCAGTCTTAGACCGTAGCACCCTTTTCGGACCGAAATTCTCTATATTTGGTTCTACTTTTCTGCAACGGTTCGATATACCGATTCTAGACTTTAATTAAGTTCTAAAATCTCGATTTACAGTCCTATCATTAATTTTTGGTTCTAATCCTTCGATTCAAAACCAGTCTTTAATCATACGACTTGATTTCCTGATATCATATCTGAATTTAGTCCTAAAAATTTAATTTTAATTCTAAATTGCTTATTTTAATATCTCTAAAAAATCCTAAATATAGTTTTAGTCTTTATAATTCTAGGTTCTTAACTTAATTTACAATTGCTATTCTAAAATCAACTCTAAAAAGCCCAAAATACTATTTTACGATCCAAAAATTTAATTTATCTTCAATCTCTGCCACCCGAATTGCCCAAGGGAGCTTACGGAGGGTACTCGGGAACGAGGCCAATCCTCCTTAGCATAGTGGGCCCAAACCCCTTTTTTTTAGGAATTTTAGAATTAATTAATTGCTTTAGCTTTATACTTTTAGTATAATTGATTAGTAGGTTTATTTTATTTTAGCATGCTTAATTAATTAAGTGTCTTAAATCCTAGTATGACTGATTGATCTCTTTGAATCTGAGTTTAATTGATCAATTCCTTGTTTCAATTAGAATTTAAAAGGATTAAATTTGTTGCTTTAATTAGATTTTTTTTAGCAAAGTTTATTTATCTTAATCAGATTTGGTTAAAATTAGTTTATTCATTTTAATTAAATTTCAGTAGCATTAATTCCTTTGGTTAAATTAGAGTCTCAGTAGAAATCAGTCTTTTATCTCAATCAGAATTCTAACAGGACTGCTATAATTGCTTCAACTAGAATTTCAATAGAATTGTTATACCTTATTCAATCAGAATTCTAGTACACCTGATATGCCTGAACAAATTAAAGTTTTCACCAGAACTATTACACCTGCGCTCCTTGTACCAATAGGAGACTGAAACTAGTCAGACTTCTAATAGAATTAGGAAATCAACATTAATCAGATTCCTAATTGGATTGGAACAAACCTATATAACTAAATTCCCAATAGAATCAAAGGAGATCTAAACCGACCATAACCATAACCATAAAGGGAAATAAAAGGAAAACTAAACTATCTAACCTAAGACATAAAATGTTGCTGACGTTCGTAGGCGGACGATTCAGTATAGAAGAAACCCATACCCACTCTTAAGCGTGATCATTGACGTGTTGCAGCGTCGATAAATATCTGCAGTTGGCGATCGCAATAAATTAGAAACTTTCTAGAAAATACCTTTTATTATTTATTTTTACCTTAATTATTCCAAACACCGCATCGCTAGAGTCCGCTAGGACATAGTTGGAAGCCACTAATTCAATGGGAACAGAGAGGAACACAAAAAAAGCACGCACCAACAACGCTGAACGGAAAATTATCTGCCCAGTTATCACACCTCATCACAAGAATGCACAGATGGCATCTACTTGAGGATATGGCCTTAATTGACACAACATTCAATGTGAAGGATTCTGGAGCCTTAATGGCGAACATTGCTATTTGTTCAACGCTCTATGATAAAATCTGTGAGCTATAATGGACCGATGAAGAACTTGTGACCATCAAACAGGAAGGAGTTGATGAAAAATAGACTGACTTCTCCATCAAAGAGGATAGATTGTTAGTGTTCAGAGGTCGACGATGCATACCGATAACGCCGACCTGTGACACGCATTATTAGATGAAGCTCACAAATCAATGTATGCTATCCACCCTGGGAGTACCAAGATGTACCAAGACCTCAACAAGAGTTGCTGATGGAAAGGATTAAAGAATAAAGTCGCAGAGTATGTAGCAAAATGTCTGGTTTGTCAACAATTGAAAGTTGACCATCATCATCCTTCGGGTCTATGACAGCTGTTAACAATCCCTGAATTGAAATGGGAGCATATATCCATGGATTTTATCCCTGGACTGCCAAGAATAAAGAAAGGATATAATGCCATTTGGGTAGTCATCGACCGATTAACCAAGTCCGCCCATTTTCTATCCTATAGTACTCGGTATATAGCCAGCAAGCTTGTAGAAGTGTACCTTAAAGAGATAGTCAGATTACATGGCATACCTGCTAGCATCATGTTAGATAGGGACCCATTGTATACATCACAATTTTGGCAACGCTTCCAAGAGGGAATGAGTTCAAGGCTAGAATTCAGCTCGGCAATTCACCCTCAAACCGATGGGCAAATTCAAAGGGTTAATCGGGTGATTGAAGACATGCTCAGGACCTGTATACTAGACTTTCAAGGATCATGGAATAAACACTTGCCTTTGATCGAATTCACATAGAATAACAGTTACCAAGCGAGCATCAGGATGGCTCCTTTCGAGGCACTTTATGGCCATCGATGTAAATCTCCGCTTAACTGGGAAGAGGTTGGAGAACGAGTGTTGTTGGGCCCAGAGCTCCTCGAAAGCACAAATGAGGCCATCTAAATTATTTGTGAAAGATTGAAAGTTGCTCAGAGCCAGTAGAAAAGCTATGCCAACTTCAAGAGAACAAATGTCGAGTTTCAGGTAAACTTGATTCGCATTAGTGTCTTATAATACTAATTAACTTCGTATAATACTAACACCCACATTCTTTTCAGAATGGAGATCATGTTTTCATCAAACTTTTGCCGACTAAGGGCGTGATGCAATTCGGGAGACGTGGGAAGTTAAGTCCATGCTACATTGGACCTTTTGAAATATTGGGCCGGATTGGCGAAGTGGCATAGAGAATCGTTGTACCTCCGCAACTATCCAATGTGCACAACGTGTTCCATGTGTCAATGTTGCGCAAATATGTGAGGGGCCCGATGCATGTGTTAGACTATCAGCCGATCGAAGTCCAATAAGATCTAACCATGACTGAAGAACCAATACAAATTTTGGATCGCAAGGAGCAACTACTAAGGACCAAGCGGATTCCTCTAGTGCTAGTACAATGGCGAAATCATACTACCGCTGAAGCCACTTGGGAACATGAGGCAGAAATCCGTGACCAGTACCCGTATCTTTTTACTGAGGTCAGTCAATTTTAAATGTGCTGGTATGCTAAGGATTGAACATGGTTCTTTGTATGGTTGACAAATGTCTCCAATAGTAGACTCAAAATCTTAAATATATCTCTATAACACCAATGTAAATGAGTGATAGTAGATTCAAGGTTTAAATTTCAATATAATAGTACACCAAAGTGAATATATTGTGAAAATGTGGAAGTACCGCCAAAGGAGAATAGCTAGAGCCACAAAAATTTCTGTGCAGCTCGCTGAAGCGAAGTCTAAGCTTGTTGCAGCGACAACTTCAGAATTTCTAGGCTCGCTACAGCGACCATTAATTCTCGCTGCAGCGACTGGTGGGCTTTAAAAGGGGAGCGAAAACCCCCAATTTTCATTATTTTCGTGATTTCAAACCTAAAGCCCGTCTCTTTCTCTTCCTCTCCCGTGAAAACAAGTGTTTTTTCTCTTCAAACACGCGATTGTTTCACGTTACTTTTGACAAATCTTTGTGAATACGCGTGAATGCATCTCCATCCATGAGGGTTCCACAAATTGATCTTCTCATCAAGGTAAACCCTAGATTCTTCCCCATTTCAATTCTTGTTCTTTCCAAATGGCTTCTAAGAATAAAATCGTAGCCAAACTCCCGACAGTGAGGGCTAAATCTTCTAAGCAACCACAGCAACCACAAGACGATCCCCCACCGATTTAGGAACAACCAATCCCATGGTGGAATGTGAAAGCGTTCGAACTAGAATGATCTTTCGACCAAAATCTATTTATCAATGATGCCACGATCGCATGGTCGATGAACTACCTTAAGCAAGCCCGGTTGGAGGTGTTACTCACACCCTTTCACACACACTTTTACCCTCGCCTCATAAAACTATTTTATGAAAACTTATAAATGGGGGATAATGCCTAGAAAATGACCACACAAATAGATGGTCGAACCTTCCATCTTGATGTCTACGACATTGCCAAAGCCATGCGATGTCGCATAAATTTTATGGAAAACCAGGGCCTCCTACCACCGCACCCCAAGGACGTGCCATTCCATCGCATCACCACCAAAATGACTGACGGTCATTTTGGCTCCAGCAAATCAGTAAGAAGGACCCAACTACCAGCCAAGATGTGGTTATTGGACGACATCTTGCGAAAAAACCTATACCCCCTTCCAACACGATCAAGAGAGGCAGGACACCCTCCTAAAAGCCCTATTTTTTACACATGAAGATCGATGGTTCAACACACCTCAAGTCATTTGGGAAGGCATTAGATATGCCCATGAACAAATGTTGAACACCACAACTAAGACATTAACCTCTATCCCATATGCCCGCCTTATCTCCCACCTTCTAGAGGGGCACGGGGATGATGAGAACGATGACTCTTATGAAGTACCGGTCCACGAACAAAGAAGAACTGATAACACTCGAAGTTATACCAATAATATGTGGCGCATGAGTTACCAAAAGTGCCAAGTCAGTGTTCAAAACCGACAACTTTGACGGTTGGCAAAGGATGTTCACCGAGAAGACCCAGTTCCACTGCAGCAGCCACCTATCCTGCAAGGAGATGTGAACACTCTGACAGAAATCAGTTGGCAAATGAGTGAGATGCAACAATAGTTGACCATTATGAACCAACAAACGAACCGGCGATTAGACTTCCACGAGGCGATGCTGATAAACCTGATACAGAAATCATATCCGACCACCTCCACCCCATACATAGCTATGGCAACAGAGTATACCTCGGAGTATACAAGAGGCGCATCTAGTTCTAGAGCAAGACGGGATGAGGAGCAGGCAGCCGATCGGCTAGGTGAGCATATAGATTGGTGACCAAATCTGAAATCTAAAATTTGTAAATGAATGCATGTTAAATTTTTTAGTATATGGGTCTGCTGTTGGGAAATACGCTGAACAATAGATAACTATAATCATGGGGACATAAATTATGTTTTTCGATATTGTCAAACAATTAACTTTCATGAACTATGCTCAATACCCTCGGTAATGTGAATGGTTGCTGATGATTAGTAACAGCAGTTAAATTGTGCATATGAATATTTAAATGGTTCATTTATGAATAGTTGTGAATGCATGGTTGGGATATTTTTGAATTAAGAATAGTAGTAACCAAATGATAGGATTTCGCAAGTTGTGTTGAATTCTGAAATGCCGACAGTTTTGGTTGAACGTGGAAATTCTATTGTCATAAAAAGTTAATTATGACAACTAGTTATCTGGTTATGCAAATAGCAATTAGATGATTGAATTAATAAACTGTGATCAATAAATTTAGTAGTAGCCCATGCTCTAAAATTTTTCTGATTATCTAGAATAACTTCTTTATGGGCACTTTCTTAGCCTCACGACTAGTAGGACCTGGTGTTAAGCATGAACACTCATGCACAGATTTAAGGGTAAACTAGTTAAGAACTCTGAACTCCCGTGATGAATTTTTGAGGAAAAAAATTCTTTTAAGGGGGGAGGATGTAACACCCTACAAATTCCAAACCTGAATACGTCGGGTATGTTACATCGAGTATGTGCTCGTGCTCGAGACCAGGAGCAATATGCGCCTTATAACAGATCATGTCATTAATTTGAAATGGGTAATACATCTTAAATATTAAATTGTGTAATTACTACACAAGCTCCTTGAGAGCACTCTTGGTAAAGAACTTGACTAGCAAACACAAGGTCATGAGATCAAGACTTGCTGAGTACATTGGAACCTTAGTTTTTGTTTTGTATCACTTTAGACCCATACATCGTGCTGGATGTGCCGGCCGCACACTGAAGCAACACTCTTAACTTAAGAAGCATTCCCATGCACAAGGTTGCATGTGTTTTGTTGAGAGAGTTAGTTTGAGAAAGAGGAAACCGAAGAGAAAAAAGAAAAACCATCTCCTTCCTCAATTCCTTGTGTGATCTTAGCCGTTAGATCATTTTAAACCATATCGTCATGATCGAAGTGGAGGGAGAACCATCAGACTAATAGATTTCGACACCGACGATCGGAGACTTTGCATGTGAAGAATATAAGAAGGTTATTGTCCTAACATGATCTATAAACCTAGATTTCTGAAATTTAGAACCCAATTATTCGGTTCTGGAACCCAGGCAAGGAATTCTTTGAGGGTCGGGCACGTGAGAGGTGTAGACACCGATTTTCTTCGATTTTCGATAATTCCGGACATTTCATGCGCAAGATTTTAAGGTAGAAATTCACGATTTAATCTTATAGCATGAAGTTAGATTAGATTAAATGCCTAGAATGGAAGTTGTATAAGGAAATTAAGGTTTCAGATTTAGAAGAAGGAACCAAGAGGTCATGCGAAGTTCGATGGATTACATGGCGACCTTGACCTTGCAACCTCAGCGAGGTTCCTTCTTCTCACCGAGTGCACTATAAAAATTTAGGTTAATGCAACTCAGGTAAAAATCGTTGTACCGAGTTCTGTGTGCCACCTGACCTCTGAAGAGCTCGCTGTAGCGACTTTGGGAGCTCGCTACAGTGAGTGGCCCTGTTCTTGATGGCTTAGTTTTTGGTTGCAAAAGATGAGAGGACATTGCTTCATACGAAATCCTCGTCATTGATACTTAGTAAATAAATATTTTATGATCTAGGATAAATGCGGGAGACCATTGATGGGAGCTCTGTTTTAACTTATGCACTTGATTTCTCCCAATCTGACATTAAGGTAAGGAAACTTTCAATGCAAGGTTATGTTTAAGTGTCGATTCATGGTCATTGATGAATAGTTTACATGAGCCTGTGATTTCAGAAACCTGTTGCAACTACTTATTTGAATCACTTTTAAGCATATTGAAACTCTTTAATAGTCAAGATTGGATTTTCACACATGATTATAGCAGTTAGTACTTTAACATATTGATGCATTTGAATCGTTAAATTTCGGTTTTTGAATTCCGACCTAATTTATGTGCTATCTGATTCTGAGATCATGAGCAAAGAGGAGTGGAGTCTCCAAGAGAGGGGTGGAGTCCTCGAGATTTACAAGCCTATTCTCACTACGGGATGCTCTATTCCCGCTACGGGATACTTTGACATGATACCTATGCTTGATGTTCTGATTCCACATTAGTTGTAAGGGGAGTGGGGTCTCCAAGTGAGGGGTGGAGTCCCTGGGGTTTAAGACCCTGTTCTTGCAATGGGATGCTTTGTTCCCATTATGGGATACTTGCACTAATGGCTTGGAATTCAATGATACGACGTGATCTAATATGTTTCGATTATCTTATATGTTTCATTTTTCTGATATACATATTCCTTTATCTCATGTACTTGTTTCCACTGATATATTCCATGCGTTGTTTTGATTCCTTGCTCTAATATGCCTTTGTTCCACACACCATCCGCATCATGACACAGAATTTTTACGTTTTGGGTTTATGTTTTTATGAAATACTTTATTCTGATGTATTTGACATTAATATTAACTCAAACTATTTTAGCCAATGCATCAAAACTATGAGCTAGAATGATAAGATATGATTAAGCGTTATTTCTTTTCCCTACTGAGCTTGGACTATAGCTCATCCCTCGACTATACGTCACAGGTGCAGGAGTAGATCCATAGTTGGATCTAAAGTTGGCAGAGGATCCTGATTATATTCCGGAGGAAGAAGAAGATTTGCCACCTGACGAGTACTTCCTCACTTCCACATTCAATATAGTGTGGTTCATTTTGTGTTTCTATACTCAGTACATTCTCTGTACTAGACTCATGGATATTTGACATAGTTTTGAACCACTCTTTAGGTGACGGTTAGTCGTCATCGGTAGTTTGTATAGTTTTTTTTATATGGTCAATGATGGAAATCTTTATGCATTTTATCCCACGGTTTTCTGCCTTGCTTCTGCACTCACTTGAATATACTGAATACTTGATGGCATGATCTTCCTGGATACCTACTTAGGGTAAGATCGAGTCGTAGCAATAGCCTTGATGCCAAAAAGATAATTCTCTACTCAGATTGTGTTCTACGATCTGACGGCCGAGAGTTTTCGTGTATTGTACTTTCGGGCATGGAAATTTGGGGTCCTCACAATTGGTATCAAAGCCTTCTGTGTGAGCATTGAGCATTGGATTCGAAGATGATCTAGTTTTTCCTAGATTTTCATGGGGGGGGGGGGAATCGGGACGTCATAAATCAGGTGCCTAACACCTTCCTGATTGATAACCGAAGCCCCTATCCAAGAGCATTTGGTGTTGGCCGGTAGATCGGAGTCATATTTTACCTTCGGTGCTCATAATATTGATTCTGGCTATTTTGGGACACCAAAAATTTTGGGTGGCGACTCCATTTTTCATACGAGCACATCATCGCGATGGACCTGCAAGAGTCCACAATCGCACAGATGGTGACTCAACTATGGAGAGCTTGTAGAGCTTCTCCTTGAAGTTTTGGCCTTTTCTTTTTATATGTTTTTCTCCTTTGTTAACTTTTTTGCTTATTTGTGCTCACTTACCCCTACGATTTCGTCATTTTTACTTACCCCTACGACTCCGTCATTTACCACCCTTAGCAGTTTGGCGGGTTACTTGATAGCTTAACTTCAATTTTTTGTCATTTACCACCTTAGCCACTTGGCGGGTGACTTGATAGCTTAGCTTCAATTTCTTGTCCTTTACCACCTTAGCCAATTGGTGGGCCTACTTGATGCATTTTGCATTTACCGCCTATTCACTTGACTGGCCCTACCTTCTTATTCCTTGACATATTTTATCAGAGGACACCGACCCGTAGTGGCGGCACGAGACTCTCACAGCCTGGATTAAGGGCGATGGTGAACGCCCCGCATTTGGACTTAAGCAAATTCCCTTAAAATTTGAATTTGAAACTGAACCAAGGGACAAAACTAAACTATATTTCGCGGGTAGATTTTAAAAAGGGAGGGGGAATAGGTTATGATAAATCCGTCTTGGCTCCGAGTAGAGTGTCAGCCCTAGTGGTGATGATCTCGAAAGGAACCACCCCATCCAGTATCTGAGAAGGCGCTTGTGCCGGAGGTTTATCGAGTTGGTGACTAAACTTTACAAAGCCTTAACACCTTTGGGAGCACGTTAGTTGCACCGAATCAGCATTGTATCCCTAAGTGCGAAAAGTAAAATAGTCCCTGGAAGCATTGCTTCCAGAAATACCAAAAAGGGACCAACTTAGGCTGCAATTTGGAAAAGCTAATACAAAATAAGCTTAGCATGCATACTACGCATGCTAGTTGAAAAAAAAAACAAAAAAAATCAAAATTTGACCTAGCATGCATACTATGCATGCTAAGCTTAAAAAATCCAAAAATTACTTTAACGGGCATTCCATGCACCCTAAGCTTATTTGTTGATTCCAGAATTTTGGGGTCTTTGTCACAGCCCCTCGAAGCCCCCCCCCCAATAAGCTAGTTTCTCTCGTTGGTCAAAAGGGGTCACCCTCTTATTGGCTCGTTTCGAGAGATCAGGTCACCACGTGGAAATCTGTGCCTTTAAAGATCAAAGTATTTTTCCCTTTGATTCTTAAAAAGGGCATCTGGGTCCCGCCATAGGAAGCTTGGGGTGTTGACACCCTACGAAAAGGGAGTGCCAAGGCCCCGAAAAGCGTCGTGAAGGAAAGGAAGAAGTAGAAATCAAAGGAGAAGTGTTGCTTGTCATTTGAAATTTATAAAAAAAAAATCATCATCAAAAATCAAAAAATCAAAAAAGGAAAAAATCAAAAAGAGAGCTCGTGGTGCCATAACCACGACTTCGCCACACCCGACATCATCCCGTAATGGAAGGAAGAAGGTTTTTGGGCCCTACCCAAAAAACCCATACCCCACCCGATTACAAACCATGGTGTGGCCGGTGGTAACTTCCGCCGCCAATACCGTTTCACCCCCATCACATTCCCCACCTCATTCCTACATAGAGGAGATTCCCATCTGCGATCCCTCCACCCAATCCCCATTCAATGTCACAGGACCGTTCGGTGCACATCCACTCAACATACACCCCATTCCCCCTCCACATCAAATAAAAATACATCCAATTTTCCATCCACCTCAAATGCACCCCATTTTCCCACATCAACCCAAGTCATGCCTAATTTTCCACATACCTCCACCCAGAGTATGCCCAATTTTCCCCTCACCTCCACCCAAGTTATACCTAATTTTCCCTCTGCCTCGAACCAAGCACCACCACCACCCTATACATTCCCCCCATCAGGGAAACATTCTGCATCCCCTCCCATAGCCGACCCCATGACCATGATGGAAGACATGATAAGGACGTACACTGTCTGGAAGGCCTCCCAAAGCCTTCCTTATCCACGCCAAATACCGAATCCACAACAAACCCTCCAAAATCTTCATACCTCATTCACCCAAAACACCAACCCAATCAACCACCCAACATCAATCATGGGGCCATCCGAGTGGGCCTCAAAGGCTCTATACCCAACCCCAAGCCTATTTAGGCTCAAACCCAAGTGTCACATTTTCACACCCTCCATCATTCCCCCAATTTTCACATACACCCACACCCAACAAGCACACCACATCCCCCCTCAAACGGCAAATCCATTCCACCCAATTCCACAACCCAGCATGAGTCATACCCATCCACACCAATCACTCCCAACCCACCATGGGAACCCATCTCAAACCATCTAAAATCCCCAACTTGCACATTCTCTTACCCCCCGACCCAATCAGTAAAATTCTCATCAAGCCTAGTGGTCCCACTAAGAAAAATAGCGAAGCCTACATGGGGGCATTTGTCGGATTCAATCCCCCACCACCCACACTCACTAACCAACAGGCAGTCCAAAATGAATGGAGACAACCGAGTGGGGGACCAGACCCAGCCCTACCATCTAGAGAGTCCGAACTACTAAGAGAGCAAATAAACAAAATCCAAAAGCAATTGATGAAGCTAGGTTGGACTGAGGTACGTGCCACGGATTTTTCAGATCTGTGCCTATTTGTCGAGGTGCCTCTGTCACCTAAATTTAAAGTATCGTCCTTCGATAAATACAATGGCACTGGCAACCCCATTGCACATCTCAAGTCATATTGTGGGGGCATGTGCCAATACGACGGAGATGAACGACTCCTCATCAAAGTATTCCAAAAGAGTCTAATGGGTCCTACCTTAAGGTGGTTCACTTCTCTTGAGCTGTCCATGATAAAAACCTAGAAAATCCTCACTCACCTATTTCAAGAATAATACATCTACAATATTGATATTGAGCTACGCAAATATGATTTGGCTCAATTGAAATAAAAGCACGACAAGACGTTTAATGAATACCCTAGAAGGTGGAGGGCCCTAGCATCCCAAGTAAGGAACCGCATCCCGGACAAGGAGCAAATTGAGATGATCTCGAAAACTGCCCTACCCATTATCACTGACTTTTTAGTCTACCAAGCCAGTTTCGCTAACTTGGTAAGAAATGACAACCACTGTGAAGACGTGGTAAGAGAGGGACGGTTGAACAAAAAAGTTGCCAGTGGGGACAAAAAATTTACCGAGCAAAGGACGAAAAGAAGAGAAGGGATAGAGGTCCAAGCCATAATGATCACACAGCCCAGCACCAGCATTGTACATTTCCAATTTGGGGCAGCACCACAAGCCCTAGCACAGGCAGAGTCAGCTCAGAGGGAGGGCAATTGCCCAATGGTACAAATGATCCCTAAACAAAGGAGGGCCTGATTTAACTAAGTCCTCACTCCCTTGGGGCAATCCCTCAATATCCTGTTGTCGCCATTAATAGAAAAAGGTTTGGTCACACCATTCTGGCCAGGGCCTCCACCAAATCCTCTACCAAGAAATTATGATCCCAATGTACATTGCAACTTCCACCAGGGATCGGGTCATCCAACAAATCAATGTTTTCCACTAAAACATGTTGTACAGGACCTCATCGAGGCGGGAAAAATATTCCCCCAACAACTCCCTAGGAAAATCCTCACATCAGCATCCATCAAGCACCATTATCGTCGCACCCGCAGGGAGGAATGAGCCCAAGGGCCACCATTAACATGTTGGAGGAGGAGATGGAAGAGATCAACCCCTCAGAATATATAAGCGCAAGAGAAAACTATGCGACATCGAGGTAGTGGAACCTAGAGAATGGGATCATAGGGGTGGGTCAACCCCTCATCTTAGCCAACTATTTTCCCAACCTGACACCCCAAGCATTGCCTTTAGATTTAAGGTTGTACTTACCGGCACCCACACATGTTAGCCATGTTCAACCCAGTTGGGCCTCACCCCCTCTGTACATCCATTTTTGGCAGCAACCCCCATTAATTACATGGTGCTCAATTTCACCTCACCTTCGGAATCAGCTCCCCTCAACCACATTTGGCCCAATTGTGCCACACCATCATCAATCCCTCCACCTCCGACACCAACCAACTATAGCTGGCCCAATACTGCCACACCCTCACTGGTCTATCCATCCCCGGCACTGGTCAATCATATTTGGCCCAATTTTACCGCACCATCAACCCAAGCATCTCCAATACCCCTAGCCGTCCCATTCCAAATTCCTGAACCAACATAAGATCCCCATTAGATCCCGGTTAACTACAACCAGATGGATGCCAATGTTGGTGGCAGCAAAGAAGAGGCAGTCGAGTTCATTATCCAGTAGGGCAGAATCTCTAAGCATCCGAAGGTACCGGTGTAAATCCCAGATCAAGCTCAAGGTAGAAAAGAACCTGCAGCGGTACATCCTATGGAGAAGATGAGCCGGGAGTATGTGTTGGAAACGTAGCTGAGAAGAACTCTGACCCACATCACCATTTGGGACTTGTTAATGATGTCTCCACCACACTTCAAATATTTAATGGTGGCCTTAAAAGATGCACATGTATCGGACAAAGTCTCCCCAAATGAAGTGGGACAGATGATTGGACAAGTATTAGCTCCAAATGCCATCTCATATTCAGACGCCAATCTTCCAGCTGAAGGAGGTAATCATTCCTGATCCCTCAACATTATAGTCAAAACCAGGAATATGGTGATACCGTTGGTATTAGTACACAACGGCTCGGCATTGAATGCGTGCCTATTAAGAATTGCGATCGAGATTGAGGTCAATCCATCTATGTTCCGACCAGCCAGGATAGGAGCTCGAGGGTTTGATAATACGAGGAGGGAAGTGATAAGAGAAGTCGATCTTGAGCTCACCATTGGGCCAATGACCTTTTCCATCCTATTCCAAGTCATGGACATCAAGTCCTTCAACCTGCTGCTAGGGCGCCCATGGCTACATGAAATCGGGGCAGTTCCCTCCACCCTACACCAATAGCTCAAGTTCAGCTTAGAAGAGAGAGTGGTATCCATCATGGGAGAGGGATGAGAAGAAAGAGAGAAATGGCCCACAACATCAAAAATCTCAAGATACTAGATATACTGCACATAGCTGAGGACATAGAGCTTCATAGTTTTCAATATGATGTGTCAGCGGTAGTAGCACCAGACCCCCTGAAAAGGTTACAAAAAAAACTAGAGGGGGAATGATTGCAGTAGTGGCCATCCTCCAGAAGTGGGGCTACCAGAAAGGGAAAGGGTTAGGTCCCCACCTACAAGGAAGAAGAGAACTGGCCAGGGCAAGAGGCGGATAACTGTTAAGTGCTGAAAAATGCCAATTTTCACCCTATAACCTGACCATTGATAGACCTGTGAGCACACTAATAAGCTCTTGACAAGTGCATTTTGTAAACAGTAATAAAAGAAGACACTAATGCAGAAAATCACTCAAGAATGCCCAAAAAGGAGCTATCTCTCAGCACAGGACAAACCTAGCAACAACACACCAGAGGGTAGCACATCACTGGACCTTTGGAGTGCGTGGCTACAACAGGGCAAAGCAAAGGAAGTGAAAACAGGCTGAAAACGTCCTATCGATTGGTCACCTGAAGACTTCGATAGGAGCTGAAAGCAAAGAAAGGAAGAATTCATGCAGTTGAAGAAGTTTTCGATAGGATCTGAAGGCAGAAGAAGGATGAATTCATGCAAATAGAGCAGTTTGATAGGATCCAAGAACCTAACGAGTAGCTAAAAGGAATGAAGAAACCATCCTATCGAAAGCCTACCTAAGGCGTCAAGGGAACCTATCGAATGGTTTCCTAAACCTGTCGAAATGGCGGAATGCAGAGCGGAACTTGTCGAAATGGTTTTCCAACCTGTCGAATACTCCAAACGAAGGACTGAGAAGGTTGGAACTCCAAGCAAAGATTCATCCTATCGGAACCTATCGAACGGATCTGATAACCTAGCGAAAGGACCAAAATGCTCGACTCCAACCTGTTGAAAGCTTCTTGAACCTGTCGAAATCGTGTGTAGAACTTCTCAAAAATTTAGCTATGCACATGTTGTGATTTAGTGACTTGCTGCACACAACCCGAGGCACTTGGTGACCGACACGATGGTTTAAGAAGATGCCCTAGAAAGCCCTAACCGACCCACATGCTTTTACAGAACTCTAACAAACTCTGACGACCTTCTAGAAGGGATTTTTGGCGAGAAAAATAGAGGAGAAAACTATATATAGAGATCCCTAATTGCAATTGGGGGAGATCGAGATCTGAGCCAAAATTCTGGAGATTAGAGCTTGCAGAGAAATTTCATTTCCCTCCTTTAGCCCAACCATGGTTGGCTAAGTCCCTTGGAGTAGCGAGAAGCGAAGTTATGTCTGTAATTGGGTAAGGTTAAGAGTACTATTGTAGGTTCCTAGCTGCACAGACTACAGATCTTAGAGTTTTATAGAGTGACCTTGTTTGCAATGATAATGTTATTTTTAATGCTTTAATTAGATTTAAAGTTCCTTTGGTTCCATTTGGTGATTGATAGGATCTGTGTAGAGGAGTCTGTATATCAGCTCACCCACTTAACTGGTAGACCTCTTGGATACTATCTAATCTCCCTGGATCTGATGCTCCTGTGATTCCTTGAGTCTGTGACCTGGGAATTGCAGCATCTGTAGTAGTTTTAATTATTCTAATTGAGGCTCTAGCTTTATAGAAGATCCCTAGGATGGTCTGTGACCATTAAAGTGGACGGATCATAACCTTAAGATAAATCTATGCTCATGCCTCAATTGGATTCATCTGCTGCAATCCATGGATTCGATAAAGTCTATTGGATGGTCTGTGACCATTAAAGTGGACAGATCATAGCCTTAAGACTAGGTGGATCCTATGATCTGGAGTGGAATTTATACCCTGCAGCTGTGCTTATAGCCAGCGAGGGAATTATGTGCTTTGAACCTCTGTAGCATGATTAATTGAATCTGATTTCGATGAAAACCATCCTCGAAGCTACTCTTCTCCATCTTCTGCTTTTTACTCTCTTCCCCTGCAAGATCTAAGCTCCTAAACTCGATCCAATTTAGCTTATGTTTAATTGTAGCTTAGTTTAAGTGACAATCCATTTCAAACCTCTCCCCTGTCTTTTAGCTAAATTAGTAATAGTTAGGGTGCCAGATCTGACACAAATTAGGAGATTTATCATATTTCTAACTCACCATTCTTTTAAAGTTTGCTACAACAGATCCTGAATACTTGCAGGTCTGTATGAGTGTGTTTGCCTAGTTTTATTGATGATTTTAGACCCTCATTTGACGGAAGGCAAACATCCCAACAATAACGAGTCAAATTTGGCTTAAGCTACAAGTCTACTAAAGAAGAGGTCCAAAAAGCCAAGGAAAAGGCCCGAACCATTGCCATAACCAAATCTAGGGGGATAGACCTGGACGATGAAACCCCTCCGAGGCCTCACATACGAAGCACTTTCGTGAGTGCAGGGGTAATCAAGATTGATCAAAATTGTGCAACACAACTGACCCCACATAAATAAATAGCCATCCATGATTCCAATCCCCAAATCGTTCCCCCGGATAGTGAAATAGATGTCACCTCCCTATCCATTTTTGAGGAGGTACCCCGCCTATACAGCCACCTACCTTACCCCACCCCAAACCAATGTTAACATTCGAGGACCAGATCCTGAATGAACCAATGATAGACATGAAGGAGGCTGACCCTCAAAAGTCATCTCAATCAACCTCCTCCACAAGACAAGGTAAAGGTGCAACACCTCAGGTGAGGAATTGGGCATTAATGCCCCTAACTCTGGAAGCATCAAATGGCCGTAAATATGGTACAACTTCCTAGAAAACAACATATAAAAAGTGAGGTTAGCCCTTGGAAAATAACGCCATGCATGTATAAGGACCCGCCTTGCCAAGGGCCATTCTCTGAAGAAAAAGAAAATCGTAAAAAAATAAAAAATATATAAAATCTAAAAATATTGTCTTTTAAAATTTTCGACAAAAGCAAAAAAAATGATGTCTTAAAAGAGGAACAAGCCGAACGTCAAATCGATCTCTTTTTTGTAGAAATACAAGAAGGGGTAGGAGTCACAGATCTACATGGCGAGGAATTAATTGAGGAGTTTCCCAATGAGCTCCTTGAACAATATGTCGATTTTGAGCATCGCCCTACTCTGATTATTGAAGAAACTAAGGACATCAATCTAGGGATCGATGAGGTTCCTAGAATCACTAAGATCGAAACGTCGCTGTCTCTCGAGGAAAGAAAAAATATGATTGATTTCCTTCAGTCATACTAAGACATCTTTGCATGGTCATACGAGGATATGCCTGGTTTAGATACCGATTTGATGAAGCATGAGTTGCCGCTATATCCAGATGTTAAGTCGGTCAAACAGAAGTTGAGGCATCTCCGACCAAAATGGATGCTGAAAGTGAAGCATGAGGTCATCAAGCAATACAATGCGGGTTTCCTCATGGTCTTTAAATACCCGCAGTAGTTGGCCAACATAGTCCCAGTGCCGAAGAAAGATGGAAAGGTTCGCATGACATCAGAAATCTTAACAAGGAGAGCCCAAAATATGACTTCCCGTTACCACACATCGATATCTTGGTTGATAACACTACTAGGCATGGAATACTCTCATTCACGGATTAATTCTCTGGCTACAATTAGATCAAAATGGCAGAGGCAGACTGAAAAAAGACAACGTTCATTACTCCATGGGGAACCTTCTCTTACCGAGTCATACCATTTGGATTGAAAAATGTTAGGGCAACATATCAGAGAGTGATGACAGCATTGTTCCATGACATGATGCATCAAGAAATTGAGGTGTACATTGATGATATGATTGGAAAGTCACAAGAGAGAGATGATCATCAAGTGAACCTCCAAAAGTTGTTTGAAAGACTGAGAAAGTACAGGCTACGTCTGAACCCTCAGAAATGAACATTCGGCGCCATGTTTCGAAAAATTACTTGGCTTCATCGTCAGCAGAAGGGGAACCGAAGTCGACCCAATCAAAGTGAAAGCTATCGTTGAAATGCCTCCACCATCTATCGAGAAAGAGGTCAGAGGTTTCTTGGGTAGAATATAATACATCAGTCAATTCATTGCACAACTCACTCCCATCTGCACGTTGATTTTTAAGCTACTAAGGAAAGATTCATCCATTGAATGGAATGATGATTGTCAAGCTGCATTTGATAAGCTCAAAGGTTATCTCCTCAATCCCCTGATTTTGGTCCCCCCAGTACCCGGGAGGCCACTCCTAATGTACCTCTCCATGATGAAATTTGCAATGGGATGTGTCCTAGGGCAGCACGACATAATCGGAAGGAGAGAGCAGGTCATCTACTACCTGAATAAGAAGTTCACTGATTACGTGACGCATTATTCTAACTAGAAGAAAGCATGCCTAGTTCTAGTATGGGCTACCCAGAGGCTTTGTCACTACTTTTTATCTCACAGTTCTCCTAGTGCGAATGGACCCTTTGAAATACTTATTCGAAAAGCCGGCTCTCATTGGCCAAACTACATGCTGGCAACATCTTCTATCAGAGTTTGACATCACATATGTCACCCAAAAGTCAGTCAAGAGGAAAGCACTTGTCGATCATCTTGTCGAGAATCCCTTACCTAGCTATGAACCTCTGAGAACCGAATTCCCCGATGAGGACATCTTGTTTATGATAGAGGATAACACAGAGGAGACGGAGGAGTCTTAGGTAATGAACTTCGACGGGGCATCAAATGCCGAATGTCAAGGAGTTGGCATGGTTCTTACCAGTTTTCATCAAGCTCAATTTCCCCTGCACTAATAATATGGCTGAATATGAAGCCTACGTAGCTGACCTACAGGCAGCTCTTAACCAAGACATAACTCATCTCAGGGTGTTTGGAGACTCACAGCTGATCATATGTCAATCCAACGGAGACTGGAGAATGAAGAATGAGAAGTTAATCCCATATCACGAGCAATTCGAAGATTTGATCGCATGCTTCAATGATGTTACCTTCTCCTATGTCCCGCGAGTGATAAATCGATTTGCTGACGCATTGGCGACTTTGGAGTCAATGGTCGAAATTCCATATGGCATTGAAATGAAGCCTATCATGATCTAACAAAGAAATGAGTCAGCCTCTTACCATAAGATCGAGGGATCCACAAAGACAGATAATGAGCCTCCTTGGTTCTCGGATATCAAGAACTTTCTCAAAACTCGAGCTTTCCCAAAAGGTACATCCAAGATGGACAAGTGGACCATCCAACATTTAGCGGCGAATTACATCATCTATGGCGAGTGCCTCTACAAGAGATCATATAACAACATTATGCTCAAATGCCTAACTAAAAGTAAGGTAGCCAACATCATGAAAGAGATTCATGAAAGAGTATGCGGGGCCCATGTCAATGGGATCATTCTCGCTAAAAAGATCCTACGACAAGGGTATTTCTAGATCACCATGGAAACTGACTATTGCAAGCACATTCAAAAATGCTACAAATGCCAAGAACACTCCAGTCTAATATATTCTCAGCCATAAATCTACATAGCATGACCACTCCATGGCCATTCGCTACATGGGGCCTCGACATCGTCGGAAGGGTCAATCCCAAAACATCCAACGGACATCAGTTCATCCTCATCGTCATTGAGTAATTCACCAAATGGGTATAAGTAGTATCCTATGCAAACATCATGGCCAGTCATGTCAAGAAATTCATCAAGAACAACATCGTTTGTCAATTCGGCATGTCCATGGACATCACCACAAATAATGGCACCAACTTTGCGAACAAGCACGTCAGAGCCCTATGTGAGCAGTACAAAATCAAACATCATCGCTCATCACCATACATGCCACAAATCAATAGAGTCGTTGAAGCTGCTAACAAGATAGTCGTCCGCATCCTTGAGAAGATAATTGTCACATACCGAAACTAGAGCGAGATGCTACCTTTCGCACTATGGGCCTACCGAACGTCAATCCGTATTGCTATAGGGGCAACACCATTCTCTCTTATGTATGGAGCCGAGGTTGTGCTACCAATTGAAGTTGAAGTACCTTCACTTCATATCCTCATTGAGTCTGACTTAATAGAAGTCAAAAGAGAGAGGTCTTGCTTTGAGCAGCTGAACCTGATTGATGAGAAAAGTCTCCTAGCCTTAGGTCACTCCCATGCCTATCAGAGGAGGATTGCGCGTGCTTGCAACAAGCGTGTCCATATTCGAGATTTAAAGGTGGGCGACACTGTACTCAAGAAAATCTTCCCGTCTCTCCACGCTGATCCGAGAGGGAAATTCAAGCCTAATTGGGAAGGGCCCTACGTCATCCGAGAGGTACTACCTAGATATGCACTCCGCCTAGCCACCATGGACTGAGAACATTTTTTCGAGCCCATCAACGTTGGATACATGCGACGTTTTTACTCCTAGTCTCCCGCGGTGAGGTAAGTATTGATAAAAATGGATACGTGACTACTTAAGGACCCTATAAAAGAGGCCATTATTTCAAAGCCAAGTAGCCAAAAATCGTTCCTGAATACTCATACCCTCTTCTACACTCGTTGAGCCACTAGCCTTTCTTTCATAAACCCCTCCCCAGAAAAGGGAGAAAGGAAAATGTACATATACCAAAAAAGAAAAAGAGAGAAAAGGGTTATCATCAAAATCCAAAAAAATCAAAAAGACAAAATCCCAAAAACAGGATGAAAAAGAAAGCAAAAAAAAAGAAAGAACAAAAAATAGAAAAAGAAAAAATGGGGCATGTACAGTCAAACCCCTAAGGAAGAAGGGTATTATGGCAACTGGAACCCAATCAAGGAAACCTTTTAACCCAAGAATACCTTCAAAATTCCTAACCCATCCCTTTCAACCCGTGGCCATGATTCATCCCGAGAGAAAGTCCTCTTTAAGGTCTACAAGCAGTCACAGTATCCATTGGATCAGCACAAGCCTAGCTTAGAGACAACAAACAATTTCGATTGAATACCGAGGTAGGCAACCTCTAGGTGATGGGCAGAGCAGAGGAAGCATCTCATCACTCACCTCGGTCAATTAAAAAAATGGAAAAAGTAATAATTTGAAAAAGAAAAAAAGAAAACTATGTTTTCATTGTACTTTTTGTCACACATAGCTACGCACACGCGTGCTTCAATGCCGTAAAATATTAATATTTTTTCGGCAACGCAGCCGTGCTAAATTAATGTCCTAAGTCTAAGGTTTGCATTGGATCTTTGGATCATACTTTAAAAGTAGGAGCAACCGTGCCAATCTCAGTCAAACAGTCACTGTTTCGATCGAATTGATTCCACCGCTAAATGAGATTACACATCGAACAACTATGTTCAAGCATGGATGTAGAAGGGATCTTTTTCCTCAATTTTTCTCAGACGTGGGCATAAAAACTCGCACGGTATCCCTATAAAGTGTACGTCATGCATCTGGGTATCCGTTGTATGGTTATTTATTCTCGTAAATTGTACGCAGGAAGGATATGGGTCGGGACTTCCATTACCTTGTTATATATTGCCCCTAATGGGTCCATAGTTTTGCATAGTTGGTCTGTTTGTAAGATCATCTCCAAAAAGTGGCACACACTCTCAAAAAGTATTGTGACATCAATATTCGCTCCGCTTGGGTAGTCATGCTAAAATAACTACGGAGTCGATGGGTATGCCCAATGACCTAGAACTCTACCATGCATAGTGGTACCCGTGGCCAATCAAATGGAGAAATCAATGCCTCATAAGGTTGGGCGCAAACCGTTGGCTCTTTGCGTCATTGTTGTACGCCAATCTTTAAGTGTAGGTCAATCACCCTCCCGCTCGCGAGGCTGTTTTGTTCAAAATCAAACTCAAACATCATGCTTCATCAACCATATTGAGGAACGGACATTTTCCCAACTCATTGAGATTCTTCTACTCTCCATAAATCACCCCATCTTGGTTATGCCCAATAATGTCGCTAAGCACTTAGGGACCGATAGCCTTGAGGAACGAACATTTTCCCAACATAATGGGCTTCTGTAACCTCCATATTTTTTCTTTTATTATTTTATGTTTGAGGTTTGCTTTGAATATAGTGGATCCAAGAACGTTTGCCTTGGGCCTCTTTGGATGTCTCTTTCTTTGGCATATGATCATTAGTCTTCGAATACCAAAGAGGGGCATCTATAGACACCCAAATTTAGCCCAAGGCTAGATTGACCAGTACTTCGAGAAAAGGGTACCCCCGAGCTTCGGAAAGCATTTCCCAAACCCTTAGGAATCATCCCCAAACTCTTAAGAATCATCCCAAACACTTAAGAATCAACCTGAACCCTTAAAACCTTTCTAGGACCCTTAGAAAGTCCAACCAGAACAGTGGATGGAAAGAAGAGTGCCAAATTTTAGATAGATATCTTCTAGAACTAATGTCTATACCATTGGAAAGTGGAGGTTCTCATTTTTCCAACTAGCTAAGAATCTCCTAATTCTGAGTTGTACATCAAAAGTTATGGCGATTTGAAAAATTATGAAAATTGCAGGATTTTACCCTAGCGTGCATACTATGCACGCTAAGGCAAGTTTTGGCAAAATTTTGCCTAGCGTGCATAGTATGCACGCTAAGCCAAAATGGGTTTTTTCTTCAAGAAAAGCCTCTTCTCGGGCCGGAACTTCTAGGTTCTTGAGAGGAACTTATACCTAGCGTGCATAGTATGCACGCTAGGCTTAAAATTTCACTTTTTCCCAAAACTGGTAGATTTTGAAATTGGGGTTTGACTTGTGGACCATCCCATTGTTTGAGGTTTATTTCTTTAGGACCTAGTGCCCTCACCAGTTTAAGTTATAACCCTTATGCCATCTAACCCATCACCCAATCATCTACCATTAAACTCAATTCCCACCTTTCTAAGCCTTCAAAAACCTTGAAAACCTTAGATTAGAGATTACCTAATTGCTAAACCCATTAGCCCTTGAGTTAGCATCTTTAAAATATGTACATGCTTCAAGAGAGAGACAAAAAAAGAGAGACCAAAAAATAAAAAGAGAAAGAGAGAGAGAGAGAAGAAGCATAACCAAGTGAGAGTATGTGACGAATGAACAAGTCAATGAGTCGAGGGAAGCATAAGCAAATTGTGAGGGCACCCTTGGTATTTTCACTAAGAAAGTATAAGCAAATTATGAGGGCATCCCCAGTATCTTCACATTACTAGATATTGTCGTACGGTTGAAGGAGGAGGATAAACTCCTTCCAACCATAGAGTTTAAGACTTTGATGGTGCCAAAACATGATGAAGAGCTCGACTATGGCACTACACACCACCCGAGGAAAAGGTCGTTGACTATTTCTTTAAAAGTTGTCTAGTAGGAACTATCCCTACATCATTGAGTCTTACCCCTTCTCACTCTCCTTATTTTATTTTCAGATGATGAGTCAAATAATTTTCTAATATCTTCTCAAAAATAAAACTGAAAACTCGTGAATGATGAATGATGCTATCACTTACTAACTATCACTCGCCCCGCTCCTATAAAAACTACATGATATGATGATCACTATCAAATATAATATCTAGTATACGATTGAAATGACCAACATCCCGCCCAATACGGTAACACTACAAAAGGACTTTCTTCAATACTAGTCCCCCCAAACACATGCATAGCTCTCCATAGCCCCAGATTAACTCCGGTTACGTGTAAAACTCAGAAAAGCTCCATTGCAACTTGACACTGAGGCATTTTATTATGTTAGAAAAGGATTGAATGGCTACACTCTCAAATGACATCAAGACCCTCTTTTGTTCGTAGTTGGATGTAAAACAACAAGATCATTACTCAAAGAAGACTACCGAAGTCATCACGCTATCAAACCTATCAAACTCCTACACTGGGGCTTTTTATTTTTATTTTATTTTTAGTTATTTGCTTTCCCTATTACTTTATTTCCCTTCCTTGTAATGAAAAGTAAAAAAAACTAAAGAGGCTATGATATTTTACCAAACCTCGGTTTGAGAAGCCACCCCTCCCCCCCCCCCTTAACAATTAACAAGGGGGAAAATAAAATTACTAACTAATTTTGTTTCCTTGTGTAGATAAAAGTGATCCTCAACTGCTACTGGGCCAACTTAGAGGCATCCAACTCCCAATAATAATTGACGATATCTAAGGAAGCAGACGAAATAAAAGACAAAAGTAAAAGAATAGAGGTAGTACATCTAAAGAAAAACCCACATATATACCCCAAAAGTTTTCTACATGTGTCACCGGGGGCATACTCCTTATATATACAATGAAAGGAAAAGCAAAAAGATGTACAAAACTGTCCTACTCCCTCCACTACCTCTGGGATGGGCTGCCACTGCTATCTCCAGTCTCACCGACTAATGGATTTGGAGTCTAATCCGCCAAACCCTCAACTAAAGCCTGAGGAGCAGTCAAAGGCCTCTTGGATGAAGAAGGCCTAACAACAAAACCACCCTCGCTCGCCTGATTGGTCACACGTTTGGACTACGAAGGTAGAGGGTCAAAGGTAAACAAGTCTCGAAGGGCCGCATCCTCCTAAACGTAAGTCCTCATACGCGCGTGGGTCATACGAAGAATACTAGCTAGGGATCCAATAGCCTCTGACCCCTCTCCAGCAAGACGAGTGAATATGCCCCGCACTCCGCCACCCACTCTCGCCAGCACATAATGCAAAAGCTCAACTATCACCTGAATCTCAGCACGAACTATTGCTCGAGTGCCCTCCAGCTCTATCGTCCGAGTCCTCTACTCAACCATAAGATCCACCAACACATCCTGATAACTCCAATCCGGGTGGTCTAGAGGAATCTGGCGAGCCTCTTGACTAGCACGGACACGCTTCATCTCCAAACGAGACTCCTCCAACTGATGGACCTACATAGAAGCACATATTTAATCTAAGAACAAAATGCAACCACAAGGATGAAGAGGAGGCTCAAAAGTGAATAGAACGTACCAAATCAGTTCGCTCTCGAAGAAGGCGCTCGACAATCTTGGTAGTCATTAGGTCGAACAGTAGTGTAGGAGGAGGAGGAATCTCGGTCGTAAGCTATTATAAGATAAACAAAAGGCATTGGATGATGATACAAAGATAAAACTGAAAGAAAGCTACACTAACTAAACATACCTGGAGGGAAGGGGTGGATATGTCGTAGGGGTCCTCAGGAGGAGCCTTGGGAGAAGAGTCAGGAACAACCTGCACAAAGAAAAATAAGAAAACAACACAAAAGGGTCAGATAAAAAAAACACATAAAACAATAATGACAAAATAATAAAAATATCCACATCATACTTGACTCTCAGGGCGCAAGGGGGCAGCGACGGCCTCTGGTCCTGGGCGACCTTACGCTGAAAAAATTTAAACGCGACATCAGAAAAGTCAATTAGAAAAATAAAACAAAACAAACAATACAAAACCAAACCCCGAGACTTACCCAATGAGCCAACTCAGCTCGGAGATGAGCCATCTCCGGGTCCTCTCAACTTGATAACACAGCCGAACACGGGTCGCAGGCTAGAGCGGAAGCCCCAGCAGCGGCTGTTAAGACCTGAAAAGTACCACTTTTCACCCCTTAACTTAACCTTTGATTAGACCCTTAGCCATCTAATAAGTTCTTGTTAAGTGTTTTATGTAGGTAATAATCAACAGTAAAATAAGGCCAGGAATCCTGCTAAGGAGCCTGTTTTGGCACCAAAAGTCCCTCAGAAGGATGGACTCTGAATCCAGACCTGAAATGAGCCTCGCGTAGCTGACTCAAGCTTTAGAGGATTTAGGAGAAATATGCCTCGCGCAGTCCAACTGAGCTTCCCAAGACTTTACAACAACTTCTCACGCAGTTGAGTGACGGAAGAGCTTCAAAAGCACAAACTCGTGCTGCTCTCGCAAAGCTCAAGAGTAGAACACATCGTGCAGTCTCACACAGTTCAAAGCAGACCTCTCTCAACCTCACGCAGTTCGCTTTAACGGGCCAGAGAGAGAGATTCGAAGACTCTTTAAGCAGCCAGCAAGAGTCATGAGATGCAAATATTAGAAGAGAACTCCTCTCGTAGTTCTCACGCTATTCAAGAAGAAAGCATCCTAGCGAAGACAGAGCCATCCACACGAAGATCAATTAAGACATGGAACCTCGCACAGTTCAGAACTCATTAAAGCCTCGCGAGAAAACTCGCGAAGTCCATTGAAGAGAAGTGCTCGCGCATTTCTCGCGCTATTCAAATCCATACTCCCGAAGATCAACCCAGAGAATGCGCAGCTACCTCGCGACTTCTTGAACTCCAATCCCGCAACATCTGAGGCTTTGATGTCTACTCAACCTCGCGAAGCCCAATCCAGCGAGAGCGCAATTCTCTACCGCACAACTGCCTAAAGAGCAAACCAATGCAACCTCATGACGATTGAAGCTTCAATGTCAAACCATCCTCGCGAAGAGCAAGAGCTACCACGCGACAAGTTTGGGAAATAATAGCTACCTAGCGAAGCTCTGAACATCAACTTCCATCGCTTCAGCAGAGGACTTTTTAGGAATTTCTAGCGATTAGGGCACGCACTCGCATGCTTAAATCTCCGTGCATGCGCCCCGAGGCATCCAAGGATCACTATTAGGCCATGTGGCATCGTTAAAATTAGGGTTTCCTAACCCTAATGCGCCGCCACACCACTGCTATATAAACCCATACTTAGCTTAGGTTTAGATATCTTGGAACACGTCTCATCTCTTGGAGATTTGATCTGAGATCATTTTTCTTTTCTTTTGTAGCTGTAAGTAGTTTTCTTTTTCTTTTTCCTTTTCTCCATAGTCCAGCACTTGCTGGCTATGTCTTTGTATGTATTTTGAACTAGTTTAATGGAAGTTTTGTAATAGAATTTTTACATTATGGGATGTGTGTTTGAATGTGATCTGCTCTGTGCAAGGCTGCTGCCTTGTGATCTGCCATTGCTTTGGCTGTGATTCAAAGCAATGGAGGACTGATTCTAAGGGCCACTCAGATCCAAGTGACCTGTGTGTCTAGGCTATCATGGTCTTATACAGCCTTAGCCCCACCACAGGACCCACTAGATCTGAAATCCCCATGGGAGCTTGAGCTGGTAGCCTTGTGACCATGGTAGTGGCAGCGATATTCTTGTTTTGTCTTGGGCTCCGTGAGGAGGATAGCCTCTGGGATAGTCTGTGACCATTCAAGTGGATAGGTTATAGCCTTAGGATGATTCTAATCCACTAATCTAAGATGGATCCTTCTTCTCTGCACCTGAGCTTGTATTAGCCTGGTGGGAGATTGTACAGAGGCAGACTCCCCTATATTTGTATAGATCTGCTATTAGATGTTAGATTTGATCTGGTTATAGAGATTGTAGGCTTGTGACTGAACCATTGTAGCCTCACTCAAACAATGGACAGCTAGATCGAAGGTTGTACTCAATCTCTTACTGGTTCTATGTGTCTGGGCTATCATGGTCCTATAAAGCCTTAGCCCATAGAGCTTTAGAGGTTGAGGTTCCCTATGGATTCTTGAGCTGGTAGCCTGGATGAAATAGTGCCTACAATGATTAACTTGTTTTGACCCATCCCTGGATTGTGGTTCCCCTATGAGATAGTCTGTGACAATTTGAGTGGACAGGTTATAACCTTAAGGGATTGAATCATGGCAGAGAGATGGGTTGGATTCTTTCTCAGTGGTGATAACGTAGCCATTGGACAGGATTTCTATAACATCAGATCTGAATCTGAGTTATAAAACTCCTATGATCTAGGCTCAATAACATACTTCTCACCCTTTTATATTTATTTTCCACACACCATCCATCCTCTCAACCCTTTTTGTAGTTTAGACATTAGGCTACCTTAGGATCTATAAAATAAGTGACCTTAAACTCCCGTCCCTTAAGGACTGCCAGATCTGTAATCAGATCTGGAGGGACTACTAGATATGGCTCCCGTGGAGCTGTAGATCATCTTTCCCTATGGGACAAACTCTTATCAAAACTTGCCACAATGGACCATGTATCTTGCAGGTCTAGGACTTCTCAGTTGTGCTGATTTCATCCCCTATTTTATTTTGATTTTAAATTTCTTTTACCACAAACAAATAAAGAAAGCACAGCTAGGGCAGCAACAAGTTTTTGGCGCCGTTGTCCGGGAAAGTTGATCTATTAGTAGACCCTAAGTTTTTGTAGTTTTATTATTCTTTGGTAGTTAAGAATAATTGATACTGCTGATGTATTTGTGAATTTTTTCTGAGATCTAGGCGATGAGTGAAGGATAGTTAATTTTGCAATTGGAGCTTAGCTACCTCTGTTTGCAAACTCTCTAACTTTTAAAACTCTGTCTATCTTTCTTGAAAATTCTCTAGCAGTATCTAGGATAGTTGTAAATGTATTCTTTGAATAGCTGTAAAGTAGTTAGATAAATTTGTTAATTGTAAAGTTATTCATTTGCAATGTGCCTGCAAGAAGCTCTCCTTGCTGTTGGTGTGCTTGTATGCGAGGGAGGAGATCTCTCAGCCCTACTTTAGAGCCTCTTAACCCTGAGTTAGAAAGGGGTAGGAGACTTAGAAGAGACAGGAACACCACAGGAGAGCCCCCAAGTGAATCTGTGATAGCAAATATGGGTGAAGAACAACCCAGAACTCTCAAGGAGTTGAATGCTCCGGATGACTATAACTCCCCTTTTAGCATTCAATTCCCTAATGTTTAGGGGAATTATGAAATGAAGACTTCAATCATCCAGATGCTGCCCTCTTTCCATGGGCTTAGCAAGGAGGACCCTTACAAGCATATTGACCAGTTCTTGGCCTTGTAATATCACTGGTTTGGGACCTGAGGCTACTAGGCTTAGACTCTTTCCCTTCTCTCTGAAGGATAGGGCCAGTACCTAGTTGACCACTCTTCCCAACAATAGCGTTGCTTTATGGAAAGACCTGCAAACCAAGTTCCTGACCAAGTTCTTCCCTGAGACCAAAACTAGCTAGTTGAGGAAGGCAATTCTTGCTTTTGCCCAAGCCCCAACTGAGGATTTTAATCAAGCCTGGGATAGGTTTAAGGAAATGCTCAAACAATGCCCCCACTATAAGATCCCAGACTGGCAGCTTGTTCAAAGCTTCTACAATGGGATTGATGAAAAAAGTAGAGATATGGTTGATGCCTCTTGTGGTGGCACTTACATGCACAAAAATACTGATGAGGCATGGGAATTGTTTAAGGTGATTAGTGAAAATGCTTTTCAAAAGCTATCCTTGGAAAGAACTAGTCAGGAATCTGTGTCAAAAGTGGGGCCTGCTGCATTGACAAGAGGAAAAGTTTGTGAGGTGTCTGGGAACAATGACCTGCAGCTGCAAATGGCAAACCTCTCAGGGAAGTTTGACAAATTATTGACTGTGATGCAACCCAGAAGGGCTGCTCAAGTGGTGGAGGCATGTCTGATATGCCAGTCCCCACAGCACACAGTGGAGGAATGTCCATCTGCAAGGGAATATCCCGAATTGGTATTAGAACATGCTGCTGCTGCTCAATCTTATGGCCAGCAACAATTTGGGGGCTACAATAGACAACCATATGGTTACCAGCACCGAAATATTGGTTACCAATGGAGAGACCACCCAAATCGGAGGTGGAGGCAAGACAATTATATGCAGCCCCAGCAGATGTTTGCTTTACCTCAAAGGCCACAACAGCAGTTCAATCAAGGGTATGCCCCTAGGTCTAACTTCCAGCACCATCAGCAGCCCCATCAGCAATAAAATCAATTGGTCTTACCCCCATCTCAACCCAGAAATACTTCTTTCAAGGACCAGGTCTTGACCTCACTGCAAAACCTGGGTTCCTTGGCTCAGACTGTGAATTCTCATGGTCAGAGCATCAAGAAGATGGAAGAGCATATTGGCCAACTAGCGAATACCTTAGCCAAAAGAGAAGAGGGAAGGTTGCCCAGTCAACCAGTGGTTAATCCCAAGGGTCAATTTTTGATTGGTGAAGGATCCTCAAACCTTGAAGGGGATCTTTCATTGAATTGATGCTAAGAACTGTGCACTTTGTATGTTATGTATTTTACTGTTTATAGGAATTTTTAGTGATCTTGTTGGAGTCTGAGTTTAGTGATTGAATGATGATGGTATTGTTTGAATGCTTTTCATGATGTGTGAATTTAATGCTTTGAGAGTATAAATTTTTTTGAATGCTTTATAATGCTTATGGGTGTCCCTGGAAGAGAGCCTGTGAGAGAATCCACCCACAAAACAAAGTTCAAAAGGCTGACTAGTGGGTGTGTGAATTCTGACTATGTTTAAGCCATCGCGAGTTCTGAAAATTTGGTTTGGTTTCCTCTTGCGCAGTTTATAAAGAATTACTTTGCTTTGTTGTCGCGAGTTTCAGATATAGTTGTGTGGGCTTCCTCGCGCAGTTAAAATGAACATCCAATCTCGCGACCCATTCATGCCTATCCAGCGAGCAGATATTTTTAAAGCGCGTCAAGCCTCGCGATATTTAAAATCCAATCCCGCGCTGCTTTTCTTTACTGTTTTCTCTTTTCTCTCCTGGAAGCGAAACCCTAGCTCCCACTCCTCTCAATCTCTCTCCTCCAGCATCCTGTCTACAGTTCATCGTTCACTTTGAAATTTTAGATTTTTGTTCTTAAAGCTTCCATCAACAGTTGCCCCCTGCTAGGAGCTCCTGCGGTCTACCGTGCATCAAATTGAACAAAACCCTAACTTTTAGGGTAAGACTCAGCTCTTAATTTTTTCTTTCAAAATTTTAACTGCACACTCACCAAGGAGAATCTTAATGGCTCCTAAAAGTGCACCTGTGAAGAGAGCCTGGGATCAGGCTCCCGTGGAGCCTACCCCTAAGAAAGCCAAGTCCTCTACGACACAATAAAAAGGGAAGGAGGTGGTTCCTGAGGTGGCTAAACAAACACCTGATTAATATACACCCTCTGAGCTCCTCATTTCCATTCCCTTAGAGCCTGAAGCCATTTTTGATATATCTTTCTTTGGCCGGGCGTTGTCGACGCCATTGAGTTCTTCTTAGGCTGGTTTGATCCCCTTGATGAAAATGATTCTGCACTAGCCTACCTAGGTTAGTGCAACTCTTTACCAAAGACACCTTAGGGTCGGACTGCATACACATGGGCAGCCAGGCCTCCTTGTGTTAGTTGACAATTTTGAGATGCTACTCAGCCCAGAGTTGATTGCTGAAGTCATGGGCATCCCTGCCATTCTTGATCCCAACTATGGTTATGATTCCCCTGTGAGTGCCCCCATTGATACAATTGCACAGGCCCTTACCAGAGGTTTGAAGGCCACAGGGGACTCCATCAGAAGAAGAGATTTGGATCCCAAATTGCTGTTCATTGATCAAGTTCTGAGGAAGAATATTTATTGCTCCGGCCATCAGCAAGAGAGGAGGTCACCAATTGTTGATGCTCTATATTCCTTCTCTTTGGGCCATGGATTTAATGCTGCATGGTTAATTTTTAAGGTCATGAAGGATATAATGGTGAAGCTCGGGCTACAAAAGAAGATCCACACTCTCCCCTATGGAAGACTCATCACCAAATTACTTCTAAGGGGAGGGTACAAGATACCAGTGGGGGAGTTATCTGCTGACCTCACTCCCACCACTTTGGCCAAAAGACAATGGGGGATCAGCAGGAGTCTGATGGATCCCCAGAAGAAGAAGAAGAAGGCTGAAGCTCAGGTTGTTTCTGAGTAAGGAGAGGGAACTGCTATGGCAAAGGCCACCCCTGCCCCTAAAAAGAGGGCTAAAGCCCCTGCTCCAAAGAAGGTGGTGCAAGCTTCTGTCACCTCTGCTTCTGCACCAATACCTCCATCCACCATACTAGCCCCGCCATCAGTTTCTTTGCCTATTCCATTTCTCCCTTTCCCTCTCTTATCTCCCTTTTCCATTCCACCTCCCCCTGTGATTCGTTCCTGGGTGGAAAGTGTTGAACCCCATGACAGTACTCCCCCTTCACCCACCTTACCTCAATACACAGCCCCAGTATCTCCAACATCATCTGACCTAAACCCTAACAGCCCTCCCTTGATAACCTACCTTAAAAAGAAATCCTCTCACACAACCCTGCCATAGCTTTACCTACCTCAACCACCCCTATCATTCCCACAAACACACCACATATTGACCAACCCTTAGTCCAACCCCTCCCAACTACATCTCCACTCACAGATCTTGACTTTAACCTCGCCACTACTTTAGGATATCAGGCCTCCATGACTACCTTGCTTGATACCATGCCAACCCATGACATCCCTCTCCCAGATTCCCCACTCCCTTCACCACATCACTCACCAGACCTTTCATCTTCTCCCCCTACAACTTTCCATCATGCCCCCACTTCCCCTTTCCAACCTGTCCCCTCCTCTTCTCATACTCCACCCCCACCCACCTCAAACACCCTTACCCATATCCTTTCCTTAATACATGACATCCAGACAAAGCTATCCACCAAAACACAAACCCAAGACCAAATGTAGACTGACATCACCAACATAAAATCCACCCTTCAAACATTGACAAACCCACCCATCTCTACACAACCTCCTACCACCCCACTGATCCAGCCCCCTTCCACCTCTGACTCCACAGTGCAACCAGACCTCACCCTAATTGACTTAACTACACCCTTCACCCTCCAAGACACCATACCCCACCACTCCTTCCCCACTCTACCTATCCTTCCCCCACTCATATTACCTCTACCACAATTTACCAACACTTCCACCCAAACAGACCCCATTCCTTTCCCATCCACCTTTCCCATTCAACCCCACATATTTGTAACCCCACCACTTCCATTTCGACCCTTCACCATTCCATTTTTCCCTTACCCAGAACCATCCACCTCCACTGACCATCCTTCATTTAATTTTTCACCCATGCCTTCCATTCCACCTCTTATCCTACCCCCTCCTCAATTCAGTGACCACTCAACACAGACTGCCCCAACAACTTCTACCCCTCCTCTAGACTTCATCACTACAGCCCCCACTTTACCCCCACAGGATCAATCACCTTCTACTTCTTCCACTCCATTTCTACCAATCTTACCCAGACACTCCTATTACACCCCTCCCTACTTCATCCTCCTCCATGCCATGAGGGACAATGCCTATATCAAGAGGGATGTCCTGAGGAGCATGGCACAACTTCGCCAATCCATTGAATCCCCTTGGCAGCAGAAGCTGAGTGACTTGAAGCTTGCTCACAGCGAGAAGCTGAGAGATATTTCTAAGGGGTGGGAGGCAATTTTGGAGGCACTCAATGCGAAGAAGGCTGAGGCAACCTACTATAGAATGACTATAGAGATGGAGAAGGCAAATGCCCAGCATGCGCAATCGAGAGCCAGGTTGTTAGAAAAGAAACTGAACAATGCTTAGGAGATCAACAAACTCAGTAAGGAGCTTTCAGATACCAATCTCCTGTATGCTACCAAGAAAATGGAGATTTTAGAACAGAGGGTTGCCTTCCTACTAGCCCAACCAATTCAGGCCACCCCTCTCGCCATAGCACCCCCTGAGGCCCCATCTTCTTCCACACAACCAGGGCCATCTTCTTCCACTCCCCCTGCCCCTACACCTACACAACCTGTTCCCCCACCTCGTACAGCCCCATCTCCGGTACCTCCTCCTGCTCCTACTCAAGTTCCTGCTCCTGCTAAAGTCCCTACTCCAGCTCTTGCTCCTGTCTCAGTGCCTCCCCCTGTTCAATCTCCTACCCCCAAAAGAAAAAGGACTCCTTCCAAAAAACCTTCCACCTCCAAAAGATCCACTGCAGCCCAAAAAAGAAAAAGGCCAGCCCCTCCATCCCCACCTCCAAATGTCACCAGAGCTTCTGCTCAGGATGATCCCCATGGTCGCCTACTTTCCAAAGAGGAACACAGACAGGCTGCTGCTGCCCTTGGTTTGGATCCCACTGAGCTTTTTCCTCCTGACTCAGACTCTGATTCTGCACCACCTATGGATCCAAGTGCCAAGACTCCTGTTGCTGCTCCTTCATCAAGCCCTGCTGAACAAACCTATCCTCAGAGAAGGAAAGTTCAAGCTAAAAGAACTTCTCACACTGCTACCTCTCTAAAAATTAGAAAAGAAACATCTGCCCAGTCTGAGGAGGCACCACTAATGAGCCAGCCAGTGAAGGGGAAGAGCCCTGCCATCCCTGCAGCAAAGGAATAAGAAAAGTCTTCTGTGGCTCTCCCTAAGCTTGACAAAGGGAAAAGTCCTCTCCTGCCTCAGGTGAAAGAAAAAGATAAATCCCCTGTTGTCCCTCCTAAGCCAGAGCAAGCCCAATCCCCTCTCATTCCCCCTCAGCCTCAGCCAGGGAAGGGCCCAAAAGGGAAGAGTCCCAAAGGAAAAAGTTCTATCAAATCTCCTGAGCCAACCACAGATAAATCTTCAGTGATCCCTCCTCAACCAAAGACCAGAAAAATGAGGGTCAAGGCACCAACCATGCCCAAAATTACGGCCCAAAGAAAGGAAGAGAGGGAACGAAAGAAAAAAGAAGAAGAGGCTTACCTTCAAGAGCATGCCAAGAAGATGGGTTGGGACAAGTTTTGATCCAGATTCTGATTAGATTGTACCTAGGAATTTTTCTGTTTCTGCACTCTTTTGCTTCTGTTTTCTTTTAGTTTATACATTTATGATTTTTAATAGATTTTCTTCTTTTTTCATTACTATTTTGCTTTGTTTGTTGTGTGTTTTACTCCATGTTATTTCCCTTTCTTTTTACCATCAATAAATCTGCTGCACATTCACTTTCAACCAGTGAGGACACTGCTCCTCATAGGTTTGGGGGTGTGGCAGCGACCTCCATATGAATAGTTAACCTAAGTGCAGCAGAGTCATGTGAGTAATATGGAAATGGATCTATGTTCACTTAAGAATCATGACAAATAAGAAATTTAAAATTTCTGTAAACTTTAGACATTATAAACTTTTAATATTTCACATTTCCATGACAAGATCGCCAAGGAAACTCACTTGTATCAGTACTTATTGAATCATTAGAGAGAGAAAAAGGTGAGGACATACTTAAAAGTTCAAAGGAAGACCATAACCAGTGAGAATTGGGCCTATAAAATTTTTTTCCATCCTTTCAGGAGTGACTAAGGCAATTTCTTCTAGTTCTAAGGACTGACTGAGTCACTGTGCTCACTAGAAGTTAGGCAACTCCAAGTTGAAACAACTGACAGCACTCATGAGACCTAGGAAAGGATCAAGGCCTTCTCTTGGACAGTTTGAGCCTAAAAAGACCAACCTTAAGCAACTGCCCTTGTCCATACCCCCTTTGAGCTTTAAATCCTAAATTTCTTCAAAATACACCTGAGTACTTGTACCTGAACCTATGAACCTGATTCAGTCTACCCTCACTCTGAGAATTCAGAAGGTAAAGGAGAAAGAGTTGAAGATGGACTAGCTATGGTCAATATTAGGTGAATGGAGAAGAAGTATCTCAAGATTCTGGTAGTATGGTAACTGAGAACATGGTGGCATTTCAGAAAAGCAAAAACAAAAGTAAAAAGAAGAAAATTCCATCAAAAAGAAACAAAAATAATAATGAAGAGGAGTATGAGAGGAGTCGAGAGGAACTTTCTTTTGGAAAATCGAAATCAAGAAGAGAAACTGATCACTTCAAATCTGAAAATCTCAAAGAAGAAGAAAGGAGCTAAAATCAAGAAGGTGAAGTCATGAATCACCTCTTCCACCTACTGATTTCCCAATTTTGAACCCCTTTTCAACCTTCCATTCTTTTTAACCCCACTCCATAAGCCACATTCTAGCCCAGTTAAAAGCCCTTGTGATCCAAAGTGAGTGAGCTGTCATGTGGAGATAAAGAGTTACCCAATCTATGGTGAGGATCTGTCAATGATGTCAGCACTTAAGAACTCTGCCTATGCTCATGCTTACAGACCCATTTGGGGGATGTAATCGCTTTTGAGCCTGAGAGAAAATGAACCCCTCAATAAGACCCTTATGAGAGTATGCCCTGGAAAGTTTTTGGGTCTGATCTTGAATGCATTATGTATGACCTATAACCTAATTTTTGATCTGATGATGAGCTCAGTGCTGGCACACACTTGTGCAGTTTTTTGTGGCTGTAAACTGATTGAAAATGATGTGCATTCATGAGAAGTTTATGCTGTTTAAATTTCTGTGCAACCAATGGATTAAATTTCTTTTATTTTTACTGATTCAAGAGTAAACTAAGTCTGCTCCTTGACTGCTCACTTGATGATATTGCACTTTTGTTAACTGTTTCATTGAGAAGTTTGTGGGTGTCTTCACTAAAAACCCTTAGGAGACTTCACTCCTCCACTAGGGATCACCTAGGGGTTTAAAAGGCTGGGTACATGTGATAAATGTATCTGTGCTCCCTACGAAAATGGCATTTAATTTTTGTAGTAGATTTAATGTAGCTTTGCTAAGAGACTAGCAAAGATTAGGTTTGGGGGTGTGTTAAGACCTGAAAAGTACCACTTTTCACCCCTTAACTTAACCTTTGATTAGACCCTTAGCCATCTAATAAGTTCTTGTTAAGTATTTTATGTAGGTAATAATCAGCAGTGAAATAAGGCCATGATCCTGCTAAGGAGCCTATTTTGGCACCAGAAGTCCCTCAGAAGGATGGACTCTAAATCCAGACCTAAAATGAGCCTCACGTAGCTGATTCAAGCTTTAGAGGATTCAGGAGAAATATGCCTCGCGCAGTCCAACTGAGCTTCCCAAGACTTTACAACAACTTCTCACACAGTTGAGTGACTGAAGAGCTTCAGAAGCACAAACTCGCGCAACTCTCGCAAAGCTCAAGAGTAGAACACATCACGTAGTCTTGCACAGTTCAAAGCAGACCTCTCTCAACCTCACATAGTTCGCTCAGAACGGCTGAGGAGAGAGAGCTTCAGAAGACTCTTCGCACAGCTGTCACGCAGTAGCCGCGGGATGTAAATATTAGAAGAGAACTCCTCGCGCAGTTCTCGGGCTATTCAAGAAGAAAGCATCCTCATGAAGACAAATCCATCCATGCGAAGATCAATTAAGACATGGAACCTCGCGCAGTTCAGAACTCATTAAAGCCTCGTGAGGAAACTCGCGAAGTCCATTGAAGAGAAGTGCTCGCGCAGTTCTCGCGCTATTCAAATTCATACTCGCAAAGATCAACCCAGCGAATGTGCAGCTACCTCGCGACTGCTTGAACTCCAACCCCATGACATCTGAGGCTTTGATGTCTACTCAACCTCGCGAAGCCCAATCCAGCGAGAGCGCAATTCTCTACCACGCGACTACCTGAAGAGCAATCTAAGGCCACCTCACGACGGTTGAAGCTTCAATGTCAAACCATCCCCGCGAAGAGTAAGAGCTACCACGCGACAAGTCTGGGAAACAATAGCTACCTAGCGAAGCTCTGAACTTCAACTTCCATCGCAGAAAGGACTTTTCGGAATATCCGATTAGGCACGACTCCTCGCTTAAATCTCTTTGCACGTGCCCCGAGGCATCCAAGGATCACTATTAGGCCATGTGGCATCGTTAAAATTAGGGTTTCCAAACCCTAATGCGCCGCCACACCACTGCTATATAAACCCATACTTAGCTTAGGTTTAGATATCTTGGAACACGTCTCATCTCTTGGAGATTTGATCTGAGATCGTTTTTCTTTTCTTTTATAGTTGTAAGTAGTTTTCTTTTTCTTTTTCCTTCTCTCCATAGTCCAGCACTTGCTGGCTATGTCTTTGTATGCATTTTGAACTAGTTTAATGAAAGTTTTGTAATAGGATTTTTACATTATGGGATGTGTGTTTGAATGTGATCTGCTCTGTGCAAGGCTGCTGCCTTGTGATTCGCCATTGCTTTGGCTGTGATTCAAAGCAATGGAGGACTGATTCTAAGGGCCACTCAGATCCAAGTGACTTGTGTGTCTAGGCTATCATGGTCTTATACATCCTTAGCCCCACCACAGGACCCACTAGATCTGAAATCCCCATGGGAGCTTGAGCTGGTAGCCTTGTGACCATGGTGGTGGCAGCAATATTCTTGTTTTGTCTTGGGCTCTGTGAGGAGGATAGCCTCTGGGATAGTCTGTGTCCATTCAAGTGGACAAGTTATAGCCTTAGGGTGATTCTAATCCACCAATCCAAGATGGATCCTTCTTCTCTGCACCTGAGCTTGTATTAGCCTGGTGGGAGATTATACAGAGGCAGACTCCCCTATATTTGTATAGATCCGCTATCAGATGTTAGATCTGATATGGTTATAGAGATTGTAGGCTTGTGACTAGACCATTGTAGCCTCACTCAAGCAATGGACAGCTAGATCGAAGGTTGTACTCAATCTCTTGCTGGTTCTATGTGTCTGGGCTATCATGGTCCTATACAGCCTTAGCCCCACTCATAGAGCTTTAGAGGTTGAGGTTCCCTATGGATTCCTGAGCTAGTAGCCTGGATGAAATAGTGCCTACAATGATTAACTTGTTTTGACCCATTCCTGGATTGTGGCTCCCCTATGGGATAGTCTGTGACCATTTGAGTGGACAGGTTATAACCTTAAGGGATTGAATCATGGCAGAGAGATGGGTTGGATTCTTTCTCCTCAGTGGTGATAACGTAGCCATTGGACAGGATTTCTATAACATCAGATCTGAATCTGAGTTACAAAACTCCTCTGATCTAGGCTCAATAACATACTTCTCACCCTTTTATATTTATTTTCCACACTCCATCCATCCTCTCAACCCTTTCTGTAGTTTAGACATTAGGCTACCTTAGGATCTGTAAACTAAGTGACCTTAAACTCCCTTCCCTTAAGGACTGCCAGATCTGTAGTCAGATCTGGAGGGACTACTAGAGATGGCTCCCGTGGAGCTGTAGATCATCTTTCCCTGTGGGACAAACTCTTACTTATCAAAACTTGCCACAATGGACCCTGTATCTTGCAGGTCTAGGACTTCTCAGTTGTGCTGATTTCATCCCTTGTTTTATTTTGATTTTCAATTTCTTTTACCACAAACAAATAAAGAAAGCACAGCTGGGGCAACAACAGCGGCGAGCTCTGCTCTCTGTAAACATGATCAAAATAAAACTTGTCAGGAACACGAACTACCAAAAATCAAACTCACGCCAAAAGCAATAAAAACAAATACGTACTAGTCGATCTATCTCCGAGGCCATGCTGGCCCTCATCTCTTTGTGCCCCAGCCGCTCGCTCTCGAGGAACTGGATATACTGTGCCTGAGGAGCAATCTCGCACACCGACACATCCTAAATAATAGAAAAATGAATGCACCATATCAATAAACAAAACTAAAATAATAAAATTGAAACCAATAAATTACCAGATCCCTGCAAGCTAGGTCATCGCTCGCTCCTTTGCCTCCCTGGCATCAGCAATGGAACAGGCTAAGGAGGTGAGCATGGCCTCATCAAGGCAAGATGCACTCCCCATCACCACCAGAGTCCTCTGGAGGGCCTGCAATGCTCTGCGAACTGTGGGTCAGAGATGGCCTCGCTCCAGCTCAGTTAATCGCTCCCTCAATGTCGAAGCTGAATCAAGCCTGCCAACACCAAAGAGGCAGCTCCCCTGGAAGGGGGCCCGCCTGAAGAGACAACCACCACCAAGCTCGTGGTACCATCTCAAAAACTCTCGAATGTCTACCTCATCATGGGAGCCGTCTATCGCAGTCCCTCTGGCCGTAAAATCATTGAGCTGAGCTCACATAGTCTTCTGAAAGTTTCGGCAAGAGGGACCAATCATCTTCTTCGCAACTCGTATAATAGGCTATGGGGGGACTCTCTAACGAAACCCCAGTTGCCATACAACCTGAGATACATGGATGCGCTCCACTTTCTCAAAGCAATGGACCCACATATCCCTCCCAAAGAACACCTGACCAGACTATATGATAGCCTGGTCAGCATCCTCTCCAACCCCATAGGGCCTCCAGAAAAGCTGCAACAAAAAGCAAAATCATCAATAAACAAAAAACACAAAATGAAATAAGCCAACAAAATAATTAAGAAGACATGCAAGGCCCATATGTAGGTCGTCGAACAGACTTTGGGTTACCTGGAGGACTATAGTCCTCCGACAATCTCCCATCGTTGCCCGCCACACACACATATGTGGAAAAGTGTGCGAGATCCCAGCGAGGATCGTCAGGCACAAAAATAGAAAATTATCATACACTTAGAACTAAACAATAACATAAAATATCAAATAATATTAATTTACTAAAGAAAAGAAAATAAATATATGATAATAACAATGCTTATAAAAATTAACAGTAACTCAGCTCACCTGTATAAAGGGAATGAAACCGCCGATGGTGTCAGCACCTCTCCCGCGGCAAAACATTTGCTCGTAAAGGTGTGCCAACGCCGTTGCACCCATGCGTACAAGGCTACCTCGCCTATGTACCCGACGAGTGTTGAGCACTGATTTTTACAACTTTTTACCCCTTTAACCTGGCTTTTGCTAAGCCTTAGAGAATTTAATAATTGTTTTTAAGATTTTTTTGTAGTTAGGAGGGAGTTGTATCCCAAATGCAGTTTTTCAATTAAAAGAGCCCAATAAGGAGGAGTTTGAAATCATTTAAGAGCAGAGAGGGAGAAATGTGTTTGCACAAGCTTTGTAAACATTCTTTGTGGTCCACCATCTCATGCTACAACAGTTGCATAGGTCTCAGTAGAGAAGATGCAAACATGTCAGTAAGTGCAAAATGTCAGTTGATTCACCATTTAATGCAGCAACATTCTCTCAAAATCAGCTGGTAACCAACATGGCGACTGCAGCAAACTAAGCCTCCAAGCCATGCAATCTGCACACCTTCAGCAACCCCTCATCCAAACCTTTCGAGCTCAGTCCAAGCTTTGCAACCCTCCAAACCAGCAGCATCATCAACACTTGGGAGAATACAGCAATATAAAACTACAAAACCTATCAACCATTTGCCTTGGAAACTCCAGCACCTATCGAGTGGATCTGCATGGCTGCAGCCATCTCTTCGAGTAGTATTGAAGGCCCCAGCCAACATGTCGACTTCAGCAAACTACCTCTCAATCAACCTATCAAAGTGCAGCCCCCAAACTCCCAATACCTCTCGACATCTACTTCAGCAAGCACTAGAACCTGTTGACACCTATTTGGAGTTTGAACCTCTCGAGCACAGCAGTTTCAACCTCCCATTGAACCTGTCGACAAGTGTAGCATTAAACCACTCGAAATATAGTCTTTAGCAGCAGAACCTATCGACGCCTTCAACCCACAGAACCTGTTGACATCTGAAAGCTTCAGCAATTCCCCTTGATCCTCTCGACAGCATAAAGCAGCTTCAGAACCTCCCATGGTACCTATCGACTGGTTCAAATCTCAAACCTACCATCCTCTCGAAAAGCGTGCAACTGCTTCAAGAACCTGTCGACTTACTAGCTGGCCAACCTCTCGAATGGCTTGGCATTCAATGCACACCAACCTGTCGACCATTTAAAGTTCAAACCTGTCGACATCTTTAGCAAGCGCTGCAGCTCATCCTCTCGAGAACTCTAGTCACCTACTCAGCCATCCTCTTGACCTTCTAGCCTTTCAATCCATGAACCTGTCGACCATTTAAAATGGACAAGATGAACCTTCTTCAACCTGTCGACCACTTGGAGTTAAAGTTGCATCTCCCATTCTCTTTTATCTTGTCAACTATAGCAGTTCCCATTCTCCTCCAACCTCACGAAACCTCACCTGAAGCTACTGCATATCTCCAAACTTGTCGAACAATAGCTACCCCACCCATCTATCCTCTCGAAACCTAGCTGCCATACTCATGACAACACACATGGAGCTGCTGGGCTTTCAGCTGGTTACCTCCAAACCTCTCGAGATCATTTTATGCTTTCTTCAATTGCTCGAAGCTCGGGGGGGGAGTTGTCATCAGCCACTAGCAGTGACCATTTGTAAGCAATTTCGAATGCCAAGGCATCCAAGAGGATGTGGGAGTTTTATTTGGGGCATTCTCAGTAGTTGGGTGCAATTACTTGAGGTGTGCAGCTGGAAATATTAATGGCCAACAAGGATAGTTTTGGAAACTCCAAAATAGGGATAGCTGCACATGGGCAAAAATAACTGATATTTGGAGGGAATGTAAATTACTTCGGCTGAGCACAACAAAACTAGATCCACCTCTGCTCTCTGATTGGTTGGAATGCTAAAATAGGAATTAACATAAATGGAAAATCGAATTCTCTTCTCTGATTGGCTGCAATCCAAAGCCCTTAGATCCCTGCATATGTATAAATAAAACTCCTTGCTGTTATAATTTCTCAGTATGGAATCCATAGAATAGCTTTGGTTCTCCTTAGCTCATTTAGGCTTAGTTTAGATTTTATATTTCCTTTTTCTCTTCCCCCTTCTCTCTGTAATCCAACCTATTGGATTAGATCTAGATAAGCAATCTAGATTTAGTTTGTAATTGTAAATTGAGAGCTTCAACGGCATTTGTAAATGGATTGGAGGTTGCACAGATTGCAGAGTTGAGCTCAATAGGCTGTAAGATGTTATTACAGTAATTATGGATTTCAAAGGTAATTCTAATCTAAATTTCACTTTTTCGTATTTGATTTCCCCGAATTAGATATTCCTGTGGATGCTTGAGCTTGTAGCTTGGCACCCACAACATCTGAAATAGCTTTCCTGTTCCAATCAAGACCATTGAATTGGGATAATCTCTGGGATGATCTGTGACCATTCGAGTAGACAAACCATAGCCTTAGGGTTGCTTCAATTCTCTGGTTAAGATTAGATTCTTATGCCTTGCATCAAAGCTTGTAGCCAGATGAGGGATTATAGCAAATCAGTTCTATTCTTTGCCTTTGATTCAATAAATTTGCAATGAGAACCAGTCCCTAGCTGCCTATTTCTCACCATTCTCTATTTTATTTTACCATCCATCTTCCTCCATGTTGGGATCCTACCTTGTGTTCAAAAAGGGGTTTAAAATCAAATAATTAAAGAGTCTATAGATAGCGCACACCAAGGCAGGCTCACACACAGTCCTGCAAGTATTCAGGGCATGTTGTAGTAAGTTTTAAAAGAAAGTAAGGGTATGTCCACAGGAAAATGTGTGTCAAAATTAGGCAAATCTCCAGATCTGTGGTAGATCTCCAAATGCTAAAATAGTAAAAGAAAGAGGAGAGGTTTAAGGGGTTGTCACTTCTAAATTAAACTATAAAAACAAGTAAGATTGCAGAAATGGATGTTAGGATTAAATCTAGAGTACAGATCTTGTAGTGAGGGGGAATTAAACACAAAAAATGGGGAGAAGCAGCTTGGAGTTTGGTCTTGCTGCAATTAGGTTGAGCTGCTAGGGTTATAGAGAGTTTAGAGTATACTAATCCCTCATCTGGCCAAAGGCACAGCTGCAGGGTAGAAAAATCTACTCTAAACCAAAGGCTTGAACTGATCTTAAGGGTATGATCTATCCACTTTAATGGTCACAAATCATCCTATAGACTTTCTCCAAATCAAATAATTAAAGTAGAAGAATCCAATTTAGACGAAAGGTTTGAATTGATCTTAAGGCTATGATCTGTCAACTTTAATGGTCACAGATCATCCTAGGGATTCCCTTCAAATCAAAGGTTTCAATTAGAGCATTATAACCACTACAAATGCTGTAATTACTAGGCCACAGACACAAAATTGTAGGAGCATCAGATCTAGGGAGATCAAATGGCATCCAAGAGGTCTACCAGTTAAGTGGGTAAGCTATTCTCATCTACACAAAGTTGATTGAGCACCAAATAAAACCAAAGGAACTATAGATCTAATTACAACAATTAAACTAACATTACATTGAATTAAACTGACCATACAATGAAATATCCTCAGATTTGCAGTCTGTGCATCATCTAACCCTCAATAACACTCTCAGCTCTCCCTAATTACAGATTCAACCTCACCCTTTGTTGCTCTCAAGAAATTAGCCAACCATAGTTGGGCTAAAGGAAAGAATTCGAGAATTTCGCTGCAAGCTCTGGTTTCCAGAATTGATCCCCTTTTTCATACGGCTTCCTCTCTTCTTATAGCTATCTCCTTCCGCCTCAGATCTAGTTTTTCCTGCCAATTATAGCTTTCAGAATAATCATGTTACTTCTGCCTTTATTCCCTTTCTAGAAGGCTCTTTAGTTCGTTAGAGTTGGGGGAGAGCACGTGGGTCGGTTAGGGTTTCCCAGGTCACTTCTAGAAGCCTCGAGCCGGTCACCAAGGTGTCTCGGTTTGCATGCAGCAGGTCACCAACTCGCCGCGTGTGCACAGTAGCTTTTCTGGGAAGTGTTTAGATCGATTTCGATAGGTTGAAGAGGCTTTCGATAGGTTGAAATCAAGTACTTTGGTCCTTTCGCTAGGATTCAGGATCCTATCGAAAGGTTTTGATAGGTTGAATCCTACAATTAGAGCTTCAGCATCTGCAGCCTTCATTTGATGCTTTCGATAGGTTGAAGGATCCTTTCGACAGGTTGAGCTCTTGCGCAATTGATTTTGATAGGTTCCCAGACTTTTCGATAGGTTCTATTCAAGCTCAGGCAACCATTCGATAGGATGCTCCCTTGTTGTTTCCAACTACACGAAAGGTTCTGGATCCTGTCGAATTCTCCCCATCTTCACGATTTCTTCCTTTTTCAGCCTTCCGATCTTATCAATAGGTTGAAATAACCTATCAACAGGTTGTTTTCAGCATGTCTTTCCTTTTTCCAACGCTGCTTTGCTGTTGCTGCCTACCCCAAGTGGGCATTGGTGTGGGGCCCTTCTATGTGCCATAGTTGGGTCAGAGCTGTGGTGAGAGATGAACCTTCTTGTGGAGCACTTTAGGGTAGATTTTTGCACTATGACTGCTTATTACTGCTATCTACAAAACATGCTCAACAAGCACTTATTAGTCTATTCACAGGTCTATCAAAGGTTAGGTTAAAGGGTGAAAAATGGCATTTTTCACTGATTAACACTCCATCTTTTAGAATTAGTTTTATACTTCCATTTTATAGATTAATTAGATCTAGTGACACCCGAAAAGCTCTCTTTTTTCTTAGAATTACCAGATCTGTAGCCAAATCTGAAGGTCTACTATACACCTTCTTGGTTTGGATCACTACTCTCTGCGGGACAAACTCTTACTTATTAAAACTTGCTACAAATTGACCCTTTATCTTGCAGGTCTAGCATAGTTTTAGTGTGCTGAATCCATCCTCTTTTTACTTTGATTTTATTTTTCTTTTATCACACACAATAATCAGCACTTGGGGAGCTGTCATTGGGCACTAGCAGTGACCATTTGTGAGCAATTTCGAATGCCAAGGCAACCAAGAGGATGTGAGACTTTTATTTGGGGCATTCTCAGCAGTTGGGTGCAATTACTTGAGGTGTGCAGCTGGAAATATTAATGGACAGGAGGGATAGTTTTGGAAACCCCAAAACAGGGATAGATGCACATGGGCAAAAATAACTGATATTTGGCAGGAATGCAAATTACTTCTGCTTAGCACAATAAAACCAGATCCACCTCTGCTCTCTGATTGATTGGAATGCTAAAACAGGGATTAGCATAAATGAAAAATCGAATTCTCTCCTATGATTGGCTGCAATCCAAAGCACTTGGATCACTGCATATGGATAAATAAAACTCCTTAGTGCTGTAATTTCTCCGCAAGGAATCCATAGAATAGCTTTGGTTCTCCTTAGCTCATTTAGGCTTAGTTTAGATTTTATTTTTCCTTTTTCTCTTCCCCCTTCTCTCTCTAATCTAGCCTATTGGATTAGATCTAGATAAGCAGTCCAGATCTGGTTTATAATTATCAATTGAGAGTTTCAATAGCATTTGTAAATGGATTGGAGGTTGCAATGATTGCAGATCTAAGCTCAATAGGCTATAAGATGTTATTATAGTAATTGTGGATTTTAAAGGTAATTCTAATCTAAATTTCACTTATTTGTATTTAATTTCCCTGGATTAGATATTCCTATGGAAGCTTGAGCTTGTAGCCTGGCACCCACAGCATCTGTAATAGATTTCTTGTTCCAATAAAGACCATTGAATTGGGACAATCTCTGGGATGATCTATGACCATTCGAGTGGAAAGATCATAGCCTGAGGATTGCTTCAATTCTTTGGTTGAGATTAGATTCTTATACCTTGCATCTAAGCTTGTAGCCAGATGAGGGATAGTAGTAAATTAGTTCTATACTTTACCTTTGATTCAATTAATTTGCAATGAGAACCAATCCTTAGCTACCTATTTCTCACCATTATCTATTTTATTTTACCATCCATCTTCCTCCATCTTTTAGAATTAGTTTTATACTTCTATTTTGTAGATTAATTAGATCTAGTGACACCCGAAAAGCTCTCTTTCTTCTTAGAATTACCAGATCTATAGCCAGATCTGGAGGTCTACCATACACCTAGGTTTAGATCACTAATCCCTGTGGGACAAACTCTTTCTTATTAAAACTTGCTACAAATTTACCTTGTATCTTATAGGTCTAGGATAGTTTTAGTGTGCTGAATCCATCCTCTTTTTACTTTGATTTTATTTTACTTTTATCACACAATAATCAGCACCTGAAATATCCGCAACAAGTTTTTGGCGCCGCTGCCGGGGAGTTTTGATCTAGGTAGTAGATCTGAGTTTTTCATTTTGTAGATTTGATTTTTTTAGTTTTTAGTGCGGATTTATTTTAGATTTCTTTATTGCATTCCAACTGTTTGATTTAATGCTTGCTGCAGTTTTTGTATAGAAAACCTGTGTTAAACTGCAGTAATGCTGAATTTTCTGAGTTTCTATTCTTTGCCTTCTAGCTATTTGAATAAATGCTGCTGTACCTTTTACAATTTTTGTCAAATTGGGGCAATAGCCTAAATTTTTCTTCTTCTTTTTTTTATATTTATGATTTGCTTTCAATATCCTTGAATAAGGTGCTGCTACAGTTTCTCAATTTTTGCATATCTGGAGCAGCTGCCAAATGAGGAGCAAATGGATTATAGCAAGAGTTGATCTGCCTGAGTTTGCATCCCCTTCTCCTTGGCATTTGTTTTTCAATGTTTAAATTCTTGAATATCAGCAGTTTTACTGTGATTAGTGTTTGTTTTGATTTTAATTTCTGCTATCATTTAGGCATCCTGATTTGTTTTGTAAAATAACAAAACCAAATAAAAAATAGAAGAAAATGAAAACACAGATAAAAAATTTCTGATTTGTTTCTTATTATTTTTCAGCAGTAGTAAATAAGGACTCATGAGAGCCTCGGCTGATCCAAAAAAAGATACAAAATAGAAAATTATAAAAACATAAAAAAAATTTCAGATGGGCTGTTTTTCTTTGTTATCATGCATATACCCCATCTGGAACAACTGAGATCATGGTTTTTAATTTTAAATCATGAAGGTTAATGAGTAGTGGATCATATTTTTGCATTAAAAATTCGATGGAGCCTCTTATTTTATTTACTTTCAAGATCTTTCACCATAGATAGATCTCAGCTATGTATGAATCCTATTTTTATCTGTGTACATCCATGCCTCATTATTTTAAAATTCATATTGATTCGTACACATTCTCAGCAATTTCTCAGTTCAACACACACAGAGGATTTTTCTTTTGCCTTGGGGACCTTACCTTAACATTGATGATTCATGATTTTGTCCTAGGATTTTTTTTGGTTTCTGGAATTTAGTCTTAGTTAGCTGATTTTCTTTTTCTTAGGGTAATATGTGTCCTACTTTTACTGATTTTTTGCATTTTTGTAGCTTTTTATTCAGTTCCTTACTTTTGTTTTGCTGTTTTTTCTGTTATTAGTAGTAGTTTCCTTTCATTTGTATAGCAGTTCTTTTATTTTTTTGTTCATATATTTAGTTTTAAGTTTTTATTTTGTAGCAGTTCTAGCTTTGTTTTGTTGTTCTTATGTTTTAAAAGTAATTTTCCTACATTTGTATACCATTTTTTTTTCTTCTATTTTTTTTATATATTCAGTCTTGCATTTTTTGCTACATATAGCTTTGATTTTTCTGCTTATTTTCCTTTCTTCTTTTACCCTGCTGCCCCTGGTTACTTAGTGTGTAAACATTGAGGACAATGTTTATCATAGGTTTGGAGGTATGGCAGGTGTGCCAATAAAATAAGTTAATGCTAGTGCAGCTATGTTGAAATTTTTTGAAAATAAAGTGATTTCCCATCTGATTTTTTTTTTAAAAGAGGAAATTAAAAACTTTTTGAAACCGAAATGTGTTGTAGTTCTAACATTTTTCATGAAGCAAATGTAAAGAATTTTCAAAATTTGATGTTTAGTAAACTGGAAAAGAGAGAAAATTGTGAGGATGCCCCCCAGAAATTTGATGGAAGACCATACCTAGTGAGATTTGGGCCTGAAAAATTTTCTTTGAGGAGTGTCTTGGCAATTTTTCTGCTCTAAGAACTGATTGGATCTAGTTTTGCTTACTATAAATTAGGCAAATCTAAGTTGAAGCAGCTTGACAGCATGCATGACATTGAGGACACGAAGTAAGGCCATCCCTTGGACAGTTTGAGCTTAAAATCCTTACCCTTTGAACTGCCCTTGATACACACCATTTTGAGCCTTGAAAATCCCAATTTTTCTTTAATAAAAACCAGAAAATTTGAATCCAAAACTCAGTATCCTGATCCAACTTGACCCTCACTTTGACATTTCAGAAGGTAAAGGTGAAGGAGTTGAAGAAGGTAGAGTTGGTTTGATATTTGGTTGAAGGAGAAGAAAACACAGTTGATGGCAGTTGTGGCATTCTTGCCCATAAAAAAAAAATTTGGAAAAATACAAAAGAAAGGCATATAAAAAGAAAGAAAAACAGAAAAGCAAAACAAAAATATGAGAGAGAAGTCATTTCATTAAATATTTTGAAAAAGAAGGGAAGAAGTTGGCCACTTTGGCTTTGAAAATTCAAAAAGAAGATGAAACTATGCTGAAATGATGGATGTGAAGTTGCAAATCACCTCCTTACCTTACTGATTTCTTATATTTGAATCATTTTATTCCCTTTTATTCTTTATAAACTTCACCCATAAGCCACATTACAACCCAATAAAAAGTCCTTACTGATTTGAAATGGATGGAGTTGTCATGTGGAGATGAGGATTTATGTAATCTATGGTGAAAAGAGTTAGAAAATTTCAGAAATTAGAGCAATGCCCATGCTCATACTTGCAGTCCTATTTGAGGGTTGTAACTGCTCTTGAGCTGTGAGAAATGATACACCCTTCTATTTTTTATGTAAGTGACAGCCCCGGTAGGACTGGGTTTGAAATCCAATTTGTTTGAAGCATTATCAAAACAGAATTCTCAACTTAAAGGTGAGCTCTGCATTAATTTTCAGGCACAATGCCTTGCCATAAGATGATTGATGGTGAAGGAATTGCAGCAGAATTTTGATTTTAAACTGATATTTTTTCTGTTGAGAATCCTCTAAAAATTGAATGGACAAGGTGTGGAATGAATTTTATTTTAGTTGAACTCTGGTTTAGCATGCTGCATTAATACTAACTGATTTTATTGGAGAAGTTTGTGAGTACCTTCACTAAAAACCCTCAGGAGACTCCACTCCTCCACTAGGGTTCCCCTAGGGGTTTAAAAGGCTTGGTACATGTGCCAAATGCACCCGTGTTCCCTACGAAAGTGGGATTTAATTTTATAGGTTAGTTGTTTTAAATTTCACTTTCCTCGAGGACTAGCAAAGGTTAGGTTTGGGGGTGTGTTGAGCACTAATTTTTACCACTTTTTACCCCTTTAACCTTGCTTTTGCTAAGCCTTGGAGTATTTAATAATTATTTTTAAGATTGTTTTGCAGTTAGGAGGGAGTTGTATCCCAACTGTAATTTTTCAGTTAAAAGAGCCCAATAAGGAGGAGTTTGAAATCACTTAAGAGCAGAGAGGGGGAGAAATGTGTTTGCACAAGCTGTGTAAACATTCTTTGTGGTCCACCTTCTCAAGCTGTAGCAGTTGCATAGGTCTCAGCAGAGAAGATGTAAACATATCAGCAAGTGCAAAATGTCAGTTGATTCACCATTTAATGCAGCAACATTCTCTCAAAATCAGTTGGTAACCAACATGGTGATTGCAGCAAACTAAGCCTCCAAGCCATGCAATCTGCACACCTTCAGCAGCCCCTCTTCCAAACCTTTCAAGCTGCAGTCCAAGCCTTTCAACCCTCCAAAAGCAGCAGCATCAGCAACACTTGGGAGAATACAGCAATAAAAAACTGTAGAACCTATCAACCATTTGCCTTGGAAACTACAGCACCTATCGAGTGGATCTGCATAGCTGCAGCCATCTCTTCTAGCAGTACTGAAGGCCCCAGCCAACATGTCGACTTCAGCAAACTACCTCTCAGTCAACCTGTAGAAGTGCAGCCCCCAAACTCCTAATACCTCTCGACATCTACTTCAGCAAGCACTAGAACCTATCGACACCTATTTGGAGTTTGAACCTCTCGAGCATAGCAATTTCAACCTCCCATTGAACCTGTCGATAGGTGCAGCATTAAACCTCTCGAAATATAGTCTTTAGCTGCAGAACCTATCAACGCCTTCAACCCACATAACATGTCAACATCTGAAAGCTTCAGCAATTCCCCTTGATCCTCTCAACAGCATAAAGTAGCTTTAGAACCTCCCATGGTACCTATTGACTGGTTTAAATCTCAAACCTACCATCCTCTCGCAAAGCGTGCAACTGCTTCAAGAACATGTCGACTTGCTAGCTGGCCAAACACAAAATTCAAACCTTAGAGCCATACACAACCCTTGTGTGTATGGGCTGTGCACAGAAAACAATCCTTTAGCATTAAATCACTTCTCACGCTTTGTACCATGCATGAGCAAGTTGGAAGGAAGGAGGTAGAGAGCCGGTTAACCTTCTTGACCCACTATGGAAATCAATCACTAGGAATTGTTCCATCTATAAGTGAGCTTTGATATTTCGACCACTACAATACCGGGAGATCGGTGATCAAAGCATCGTACGAAGATGAAGCTTTAGAGCCTATCATCCTTGGCACCGATAGTAGTGTCTGCAAGACAGAAGATACATATCAAAACCGATTGTGAGGGCATAGAGTATAGGAATTAGAAGCTTAAACAATTGAAATTTAGCTCGCATGCAAAACGTTCGACGATCAGATGTGTGGGGAATGTGAGAATCGAAGATTCCGATGATCCATCGCCGAGATGGGGTTGCATGCTTGTAATCTGATGGTGAGATTTTGGGTTTGGTTAGTATTGAATGGGCATAGACTTGATTTTCAATGGGATGCTAAGAAATTTGGGAAGATTTCGATGTGACTCTAAGAAATTAGAGACTTTCAATGTGATGAAGAAAGGGGAGATCGAGCTCTGAAGTTATCGAACTCGCCCAGATAACTGAAACTTGCCAGGGCGAATCGGCTTTAGAGGCGCAAAGAATGGGTGTCTGGAGAACTCGCCCGGGGGGGTTTTCCAGGCTTATTAGTTCGGATGAATCCCAGGTACTCCCGCTCTAGGGTATAAGCTCAATAGCTAGGTATAAGAATTAGATATAATCTAATCGTCAAAGCATCATTGAACGTAACTAACAAGACTACACTACAAGCCCTAAGCCATCGATGAATATCCTATCAAACCTAATCCTAATCCCTACAAGGCCATTAGAAATAAACCTTTACTATGCTCGTTCTTAGTACAATCGAAACCTCAAACATGCAATTGTACCAGTATGCAGAATTCAAAATAAAAAGAAATAGAAACTTATTAAACACTTATTTGAAATTTACAAAAGATCCCAGCCTGAAAACATTTAGCCTCACATCGATCGAATGACCTTCATCATTTTTGAATCGATCCTCCATAGATGATTACAATAATTCTCAAAATTTTCTAAAACTGAAACTAACCTAAACTACGAACTCAGACGACGGAAAACTCTTTAGAAAAGTTCTACCGAAAGGATTCTCTAAATCTAACCCTAGGGTCCTTATTTATAGTTTCATAAGGCCCTAGCACAATATTACATGGCAAGTAAATCTAATAAATCCCAAAAAATTCACTTGAGAAGAAGAATCTGGAAGGGCACTTCCACGCCAGAGAATTCACAGCTGGAAGACCTGATTTTTCGCACAAAAAGTCTATCTTGACCGGTCAAGAATGAATCTCGAATGGTCGAGCTTCAAATCTCCTTCGGGTCGCACCCAACCTCTATATTCATTAATTCTTGACCAGTTGAGCTGCTATCAACCAGTCAAAGGCTTCAGTTCTCTTTATGCTCTGGCTTCAGGCTTGACTGGTTGAGTTAAACTAGACCGGTCCAAATTATATACAATAGAGTTATATAACTCTCTAGACGATGTCAACCGGTCGAGCTGCTCTTGACCGGTTCACTTTTTTAGTTCACTTCAACCTTTCTCTCTTTTTCTTTTTTTTCTCTGTGACTTCTATACTGAGTGATCTTGACTGGACGAAATGACCAATTTTACTCTACTTTCACTATGTCATCTTGGATTTCCTTGCCAAAGCTTTAGGTTTTTTCCTATTTTTCTCCTTTAACTATTTTTTGCATTATTTCGGCCTTCAAACTAAAGGCGGCCATTAGTAGTTAAGTGAGGGCTAACAAGGCCAAGATTTGGGGATCGTGTCTCTTGAGGGTTTACAGCGAAGGTTCCCACAAACTTCTAAAATAGTTTTAGAATCCATCAGAAAAATAAGTTTTCAAATTTAGTTTTCATAAAATATATACCTTTAAAAATAAAAAATCAGTAGTCGTTTCAGCATGCAAAATTTTCATTCTCAAATACCAATGCGAAATTAATTCTACTTTTTCTTATTCAAACTAACTCAATGCTCCGATCCTTAGATAAATCTATCATTCATGCCTAGAGTGACGTGTGTGCTTACCAATGCTCAAATCTTTCCATCGCAAGATCAGTCCAAACAAGGAATCATCGGATCCCAAGTCTTGACTCAATCCTCCCCTTAAGTAAACGCTCTAAACAGAATCACTCCGATGAATGGTTCATTTTTCACACACATGTGAGAGAGAGTTACAATGCAAATAAAAAAGATCTCACATGATATAAGAAACACGGTGCATAAAAGAATAAAGAAAAATCTCATAATGAAATATATTTGTATCCTAAGCATGTTAGATCAAGCACCATAGACATTACACTCTCACTCTCCACAAGGCATTTACCAATCGAGAATGTATCAAGAATGTCTTTACAAGGTTGTAACGAGGCTCATGTAAGGTTTAAGAAAGAAAGGAAAATTAGGCTCAAATTTCTCTAAGAAACTAGAAAAGAAAACTACTTTGATTTCCCATTTTGTTTTTCACTTTTTCTTTTTCTAATCTCTCAAATTCTTTATTTTCTTCTCCTCAACTTTGTTTTCTTTTTTGCTCCATCTTTTCCTTTTGGAGTCACCTCATATTTTCTTTTTCATTTTCAACCCTTTTTTTTTTTGTTTCTTTTCTTTTTCTCTCCCTCTTTACAAACTTTTCTGTCATATGTTCCTAGTAAACACCACTATCATGCCTCTCCACTTACTCTCTTCCTATTTACTCTCATCCCTCGTTTCCAATTTCTCAGAGATTAAAGGGTAAAGCTGAAATTTTTAAGAAATGGTATCGGGGTATGGTTAACTTGGCTTATCAAGAAACATAGAAAGACAAAAAACTTCAACAATGCTCAAAAGGGCTACTAAAAGGTAAATCTGAATGAGGTGGGGCATTTTAGGCACAAGTGAGCCAAAGACGGCGTTCAATCACTTCCTACAAGGTGGTAAGTATGCCTATTTGTTTCGAGCTAAAGTGCAATGTGTTCTAGTACGATGATATAGAGCAATGAAAAGTAAACAAACCAAAATGAAGTATATGAGATTAACAAGTAAGCACGAATTCAAAGATACTCCGAATTTATAAGCATTCATTAAGAACTAGAAAATGGATTTAAAGCTCACCGGGATTAGTCTATACTAGGATCCTATGATTCAAAGTTCAAACTAATCCTTTGATTTCTAGATGCAAAAATTTTTCTAAGCATGAAATTCAAACCTATCCTTAAATGTTTACATTGGAATCAATAATCCTAAACAACAGCAAGCCTAACATGGCACTAATATTTTCAAAATGGAATTCACATGCATCAACAACTACCGTTTGAAAACTATGAGAAAATAAACAAATGATGGACCAAAAACTAAACAAAACTGTGGTATTGAGGGTGTAGTAAACAGTGGTCAAGTAAAAGATGTAGAAATATAAAAACATAAACCACACAATAAGCACAAACACCCCCAAACCTGAATGGTGCAATGTCCTCATTAATCAAAACAATAATCACCAAAAATAGTAAGAGGGCAATCTGAAAAATATATAGCAATAAAGCACAGGCACCAATGATGTCCACCTAATGTCCCTTACGCTTTCGGGAAGATGAAGGAGGAGGCGGAGGTAGAGCGACTCCCTTCCCGCGAGAGGAAGGAGGTGCTCCACCTAAATCAACATCATCAGCGTCAAGAATAATGGGAGACAATCGGGCACAGAAGTTATTCATTTCTTTCTCCCATTGCTCCCTAGCCTCCACATGTTTTTGTGCAACCTCCGCATGAGATTTGGCATCCGCTTCACGAAAATACCTCTCATAATTCCAGCGGAGGTGCATAGCCTCATACTTTTTCTTCATCTTAAACCTATTATGCCTAAGAGAAACTGTCATCGATAGTTCGGCCATCAAGGCGGCGTTAGATCGAATAAGTTCCTCCTCAAGGGCATTGGTGTACACGCCCATGGCGTGGACGAAGGTGGCATCTACCACGACCTGGGACCTCACGAGTTCTCCTCTAAAAGGCACAATGGCTCATGTCGAAGGGTCGGAAGCAACGAGGTCATGTGGACCCTCGTCACTCACAACCAAAGCTAAGGAGGACTCCTCAAGGGGCACCTCCAGGTATAACCTCCTCAGGAAGGGGGGAGTCAGAACAGCGGGGTCCATGGTCGGTGTCTCAGGTAGGGCTGCCTCAAAACCCTCCTCCATGAAGGGTTCATCGGAAGGTGGTGGGGGAGGTGGACTAGGTGGAGGAGCAGGTCTATCATCATGGGAAAACACACTCAGGCATGTCCTCAAAAGTAAAATAGCAATCCCCCATCACGTCTTTCAAAAGCCCCCCCCCCCTCATGGAGGTGAGCTCGGCCCTAATCTTAGCCTGCCCCATCTTTAAAGTGTGGAAACGCCGCTCCACTATGGACTGAGATGTACTCGTGAAAAATGAATCCACAAATGGGGTGGCGCCCCCGTGAATGGCCTCTTCCATCAAGCCACTGAAACCTCCAACACCGATGTCGCAGGTGTCGGGGATGAACATGGAGGGGAGGCGGTGGGTGCACACTCTGGTGTAACAATAGGCTCCGCGAAAATCACGTTGATCGGAGGTGGGGTTATATTTGTGGGGATGGGAGAAGTCTCGACCTAGGGGAAAGGTGATGGGGATCAAGGAGACGGAGGGGAGAGAGAGGTATCCTCATCTCAAGGGGTGGTGAAGGTGATGGTGTGAAGGGGATGGGCTGGGCAAATGAAGGAACTGGGAAGGTGGTGTTGGCTGCCCCAGCAGCAGATCCAGCAGGGTCAGGGATGGAGATTACCATAGTCTTCTTCGGAGGGGTAGCCGTAGAGGAGGTCACAGCAGCCTGCTCTGCAGCAGCGGGTCGGGCTTTCCTCCATTGACTTACCTTATAGAGCTTAGGCAACACTTTTAACGTTGGCTCCTTAGAGTCGATCTTGTACCCCTAGTGGAGTAACAAGTGTGTGATGGCTCGCCATATGGGAGCTGGAGCGAAGCTGTGAGGTATCACGGTGATGCTAATTTTTTAAGGGTATCGAGGAACCCGTAGAAAACTAACTTTGCCGATTCAAACCACTAGCCCTTAATGACGGCATAAAGGACCTATAGAAGGTCCCCACGTCATTGGTTCTTATGTGAGATTGGAAATAGTGTTTTATATAACACTAAGTCCATGAAAAAATATGTTGAGTAAGAGGGCTGCTCGGGTGGTGTAGGTGGGTCCCACTAGTGACCTGTTGGAAATGGCACGCACCAGTTCAGCAAAGTTCTGGTAGTCTTGGCCCCTCAGCAAATCACACCCAAAGGGGGTGTGGCCAGGATGCCACAACCCTCAGCCAACTACACCTTATTGTTCGGGCTTTTAATCATACTAAGTCTTAACCTATTGCAAGTGCACAAAGAATTTTGCAGCACTAGTATAGGATCGTTCCTACGAGGAAGGTGTTTATTCTAATGTATTTTTATTTGTTTGAAAAACATTTTATTTATCTTTTAAGGTCCTAAACTACTGAAAAAATATAAATAAAGAATGGGTTGTTTAAACTAATTGTAGAAAATAAATCTAAATCCTCCTCCTTCCAGATTATGGTCGTCAATGACAATCCTTCAGATCTCGGATGTTTACAAAATAAAGTACCGTTACACCATATCTCAGCCCTCTAGAATATGGGCGTCAATCAAAAGCTAGAATTCCTTAACACAGATTTAATCTAATCAACAATTTTCCTAAATTTTAGGCGTCAATCAAACTCAAGAAAATTGAAGATGGAAAAGTAAAATCGTTACACTAATCTGTAAATTTTCAATTTGAGTCGTTAATTCAAATAAAAAACTATTAGATGTTTACAAAGCAGTAAAGTGCATGAAAATAAATCTAAACTAGAAACCAATAAAAAGATCTTTCATCCCTCAGTTGCAGGCATCAATTATTTCTGAGAAACTATAGATACTCTACTATAATCTTCCAGCTCCTGATCACAGGCATCAATTGCTCTCAAGAAACCTTGGATATCTAAAGTACTCTACTCTACTTTTGATTGGAAGAAAACCTAACCTCAGTCGCCAATTGATGCTGAGAATTCCTTCGATAACTCTACTTCTATGTCGAGCCTTCTTATTTATAAATCATAAGAGGACAGTTTACATTATTCTATCTCTAATAAAAGAAAACTTCTAAACAAAAGATTTCTAATATAATTATACTTCTAATCCTAGTTCTTCCTTGCTCTGAATGATAGATGCATGCAAAACTTTTCTCCTTTATTTTAGTAGCAGAGATCTTCTGAATTCTTTCGCCAATCTTCTCTGATCTGTAAGTTGCCAGACTTCTAATCCAAGAGTTCTTCTACTTCTGTGCATGGAGATATAGACTTCATGTGATCAACAGCATGAGCTTTATTTCGTATTATCATGTGTACGATTTTTCTTCTTTCTATACTATCTCTACTCTGTCGAACGTTCGAGATTTCACTTTGGTTCCTCCAGTCGTAGCATCTTTCATACATTCGTGAATCATGATTTTTGTTTCTTCTTTTCTTTTTCGCTCGTTCAAGATTTACGTTTGTTCAATATTTCTTTTCCTTGCTCATCGACTGGTTCTCATTTGAGAGGATCATTTCTTCGTACAATCGCAATTCTTGCTACTTTTTGAGTTCATTTTGGCAAAGATTAATACTTTGGCTCTAATCTGCTCATTACTCGAAATATTTGCACATAGCATCTCATTAGTAACAAACTAAGTTCTATAATCACTCAGTTAAGGGTGGTAAAGAGGTATATTTTGTGACCGATCACACCCCCAAACTTAATCTTTGCTAGTCCCTAGCAAACAAGGAAAGAAAAACTACCCTAAAAATTAACCGCCACTTTCGTAGGGAGCACGATTGCATTAGGAAATGCAACAAGCCTTTAATCCCCTGGCTGATCTCTAGTGGAGGAGTTATAGTCTCCTAAAAGTTTTCAATGAAGTTACCTATAAACTTGAAATATTTTTAGGTTTTTCAAAAAATTTCTTGAACCAAAAGCAAAAAAAAAAAATTAAAATTAAAATTAAATTTTATATAGTAAACTGTAATAGTTGATCATTATATGGTTGTTACAATTTCAAAAGCATGATCCCAATATCCTTTGCTTTCCATCCTAGCAGTTATCCTTGATCAGAACTCAACAATTCAATTCATATTAAGCGTGGAGTGTGTGCATATCAATTAAAAGTTTATTCATCATAGATTTTTCTAAACTGCAAATTTAGAAAACGTTTTCATCCAAAATCTCACTATTGGCATAGTCTCACAAAGAATATTTAAATTGTTTCTCTATATATGATATATATGATGAATGCTCAGAGGATAGTTAACATAGAAGTAAATCTCATGGAATCGATAATCAATTCTATTCATATGCTTTCCTGTTTCTCCATAGTATTAATTATATACATCTCTACTAGGCTCATGCATTGTAAACCATAAATCAAGAGGGTCTTGTTTTTGGCTTATAATGGGGCTTTAGGTTAAGAGGTTTTTAAAGAAAGGTAGAAAGGATTAAAAAATTCTGAGAATTCAGCGAATCTTTCTTCTATTTTCTTTCTATTTCTGCTTCAGCAAGTATCCAAAAAGTTGGATTACTTCCTCCCATTTTCTTGTATTTCTTTTCTAAATCCCATTTTCTGGAGTTTCTTTTCAGTTTGGAAGCTTCCTACTTCTCTTTTTGTAAAATCGTATTTTACGATTTCTCTTGATTTCCCATATTTTTCTTCATTTTATTTCTTTCTCAAATGTACCCTTTTGTTGCATATCCCTTATCTGTTACTCTTTTACTCCTTTTACTCCCTCCCTTCTGCATTCTAAATTCTCAGAAAAATAATAAAGGAAAGGAGGTTGAAAGCTTCCGGTAATACATATGGTTAAGGGTTTATAAGTTTTGGTACAAAGAAATTCGGTTTAGGCTTCTAATATGGGTTCAAGGGGGGTAAATAAATTTATGGGATTTTAGCTTTTTAGCTTTAACGAATGAAAATAATGATTATCATTTTCATGATTCACTAGCATGACTGCCATATTATTTTGATGTATCTAATAAACAGTTTTAGAAAGACAAGTTATCATAATCATAGAGTATTTGATTAAATTTTTCAGCAATATGAGATTTCATTATAATGCAGTCAAAAAGTTCAAAGAAAATTTTAAGTTCAAATAGAAAGTAGTCTCCCTCAAAATAAAAGAGGAAATATGGCTCAAAAGCTTACTAGTTATATAATTTCAAAACTATGATCTAAATATTACAGTTTAAATCAAAGTATAGTTTCAAACATTTAATCTGATACAGTGTTCAAGAGAGCTAGACATGAATCGCAAATGCTCTATTGTGATTGTTGAACTTTTGCTACGATTGATTGTAAAGTTTATGGAATCATAAATTTTTCTATCATAACTCACATACAATGATTAGTTATTCAGAAAAGAAAGTCTAAAGTCTAAAGTCTAAAGACTAAAAATAAAGCAACTAAAGACTAATAAACTAATTAAAACTAATATACACATAAAGGTGTATCTGCCCCCCCAACTGAAATAAGACCATGCCCTCATTAGTTTCCAAAAGCAGGGGATACTAAAAAAAAATTTACCTACTATATTGTGTGTACCGGATTATAAGCTACAGAAATAATAAAAAAATTCCCCCAAACTGAGAGAAATCACATCCGGCGTCGATCACACAGAAAGATAATCATCAAAATAAAAATAAAAATTAGAAACAACAAAAATAATCAAGAGAGAATTTTTTATATAGCAAACCAACTATTTACAAATTATATTAAAAAGAAATAAGAGTACTTACATAAAAGATGAAACCTAGGAAAAATCTAGACACACCCTAACCACGACACTAGCAGCACTTGTCCGAGCCGAAAGATTTCTTCAATAAAGATCGGCCCTCAGCTTTTATTCAAAATTATCCCGCCTTTAATCAGAGTCTTATCTTCCTCCCCCTCTTATAGAGTATCCACGCCTTGGTGGCGTCGCACTCCCTGTCTTCCAAATGTCTTCCCCAAACAACGCACATCACACACCTCCCATTAGGAGAAGTGGAATGCACTTAGGGAGCGCTTCGAAGAGTGGGAAGTGATCAGTCACATAATATAATTTTATAACCCTTAACTTAGTGATGTTAGGACTTAGTTTGCTACTAACAAGTTGATGATGTACAGATATTAAAGAAAAATAGTAAATGAGAGTCATAATATTAATCTTTGTCAAAGTAAACTCAAAAGAGCAATAAAAAGACGATTAAGTGTAAAAGACAATTTGTCGCTTACGGAAGGCTAGAAAAATCGTGTTTTACGATTTTACAGATGATAGAGAATTACTAATGAAGATCCATAGAAAATCGTAATGTGCGATTCTTTAGAGAAAGAGTATAGAAGAAAGGTGAAGAATTATAATTTAGAGAATCGTCTACTGAGGAAGTTATGTGTCATAACCCCAGATTTTTGGGAACCGTGCACGTCACGTACCATGCACGTGTATTGTGGTTCACAAGGAAACCAAAAATTTACATATATACACTACGTGTATATATGTAAAACATACTAACTTTCACTATATAAGTGAAAGTGGGGAGAAGAGTCTCTCCTACGTAACCTAATTTAGCCTAGATAGAGAGAAGTTAAAATAGATAGAAAGAGGAGAAGGTTTTATAAAAGAGGAGAAAAGGTAAATTAGAGAGAAAGAGGAGAGGGTTTTGTAAAAGAGGAGGAGTGGTTCATTCGTTTTAAGCAGTAGAGAACTTTGAAAATTTCTGCATTTAATCGGAGCTTAGATCAAATTATATGAGATCCATCGATTGAGGTATGGTTTTAGATGCATATGTATGTTATAAGTAGAGTATAAATTACTAGACAAACGACTTTTGACATTAATAAAACCTCACATGAAGAAGGAAATAGTTCTTGAATAGATCGAGCACTTATATTTTTACGTGGCTTGCTCGAGCGGTCTAAATGGCTCGCTCGAGCGAGGACAGAATATATAATCTAAGCATAAACTATGTTTTGGGCTCGCTTGAGCGAGACCCATAGTGAAGGAGAAGTTTGCTCAAGCGAGGCATCGCGTACAGCTCCAGGTACCTCGATATAACCGCTCGAGTGATGAATAGTGCTCACTCTCACGAGGGATTATAACCGCTCTAGCGATGAATAATAACCGCTCGAGTGATGAATAGTTCTCGCTCGCACGAGGGTTTAGTACCTCGTTCTTATCGCTCGAGCGAGGTCAAGTGCTCGCTCGAGCGAGGTTGAGTGACCGCTCGAACGAGAAATAGTTCCCGCTCGCGCGAGGAATTAACCGGTTTTTCATTTCTGTCAGTGCAAATTATGAGAGTCGTGTTCCCAAGGGTTCTAGAGACCATTCTAAGTAATTTCATAAAACATGCAATGTAGGTTTGATGTGAGTTGTTATGCGTAAACCTCTACAAGAAAGGAGCGTGTTGGATTTTGCTTTGAGGTAGGGAATATCTTGAAACATGTACTTTAATTCGTCAAAACCATATATGTAGAGTATTTTAAATATGTAGAATATTTCAAGAGAATAGTCATGTATTAAATATGTTTCCAAAACGTGTGTTAGTGTGAATTCAAATGGAACCATGCAGTCCCCAGGGGACGTAGAAATGTAATTATGGGTATCTGAATGATGCATTAAATCAGTAGCATCCCAGGGATGCAGATGAAACCAAATGGTGAAACAAAAGAAGTGCGATAATGTGACAGCCCGAATTTCGGCATCCCAAAATCCGTGCCATCAGCACGACCTTCAAGGCCGTGCCCTGGGTCCTTTACAACACATTGATATATATAGGCCAAAACTAAAATTGAACCACACGTAGCTACCCTAAATCGAAATCTCAAAACAATATATATTTGGTCTCGCAAGGCTATCCTTGTCCCATGCCAATTCATGGACATAAGGACATACCCAAAAGTTAAATAATAATTATTCATCCTAAATGTTTTATCAAGAGACAGAAATTTAAGCATTCGAAATAAAGAGGCTCGATATACCAAGCCATACATAGTACTCTCTCAACTCACTCTCAGAGTATGCAGCGGGTTTCCTAGAAGAATTCCTCGGGAGGAGGTTCTGACTCTTCTGTGGCCACGAACACCGAGGCCCTTGGATTAACTTCTCCCGAAGTCTTGTCAGCTAGTCCTCGGACTGCGGACGTATAGTCTAAGGGGTGAGCTACATCTTAGCTCCGTAGGGAAAACAAAAGAACATATAGATCATCCTTCACACATATGTCAGTAACCAAATCAGCATAGAATTTTCAAGAAAATTAATTATGTACAACAGTTTGAGTAACAGGAATAACCCAATGGTTCCGACCAATACTTAGCATATTTTTGTTTATTCTCCTTATAGGTTTGGTTGTGAATTTGGCCTAATCACTTAAATCTTAACTTAAGTAGTCCTCGAGCAATATAGCATCGAGCCTCGATGGAATACCCGCCATCGTCGTCTAACTAGACAGTTGTTGTGTGTATTCCACAGAATCGCCGAGCCCCTTTCTCATAGGCGTGGTCTATTCTCAATCTACATCCACAGGATGTGTTATAAATGTACGGATTGGCCGCCGTACCGGTCACGGATATCCTGCCGAGTCAGTCGTGGGTATCCCGCCACGTCGGTGGGGTATTCTAATCAACCTTAAATAATAAAAATATCGAGGTGCTTTACATATAGTTATTCACCGTGATTGTGCTAAATATATTACATTAGGCCTTATCACGTTACCTTTGTTTCTCTGTTTGTTTTCTTACGCACCCTTGGCATGCCACTTGCTTCTAATTTATTTCTCGTCCCCTGGGGACCTCAGGATTTTTCCACATTGTAACACACACACACACACCCTTATCATGAGGGTTTATAGAATATACACTATTTACATAGACTATACTACGCATATGAGTTCACGGAATAATGCACATGTTTCAAGAATATTCCCTACCTCGACGAATCTCAAGGCACGCCTGCTCGTGGAGGGTTATAATGCATCAACCTACATTAAAAATAGTTTTAGAACGATCTAAGGTCATTGGGGTGTATGACTCCCAAGTTTCTTATATTAGAAAACCAAGATCTGAGTGGTCACCAGACCTCGCTCGCGCGGCCATTTATCCTCGCTCGAGCGGTCACTTGACCTCGCTCGAGCGGTCTCTTGACCTCGCTCGAGCGGTCTCTTGACCTCGCTCGAGCGGTCTCTTGACCTCGCTCGAGCGGTCTCTTGACCTCGCTCGAGCGGTTAAATCGAGCTTTCAAAATATGACTGTGGACCCTCGCTCGAGCGAGCTCCCCTTTAGTTTAAGGGACCGCTCGAGCGAGCCCAGAGTCCCTTTCTCTGTACATCCTCGCTCGAGCGAGCCTTTTTCAACCGCTCAAGCGAGGAACAATGATTTGTCCCTCGATCAGATCGAGAACAGGTGTCCATCCTTCATTTAACCTTAATCTTATACAAAGTAACATTTAGCCAACATCTTTCCTACTATTTAAAAACATTCCTAGGTATCTATCATGTTTTTAACGTACCTCTGACGATGAAAACCCGCACAGGCCCGATTTATGATTTGAATATCTACTAGGCTATCCGGCCTCCCTAGTTCTCTACTAGGCTCTTTTCTTCTTTCTCTCTTTATTCTCCTTCTCTCTATTTAGGTTAGAATAGAGTTACTTAAAGGTTCCTCTCTCTCTCTTTCACTTTTATATCTATAAGTTTGGGATATACTAGTGTGTTTCCTACGTACACACTTAATGTACTTGGGTTGTTTTGGTCTCCTTGCGAAATGCATATACCTATGTGTAATGCGTGCCGTGCACAATTCTCAAAAATCTGGGTTGTGACAGATAAGGCCTAATATAATAAAATTAGTACAATCACGGTGAATAACTATATGTAGAGCACATTCGATATTTTTGTTATTTAAGGTTTGAGTAGAATACCCCACCGACGTGGCAGGATACCCATGACTAACTCGACAGGATATCCGTGACCGGTACGACGGCCAATCCGTACACCTATAGCACATCCCAGGGATGTTAAATTGAGAATAGTCCCCGCCGCCTAAGAGAAAGGGGCCTAGGTGGTATTGATTTTTACATATAACAAGTGTCTATTTAGACGACAATGGTGGGCATTCCATCGGGGCTCGATGCTATATTGCACGGGGACTACTTAAGTTCAGATTTAAGTGATTAGGCCGAATCCGTCATTATGCCAGTAAGATGAGAATAAACAAAATCATGCAAAGTAACAGATGTATCTATCATTTCATTTCCAATTATTTCAATTGTCTTTCTGTAGTTCTACCAGATAAATTGTGCTTTTAAACTATTTAAACATATATGTGAGAGCTTAATTTATATGTTCACTATATTTTCCCTATTGAGCTAGGATGTAACTCACCCCTTAGACTATACATCGCAGGTACAGTACTAGCGGCAGCAGAGATTTCTGGAGACGTTGATCCGGGGGATTCAGATTACGTGCCCACAGAAGAGTCAAAGCCTCCTCCTGAGGATTTCTTCTAGGAGTCCCATTGCGCACTTTGAGAGTGAGTTGAGAGCATTTGGTACAGCTTGGTATGTCAAGCCTTAGTTATCCAAAATATAATTAAATACTATGATTCTTTCGGCGAACCATCTGGGGTGAGTGGTTTATCACCGATGGTTCGGGTCAGTTCTTATGCCCATGAATTGGCATGGGACTAGAACTGTCTTTAGAGTTTTCTTTTATTTTAAATGCATGGAAACTTGTTTAGAGTAGATTCTTGTATTTTATCTTGTGGTTTATAGCTCGTATATACTAATCCTCCGTACAGAATCTTAGGGAATGGCCTTTAAGGTCGTGCTGATGGCATGAGTTTCGGGGTGCCAAAATCCGGGCTGTCATAGTTGGTATCAGAGCCGTTTCTTTTAAATTTCTAACAATCATTCCTTTTGTCAGAGCATAGGGACTTCTGCTAATGAAATTGTGGTTTCTCATGCAGACCATTATGTTTCCTAGAGGAAGAGACCAACCCGGGGGCGGTCATGATAGGAATCTGCACAGTAGAGATGAGTTCATCTCGCCTACGAACAGAGTGCCATTGGAAAATAGGGAGGTTCCCGAGGGTAGTGGCCAGGAGAACCAAAATCAGACAGAAAATCATGATAGAGGCCGTCAGGATCGAGATCAGAGAGAACAAGATAGAGTCAGAGAAAGAAATGAAGAGAGAGAGGAGCGTCAAAGGATAATGCATACTATGGAAACTATGACAACTGCCATGGCACAACAGGCAGCATCCTTGGTAGCTCATGCCGCCCCAGAGCAACATCAGACACCTACGCCTCCAGTAGGGCCTACACTATCAGTAGCTTCAGCATTTATCAAATTCAAGACGATGAGACCTCCTAGTTTTTCAGGGCTGGCAGACACCATGGCAGCCAAAAATTGGCTGAGTGAAATGGAGAAGGTATTTAGTGTACTGACATGCACAGAGGACGAGAGCGTCCTTTGGACAGCTTACATGTTTGATGGGGAGGCTGGGCCTTGGTGGAAATCTGTTTCACGGACAAGGGCTCAGGAAACTCTAGATATGCCCTGGACATGGGATGAATTCGTTGAAGATTTCAATAAACAGTACTTTTTGAAAGTTGTGATGAATCAAATGGAAACCCAATTTTTACAACTCATGCAAGGAAGGATGACCGTAAGAGAGTACAGAGTAGAATTTATGAGACTTGCTCGTTTCACTCCAGACTACGTGATTTCTGATGTGATGAAAGCGAAGAGGTTCTAACAAGGCCTAAGGCTCGACATCCGAGGAGGAGTTGCACCATTTCAACTAAAGACCTATGGAGAGGTCATGAGTAAGGCATTAGTGGTTGAAGAAGAAATTAATAACCGATACTGTCAAAGGGAACAACAGGGAAGAGGAAGCGTAGATCAAGGCAGGACTGGGAGTTATGAACCGATGAACAAAAAGTCGAGGTTCGTAGCACAGAATCAGAGATAACCGTTCCAAACAGGGTATGGGAGAGCCGCACAACAGACCACTCATCAAATATTTCCATTGTTGGCATCAGGGACACCGATGAGGTATGAGAGTCCTGCTATTTAGACTGGAGCCATAGTTACACAAGGTTTTTTACGAGCTGCTTCTTCAACACCAAGAGAGACTTGTGCCAAGTGTGGCAAGTCCCACAAAACGGCGGATTGCAGGCAAGGAATGCAAGGCTATTTTAAATGTGGCAAGATGGGCCACGTGATTAGTGATTGCCCTGAAGCAATTAAGGAGAAGACGGCCTCAGCTTCCATGCCACGACCTATTCAATCACGGAAACTAGTTGTTCAAGGGAGAGCCCATACAGTCACCGCCCAAGAAGCAGGGAGCGTACATGATGTCATTCAAGGTGAGATTCCTTTTAAATAAAGAATTTTGATTTAATACAATTTTAGATAGAGAAGGTGCATTCGTTAGAACAACGTGTAGACTCGTTTTTGTACGTTGGAAATTCTCAATAAAGTATGTACTATATATGTATATGTATGTGTTATAGGTACTTTACAAGCCTATGAAAAAGGATGCTATGTAGCACGTGACGCACGAGTGTTGATAAACCCAGGGTCTACCCACTCCTTTATCACTCCTAGATTTGCAAAGAAAATGAAGATTGTTCCAGAGACACTGAACTTTGTTTTATCAGTGTCTATCCTGACGGGAGAATTAGTGGACATAGAGTTAGTCTGCAAATCAGTGGTAGTGGGCGTTCGGGATGTCGACATCTATGAATTAGACGCAAAAATAATATTATTGGACATGTAAGGATTCGATGTAATCCTTGGCATGGATTGGTTGTCTCATCATTGTACGACAGTAGATTGCAAGAACAAGGTTGTCATTTTCTGACCTAACACAAGGAGATCGTTTCGATTTTGAGGAGAGAGATCGGCACAAGTGCCACTCATCTCTGCAGTCAGAGCTAAATGTTTGATCAGAAAAGGGTGTAGCGGTTATTTGGCATTCCTATAGCGAGATAAAGAAGAAAAGAATGTTCTTTTTGAGATAGCAGTAGTGCGAGAATTTGAAGAAGTGTTTTCAGAAGAATTGTCGGGATTACCTCCAGAGAGAGAAGTGGAATTCGCTATCGACTTAGTACCAGGAATGGAGCCTGTTTCGAAAGCACCATACAGGATGGCTCCAGCTTAGTTGAAGGAGTTGAAAGAGTAGTTGGATGAGCTCATGGATAAAGGGTTTGTAAGACCGAGCGTGTCTCCCTGGGGAGCACCGGTCTTGTTTGTGAAAAAGAAAGATGGGTCGATGCGAATGTGCATTGACTATCGGCAATTGAACAAACTCATTGTAAAGAATCAATACCCTTTGCTAAGAATATATGACTTGTTTGATCAGTTGCAAGGACTGAAGTACTTTTCCAAGATCGATCTGAGATCTGGATACCATCAGTTGAGACTCAAGGCCGAAGACATTCAGAAGACTGCATTCAAAACACGGTATGGACACTATGAATTTTTAGTGATGTCGTTTGGGTTGACGAACGCACCGGCGTCGTTTATGGATTTAATGAATCGGGTGTTTAAACCACACCTGGACTCCTGCGTCGTCATGTTCGTTGATGACATTCTGATATACTCTAAATCGAAGACGGAACACGAAGAACACTTGCGAGTCGCTCTACAAACTTTACGTGAACACCAATTGTAGGCCAAACTCAGCAAATGTGAGTTTTGGTTAGAAGAGGTTAGCTTTTTGGGATATTTCGTCTCAAAGCATGGTGTCACAATAGATCCAACTAAGATCGAGGCAGTAGTAAATTGGGAGCAATCAAAGACCATGACCGATGTTCAAAGTTTCCTTGGACTAGCAGGTTATTATCGATATTTCGTTGAGGGGTTTTCAAAGATATCTAGACCTCTTACGAGACTTACAAGAAAGGACTCAAGATTTGGGTGGAGTCAAGCGTGCGAGAAGAGTTTTCAAGAACTCAAGACGAGACTCACTTCAGCTCTAGTTTTAGCAATTCCCTCAAGCAGTGGAGGATTCGCGGTCTACAGCGATGCCTCGTATAACGGTTTGGGTTGTGTGCTCAACCAACACAAAAAGGTGATATCTTATGGGTCAAGACAGTTGAAAGAGCATGACAAGAACTATTCGACGCATGATCTGAAACTAGCAGCGGTCATATTTTGCTTTGAAGATATGGCGACATTATTTATACGAGGAGACTTTTGAAATCTTCACCGACCATAAGAGCCTCAGATACCTGTTTACACAGAAAGAACTCAACATGAGGCAGGACAGATAGATGGAGTTCCTCAAGGACTATGACTGTTCCATACAGTACCACCCAGGCTGCGTAGTTGGCTAGTTTGATTTTGGGTACGCACCGATGGAGGTTATTTGAAGATCTAGCACTATATGGTGAGAACATTGAGTCGTAAGCTACAGAAGCCTTTTTTGCTAACATATCAGTGAGACCGGTGATATTTGAACACATACGCAAACTACAGATGAAAGATTCGGCACTAACCAAGATCCGTCAAGATGTAACGGAAGGCATCAGATTAGAATTCTCAATCAAGGAGGATGGTTCCTTATTGTTCAAGGGTCGACTTTGTATTCCGGACAATGTCGATCTGCGACGAACCATTCTCAATGAGACTCACAAATCAAATTATGCTATCCACCCCGACAGCACGAAGATGTACCAAGATTTAAAAAGGAATTACTGGTGGAGAGGTCTGAAGCAAGACATGGCAGAGTACGTCTCACGGTTCTTGACGTGTCAGCAAGTGAAGATTGATCATAGACACCCTGCAGGGTTATTACAACCTCTGCCAATACCAGAGTGGAAAGGGAATCAATCTCTATGGACTTCATCGTTGGACTACCGCGTACTGCAAAGAGATATAATGCCATTTGAGTAATCGTGGACAGATTGACCAAGTCAGCACACTTCCTACCTTACAAGACGATGTATACGGTAGGAAAACTCTTGGAATTATATATGAAGGCGATAGTGCACCTACACGGAATCCCAAGCAGTATCATTTCTGATCGTGATCCACTATACACATCCAAGTTCTAGAAGAAATTTCAAGAGGGAATGGGAACGAGATTGGATTTTAGTTCAGCATTCCATCCACAAACCGATGGGCAGACAGAACGGGTAAATAAAGTAATAGAAGACATGCTTAGAGCGTGTATGTTAGAACTACAAGGATCATGGGATCAACACCTACCGTTAATCGAGTTTGCATACAACAACAGTTTTCAAATGAGCATTGGAATGGCACCGTATGAAGCCTTGTACGGAAGGCGATGTAGATCGCCCATCAATTGGGAAGAAACTGGCCAAAAATTTGTTTTGGGACCAGAGTTGCTTGAAGATAACGACGCCGTTGTCTGTATGATCAGAGAAAGACTAAAGACGGCTCAAAGCAGGCAGAAAAGCTATGCCGATATCAAGCGGACCAGTGTGAACTATAAGGTAGGTGAACACGTGTTTGTAAACGTGTCACCTATGAAAGGTGTGATGAGATTTGGGAAGAGAGGGAAACTAAGTCCCCGTTATCTCGGACCCTTTGAGATTTTGGGTTGGGTGGGCGAAGTCGCATATCGCATTGGATTACCACCAGTTTTCGATCGAGTACATAACGTTTTCCACATTTCTATGCTCAGAAAGTATGTGAGTGACCCTTCCTATATTTTGGAAGGTCAACCATTGGAGATGCACGAGGAAATGAGCATGATAGAAGAACCGGCAGATATATTGGATAGAAAGGAACAAGTGCTACCCACCAAAGTTATTCCCTTAGTGCTTGTTCGATGGAAGAATCATCCGGCCGAGGAAGCAGCGTGGGAACGTGAGGCGGATGTCAGAGAACAATATCCCAACTTGTTCGAGAATGCTAACTAATTAGTTGTATTCAAAATGACAATATGTAATAGTTTGGCAGTATAAGGATTCTATTTTGAAATGAAGAAATGAATTTGATTGAAAATTTTGGCATATTAACTTCAATTTTTATTAGCACCAACATTTCTTAAGAAAATTCCAAAGGTACGACATAGGAAACTAGGTGTGAGAGATGTCCTAAATGTTAAAGCGGGCTAGTGGCAAATACGAGCTTAAAAGCACTAGAGAAATGTTTCTGGGTTCGCTCGAGCAACAACTTATGCTCGCTCGAGCGAGCAACACAAAATTTCACACAGAAGGCGTATTGGGCTCGCTCGAGCAAGGACTATTAATCGCTTGAGCGAGGACTATTGGTCGCTCGAGCGAGGATTAACGATCGCTAGAGCGAGGTTAGAGTATATAAAGTGGACGGATTACTGTTCATATATTTCTTCTTCGCACGAAGGGAGTTAGCCGAGTGAGGGTTTAGGGTTTTCTTTTTCAATTTTTAAGCTCTTCCATCGGATTCGAGCCGGATTCAAACGATCTGATCCATCAAAAATGTTTCAAAAGGTAAAATCTACCCTAGTTCTACTTCTTTTCATTGATTCAGTTCTTGTTATATATCAAATGACTTCCACCAGCCCTAACCCCCAACCTAGAAAATGAGTGGCGATTCGATCGCCATCGTCTCGCGACAACACGCCGCAAGCACCACAACTACCACCTTCCCCACCTCGTGCCCCAATTCAATTAGATGATTGGTGGGGACCAAAATATTTTGAGGCTGAATGGGAGATTCATCCCTCTTGTTTTGGGGATCCTACGTCCACCCAATGGACCTCGGATTTCCTCACAAACCACCACTTAAGACCACTATTAGAACCCTTTGGAGCTCGGTACTATGCGAGACTTGTGAAATTGTTCTACCAAACCCTTCAACCGAACATAAATGGGGATATGATCCTCGTGAACTTAGACGGAAAACAACTTGTTTTCGGCAGTGCCGATGTCTCCACTGCCATGCAATACCCAAATACATACGCCCCAAGCCCACTTTCCCTACCACCTTTTTCTGGGAATGTAGGTTTCCTAACCAACATTGCCGATATTACTAGCGGCGCCACCGCATCCGGGCAGTCGATAACTCGATCGCAATTGCTGCCACATATGTGGTTTTTGGACATTATCTTTAAGAAAAATTTACACCCAACGGGCCATGATCAAGAGTGCCGCAAGACATATTTGGGGGCCCTGCACTCCGCATTCCACAATCGGAGGTTTAGTGCCCCTCTAGTGGTGATCAAGGGCATTATACATGCCCGCAAATGAAATGAGAAGGGCGCCATTCCACCACCCATCCACCGACAACCCTATGCCCGTCTGATATCACGACTCATTGATTCATGAAATGGGAAGGAGGGTTTTCAGATCAGAATGGATGAACTAGTGCTAACGGATAACACCATTCCATTCCTCGCCCAAGACTTGAGCCGAAACCTAAAGAGCCTCCAAAACAGTTTAAATAGGAAGCGAGATCGCCAGATTTCCCGGCAAGCGGCACATCCACCATCTATGGGACCGACTGCTCCCTCCACTTCGTCGCCCCAGTCCTTCCCCGCCACCAACAACAGTATGATGTGGGAGATCCCCCTACAAGGGCAGGAGATCAGGTAACATCAGCGGTTCCAGGAATCGCTCCTCATAGATCTCATGAACCATGCATTTCCACAGACGTACAAGGAGCGCATCGGTGCTATTTTTGGCGCATCTGGTTCGGGTCCTACTACCAGGACCACTACAGCTGGTAGAACTGCTACCAGGGAGGACGACAACGATGATGATGATGATGGGGAAGAGACTAAGACGATGATGATGATGATGATGAGTATGAGCAGAGTGATGATTAGGTCGTCATCTATCAATTGAAAATCTTTTTGAAAATGGCAATGAAATATTTTGTTGTGATGTAATATTTTTGCACTTTTGGTTTAGAAACTATCGTGACATGGATGTCACAACTTTTGGGTGGAAAAAAAATTAATGATGGAAATTTTGGTAATTTAGAAACTACCTGCATATATATTTTTCTTTCATGTGATCAAATTGGTGTAATAACAATAGAAATACCTGATTATACAGATTTTTCTTTTTACATTGATTCCGTGGGTTGTTAGGTTGGCTGAGATGAGTGTAGGTTATGAGGTACAATAAGTGTAGATTAAAATTACTTCATGTCGGTCTAATTTTGGGTCATTGGACCATATGATAATTTCTAATTATGATTGCTTGATGGTGTGGGATACGAAGGTCTATTATAAGTATTGATTTATGGTCGTACTCGAATTCTAGTGTATCGTCAATTTTTTAGGACGAAAATTTTATTAGGTGGGGTGAATGTCATAACCCCATATTTTTGGGAACCGTGCATGTCACGTACCATGCACGTGTATTGTGGTTCACAAGGAAACCAAAAATTTACATATATACACTACGTGTGTATATGTGAAACATACTAACTTTCACTATATAAGTGAAAGTGGGGAGAAGAGTCTCTCCTACGTAACCTAATTTAGCCTAGATAGAGAGAAGTTAAAATAGAGAGAAAGAGGAGAAGGTTTTGTAAAAGAGGAGAGAAGGTAAAATAGAGAGAAAGAGGAGAGGGTTTTGTAAAAGAGGAGGAGAGGTTCATTGGTTTTAAGCAGTAGAGAACCTTCGAAATTTTTGCATTTAGTCGGAGCTTGGATCAAATTATGTGAGATCCATCAATTGAGGTATGGTTTTAGATGCGTATGTATGTTATTAGTAGAGTATAAATTACTAGACAAATGACTTTTGACATTAATAAAACCTCACATGAAGAAGGAAATAGTTCTCGAACAGATCGAGCACTTATATTTTTACGTGGCTCGCTCGAGCGGTCTAAATGGCTCGCTCGAGCGAGTACAGAATATATAATCTAAGCATAAACTGCGTTTTGGGCTCGCTCGAGCGAGACCCATAGTGAAGGAGAAGCTTGCTCGAGCAAGGCATCGCGTAAAGCTTCAGGTACCTTGATATAACCGCTCGAGCGATGAATAGTGCTCGCTCGCACGAGGGATTATAACCGCTAGGGCGATGAATAATAACCGCTTGAGCGATGAATAGTTCTCGCTCGCGCGAGGGTTTAGTATCTCGTTCTTATCTCTCAAGCGAGGTGAAGTGCTCGCTCGAGCGAGGTTGAGTAACTGCTAGAGCGAGGAATAGTTCCCACTCGCGCGAGGAATTAACCGGTTTCTCATTTCTGTTAGTGTAAATTATGAGAGCCGTGTTCCCAAGGGTTCTAGAGACCATTCTAAGTAATTTCATAAAATATGCAATGTAGGTTTGATGTGAGTTGTTACGCATAAACCTCTACGAGAAAGGAGCGCGTTGGATTTTGCTTTGAGGTAGGGAATATCTTGAAATATGTACTTTAATTTGTCAAAACCATGTATGTAGAGTATTTTAAATATGTAGAGTATTTCAAGAGAATAGTCATGTATTAAATATGTTTCCAAAACGTGTGTGTTAGTGTGAATTCAAATGGAACCATGCAGTCCCCACGGGACGTAGAAATGTAATTATGGGTATCTGAATGATGCATTAAACCAGTAGCATCCCAGGGATGCAGATGAAACCAAATGGTGAAACAAAAGAAGAGCGATAAGGCCTAATGTAATAAAATTAGTACAATCACGGTGAATAACTATATGTAGAGCACATTCGATATTTTTGTTATTTAAGGTTTGAGTAGAATACCCCACCGACGTGGCAGGATACCCACGACTAACTCGGCAGGATATCCGTGACCGGTACGATGGCCAAACCGTACACCTATAGCACATCCCAGGGATGTTAAATTGAGAATAGACCCTGCCGCCTAAGAGAAAGGGGCCTGGGAGGTATTGATTTTTACATATAACAAGTGTCTATTTAGACGACGATGGTGGGCATTCCATCGAGGCTCGATGCTATATTGCACAGGGACTACTTAAGTTCAGATTTAAGTAATTAGGCCGAATCCGTCATTATGCCAGTAAGATGAGAATAAACAAAATCATGCAAAGTAACAGGTGTATCTATCATTTCATTTCCAATTATTTCTGCAGTTCTACCAGATAAATTGTGCTTTTAAACTGTTTAAACATATATGTGAGAGCTTAATTTATATGTTCACTATGTTTTCCCTATTGAGCTAGGATGTAGATCACCCCTTAGACTATACATCGCAGGTACAGTACTAGTGGCAGCAGAGATTTTTGGAGACGTTGATCCGGGGGATTCAGATTACATGCCCACAGAAGAGTCAGAGCCTCCTCCTGAGGATTTCTTCTAGGAGTCCCATTGCGCACTTTGAGAGTGAGTTGAGAGCATTTGGCACAGCTTGGTATGTCAAGCCTTAGTTATCCAAAATGTAATTAAATACTATGATTCTTTCGGTGAACCATCTGGGGTGAGCGGTTTATCACCGATGGTACGGGTCAATTCTTAGGCCCATGAATTGGCATGGGACTAGAACTGTCTTTAGAGCTTTCTTTTATTTTAGATGCATGGAAACTTGTTTATAGTAGATTCTTGTGTTTTACCTTGTGGTTTATGGCTCGTATATACTAATGCTCCATACAGAATCTAAGGGCACGGCCTTGAAGGTCGTGCTGATGACACGAGTTTCGGGGTGTCGAAATCTAAGATGTCACAGTTGATATCAGAGCCATTTCTTTTAAATTTCTGACAATCATTCCTTTTGTCAGAGCATAGGGACTTCTGCTAATAAAATTGTGATTTCTTATACAGACCTTTATGTTTCCTAGAGGAAGAGGCCGACCCAGGGGCAGTCATGATAGGAATTTGCACAGTAGAGATGAGTTCATCTCGCCTACGAACAGGGTGCCATTGGAAAATAGGGAGGTTCCCGAGGGTATTGGCCAGGAGAACCAAAATCAGACAGAAAATCAGGATAGAGACCATCAGGATCGAGATCAGAGAGAACAAGATAGAGTCAGAGAAAAAAATGAAGAGAGAGAGGAGCGTCGAAGGATAATGCATACTATGGAAACTATGACAACTGCCATGGCACAACAGGCAGCATCCTTGGTAGCTCATGCCGCCCCAAAGCAACATCAGACACCTACACCTCCAGTAGGGCCTACACTACCAGTAGCTTCAGCATTTAACGAATTCAGGACGATGAGACCTCCTAGTTTTTCAGGGCAGGCAGACACCATGGCAGTCAAAAATTGGCTGAGGGAAATGGAGAAGGTATTTAGTGTACTGACATGCACAGAGGACGAGAGCGTTCGTTGGGCAGCTTACATGTTGGATGGGGAGGCTGTGCATTGGTAGAAATCTGTTTCACGGATTAGGGCTCAGGAAACTCCAAAGATGCCCTAGACATGGGAAGAATTCGTTTAAGAGTTCAATAAACAACACTACTCGGAAGTTGTGAGGAATTAAATGGAAACCCAATTTTTACAACTCACGCAAGGAAGGATGACCGTAAGAGAGTACGGAGTAGAATTTATGAGACTTGCTCGTTTCGCTCTAGACTACATGATTTCTGATGTGATGAAAGCAAAGAGGTTCCAACTGGGCCTAAGGCCGGACATCCGAGGAGGAGTTGCACCATTTCTGCTAAAGACCTATGGAGAGGTCATGAGTAAGGCATTAGTGGTTGAAGAAGTAAATAATAACCGATACAGTCAAAGGGAACAACAGGGAAGAGGAAGCGTAGATCAAGGTAGGACTGGGAGTTATGAACCGATGAACAAGAAGCCGAGGTTCATAGCACCGAATCAGAGACAACCATCCCAAACAGGGTATGAGAGAGCCACACAACAGACCACTCATCAAAGATTTCCATTGCTGGTGTCAGGGAGACCGATGAGGTATGAGAGTCCTACTCTTTCCACTGGAGCCACAATTACACAAGGTTTTTTATGAGCTGCTTCTTCAACACCAAGAGAGACTTGTGCCAAGTGTGGCAAGTCCAACAAAACGGCGGATTGCAAGCAAGGAATGCGAGGCTGTTTTAAATGTGGCAAGATGGGCCACGTGATTAGAGATTGCCCTGAAGCAATTAAGGAGAAGACGGCCTCAGCTTCCATGCCACGACCAATTCAATCACGGAAACCCGTTGTTTAAGGGAGAGCCTATGCAGTCACCGCCCAAGAAGCAGGGAGCGTACATGACATCGTTCAAGGTAAGATTCCTTTTAAATAAAGAATTTTGATTTAATACAATTTTAGATAGAGAAGGTGCATTCGTTAGAACAGCGTGTAGACTCATTTTTGTACATTAGAAATTCTAAATAAAGTATGTACTATATATGTATATGTATGTGTTATAGGTACTTTACAAGTCTATGAAAAAGGATGCTATGTAGCATGTGACGCATGAGTGTTAATAGACCTAGGGTCTACCTACTCCTTTATCACTCCTTGATTTACAAAGAAAATGAAGATTGTTCCGGAGACACTGAACTTTGTTTTATCAGTGTCTATCCCGACAGGAGAATTAGTGGACATAGAGTTAGTCTGCAAATCAGTGGTAGTGGGCGTTCGGGATGTCGACATCTATGAATTATACGCAAAACTAATATTATTGGACATGCAAGGATTCGATGTAATCCTTGGCATGGATTGGTTGTCTCATCATTGTACAACAGTAGATTACAAGAACAAGGTTGTCATTTTCTGACCTAACACAAGGAGATCGTTTCGATTTCGAGGAGAGAGATCGGTACAGGTGCCACTCATCTCTGCAGTCAGAGGCGAACGTTTGATCAGAAAAGGGTGTTGCAGTTATTTGGCATTCCTAAAGGGAGATAAAGAAGAAAAGAATATTCTTTCTGAGATAGCAATAGTGCAAGAATTTGAAGACGTGTTTCTAGAGGAATTGTCGGGATTACCTCCAGAGAGAGAAGTGGAATTCGTTATCGACTTAGCACCAAGAACGGAGCCTGTTTCGAAAGCACCATACAGGATGGCTCCTGCTTAGTTAAAGGAGTTGAAAGAGCTGTTGCAAGAGCTCATGGAAAAAGGGTTTGTAAGACCGAGTGTGTCTCCCTGGGGAGCACTGGTCTTGTTTGTGAAAAAGAAAGATGGGTCGATGCGATTGTGCATTGACTATCGGCAATTGAACAAACTCACTGTAAAGAATCGATACCCTTTGCCAAGAATATATGACTTGTTCGATCAGTTGTAAGGACCGAAGTACTTTTCCAAGATCGATCTATGATCTGAATACCATCAGTTGAGAGTCAAGGCCGAAGACATTCAGAAGATTGCATTCAGAACACGGTATGGACACTATGAATTTTTAGTGATGACGTTTGGGTTGATGAACGCACCGGCGTCGTTTTATGGATTTAATGAATCGGGTGTTTAAGCCTCACCTGGACTCCTGCGTCGTCGTGTTCGTTGATGGCATTCTGATATACTCTAAATAAAAGACGGAACACGAAGAACACTTGCGAGTCGCTCTACAAACTTTACGTGAACACCAATTGTACGTCAAACTTAGCAAATGTGAGTTTTGGTTAGAAGAGGTTAGCTTTTTGGGACATGTCGTTTCAAAGCATGGTGTCACAGTAGATCCGGCTAAGGTCGAGGCAGTAGTAAACTGAGAGCAACCAAAGACCGTGACCGATGTTCAAAGTTTCCTTGGACTAGCAGGTTATTATCGACATTTCGTTGAGGGGTTTTCAAAGATATCTGGACCTCTTACGAGACTTACAAGAAAGGACTCAAGATTTGAGTGGATTGAAGCGTGCGAGAATAGTTTTCAAGAACTCAAGACGAGACTCACTTAAGCTCTAGTTTTAGCAATTCCCTCAGGCAGTGGAGGATTCGCGGTCTACAGTGATGCCTCGTATAACGGTTTGGGTTGCGTGCTCAACCAACACAAAAAGGTGATAGCTTACGGGTCAAGACAATTGAAAGAGCATGAGAAGAACTATTCGATGCATGATCTGGAACTAACAACGGTCATATTTGCGTTGAAGATATGGCATCATTATTTATACGGGGAGACTTTTGAGATCTTCACCGACCATAAGAGCCTCATATACCTGTTTACACAGAAAGAACTCAACATGAGGCAGTGCAGATGGATGGAGTTCCTCAAGGAGTATGACTGTTCCATACAGTACCACCTAGGCAAGGCTAATGTCGTAGTGGATGCCTTGAGTCGGAAGAATTAAGCACAGTTGGCTAGTTTGATTTTGGGTATGCACCGATGGAGGTTATTTGAAGATCTGGCACTATATGGTGCGAACATCGAGTCGCAAGCTACAGGAGCCTTTTTAGCTAACATATCAGTGAGACCAGTTATATTTGAACACATATGCGAACTACAGATGAAAGATCCGGTACTAACCAAGATCCGTCAAGACGTAACGGAAGGCATCAGATCAGAATTCTCAATCAAGGAGGGTGGTTCCTTATTGTTCAAGGGTCGACTTTGTATTCCGGACAATGTCGATCTGCGACAAACCATTCTCAATGAGACTCACAAATCAAATTATGCTATCCACCCCGGCAGCACGAAGATGTACCAAGATTTAAAAAGGATTTACTGGTGGAGAGGTCTGAAGCAAGACGTGGCAGAGTACGTCTCACAGTGCTTGACGTGTCAGCAAGTGAAGATTGATCATAGACACCCTACAAGGTTATTACAACCTCTGCCAATACAAGAGTGGAAAAGGGAATCAATCTCTATGGACTTCGTCGTTGGACTACCACGCACTACAAAGATATATAATGCCATTTGGGTAATCGTGGACAGATTGACCAAGTCAGCACACTTCCTACCTTACAACACGATGTATACGGCAGGAAAACTCATGGAATTATATATGAAGGAGATAGTGCGCCTACACGGAATCCCAAGCAATATCATTTATGATCATGATCCGCTATACACATCCAAGTTCTGGAATAAATTTCAAGAGGGAATGGGAATGCGATTGGATTTTAGTTTAGCATTCCATCCACAAACCAATGGGCAGACAGAACGGGTAAATCAAGTAATAGAAGACATGCTCAGAGCGTGTATGTTAGAACTACAAGGATCATGGGATCAACACCTACCATTAATCGAGTTTACGTACAACAACAGTTTTCAGACGAGCATTAGAATGGCACTGTATGAAGCCTTGTATGGAAGGCGATGTAGATCGCCCATCAATTGGGAAGAAACTGGCAAAAATTTTGTTTTGGGACCAAAGTTGCTTGAAGATAATGTCGTCGTTGTCTGTATGATCAGAGAAAGACAAAAGATGGCTCAAAGCAGGCAGAAAAGCTACGCCGATATCAAGCGGACCAGTGTGAACTGTAAGGTAGGTGAACACGTGTTTGTAAAGGTGTCGCCTATGAAAGGCGTGATGAGATTTGGGAAGAGAGGGAAACTAAGTCCCCATTATCTCGGACCCTTTGAGATTTTGGGTTGGGTGGGCGAAGTCACTTATCACATTGGATTACCACCAGTTTTTGATCGAGTACATAATGTTTTCCACATTTCTATGCTCAGAAAGTATGTCAGTGACCTTTCCCATATTTTGGAAGGTCAACCATTGGAGATGCACGAGGATATGAGCATGATAGAAGAATCGGCGGATATATTGGATAGAAAGGAACAAGTGCTACCCACAAAAGTTATTCCCTTAGTGCTTGTTTGATGGAAGAATCATCCGGCCGAGGAAGCAACATGGGAACATGAGGCGGATGTCAGAGAACAGTATCCCAACTTGTTCGAGAATGCTAACTAATTAGTTGTATTCAAAATGACAATATGTAATAGTTTGGCAGTATAAGGATTCTATTTTGAAATGAAGGAATGAATTTGATTGAAAATTTTGGCATATTAACTTCAATTTTTATTAGCACCAACATTTTGTGTGGAAAATTCCAAAGGTACGACATAGGAAACTAGGTGTGAGAGATGTCCTAAATGTTAAAGCGGGCTAGTGGCAAATACGAGCTTAAAAGCACCAGAGAAATGTTTCTGGCTTCGCTCGAGCGACAACTTATGCTCGCTCGCTCGAGCAACATAAAATTTCACACAGAAGGCGTATTGGGCTCGCTCGAGCAAGGACTATTAATCGCTTGAGCGAGGACTACTGGGAGCTTGAGCGAGGATTAACGACCGCTCGAGCGAGGTTAAAGTATATAAAGTGGATGGATTACTATTCATTTATTTCTTCTTCGCGCGAAGGGAGTTAGCCGAGCGAGGGTTTAGGGTTTTCTTTTTCAATTTTTAAGCTCTTCCATCAGATTCGAGCTGGATTCGGACGAACCAATCCATCAAAAATGTTTCAAAAGGTAAAATCTACCCTAGTTCTACTTCTTTTCATTGATTCAGTTCTTGTTATATATCAAATGACTTCCACCAGCCCTAACCCCCAACCTAGAAAATGAGTGGCGATTCAATCGCCATCGTCTCGCGACAAGATGCCGCAAGCACCACAACTACCACCTTCCCCACCTAGTGCCCCAATTCAATTAGATGATTGGTGGGGACCAAAAGATTTTGAGGCTGAATGGGAGATTCATCCCTCTTGTTTTGGGGATCCTACGTCCACCCAATGGACCTCAAATTTCCTCACAAACCACCCCTTAAGACCACTATTAGAACCCTTTGGAGCTCGGTACTATCCGATACTATTGAAATTGTTCTACCAAACCCTTCAACCAAACATAAATGGGGATATGATCCTCTTGAACTTAGACGGAAAACAACTTGTTTTCGGCAGTGTCGATGTCTCCATTGCCATGCAATACCCAAATACATACACCCCAAGCCCACTTTCCCTACCACCTTTTTTTGGGAATGTAGGTTTCCTGACCATCATTGCCGACATTACTGGCGGCGCCACCGCATCCGGACAGTCGATCACTCGATCGCAATTGCTGCCACATATGTGGTTTTTGGACATTATCTTTTAGAAAAATTTACACTCGACGGGCCATGATCAAGAGCACCACGAGACATTTTTGTGGGCCCTGCACTCTGCATTCCACAATCAGTGGTTTAGTGCCCCTCTAGTTGTGATCAAGGGCATTATACATGCCCGCAAAAGATATGAGAAGGGCGCCATTCCACCACCCATCCACCGACTACCCTATGCTCGTCTGATCTCACGACTCATTGATTCACAAAATGGGAAGGAGGGTTTTAAGATTAGAATGGATGAACTAGTGCTAACGGATAAAACCGTTTCGTTCCTCGTCCAAGACTTGAGCCGAAACCTAAAGAGCCTCCAAAACAGTTTAAACAGGAAGCGAGATCGCCAGATTTCCTGGCAAGTGGGACATCCACTATCTACGGGACCGACTGCTCCCTCCACTTCATCTCCCCAGCCCTTCCCTGCCTCCGACAACAGTATGATGCGAAAGATCATCCTACAAGGGCGGGAGATCAGGTTACATCAGCGGTTCCAGGAATCGCTCCTCATAGATCTCATGAGCCATGTATTTTCGCAGACGTACAAGGAGCGCATCGGTGCTATGCGAGGTGCTATTTTTGGCGCATCTGGTTCGGGTCCTACTACCAGGACCACTACAGCTGGTGCCACTGCTACCAGGGAGGACGACGACGATGATGATGATGATGGGGACGAGAATACGACGATGATGATGATGAGGAGGAGTATGAGCAGAGTGACGATTAGGTCGTCATCTATCAATTGAAAATCTTTTTGAAAATGGCAATGAAATATTTTATTGTGATGTAATATTTTCACACTTTGGTTTAGAAACTATCGTGACATGGATGCCACAACTTTTGGGTGGAAAAAAAATTAATGATGGAAATTTTGGTAATTTAGAAACTACCTGCATATATATTTTTCTTTCATGTGATCAAATTGGTGTAATAACAGTAGAAATACCTGATTATACAGATATTTTTTTTTACATTGATTCTGTGGGTTGTTAGTTTGGCTGAGATTGGTGTAGGTTATGAGGTACAATAAGTGTAGATTAAAATTACTTCATGCCGGTCTAATTTCGGGTCATTGGACCATATGATAATTTTTTATTATGATTGCTTGATGGTGTGGGATACGAAGGTCTATTCGAAGTATTGTTTTATAGTCGTACTCGAATTCTAGTGTATCGTCAATTTTTGAGGACGAAAATTTTATTAGGTGGGGTGAATGTCATAACCCCAGATTTTTGGGAACCGTGTATGTCACGTACCATGCACGTGTATTGTGGTTCATAAGGAAACCAAAAATTTACATATATACACTACGTGTGTGTATATGTGAAACATACTAACTTTCACTATATAAGTGAAAGTGGGGAGAAGAGTCTCTCCTACATAACCTAATTTAGCCTAGATAGAGAGAAGTTAAAATAGAGAGAAAGAGGAGAAGGTTTTGTAAAAGAGGAGTGAAGGTAAAATAGAGAGAAAGAGGAGAGGGTTTTGTAAAAGAGGAGGAGAGGTTCGTTGGTTTTAAGCAGTAGAGAACTTTGGAAATTTTTGCATTTAGTCGGAGCTTGGATCAAATTATATGAGATCCATCGATTGAGGTATGGTTTTAGATGTATATGTATGTTATAAGTACAGTATAAATTACTAGACAAATGACTATTGACATTTGTAAAACCTCACATGAAGAAGGAAATAGTTCTCGAACAGATCGAGCACTTATATTTTTACATGGCTCGTTCGAGCGGTATAAATGGGTCGCTCGAGTGAGGACAGAATATATAATTTGAGCATAAACTGTGTTTTGGGCTCGCTCGAGCGAGACCCATAGTGAAGGAGAAGCTCGCTCGAGCGAGGCATCGCGTAAAGCTCCAGGTACCTCGATATAACCACTCGAGCGATGAATAATGCTCGCTTGCGTGAGAGATTATAACCGCTCGGGTGATGAATAATAACCGCTCGAGTGATGAACAGTTCTCGCTAGCGCGAGGGTTTAGTACCTCGTTCTTATCGCTCGAGCGAGGTCAAGTGCTCGCTCGAGCGAGGTTGAGTGACCGCTCGAGCGAGGAATAGTTCCCGCTCGTGCGAGGAATTAATCGGTTTGTCATTTCTGTTAGTGTAAATTATGAGAGCCGTGTTCCCAAGGGTTCTAGAGACCATTCTAAGTAATTTCATAAAACATGAAATGTAGGTTTCATGTGAGTTGTTACGCGTAAACCTCTACGAGAAAGTGTTAAGTGGTGAAAAATGCCACTTTACACCCTTTAACCGGACCTATCATGGACCTGCAAGCACACTTATAAGCCTTTGTTGAGTGCATTTCGTAGATAGAAAGGAATTCTGGTAATAATGAAGAAAAGCACTCAAGAATGCCCAACAAGGAGCCGTCTCTCAGCACAGGATGAACTCAGCAATAGCACACCAAAGGAGTAGCACATCATTGAACCCTTGGAGCACGTGGCTGCAGCAGAGCAAGGTGAAGAAAGTTAGAATATGTTAAAAATGTCCTATCGATTGGTCACCTGAAGAGTTCGATAGGAGCTGAAAGCATTGAAAGGAAGGAATTCCTGCAGTTGAGAAGGGTTCGACAGGATCAGAAAGCAGAAAAAGGAAGAATTCGTGCAGAAGTGAAGAATTTGATAGGATCCAAGAACCTATCGAACAGTTGAGAGAGAAAGAGAATTCAACCTATCGAAAGCTAGCTCGAGGGAAAGAGGAGACCTATCGGAAGGTTCCTTGAACCCATCGAATGGGCCATTGACCCTATCGAATGGTCCACTTAACCTTTCGAAATAGAAGTGCTGAAACAGCACCTATCGTAGAATAATTTGAACCTTTCGATAGGAACAAAGGTCATCCGATCGAAGCAATAGAATGTAAAACCTCAACCTATCGAATCACTCTTCCAACTTGTCGAAAGCCCCGGATCAAGTGCAGGGAAGCTGAAGCATCTAAGCTCAACCTATCGAAGAGATTAGGGAACCTATCGAAAGAGGCTACAAGCTTACTTTCAACCTGTCGGAAGATTCTCTAACCCGTCGAAATCGTGTGCTGAACTTTTAAAAAACTATGTCATGCACACACTGTGACTTGGGTGACCTGCTGCACACAAACCGAGGCACTTTGGTAACCGGTGCGACGTTCTAGAAGATGCCCTAGGAAACCCTAACCGACCCACGTGCTCTAACAGAACTCTAACAAACTCTGGCAACCTTCTAGAAGGGATTTTTGGCAGGAAAAATAGTGGAGAAAGCTATATATTGAGATCCCCAATTGCCATTGAGGGGGATCAAAATTCTGAGCAATTTTCTAGAGATTAGAGCTTGCAGCGAGATTCCATTTTCCCTCCTTTAGCCCAACCATGGTTGGCTAAATCTCTAGGGGTAGCGAGGGGTGAGTCAGATCTATAATTGGGTAAGGTTAAGAGTGATTGTTGGGGTTAATTGTTTCATAGACTGTAGATCTGAGAGCATTCCATTGTAAGAGTGACCTTGTTTGCAATGTAAATGTTGTTTTCAATATTTTAATTAGATCTAAAGCTCTTTTGATTCCTCTTGGTGCTCGATCGGATTTGTGTAGAGGAGTTGCATTATCAGCTCACCCACTTAACTGGTAGACCTCTTAGATATCATCTGAATTCCTTGGATTTGCTATCCTTGTAATTTCCTGCATCTGTGACCTAGAAATTGTTGCATCTATAGTGGTTTTAATTGTTCTAATTGAGGCCCTGGCTCTGTAGGAGATCTCTAGGATGGTCTGTGACCATTAAAGTGGACAGATCATAACCTTAAGGTAAATCTGAGCTCAGTCCTCAATTGGATTTATCTGCTGCAATCCATGGATTCGATAAAGCCTATAGGATGGTCTGTGACCATTAAAGTGGACAGATCATAGCCTTAAGGCCAAGTGGATCCTGTGATTTGAAGTGGAAGTTTTACCCTGCAGCTGTGCTTGCGGACAGTGCCTGTGGCCAGTTGAGGGACTTATGTGCTTTTGAACCCCTGTAATATGCTTAGCTTAACTTGATTGCAGTGAAGACAATCTCCAAGCTGTTCTTCTCCATTTTCTGAGTTTTTAAATCATCCATCTACAAGATCTAAGCCTCCAGATTCGATCTAAAATAATCTGCATTTTATTTGTAGTTTAGTTTAAGTGACAACTCATTTCAAAACTCTCCCGTCTTTTAACTAAAGTAGAGATAGCTAAGGTATCAAATCTCTCACAGATCTAGAGATCTATCCTATTTCCAACCAGCCTCCCTGTGGACATTCCCTTACTCACCATTCTTTTAAAGCTTGCTACAAAGGACCCTGTATCTTGCAGGCCTAGGATCTTTTAGATGTGCTGAATCCATCTCTATTTTCTCTTGATTTTTACACCATAAATCAGCACACTAGAAATCCACAACAAGTTTTTGGTGCCACTGTCGGGGAGGTAGTTCAGAAATTGATAGATCTAAGTTTTGATAATAGATTTGTAGTTTTTGTTTGATTTTACTAACTGCATTTGTGAGTTTTGCTGTTTTTCAGTATTCTTTGTGTCCATTTCACCAGATCTGAGTACAGAATGAGACGAGAGCTGTGTTGAAGGCTGCTCTATAGTTTGCATCTCTTCTCCCCTATTTATTTTCAGATCTGTTGATTCTTAGATTAGTAATCAATTGTGTGTTCCTATTTGTTGTGTGAGGATTTACTCTGCTTTCAGTTGTGGGAGTTGTATGTTTGGTAGGAGAACTCTTCAACCTGAGATTATTCCACTAAATCCAGAAGTTGAAAGACTTCTCAGAACCTAACCAACTACATCCAAAGCTATTGAATTTGCATCTGTTGAAATGGGTGAGCAGCAGCAACCTCAAACTCTTAAGGAATTCAATGCACCAAGGGTCTACAATTCCCCCTTCTGCATTCAATGCCCTGCTGCTCAAGGAAATTATGAGATTAAATCGTCCATCATTTAAATGTTGCCCTCATTTCATGGCCTGACCAAGGAGGATCCCTATAAGCATATAGATGAATTCTTAGGACTGTGCACCACATTCAACATCACAGGTTTGGGGGAGGAGGCCACCAGGATGAGACTCTTTCCTTTTGCATTAAAGGACAGAGCCAGGACCTGGCTATCTCTGCTTCTGCCTAACAGTATACAGTCCTTGAGTGATCTCCAATGTCAGTTTTTGGCCAAATTCTTTCCTATGTCAAAGACCAGTCAGTTGAGGAAGGGTATCATCTCTTTTACTCAAAATCCAACTGAAGACTTTCATCAGTCCTGGGAGAGATTTAAAGAACTCCTCAAGAAATGCCCCCACCATCAAATCCCTGAATGGCAACTGGTTCAAAGCTTTTACCAAGGAATTGATTCAAAGAGCAGGGACATGATAGATGCCTCTTGTGGAGGCACTTATCTTCATAAAACTGCTGAGGAGGCATGGGAGCTCTTTGACATCATCAGTGAGAACTTTATGCAAAGAGAAACCTTGGCAAGAGATCTACAGCCTCCTAAATTGGTGAAAGAGAACACCTCAAGAGGAATGATATATGAAGTGAGTGTGCCAAGTGAGTTGGAAAGGAAAGTGGATAGCTTAACTCTGAAGTTTGATAGGCTGATGAGAGCAATGCAGTCACCTGTGGTTGCTAGAATAGAGGAGGCATGTGCCATATGCCAGTCTCCTGCTCACTCCTTAGATGAATGCCCATCAACTGCCCAATTTCCTGAGTTCATAACAGAGCATGTGGCTGGAACTCAAGCCTATGGGCAGTAGCCTGCTGCTAGGTATCAATGGAGAAACCACCCCAATTTGAGGTGGAGACAAGATGGATACCCCAGTCAACAGCAGCAGCAGCCCTAGCAGCCCATGCCCTACAGAAATGCTCAACCCTATCGAGATGGTTATGCCCCAAGACCTCAATATCAACAAACCATGGCCCAACCTGTAGCTCCTCCAATGCAGCAAGCTGCACCTGCTCCAGCTGTGAGAACACCATCTTTTGAGGAACAAGTTCTATCTTCATTACAGAACTTGAACACCTTGACCCAAACTGTGCATTTTCACAACCAAAGCATCAAAAAGATAGAGGTCCAGCTTGGTCAGCTGTCTGATGCTCTGACTAGGAGAGAAGGAGGAAGGTTACCTAGCCAACCATAAGATAATCCACGAAGATAGTTTGTAGTGGGAGAAGTTTCCTCCACCTATGAGGAAGCCAAAGCTGTGACAACTTTGAGGAGTGGTAGGCTAGTAGACAATCAAGTGGGCTGTGAGCCTGTGAAAAGTTTGAATGAAGAAAATGGAAGGAGTTTTCCAAGAATACAACAGAGGTCACCAGTGGTGGACCTGCAGGAACAACCAAGTGTCAATAAAGAGGATGATATGGATCCTCAAGGAAAAGAAAAAATTAAAAAGAAAGAAGCCCCATTGGCTAAGGCTGCAAATGAGGGAGCAATCCCTTAGTTGCCATTTCCCAAAGCATTGCAAGGACCCTCCCCTTTTGAGAAAGGGCAGGGCAAAATCGAGGAAATGATGGAGACTTTCAAACAAGTAAAGATCAATCTACCTTTACTTTATGCCATTAAACAAGTCCTAGCCTATGCCAAATTCTTAAAAGACCTATGCACCCATAAAAGACAATCCAAGATACAACTATCCAAGAAAGTCTTTTCACCAGAAAAAGTCAACCATGTACTATCCATTGCAAGTCCTCCTAAACTTCAAGACCCTGGACTCCCCACCATCTCTTGCATCGTTGGGGATCATACCATTGACAAAGCCCTATTAGATTTGGGAGCCAGTGTAAATTTACTTCCATATTCAGTCTATGAGAAGCTGGGTTTAGGCAAACTAAAGCCCACACATGTTGTTCTATAACTGGCCGACAGATCTGAAAGGAGACCTGTGGGAATAATCGAGGATGTTTTAGTTGGAGTTAACAAATTCTTTTTTCCTACTAATTTTTTAGTGCTGGATATGAAACCCGACAGGAATACCATTTCCATCCCTGTGATCCTAGGCAGACCCTTTTTAGCCACAGCTAATGTGTGTATTCAATGCAGGTCCAGAATAATGGAGGTGCCATTCGGGAACATGAAGGTCAAACTGAATGTATACAATGTAGCCACTCAACCTCATCCTGATGAGGATTGTTTTTCTCTAGATATAATAGATGAGGTTGTGCAATAAAATGTGAATCTACTACTGCATGGTAAGGAATGGTCTAATGAGCTCGCAGTAGTATGGAAGGAACCAGAAGTAGAAACGACTTTCACCCCTAAAACTGAGCATGTTCAACTTGTCTCCTTCGGAGCAGAACCAGCAAAGCTCCATCCATGGAAGCCTGCTTTGCTGCCTCTTCCACCCCCCTCTAAGACACCCCTATTGCCCTCCCTCATCAGCCCCCCAGAGGTGGAGTTAAAGCAACTCCTGAAAATTTTGAAATATGCCTTTTTAGGATACAACAATAAATTACCTGTGATAATTTCTTCTTCCCTCACCATTGAGAAGGAAAGAAAGCTACTTGTTGTGCTAAAAAGGCATAGGAGGGCAATAGGATGGACCATTGCAGACTTAGGAGGGATTAATCCTGCTGTGTGCATGCATAAGATTCATCTCAAGAAAGGTGCTAAACCTTCTCGAGAGATGCAGAGGAAACTCAACCCTCACATGCAGGAAGTTGTGATGAAGGAGGTAGTTAAACTCCTTGATGCTGGCATCATATACCCTATCTTGGATTCCCAATGGGTGGCACCTACCCAGGTTGTACCTAAGAAATCTGGCATCACAGTTGTGGAAGCAGACTCAGGAGAGCTGATTCCAACCAGACAGACCACTGGGTGGAGAGTATGCATAGATTACAGAAAGCTAAATGAAAAAACTAGCAAGGACCACTTCCCACTGCCTTTTATAGACCAAATCTTGGACAAGTTGGTAGGCAAGGCATATTATTGTTTTCTTGATGGATATTCAGGGTACAATCAGATCCCTGTCTATCCCCAAGATCAAGAAAAAACCACATTCACTTGCCCATTTGGGACCTTTGCATACAGGAGGATGCCATTTGGGCTGTGTAATGCACCTGCCACTTTCCAACGATGCATGTATGCCATTTTTTCTAACATGATTAACAAATTTTTGGAGATCTTCATGGATGATTTCTCCATTTATGGAGATGATTTTGGCCAATGCCTGCACCATCTCAATTTTGTGCTGCAGAGGTGTGAGGAGACCAACCTGGTCCTAAGTTGGGAAAAGAGTCACTTCATGGTGACTCAGAGTACTGTCCTTGGACATGTGGTATCCCACAAGGGAATAGAGGTTGATCAGGCTCAGATTAACTTAATTTCGCATCTGCCCCCTCCCAAAACTGTCAAACAAGTCAGGTCTTTTCTGGGCCATGCTAGGTTTTATAGGCGATTCATTAAGGACTTCAGTAAAATCACCAAACCTCTGTGCCACCTGCTGTGTCAAGAGGTACCCTTTGAGTTCAATGATGACTGCCTGGTTGCTTTTGAGCAGCTAAAAACTTGCTTGACTACAGCCCCTAGTCTACAAGCCCCTGATTTCTCTTTACCATTTGAGCTGATGTGTGATGCATCAGACTTTGCTATGGGGACTGTTTTGGGACGAAGAAGAGACAAGGCACCATGTGTGGTGGCATATGCTAGTAAATCAATGGTTGATGCTCAATTGAATTACACCACGACTGAGAAGGAGCTGTAAGCCATTGTCTTTGCCTTAGAGAAATTCAGATCTTATGTGTTGGGCTCAAAAATCACTATGTTCACTGACCACTCAGCCTTGAAATACCTCTTGTCTAAGAAGGACGCCAAAGTAAGATTAATCAGATGGATTCTCCTTTTGCAGGAATTCCACTTGGAGATTAAAGACAAGAAGGGAGTGGAGAATGTGGTTGCTGATCATCTATCAAGGATCCAAGTTGCAGAAACAGAGAGCCTACCCATCAATGATTCTTTTCCAGACGAGCAGTTGTTTGCCTTGGAGATCAATATGCCTTGGTTTGCTAATATCGTGAACTACCTTGCAGTGAAAAGGATCCCTCCACATTGGAACAAGAATGATAGAAACTTGTTTTTCTCTCAGATCAAGCACTATATATGGGAGGATCCTTACCTTTGTAAGCATTGTTCAGACCAAGTAATTCAAAGATGTGTATCGGAAATAGAGTTCCACCACATTTTAACCATGAGTCACGAACAGGCTTGTGGGGGCCACTTCAGTGGTAACAAAACTATTGCGAAGGTGCTTCAGAGTGGTTTCTATTGGCCTACTCTGTTCAGAGATGCCCGACAACAATGCAAAGCTTGTCCTTGATGCCAGCAGATGGGAAGTATTACTAAGAGGAATTCCATGCCTTTGCAGCCCATACTGGTGGTCGAATTGTTTGATGTCTGGGGTATTGATTTTATGGGACCATTACCCCCCTCTTGTGGATATAATTTCATCCTTGTAGCTGTGGACTACGTTTCCAAATGGGTAGAAGCCATAGCTACAAGGACAAACGACCATAAAGTTGTCATTAAATTCCTCAAAGACAACATCTTCTCCAAGTTTGGATTCCCCAAAGCCATCATCAGCGACGAAGGAAGTCACTTCTGTAATAAACCACCCCCTACCACCCACAAACCAATGGACAAGTAGAGATTTCCAACAGAGAAATAAAACACATTTTAGAGAAGACCGTCAGAAGTGATAGGAGGGACTGGTCCATGAAATTGACAGATGCCCTATGGGCTTATAGGACTACCTATAAGACCACCATAGGTATGTCCCCATTCAGACTAGTTTATGGCAAGGCATGCCATTTGCCTATTGAATTGGAACACAAAGCATACTGGGCTATTAAAGTAATAAATTCTGATTTCAACTCTGTTGGTATACACAGGAAATTGCAGATAGCTGAGCTGGAGGAGCTCAGATTGGAAGCATACGCCAATGCTCAGATCTACAAAGAGAAAACCAAAGCCTTCCACGATAGACATCTGCTACGGAAAGAATTCAAACCCAATGATAAGGTGTGGATGTTCAATTCTAGATTAAAATTCTTTCCAGGTAAGTTGCAGTCCAGATGGGATGGACCCTTCATAGTTGTACATGTTTCCCCATCTGGAGCTATTGAAGTCAGGGACCCTACAGATGGTAGGGTCATGAAGGTCAATGGCCAGAGGCTCAAACTGTGTGTGGACAAGATTTGTGAGCCTGAGGAGAGCATTGATTTTCAAGACCCTCCAGGTTGATAGCTGACTTTGGCTTGTATCATATGTAAAATATGTGATTTATTTGTATCAACAACGGATGGCTGGTTTAGCAGAAAAATTTTCAGGGTGCTGAAACTAAGCACTACACTCAATCTTCCAACTGTTGGCTTTTAGAACCCTTCGATAAGACGACTGATAATTTCGATAGGATGCTGGACATTTTTTAGGGGCACTGAGCCTTGACGATAGGTGAAACCAACCCCTCGATAGGTTAAATATGCCAACAGACACTTTTCGATAGGTTCTAGGTACCTATCGGAACCTATCAAAATAATGAATCGCGTCAAATTCCAACCTATCGAAAGGAAGGTCCAACCTGTCGAGATCCTATCGAATTGTACCTTTTGTAAGCATTGACTTCCGTGCTTTCGATAGGACACATTGACCTATCGCCACCATTCTTGCCATCCTATCGAAATCGATTTTCTTGTCCTATGGCGCAGTGTTTCAACATTTATGGCGCATGCTGCACTAACTTAATTATTCCTCCTAAATTTAGTCCATCATGCAGTCCATGCTCCAACTCCCACCCAGCGACCGCCAATCCCTGTATTCCCGCCCTTCATTTTCAATTCCCACACCTCAACAACTGTGCCACTTTTATTACATTGCTTCATCTTCCAACGCCCATGCACCTTAAATATTCGCTTTGTCCGGCCCTTCAACATCCATTCCACCCTAACCTGCCCAACTCTTCTAGCCCCCACTCATAGCCGACGACAAACCTCAAGAGTTGCCTATCAAATTCTTCCCAGTCTGGCCACTACCACTGCCACCGGTCAAGCCTGATCCTCTTCAATTTCTCTGGGATGAATATGACGAGGTCTAGTGAATCGTCGCCAAAGAGAAAAAGAAAAACCTAAAGAGGGAGAAGAAGAGGCAGAGGACCGAGTCACCAACTGCTTCCCCTCTGTCATCCTCATCATCATCCACCACCCCACCCCCTGCCCCCTGACCCCACTCTTTTTCCTTTACTTTCCCCCCTGGCTTGCAATTCCTCTTCCACCCGACACCGGCGGAGGATTCCCTGAGCCAGGGGAACAATTTTCTTTTCACAAAAGAGATGTTGTCCACATGCCTGTTTTCAGAATATTTATAATAAAATTCTTTCTTCATTCTACTTCCTGTTTCTCAATTTATTTCTTGTTCAATTTATTTTCTCTGGAATGTCTACACCACTAAACTCATTCTACTTAAACCAATGAGGACACTATTTAGTTTAGGTTTGGCGGTGTGGCATGTATGCTAATAAACTAGTTAATTTTAGTGCAGCCAAGTTAAAAGGAATAATCGGAAAGAGAATGAATTCACCTCATATTTGTTGTTAAGGAAACCTTCAAAACCATTTGCAACTAAAACAAGCTGAAGTTTTAACATTCATCATGAAGAAAATGTCAAGAATTTTTGTAGGAAGTCTTTGATGTGTGATAAACCAGAAACGAGAAGAGACTGTGAAGATACTCACCAGAAATTGGATGGAAGGCCATACCCAGTGAGAATTGGGCCTGAAAAATTTTCTTTGAAGAGTGTCTTGGCAATTTTTTTGCTCTAAGGACTGATGGGATCTAATTTTAATCACTAGAAGTTAGGCAAATCCAAATTGAAACAAGCTCGACACCATTCATGACATTAAGGACATGAAGTAAGGCCATCCCTTGGACAGTTTAAGCCTAAAATGTCCCACCTTTGAACTGCCATTGATGCACACCACTTGAGCCTTAAAAGTCCCTTAAAACCAGAAATTTTAAACCCAAAACCTTTTAACCTATTTCAGTCCACCCCCAATCTGAGAAATCGGGAAGAGGAAGGAGAAGCAAGGTTAGAGGAGTAAGGTGTTAAATCTGGTTGAAAGAGAGAAAAACACATTTGGTGATATTTGTGGTATTCTAATTTTAAAAAATAAAAAAATAAAAAAATAAATAAAAATAATATGAGCAAGAGAAGTCATTTCATTGAAAGATTGAAATGAGGATTAGAAACTAGCCACTTCAAATCTGAAAGATCAACAAGTATATGGAATTGTGCTGACATGAAGAAGGTTGAGTTGCAAATCATTTCTTTACTTTTACTGATTTCTCAATTTTGAATCCCATTCCACCCTTTCATTCTTTATAAACCTCACCCATAAGCCACATTACAACCCAATAAAAAGTCCTTACTGATCTGAAATGGATTGAACCGTCATGTGGAGATGAGGATTTGTTTGATCTATGGTGCAAAGAATTAGAAAATATCATAAATCAGAGCAATGCATATGCTCCTACTTGCAGTCCTATTTGAGGGCTGTAACTGCTCTTGAGCTGAGAGATATGATTTACCCCTCTTCTCTATACTAATGAGTGAACAGACCTGGTGAGACTTAGGTCTGAAATCCAGTTGATGGGGGAAGTATTTAAGCAGGATCCTCAAATTAATGGTGGGTTATGCATAAAATTTCAGAAGAAAAATGCTGACCTGGCAACCGAGTGATGATGGAGAGATTTCAGCAAACTTTCATATTTCCAAATGGATGTCTTTCTATTGAATTTCCTTTAAGGAATGGGCATGACGTGAATTTATTTGATTTGCATAAATTTTACTTTAACAGGTTGCACTACTATTAACTAAGTTGTACTGGAGAAGTTTGTGGGTACCTTCACTGAAAACCCTCAGGAGACTTCACTCCTCCACTAGGGATCACCTAGAGGTTTAAAAGGCTTGGTGCATGTGCTAAATGCATTCGTGCTCCCTACGAAAGTGGCATTTTATTTTTTCTTTTGAATTCTCCTTTGCTCAGGGACTAGCAAAGCTTAGGTTTGGGGGTGTGTTAAGTGGTGAAAAATGCCACTTTGCACCCTTTAACCTGACCTTTCATGGACCTGCAAGCACACTAATAAGCCTTTGTTGAGTGCATTTTGTAGATAGCAAGAAAATCTGGTAATAATGAAGAAAAGCACTCAAGAATGCCTAACAAGGAGCCATCTCTCAGTACAGGACGAACTCAGCAATAGCACACCAAAGGAGTAGCACATCATTGAACCCTTGGAGCGCGTGGCTGCAGCAGAGCAAGGTGAAGGAAGTTAGAATATGTTGAAAACGTCCTATCGATTGGTCACCTGAAGAGTTTGATAGGAGCTGAAAGCATTGAAAGGAAGGAATTCGTGTAGTTGAGAAGGGTTCGACAGGATCAGAAAGCAAAAAAAGGAAGAATTCGTGCAGAAGTGAAGAATTCGATAGGATCCAAGAACCTATCGAGCAATTGAGAGAGAAAGAGAATTCAACCTATCGAAAGCTAGCTCAAGGGAAAGAGGAGACCTATCGAAAGGTTCCTTGAACCCATCGAATGGTCCACTGAACCTATCGAAATAGAAGTGCTGAAACAGCACCTATCGCAGAATGATTTGAACCTTTCGATAGGAACAAAGGTCATCCGATCGAAGCAATAGAATGTGAAACCTCAATCTATCAAATCACTCTTCCAACCTATCGAAAGCCCCAGATCAAGTGCAGGGAAGCTGAAGCATCTAAGCTCAACCTATCGGAACCTATCGAAGAGATCAGGGAACCTATCGAAAGAGGCTACAAGCTTACTTTCAACCTATCAGAAGCTTCTCCAACCTGTCGAAATCGTGTGCTGAACTTTTCAGAAACTATGTCATTCACACGTTGTGACTTGGGTGACCTGTTGCACGCAAATCGAGGCACTTTGGTAATCGGTGAGACATTCTAGAAGATGCCTTAGGAAATCCTAATCGACCCACATGCTCTAACAGAACTCTAACAAACTCTGGCAACCTTCTAGAAGGGATTTTTGGCAGAAAAAATAGGGGAGAAAGCTATATATTGAGATCCCCAATTGCTATTGAGGGGGATCAAAATTCTGAGCAATTTTCCAGAGATCAGAGCTTGCAGCGAGATTCCATTTTCCCACCTTTAGCCCAACCATGGTTGGCTAAATCTCTAGGAGCAGCGAGGGGTGAGTCAGATCTGTAATTCGATAAGGTTAAGAGTGACTGCTGGGGTTAATTGTTGCACAGACTGCAGATCTGAGAGCATTCCATTGTAAGAGTGACCTTATTTGCAATGTAAATGTTGTTTTCAATGTTTTAAGTGGAGTTGCATGATCAGCTCACCCACTTAACTGGTAAGCCTCTTGGATATCATCTGAATTCCATGGATCTGATATCCCTGTAATTTCCTGCGTCTGTGACCTAGAAATTATAGCATCTGTAATGGTTTTAATTGTTCTAATTGAGGCCCTGGCTCTGTAGGAGATCTCTAGGATGGTCTGTGACCATTAAAATGGACAGATCATAACCTTAAGGTAAATATGAGCTCAAGCCTCAATTGGATTTATCTGCTGTAAACCATGGATTCGATAAAGCCTATAGGATGGTCTGTGACCATTAAAGTGGACAGATCATAGCCTTAAGGCCAGGTGGATCCTGTGATTTGAAGTGGAAGTTTTACCTTGCAGCTGTGCTTGCGGACAGTGCCTGTGGCCAGCTGAGGGACTTATGTACTTTTGAACCCCTGTAATATGCTTAGCTTAACCTGATTGCAATGAAGACAATCTCCAAGTTGTTCTTCTCCATTTTCTAAGCTTTTAAACCATCCATCTACAAGATCTGAGGCTCCAGATTTGATCCAAAATAATCTGCATTTTATTTGTAGTTTAGTTTAAGTGACAACTCATTTCAAAACTCTCCCGTCTTTTAACTAAAGTAGAGATAGCTAGGGTATCAGATCTCTCACGGATCTGGAGATCTATCCTATTTCCAACAAGCCTCCCTGTGGAAATTCCCTTACTCACCATTCTTTTAAAGCTTGCTACAAAGGACCCTGTATCTTGCAGGCCTAGGATCTTTTGGATGTGCTGAATCCATCTCTATTTTCTCTTGATTTTTACACCATAAATTAGTACACTAGAAATCCACAACAGAAAGGAGCGCGTTGGATTTTGCTTTGAGGTAGGGAATATCTTGAAACATATACTTCAATTCGTCAAAACCATGTATGTAGAGTATTTTAAATATGTAGAGTATTTCAAGAGAATAGTCATGTATTAAATATGTTTCCAAAACATGTGTTAGTGTGAATTCAAATGAAACCATGCAGTCCCTAGGGGACGTAGAAATGTAACAATGGGCCTCTAAATGATGCATTAAACTAGTAGCATCCCAGGGATGCAGATGAAACCAAAGGGTGAAACAAAAGAAGAGCGATCAGGCCTAATGTAATAAAATTAGCACAATCACGGTGAATAACTATATGTAGAGCACATTTGATATTTTTGTTATTTAAGGTTTGAGTAGAATACCCCGCCGACGTGGCAGGATACCCACGACTGACTCAACAGGATATCCGTGACCGGTACGGCGGCCAAACCGTACACCTATAGCACATCCTAGGGATGTTAAATTCCGCCTAAGAGAAAGGGGCATGGGTGGTATTAATTTTTACATATAACAAGTGTCTATTTAGACGAAAATGGTGGGTATTCCATCGGGGCTCAATGCTATATTGCTCGGGGTCTACTTAAGTAATGATTTAAGTGATTAGGCTGAATCTGTCTCTATGCCAGTAAGATGAGAATAAACAAAGTCATGCAAAGTAACAGTTGTATCTATAATTTCATTTCTGATTATTTCAATTGTCTTTCCACAGTTCTATCAGATAAATTGTGCTTTTAAACTGTTTAAACATATATGTGAGAGCTTAATTTATATGTTCACTGTGTTTTCCCTATTGAGCTAGGATGTAGCTCACCCCTTAGACTATACGTCGCAGGACTAGTACTAGCGGCAGCAGAGATTTCTGGAGACGTTGATCCGGGGGATTCAGATTACGTGCCCACAGAAGAGTCAGAGCCTCCTCCTGAGGATTTCTTCTAGGAGACCCATTGCGTACTTTGAGAGTGAGTTGAGAGCATTTGGTACAGCTTGGTATGTCAAGCCTTAGTTATCCAAAATGTAATTAAACACTATGATTCTTTCGGCGAACCATCTAGGGTAAGCGATTTATCACCGATGGTTCGGGTCAGTTCTTATGCCCATGAATTGGCATGGGACTAGAACTGTCTTTAGAGTTTTCTTTTATTTTAAATGCATGGAAACTTGTTTAGAGTAGATTCTTGTATTTTACCTTGTGGTTTATGGCTCGTATATACCAATGCTCCGTACAGAATCTTAGGGGACAACCTTGAAGGTCGTGTTGATGGCACGGGTTTCGGGTTGTCGAAATGCGGGCTGTCACACTATGAAAGATCGAAAATCATGATTTACGATTTTCTAAGAAAGAGAAGAAAAAAAAATATTCATATTTATGATTATATGAATAGAAGCTTTCCCTTTACTGTTGCTGCTGATCACGTGAGTGAAGATTATCACCGTTATGAATAGAATTAGAAGTCACGGATCTGAGAAGATTGATGAAGATAAACTCCTAAGATCTCTGCTGCTATTATTAAGGAAAGAAATCTAAAATACAACAACCGTTGAAAGCAAGGAAGAATAAAATTAGAATTAGAGTTATATTTGGAATCTTTTATTTTAGTAGTTTCTCTTATTAGAATTAGATCTCTATAAATAACCCCTTATGATCTATAAATAAGAGGGCTCGGCATAGGAATATTCATCGAAGAATTTCATAGCATGATTTGACAATTGAGGTCTGTGTTTTCTCCTGATCAAAGTAGTTTAGGATTTATAAAGTAATATCGTCGACAGTTCTCTGAGGTTTTGCCTGATAACTAAGGCTGAGGAAGCGAAAGATCAACCCTTTGGATGATTCTACTTTTGCTTTCTATTTTAGATTTTATTTTATTTTTAGTTTATATTTTATATTCTTTATAAACATATTTGAATTTTGATTTGAATTTTCAACTCAGGTTAAAGTTTGAAGATAAGTGTAACAGTTTTACTTTTCCATCTTCAATTTTCTCGAATTTGATTACCACCTAGATTTTAGGAGATTATTGATTAGATTAAATCTGTGTTGAAGAATTTTAGTTTTTGATTGACGACCAAATTCTGGAAGGCTACAATACGGTGTAACGGTATTTTAAATTTGTAAACATTCGATAGCTAAAGGTTGAGATTGACGACCTCAATCTAAAGGAGGATTAGGATTTATTTTTATGCAATTAGATTAAAGAACCCATTCTTTTATTCATATTTCTCTAGTAGCTTAGGACTTAAAAGATAAAGATAGTTTTTAAAACAGGGATATAAAAATCTATAAGAAGATAATCACTTCTTCATGGGATTGATCATATCGCTACGTTATAATTTCCATTGTGCGCTTGCAATAGGTTAAGGCTTGATTGTAATTTAAATATATACATACCATAAGTCGGTCAGGAAGTGAACACATCTCCAGCCTCCCACAGCCTATACTACTCTCCTGCGAAGACTACGTGAAGAGAATATAACGCAGGCAAGGGGAGAAGATGAGTAATGGAGAGGGGTGACGGGAAAATGAGGTAGAGATGGGAGATGACACTGGAAATTACATCCCACCACCATCGTAAAGGAACTCGCACTCAGGGTGGATTGTGATGGTAGAATGCTTAACAAGTGGGGGAAGATGGGATCTTGGAATGAGGTTTCGAATTTGGGTTAGGTTTAGGGTAATGGGTAGATTCTATGGACGATTCAACTTCTGGTATGGATCGCTGGCGCTTTAGTTTCTCAACTTTCTTTATCGTAGCAAGGAGCTCAGCCCTATGTATCTCAAGAATTCAATCAAGTCTACTGCTGAAGTCACTTTTGTCAGGCTCCTTCGTCATAAGGTGTAGGGTTTTTGAAAGGAAAAAATGAAAGAGATGAAGTTTGCTTGGTGAAGGCATGGTTTTATAGGGAAGGCTGGGACTTTGAACCATCGCTTCAAATAATTTTTGAAGACTAAGCATTAAAGCTCGGTTAGGTGGGGTAGGTTGGAGTTGGTATTCATAAAGGCGATGCTTGTTTGCTTCCTTCACAATTTAAGTGGGCTTAATTTCCAAAGTAATTGATAATACTCATCATTGGATTTGCCTGCTCCCTAGAATTGTTGTTTACGATTCCAGAGAACAGTATTAAGACTCTGTGACACGTCGATTCGTAGTCGCTAAAATTCGGCTTTAATAAATCATGAAAGATCGTAAATCCATACATTCAGGGTGATTATATTTCATAGGAGAGGTCCTTGTGATCAAATGCGTTCAACACGTCTTAGATCGTAGGGTATTCACTTAACAAGGTTTTGTAATAATGCACATATGTTATAAGGTTTTACAATGGATGAGTCGATAGAATGACAATGCCCATGAGAAATTTAGTTAAGATTTTAGAAAGTTGATGTGCCTCCCATAAAGATATATCCTCTTGGCATGCCATCTAGCCATGATGAAGAATAGCTACTCTCTTTCTTCTCGATTAAAATAGTTAGTTACTCAACTTTAGCTTCCAAGTTAAAAACAGATCGTTGAAGAGCGAGAAGTGGCTTTGATTGGTTTTGGTCATGCCGCTGGCAATTTCCACATGTCTGCAGCATGGCATCCTTTATTGCGACAGTATGGTCTGGAACTCTTATGGGACGAAAAGGTATAGCAGGGTAATGAGGATCTTCCTGAGATGGGCCTTGGTTAGAACCACAAGCTTCTCCTTTTTGAGATGTTGGGTGTGATTTTATAAAAAACAGAGACTAAAATTTTGTCTTTCAAAGTGTTAAGCTTGGAAGGTAGTTCATCATTAACTTTAATTCATAAAATCCTCCCTGCTTAGGCGCTTATTCCTTAAGGTCTCCAAATCAATCTCATTCAATGCATGGTTTTGCATTGGTTCCTCACTAAGGGTCTCAAAAAGTTCCCAACCCTTCTCTGAAGTTAACGTATGAAACATTCCTCCACAAGCAGCATCAATCATGTGTCGGGTTTGTTCATTAAGGCCTTCGTAGAAATCGAGCACTATTTGCCACCACGAAAACTCATGATGAGGGAACTTGTTCGGAAGCTCGTTAAGACACTTCCAACTTCCCGCAAAAGTTTCATCCGAAAATTGGTGAAATGTTATGATAATCTTCTAGATTCGATTCATTTAACTAATTGGGAAGTACCTTGTAATAATGTTTGTTTGCAATTCTTCCCAACTAGCAATTGTGTTGCTAGGCAAAGAGTTCAGCCACTGCTTTGCTCTTTCTTTAAGAAAAAAAGGGAAGAGCCTCAAACGAGTGGTCTCTTCTGATAAGTTTTTAATCTTAACAATTGCATAGATTTCTAGAAAACTCATTATATGCATATATGGATCCTCCTCACCAAACCCATTGAAGTTAGGAAGTAATTGAAGTACGCTAGGTTTCATCTAGAAGGCTCCATTGCCGGTCACAGGGGGTAATTGAATGCATGAGGGAGGTGTAAGAGGTGTCAATGCATAACACTCTCCCAACGATTTAGATACAAATTGATCTTTCTCTGCCATGGAATTAGAAACAGAGTTGGATGGCTAAAATGATTATTGTATTTATATGATATTTATTTTGTGAAACCTTTGATTGGTTCAATAAACCTATAAAAGATAAAGAAGTGATTAAAGAAAAATAAAAATATAAAGAATAATAAAAAGTGAAAGAAAAATATTAGTTTTTGAAACAAAAAAATAAATAAATAAAGAATAAAATTCGCTTCCCCAGCAACGGCGCCAAAAACTTATTCGGGCTTTTAATCGTACTAAGTCTTAACCTATTGCAAGCGCACAACGGAAATTGCAGCACTAGTATAGGATCGTTCCTACGAGGAAGGTGTTTATCCTGATGTATTTTTATTTATTTAAAAAAAAAATTATTTATCTTTTAAGGTCCTAAACTACAGGAGAAATATAAATAAAGAATGGGTTGGTTAAACTAATTGCTAAAAATAAATCTAAATCCTCCTCCTTCCAGATTATGGTCGTCAATGACAATCCTTCAGATCTCAGAAGTTTACAAAATAAAGTACCGTTACTCCGTATCTCAGTCCTTTAGAATATGGGTGTCAATTAAAAGCTAGAATTCTTTAACACAGATTTAATCTAATCAATAATCTTCCTAAATTTTGGACGTCAATCAAACTCAAGAAAATTGAAGATGGAAATGTAAAATCGTTATCTAAGTTGTCAATTCAAATAAAAAACTCTTAAATGTTTACAAAGTAGTAGAGTGCATGAAAATAAATCTAAACTAGAAACCAATAAAAATATCTTTCATCCCTCAGTTACAGGTGTCAATTGCTTTTGAGAAACTACAGATACTCTAGTCTAATCATCCTACTCCCAATCACAGGCGTCAATTTCTCTCGAGAAACCTTAGATATCTAAACTACTCTACTCAACTTTTGATCGGAAGAAAACCCAACCTCAGTCATCAATTGATGCTGAGAATTCCTTCGATAACTCTACTCTTATGCCGAGCCTTCTTATTTACAGATCATAAGAGGTTGGTTTATATTATTCTATCTCTAATAAAAGAAAACTTCTAAGCAAAAAATTCCTAATATAATTCTACTTCTAATCCTAGTTCTTCCTTGCTCTGAATGGTAAATGCGTGCAAGACTTTCCTCCTTTATTTTAGCAGCAGAGATCTTCTGAATTCTTTCGTCAATCTTCTCTAATTCGTAAGTTGCCAAACTTCTAATCCAAGAGATTTTCTACTTCTGTGCATGGTGGTATAGACTTCATGTGATCAGCAGCATGAGCTTTATTTTATATTATCGTGTGTACGATTGCTCTTCTTTCTATACTATCTATGCTCTGTCAAACGTTTTAGATTTCAGTTTGGTTCCTCCAATCGTAGCATCTTTCATACGTTCGTGAATCACAATTTCTATTTTTTCTTTTCTTTTTCACTCATTCGAGATTTACGTTCGTTCAATATTTCTTTTCCTTGCTCATCGACTGGTCCTTCATTCGAGAGGATCGTTTCTTCATACGATCATAATTCTTGCTAATTTTTTAGTTTATTTTGACAAAGATTAATACTTCGTCTCTAATCTGCTCATTAAGTGAAATATCTACACATAGTATCTCATTAGTAACAAACTAAGGTCTATATCACTAAGTTAAGGGTGGTAAAGTGGTATATTCTGTGACTGAGCACCTATCAAACGAAATGTCGACTCTATCGACTTTCGTTGAAAAACAGCCTAATCCGATAAAATTATAAATGAGATTTTGGTAAATAACCAGACCAGGCGAGGTTACACCGGCATAAAGGAGGGTGTCAACAAGTCCGCGAGACCAACTCTCCTAAAATAGGCCAGTGAAAACTAAGCCTCGAGCAACTTGTCAAAATACTTAATGTTGAACTCGGGTTCAACAAAGAAGTCGTGGTACATCATAAAGGGTCACGGGGTTATAGTGGCAGCCGGTGGTGGCTGCGACGTGATGGTCGAAGCCCTGGTGCTGAAATGAATACTAGCACCAGGGTTCGGAAGCATGGTGGGTTGTGCTTTCTTGGGTGGGGCATCCACCATGGGCGCCTTGCCCTTATCGTGTTTCTTATCCATTTAAACTAAAACTAATACACAAATGAATAACTAACACACACACAATAAAAATTAACAAAAACTAAAAGATAATGATGCGAGCTTACCCTTGAAGCATGAATCACGTCGATCGCAGCCAAAGAATGAGAATTGTCGAGCCCACGCATTGATTTTATAGAGTTGAAGCGGCGTAAATCGAAATGGCAATGTGAACAGCACGGCAGAAGGCGAATCGGTGGTGTAAATGCAGGTGTAAATGAAAGGAATGTGTGTGGAAGGTGGCAGGGCACGCGAAAGAGAAAAAATTCAAAAATGGGTCTCGTAGGAGCTCAGGGAAGAAGAGGAAGATGAGAGGTTTAGGGTTTTGGACCTGTCGAAATGAGATTTCGACCAATCCTAGGGCTATATATAGCCCTGGACCCCTGAAACTCGATCGGTTGACACCATTTAGAACAGTCAAAAATATGGGAGAAATTTAATTCTCCATGCAGCTTCTGTTTGATGAAGCTTAAACTCCAGTTTCAACCGGTCGAGATCCATTTCGATCGGTCAAAACATAACAGAAACCCTAGTTTTTTTTATACTTATAATTTCGACTGGTCGAAATGATCTCAACCAGTCAAAATTTTGTCCTCTTCTAACTTTTGTGAGCAATTCAACCGGTCGAAATCTGGTAGAGAATTTAGTTCTCAACATAGATTTCACACCTAATTTTTATTTTCTTTCTTTTTCTTTCATATTTTAAATTTATTTTGTAACAACTACTACCTTCACACACACAAAAATTCATCAAATCTAATAAAAAGAAAATTAAATCCTAAATTAATAGTCTACAGGGGACTTTGGTTGCCTCCCAAGAAGCACTACGGATGCGTCGGTAGCTCGACAAGGTTAACGTGCCTATCAAGGCACTAGTGGATCAGGGGGCAATGAAGTCTCCCATGCCATTAATTGACCTTTTGGGTTGTTTACCAATTGAGACGGTAGTCGGCCCTCGTCTCTCTTGTTTAACGCAATAACTAGTTGCCCAATCTGGGTTTCTAGCTTAGCAATGGACTGCGTATGAGAGTGGAGTAACTGCATTTATTTATGGGACTGATGTTGCCAGCTCTGGGCTGCCTTAACATGGCCTCCTCAAAATTGTTACTCCAGTGTTGCTGGCTCTAGTGTTGCGGAGGGGGTTGCGAGAGGTATGTGGGCCTATAAGGTTAAACGATACCCTGCTACGCATTATTTTTCCAGACCATATTCAGGTGATTCCTCCAGTTCGGATTATAAGTATTTCCAAAGTTATTTTGGTACGATCTCTAGTAGGAATTAGCAGCATTAATGTGCTCTTCTACCGCCTCGGGGTATAATGGTGCAGCAGAACAATTGGGAAATGTATGAGCAAGGCTTTGGCAGATGCCACAAGCTTCACTTACTAAAGCTATTGAGTGTGATTTCACACTCAACATGGATTCGAATTTTTTTTCCAAAGCCTCAACTTTGGTTGAAATGTCCATCATTGGTTTCAGTTCATTCATCCCTCCTCGCTTAGGAGGTACAGTCTGTGAAATCTTAGGATCAATCTGATTCGATGCAGCTTGTTGCACCGAATTCCCACTAAAGTTCATAAAGATCTCCCAAGCATCGTCTGCAACTCCCAAAAGCTTGATCATCTTAAATAAAACCTTGTAAGTGCACAAGTATGAAGTACTCGAGGGAATATAAGGGTGTCAAACCATAAGGACTTGTTGTGACGGCCAGGATTTCCTTACCATAAAACCCGTGCCGTTGGATCACTCACAAGACCCGAGTCACCATGATGCTATGTGATCAGTCACATAATTTACCATTTTATAGTACTTAACTTCGTGATTCTAGGACTTAGTTTGCTACTAACAAATTAACGATGTGCAGATATTAAGGAAAAATAGTAAAAGAGAGCCAAAGTGTTAATATTCATCAAAATGAACTCAAAGAGCAGTGAAAAGACAATTTAGCTTAAGAAGATGATTCGCTATACATTGAAAGCTAGAAAATCATAAAAGACGATTGAGCATTGATAAAGTAAAGAAAAAAATAATTGTAATTTACGATTCTCTAGAAGCGAAAGCAACACAAGAAGAAAAAGCGAGCAATCATAAGAAAAATCATAATTGAAGAATCATCATAATAGGAGAAGCTAGAAAATCGTGATTTACAATTTTCCGAGAAAGAGAAGAAAATAGGCAATCGTAATTTACGATTGTGCAAAAGAAAAGCTTCCCTACTATTGAACTGCTATTGCTAATCATGTGAAAACTACCGTCGCCATGCACAGAATTAGAAGTTTGGTGAATTACGGATCTGAGAAGATTGATGAAGATAAACTCCAAAGATCATTCCTGCTATTACCAAGGAAATAAATCTGAAGCACATCTACAGTTTGAAAGCAAGGAAGAATAAAATTAAAATTATAGTTATATTAGGATACTTTTACTTTAGTAGTTTCTTTTATTAGAATTAGAAGTCTTGTAAACCAACCCCTTATGATCTATAAATAAGAGGGCCCGGTGTAGGAATAAACAATAAAAAAATTCTCAGCATCAATTGACAACTGAGGTTGGGTTTTCTTTTGATCAAAATTAGAGTAGATTTTTATTGCTTGATATCAGAGGCTTCTCAAGAGCTATTGATAACTGCTATTGAGTGCTGAAGATTAGTGTAGATATCCTAGTTTCTCATAAGCAATTAACAACTGCAACTTAGGGGTGAAAGATATATTTACTTTGCTTTCTAGTTTAGATTTTATTTTCTTTATTTATATGCTTTATAAATATCTTCAAATTTTGATTTGAACAAGTTGAAATTTGTAGATTAGTGTAACAATTTTTTACTTTTCCATCTTCAATTTTCTAGAATTTGATTGACGCCAAGATTTTAGGAGATTGTTAATTAGATTAAATCTATGTTAAGGAATTTCAGTTTTTGATTGACGCCCAAATTCTAGGAGACTACAATACGGTGTAAGGGTACTGTTTATTTTTATAAATATCTTATGGCTGAAGATTGGGATTGACGACCTCAATCTGAAAGAGGATTAGGATTTATTTTATGCACTTTAGATTAAAAGCCCATTCTTTATTCATATTTCTTTAGTAGTTTAGAACCTTAAAAGATAAATATAAACTTTGAAATAATAATATAGATAAGATAATAACTTCTTCGTGGGAACAATCATATACTAGATCTACAATTTCCATCGTGTGCTTGCAATAGGTTAAGACTTAATTAGATACACACATAAATAGTGATCAAGTTTTTGGCGCCACTGCCGAGGAAGTGATTTATCTTTTTATTTATATTTTCATTTTAAAAATACATATTTTTCTTTTTCTTTTTATATTTCTTTAAATTTTTAACTTTCTTTGATCACTTCTTAATATTTCGCAGGTTGATTTAGAGCGACAACTCAAAGTCTCAACTTCCCCTGATCAGCGAAGCTAGAGGCTTAGATTTACTCTCTCTCCCTGCCTTCTAGAATAAAAATAGATAAAATTAAAAATATAAAAAAATAGGGTTTTTTTTTCTTCATCACACCCGATCTTGAAGCCTAGATTTCTTCGAGTGTGATCTAGAAATTGAAAGGAGTGTCCAACGTAATTTGGCGGCAAGCCAAATTCTACAAGAGAATCCTCAATAATGGCTAACAATTTGTCCATCGAGGAACATTTCAGCCCCATATCATTAGCCGAGCCCTCTTGTATAGTTCCTCTAGAGGTGCCTCGAGGTCAAAATTATGAAATCAAGCTCCATACACTTCAATCCGTATCGACCTTTCATGGGCTTGATCGAGAAGATCCCTACCAACATCTAAAGGACTTCATAGAACTTTGCATAGTATTGCAAACATCGAATGCCAACAAAGAGGCTGTAAAACTATGTCTGTTTCTTTTCTCTCTCAAGGACAGGGCGAAGGCATAGTTAATTTCGTTACCTGCCGGAAGTATTACCACCTGGGCGGAATTGCAGTCCAAGTTCTTGGGCGAGTTATTTCATGAGAGTTGGGCATGAATGAAGGATTTGTTATGGAAGTGTACTCATCACGAGGTACCAAATTGGTCGATTGTACAAAGTTTCTATCAAGGATTGATTGAGACCAACCAGTCTACAGTCGATGCCGTAAGTGGAGGAGCCTTTATGGCTCAGAACGGCCAGTAGTCCTGAAATTTATTCAAAAAATTGGCCAATAATTCAAAACAAAAACAGGCTCTGCTTAGATCTGATCCTGATATTACTCGCCACACCCCGCTTGCGAGGGGTGGACTTTACGATATCCCTAAAGATAAAGTAAAGAAGGAGGAGGACATGAGTGCAAAAAATTTAGCTCTAGAATAGCAAATCGTGACATTAATGATAGCTAAATCTAGCACTCTAGACAGCTCTATAGCAGGCTACTCTAATAGCCAGACTCACAATTTTACTGAAAATCCAGCTGCGCCACCAAACCAGGAGGTAATGGAAAATGAACAAGTAATGGCTTTTCAGAGGGGAGATTATAGGAATACCTATAACTCGTCATGGAGGAACCATCTTGGATTTAATTATGGTTCCACGGGAGGAGCACAGCTAGCACCAACAGCTGTGCAGCCCAGATTTCCCCATACTTAAATTTCCCAATAAAAACTTCAATTACCGATCGTGCAACCCCAATATGGACCACAGAGCAATGCACCTAATGCCACGGTTGTTCAGATCCTTCGATATTTACAGCACCAGTCACATCAGCATTCAAAGGACTTACACCAACTTGCTCAGTTCTCCCAAGTACTCAATTCACACACACAGTCCATAACGAAGTTGGAAAGCTAGATAGGCCAGCTAGCTTCTCAAGTGATAAGGAGAGAAAGTGGCCAATTGCCTACACAGCCAGTAAATAATCCAAGAGGACAAGCATTCCAAGGGGAGACATCAGCTCTCCAAAACCTAATTTAAAGACCTTATGGATCGTCGAGCTATCGACTCATCCATAGCACCTCTTGTAAAATATGTACAATTAATTCTTTTCCTTTTACATTTAGGTGCCACATTATGAACAGAATCACCTAGAAATGAGGAATCGTAATGTGAGCCTACTATATATTTTTGGACAATCGTATGAATTTATGATTGCCCGTCATTAGGCTAAAATCCATGAGTCAAAACATAGCGATTACGATTTGACAGATATGAGGGTTTAAACCGACAACCGTAGGTTTACAAGTTGTGATGACCAGTTCAGCAGGTCACCACTGAGATAGGGCCTACAAATTCAAAGAAAGAGTATACTTGGCCCCATTTCTCGAACCCTCCAACCTTCCAGTTTTCTCCTTCTACCTTCCCTCTCTTTTTCAAAGCCCCATCCAATTGTTTTAAACTGTCTTACTCTTCCCGACCTTCCCTGTAACTTCTGATTCATTTTGGAAGCTCAACATATCTCCTATACGCATATTCAGAAGCTAGGGTTTGGTAACAACAAGGTAATAATCTTCTATCGGATGGATTTCTACAAATATTTTTACTGACATATGCAAGATCCGTTGAACTAAGCACTATTCTTTTATGTCTTACAGAAAAAATTTGCAGAATGGAGAAAACATATGAAAAATGAGTACGGGAAGACCCTGAAGAGGAAGGTAATATTTCAAACGCCTCTCCTATTAAAAGAATTATAGAATAGGCTGCTGCCCAAAAAGCTAAACCAGCAACCTCACCTAAAAAGAAGGCAAAGACCTCAGGGTGGTTATTAGAGAAACCCCTAAGGAAGAGGAAGTATCTGAACCGATTCCTGCCCCGAAAAGGGGCATAAAACTGGACAAGGGATAAAATCCAATGACCGCTGATAAAACATTGAGTCGGATCCCAGCTTCAATTAAACACCATCTTGTGGGATCCGAGGGTGCGATAGAAGTTGCTGCATTGAGAAGTTTAGAAATTAGTAGTGAAGCCATTAAATATTTTAGGGATGTCGTGCTCCACCACTTCTTAGAACCTGGAGTAGCTCAAGTCTATCCTAGATTGGATAAATTATTCTACAAAAATTTGATCAATAGTAGCAAGGGACCCACACCAGCACTAACCGCAGCCATTGATGGACTCCCAATCTCACGAATGAAAGAAATGGCTACTAGGGTAATGAATGCACCCTTGAGGAGACCTGAGGTGTCCCCTAAAAACCTTCCCAATTTTACTCACATGGCTACAGAGTTGCAAGGCCGACCCCCAAAAGATAGGTCATTCTTCCTGCGAAAGTATTTAGAAAGGAGTCTCACTTCACTTCTTTGATGTTTTAATTCACAAGACTATTCACCCTATGGGTCATGGGACACAAAGACGGGCACTTTTTGTAAAGGCTTATGGCTAATCGATTCTGGTTTGATGTGACATCTTACCTATTGGAGGTAATAGATACCATAAGGGAGAAATTAAATCTGGAGAAGTATTAGACACATAAAATATGTCTGCCTTTTGGAGGTCGAATCACAAACTTACTGATCAACGTGGGATACAACATCAATCCCAAAGAAGTGTCTCTGTCTAAAGCAGAAGATGGCCTCACAGTATTAGCCTATAGGAGGACTCTTAGCGTCGAAAATAGAAAGAAAATTCTACTACCTGCACATAAGAAGAGCACCCCTTCTATATCAGAGATGACACAAGAATTAGTATCAGATTTTGACATAAGGGATGAACCAATTGTTGAAAAAATTACAGCGCAAAAGAAAATCAGTGGTAGCAGCACAGGGAGTGATGATTCCACCAACACCTACTGAGCATCATAATGATTTGTACAATCCGGAGTTGGATTCACCCACTAGACCTGCTTTGCCCCTTCTATAGAGGGTACCATAGTACCACTTAGTACAAAAGTAGTACCTATGAAACCACTGACTGCAGCTATCGAAGAACAAGTTGTTCCCCCTCCCTGAAGAACAAGTCCTAGAAGTAGACAAAGTTGAAACGACTGCCTCTAGCCATATCCCTACTCCTATCAAGTTGATTGCTCCACTCCCAAGTCCAATCATTACAGAACCAACCCCAACATTTGAAGCACCAGAGGAAGGACCAAGTTCTGAGACCCCAAGGGTAGGCTTCATAGAGTTAATGACCCAAGTACCATCTCCTCCAGCCACAATTCCAACAGCACAGGCTTTCCTCAAAGCACAGCAGGACCCAGAAAGAAGACTGGCGGTAGTCAAGCAATGGCAAATCACAAATGCTCTCGTACCAGGAGTTGTGAAGAGGGTGATGGAAGAAATCTAGATGTTGAAAAATAGAGTCCGAGATAATATGCCTAATGCCCGTTAAGCACTGAAAAATATCATTTTTCAGCTCCTAACCTAGCCTTTACTACACCTTGGAGCCATTTTATAATCAGCTTTTGAGTATGTTTTTTAGTTAATAACAAAATTACAGCTTGGTGCAACTGTCATGCCTTGGAGGCCAAAAGAGAGTGAATTGAAGCTAAGGAGGGCAGTTGAGTTAAGAGCAGAGGATACACCTTGGTGGAACACACCATAGTGAGCAATTGGAGTGCCTTAGTGGACCCTGGAAGTCCAATAGATGAAAGGAAGTAGGACCCTAGCAGAGAAGACTGCAGCAGCAGGTTGTGCATAGCAGTAATGAAGCATAAATGGACCCTCGCGCAGTTCAAGTTGGCTGAAAAAGTCCCCCTCATGCAGTTCTCATGAATCTCAAGCCTGCAGCATTCAAAAGCTTGTGCAGATCTTGCTCAGTGCACTGTAGAAGAGCTTTAGAAAAGCTTCTCTTGTAGACCTCGCGAGGATCAAAACTTAAGGTGTGTTTTACGAAGCTCTCGCGACGATCTTGCGTGCTTCAAAGACAAAGCCAGCCACGCGAGAAGCCCATCCCATCCTAGCGATCATCCGCGTGAAGCTCAAAGTCTATCCTCGCACGAACCTGGTGAGCTGCAATTCATCCTAGCGACATCTGCGCTACTTGAACCACTTGGAGCTTCATCCTCCCAAGCTGCAACATTCACAACCTCGCGAGCCATTCTTCAGTAGCAACTCCAATCACGCGAGAGCCATGCGAGAGGCAAAATAGGCAAATGCAGCCTTGTGAGGCACGGGCTCCCTACTTCTCAATCCATACACAACGACACTTTGGGGATTTCCCCCACTTCTAGGGCACACACCTCGAGGCTCTAATCAGTTTCCCCACATCCTGAGGCATCTAAGGGCCACAATTGGGCCACGACAACAGTGGCAAATGGGGCATTTCCTCTTCTGTTCTCCTATTGGTCAGGGCAAGATATTTTTTGGGACAACTTGTATATAAGCTGTAATTTTTATGTAGAATCAATCTTCTCCTTTACCTAATTTCGGTTGTGAGCTTGGAGGGTCAGTGCTTAGGTCATTTAGGATTAGGGTTAGGTCATCTTCTTAGTTTCTCTTCTCTCCTTAGTCCAACACTTGCTGGCTAAAATCTTTGTAATGGCTAGGACTATAAATATGCTGTAATAAGACTATGTGAAACTTGTAAAAGCCTAGAAATCTGTATTGACTGCAGCTTGGAGGGCTAATCATTGTAAGTATTTTTATGTGCAATGTAAGCTACTTTATTGATTCATTAGATCTGTATTGCCTTTAGGTTTTCCATTAAAATTTTATAGTTTCTATGCACCCATTAATGCATGTGCCTGTGGCCTTGCATATATGGTAGCTGCAGTGGGTTTAATGTTCTGATTTCAATCCCTGGACTAGAGTATATCTTTTGGGGATGATCTGTGACCATTTAGTGAACAGATCATAGCCTTAAGACTACTCTATATCCCTATATTGGATTGGATTCTTTTCCCTTACATTTGTGCTTGTGGCTAAATACAAGGATAGATGCAGATCCATCATTTTCTATGTTTAACCAGACCCTGTTTCAGCCTAAAATAACAGTCCCTATTTATTACTTCCTACCATTTTTCTGTTATTTTTATAACTCCATTTTATCCTTCTCCAAAAACCCTTTCTCATAACATAGGACTATAGTTTTATTTTATGTGTTTAGCTTTAGTTGTGACAACAAAATCCCTTTCTTTAGGATTGCCAGATCTGTACTCAGATCTGGAGATCTACTAAATAGTTCTTGATCAATTTTTCCTGTGGGACAACCCTTTCTTATCAAAACTTGCTACAACAAGCCCTGGATATTACAGGATTGTGTATTTTTAGATTGTTATTTTCAATCCCCTTCATCTCACTCTATTTTGTTTAGATTTATTTTCACCACCTGTTTTCTAACAAAATAAGTAACAAGCATCTAAAATAAAACTCAACAAGTTATTGGCGCCGCTGCCAAAGATATTTGATCTAATTAGTAGATCTGAGTTTTAAATTTTATTCTACAAATTCTTTGTAGAAGTGCTTATTTTTTAATAAAAGTACTACTGATTTTTTATTAGTTTTTACATATCTGGAACAGCAGAAAAAGGGAGAAGCTAGAGCTGCAACTGGAGCTTTGTTGGCCTTAGTTTGCATTTCTTTCCTCCCCCTATTTCGGTTCTAGTTCTGTTGACATGTATTTTCAGTAGTATAGTTAGCTATAATTTCTTTTCTTGTTGTTCTTATTCTTTAAGTGTGCGGTAAGGGTCTGTATTACTTGTTGTTTATGTGTGTGCATGCTGGGTAGGAGGTTCCTTAACCCTAACTTAGAACCTCCAAATCCTAAGATAGAGAGGGCCCTTAGACCTAGGTTGACCACACAAACTCCTCCTGATAATACTGAGTCAGCTGAGATGAGTGAACAATAAAGAACCTTAAAGGAATTCAATGCACCAGGGTCTATACATCCCCTTTCTGCATTCAATTCCCTGCTGTTCAAGGAAACTATGAGATCAAATCGTCAATCATCCCAATGTTGCCTTCATTTCATGGGCTAAGTAAAGAGGACCCATATAAGCATATTGATGAGTTCCTTGCCTTATACACCACATTCAATATTGCTGGCTTGGGAGAAGAAGCCACCAAACTGAGGCTCTTTCCTTTTTTACTAAAGGACAGAGCCAAAACTTGGCTCTCCATGCTCCCAGCTAATAACATAATATTATGGAATGATCTCCAATGCCAATTTTTGGCTAAATATTTTCCTATGTCTAAAACCAGCCAGTTGAAGAAGAGCGTAATTTCCTTTGCTCAATCCCCAGCTGAGGATTTCCATCAAGTATGGGAAAGGTTTAAAGAGCTATTAAAGCAATGTGCCCATCACCAAATTCCTAAGTAGCAGCTTGTCCAGAGCTTCTACCAAGGAATTGATTTCAAGAGCAAGGATATGGTGGATGCCTCATGTGGAGGCACTTACCTCCACAAGACAGCTGATGAGGCTCGGGAACTATTTGAGGTCATCAATGAAAATTCCATGTAGCAGGAGACTCTATCCAGAAATGACATTGAGACTCCTACTAAAATGGGGAAAGAAGTCACTTGTAGAGGAAGGATGTATGAAGTCAGTGTGCCTAGTGACCTAAAAAGAAAGGTGGACAGCCTGACCATGAAATTTGATAAACTAATGGGTGTGATGCAGCTTAGATCAAGACACAAGTGGAAGTGTGATGTCAAATTTAGGTAAGCTTGAAATCATGCCATCGATGACCCTCGAGGTCATGCACCTTATATCTATGCGGAACATCAATTAACAAGTAAAAGCCAATAATTCAAAATACCCAAGCTTTGAACTAACTAAGTCCCCATGTTTCACCAAAGTCTAGCAACTAACAGACAGTTCCGGTCTTATGCCAATTCATGAGCAAAGGAACTGTCCCGAACCATTGGTGACAATCATATCACCCCCGATGGTTGGTCAAAAGGAAAGTATAGTATTTAATTACATTTAAAAGAAAGGACTTGACATGCCAAGCCACGAGTACTCTCTACTCACCACTTCTAAATGTAAAGCACTTCTAAAAGAATTCCTCAGGAGGAGGTTCTAACTCTTCTCCGTCCGCGAAATCCGAACCTTTTGGATCAACTTCTCTCGAAGCCTGTGTTGCCGTGAGTGTTGCACCTGCGACGTATAGTCTAGGGGGTGAGCTACATCCTAGCTCAGTAGAGAAATGTAAAGAACATATAGATTAATTCTGACATATATGCTGTGCAGTAAAAGAAAAATACAGTTTATCTGCTGTTACTATCTGGAAGGACAATCGAAATAACTGAAGGGAAAGATGAATACAACTACTTACTTTGCATGGTTTTGTTCTTTCTCATCTTACTCGTTTAGTTGTGAATTCGGCCTAATAGATTAGCTCTTTACCTTAAATAGTCCCCGAGCAGTATATCATCGAGCCCCGATGGAATACCCACCATCGCCGCCTAACTAGACAGCTTATCAATTTTGTATTCCCCGAATATTGCCCCAAGCCCTTTCTCCTAGGTGGCGGGTTCATCGTTAAATCTACATTCCTCGGATGTGCTATCAGATACACGGATTAACCAGCATCGTCATGGATATCCTCCGAGTCGTCAGGGTATCCCGCCACGTCAGAGGGTATTCTAAACAAACCTTAAATAACAAAATATCAAGTGTGCTTTACATGTAGTTATTCACCGTGATTGTGCTAATTTTAATATATTAGGCCTTATCACCTTACTTTCTTTTCCCCACTGCTTCTCATCGCACTTACAGGATGCTACTTGATATATCGTATCATATAGGTATTCATCTTGTAGTTCTTGCGTCCCTTGGGACCTCCGCTTCATTTTAAGTCTACACACGCACGCTCTATTTATGTGACATGATGAGATACTTAGTTTAGCAATTAAATCTGTACTACACATATGCGAAATTGAACAATGTACATGTTTCGATAAGGTTCCCTACCTCAAGGTAAAACCCAGTGGTCCCTTCTCGTAGTGATGACACGTACTGATCTCACGTCAATCTACATTTCATGCGAAAGGACATGCCTTAGAATGGTCATCAGTGGTCACTAGCAGTCCTAGAGCGCATAGTTCACATGAGGTATATTTGTATACATACATAAAAATTTAATTTTAGTTTTGGTACCTCGCTCGGCGGTTGCTTAGCCTCGCTCGGCGACCTCTTCTTCCTCGGCGGTTGAAGCCTCGCTCGGCGGCCTCTATCTCGCTCGGCGGTTAAGCGAGGTGTCTAAAAGCCTAAAGTGATACCTCAGTGGGCGAGCTTATTCCTTCTATATGGGTCTCGCTCGGTGAGCCCGAGCGTACTATTCTCGGTATATATTACATCCTCGCTCGGCGAGGCGTTTAGATCGCTCGGCGAGGCGTTTAGATCGCTCGGCGAGGCGTTAGATCGCTCGTGATTCTTCAAGAAATCTATCCTATTTCCTTAAATCTTAAATATAATTAATCGGCCATTGCCCAAAACATTGTAGGTTATCATTAAGACATACCTAAGCACTTCTCAAGCATTATCTCTTACCTAAATTGGCGGATCTCGTAATCGGCTCGATCTAACGTTCGAATACCTGTTACTTCGAAGAGATCTCTACGTTTCTGGTTCGACCTTCTCTCCAGGTCTTCCACCGGTTTACACTCCAACAAGACCTTAGCCTTTCTTCTCTACAAGACTCTCTTTTCTCTTTCTCTATTTTCCTCCTCTCTATTTAGGTTAAAATTATGTTACGTAGGGAAGAGACTCCTCTCCACTTTCACTTATATAGTGAAAGGAAGGGAAAAATATAATATGTTACACACATATACACACCGTGTGTATATGTTGACCCAGGTTTCCTTGTGAACCACACATACACATGCGTGGCATATGGCTTGTCTGAGTTAGAAAATCAGGGTTATTCTGAGGAAGAAGCATGTCGATATGCGATCCTTACGCACCTACTTAAGGGGGTCAAAACCCTAAATTGGTCATGGAACATGCCCATGCTACCCAATCATTTGAATAGTAACCTGCTGGGTATCAATGGAGAAACTATCCCAATTTGAGGTGGAGATAAGACAATTATCAGCAACCCCAGCAGCAATAGTTGGCATTGCCATATAGACCACAACAATAATATAATCAGGGCTATGCACCTAGACAAGCCTTTCAGCAATCAGCCCCACAGCAGAACCAATTGGCTTTGCCCCCATAGCAGACTAGATCCCCCTCTTTTGAAGAATGGTTTTAGCATCACTGCAAATCCTGGGGTCCCTATCACAGACTATGAACTCTCACAGTCAAAGCATAAAGAAAATAGAGGACCAGCTTGGCTAAATTTCCAATGCTTTAGCCAAAAGAGAGGAGGGCAGGCTGCCAAGTCAACCCTTAGCCAATCTTAAGGGTCAGTTTATGATTGGTGAGGGCTCCTCAAGTCATGAGGAGGCTAAGGCAATCACTACCCATAGAAGTGGCAGGGTGGTTGATAACCAGGTGGGCAGAGAGGAAAAGGAGACAAATGAGAGTGTAGAAGAGGAAAATGTGAGAGAAAAGGAAAAGAATGACTCACCCCCTACTGGAGACCAGCAGGAACAAAATAAAGGGGCTGTAGTTGAGCCCCAACAAAAAGAAAAAAATGAGCAAAGAAAAAAATAAAAAAAATTCTGATGATGTGGCTAGGAATGCAGCTGAGGTACTGATCAGTCACATAATTTATCATTTTATCACTCTTAACTTAGTGATGCTAGGACTTAGTTTGCTACTAATGAGTTACTGATGTGTAGATATTAAAGATAAGCTATAAATTAGAGCCTAAGTGTTAATACATTTCAAAATGAACTCAAAAAGCAGTAAAAAGACGATTGAGCATTAAAGACGATTCGCCAATAACAAGAAAGCTGAAAAATCATAATTCTTCAAAAGACAGAAAGTGACAAAAGAAGAAAGCGATCGATCTAAAATAAGAAATTGTTAGCTGAAAGTTGACTGAAAATAGAAAATCATGAATTACGATTTTCTAGAAAGAATAAGAAAGAAATCGTTATTTATGATTTTCTAAGAATAGAAGCTTTCTATTACACACTGCTGCTGCGGATCACGTGAGAGTTTAACACCACCATATCCAGAATTAGAAGACTCCTGCAATTGAAAGTCTGGTGAACCACGGATCTGAGAAGATTGATAAAGATCTAATTCGAAGAACTCTGCTACTACTCAATAAAGAATAATCCAGAAGCGCATCAACTAAAGAAACTAAGGAAAGATAAAATTAGGAATTAGAGTTATGTTAGGAATCTTTTGTTTTTAGTAATTTCTTTTATTAGAACTAGATCTTTGTAAATCGACCCCTTATGATCTATAAATAAGAGGGCTCGGCATAGGAATAAGCATCGAAGAATTTCAACATCAATTGATGCCTGAGGTTGGATTTTCTTTCGATCAGAGTAGTGTAACATAGTTAGAGTAGATTAGATATCAAAGGTTTCTCAAGAGCGATTGACTACTGCAATTGAGTGTTGAAGATTAGTATAGATATTTGTAATTTCTCAGGAGCAATTGACGACTGCAGCTGAGGGGTGAAGGATATTTTTACTTTACTTTTTAGTTTAGATTTTATTTGCTTTATAAACATCTCCAAGTTTTAATTTGAATTGACGACTCAGGTTAAAATTTGCAGATTAGTGTAACGATTTTTACTTTTCCATCTTCAGTTTTCTAGAGTTTGATTGACACCCAAATTTCCAGTTGATTATTGATTAGATTAAATCTGTATTGATAGGATCTTAGACTTGATTGACGACCAATGCTAGAAGACTAGAAATATGGTGTAACGGTACTGTTTATTTTTATAAATATCTGAAAGTTGAAGATTAAGATTGACGACCTAAATTTGAAGAATGAGGATTAGGATTTATTTCTATGCACTTTAGTTTAATAACTCATTCTTTTATTCATATTTCTCCAATAGATTAGATCTTAAAGATAAAAGTTTTTAAGATAGGGATTTAGATCAAAGATATAAACTAGCAATTAATTAGATAATGAACCTCCTCGTGGGATCGATCCTATACTGGCTCTACAACTTCTATTGTGCACTTGCGATAGGTTAAGACTTGAATTTAATATAGTTATAATACATAATAAGCAATCGATCAGGTACCAGCAATACCACTGCTGTCATTTTCTCATGTACTTACAGGTCCTTCCCCTTTTGATAAGGGGATTGCCAACTTGGAGGAAATGATAGAGACTTTCAAGCAGGATAAGATCAATTTACCTCTTCCTGATACCATAAAATAACTCTCTGCCTATGCCAAGTTCCTTAAAGACCTGTGCACACAAAAGAGGAAAGTAAGAGTCCATCTGTCCAAGAAGGTCCTTATAGCTGAAAATGTGAAATCTGTGTTGTCTATTGCCACACCAGCAAAATTGCAAGGCCCAGGGGTACCTACAATCCCCTGTATTATTGGAGACCACACCATTGGCAGGGCTCCCTTAGAATTGGGGGCCAGTGTAAACCCTTTATGCCATATTAGGTATATGGCGACTAGGTTTGGGAAGCTGAAACCAACTCCTATTGTGCTCCGGTGGCTAGTCTAGAGAGGCCTATAGGTGTGGTTGAGGATGTGCTGGTGGGGGCGGACAAGTTCTTTTACCCGGCTGATTTTTTGGTCTGGGATATGGAACCTTCAAAAAGCAACACCCCTATCCCTGTCGTTTTGGGCAGGCCATTTTTTATCACTGTCAATGCCTACATTCAATGCAGGTCTGAGGTGATGGAGGTTACCTTTGGGAACATGAAGGTCAAATTAAATGTATACAATGTTGCAAAGGAACCTCAGCTAGACAATGAGGACTACTTTGCAGTGGATGTACTAAAGGACTAATTGAGGAGAATTTATCCAATCTGCTAGATTAGAATAAAGTCTTTAATGATTTTAAAAGTGTGTAGACTGAGGTTCGGGAGGAGGCCCAAAATTGCAGTAATGAAGACAACAACACAATAGAGTCTTTAATGGGCCTAGTGCACCATTCCATCTGGAAACCCATATTGATGCCCCTACCTCAAACCTCCAAGGCACCTTTGTTGCCTTCTATAGAGAGTCCACCTGATCTAGAGCTTAAACAACTACCAGATACATTAAAATATACTTTTTGGGGCAGGACAACAAACTTCATGTGATCATCTCTTCCCCCTTACTAGTGGGCAAGAAGAGAAGTTATTGTGGATGCTTAGGAGACACAAGAAAGCAATAGGTTGGACAATAGCAAATTTAGGAGGGATTGATCCATCAAGTTATATGTATAAGATACATCTAGAAGAGGGTTCCAAACCCTCAAGGGAAATGCAGAGGAAACTAAATCCTCATATGCAAGAGGTGGTCTTAAAGGAGGTGGTGAAACTGTTAGATGCTGGGGTCATATACCCCATTTCATATTCAACATGAGTATCACCTATCCAGGTGGTCCCCAAGGAGTCTGCTATAACAGTTATCATCTTTGATTCTGAGGAGTTGATGCCAACTAGGGAGACCACTGGTTGGAGAGTTTGCATTGACTATAAGAAGCTCAACTCTAAAACCATAAAAGACCAAGTTTCCTTCCCCTTCATAGATCAGATTTTGGATAAATTGGCTGGAAAAGCATACTACTACTTTCTTAATGGATACTTGAGTTATAATCAAATACCTGTGTATCCTCAAGATCAAGAAAAGACTACATTTACCTGTCCATTTGGCACTTTTTCTTATAAAGAATGTCATTTGGACTGTGCAATGCCCCAGCCACATTCCAAAGGTGCATGTATATTATTTTCTCGGACATGATTGACAAGTTTTTGGAAATCTTTATGGATGATTTCTCTATGTTTAGGGACAGTTTTAGTCAGTGTTTGCATCACCTCATCCTGATTCTTCAAAGATGTGAGGAGACCAACCTGGTCTTGAGCTAGGAAAAGAGCCACTTGATGGTCAACCAAGGCATTGTGCCTGCCCATGTGGTTTCCCATAGAGGCATTAAGGTAGATAGAGCAAAGGTTGACTTAATCTAACACTTGCCCCCACCAAAAATTGTAAACTAGATCAGGTCTTTATTTGGGCATGCTGGATTCTATAGGAGGTTCATCAAGACTTCAGTAAAATTGCTAAACCATTGTGCCACTTGTTGTGCCAAGATGTGATATTTAATTTTACTGTTGAGTGCCTTGAGGCATTTGAGGTCTTAAAGAAATGTCTAACCTCTGCTCCTGTGATCCAAGCCCCTGACTACTCCCTCCCTTTCGAGCTAATGTGTGATACATCAGACCTGCTTGTAGATGCCGTCCTAAGACAAAGAAAGGATAAGCTACCATGTGTGGTATATTATGCCAGCAAGACATTGGCAGAGGCTCAACTTAATGACACCACAACTGAGAAAGAGCTGCTAGCAGTGGTCTTTGCTGTGGATAAATTTAGACCTTAACTACTTGGGTCTAAGATTGTTGTATTTATAGACCACTCTACCCTCAAATACCTTTTAGCAAAGAAAGATGCCAAACCTAGGTTGATTAGATGAATCCTTCTGCTGTAGGAGTTTGATCTTGAAATCAAAGACAAGAAGGGAGTAGAAAATATGGTGGCTGATCACCTGTCTAGGATTTTATTGGATGAATGTGTTGCTACACCTATTAGAGATGTTTTCCCTTATGAGCAACTGTTTTCCATCCAAACTGTTGTCCCATGGTTTGCCAACATAGTCAATTATCTTGTTGTAGGCATAATCCCTACCCATTGGTCCAAGATGGATAAAGACTTTTTCTTCTCACAAGTCAAGTACTTTTTTCTGGGAGGATCCTTGCCTATACAAATATTGTGCAGACTAAATCATTAGAAAGTGTGTCCCTAATTATAATTTTCCCAATATTCTTAGCATGTGCCATGAAAATGCTTGTGGGGGTCACTTCAATGGAAAAAAGATAACAACAAAGGTGTTGTTGTGTGGGTTTTATTAGGCATGTGTCAGATGCCAAAGGATGGGTGGCATTTCCAAGAGAAATTCAATGCCATTGCAGTCCATCCTTGTTGTGAACCTATTTGACATTTGGGGAATAGACTTTATGGGGCCCTTTCTTCCTTCAAATGGTTATAATTTCATCCTTGTGGCTGTGGATTATGTTTTCAATTGGGTGAAAGTAGCTGCCACAAGGACCAATGACCACAAAGTAGTCCTGAAATTTATAAAGGAAAATATTTTCTTCAGATTTGGCACCCTTAGAGCCATCATCAGTGATGGGGGCAGCCACTTCTATAACAGAAACTTTGAGAGCTTACTCAATAAGTATGTTACCCATAGGATTGCTGTTGGGACCTGCCTTGTGTTCAAAAAGGAGTTTAAAATCTGACAAATAAAGAGTCTATAGATAACACACACCAAGGCAGGCTCACACACAGTCCTGCAAGTATTCAGGGCCTGTTGTAGCAAGTTTTAAAAGAAAGTAAGGGTATGTCCACTGGGAAATGTGGGTCAAAATTAGGCAAATCTCCATATCTGTGGTAGATCTGGCACCCTTCCAAATGCTAAAACAGTAAAAGAAGGAGGACAGGTTTAAGGGGTTGTCACTTCTAAATTAAACTACAAAAACAAGTAAGATTGCAGAAATGGATGTTAGGATTAAATCCAGAGTACAGATCTTGCAGTGAGGGGGAATTAAACACAGAAAATGGGGAGAAGCAACTTGGAGTTTGGTCTTGCTACAATTACGTTGAGCTGCTAGGGTTACAGAGAGTTTAGAGTATACCAATCCCTCACCTGGCCATAGGCACAGCTACAGGGTAGAAGAATCTACTCTAAATCAAATGCTTGAACTGATCTTAAGGCTATGATTTGTCCACTTTAATGGTCACAAATCATCCTAGGGATTTCCTTCAAATCAAAGATTTCAATTAGAGCATTATAACCACTGCAAATGTTGCAATTATCAGGCCACAGACACAGGAAATTGCAGGAGCATCAGATCTAGGGAGATCAAATGGCATCTAAGAGGTCTACCAGTTAAGTGGGTGAGCTACTCTCATCTACACAAAGCCGATCTAATTACAACAATTAAACCAACATTACATTGAATTAAACTGACCATACAATGAAATGTCCTCAGATTTGCAGTCTATGCACCATCTAACCCTCAATAACGCTCTCAGCTCTCCCTAATTACAGATTCGACCTCACCCTTTGCTGCTCTCAAGAAATTAGCCAACCATAGTTGGGCTAAAGGAAAGAATTAGAGAATTTCGCTGCAAGCTCTGGTTTCCAGAATTAATCTCCTTTTTCTCACGGCTTCCTCTCTTCTTATAGCTTTCTCCTTCAGCCTCAAATCTAGTTTTTCCCGCAAATCCCAGCTTCTAGAATGATTATGTTATTCCCTCTTTTATTCCCCTTCTAAAGGGCTCTTTTAGTTCATTCGTGTTGGGGGAGAGCACGTGGGTCAGTTAGGGTTTCCCAGGGCACTTCTAGAAGCCTCGTGCCGGTCACCAAGGTGCCTCGATTTGTGTGCAACAGGTCACCAACTCACCGCGTGTGCACAGCAGCTTTTCTGAGAAGTGTTTAGATCGATATCAATAGGTCGAAGAGGCTTTCGATAGGTTGAAATCAAGTACTTTGGTCCTTTTGCTAGGATTCAGGATCCTATCGAAAGGCTCCGATAGGTTGAATCCTGCAATTAGAGCTTCAGCATCTGCAGCCTTCATTTGATGCTTTCGATAGGTTGAAGGATCCTTTCGATAGGTTGAGCTCTTGCGCAATTGATTTCGATAGGTTCTCAGACTTTTTGATAGGTTCTGTTCAAGCTTAGGCAACCATTCGATAGGATGCTCTCTTGTTGTTTTTGACTGTACGATAGGTTCTGGATCCGGTCGAATTCTCCCCATCTTCACGATTTCTTCCTTTTTCAGCCTTCAGATCTTATCGATAGGTTGCAATAACCTATCGACAAGTTGTTTTCAGCCTGTCTTTCCTTTTTTCAATGTTGCTTTGCTGTTGTTGCCTGCCCTAAGTGGGCATTGGTGTGGGGCCCTTCTGTGTGCCATAGTTGGGTCAGAGCTGTGGTGAGAGATGGACCTTCTTGTGGAGCACTTTAGGGTGGATTTCTGCACTATGACTGCTTATTACTGCTATCTATAAAACATGCTCAACAAACACTTATTAGTCTATTCACAGGTCTATCAATGGTCAGGTTAAAGGATAAAAAATGGCATTCTTCATTGATTAACTCACCCCCAAACCTAAGCTTTGCCAGTCCCTAAGTAAAGGAAAGATAGGAAAACTAAAATACCACTTTTGTAGGGAGCACAGATGCATTTAGCATATGCATCAAGCCTTTTAAACCCCTAGGTGATCCCTAGTGGAGGAGTGAAGTCTCCTAAGGGTTTTCCAGTGAAGGTACCCATAAACTTCTCCAATGAAATAAGTTAGTCCTAGTGCAACATGCTAAAACAGAGCTTTAATGAGATCAAATAAATTCCACACCAAGTGCTTTCAATTCTAGAGGATTTTCAGCAGAAAAATCATCAGTTTAAAACCTTAAATTTTGCTATAATTCCTTCATTATCAGTCAGTTCATGTCAAGGCATTGTATCAGAAAATTGATGCAGAGCTCACTTTTAATTTGAGATTTCTGTTTTGATAATACCCCAAACAACTTTGATTTCAGACACAAATCTTACCAGGGCTGTTTACTCACAACAAAAATAGAAAGGTGCATAATTTCACACAGCTCAAGAGCAGTTATAGCCCTCAAATAGGACTGCAAGCATGAGCATAGGCATTGCTCTAACTCCTGAAATTTTCTAATTCTTTTTACCATAGATTAAACAAATTTTCATTTCCACATGACAGCTCAATCTATTTCAGATCAGTAAGGTCTTTTTATTGGGTTGTAATGTGGCTTATGGGTGAAGTTTTACAAAGAATAAAAGGGTAAAAAGGATTCAAATTGAGAAATCAGTAAAAGCAAGGAGGTGATTTGCAACTCAACCTTCTTCATTACAGCACATCTTCATTTTCTTTTTGAATTTGCAAACTTGAAGTGATCAGCTTCATCAACTTCTTATTTTCTTGTAGATTTTCAAATGAAGTGACTTCTCTTTTCTTTTATTTTTTTTTATTTTTTATTTTATTTTTATTTTTACAAGATGGAATGCCACAATACCACCAAACGTGCTTCCTTCTTTTTCAACCAATCATCGAACCTTGATCCTCTAACCTCACTTCTCCTCCTTTTTCCTAATTTCTCAGATTGAGTGTGAATTGAAATAGGTCAAAAGGTTTTGGGTTCAAATTTTTTGGTTTTCATCAAAGAAAATTGGGATTTTTAGGGCTCAAATGGTGTGTATCAAGGGAAATTCAAAGGTGGGACATTTAAGCTCAAGCTGTCCAAGGGATGGCCTTACTTCATGTCTCCAATGTCATGAATGCTGTCACCTGTTTCAACTTGGATTTGCCTAACTTCTAGTGATTAAAATTAGATCCCATTAGTCCTTAGAGCAGAAAAAATTGCCAAGACACTCTTCAAAGAAAAAAAAATTTCAGGCCCAAATCTCACTGGATATGACATTCCATCAAATTACTGGGGTGTATCCTTACAATTTTCTCTCATTTCAGGTTCACTACACATCCATTTTCTGAAAATTCTTGACATTTGCTTCATGAAAAATGTTAAAACTACAGATCATTTCAATTTTAAAAAGTTTTTAATTTCCTCTTTTTCCAAAAATCAAGTGGGAAATCACTTTATTTTCAAAAACTTGTTCAACATAGCTACACTAGCATTAACTCATTTCATTGGCACACCTGCCATACCCCCAAACCTAAATTAAACAGTGTCCTCACTGTTGAGAGAGCATGGTAGCAAGGAAAAAAATATCAAAAATATGCAGAACCAAAGGGAAAATAAGCAAAAAGAAAGGTATCATACAAAAAGGAATTACTATTTAATCAACAAAAATATGTACAAGGGACAAAATAGTAAAAGAAAGAAGCCTAAACTACATTTATTTACAAGCGTCAGCAGGCCAATCATATAAATCTTGCAACTTTTTCAAATCGTCCTTTGATAAAGGAGTTTTGCTTTTTGGTTGGGACTTCTTGGTGGACTGCTTGGGGGCCTCCCCAGACTAGGCAGCAAGTTTCTGGGGCATCTTGGCAGAAGGAGGAGCAGAGTCAGAATCAAAATCAGAAGGAAATGGGCAGTAGAATTGAGACCAAGGGCAGCAGCAGCTTTCCTTTTGTCCTCCTTTTTGAGTAAGGTGGAGGAGGTGTCATGTGTGGGTGGGGGCTTGGTGGTTGCTACCTCTTCAGACTGGGTAGCAGGTTCCTTCCCTTTACTACAAGTAGAAGCAGAGGAAACAGATCTCTTGGCAGTAACTTTTCTCTTTGTAGAAGTCCTCTTAGGGTGTGGGGGGGAAGGTTTAGCTGTAGGAAGATCTTGGGCTAGAGGGGGGGGACATCTACAGGTGGGGTAGGAGTAGGTTGAGTGGCAGGAGGGTTGGGGGGTGGAGCTGTAGCAAGAGGGGTAGGTTGAAATGGTTGAGAAGTCAATAAAGCAATTCTTTGCTCTAGAATATCTATTTTCTTCGCTGCATAAAGCAGGTCTAACTCAAAGAGTTTCTTTGTGGCCTTGAGTATCTCCTGAGCATTGGCTAATTTTTTCTGGAGAAGCTTAGCATTCTTTTTCTCAAACTCTGCAATGCGAGTCTGAGCCGCAGCAAGAAGTTTGGCGGACTCATAACAAGTTAGGATTTCCTTCCATCCCTGAGAGATATCCCGGAGCTAGATTCTTTGCTCCAATTCCATGAAAGCAATCCGCTCCTCATAGGAGACTTCCAGGGAAGCTCGGAGGGCAGCCATACCACTTAGGGCATTCCGACAGATGTAGGGGTTATCCCTCATTGCATACAGCAGGGTGAGGTAAGGGGGTATGTAGATGAGGGACCTGAGGATAATGGACAAAGAAGGGGGTGGAGTGGAAGAAGAGGAGGGGATGGAGAAAAATAGTTCCTCACATGGATCACTTTGGGTGGAGGCATCTTGGAAGACAGGTGTAGGGAGAGTAGGGGGTTGGGTGGTAGGTGACTCAGCAGCTGCAGTAGCTACTACTGTTGGTGAGGAAGGAGTAAATGATTGTGATGTGGTATAGGAAAAGGTGGAGCTGCTACCTCCTCAGACTGGGTAGCAGCTGTGGGGGGTGAAGCAATGGGGGAAGAAGGAGGAGATAAATGGAGAGGTATAGGAACAGGGGAGAGGGGAAGTGTGAGGAGGTTGGGGACTTGCAGATGATGGAGTGAGGGTGGACTGAATGGATTGAAGGCAGGAGCTCATGAGGGCTTGGTTGGTGGTGTTGGTGGTCAATTGAGTTTAAATGGACTGTAAGAGGGAGAGAATTTGGGTGAAGGTGTCAGGCATGGTGGGGGTAGAGGGGACAAGTGTTTTAATGGGATGGAAAGGAGAGGAGGGTGCATGGTTAAAATGAGGAGGAGTGGGGTGTGGGGAGTCAGGGAGTGGGGTGTACTCATGAGCAACATCTTCCACAATGGATGTCATGAGGGCAGTGAACCCAGCAGTGGTGAACTGGTCTAAACCCTGGGTATGCAGAAGGGGTTGGGGAGGGGGAAGTCAGAAATGGGTTGGTCAACGGGTGGAGAAGACAGGGTAGGGGTAGGCTCTGATAATGTAGGAGGTTCAAGGACTTCGGGTTGGAAGACCTGAGTGGTGGGTGGAGGTAAAACTGGTTCAGAGGTGGGAGGAGAAGGGTCTGTTGGAAGAGGGACTGATACAAAGGAAAAAAGCAATGTGGGTGTAAGTGTGGGTGATGGGACATGTAAGGTAGGTGAAGGGATGGATGAGGGTATCTCAGTAGGAGGATCTACTGCCATGGTAGTGGGCACCTCCTCAGCCTCCTCCATCTCAACTGGCTTATTCTTCTTAAATAAGGTTAGGCTGGTGGACCATTCCCTTTTCCCATATACTTTTGTGGTCAACTTTTTCATTGGCTCATTACTTTTGACTACATATTTCCCAGCCTTGAGCAAGCATGTAATGAGCCTACTAAAAGGCAGCCCACCTCCTTTAGCAAATGCTTATCTTTTAAGCACTTTGTCATTGATATCCACCATTGTCTCAAAAATCAATTGAGGTGCATTCAAAAATTGCCCTTTTGAATAGTAGTACAAGGCATCTACCACTGGGGGCCTTCTCTCCTGCAAGTGCCTAGTGACATAGACATTTTTCCTCAAAATAGCATCAATGAATCTGAGACTGGGTTGGAGGTCTCATCTCATCAAAGATTCACCAGAGCCCACATTCCATTGGTGAGCTCCATAGCCATTTCTTTGATGTAACCCATTTGGGTGCTCCCCCAGATCTAGTGGAGTCAAATTTGTGTGGAACTCCCAACTCCATCCTAATATCCTTGCTATCCACTGTGATTTGCCAATCATCAATCAAAATTTCTAGCACAGCTTCTTTCTCAAGCACCACCTTCTTTTTCAAAGTCTGGTACCACAATTTAACTAGCCTAGGGTACACATTCTCCTTCAAGGGGGTAAGTAGGGGTAACAATCCCTCCTTCTTTAGATACAGTAGTGTCCCCTGGCACTCCTCAATGTTGGCAAAGTATGCCAGATCAAAATCTATCTCAGGGACAAGGCTTAACCTATTCACAAACTCATTAGGAGTGGTTAATGCAGCAGGATGATCGACCGCCGATAAAATGTCAGGGTTGGCAAAAGGTGCTTCCCCAATCGGAGCAGATCTCTCCATGGGTGTTTCTGCAGCAGGTTCCTGAATTGCTACAGACTTGGTTTTTTTAGCTTTAGGAGCCTTTTTGGGTGTCCCCTCAAGGAGCTTCCTTTTGGTAGGTGGTTTGGTGGTAGGTTTTGATTTATTGGAGGATTTGGGGGTGGAAGAAGCTGGTTGCCGGAATAGGTCAGCTAGGGTTTCTTCAGAATCGGCCATTTTACTCTCAGAAATTGGTCTCTTAAGGCTCACTCACCAATTTGTAGGGAAACTCTGAAGTAAACAGCTAGAGAAATCACAGAGTGAAAGAAAGAGAACAACTCACCCAAAACTGTTAGGATTTTGTAGAACCCGTGATGCACAATTCCCAAAGATCAGGTGCAAAATGCTCCTTTGTGTAGGCTGAATAATCTTGATGAATGAAAAATCGAATGAGAGATTCCTGAGAGTATTTGGTGGAAAGAGGGCAGCGGCAAAGGAGGAAGAGAGAGCTAGGGTTTTACAGAAAGTGTGAAATGGGCGAAAGTGACCTATCGATAGGTATATATAGAGGAAAAATTGATTTCGATAGGATGAGTTGGATGATTTCGATAGGTCAAAGCATCTGATCAAACGCTATAAAAATACAGCGTGAAGATGAAATGCCTTGATAGGTCAAAACCTTCCTATCGATAGGTTCATGCAGCGCATGATTTATCCTTTCGATAGGTTCCTGATAAGTATCCAGAACCTATCGAAAGCTTCTTTTCAACCTTTAGAACCTATCAAAAAGTTGTTTTCGCCTATCGACAAGTCACAACACCTATCGAAATCCTCAAATGACCTATCGAAATCGTCAAATGACCTATCGAAAGGTTTCATATGCCCATAGAAACAGCATTTTTTTTTGTGTTGTCATCAGCTTCAGCCCCCAGCAAACTCTTTTGACGTGCTTCCATTCAACCTGTTCGCATCATGTACACACTCCCATGGTCCCTGAATTGCTAACAAGATTGAAATGATGACCTAATGCTGACATGGCAATTCTATTGTGAACAAAGCATCAAAACAGAAAGTAATCATTTAAAATAGAACTAAAATATGGTACATATGATACACACTGAAATCAGGTAGAAATTGGAGGGTCTTGAAGATCAATGGTCTCCTCAGGCGCACAGATTTTTTTAACACAGATTTTTAACCTTTGGCCATTGACTTTCATAACCCTACCATCTCTAGGATCCTTGATTTCTACAGCTCCAGATGGGAAAACATGTAAGACTGTGTAAGGCCCATCCCATCTGGACTGCAACTTGCCTGTAAAGAGTTTCAATCTAGAATTGAATAACCATACCTTGGCACCTGGTTTGAATTCTTTTCGCAGTAGGTGCTTATCATGAGGGGCCTTGGTTTTTTCTTTGTACATCCTTGCATGTGAATATACTTCCATCCTCAACTTCTAAAGCAGATTTTCTTGCACAAACTCATCCAGCACATTAATGGAAAAGCAGCCCTCATTCACTAAGTGGGGCTGATGAGCTGCATTGTAGACATTCAGCTTGACTTTCATGTTACAAAAAGATACTTCCATGTCCCCTGATCTACATTGTATACAAGCATTAGTAGTGGCCAAAAAGGGCCTGCCTAAGATCACAGGTATGGAAGTAGCACACTTGCTAGGCTCCATGTCCAGCACCAAAAAATCAGCAGGATAAAAGAATTTGTCAACTCCAAGCAAAACATCTTCAATGATCCCCATAGGCTTCCTTTCAAATCTATCAGCTAGTTGTAAGACCACATGTGTAGGCTTCAACTCTCTTAAGCCCAGCTTCTCATATACTGAATATGGAAGAAAATTCACACTAGCTCCCAGATCTAATAAGGCTTTTTCAATGGTATGATCCCCAATGATGCAGGGGATAGTGGGGACTCCAGGGTCTTGGAGTTTTGTTGGGGTTACAATAGTTAGTATTTGTTGCACTTTTTCTGCTGAAAAGACTTTCTTGGACAGATGTATCCTTGATTGTCTTTTGTGGGTGCAAAGGTCTTTCAAAAACTTGGCATAGGCTGGGACCTGCTTGATTGCATCAAGCAGAGGCAGGTTGATCTTCACTTGCTTAAAGGTTTCCATCATTTCCTCTATTTTGGCATACCCTTTATCAAAAGGGGAAGGTGCTTGCATTACCCTAGGAAATGGCAAATGTGGGACTGCTCCCCCATTTGCAGCCTTAGCCAACTCATTATCTCTCATTTTGATTTTTTTATTTTCTTGAGGATCCTCAGTATCCTTTTTATTCAATATTGGTTGCTCCTGTTGTTCCTTCTCCATGACCACTTTTTTTTCTTTTTTTGAATTTGTCAAAGGCCCACAGCCTATTTGATTGTCTGCCAACCTTCCACTTCTTAATGTGGTAACAGATTTGGCCTCATCATGGGAAGAAGAAACTTCACCTACCACATATTGTCTCCTTGGGTTGTTCATGGGTTGGCTAGGCAGCCTCACTTCCTCTCTCTTGGCTAAAGCATTACATAGCTGACCAAGATGGTCTTCTATCTTTTTAATGCTTTGACTATGAGAGTGCACAATTTGAGACAAGGATCCTAAGTTCTGCAATGAGGCCAGAACTTGTTCCTCAAAAGAAAGGGATCTAGCAGCTGGAGGGGGTGCAGATTGCTGCACAGGCTAAGTCATAGGCTGTTGGTATTGAGGCCTTGGGAAGTAATTCTGGTGGTATGGCTGAGCATTTTTGTAAGGTAGAGGCTACTATGGCTGCTACTACTGGTTTTGAAAACCATCTTGTCTCCACCTCAAGTTGGGGTGGTTTCTCCATTGGTAACCAGCAGTAGGTTGTTGCCCAAAAGACTGGGTAGCAGCCAAATGCTCCATCACCAAGTCTGGAAATTGAACAGCTGAGGGGCATTCCTCAAGGGAGTGAGTGGGGGACTAGAATATAACACATGCCTCCCCCACTTTAGCAGCCATGGGTGACTGCATTGCTCCCACGAGCTTATCAAATTTCTGGGTCAAACTATCCACTTTCCTTTCCAACTCATTGTGTCCACTTACCTCATACAATTTTCCTCTTGTGGTATTTTCTTTCAATAGTCTAGGAGTGTCCAAATCTCTGGACAATGTCTCTCTCTGCATAGAGTTCTCACTGATAATGTCAAACAACTCCCAAGCCTCCTCAGCAGTTTTGTGGAGGTAAGTACCACCACAAGAGGCATCGACCATATCCATGCTTTTAGAGTCAATCCCTTGATAGAAACTTTGGACAAGTTGCCATTCAGGGATTTGATGATGGGGACATTTCTTCAGGAGTTCTTTGAATCTCTCCCAAGCTTGGTGAAAATCCTCAGTTGGATCTTGAGAAAATGAGATGATGCCCTTCCTCAACTAGCTTGTCTTTGACATGGGAAAAAACTTAGCTAAAAACTGGCATTGAAGGTCACTCCAGGACTGAATACTGTTGGGTGGGAGCATTGACAACCAAGTCCTGGCCCTATCCTTTAGTGAAAAAGGAAAGAGTCTCATCTTGGTTGCTTCGTCCCCCAAACCTACAATATTGAAGGTAGTGCACAGTCCTAGAAATTCATCAATGTGCTTATATGGGTCTTCTTTGGTTAGACCATGGAATGAGGGTAGCATTTGAATTATGGATGACTTGATTTCATAGTTCCCTTGAACAGAAGGGAATTGAATGCAGAAGGGAGAATTGTAAACCCCTGGTGCATTGAATTCCTTCAAGGTTCTAGGTTGTTGTTGCTCACCCATTTCAGCAAATCCAGATGCAGCAAATGTGGGTGAGATTTGTTTAGTCCTAAGGAGTCTTTCAACCTCTGGATTTAATGAAACAATCTAAGGATTAAGAGTTCTCCTTCCAAACATACACCACTCACAATCTTAATGCACACAAATGCAAAGCCAATTTAACACAACCATCAGGAATCAACACAATTAATTAACAAATCTACAAATCCACAGATCAGAAAAATAAAAGGAGTAGAGGAATGCAAACTTTAACACTGCCTCTAGCACAATGCTCCTCCTTAGACACAGCTTCCAATCTGTTAAAAATAACAAAAACTACTCCAAAACAACGGAAATTATTAACAGCAGTTAGTGAAAAACTACCAATCTATTGTAAATTTACAATCTATACTAAAACAAACTTCAATCTACCAATTTTAAGCACACAGATCCCCGGCAACGGCGCCAAAAACTTATTGGGATCCTGCCTTGTGTTCAAAAAAGGGTTTAAAATCAGACAAATAAAGAGTCTATAGATAGCACACACCAAGGCAGGCTCACACACAGTCCTGTAAGTATTCAGGGCCTGTTGTAGTAAGTTTTAAAAGAAAGTAAGTAAGGGTATGTCCACAGGAAAATGTGTGACAGCCCGGATTTTGGCACCCCGAAACCCGTGCCATCAGCACGATCATCTTGACCGTGCCCCTCAACTATGCACGGAACACTGGTATATCAAGCATAAAATAAATAAGAACAACTTGCGGAATTTAAATCTACATAAAAACACTTCTCAAAAGACAGTTCTACCCTCATGCCTCTGCATGAAGGGAGAACCGATCCGAACCATCGATGATAACCATCATCATGGATGGTTCGCCCAAAAGAATACTCTGATATCCATATACACAAGGTTTAATCAAAAACCAGGCTTGACATACCAAGCCGTACAATCTCCAACTAAAACTCCTCAAAGTCGCACAGCAGAGTCCTCTAGAAGAAGTCCTCTGGAGGTGGCTCTAACTCCTCGCCGGCCGCTAGGTTTGACTCGCCGGGATCAGCGTCTCCTGAAGCCGCGGCAGTTGCTAATAGTGGACCTGCGACGTATAGTCTATAGGGTGAGCTACATCCTAGCTCAATAGGGAACAAACACGGTTGAACATATAAATTATAACTCACATATATTCCATAATATGTCATGCATGATGTATCTATGCAGTTATTGATGAAACAATTAAAAAGCATTTCGTTTTACTGTTGATTTCTTATATTTTCATTTACTCATGAATGATGCTGAAAAGGCCTAAAGCAAAACTTAAACTTTCAACTTAAGTAATCCTCGAGCAATATAGCATCGAGCCCCGATGAGATACCCATCATCGTCATCTATATGAAGCGGTTTTAATGTATTCCAGGAATACCATATAGTACCAAGCCCCTTTCCACAGGATTGGTGGCGGTTTCACTTGTCTCAACCAACACCCCACAGGGTGTACTTACTATGTCTGGATAAGCCTCATGGCGGCCTACGGTTTACGCCGTATCATCGGTCAGGATATCCTGTGTCGTGGATATCCTCAAACCTCAAATAACAAAAATATCGGTGCCTTACATATAGTTATTCACCGTAAGTAAGTGCTATCTTATATCGAGTTAGGCCCTATCAAGCATGATTCAATCCTTGGATACATCACAGGATGTATCCATTTACTACTGATGCTCTTTTCTCTTTACCTCTTCATCACAGGGATGGCTCATTAGTTACTCTTATGAATATCACACACACACACTTTTCACAATTCTTTAGCGGTAGAAAATATTTGAATGGAAATTTATATCACTACATACATGCTCTTGTAAAATAAGGTACATGTTCAAGGTGTTCCCTACCTTAGGTCTCTATCGATTTAATGCATCAAGGTCCCACTCGGCTCCTTGTGCCCACTTCCATACGTATCACCTATGATACCATTAAACACACTCGAAACGTCACAAAAGATGTAATGAATAAGTCTCAAGACCCCCCCCCAGAGTCTTGAAGTAAGAATCAAAAGTCCACAAGGTTTACTACAGTCGATTAATCGAATTCCAAAATCGATTAATCGAATCTGATTCGATTAATCGATTTCCAAAATCGATTAATCGAAAGTAAATATCGATTAATCGTAACAATTTCGATTAATCGAAATTCTTCTTTTCGCAAAGTTCACTCTCAGTTCGAACAGTCGAGTTTTCATTCGATTAATCGAATCCAATTTCGATTAATCGAAATTCTTCTTTTCGCAAAGCAATTTCACTGTTCGAACAGTCGAGTTTTCATTCGATTAATCGAATCCAATTTCGATTATTCGAAATCCTTCTTTTCGCAAAGTCGCCTCCCAGTTCTAACAGTCGCGTTTCACAAGTTGATTAATCGATTCCAAATCGATTAATCGAAAACTAAAATCGATTAATCGAAATCCCATTTCGATTAGTCGATTTTTCCTCAAGTCATTTCCTTCAACCCCTGGGGTCCACTGGAGGTTCTCAGTCGATTAATCGATTCCCAAATCGATTAATCGAAATCCAAAGTCGATTAATCGAAATTCAATTCGATTAATCGAAATCGGGGTCCTCTGACTCTTCAACTTCCTGGCCAATTTCGATTAATCGAAACCCAATTTCGATTAATCGAAATTGTCGATTCAAATTTCTTCGTCGTTTCTTCCCAATCTTTTTCCATACTTTTTCTTCTATTTTTCTAAGCCATTATCCTATGATTTAACCCACATTTTACTGCAACTTAACCCCTATAATCCATGCATCTTATTTACAAAAAATTTTACCTTGAATAGCTCTCAAGTTGATTTCAAATCTAGGGTTGGAAGGCTAGGGTTCCAGCTTTGGTTTCTAACGGATTCCTTGCGTCAAATCCGGCCTCTTTAATGCTTGAATCCTTCTTCCAATCACCCACAATAACTCCTCTCTTACTCCTCTCTCTTTCTCTCTCTTCTTTACTTCTCTCAACCACCAAAACATGAAAGTTAGGGTTTTCAACCCTTTTTATCTTATCTCTTTTCTCGGTGTGGAGCACATACACACTCATCAGTGTATGCCACTCTACACACTCCTCTATCTCTCCACTCTTCTACACTGGTTCACACATCACATTCGCTCATCTCACCATAAGTTTATCAATGAACCATCTCGTGGTCAAACCTAAGACCAATCGGGCACGGATCCCGAGGTCCTCGTTTGACGTGCTTTTTCGGGTTATTACATCCTCCCCACCTTGGGAATTTTCATCCTCGAAAATCACCCAAAAGTGTGGTGGTCTGATCTCAACCCCCACACTGAGGTGAGGTGGATTATTGACTTAGACGCGTTGAGTGCTTGATAATTCTGAGTAGAGTGTGAATTTAAATGAAACTTGCAATTACGATACAACAATGTAGACAACCAAACTTTTCATAAATACTTTTCATTTACGTCCAAAATTTCATTTGTATTAATAATTGAAATTTACAAAGCGCCACATAAGTTGGCGTACAAAACTATACATGTATACAATCAAATGGCGTGGTGGTGGCGTGGTGGTGTGGGGTAGTGGGTGTGGGTATGTGGCGTGGTGGTGGAGCGGTGGATGTAGAGGCACCCGCGTCATGTAATTGCGTCCTAAAGACACCACGATGAAAGGTCGTGCTCGGTCCATTCTTCTTCGGGCCAAGATATCCATGTAGGTGTGGGGTAGATGAACCGGAGGGTGTGAAACATGAGGAAATCAATTCTCCTGCGTTCATCCTCGTTATTCGCTTCCATTCGCCAACACGTCCTCTATGGTAGGACGGATGGGCGCACGGCGTAGGGATGAGGTAGGAGTGTGGCGGTGAGTGGGCGGGTGGTGTGGGTGTTGGCTGTCAGGAACTAGCCCTCCCCACGGACGTGCAGTGCGGGCAGAGCGGTGTGGGTCCCGCTGGTGGTGGGGGTGGTGGCGGTGCCTGCCGCCGTGCTGCCGGGTTCTGCAAGTGGAGCGGGACCCGAGTGGTAGGGTCCGCTTTAGTAGGTTGTAGCTACGGGTCCATGAAGACTTTGTGAACGTCTTCACGCTGATCGTAGCCCTCACCTCGTGAGGTGAGATGGTGTAGGATGTCTCGTTGGAGTAGCACTCCAACATGCTCGAATGATGAGCATAGGGCATCTTTCCTTGGGCCTCATGTTGCCCTTCATCAATTTGCCCTTGATGTACCTCATCCCTTCTAGGATGACCTTGGTAGCATCAAACCATCGACCACTGAAGGCAGCGTAAAGTGCATGTTGCACTTTGTCCACGCAGCCGTGTCGTGGGCGCATCGGGTAAAGGTTGCATTTTATTATGGAGTCGAGCATCCACATGTAGGGTGGAAGATCGACCCTCTTGATGGAAGTGCACCCTTCTTGCCATTTGTCATGAGGGTCATGACTTCCTCAAATCGGGGTCTTCCACAAAGGGTGGGAATAGGGTGGTCTCCGGGGTGAACTCGAGGTAGCACTCGAGCACCTCATGAATGTGACGCCGAGTGATCGTGTAGAGACGACCCTCGATCTTGGTGATGTTGCAGTCGTCGGTAGGGCCATTGGTTAGCCCTTGGTAGAATAATCTCACCAATCTAGGGTAGTAGGAACCCCGGATTGGTTTGAGAAGATTGCCGAGACCGGCATTGTTTATATAGTTTTGAGCCCATTGGGTCTCGCCCGGTACGTCGGGATCGGTGAAAAGGGTAGGGTCGATGGTATATTCGACCTCAAAGGTCTTGGCAGCCCACCACTCGTTTGGTTGCTCCACGTTGGTGGGTGGTGGTGGCATGGGGGTGGATTCGCGGGGAAGACTTCGCAGACGCGTAGCCTCGTCGAACCGGAGGTGGTCTCCGACTCGACGGTGATGGAGTCCTCACCGGCGATGGGTGGGGTAGGTGGTGGTGCGTTCACTTCGCACTGTTTAGAAGCTGCCTTTTTGCAAGGCAAGCGAGTCTTGGGCGGCCTTTCACAGAATAGTTCAATCTAGGGTTTATCTACTTCAGGTGAAAGGAAAAGTTTGCTTCTTGGGTTTATCGTCGTTGTCAAAGCGAATACGGTGATTGAATCGTGAAAATCGACCCTAGACCGGTCGGATAGTTGGAGAAGAAGAAGGAAGTCGAAATGCCCAAAGTCCGGAAGCTCAAATGATTTCGAATGGGGAATGAAATCCCCAAACTTATATATATAGGCCTCGGCTCGATTAATCGAAATTCAGAATCGATTAATCGAGATTCAAAACTAGGTCAAACCGCGTAAAATCGATTAATCGATTTCCCAAATCGATTAATCGAAAGCCAAATTCGATTAATCGAAACCATTTCGATTAATCGAAATCGCATCCGCTTTAAAATTTCAAACTTTGAGCTCACTGGCGCGAGCCAGTCGATTAATCGAAATCGTGCTGAAACTTCTCAAATTTTTCAGAATCCCTTAATTAATTCGATTAATCGAAATCCACTTCGATTAATCGAAATCCAAAATCGATTAATCGAATCTGTCAGTTCGATTAATCGAAATCTCAAATCGATTAATCGAAATCATTTCGATTAATCGAAATGTTTCCAAATTTCCTCCAATTTTTGCCAACATTTCTAGAATATTCGATTAATCGAAATCTCAAAATCGATTAATCGATTAATCGAAATCATAAATCGACTGATCAAAAATTCCTCCTTTGTCTATCTTAACTCTTGCGATCGACTAATCGAACAAAATCGATTAATCGAAATTCCAAATCGATTAATCGATTTGAAATTCGATTAATCGGTTTTGCCCAATTTCTTCAGATTTTCTATCTCTTTCTTTCTTTTACTATTTTGACAATTTATGCGACTTGGATTCAAAATTTCCATTGAATTTCAAGCATAGTGGAGATTTCACAAATATGTTTGTGATTTATATTGAATTTTTCACGTCGTTGGAAACAAGGCTGGATATTGTTCCTTCACATCGACCTCTCGTTCCCAAGTAGCCTCTTCTTTAGGATGATTGTTCCACCGAACAAGCACTAAGGGAATTACTTTAGTGCGCAGTACTTGCTCTTTTCAATCCAAAATCTCCACTGGTTCCTCTATCATGCTCATGTCCTCACACATCTCTATAGGTTGTTTTCCTAACACATGAGACGGATCATTCACATACTTTCTGAGCATCGATATGTGGAAAACATTATGTACTCGATCAAATAGCGGTGGTAAACCAATGCGATATGCAACTTCACCTACTCGTCCCAAAATTTCAAATGGTCCAACATAACGTGGACTTAACTTCCCTCTCTTGCCAAATCGCATTACACCTTTCATAGGTGATACCTTCACAAACACATGCTCGCCCACTTTGTAGTCAACACTAGTCCGCTTCATATCGGCGTAACTTTTCTGTCTACTCTGTGCTGTCTTCAACCTTTCTCTGATAATTCGGACAACGGTGGCGTTGTCTTCAGCGATTTGGTCCTAATACAAACTTCTCACTGTTTCCTCCCAATTCGAGAGGTGACTTGCATCGTCGTCCATACAGAGCTTCATACGGTGCCATGCCAATGCTCATTTGAAAACTGTTGTTATATGCGAACTCGAGCATCGGTAGATACTCATCCCAGTATCCTTGCATATCCAGCATGCACGCTCTGAGCATGTCTTCTATTACTTGGTTCACTCGCTCTGTCTGCCCATCAGTTTGAGGATGGAAAGCTGAACTAAAGTCTAGTCGTGTTCCCATTCCTTCTTGAAATTTCTTCCAAAACTTGGACGTATATAGTGGATCACGATCCGAAACTATGCTGCTTGGAATACCATGAAATCTTACAATTTCCTTCATGTATAAATCTGCCAGTCTTCCTGCAGTATATGTGGTATTGTACGGCAAAAAGTGCGCTGATTTGGTCAGTCGATCTATGACGACCCAAATGGCATTGTGTCTCTTGGCGACGGGTAATCCAACAATGAAATCCATTGAGATCGATTCCACTTCCATTCGGTATTGGTAAAGGTTGCAATAGTCCCAGGATGTCTATGATCAACCTTCACTTGCGACAAGTCAAACATCGTGACACATACTCGCCACGTCTTGTTTGATCCTCTCCACGAAATTCTTTTTCAAATCTTGGTACATTTTGGTGCTACCGGTGGATAGCATAATTTGACTTATGAGCTTCATCAAGAATTGTTCGTCTTAGATCGGCATTGTCCGGATGCGAGACGGCCTTTAAACAACAAAGAACCATCTTCTTTTCCGAGAAGTCCGACCGATGCCTTCATTCACGTCTTGATGAATCTTTGTTAACGCCGGATCTTTCATCCGTAGATCGTGGATATGCTCAAATATCGGCTTCTTGATATGTTAGCCAAAAGGATCCGTGTCCTTTGACTCAATGTTCGCATCATAGGTTGCCAAGTCTTCCAATAATTTCCATCGCATACCCAAAATCAAAGAAGCTAATCGATTTGAACCTTTTCGACTCAATGCATCGGCTACTACATTCGCCTTGCCAGATGGTATTGTATGAGCAATCGTAATCCTTGAGGAATTCCATCCATCTGTATTGTCTCATGTTGAGCTCTTCATGTAAACAAGTATCGGAGGCTCTTATGATCGGTGAAAATTTCAAATGTCTCACCATACAAGTAATGTCTCCAAATCTTGAGTAAAAAATGAGCGCTAGTTCTAAGTCATGAGTCGGGTAATTTTTCTCGTGTTCTTTCAACTGTCTTGATCCGTAAGCTATCACCTTCTTGTGTTGGTTGAGCACACAACCAAGGCCATTGTATGACGCGTCGCTGTACACGGCGTATCCTCCACTGCCTGAAGGAATCGCTAACACTGGAGCCGAAGTGAGTCTCGTTTTGAGTTCTTGGAAACTCTTCTCGCATGCCTCACTCCACTCAAACCTTGGATCTTTTCGTGTCAGCTTTGTGAGAGGTCCCGATATCTTTGAAAACCCCTCAACGAAACGTCGATAATAGCCTGCTAAGCCCAGAAAACTTCGGACGTCGGTCACTGTTTTTGGTTGCTCCCATTTAACTACTGCTTCTATCTTTGCTGGATCTACCGTGACACCGTGCTTCGAGACGACATGTCCCAAAAAGCTAACTTCTTCCAACCAAAACTCACACTTGCTGAGCTTGGCGTACAATTGGTGTTCACGTAGCGTCTGTAGAGCAATCCTCAAATGTTCTTCGTGTTCTATCTTGGATTTGGAATATATCAATATATCATCAACAAATACTACGACGCAGGAGTCCAAGTGTGGTTTAAACACTCGGTTCATCAGATCCATAAACGACGCTGGAGCATTCGTTAATCCAAACGGCATCACAAGGAATTCATAGTGTCCATACCGTGTCCAGGAAGTGTCTTACATGTCCTCGGCTTTAACTCATAATCGATGATACCGGATCTCGGTGTCGATCTTAGAAAAATAGCTTGCTCCTTGCAGTTGGTGGAATAGATCGTGAGTTCTAGGCAAAGGGTAGGGATTTTTCACAGTGAGTTTGTACAATTGGCGATAGGCAATGCATAGCCTCATGGACCCAGCTTTCTTCGTGACCAAGAAGACCGGTGCTCCCCATGGAGACACGCCCGGCCTAACAAACCCCTTGTCCATAAGCTCGTGTGGTTGTTCCTTCAATTCGTTTAACTCAGCGGGAGCCATTCTATAGCGTGCTTTCGAAATAGGCTCAGTTCAGTGCTAAGTCAATGGCTAATTCTACTTCTCTTCCGGAGGTAATCCAGGGCAATTCTTCCGAAAACACGTCTAAGTCTCGCATAAATCGCTATCTCGAAATGACGTTCTTTCTTCCTTGTCCTCCTTTAAGAAAGCTAAGTATCCATCGCACCTTCTCGATCATTTTCGGCCTCATCACGAGATCGTGTACCGATGACGACCTTACTCCTTGAAACCGAAATGATCTTCTTGTGTTGGGTGCGAAAATAACTACCTTGTTCTTGCAATCGACGGTTTGCACAATCTGCGCCAACAGGTCCATGCCAAGGATCACATCAAACCCTTGCATGTCTAAGACTTTGCTTCTAGTTCATGCACCTCCAAATCTTGAATGCTATGATGATGGATTTGCAAGCTAACTCGTGTCTACTAACTCTCCAAATGAATGCATACGATAGGACGAAATCCAACGCCTCCGGGACAATCTTCATCTTCTTATCGAACGTGGAGTGACGAATGAGTGGGTAGACCCGGGTCTATCAACACCGAGCGTCATATCCACAAGCATCCTTTTTCATATATATATAGAGTACGTATAGTATACTAAGACACATACAATAATTTACACATTACTTTACACCCTCAATTTACATACTGCTTTTGGTATTGAGAAAGAATCTATATAATTTCCTAATGCATGCTTCTTCTCTATCTAAAGTTTTAACGAAAAGAAAATTTTCCTTTAATTTTAAAAGGAATCTCACCTTGGATGACGTCATGCACGTCTCGCTTCTGAGCGGATCGTGACAGGCTCTCCTCGGATGATCTGTTTCCTTGCTTGAATTGGTCGGTGTGAATCTGAAACCGTCTTTCTCTTATCTGCTGGGCAATCCTTGATCAAGTGGCCCACCTTGCCACATCGAAACAGCCCTAGTTCCCAATCTGATCCACCTTTGTTCTATGAGGCTTGCCACACTTTGCGCAAGTCTCGAGAAGAAAAAGACGAGAACCACTGTGATAGTGGCGCAGAGACATGGCGGTGGCTCTCATAGCGAATAGGTCTCCCGACGCAAGTAATGGAAACCTCTGTTGGTTGTTGTTGTTGTTGCCTTCAAACCCCTTGAACTGTGGTCTCTGATTCTGGCCCATGAATCTCGGCTTTTTGTTCACCGGTTCGTAGTGCCCCGTTCTCCCTTGTTCATTTCCTCCTCTCTGCTCCTCCGCTCTATATATTATTGTTCTCCTCTTCTACAACCAATGCTTTGCTCATGACCTCTTCATAGGTCCTCAGCTGAAATGGAGCTACGCCTCCTCTAACCTCAGGCTTCAAACCTTGCTGAAACCTCTTGGACTTCATCACTTGAGCGGCGTGTCCGAGCAAAACGGGCAAGTCGAGAAACTCTACCCGTATTCTCTCGTCATTTTCCCTTGTACTAAGCTGCAAAAAATTGTATCTCACGCTGGTTCCTCTCCACTTCCGGAAAATATTGTTTGTTTAATTCCTGAACAAACTCCTCCCAATTCCAAGGCAACTGTGTGGTCCCCTGAGCCGGAGTCCGTATCACGGACTTCCACCAAGGCCCAGCCTCCCCATCCAACATGTAAGCTGCCCATCTTACACTCTCGTCTTCCGTGCAAGTTAGCACGCTAAAGACTTTCTCCATCTCCATCAGCCAGTTCTCAGCAGCCATTGTGTCTGCCTGCCCAGAAAATGAAGGAGGTCTCATCCTCCTAAATTCTGTAAAAGATGAGGGCAAAGGCAACGCAGGTCCTACAGGTGGTGTAGGGGGCTGGTGGTCTCTTGATGCATGTGCTGCAAAGGATGCTGATTGTTGTGCCATGGCAGCTGCCATAGTCTCCATAGTGTGCATCATCCTTTGTCGCTCTTCTCTATCTTCTTGTCTTTCTCTCAATCTTTCTTGCTCTCTCAGATCTTGATCCTGATGATCTCGATCCTCTTTCTCATGCTGTCTGCTACTACTGCCCCCTGGGGCCTCGTTACCTCCTAAAGGCACTCTGTTTGTAGGAGAGATGTAACCATCTCCACTACGTAAACTCCTTTGATGGTCTCCCCTTGGTCGGCCTCTCCCTCTAGCTGACATTGCGGCTGCATTTGAAACAAAAGTTTCGTTAGCAGAAGCCCCTATGTTCTGACAAAAGAACCCTTGTCAGAATTGCTAAAAGAAAATAGCTTTGATACCAACTGTGACAGCCCGGATTTCGGCACCCCGAAACCCGTGCCATCAGCACGATCATCTTGACCGTGCCCCTCAACTATGCACGGAACACTGGTATATCAAGCATAAAATAAATAAGAACAACTTGCGAAATTTAAATCTACATAAAAACACTTCTCAAAAGACAGTTCTACCCTCATGCCTCTGCATGAAGGGAGAACCGATCCGAACCATCGATGATAACCATCATCATGGATGGTTCGCCCAAAAGAATACTCTGATATCCATATACACAAGGTTTAATCAAAAACCAGGCTTGACATACCAAGCCGTACAATCTCCAGCTAAAACTCCTCAAAGTGCATACAGAGTCCTCTAGAAGAGGTCCTCTGGAGGTGGCTCTAACCCCTGCCGGACCGCCAGGTCCGACTCGCCGGGATCAGCGTCTCCTGAAGCCGCGGCAGTTGCTAATAGTGGACCTGCGACGTATAGTCTATAGGGTGAGCTACATCCTAGCTCAATAGGGAACAAACACTGTTGAACATATAAATTATAACTCACATATATTCTATGATATGTCATGCATGATGTATCTATGCAGTTGTTGATGAAACAGTTAAAAAGCATTTCGTTTTACTGTTGATTTCTTATATTTTCATTTACTCATGAATAATGCTGAAAAGGCCTAAAGCAAAACTTAAACTTTCAACTTAAGTAATCCCCGAGCAATATAGCATCGAGCCCCGATGAGATACCCTTCATCGTCATCTATATAGACAGTTTTAATGTATTCCCTGGGAATACCATATAGTACCTGATGAGTAGTGAAATATGATGATATTTCACCCCTAAATACCTATATTTAGCCGTCCGATGAAGGCTATCTGATGAGATTTGCTAGATTTGAAGTGTTTCAGGTAAATACAGTCCAAGTTTCTAAAACAGCCCAAGAATCCCGAAAATAATGTCAAAACACTGCTATTTTGGGTCATTGAGAACTTAGTGCGACTTGCAGCTCAATTTGGACCTTCAAGACGTCAGATTCAGGAAATTGCTAAAACATAAAAGTTGTAGAGCTCGTCGTCAGCTTTCCAACGCTTCAAGAATCACCTCAATCCGAGTTCGGTACAGAAAATTATGAGCAAAATACCAAGGCAGTATCTGATGCAAAGCTAGGCGGGAATTCACGAAAATTACTCTTAGATGTCAATCGAGAGAGGTATTAGGGTTAGGCTATTATAAAAAGGGAAGCCACGAGTTTCTTAGGGGGATTATTATTTTTTGCAATTAGAATATTATTCATTCTTTTTTTTAGTTTTTAGGGCTCTTCACTTTGGGGGAATATTTTCTTCATCTTTTCAAGTCTTCTTCTCTCCTTCTTCTAGGGTTTATTCAGGGTAGATTGTACCTAGGATTTGCATTATTTTTCTCTGAGAAATTCATAGATTGTATTTAGGAAAACAATTGCAAATATCTTTTGGAAGAAATAAAGAGGAATGACTTTGAAAGAAAAAGGAGATCAAACACCAAAGATGGTCATCGAGATCGGGGAAGATCGATCCCAGGATAAGTACCTATGTTTATGATTAATACCACGTCTATTATTGTTATCATGGAATCGTTTTGCTCAAAGTTTGTGAGATTGAAAATATTTTAAATGCTTTGTTATGACCGTTGATTGCGTGTATCAACGGCCGTAATCGCTAGATCTGGACCTGCAGGCTGATCTAGGCTGTAGAGCGATTATGTGCTGATTGTCGTGATCTAAATATCATGAGATACGCTTATGCTTTTACATGACTCATACCGCAAATGTTAGGTGAGTCATTGTTTTTAGATAAGGGTATCTTGGGATTGATGATCATATTTTATTTCAAGTCATTTTCTAGATGAATGATGGTGTGAATGATGATTTAATGGCTGTGGGTTTTAATGATAGAAAAGGGTACGAATCGGGTAGTATATTCCTTGATCTCATTTAATATTGTTCGTAGATTTATCGAATTAATTGTTTAGATTAATTTATTTTTACGCATTTAGGAAAAGTGTGTTAAGTTTTGGTAAAATTGAATCTGCCCTTTGGTACTTCCTTAGGGACGTTTTTAAAATCTCTAAAAGAATTAATTAAAAATTCACGTTTCCCTGTGGGTTCACACCCCTGTTCTTGCCATGCTGCAATAGATCTTGTGCACTTGCAAGGGTTACATTCTAAATCGATCAAGTTTTTGCATACTTGGGAAATCGGTGAAATTTTGATTAATTCGGATAGGGATTTTTCATTTTGAGTGTTTAAAAAAATAAAATAAAAAAAATAATAATTATTAAAATTTATTTCCTTATTTTCTCTCTTGATAAGATTTTGTGGAGTCTTTTTAGGAAGTTTAGATTTTTAGGATACCTTCCTTAGGAAATTTAGGAAGTAGAGATTTTTAGGACTTCTTATTTTAGATTTGGTAGGACTTTTTTTTTTTCCTTATTTTCCTCTTGTAGATATTTTTAGGATTTTCTAAATTTAGTCATTAACTTTTGTGGGACTTTTGTTTTAGGATGATTTTAGGAATCTTTCATTCTTCTCCTTATTTTTCTCTTTTAGGAAAGATTTTATAGGATTTTCAATTTTAATTTTTAATTTTCGAATTTAAAAAAAAAAAAAATTAAAATTAAAAAAAATTTAAAATTTAATTCAATTTAAAAAAAAGAAATAAAAAAAAAAGAAAAAATTTAATTAATTTAAATTCGAATTTTAATTTTAATTTGAATTTAAAAAAAAAAAAAAAAAAAAAAAAAAAAAAATTTATAATTTAAATTCGAATTTTAATTATAATTTGAATTTAAAAATAAAAAAATAAAAAATTTAATTAATTAATTAATTAATTTAAATTTTAATTTTAATTTTAATTTGAATAAAAAAAATTAATTTAAATTCAATTTTAATTAAAAAAAAAAAAAAAAAAAAAGAAGAAATCTTTCCTCGATATTGGCTATCGTTATCATCTTTGTTTAAATCGTTTGAAGCAATTTTGTGGGTTTGTTGTGGATTCTTCAACCTGTTTGTGAGTGTTGGTGTATGAGCTTTACTCGTTCTCATCACCCACATCTCGCCATTTAATCTTGAGATCGAAAGAGCTTGTAGAGAGAATCGAAGAGTCCAGGAGGAATCAATATCAACAAACTGAGACCATGGCATCAAAGGCAAGAGAGAGATGAGAATAACAACAATGGGAATGTCAATAATGGAAATAATAGGAACAATAATTTTGATGAGGGCCCTAGAACACGGAGTATTATAACGATCACGGTTTTTACGAGGATCGGGAATGTATTATGCATGCTCCCATTCCGTGGAACCACTATGAATTCAAATCAAGAATGATTCAAATGCTACCAATTTTCCATGGGTTAGCAAATGAAAATCAGACGTTCACTTAAATGAATTCACGGGGTATGCAAAATGTTCGAGTCCACAATGTCACGATGAGATAAGCTACTCAGACTCTTTCCGTTCTCTTTAAGAGATAAGGCAAAACATGGTTCTATTCCTTAGAACCACAATCTATTCGAGTTGGGCGAGTATCGCCAGTTCCTTAAAAATATTTTACCATGACTAAGGCCATTGAATCGGAAGATCCAATTCTTTTCCCAACAACCTACAGAAACATTCCATGAATGTTGGGAACGTTTTAAGGAATTGATCAGAAGTTGCCCAAATCATCAAGTTCCAAGGTGGCAACAAGTCCAAAGTTTTTACAATGGACTGATTCCTGAAGAGAGACGCATGGTTGATGCATCTTGTGGTGGATCTTGTGCCACGAAGGAAGCTGACGAATTGTGGGCATTGTTTGAAAAGTTATATCAAACTTCGATACAAAGTGAGTCACTGGGGCGAACCAACTTGAACCTGGCACCTATATCTCATGTGTTGGCAAAAGGCGGATTGTACGATGTCAACAATAATGCCTCAGATCTCTCAACAAAGTTTGACATGCTGTCCAAACAGATGAACATGTTGTTAGCTGCTACCAAGCAAGCTAAAGCTCCTGTCACCCCCACAGTGTGTTCAATTTGTGACCACCCAGGTCATATGGCTAATGAGTGCCCTACTACCTTGTCATTCTTCCCTGATGAACCTAATCCTCAAGAGCAGGTAAATGTGACTCAATCTTATCAGCGGCAGGGTAGAAACATGTACTCCAATACCTACAATCCGAATGGAAAAATCACCCCAACTTAGGATGGGGTGAATCGAACTAAACCGGCAGTAAACCAAAGAACATAGAGCCAACACAATGGGTGGACAACAACCTTTTCAACCAAATTTTCAACACAATTTTCGTCCCACAAATTTCCGGTGAATTCTAATTTCCAGAATTCCAATTTCAACAGAATGCTCAGTATTATCATCCAAATTCGACTACGAAAAAATCGAATTTCAATCGAATCTTAATCAATCTCATGCGATGCCGAAGATTACGATCGGAAGAAAAGCTTATCTGAAGCATGCAATCTTTTCGAGATGATAATGGACCAAGTCGATCAATTGGCCAATCAACTGAGTCGAGAGGAAGGTAGGCTCCCACCAACCCATCAATAATCCTCGAGGCCAAGCACCATCTCAAGCAGACCATCGAATAGTCAACGGTTGAAAGTCACATTACGGTCTTTGAGAAGTGAATGAGAGGTTCATAATCAAGTGGAAATGCCTGTAGAAGCTGATGAAGAAAGAGAAGCAATAGAGGAAAAAGAATCAGAGAAAAGAAAGGAGAAAGGAAAAGGAAAAGAGAAAGAAAGAGACAAAGAGCCAGAGATAAGAAAAGTGCAAGAGCAAGGAAGAGAGAAAGGAAAAGAAAAAGTAATAGAGGAAGAGTTTCCTTCAACCGTCCAACAAGGACGTGAAAAAGAATCGGAAATGGAATCGGCACCTTATGTCCCAAAGGCACCATTCCTCAATGCCTAACTCCTCCATCTAGAATGGGAAAGGGACCGACAAAAATGGAAGAAATTTTCGAAACATTCAAGCAAGTAAAGATAAATCTTCCATTACTTGAAACAATCAAACAAGTCCCTGAGTACGCCAAGTTTTTCAAAGATTTGTGCACTCGGAAGAGAAAGGCACGTACTCACGTTTCAAAGAAAGTGTTCCTAACAAATCAAGTCAGTTCGATATTGCGATTGGAAACCCCACAGAAACTGAAAGACCCTGGAGTCCCAACTGTTCCATGTGTCATTGGTGGGCAACCAATTGGAAAGGCGTTTTTGTATTTGGGAGCAAGTGATAATCTGATCCCATACTCAATGTACGAGAAACTCGGATTGGGTGAATTGAAACCCACGACGGTCACACTCCAACTGGCAGATAGATCAGAAAGAAGACCGAGGGGTGTTATCGAGGATGTTTTGGTTGGAATAGACAAGTTTGTCTTTCCAGTGGACTTCGTTGTCTTAGACATGGAACCACTGAAATCAATCAATCAAGTCCCAATTATTCTTGGACGTCTGCTTTCGCCATCGCCAACGCTTGCATTAATTGTCGACGGAGTCATGGACGTTCCTTTTGGAAACATGAAAGTCAGGCTTAACATATTCCATGCGATGAACCATTTCCCTAATGAGGATGAGGTCGAATGTTTTTACATCGATCAGATGGACGAAGTGGTGGATGAAGCATTACCATCAATGCTCACCAAAGAGGAATTTGAAACTGCTTTGTTAGCCATCTATGAGGACAAAGGGCTTGAAAGGAAGCGATCGAGAGAAAGCAGTCAAATTCATCATGTCAAGATGATAACTTATGTGAAGTTGTGACTAAGGTAGACACTACCTCACGAGGTAAAGGATGTCTTGACTCCATCAATTGAACGACCACCAACTGTGGAATTGAAACAATTGCTGAGTCCCTCAAATATGCTTTTACGGGACCTCGAGAAACACTTCCGGTGATAATTTCATCCACATTATCGGAAGAACAAGAGAATGATTTGTTGAAGGTCTTTGAAAGAGCACAAGGAGGCCATCGGATGGACCTTAGCGATCTCAAGGGATTGACCCATCAAGATGTATGCATAAAATACATCCGGAGGATGAGAGTAAACCATCGAGGGAACCACGAGGCGACTTAATCCGAACATGCAAGAAGTCGTTTTAAAGGAAATCATTAAACTCCTCGATGGAATCATCTATCCGATCTACGATAGTGAATGGGTTAGTCCAGGTACAAATCGTCAAAAAGTCCGGAATTACGTGAAAGAAACTACGGAGGAGAATTGGTGCCCACTCGTGAAACTCTTTGGATGGCGTGTGTGCATTGATTATCGAAAATTGAACACTGACCACGTAAAAGATCATTTTCCTTCCGCTCATTGATCAAATTCTTGAGAAGTTAGGGCAAGAGTTTTATTGCTTTCTTGATGGTTATGGGATACAATCAAGTGCCCGTTTTTCGGTGATCAAGAGAAGACAACATTCACGTGTCCATATGGTACGTTTGCATATCGAAGGATGCCATTGGCTTATGTAATGCTCCGCCACGTTTCAACGATGTATGTTGGCCATATTCTGGACATGATCGACAAATTCATCAAGTCTTCATGGGCGACTTCTCGGTTTTGGAAAACATTTAATTCTTGTTTGAATCATCTTTCACGGTGTTGCAGCGTTGTGTAGATTCCAAACTTGTTCTCAGCTGGGAAAAGAGCCATTTTATGGTTCAACAAGGAATTGTGTCGGGGCATATTGTTTCAACGAAAGGAATTGAAGTTGATAAGGCGAAGGTCGACTTAATTGCAAATTTACCACCTCCTAAAAGTGTTCGACAAATTCGATCATTTTTGGGGCATGCTGGATTTTATAGAAGATTCATTAAGGATTTTAGCAAGGTGGCTAAACCATTGTGCACTTTGCTTGGCAAAGATGTTCCTTTTGATTTTGATGAGGATTGCATAAAGGCATTCCTAAAATTGCGTGAACTCTTATCAAATGCACCAATAATCCAACCACCGGATTATTCTTTACCATTCGAACTCATGTGTGATGCATCTGATTATGCGATCGGAGCTGTCTTAGGGCAAAGGGTGAATAAATTACCTCACGTAATTTATTATGCTAGCAAGACATTAATTGATGCCCAACTGAATTACACCACCACCGAGAAGGAATTATTAGCTGTGGTGTATGCTCTGGACAAATTCCGTTCCTATTTGCTTGGATCGAAAATAGTGGTCTTTTCAGACCACTCTGCTTTGAAATATCTTTTAGCAAAGAAGGATGCGAAACCAAGGCTGATCCGTTGGATCCTGCTTCTCCAGGAATTCAACTTTGAGATTAAAGATAAAAAGGGGGTTGAGAACGTTGTGGCTGATCATCTGTCTAGAATTCTGCCTGAAGAATCATCTATACCTGAGACCATCCGTGACACATTTCCGGATGAACATTTGATGGCAATTGATGTAGCTGGTGCAAAAGTTCCGTGGTTTGCTAACATCGTGAATTATCCGTCATCGGCGAATTCTAATCGAGTGGGGTAAGAATGATAAGAATCTCTTTTCTCCCAAATAAAATACTATTTCGGATGAACCATATTTGTTTAAATTCGCTCGGATCGGATCATTAGGAGATGCGTGCGGAAGGCGAGCAACTAGCGTCCTAAATTTTTGCCATCTTTGGGGCTGTGGAGGCCATTTCGGAGACGAAGACCGCATGAGAAATTCCTTCAAAGCGGATTCTACTGGCCCTCAATCTTTCGTGACGCTGCTCAATACTGCAAGGAATGCCAACGGTGTCAACAGCTTGGCAATATTTCACGACGAAATATGATGCCCCTTAATCCAATTCTGATTGTTGAAATTTTCGATGTTTGGGGATTGACTTTATGGGTCCTTTTCCACCATCCTTTGGGTATTCATATATTCGTGGTTGTTGACTATGTCTCCAAATGGATTGAAGTGTGGCAACCCGATCAAATGATCACAAGGTTGTGGTCAAATTTACGAGAGAACATGTGTTTAACCGATTCGGGATCCCAAGAGCAATCATCGTGATGGCGGTTCGCATTTTGCAATAGCCATTTTGCCACTTTAATGAAGAAGTACGACGTCACTCACAAAGTCGCTTACGCTGCACCATCCATGAACTAGTGGTCGTGGAAGTGTCTAACCGAAATCAAGCGAATTCTAGAAAAGACAGTGCGGATAGAAGAGATTGGTCAAACTGCTATCGATGCTTTGTGGGCCTATCGTATCGCATTCAAGACACCGATCGGAATGTCTCCTTGAATTGTCTACGGAAGGCATGTCATCTTCTCCGAATTGGAGCATAAGGCATTCAGGCGATCAAGCGATTTAATTTCGATATGCAAGCAGGTCGAATCGAAGGTTCTTTGAGTGAATTAGAAGAGTTACGCCACGATGCGATGAAAATTCAAAGATGTACAAGGAAAGGTACAAAAAGTTGCACACGATCAATTAATTTCTGGAAGGAGTTTCATGTTGGCCAAAAGTTTGGTTATTCAATTCCCGACTTAAGCTTCATCCCGGAAATTGAAATCTAGATGGGAAGGCCCGTTTGTTGTTTCCATTAGTGAGCACGGTGCAATTGAAATTCAAAGCCTTGGGACAATCGAGTTTTCAAAGTGAATGGGCAAAGACTCAAACCAATGTTTGAGCCGATGATTGATTTAAGATTGAGGCGATGCACCTTAGTGATCGATTCTTGATCAATGAAGAGGTCGAGTCATCGACACTTAAACTCGCGCTTTCCGAGGCAACCCGGTGTTTTATTTAGGAGTTGGACAGGTTTAGTTTAGGATTTAGGATTTATTTCTCTTTTCGTATGTTTAGTTCTAGAATATTAGTTTTAGTTTAGTTTAGGTTATTTTTAATTTCCAAATTAGTGTAGCCACATTACCTTCAATCTATTTTCGCTCATGTTCTACTCTGATGCCCATATTCTCACCGATCTTTGTGTTGAGGTACTTTTCAACATGTGTTTGGGGGTGCCTACTTATTTCAAACAATGAGGACATTGTCATTTTTAGGTTTGGGGTATGTATGATTATCTATCTTTCATCACTTATTTTGATTTTCTTTGAAAATAAAAAAAAAATTTTTTGGAACCATCATACATGATTTACTTTGCAATAGTTTTCAAACTTTAGTTGATGATGCATGTGAATTTAATTTTGAGAATATTGATGTCATATTTTGAATACTTGTATCTAGGATGATGAAGCTTAATGTGATAATTTGTGGATGACTCTGAAATTCATGCTTAGAATTTTTGCACTTATACCAAGCTAAGACTTAGAAATCGATGAACTATTTTGAACGTTGAATCTTAGGTTCTTAGTGGAGACTAAACCCAGTAAGCTTTAGAGCTAATTTCCCGTCATTGATGAGTGAATATATAAACTCGGAGTTTTCTTTGAATACGAATTATTTTGCATAATCTCATACATTTTATTTTGGCTTGTGACTTTGCATGATATCAAATTCATATTATTGTGTTAGAACGTACTGTATATCTACTCAAGACAAATAGGCAAGGTTACCATCTTTTAAGGAAATGATTGAAGGCCATCTTTGGCTCGTTTGTGCTTAAAATGCCCCACCTCATATAAATTTATCCTTCTAGTACCCCTTTGAGCCTATAGAAAAATTTACCCTTATACATTCTTTGATAAGCCACGTTAACTTTAACCCTTCACAATTTCTGAAAATTTAGCTTTACCCTTCTTATTTCTGAGAAATTAGGAACGAGGGATGAAAATGAGCGAAAAGAGAGTAAGTGGAGAGATAATGAGTTATGGTGTTTACTGAGAGTGTATGGCAAATATAAAAAGAAAAAAAGGGGAGAGAAAAAGAAAGAAAAAAAGGGGAGAGAAAAAGACAAAAAAAAAAAAGGAATGAAAAATGAGGTGCTTCAAGAAAAAGAAATTCAAAAGAGAAGAAAGAATGAGAAAAGAAAAATATTGAAAAGAAAAAAAAAATGGTGAGAAATTAGAAAAGAAAAAAAAAAGAAAAGAAGAGAAATAAAAAAAAAAAAAAAAAAATCAGAAGTTAGTTCCTTTTCCAATTTCTCAGAAATTTTGAATCACAATTCCCTTTCTTTCTTACCCTTACCTGAGCCCCATTACAACCCTACAAAAGACCTTCATGATCCGATCTTGCATTGGTAACTGTCTTGTGGAGAGTCAATATATAATACTTATGACACTTGACATGCTTAGGATATACATATACATTCCGTTATGAGATTTATTTTGTTCATTGATTGGCATCGTGTTTCATTTATCATGTGAGACCTTTTATTTGCTTTGTATTGATCTCTCACATGTGTAAAACTTACCAATCATCGGAGTGATTTTATTTTGAGAGTATACCTAAAGTGAGGATTGAGTCAAGACAGATCCGATGATTTCCGTTTGGACTAGTTCGAGATGGATGAATCTTGGTTTTGGTATGCACACACTACACGCGTTTAAGCATGAATGGATGAGTTATCTAACGATTTGGAGCATTAGACTAATTTGAATGGATATTGGTATGATTAGTGTAACATTGTTATTTAAAATTGAGAATTTGCATGTTGAATTGATTATTGATTTTGAGCTTTGAAGTTAAATATATGTTATAAAAATCAGATTTTGAAAACTCAATTTTACCGATGGTTTGAAATTTTTGGAAGTTTGTGGGTAACTTCACTGCAAACCCTCAGGAGACACAACTCCTCCACTAGGGATCACCTAGGGGTTTAAAGGCTTGTTGCACATGCTAAGTGCAATCGTGTTCCCTACGAAAGTGGCATTTAAATTTTAGGATGTTAGTTTGATTTGCTTTATATTTCTATCATTCTCTTTGCTCGAGGACTAGCAAAGTGTAGGTTTGGGGGTGTGATGAGTAGTGAAATATGATGATATTTCACCCCTAAATACCTATATTTAGCCGTCCGATGAAGGCTATCTGATGAGATTTGCTAGATTTGAAGTGTTTACAAACAAGTTTCTAACACAGCCCAAGAATCCCGAAAATAATGTCAAAACACTGCTATTTTGGGTCATTGAGAACTTAGTGCGACTTGCAGCTCAATTTGGACCTTCAAGACGTCAGATTCAGGAAATTGCTAAAACATAAAAGTTGTAGAGCTCGTCGTCAGCTTTCCAACGCTTCAAGAATCACCTCAATCCGAGTTCGGTACAGAAAATTATGAGCAAAATACCAAGGCAGTATCTGATGCAAAGCTAGGCGGGAATTCACGAAAATTACTCTTAGATGTCAATCGAGAGAGGTATTAGGGTTAGGCTATTATAAAAGGAAGCCACGAGTTTCTTATTATTATTTTTGCAATTAGAATATTATTCATTCTTTCTTTTTAGTTTTAGGGCTCTTCACTTTGGGGAATATTTTCTTCATCTTTTCAAGTCTTCTTCTCTCCTTCTTCTAGGGTTTATTCAGTAGATTGTACCTAGGATTTGCATTATTTTCTCTCGAGAAATTCATAGATTGTATTTAGGAAAACAATTGCAAATATCTTTTGGAAGAAATAAAGAGGAATGACTTTGAAAGAAAAGGAGATCAAACACCAAAGATGAGCGGCTAAATCAAGAGATCGGGAAGATCGATCCCAGATAAGTACCTATGTTTATGATTAATACCACCTATTATTGTTATCATGGAATCGTTTTGCTCAAAGTTTGTGTGATTGAAAATATTTTAAATGCTTTGTTATGACCGTTGATTGCGTATCAACGGTCGTAATCGCTAGATCCGGACTGCAGTCGATCTAGGTCAGAGAGCGATTATGTCGATTGTCGTGATCTAAATATCATGAGATACGCTATGCTTTTTACATGACTCATACCGCAATGTTAAATTTGAGTCATTGTTTTTAGATAGGGTATGCGGATTGATGATCATATTTTATTTCAAGTCATTTTCTAGATGAATGATGGTGTGAATGATGATTTAATGAAGCTGGGTTTTAATGATAGAAAAGAGTGCAGAATGCAGGGTAGCATATTCCTTGATCTCATTTTAATATTGTTCGTAGATTTATCAGTAATTAATTGTTTAGATTAATTTATTTTTCTGCATTTAGGAAAAGTGTGTTAAGTTTTTGGTAAAATTGAATCTGCCCTTTGGTACTTCCTTAGGGACGTTTTTAAAATCTCTAAAAGAATTAATTAAAAATTCACGTTTCCCTGTGGGTTCGACACCCCTGTTCTTGCCATACTGCAATAGATCTTGTGCACTTGCAAGGGTTACATTCTAAATCGATCAGTACCCAAGCCCCTTTCCCCTGGGGATTGGTGGCGGGGTTTCACTTGTCTCAACCAACACCCCTGGGGTGTACTTACTATGTACGGATAAGCCTCCGCACTGGCCTACGGTTTCGCCGCCGTATCGGTCACGGATATCCTGCCGTGTCAGTCGTGGATATCCCGCCACGTCGGTGGGGTAACCTATCAAACCTCAAATAACAAAAATATCGGTGCCTTACATATAGTTATTCACCGTGTAAGTGTGCTATCTTATATCAGTTAGGCCCTATCAAGCATGATTCAATCCTTGGATACATCCCTGGGATGTATCCATTTACTTGCACCTGATGCTCTTTTCTCTTTACCTCTTCATCCCCTGGGGATGGCTCATTAGTTTACTCTTATGAATATCACACACACACACTTTTCACAATTCTTTAAGCAGTAAAAATATTTGAATGGAAATTTATATCACTACATACATGCTCTTGTAAAATAAGGTACATGTTCAAGGTGTTCCCTACCTTAGGTCTCTATCGATTTAATGCATCAAGGTCCCACTCGGCTCCTTGTGCCCACTTCCATACGTATCACCTATGATACCATTAAACACACTCGAAACGTCACAAAAGATGTAATGAATAAGTCTCAAGACCCCCCTAGAGTCTTGAAGTAAGAATCAAAAGTCCACAAGGTTTACTACAGTCGATTAATCGAATTCCAAAATCGATTAATCGAATCTGATTCGATTAATCGATTTCCAAAATCGATTAATCGAAAGTAAATATCGATTAATCGAAACAATTTCGATTAATCGAAATTCTCCTTTTCGCAAAGTCCATTCTCAATTCGAGCAATGAAGTTTTCATTCGATTAATCGAATCCAATTTCGATTAATCGAAATTCTTCTTCGAAAGCAAATTCCCGTTAAATGAGTTTTCATTCGATTAATCGAATCCAATTTCGATTAATCGAAATCCTTCTTTTCGCAAAGTAGACCCACTGTTCGAACAGTTGAGTTTCACAAGTTGATTAATCGATTTCAAATCGATTAATCGAAAACCAAAAATCGATTAATCGAAATCCCATTTCGATTAGTCGATTTTTCCTCAAGTCATTTCCTTTAACCCTGGGTCCTTTGGAGGTTCTCACCGATTAATCGATTCCCAAATCGATCAATCGAAATCAAAGTCGATTAATCGAAATTCAATTCGATTAATCAAATCGGGTCCTCCGACCCTTCAACTTCGCCAATTTCGATTAATCGAAACCCAATTTCGATTAATCGAATTGTCGATTCAACCCTTTTTTTCGTTTCCCAATCTTTTCCATACTTTTCTTCTATTTTTCTAAGCCATTATCCTATGATTTAACCCACATTTCATCGCAACTTAACCCCTATAATCTATGCATCTTATTTACAAAATTTTACCTTGAATAGCTCTCAAGTTGATTTCAAATCTAGGGTTGGAAGGCTAGGGTTCCACTTTGGTTTCTAACAGTTCCTTGCGTCAAATCCGGCCTCTTTAATGCTTGAATCCTTCTTCCAATCACCCACAATAACTCCTCTCTTACTCCTCTCTCTTTCTCTCTCTTCTTTACTTCTCTCAACCACCAAAACATGAAAGTTAGGGTTTTCAACCCTTTTTATCTTATCTCTTTTCTCGGTGTGGAGCACATACACACTCATCAGTGTATGCCACTCTACACACTCCTCTATCTCTCCACTCTTCTACACTGGTTCACACATCACATTCGCTCATCTCACCATAAGTTTATCAATGAACCATCTCGTGGTCAAACCTAAGACCAATCGGGCACGGATCCTGAGGTCCTCGTTTGACGTGCTTTTTCGGGTTATTACATCCTCCCCACCTTGGGAATTTTCATCCTCGAAAATCACCCAAAAGTGTGGTGGTCTGATCTCAACCCCCCCCCCACACTCTGAGGTGAGGTGGATTATTCGACTTAGACGCGTTGAGGTACTGATAGTTACGAGTAGAGTGTGAATTTAAATGAAACTTGCAATTACACGATACAACAATGTAGACAACCAAACTTTTCATAAATACTTTTCATTTACGTCCAAAAATTTCATTTGTATTAATAATTGAAACTGTTACAAAGCGCCACATAAGATGGCGTACAAAACTATACATGTATACAATCAAAATGATAAACAAAAATCGTGTGGTATTTATGGTGGCGGCGGTGGTGGCTGGTGGTACAGGTGTATGGTGGTATCCGGTAGCGTGAGGTGGGGTAGGTGGAACGGTGGATGTAGAGGCACCTGCGTCATGTAATTGCGCCTAAAGACCGGGCCCCGATGAAAGGTCATGCCATGGTCCATTCTTCTTCATACAAGATATCCATGTAGGTGTGGGGGTAGATGATCTGGAGGGTGTGAAACATGAGGAAATCAATTCTCTGCTCATCCTCTCGTTATTCGCCCATTCGCCAACACGCCCTCTATGGTAGGACTGGAGTGGCCACGGATGTAGGATGAGGTAGGAGTCATGAGTGAGGTGGTGGGTGTGGGTGTTGCGGCTGCAGGAACTAGCCCTCCCCACGGACTGCCGGAGTCGCAGAGCGGGTGTGGGTCCTGGCTGCAGGTGGTGGGGTGGTGGCGGTGCAGCCGGCCGGTTCTGCTGGAGCGGACCCGAGCCGGTAGTAGGGTCCGCTTTAGCGAAGTTGTAGCTACGGGTCCATGAAGACTTTGTGAACGCCTTCACGCGATTCAGTAGCCCTCACCTCGTGAGGTGAGATGGTGTAGGATGTCTCGTTGAGTAGCACTCCAACATGCTCGAGATGAGTCGAGCATAGGGCATCTTTCCTTGGGCCTCATGTTGCCCTTCATCAATTTGCCCTTGATGTACCTCATCCCTTCTAGGATGACCTTGGTAGCATCAAACCATCGGCCTGAAGGCGCAGAAAGTGCATGTTGCACTTTGTCCACGCCCGTGTCGGGCGATCGGGTAAAGGTTGCATTTTATTATGGAGTCGAGCATCCACATGTAGGGTGGAAGATCGACCCTCTTGATGGAAGTGCACCCCTTCTTGCCATTTGTCATGAGGGTCATGACTTCCTCAAATCGGGGTCTTCCACAAAGGGTGGGAATAGGGTGGTCTCCGGGGTGAACTCGAGGTAGCACTCAAGCACCTCATGAATGTGCATGAGTGATCGTAGAGACGACCCTCGATCTTGGTGATGATGCGTCGTCGGTAGGGCCATTGGTTAGCCCTTGGTAGAATAATCTCACCAATCTAGGGTAGTAGGAACCCGGATTGGTTTGAGAAGATTGCCGAGACCGGCATTGTTTATATAGTTTTGAGCCCATTGGGTCTCGCTTGCACGTCGGGATCGGTGAAAAGGGTAGGGTCGATGGTATATTCGACCTCAAAGGTCTTGGCAGCCCACCACTGCTTTGGTTGCTCCACGCCAGGGTGGTGGTGGCATGGGGTGGATTGGGAAGACTCACAGAGACGCGTCGAACCGGAGGTGGTCTCCGACTCCGACGGTGATGGAGTCCTCACCGTGATGGGGTAGGTGGTGGTGGTGCGGCGTTTCACGCTGCATCGGAAGTTTAGAAGTTGCCTTCTTCGAAGACAAGCGAGTCTTGGGCGGCATTTCAAAAAAATAGTTCAATCTAGGGTTTATCTACTTCAAATGAAAGGAAAAGTTTGATTCTAGGGTTTACCGTGGTTTTCAAAGGCGAATACGGTAGATTGTGGGCGCGAATCGACAGAAAAATCGAACCCTAGACCGGTCGGATAGTTGGAGAAGAAGAAGGAAGTCGAAATGCCCAAAGTCCGGAAGCTCAAATGATTTCGAATGGGGAGTGAAATCCCCAAACTTATATATATAGGCCTCGGCTCGATTAATCGAAATTCAGAATCGATTAATCGAGATTCAAAACTAGGTCAAACCGCGTAAAATCGATTAATCGATTTCCCAAATCGATTAATCGAAAGCCAAATTCGATTAATCGAAACCATTTCGATTAATCGAAATCGCATCCGCTTTAAAATTTCAAACTTTGAGCTCACTGGCGCGAGCCAGTCGATTAATCGAAATCGTGCTGAAACTTCTCAAATTTTTCAGAATCCCTTAATTAATTCGATTAATCGAAATCCACTTCGATTAATCGAAATCCAAAATCGATTAATCGAATCTGTCAGTTCGATTAATCGAAATCTCAAATCGATTAATCGAAATCATTTCGATTAATCGAAATGTTTCCAAATTTCCTCCAATTTTTGCCAACATTTCTAGAATATTCGATTAATCGAAATCTCAAAATCGATTAATCGATTAATCGAAATCATAAATCGACTGATCAAAAATTCCTCCTTTGTCTATCTTAACTCAATTTCAAATTTCCAGTCACTGGCAGTTGCCAGTCGACTAATCGAACAAAATCGATTAATCGAAATTCCAAATCGATTAATCGATTTGAAATTCGATTAATCGGTTTTGCCCAATTTCTTCAGATTTTCTATCTCTTTCTTTCTTTTACTATTTTTGACAATTTATGACAGCTTGGATTCAAAATTTCCATTGAATTTCAAGCATAGTGGAGATTTCACAAATATGTTTGTGATTTATATTGAATTTTTCACGTCGTTGGAAACAAGGCTGGATATTGTTCCTTCACATCGACCTCTCGTTCCCAAGTAGCCTCTTCTTTAGGATGATTGTTCCACCGAACAAGCACTAAGGGAATTACTTTAGTGCGCAGTACTTGCTCTTTTCAATCCAAAATCTCCACTGGTTCCTCTATCATGCTCATGTCCTCACACATCTCTATAGGTTGTTTTCCTAACACATGAGACGGATCATTCACATACTTTCTGAGCATCGATATGTGGAAAACATTATGTACTCGATCAAATAGCGGTGGTAAACCAATGCGATATGCAACTTCACCTACTCGTCCCAAAATTTCAAATGGTCCAACATAACGTGGACTTAACTTCCCTCTCTTGCCAAATCGCATTACACCTTTCATAGGTGATACCTTCACAAACACATGCTCGCCCACTTTGTAGTCAACACTAGTCCGCTTCATATCGGCGTAACTTTTCTGTCTACTCTGTGCTGTCTTCAACCTTTCTCTGATAATTCGGACAACGGTGGCGTTGTCTTTAAGCAGTTTTGGTCCTAATACAAACTTCTCACCTGTTTCCTCCCAATTCAGAGGTGACTTGCATCGTCGTCCATACAGAGCTTCATACGGTGCCATGCCAATGCTCATTTGAAAACTGTTGTTATATGCGAACTCGAGCATCGGTAGATACTCATCCCAGTATCCTTGCATATCCAGCATGCACGCTCTGAGCATGTCTTCTATTACTTGGTTCACTCGCTCTGTCTGCCCATCAGTTTGAGGATGGAAAGCTGAACTAAAGTCTAGTCGTGTTCCCATTCCTTCTTGAAATTTCTTCCAAAACTTGGACGTATATAGTGGATCACGATCCGAAACTATGCTGCTTGGAATACCATGAAATCTTACAATTTCCTTCATGTATAAATCTGCCAGTCTTCCTGCAGTATATGTGGTATTGTACGGCAAAAAGTGCGCTGATTTGGTCAGTCGATCTATGACGACCCAAATGGCATTGTGTCTCTTGGCAGTACGGGGTAATCCAACAATGAAATCCATTGAGATCGATTCCCACTTCCATTCTGGTATTGGTAAAGGTTGCAATAGTCCCGCAGGATGTCTATGATCAACCTTCACTTGCTGACAAGTCAAACATCGTGACACATACTCGGCCACGTCTTGTTTCAGTCCTCTCCACCAGAAATTCTTTTTCAAATCTTGGTACATTTTGGTGCTACCAGGGTGGATAGCATAATTTGACTTATGAGCTTCATCAAGAATTGTTCGTCTTAGATCGGCATTGTCCGGGATGCAGAGACGGCCTTTAAACAACAAAGAACCATCTTCTTTTTCTGAGAAGTCCGACCTGATGCCTTCATTCACGTCTTGATGAATCTTTGTTAACGCTGGATCTTTCATCTGTAGATCGTGGATATGCTCAAATATCACTGGCTTTACTGATATGTTAGCCAAAAAGGATCCAGTGTCCTTTGACTCAATGTTCGCATCATAGGTTGCCAGGTCTTCCAATAATTTCCATCGGTGCATACCCAAAATCAAAGAAGCTAACTGAGCTGAACCTTTTCGACTCAATGCATCGGCTACTACATTCGCCTTGCCAGGATGGTATTGTATAGAGCAATCGTAATCCTTGAGGAATTCCATCCATCTGCGCTGTCTCATGTTGAGCTCTTTCTGTGTAAACAAGTATCGGAGGCTCTTATGATCGGTGAAAATTTCAAATGTCTCACCATACAAGTAATGTCTCCAAATCTTCAGCGCAAAAATGACTGCTGCTAGTTCTAAGTCATGAGTCGGGTAATTTTTCTCGTGTTCTTTCAGCTGTCTTGATCCGTAAGCTATCACCTTCTTGTGTTGGTTGAGCACACAACCAAGGCCATTGTATGACGCGTCACTGTACACGGCGTATCCTCCACTGCCTGAAGGAATCGCTAACACTGGAGCCGAAGTGAGTCTCGTTTTGAGTTCTTGGAAACTCTTCTCACATGCCTCACTCCACTCAAACCTTGAATCTTTTCGTGTCAGCTTTGTGAGAGGTCCCGATATCTTTGAAAACCCCTCAACGAAACGTCGATAATAGCCTGCTAAGCCCGAAAACTTGGACGCTCGGCCACCGCTTTGGTTGCTTCCCATTTAACTCATCGCTTATCTATCTTTGCTGGATCTACCGTGACACCGTGCTTCAAGACGACATGTCCCAAAAAGCTAACTTCTTCCAACCAAAACTCACACTTGCTGAGCTTGGCGTACAATTGGTGTTCACGTAGCGTCTGTAGAGCAATCCTCAAATGTTCTTCGTGTTCGCCTTGGATTTGGAATATATCAATATATCATCAACAAATACTACGACGCAGAGTCCAAGTGTGGTTTAAACACTCGGTTCATCGATCCATAAACGACACTGGAGCATTCGTTAATCCAAACGCATCACAAGGAATTCATAGTGTCCATACCGTGTCCGGAAGTCGTCTTCAGATGTCCTCACTTTAACTCAAGAATCGATGATACCGGATCTCGTGTCGATCTTAGAAAATACCTTGCTCCTTGGTTGGTCGAATAGATCGCCTATTCTAGGCAAAGGGTAGCGGTTCTTCACGGTTGAGTTTGTTCAATTGCCGATATAGTCAATGCATAGCCGCATTGACCCATCTTTCTTCTTGACAAACAAGACCGGTGCTCCCCATGGAGACACGCCGGTCTAACAAACCCCTTGTCCATAAGCTCTTGTAGTTGTTCCTTCAATTCCTTTAACTCAGCGGGAGCCATTCTATAAGGTGCTTTCGAAATAGGCTCCGTTCCTGGTGCTAAGTCAATGGCGAATTCTACTTCTCTTTCTGGAGGTAATCCAGGCAATTCTTCCGAAACACGCCAATAAGTCTCGCATAACCGCTATCTCGTAAATGACGTTCTTTTCTTCCTTGTCCTCCTTTAAGAAAGCTAAGTATCCATCGCACCCCTTTCGATCATTTTCGGCCCTCATCACGAGATCGGTAATGGATGACGACCTTACTCCTTGAAACCGAAATGATCTTCTTGTGTTGGGTCTGAAAATAACTACCTTGTTCTTGCAATCGACGGTTGCAATAATGTCACACAACCAGTCCATGCCAAGGATCACATCAAACCCTTGCATGTCTAATAAGACGCCTTTGCTTCTAGTTCATGCACCTCCAAATCTTGAACTGCTATGATGATGGATTTGCCAGCTAACTCCGTGTCTACTAACTCTCCAAATGGAATAGCATACGATAGGACGAAATCCAACGCCTCGGGACAATCTTCATCTTTCATCAAACGTGGAGTGACGAATGAGTGGGTAGACCCGGGGTCTATCAACACCGAAAGCGCCATATCCACCAAGCATCCTTTTCATATATATTTAGAGTACCTATAGTATACATACACACATACAATAATTTACACATTAATTTACACCCTCAATTTACATACTGCTTTTGGTATTGAGAAAGAATCTATATAATTTCCTAATGCATGCTTCTTCTCTATCTAAAGTTTTAACGAAAAGAAAATTTTCCTTTAATTTTAAAAGGAATCTCACCTTGATGACGCCATGCACGCTCTCGCTTCGAGCGGATCGTGCATAGGCTCTCCCCTGGATGATCTTTCCTTGCTTGAATTGGTCGTGGTGCTGCAACTGAAACCGTCTTTCTCTTATCTGGCTCGGGGCAATCCTTGATCAAGTGGCCCACCTTGCCACATCGGAAACAACCCTAGTTCCCAATCTACCCACTGTTCTATGAGGCTTGCCACACTTTGCCCAAGTCTCCCGAGGTGCGGAAGAAACAGTACGAGAACCCTGTGTGATAGTGGCGCCAGTAGACATGGCAGGGCTCTCATAGCGAATAGGTCTCCCCGACGCAAGTAATGGAAACCTCTGTTGGTGTTGTTGTTGTTGTTGCGCCAGTCTTCCGAAACCCCCTTGGAACTGTGGTCTCTGATTCTGGCCCATGAACCTCGGCTTTTTGTTCACCGGTTCATAGTGCCCCGTTCTTCCTTGTTCATTTCCTCCTCTCTGCTGCTCTCTCTGTCTATATCTGTTATTGTTCTCCTCTTCTACAACCAATGCTTTGCTCATGACCTCTTCATAGGTCCTCAGCTGAAATGGAGCTACGCCTCCTCTAACCTCAGGCTTCAAACCTTGCTGAAACCTCTTGGACTTCATCACTTCAGAAGCGACGTAATCCGGAGCAAAACGGGCAAGTCGTAGAAACTCTACCCCGTATTCTCTCACTGTCATTCTCCCTTGTACTAACTGCAAAAATTGTATCTCAAGTTGATTCCTCACCACTTCCGGAAAATATTGTTTGTTGAACTCCTCAACAAACTCCTCCCAAGTCCATGGCAACTCCAGGGGTCTCGAGCCCGAGTCCGTATCACGGACTTCCACCAAGGCCCAGCCTCCCCATCCAACATGTAAGCTGCCCATCTTACACTCTCGTCTTCCGTGCAAGTTAGCACGCTAAAGACTTTCTCCATCTCCATCAGCCAGTTCTCAGCAGCCATTGTGTCTGCCTGCCCAGAAAATGAAGGAGGTCTCATCCTCCTAAATTCTGTAAAAGATGAGGGCAAAGGCAACGCAGGTCCTCTGTGGTGTAGGTGGTCCCGTTTCTTGATGCATGAGCGCAAAGGATGCTTGTTGTGCCATGGCAGCTGCCATAGTCTCCATAGTGTGCATCATCCTTTGTCGTTCTTCTCTATCTTCTTGTCTTTCTCTCAATCTTTCTTGCTCTCTCAGATCTTGATCCTGATGATCTCGATCCTCTTCCTCATGTCGCTGCTACTATCGCTCTGGGCCTCAAGCATTCCTCCTAAAGGCACTGCTTTGTAGGAGAGATGTAACCATCTCCACTACGTAAACTCCTTTGATGGTCTCCCTTGGTCGGCCTCTCCTCTAGTCGACATTGCTTGCGATTTGAAACAAAAGTTTCAAGTTAGCGAAGCTATGTTCACAAAAGAACCCTTGTCGAATTGCTAAAAAGAAAATAGCTTTGATACCAATGGATGTACCGGATTTCGGCACTCAAACCCGTGCCATCAAGACGATCATCTTGACCGTGCCCTCAACTATGCACGGAACACCGGTATATCAAGCATAAAATAAATAAGAACAACTTGCAAATTTAAATCTACATAAAACACTTCTCAAAAGGTTCTACCTCATGCCTCGCATGAAGGAGAACCGATCCAACCATCGATGATAACCATCATCATGGATGGTTCAAAAGAATACTCGATATCCATATACACAAGGTTTAATCAAAACCGTGCTTGACATACCAAGCCGCATACAATCTCCAACTAAAACTCCTCAAAGTCGCACAGAGTCCTCTAGAAGAAGTCCTCGAGGTGGCTCTAACTCCTCACGCCGCCAGTCACCATGGATCGGCGTCTCCCGCCGATTGCTAATAGTGGACTGCGACGATAGTCTATAGGGTGAGCTACATCCTAGCTCAATAGGAACAAACAATTGAACATATAAATTATAACTCACATATATTCTATGATATGTCATGCATGATGTATCTATGCGTTGTTGATGAAAGCATTAAAAAGCATTTCGTTTTACTGTTGATTTCTTATATTTTCATTTACTCATGAATAATGCTGAAAAGGCCTAAAGCAAAACTTAAACTTTCAACTTAAGTAATCCCCGAGCAATATAGCATCGAGCCCCGATGAGATACCCTTCATCGTCATCTATATAGACAGTTTTAATGTATTCTCTGGGAATACCATATAGTACCCAAGCCCCTTTCCCCTGGGGATTGGTGGCGGGGTTTCACTTGTCTCAATCAACACCCCTGGGGTGTGCTTACTATGTACGGATAAGCCTCCGCACTGGCCTACGATTTCGCCGCCGTATCGGTCACGGATATCCTGCCGTGTCAGTCGTGGATATCCCGCCACGTCGGTGGGGTAACCTATCAAACCTCAAATAACAAAAATATCGGTGCCTTACATATAGTTATTCACCGTGTAAGTGTGCTATCTTATATCAGTTAGGCCCTATCAAGCATGATTCAATCCTTGGATACATCCCTGGGATGTATCCATTTACTTGCACCTGATGCTCTTTTCTCTTTACCTCTTCATCCCCTGGGGATGGCTCATTAGTTTACTCTTATGAATATCACACACACACACTTTTCACAATTCTTTAAGCAGTAAAAATATTTGAATGGAAATTTATATCACTACATACATGCTCTTGTAAAATAAGGTACATGTTCAAGGTGTTCCCTACCTTAGGTCTCTATCGATTTAATGCATCAAGGTCCCACTCGGCTCCTTGTGCCCACTTCCATACGTATCACCTATGATACCATTAAACACACTCGAAACGTCACAAAAGATGTAATGAATAAGTCTCAAGACCCCCCTAGAGTCTTGAAGTAAGAATCAAAAGTCCACAAAGTTTACTACAGTCGATTAATCGAATTCCAAAATCGATTAATCGAAAGTAAATATCGATTAATCGAAACAATTTCGATTAATCGAAATTCTCCTTTTCGCAAAGTCCATTCTCGTCAATAATGAGTTTTCATTCGATTAATCGAATCCAATTTCGATTAATCGAAATTCTTCTTTTCGCAAAGCAAATTCACTGTTCCAGTCGAGTTTTCATTCGATTAATCGAATCCAATTTCGATTAATCGAAATCCTTCTTTTCGCAAAGTAGACCCACTGTTCGAACAGTTGAGTTTCACAAGTTGATTAATCGATTTCAAATCGACATCGAAACTAAAATCGATTAATCGAAATCCCATTTCGATTAGTCGATTTTTCCTCAAGTCATTTCCTTTAACCCCTGGGGTCCACTGGAGGTTCTCAGTCGATTAATCGATTCCCAAATCGATCAATCGAAATCCAAAGTCGATTAATCGAAAATCAATTCAAATCAAAGGTTCTCCGACCCTTCAACTTCCTGGCCAATTTCGATTAATCGAAACCCAATTTCGATTAATCGAAATTGTCAGATTCAGCCCTTTTCGAGCTGTTCTTCCCAATCTTTTTCCATACTTTTTCTTCTATTTTTCTAAGCCATTATCCTATGATTTAACCCACATTTTACTGCAACTTAACCCCTATAATCTATGCATCTTATTTACAAAAATTTTACCTTGAATAGCTCTCAAGTTGATTTCAAATCTAGGGTTGGAAGGCTAGGGTTCCAGCTTTGGTTTCTAACGGATTCCTTGCGTCAAATCCGGCCTCTTTAATGCTTGAATCCTTCTTCCAATCACCCACAATAACTCCTCTCTTACTCCTCTCTCTTTCTCTCTCTTCTTTACTTCTCTCAACCACCAAAACATGAAAGTTAGGGTTTTCAACCCTTTTTATCTTATCTCTTTTCTCGGTGTGGAGCACATACACACTCATCAGTGTATGCCACTCTACACACTCCTCTATCTCTCCACTCTTCTACATTGGTTCACACATCACATTCGCTCATCTCACCATAAGTTTATCAATGAACCATCTCGTGGTCAAACCTAAGACCAATCGGGCACGGATCCCGAGGTCCTCGTTTGACGTGCTTTTTCGGGTTATTACAAAATGTGTGCCAAAATTAAGAGAATCTCCAAATCTATGGTAGATCTGGCTCCCTTCCTAATGCTAAAACAGTAAAAGAAAGAGGAGAGGTTTAAGGGATTGTCACTTCTAAATTAAACTACAAAAATAAGTAAGATTGCAGAAATGGATGTTAGGATTAAATCCAGAGTACAGATCTTGCAGTGAGGGAGAATTAAACATAGAAATGGGGAGAAGCAGCATGGAGTTTGGTCTTGCTGCAATTGGGTTGAGCTGCTAGGGTTACAAAGAGTTTAGAGTGCACCAATCCCTCATCTGGCCATAGGCACAGCTGCAGGGTAGAAGAATCTACTCTAAACCAAAGGCTTGAACTGATCTTAAGGGTATGATCTGTCCACTTTAATGGTCACAGATCATCCTATAGACTTCCTCCAAATTAAAGGATTAAAGTAGAAGAATCCAATTTAGACCTAAGGTTTGAATTGATCTTAAGGCTATGATCTGTCCACTTTAATGGTCACAGATCATCCTAGGGATTTCCTTCAAATCAAAGGTTTCAATTAGAGCATTATAACCACTGTAAATGCTGTAATTACTAGGCCACAGACACAGGAAATTGCAGGAGAATCAGATTTAGGGAGATCAAATTCCATCCAAGAGGTCTACCAGTTAAGTGGGTGAGCTATTCTCATCTACACAAAGCCGATCGAGCTCCAAATGAAACCAAAGGAACTATAGATCTAATTAAAACAATTAAACAAACATTACATTGAATTAAATTGACCATACAATGAAATGCCCTCAGATTTGCAGTATGTGCATCATCTAACCCTCAATAACACTCTCAGCTCTCCCTAATTACAGATTCAACCTCACCCTTTGCTGCTCTCAAGAATTAACCAACCATAGTTGGCCAAAAGGAAAGAATTAGAGAATTTCGCTGCAAGCTCTGGTTTCTAGAATTGATCTCCTTTTTCTCACGGCTTCTCCTTCAGCCTCAGATCTAGTTTTTCCCGCCAATCCCAGCTTCCAGAATGATTCTGTTATTCCCTCTTTTATTCTCCTTCTAGGAGGCTCTTTTAGTTGGTTCACTTTGGGGGAGAGCACGTGGGTCGGTTAGGGTTTCCCAGGGAACTTCTAGAAGCCTCGCACTAGTCACCAAGGTGCCTCGATTTGCATGCAGCAGGTCACCAACTCGTCGTGTGTGCATGTTGTTGCTCTAAGTGTGCATGATTTATTTGTATGTTGAAAACATACTTGCGAATGATGAATGCTACTGAATTTGGAAAATTAAAACGAATAAGGAAATATCAGCACAGAGAGAAGTTAATTAGCCTGCAAGATCAGGGCCAATTGTAGCAAGTTTTAAATGTAAGTGAGTAAAAGATCGTCCACAGGAAATTTATTTAAAATATAAGATAAACCTCTAGATCTGGCCTCTGATCCTATCTATAGAGCAAATAAGATGGGAGGTTGAATTTGTCACATTAACTAAATGATAAAAGTAAAATTAAAACTAAGTGATCCAGATCTAAGTTGGGGAGATTTTGATGTAAATTAATAAGAATGGAGAAATAATATCTAACTTTGATTTGGCCCTTGATGCAAAATGAGAATAAATGTAGATCAAATGAGATGTGATCCAATCTTCATCTGGCTACAAGCACAGATGCAAGAGAAAGTAATCTAACTCAAGGGTTAGAGTTAAACTTATGGTTATGGTCTGTCCACTTCAATGGCCACAGACCATCTAATAGTCTTTAATCTGAACCCTTAATTCAGAACGAGAAACACCACTACAAATGCTGTGAGAGATTAGGTTACAAACACAAATTCTCACAGGGATAATGAATTAAGGGAAATTGCTTAAAAAATAGTAATTCTAAAGGAGTCTAGTGCAATAAGGAGATCACAGGGAACCCTCAACATGAATCCAATTGAGAACGTACGGTTCACAGCAACCTTTTCAAATTCACCATTACAATTACAGAGCACAACTTAAACAGCTCTCGGATTTGTAGTCTTGAATATAATTCTCTTTTGAATTACAGAAGTATCTCACAGCTCTCAATTACAAATAAAAGCTAGGCTATTACAGGAGTTTCAGACAAGCTATCTGAATTGGAAATGAGGCAATAGAAATGAAACTCGAAATCTGGATACCCAAATTGGGCAAATGGTTCATCTATTTATAGTTTCCCCCAAGTCTAGCTCAGATGTGTATCAACCAATCAGAATTGGTTAGATCTGTATCAACCAATAGGAGTTGAGCACAAGGATCCATATCTGTTTTGGCCAATCATAACTGCTTGATTTGGTTCAGCCAATCAGATGACAGAAGCATCAATTCTGTTATGTAATTCAAAAATCTGTTAGAGCTTCTAGAAGTTCCCGCCAAGTAATTTCATCTTCGGGTGTTCACATGGGGTGGAATATGCCTTTGGTTCATGCTCAGAATCTTTTGGAATATCCCTGAGTTTTTAACTGCATTGGGGCACGTGCAAAGATTACTGAATTACCCTTGCAGATTCTGGGGGTCTTCAGAATACCATTTCGCATAGTTTGGAGAACTTTTCGCAAGGTACTGTGACTTCTGAAGCTCTTTTTGCACCGTTCAAGTTCTTTTCGAAAAGTTTAGAAATCTTTTCGAAGAGTTCAGGTGCTCTTCGAAAACTAAACCTGGAGCTTTGAGTTCTTTTCACAAAGTTCAAGTTCTTTTCGAAAAGTTCAGATTCTTTTCGAGAAGCAATCTGTAATGCATTCTTCTGTTCGAATAGCTCCACACCTCTTTCCAGGTTGAAACTAGGCCTTTGTCCTCTTTAGTCTAGGCATTTTGATAGTTAGTGAGGTTGTCCCTTCTCCTTCTTCCTTCGGATCAACATGGATTATCATCTTTTTGGCACTTTTAGACTGCTTTCATGGTTAAGCCTGCCTTTATTGTTAGCTATGAAACAAACACTTAAAACACTTATTTAGTTCTCTCAAAGGTCTATCAAGACCCAGGTTAAAGGGTGGAAAATGGTATTTTCTAGTTCTCAACAATGCACAGCAGCTTTTCTGAGAAGTGTTTAGACTGATTTCAATAGGTCAAAGAGGCTTTCGATAGGTTGAAATCAAGTACTTTGGTCCTTTTGCTAGGATTCAGGATCCTATCAAAAGGTTCGATAGATTGAATCCTACAATTAGAGCTTCAGCATCTGCAGCCTTCATTTGATGCTTTCGATAGGTTGAAGGATCCTTTCGACAGGTTGAGCTCTTGCGCAATTAATTTCGATAGGTTCTCAGACTTTTCGATAGGTTCTATTCAAGCTCAAGCAGCCATTCGATAGGACGCTCCCTTGTTATTTTCGACTGCACGATAGGTTATGGATCCTGTCAAATTCTCCCCATCTTCACGATTTCTTCCTTTTTCAGCCTTCAGATCCTATCGATAGGTTACAATAACCTATCGACAGGTTGTTTTTAGCCTGTCTTTCCTTTTTTCAATGCTGCTTTGCTGTTGTTATCTGCCCCAAGTGGGCATTAGTGTGAGGCCCTTTTGAGTGCCATAGTTGGGTCAGAGCTGTGGTGAGAGATGGACCTTCTTATGGAGCACTTTAGGGTAGATTTGTGCACTATGACTGCTTATTATTGCTATTTACAAAACATGCTCAATAAGCACTTATTAGTCTATTCACAGGTCTATCAAAGGTCAGGTTAAAGGGTGAAAAATGGCATTTTTCATTGATTAACAATTGCTACTCCATATCACCCACAAACCAGTAGGCAAGTGGAGATTTCTAATAGAGAAATCAAGCACATCCTAGAGAAGACAATTAGGACAGATAGAAAGGATTGGGCTATGAAGCTTAATGATGTATTGTGGGCCTATAGGACTGCCTATAAGACCCCAATTGGAATGTCCCCTTTCAGATTAGTCTATGGCAAAGCCTGTCATCTGCCAGTAGAATTGGAACACAAGGCCTTTTGGGCCATTAAAACATTGAACTTGGATCTAACATATGCTGGTGTACATAAGAAGCTGCAACTGTCTGAGCTAGAGGAGCTGAGATTAGATGCTTATGCCAACTCAAGGATCTATAAGGAGAAAGCTAAGGCATTCTTTGACAAGATCCTTTTGATAAAAGACTTTGAGGATGGTGCTAAGGTATGGCTATTCAACTCCAAGCTAAAAAATTTCTCAGGAAAGTTAAGAACCAGATAGGATGGTCCTTTTACTATTCTTCATGCATTCCCATCTGGAGCTGTGGAGATAATGGACCCCACTTCTGGGAGGATCATGAAGGTAAATGGTCAAAGACTCAAATTATGTGTAGAAAATTCCATGGAGTCCTCTACAGCCATGTATCTTCAAGAAACTCCCACTCATGAGTGATCCACAGCCATGTACACTTTGTAAAGTAACTATCTTGTATGTTGTTAAAATTTTGGCGTTTGCTGTTTTTAGTATGCTTTTGTGTGCTTTTGAATTCTGTGTTAGTTGTTGTTAGTGTTTAGAAAATCAGGATCTAAGTGTGTGAGTCTACATTGTCTGTGGTTTGGTGAATATGCATGTGTGGGTGAGCTGTGCTAATTTGTTTTATGTTTCATGATCTGCTGAAGTAATAAGCTTGAGTTGTTTGTGTGCACATATCATAAGGTGTGCTATGGCTAGTTTATTGTGCTATAGAAGAACTGTGACAGAAAATTGTGTACTGATGCACATGATAGTGGGCCCAGCAATTGAAGTGTAAAATCAGTGCAGTAGTTGGAGGTTCCTGAAGAAATGGGAGGCGCGCTAAGCTCTGTTGTTTAAAAATGAGCTGCGCGAGATATTTGCGAGCGGAATGACCTAAAGTGAAGCCTAGCGAGAGCCTCGTGAGGCCCTCATTTTCACTAATATGGTCAGTCGCGTAGATCAAATTGAACTGCATGAGTTGCATTTCTTATCTATGTGAACTCACGAGGATCAATGCCATTTGATTTACCTTTGCGAGATCCTCGCGAAGCTCGGGATGTCCCTGTTATAAAATCCCTCGCCTGGCTCTTTCAATCCCTTCTCTGCCCCAAGCTCTAGGGAACCCACTCACACCAGACCTTCCAACCTCCTTCTTCACTGCCCACTGTGCTCCACCTCTCGCACCTTACTCAAGATAGTTGCTAAGCATTCAAGACCGAATCTTTTACACCTGGTGAGGGTGGATTGATTCACTGTGAAGTTTTTGGGATGAAACCCTAGTTTCTTAGGGTAAGTTCTCATTTTGTCTCAGCTGTGATTTTAGTTGTTATTTCCTCTGGGTTGTAGTTTGATTTGTGGGAGGAGATTTTGTTAAGAGATATTAGAGCATTGTAGGCATTTGGATTTTAGATTGAAGAATTTAGGGTTTGGATAAATGACTGATAAATCCCCATTTGTGGAAAACCTAGACGCCCTGTTAAACCCTCCACCAACAAACCTTCCCACTGCCACCAAGAAATCGGTGAGGATTGTTGAATCTTCCACTATGGAGGCCACTTATTCCCCTGTACCCTCAACTGAGAATCCTGAGACAAGGATTTCACCAAAGAAGAGGGCTAGGTCTGTTACCAACAGTCCTAAAATGCCCAAGAAGCAGAAGAAGGGTAAGGAGGTGGTTCCTGAGATTAACCCTCTGACCACTCCCAGTGATTTCATGGCTGCCATCAAATTGGAGCCTGAGACTGCCTTTGATAAGGCATCTTTTGAGAAGGAACCCTTGACTACTCCATCCATTGAATTCTTGAAAGAGGTTTCCCTGTTGCCCCTGTTAAAATATCTCAATGAATTAGTGTACCCTAGGTTAGTTCAATTGTTCTACCAGAACATCAGGGTCAAGAAGAATGATGGTGGACACCATTTGCTGTTGATACTCCTTGATGACTTTGAGATGCTAGTGGGCACATCTAAGATAGCCCTAGACCTAGGCATATCAGCTGCCTACAACTCAGTGTAACTTGGGGGCACTTTTGACTGCCCCCATTACTGTGATTGTTGAGAAAATTACAAGAGGAAAGAAGGCATCAGGAGACTCGATTAGGAGGAGTGATTTGGATCCAAGCCTGTTGTTTATGGACCATGTTCTGAGAAAGAACATCTATATGACTGGGCACCAGCAGGAGAGAAGGGCACCCATTGCTAATGCCATCTACTCCTCTCAAGGGCATTGCTTCAATGCAGCCCAATTGATTTTTGAGGGGATGATGGACATCCATCTAAAAGTGTAGAAGAAGCAGAAGCCACATACACTGCCATACAGTAGGCTAAATACAGCCCTACTCAAAAAGGGTGGCTACCAATGGAAAGTGGGAGAAGCAACTGAGACCTTGGCCCTAGTTGAATTTGGCAGAAGATTATGAACAATTAACATGTCCATGATGAATAAGAAGAAAGATAAGGAGTCTGAGGCAGCACCTGCCATTCAAGAAGCAGCTTCAGCTGCAGTAGTTACATCAGCAGCTACCACCTCAGCCTCACCCCCCATTCCATCACCATTCACCACCACTCCACCTTCCTTACTATCCATGCTTCCAGTTCAGCCCCACACACCATCCCTGCCCCCATGCCTACCATGCCATTCACAACACCTCCCACAACCCCCATCCCTACCAGCTTAGATCAACCCACCTTTCCTTTGAACCTACCCACCCCACCCATCCAAAGAAAGTACAAAAAGAGAGCCTTTAAACCAACCAAAGCTCCCATTGAACCTACCATACCCATTACCTTACCATCACTTATACCAAGTCCTGACTCCATTTCATTAACCTAGCCCATACCAAACCTCAAGCCAACTCACATACCTAGCCCAATTCCAGATCCACCTTCCCCTTTCATAATGGATGACAGTGAGCCTATGGCCACTGACATTGAACAAACCACCACCATAGAACCACCCACCACCTGGGAAACAAATGGCCCATTTGATCCGACTACCTCTCCTATCCATTCCATTCCTTTTTTCCCCTCCCATGACCAGGACCAACTCACATCTAAGGGATACTCAGCCATGATGGACTTCATTATGGGGGACATCAGGTATGAGTTCACACCTCTTCCCCTTTCCAACCAATCTGAACAACCACCCCTCTCACAGTCTCTATCATACGAGACCATATACCCCAAATACTTATCCTCCTTGCCTCCCTACAAACCCAACTCATGGCCAATACCCAAAACCAGGCTACCATGCAAACCTGCCTCCAATCAATCCAAACCAGTCTTCAAACCTCCACCCCACCTCCCCAGCCACCTACATCTATACTCATCCCTGTACCCACATCACCACCTTCACCCCAGGCCTAACCTGTTGTGGTAACAGCAGCTGCTGCTACTCAAACAGACCAAGATTCTGAGGAGCTTATCGCTGTCCCACCTACCTATACCTCCACCTCCACCCTGACAGATTTTGAGGAGGAGGTGCCTCTCATTTTACCTACCTTTGCCTCTACCTCCACACAGACTGATCCTAAGGTAGAGGAGCTACTACCCTTTGATTTCACCTCCACCTCCACTCAAACAGACCCTAAACCAAAAGTCATGCTACATATCCTACCTCCCACTCCCTATTCTTCCACCCAAACTGATCTTGTGGAAGCTGAGATGGTATCCACCCTTCCACCTCCATCATCTATCTCATCATCCTCATCCACTCCCTACCCTAAATTTTATGACCCTACTAAAAGGGCCATTGTTCCTACTTCCTCCAATCCCATGCCACCATTTTCCACCCTCACCCAAGCTATGGCTGCAAACCCTTGTATCATGAGAGATGTAAAGAGAGAGGAAGCTGAGCTCAATACCAGGATAAAGCAGCCATTGCTAGCTGAGATTGCCAAGTTGCAGACATATCATACCAAGGAAAAGAAGAGACTGGAGCTAATGTTGAAAAAATCCTTAAACTTATGCCAAGTGTACCAGCAGAAGGCAGAGCAGTTGGTAAAACTTGCAGACACCCTCCAATCAACCATCTCAGTAATGAAGCGACCCTCATGAGTAGGAGTGTCCATCAAAGAGCCCCCTCAACAAAAGAGCAGCACCAAGCCCAAGAAGGCAGTTGTAAAAAGAACCAAGGCTGGTGCTGCCAGTGCTAACACAGTGAAGAAAGAGAAGAACAAATATGAAATAAAATATGCCTAAACCCCCAACTTTGTATTGAGCTCAGATTCAGATTCAGATTAACTTTAGAATTTGTTTTAGTTCAGTTTGTACTTAAGTTCTATTTTTGATGTCCCTATATAGTCTCAATCCTGTGCTCTTATCATTTCTATACACATTGTTTTCTGTTTTTTGTTTTGTCACTGTTGTATATTGTTCTTATTAATGAAATTTCATGTTGTGAGCCACTTTGCATTTTGTTGCATTGTTTCATTTTAATTTTTAATTGACAAGTACTTCTTCACCTTGCTACTCCTACATGTGCTATTTCTGCAATAGTGAGGACACCGTTCCTCTCAGGTTTGGGGGTATGGCAGGGTAAATTAGTAAGTTTGACACTGAAATAGTTAACCTAAGTGCAGTAGTAAAAAATTAATTTTATAATAAATAGAGTGGAATCCACCTAAGCAATGTTGAAAATGAGAAAAATTGAAAACTGATGAAGACTATTTAACATTGAAATCCATTGAAAAATTAAATACTTCCATGAGGTGAGCATCAAGAGAAACCTTTCATAATCAGTGCTTAGTGAACTAGTGATGAGAGAAAAAGGTGAGAGCATACCCATGAGTTTAATTGAAGACCCATACCCAGTGAGTTTTTGGCCTGTAAAAAAAAAATTTGTTAAGAGTGTCTTTGACAACTTTTTCTGTTCTAAGGACTGACAGATTCAACTTCTTTGCACTAGAAGTTAGGCACCCCAAGTTGAAACTTTTGACAGCAATCATGACACTAAGGAAAGGATCAAGGCCTTCATTACCAACCCATTGAAATTGCCCTTTTGCATACTCTTTGAGCCTTAAATTCTAATTTTTCTTCAATAAACACTAAAGTACTTGAACCTAAACTCGTAGACCTGATTCAACCCTACCCTCACTCTGAGAATTCAGAAGGTAAAGGAGAAGGAGTTGAAGATAAGCAAGCTGGTGTAGATACCCCCATTTTCCCTCTCGAAATATATAAATTTGTTCGGTCAACCTTTGACCTCATAACCCTGATATGGGACCATATGCTGAAACAATAGTATATGGATGGCACAGGCTGAAACAATAGCTCTGTGGCTCAGGTCCCAACGTAGGAAGACTATATACTGAAACAATAGTATATAGTCAGAATGCAGGCTGAAACAATAGTCTGACATTTCAAACCCGACCCAAACTCGGACAACCCCAAATTAAGCGCCTAAAATCAAGCACGTAATTCGATTGCAAGCAGAATCACAAGCACGCAATCAGTCCCTTCTCAGACCAGACTTCCGTTCCCCAGACTACCTAGAGACGCGATCACGCGCCTGACACCAGACGCGTGATCGAATTGAGCGCCCCATCCCCGACGCGCAATTGGCCTACGCCCAGCCTAGCCTCATGGTCCATGATCCCAAAGTTTCCTCGATTAAATGTTTCGAGAGTGGCGCTTAATTAGATTACGCTCCTCAAAATGGGTGCGCAATTAGTTGTAACGCTATTAGGACTAAGAAACTCACTGAGCAAGTCAGCCGGTCGCTCACTGAGTTGGTGACTGACTCAAAGTGATTAAGCACTGGGAAACGAGCACATAATTCAGTTAAACGCCTGGAAAAGGGCGCGTAATTGAAGAAAAACTTATAATAGCTTTTTTTTATTTTGACCCAAAGAAAAGAAAAGAACATGAAGAGGCTGAAATTTTTTAGAGAGAACGGATTTTTTTTGGGATTCCAAAACCAGAGAACTTCGAGAATAAACACATAGAGCAACCTAGTCATGATTTCGAGATTCAAGCTTTGAATCTTCGAGGTTTCTCTCCGCAGCCCCAGTCCTAGGTAAAAATCTTAGTTTTAGATGTAGGATTTTTTCTCTTAGTTTTAATTATAGGTTATAATTTTCAGTCCTAGACCGTAGCACCCTTTTTAGACCGTAAATATTTTATATCTGGTTCTAATTCTCTGAATTTGGAACCAGTCCTTAATCCGACGGTCTAGTTTACCAACCCTAGGCTTTAATTCCGTTCTAAATTCTTAATCTCCAGCCCTATAATTAATTTCTGGATTTAGACCTTAGATTCTAGAACTAGTCTTTAATCATACTGTCTGATTTTCTGATTTCTGACCCGAATTCAGTCATAGAAATTTAAACTTTAATTTTAATTTCCTATTTTAATATCTCCAAAAATCCTAAATATTAATTTCAGTTTCTATAATTCTAGTTCATAATTTCATTCATAATTATCACTCCGAAATTGACTCTGAAAATTTTAAAATACTATTTTACAGTCCAAAATCTAATTTATCCTCAATCTCAGTCACCATATTTGCCCAAGAGAACTTACGAAGGGTACTCGGGAACGAGGTCAATCCTCCGTAGCATAGCGGGCCTAAAACCCCTTTTTTTTTAGAATTTTAGAATCAATTAATTACTTTTTCTTATTTTTTAGTATAATTAATTAGTAGATTTATTTTATTTCAGTATAATTAATTAATTAAGTTAATTAGATTTTAGTATGATTGATTATTTTCTTTAAATCATATTTTAATTGGTTAATTTCTTGCTTTAATTAGATTTTTAGTATAATTAATTCATTGCTTTAATTAGAATTTTAATAAAATTAATTTGTTTGTTTTAATTAGATTTTTAATAAAATCAGTTTATTTATTTTAATTAGATTTTAATAAAATTAATACCTTTGCCTAAATTAGAATCCTAGTAAAATTAGTTTTCTATTTCAATTAGAATTCTGGTAAGACTGTTATCTTGATTTAATTAGAATTCCAATACAATTAGCATACTTGCTCAATTTAAATTTTACTACAATTTGCATGCTCAAATTAATTAGAGTTTCACCAGAACTACTACATCTGCACTCCTAGTACAATTAGGAAACCTGATCACAATTAGACTTCTAATGGGATTAGGAGACTAAAATTAATTAGACTTCTAATAAGATTAGGAGACTAAAATTAATCAGACTTCTAATGGGATTAGGACGCTTAATTAATTGGACCCTCAATAAGGATAGGAATAGTAAAAATTAACTAGACGCTTAATAGGATTAGAATAAACTTATATAACGAAACTCATAACAGAATCAGGGAAGTCTAAACTGATCAGAACTATAATAATAATGGGAAATAAAAGAAAATTAAACTGTCTAAATTATAAGAAAAGACATAATTGCTGACATTCACAGGCGGACGATTTAGTAACGAAGTAACCCACATCCGCTCTCAAGCGTGATCATTGACGTGTTGCAGCGTTGTTAAATATCTGTAGCTGGCGATCGCACAAACTAGGAACCTTCCTAGAAAACCCTTTACTTCTAACATTCCTAATGTCGCATCGCTATAGTCCACTTGTACAGAATTGGAGCCACTGATTCAACGGGGACCGAGAGGAACCAGAAAAAGCGCGCACCAATTGACTGGCGATCGCGATGTGACACTTTTGCAAACTCTTTTTCTAGATAGTTAGTTTTCATTTTATCTCCCTTTTTTTTTCTCTTTCCATCGTATCGTTTAGAATCCTTTTTATACATATATGAGTCTTCGTAAAAGACTCAAGATGTCTGGTATACGAAGGGTGAGTTTAGGAGACCCACCATTGTGGGGATATCATAACAATCCTATATACGAAGAAGAAGAATTTCACAATTCCAGCCCATGACAACCTGAGATTAACATGGCCGACGAGCAAGAAAATCCCTTCTCCACCCCACACACCAATAATAATCATAATGGGAGAGATGGTAATATCGGACAAAACCTCACCGCTCAACAGATCATAGAACTCAGTATGCAAAGAATACAAAGAGGAGATGACGACTCTGAGGAATTACATCAAGGGTTGGCCGCCACATACGAATCCATTAGATCACGACAATTTTCAAAAGAACAAGAGCGACAAGAGAGGCCACCTCCTACCTCGAGCATGGTGTCAGCCCGCGCCACACCATTGAGACAACCTGCCGCCACACCATTGAGACAACCTGCCCACACATTCTTCAACGATGACTCTTTAGACAAGGTTTGCTCATGGGTCACTCTAAAAGATAGCACCATTTAAATCGAAGATCTCCCTAAAATGCTCGATGAGTACATGGCCAAGAGAGAGCGCCCTGGTCACTCATTCGGATTCGATAAATTTTGCCGGGACGTCGAGTTTAATTTACCAATAGGATTTAAGCCACCGAAATTTACCAAATATAAAGGCACGGGAAATCTGAATCATCACTTGGCCTTCTTTTGTAATGATTGTCAACCCATATGTGATAATCAAGGACTTCTCATTCATTATTTCCAACACTCATTAGAAGGTGAAGCTTTAGATTTGTTTGCGGGACTCCCACTTTATGAGATAGAAACCTTCGATGAATTAGTCGGTCAATTTTTAGACCAATACAAACATTTGATCCAAGAGACAATCAGTCTCAACGATCTAATGGCAACCAAGCAAGGACTTGATGAAGAATTTACCGACTTCGTTGTCAGATAGAGAAAATTCACTGCTAGGACCGGCACCTCAATGAAAGAGAAGGATTCGGTGGATATTATTATCGATAACACTAGAGAACCGTTAAAGAGTGCACTTGTCATAAGTGATTGCCCCGACTTCACTGCACTCCACTCCCGGGCATCCCGACTAGCAGGACACATTAAAGGCGGAGACCTTGCTCTATCCATAGTCACATCGAAAGTGGGCTCTTCCAGTGAATCAAAATTAAAAAATAATAAGAAAGTCTTAGGAACTAAACAGGTCAACACCGTTGTTAGTCAAAGACAAAACTCTGGGAACAGAAATTTCCACTCACGAAACTCCAGGCAAAATCAAAATCAACAATGATACAAGAATAAAAACTAAGACATTAATCAACAAAGATATGCAAACCAAAACCAAAGCCAGAACTAGAATCAGGGCCAGTATCAGAATAGAACTCAATATTCCAACAACTACCAAAACCAGAACACGTCGCAAAATCGACCGGCCCACGTGTCGAATTTCAATAGTGTGCCCCCATCACAGAACATTAACCTAGTCAGAGGCCCCTACCAGCCGAGGCGAGAATACTATCCTCCTTTACCAGATACAATTCCCAACATTTTCTGTCTCCTTAACACTCAGAATCTCCTCCGATTCTTGTAGGAAAAACCCCGCCCATGGCCGACAAATCTCAACTATAGTAAGTATTATGCCTTCCATCGATACGCGGGACACAACCTAGAAGACTGTTGGGTCCTCAGGGGCGTAATCTATGAAATAAATGACCAAAGTTAGATTGATTGGGAAGCACTTAGGAATCCTAACCCTAATAATAACCAACCCCAACAAAATTTAGGGATCATTAATAATCCCACCCGAACCATAACCAAGCAACACCGGCTCAGGTCACCACCGTAGATCTCTCCAATCAATCTCCCTTCCAACCTTCCACCTTAATCACTCACATTCAACCCTCTGCTGCTTCCACCACACTAGCGAGCGTTCCTTCACCCCGCATCCCTCGACCCTGATCGCTCACATCGCCCTGCCGAATCCACCTCCTTATCTAAAATTCGCTCAGATACGAGTCCATTCCTCTCAGATACGAGTCCATTCCTTTAGGGCTAGGAGACCACTCCTCTGTAGTCACCCATTGGAACCTCCAACCCCTCCAAATCCTGAACCAACGCCATGACCGCTCTCTTTGTCCGATTCTGAACTTGAGTATGGAGATCAAATTCTCCAAATCTCAGCCCAAATTGCTGCATGGGTAGAGAGTGTCACTCGAAAAACTTCAAGCTAAGACAAAGAAATAACCACCGAGGGTTCGCCGAACCTAAAAGAAAGCGAGCCAGAAGAACATTCTGACCCGTGCGAGACGTTGGTCTCTGCTTTCCTAGAAGAGGAAGATTACACACAGTACCTCCCACCTTGGAGCGGCACCATTCAGGTATGCATTCCAACCTTGAATTTCACCCATTTTATAAATACATCCATGTCAAGCTGCATCGGGTTCGGTCAACAACCGACTTGCTCGATTCTCAAATTAGGAATCAATTACCTGCCTCTGCCTTTCCCTCGAAATAAGGATTTCATGAATGTACAACCACCAGAGGGTAATGTGAGAGAAAGAGAGGTTAACTTGCCTCTCCCACCTCATATCATCCCTCCACCAATTTCTGCACCTCAACAATTCCAACCACCCGCATCTAAGGCCCATCGGCCAGGTAAAGAAACTGCGCTCGAGCCAGGGCAAGAATACGACCTTCTACAGCATCTCTAGAAGATCCCGACCCAGATATCGATACTAGACCTCATCAAGAAATCGCCTGACCATCACCAGCTGGTGATAAGGACACTTGAAGACACATAAGTGGATGAGGATATGACCTTAGATGAGCTTCATCAAATCACTTCGGTCATGGCGCAACCTCCGGCACTCACCTTTACAGACACAGACATGCCTAAAGAATCACTCCGCGGGAGTGCGGCTCCCATATATCTTACGGCCATAATTAGAGGATTCTCTGTACCATAAGCACTCGTTGACACGAGAGAAGGACTTAACATCTGCCCTCTCACTACATTAAAAATGCTCGAATACTCGAAACAAGATGTCAAGCCCACCGCACTGTCACTCATAGCTTATGATAGGTCACATCGCTTTGTCAAAGGAACTATCAAGCTACAAGTTCGCCTCGGACCTGTAACGAAAGACGTTACCTTCCATGTTTCTGATTTCACTAGTACGTACAATCTCATTTTAGGAAGAAAATGACTAGAGTCAATAAAGGCCGTCGCATCCACATACCATCAATGCATCAAATTCCCATACGAGGACTCCATCGTCCGTATATACGCTGATGCACCCCTCCAGGAGATGGACACTGATTATGCGGCAAGCATACCAACCACTCACGATTATGTATTGAACATGCGTCATATTCAAAAGACTCGAATCCCTGATGAGACAATCGTTGCAGAAGTCCATCCCCCTACCCCTCCTAGTTTTCTTCCAACACGTCGATAAAAATTAATGAGAAGAGAGGTTGGCCTAGACCTCGCCAAACTCTGTCATTAACCCTACAGTGAAAAAGGGATAGGACCTTATGTACCAACTTGGATACGTTCCCCTCACCAGACTCGATAAAAATAAACAAGGTCGTGTAGGACCCATTGTCCCAACGCAAATACGTAAGCACATAGGGTTAGGTTATCAATCAGACGACCCGCGAGCAAACTTGTCTCCTACCTCACCAAAATGGTCTCTATACGACCACTTCACCTATGGGACCACTGAGAAAGCAAATGTGCCAAAGCATATGAAAGTGTCCTTCACTAGATCCCAAGAAGTGAAAATTGAGCGAATGATTAAAGCATTCAATGATTTAACCAATTTAAATGACGATATTGATAAACCGCTCGAAGGAGTCAAGCCCATATTTGACACTAAGGAATTTGCAGAAGAGAGGAGAGAAGAACCTCCAGAACTCGACCCACGAGTAGAAGATTGGGAATCTACTGATGACGAAGATTTTCACATAGCAACCTTGCAAGATAGTGAAGAGCACTTACACTTAACATGGGAAAAAGATGACACTCCACAAGAAAAAACTAACTCGTATAGCATCCGCCTCAACCTTAGCATTGAGGGATGGGAATGCTCTTAGGACTCCCCTTATATCGCTTACTCAAACCAACCCCACTATATGGCATGCGCCAGCATATTAGAGTGCTTCACTAGTTGGACCCGGCACTCTACAATAGAAGAATCGAATCACTCCAACCTTGTAACCACTGACACAAGTGATGACCTACTAGCTCAGCTATCGGCACAAGGAACAGAATATCCCAACGATCATTTGGTTGACCTAGGGGGAAACACTTGCATCGCCCTCATAGAATTTGAAGAGGAACTTAAACTAGACACCTCTATATCCTCAGATTCGCCGCAACTCGAAATATTTTAGAAATCTCTAGAAGAAGAGTGGCAACCTCCCCCGAGTGATGACGAGGACTACTGGATAGACCTCCCGACACTCGAGTTAACGGAGCGAGCTAATCTAGGACTTCAAGCACTATCAGATCAAGAAGATGAATTCGATACCGTCTTCGACTCTAACCTAGAGGGGCTCCTATTGAACAAAACACAAACAATAACAGTAAAACTAACACATATGTATGATGAAAGACAAATGAATTTGGAACTAAAAGCAAGTCAAATATGCCCCAAACACGATAATAATTTACACCAAATACACAAAACATGATAAGAGCAATTGAATAGAAACATGACCTATCTCTAGATGCCATCATGATGCATAAGTGAGCACACATCAAAGAATCAATGCAGGGTTGACATAAATTAGAAGGGTTTTTAGAGCCTAATAAGCCTATGTCGTAACCTAAGTGGCTAAAAAAATGAAAGAACTGTTGCTTATGGACGCTTACCCGGCCTCGAGAGAAGAAATCCTCCAGTGGGAAGTGTCTGCGATCCCAATGCTCCTTAGCCACGCCCTCAGCCGCACCCTCAGCTCTCTCACCCTCAACCCTCTCACCCTCATCCTCAACGCCCCCCTGCTCAATCTCGAGCACCTCCTCCCTAACCCCCAACTGGTCAACCTCCAATACCTCCTCTCTAACTACCTCCCCAACATCCACCTCCCCAATAGTGTCGATCCGAGCCTCAGAAGTCTCACCCATATCCGCCCCTAACATCCTCTCCAACTCAGAAATAGAAATATCACACCCACCAATACCCTCACCCTCCATCCTAGAACGAAGAGCTCGAAAAATTAAAGAGAACGAAGAAAATAGCGCCCGAAACGGATGGTCGGATAGCAAAATATCACGAAAACACGAAAATTAGAGCACAAAGAAACAAGGAAACAGAGAATCGAAGACTAAAATGGATCGCACAATAAAAATGAAAAGTTTTAAACTATTTATAGGATACGCCCAAATCGCGCGAGTAAACTCACACGTGTAATCAAATCGCACACCACTCTCACTGCGCTTAATTCGGATTACACAACCGGTCTTAAGCGCGTAACCCAATCGTCGCCCGCTCAAACCAACCCGACCATCTGATTGCACTCAACCCACTAAGCGTGTAACTGCTTCAAGCGTAATCGCTTCAAGTGTCCACACTGTGGCACGTGAATGCCAATGGTCACCCGTACAATGACCAGCCACTGCCCCAATCACGCGCCCGGTACTATGCGTTTAAATCGATCAAACAATCGGAAACTGGCGCTTAATTACGTTATGACGCTCTAAACGCACGTCCATCCTCTGGCGTGCAATTAATTTATGCGCTCAGAGTGAAGTGCGCAATTTTCGAGAAACATAAGAAAGAAAAAAAATGCCCAAGACAGCACGTTTACAGGCCTAAATTGGGTGATCCCTGACACTAATTATTAGCCTAAACCACGCCCTTGTTAAGCCCGATCCAAAACATTCCAGACTTAAATAAATATGCACCCCGATAACTAAAAGAAAATGCTCCAGACTAAGACCAAACTAAAAAAAATGCCCCGACACCGTTTATACACTCCAACCAAAACTAAACAAAAAAAACTTGCCCAAACTATGGTGAAACTAAACAAGAAAAATATCCTCGTCGTTCATACACTCCAACTAAGCCCAAACTAAGTCAAAATAAAAAAAATGCTCCTAACATGCCCCGATCCAAAATAAATAAATTAAACAAATAAACCTCGTACTCAAAACAAATCAAATAAGCTACACAGTCAACTAAGCCAAAGTGGCCAAATATAAATAATCACAAATGAAAAAATAATCACTTCATAAATAAATAAAATAATTACGAAATACACCGAGGACATACCCTCTGAATATATAACTTAAAACAAGAAATTTAAAATAATAGCCCGTTCAGGCAATGCCCGAATCCGAATTTATTTGGAAAACTAGAAATCTCGAAAAACCCCGGAGGGGGAAATCACCCTGAATGAATTCTAACAAAATCCCATCTTCACATTTTTCCTTAGCATAGCAGCAATTTGACTGCTACCCTGCAGTCCCAATCCCGTCCATTCTCAATAATCCACTCAATAAGCACAACTTTTCGGGTCTAACACCCGGGATACAAAAAAGAAAGGAAGAAAAGACATTAATGAACAAGAAAATGTCCAAAATAAAAAAAAAATTACCCAAAACTTTTAATCCCAAACTTGAAATCAAATTCAAAGCAACAAGAACCCAAAACTTTTAGCTCACACATTTATATACTATACCTCCTGAGTTACCAAATGACAAGTGTCACACCTTTAAACCTTTCCAATCCAATTAAATCTAAACCAAACACATACCCCCTTTGAAAGACCACAATCCATGATGGACTCAGATGAACCAATAATCACACAACACTTAACCCCCTAAGAAACACTAATCCCCCCAAGCCTAGATAAACCAATAGGATTTGAACATTTAATACCCATCTAGAACCTTTGAAAACTCACACCTTTTTAAGTCTCATGTTGAATCAAACAAAAGACCAAAACTAAAGTTAAATCAAACCTTAAACCAGACGAAACTTTAAACAAAAAAAAAAACTCTCTAAACTGAGACCCTAGCTTGTTTGGGACTAAAAAATGCCTCCAACAAACCAAACAGAATCAAGTAAACCCCCTAAACCAAACTCAATAAAGCAAATTAACCTCAGGATAAGCCCTGAATAAATTTGGAATGAATCATAAAACTCTAAGCTAAATCAAAACTAAGCCAAACAAACAAAATACGCATCCAACTAATCCGCTAATAAGTTTAAACGAATAAACAAGCACGATAAAAAAAAATGCCTCTTTATTCATAACTCAAAAGTTTTACAAATATCACCGGAGGCATACCTCCTGAATTTATAACCCAAAATGAAAACCTAAAACTTTAACCTACAACCCAAAACGAAGACTTGGTTCAAAACTGAGACGAAGAGAGGAGCAGATTCCGCTCAGAGTGTCCAATCGGAGACTTCAGGAAGAATTGGTTGGAAAACATACCCCTCCACTTTTTAGTCCTTCTCTTCCGCGATCTTCACCTCCTCCACCGTCGCCTCCTCAATGCTGCCTTCACTGCCCCCTAAAAAAGACCGATGTGAAGACTAGAGCCCTCATTCCTAATACCGCCCACTCCCAGAATAACGCCGTCCACGAGAATCACCTAGGGACGGAGATCACACGTAATAACGAATATAGGAAGAAACGATATCCCAATCGGATGGGTAGATCGCGCAATATCACTAAAACACAAATTTCAAAACACAAGATATCTAGAAAAAGGTCAAAACTCTAGACTAAACTATAGAATGAAAACAAATAAAAGCTCCCTCGCTTATATAGAGTACGGACTCAATCACATGCTAGAGAACATGCGTTTAATTCGATCATGTGCTACACACATCGCACGTAATCCAAAACACGCGCCATAACCAAAGCGCTCAAATAAGCCATCACCCGCGCCAATTGCGCGATGCTCCAATCCCACGCACTCCATGAACCGTGCAAATCTATCAAACGACACATTGCTATCGCGCGACCTGAAAGGTCACCCGTACACTGACCTGGTGATGCCTCGATCACGGGTCATAATTAAAACGCATGATCTAATCGCACGCACACTCAGATACACATAAACAGCCCCTCAAACCTGCGATCGCACACCCAAAAATAGGCACACAATCTTATTGAACGACCTAAAACAGGTGCGCAATACCTGACTTTGGACGAAATCTACACCCTCACACCTTTGTATCCCATCTTGACAAAAATTCTTCTGTCCCATTGTGTAGCCTCACCGGCTATTCCGACAGAAAAGAAAAACCTACTCACCCATCCCATCGCGTACCCTTACACAAGAAGGAAGTGTTGGCAGCACCCATCCCCATCGCGATAATGTGTACACATACAATATCACCTCAACATCTAGTCCCATCATAATAAATTAACCATACCCTCATGTCCCATCGCGAGAAGCTGAAAGAAAATCTCCCGAGAATGCAAGCACACCACATCTAACTATGCTTAGTTGCCATCCCGTCGCGAACATCATTACCTGAAAAAATGAAAAAAAAAGGAACGTGCTCCGACAGCACATGCCATGCCGTATGACGAAAAGAGGAAAGATTGATCATGTCCCATCGCTTAGGCAAAGGGCTCTCTCTCTCTCCCGAATTGATCCCCACGTCCCACTAGGACTCACCCAGCAAGCAGCCAAAGAAAAAAGAATCCCAAAGTCCCATCGCGACTTCACTTCCCCAAGACTTCACATCAAAGCTGCCAAGCCCTACCACAGCAGACCTGAAGACAAGAAATCTCTAAACTCCCATCGTGACACTACGGCATCACCAAACCACACAAGCTATGCACAATTCAGGTAAGTATTACCCCCAGGTAAGTACTACCCTCTTTGGTTTACTTGATATTCCTCGTAAATATATAATTAGTTATGATTAAGTCAAATGTTTTCAAAACCCGTCTCTCTCGACTCGTGAATCACTGCAGTTCTCCCATAAGAGACAATCATCAGTACTCATCGGGAAGGTTAGATAGAGTATCCGGCATGCCAAGTGTCATCTTGACAACCACAATAACGGTCGGGTCCACAAATCTCGTACCGGTGGATCTGCTCAACGACGCTTCGGAAGCCCCATTTTTCACCATTTTACCATCGAATTGATCTTAAGTTAAAATCCCTAAAATTTTAAAATTTCAAAATCCCCTTACTTTAAAATCCCCTTACTAAAAAACATAATAAAAAAAAGAGAAGAAAAGAAGAACAAAGCAACAAGATAAATAGACCCAACTCACCTTTCTTTAAATACCAAAAAAAAAAATTGATTAAGCGCCCCATCACCCACACACAATAAATTGCACTTAAACCTGACCTTTAATTCCTAAGATCCCTGGACTCGCAATCAAGCACATATCCCACTGTGCAGAATTGAATCAAGCGCACATGCCACTACACAGAATCATTTGTACAGACACATTAGGATTGGCATTCCCAACTTAGAGGCCGACTCCAGATGAATCAAGCGCACGCGCCACTACGCAGAATTCAATTGAGCACACCTCACAAGACCCCCACCTCAATTACCAGCCGAAACTGACCATTCCCCTGGAAAACTAAATATTGAGTATATTTAATCTAAGAAATTACAAACGCCTATTGGAAAAAGAACGCCTGACGCGCATTAGTGTGAGCAATGATGCGCCTGGTCTGACATGACTTATAAAAGCCTTCGATATTACATGATACTTCTTTTTATTACTATCGGTCCCTGAACCTTATTTTGTACATTTGATTAACGCCCCGGTACCTCGATTGCGTAAAATCCCTCTGTTAGCCCGTGCCATGCGGCGGGATGCGCCATGCACCCACAAACTCGGAATGTGCCCTTCAACAGCTATCATTTGCCCTTCAAATGCTCCATTTTAGCTTGCACTAAAAGATAAAGAAGCCAAGCATGTCATGTCAGCATCCCCAATTCACCTTTGTGATTTCCCAAGAGAAACGAGAAGACTTCGCAAGAGCGCGCCGAAGAGGGGCATCTGTAGACACCCCCATTTCGCCCTCTCGAAATATACAAATTTGTTCCATCAACCTTTGACCTCATAACCTTGATATGAGACCATATACTGAAATAATAGTATATGGCTGGACATGGGCTGAAACAATAGCTCTGTGGCTCAGGTCCCAACGTAGGGAGACTATATACTGAAACAATAATATATAGTCGAAATACAGGCTAAAACAATAGTCTGACATTTCATACCCGACTCAAACCCGGACAACCCCAAATTAAGTGCCTAAAACCAAGCGCATAATTCGATTGCACGCAGAATCATAAGCGCACAATCAGTCCCTTCTTAAATCAGACTTCATTTCCACAGACCACCTCAAGACTCGATCACACGCCTGACACTAGATGCATGATCGGATTGAGCGGCCCATCACCGACGCGCAATTGGCCTATGCTCGGCCTAGCCTCATTATCCCTAATCCCTAAATTTCCTCGATTAAACGCTTCGAGAATGGCGCTTAATTGGATTACGCACCCTAAAATAGGCGTGCAATTAGTTCTAACGCTATTAGGACTAAGAAACTCACTGAGCAAGTCAATCGGTTGTTCACTGAGTCGGTGACCGACTCAATGCAATTAAGTACCAAGAAACGGGCGCGTAATTTAGTTAAACATCTAGAAAAGGGCGCATAATTAAAGAAAAACCTATAAAAGCTTTTTTTTTATTTCGACCCAAAAAAAAGAAAAGAACACGAAGAGGCTAGAATTTTCGAGAGAGAACGGACTTTTTTTGGGATTCCGAAACCAGAGAACTCCGCCTAGTCATGATTTCGAGATTCAAGCTTCGAATCTTCAAGGTTTCTCTCCGCAGCCCCGGTTCTAGGTAAAAATCTTAGTTTTAGACATAAGATTTTTTCTCTTAGTTTTAATTATAGGTTTTAATTTTCAATCCGAGACCGTAGCACCCTTTTTAGAGCACAAATATTTTATATCTGGTTCTAATTCTCTGAATTCGGAACCAGTCCTTAATCCGACAGTCTAGTTTACCAACCCTAGGCTTTAATTCCGCTCTAAAATCTTAATCTCCAGTCCTATCATTAATTTATGGTTCTAGACCTTAGATTCTAGAACCAGTCTTTAATCATACGGTCTAATTTTTTGATTTTGGACCCGAATTCAGTCATAGAAATTTAAACTTTAATTTTAATTTCCTATTTTAATATCTCCAAAAATCCTAAATATTAATTTCAGTTACTATAATTATAGTTCATAATTTCATTCATAATTATCACTCTGAAATCGACTCTGAAAATTATAAAATACTATTTTACAGTCCAAAATCTAATTTATCCTTAATCTCAGTCACCAGATTTGCCCAAGAGAACTTACGGAGGGTACTCGGGAACGAGGCCAATCCTCCGTAGCATAGCGGGCCTAAAACCCCTTTTTTTTTAGAATTTTAGAATCAATTAGTTACTTTTTCTTATTTTTTAGTATAATTAATTAGTAGATTTATTTTATTTCAACATAATTAATTAATTAAGTTAATTAGATTTTAGTATGATTGATTAATTTCTTTAAATCAGATTTTAATTGGTTAATTTCTTGCTTTAATTAGATTTTTAGTATAATTAATTCATTGCTTTAATTAGAATTTTAATAAAATTAGTTGATTTGTTTTAATTAGATTTTTAATAAAATCAGTTTATTTGTTTTAATTAGATTTTAAAAAAATTAATTCCTTTGCCTAAATTAGAATCCTAGTAAAATTAGTTTTCTATTTCAATTAGAATTCTGGTAAGACTGTTATACTTGATTTAATTAGAATTCCAATACAACTAGCATACTTGCTCAATTTGAATTTTATTACAATTAGCATGCTCAAATTAATTAGAGTTTCACCAGAACTACTACATGTGCACTCCTAGTACAATTAGGAAACCTGATCACAATTAGACTTTTAATGGGATTAGGAGACTAAAATTAATCAGACTTCTAATGGGATTAGGAGACTAAAATTAATTAGACTTCTAATAGGATTAGGAGACTAAAATTAATCAGACTTCTAATGGGATTAGGACGCTTAATTAATTGGACTCTCAATAAGGATAGGAATAGTAAAAATTATCTAGACTCTTAATAGGATTAGAATAAACTTATATAACTAAACTCATAACAGAATCAGGGAAGTCTAAATTGATCAGAACTATAACAATAACGGGAAATAAAAGAAAAATTAAACTATCTAAATTATAAGAAAAGACATAGCTGCTGACGTTCGCAGGCGGACAATTCAGTGAAGAAGTAACTCACACCTGCTCTCAAGTGTGATCATTGACATGTTGCAGCATCGTTAAATATCTACAGCTGATGATCACACAAACTAGGAACCTTTCTAGAAAATCCTTTACTTCTAACATTCCAAGCACCGTATCGCTAGAGTCCACTTGGACAGAATTGGAGCCACTGATTCAACGGGGACCAAGAGGAACCCAGAAAAGTGCACACCAACAGCTGGGTACAACATTTGGTGGATGAAAAGAAGAGAAGGAAACTATAAACAGAAATGTAGCAGTGGTACAGTGTGGCATTTCATAAAAATAAAAATAAAAACAAAAATAAAAGGAAAAGAGAAGTCAAGAGGATAACTTCATCTGAGAATTTAAAAGAAGAAGAGAAGCTAGCCACTTTGAATCTAAAAATATCAGTGAAGATGAAGTATGCTGAATTCAAGAAGGTGAAGTCATGAATCACCTCCTACACATGCTGATTTCTCAGTTTTGAATCCCCTTTATCCGTTCCATTATTTATAAACCTCAACCATAAGCCACATTACAATCCATCAAAAAGACCTTGTTGATCCTAAGTGAAATGAGTTGTCATATGGAGATGAGGAGCTGTCTAATCTATTGTGAGAAGTGTTTGATGATGTCAGAAATTAGGAGCTTTGCCTATGCTCATACTTGCAGACCCATTTGGGGTCTGTAACTGATCTTGAGCTTGTGTGAAATGGTACACCCTTAAATTCATTTGTGAGGGGCAGCCCTAGTAAGCTTTGGGTCTGAGATTGGACCTATTGTGGGTATTATTTGAACCTGAATTTTGATTTACTGGTAAGCTTAGTATTGTTTTGCTCATATTATTTCCTTGGTATCAGCTGATTGGATGTGATGAGCATGCAATCATGATTTAGGTGTTAAATGGTTTGCATATGCCAATTTGAAACTCCTCTAATTTGAAAGAGTAAAGGTGGACTAAACTGTATTTATTACAACCTAATTATTCATTGTTTTGCACTTGGATTAGCTGCCCTTATTGAGAAGTTTGTGGGTAACTTCATTGAAAACCCTCAGGAGACTTCACTCCTCCACTAGGGATCACCTAGGGGTTTAGAAGGCTTGATGCATAAGGTAAATACATCCATGCTCCCTACGAAAGTGGCATTTAAATTTTTAGAGTAGATGTTTAATTTTCCCTTTGCTCGAGGACTAGCAAAGATTAGGTTTGGAGGTGTGTTAAGTACTGAAAAATATGATTTTTCAGCTCCTAATCTAGCCTTTACTACACATTGGAGCCATTTAATAATTAGCTATTGAGTATGCTTTGTAGTTAATAAAAAAATTGCAACTTAGTGTAACTGTCATGCCTTGGAGGCCAAAAGAGAGTGAATTAAAGTCAAGGAGGGCAGCTGAGTTAAGAGCAGAGGATACACTATGGTGATACCCACCATAGTGAGCATTTGGAGTGCCTAAGTGGACCCTAGAAGTCCAACTGATGAAAGGAAGTTGGACCCTAGCAGAGGAGACTACAGCAACAGGTTGTGCACAATGGACCCTCACACAGTTCAAGTTGGCCGAAAAAGCCCCCTCGCACAATTCTCGCGAAGCTCAAGCCTACAGCATTTAAAAGCTCGCACAGATCTCGCTCGATGCATTGCAGAAGAGCTTCAGAAAAGCACCTCGCGCAGACCTCGCGAGGATCAAAACTTCAAAAGGTATGCTTCGCGAAACTCTCGCGTGGATCCCATGCACTTCAAAGACAAAGCCAACCACGCTAGAAGCGCATCCCATCTGGCGATCATCCACGCGAAGCTCAAAGTCTATCCTCACGAGAACCTAGCGAGCTATAATTCAGCCTAGTGACATCCTCGCGACCTGAACCACCCGGAGCTTCATCCTCGCAAGCTACAACATTCACGACAATTGAACCTCACGAGCCATTCTTCAGTTGCAACTCCAGCCACGCGAGAGGCAAAATAGGCAAATGCAGCCTTGTGAGGCACAGGCTCCATACTTCTTAGTCCATACACAGGGACACTTTGGGGATTTCCCCTACTTCTAGGTCACACATCCCAAGGCTCTAATCTATTTCCCCACATCCTGAGGCATCCAAGGGTCACAAATGGGCCACTACAGCAGTGGCAAATGGGGCATTTTCTCTTTTGTTCTCCTATTGGCCAGGGCAAGATTTTTTTTCTGACAACTTGTATATAAGCTATAATTTTTGTGTAAAATCAATCTTCTCCTTTACCTAATTTCGGCTGTGAGCTTGGAGGGCTAGTGCTTAGGTCATTTAGGGTTAGCGTTAGGTCATCTTTTTTGTTTTTCTTCTCTCCTTAGCCTAGCACTTGCTGGCTAAGATATTTGTAATGGCTAGGACTATAAATCTACTGTAATAAGACTATGTGAAACTTGTAAAAGCCTGGAAAATCTGTATTGACTGCAGCTTGGAGGGTTGATCATTGTAAGTATTTTTATGTGCAATGCAAGCTACCTTATTGATTCATTAGATCGTATTACTTTTGGGTTTTCCATTAAAGTTTTATAATTTCTATGCATCCATTGATGCATGTGCCCGTGGCCTTGCATATATGGTAGCTGCAGTGGGTTTAATATTCTGATTTCAATCTGTAGACTAGAGTATATCTTTTGGGGATGATTTGTGACCATTTAGTGGACAGATCATAACCTTAAGACTAGTCCATATCCCTAGATTGGATTGAATTCTTTTCCCTTACATTTGTGCTTGTGGCCAAATGCAAGGATAGATACAAATCCATCCTTTCCTATGTTTAATCAGACCCTGTTTCAGCCTAAAATAATAGTCCCTGTTTATTACTTCCCACCACTATCCTGTTATTTTTACAACTCCATTTTACCCTTCTCCAAAAACCCTTTCTCATAGTATAGGACTGTAGTTTTATTTTATATTTTTAGCTTTAGTTGTGACAATAAACTCCCTTTCTTTAGGATTGCGAGATCTGTACTCAGATATGGAGATCTACTAAAACAATCCTTGTGGTTCTAGATCAATTTTCCCTGTGGGACAACCCTTTCTTATCAAAACTTGCTACAACAGGCCCTAGATCTTACAGGACTGTGTATTTTTAGATTATTATTTTTAATCCCCTTCATCTCACTCTGTTTTGTTTAGATTTATTTTCACCACCATTGTGTTTTCTAATAAAATAAGCAGCAAGCATCTAAAATAAAACTAAACAATGACCAAGAACGCCAGGAGTTGATAGCAAATCTAAAATGAAAGGCCGTAAGAGAACATCATGCACGTTGGACGGCCGAAACAAGCAAGAAAGTCCAGGAGGCTACTACAGCACTCCAACACCAGGTTGTGCAACTCCAAGAGGAGAATAGGAGGCATAGAGAATACCAGCAAGCATGGGAAGGAGAAAAGAAGAGTATAAAGATAAATTAGCAAATTTGATGGAACAATTTGGGCACTTCATTGAAGACTCAGATTTTAGGGAAACTGTAAGAGAAAAAGCCCACAAGGAGGCTGAAGAGACATTAAAAGCTCAATTACATGAGAAAAATCACATGCTAATAATGACTGAAAGAAGATTACGGAAGCTTCAGGATGACAGGGATTCATTAGTCCTAACCTGTGCAGAACAAAAAGGAAAAATATATTCAATCACGAGCAAGTTCTGGAAGACTGTAACAGGACTACGCACTGAAGTTGAAACGCTGAAAGATGAAATAGAATTGAAATCTTCTGTGATCATAATGTTGGATGAAAAATTGAAAAAGAAAGAAACAGTTGAGGATCAGTTGAGGGAACGACAAGTGGCAGCAATAACCAAAAACGTAAGTTTAATAGAGCCCACAATCAGAGGAGGACTGTTCGACAGCAATTTTGTCCGACTTTGCAGAAGACCAGATAAGTAGCTCCTATTCTTTACTAGCCTTGCCAACACCAGCACCACCTACAACAACCCCTTTGCCATATCCATCATCGCCGAGTGAGTAAAACTTCCACTACTTCATAAACCTCACAGGTATGATAATTTTGTTAAATATTTGTGTCCCTTGTTTTACACAATAAGGACATTGTCCTATTTAAGTTTAGGGAGATACACTACTTTTTGTGTATATTAGTTTATATTAGTTTAATTTTTAGTTTAAAATATATTTTATTTTACAAAAAAAAAATTTAGGTAACCATTATATGCAAAATATGATATAGAAATTTCTCTTGAAAACCTAATAATCCATCATAGCAAAAGTTCAACAATCAAAATAAAACAGTTGCAATTCATGAATAGCACCTTTTGAACATTGTATTTGATGAATGTTTGAAACTATACGATTAATTTAAACTATAAAATTTAGATTATAGTTTCAAAATTATAAAATCAGTGAGATATTGAGCTAATATATCCTCTTTATATTCTAAGAGAGACTACTTTTTTTTTTAAGCTTAAAAATTTTCTTAAACTTTTACTGAGAAATCTCATATTGCTGAACTTAGAATCAAGATATTCTGTGATTATGATAATTTGTTTCTTTAGAACTATCTAATAAATACATCAAAACAAGAAGACATCAACACTAGTAAATCGTGAAAATGATCAAAGGTCATCTTTTGTTAAATTAGAGCCAAAAAGCTAAAATTCTAAAAAAGATTTTATCCTTTGAGCCCATATTAGAAGCCTAAAACTGAATTTCTTTATACCAAAATTTTATACACCTTTAACCACATGTACTACCTAAAGCTTTCTACGTTTAACCCTTATAATTTCTAAGATTTAGAATGTAAAAGAAAAGAAGAAGAGGGAGTGAAAGGAGTATACGCTTAACAGATAAGGGATCTGCTAAAAAGGGTACAACTGAGAAGAAATACAAGAAAAATATATATATGAGAAAAGAAAAGAAAATTCGTAAAAAGATGATTTAGAAGAGTTTTAGAAGAAATTGTAAAATACGATTCTATGAAAATAGGATTTACACAAAAAAACAGAAAAGAAAAATGGGAAGAAGTCATCCAATTTTTTGGATACTTACTAAAGAAGGAAAGAAGATAGAGAAGGAAGAACTAAATTCTTAGAAACTTTTGAATCCTATCTACCTTTCTTTGAAACCTTTTTAATCTAAGGCCCCATTACAAGCCGAAGGAAAGACCTTTGTGATTTACGATTTACAAAAGTATGAGTCTAGTAGAGATGCATGTAATAGATACTATGAATGAACGAAAAGTCATATGATCAAAATTGATTATCCATTCCATGAGATTTACCTTCTTAGTTGATTGTCCTTTGAATTTATCATGTACATATCATAGTGAGAGAACCAAAATATTCGATATCTTTTTTAGAGTATGTCAATAGTAAGAGTTTGGATGAAAATATTTTCTAAATCTGCAGTTTAGAAAAAATCTATGATGAATAAACTTTTCACTGATACGCACACACTCCACGCTGTATAGAATTGAAATTTTTGAGTTCTGATCAAGGATAATTACTGTGATGAAAAGTAAAGGTGAAAGATTTGGAATTTTTGAAAATCATACCAAACATATGATGATTAATTTAACTAGTAGTATAGATTTTATTCCTTTATGAAAATATTCTGAAAAAAATAAAATTATTTGAAGTTTGTAGGTAACTAGATTGAAAACCTTCAGGAGACTATAACCCCTCCACTAGGGATCACCTAGGGGTTTAAAGTCTTGTTGCATTTGCTAAATAAAATCGTGCTCCCTACGAAAGTGGCATTTAAATTCATAGTTTTAGATATTTTATGTTTCCATGTTTGCTAGGGACTAGCAAAATATAAGTTTAGGAGTGTGATCAGTCACATAATTTATCATTTTCTCACCCTTAACTTAGTGATGCTAGGACTTAGTTTCCTACTAACAAGTTAACGATGTGCAGATATTAAGAAAAAATAGTAAAAGAGAGCTGTTGAGAACTGGAAAATACCATTTTCCACCCCTTAATCTGAGTCTTGATAGACCTTTGAGAATACTAAATAAGTGTTTTTAGTGTTTGTTCTACAGCTAACAATAAAGGCAAGCTTGACCCTGAAAGCAGCTTAAAAGTGCCAAAAAGATGATGACTCATGCTAATCTAGGGAAAGAAGGAGAAGGAACAACCTCACTGGTTGTCAAAATGCCTAAACTAAACAAAGGCCTGGTTTCAACCTGGAAAGAGGTTTTGAGCTATTCGAACAGAAGAATGCAGAACAGAATACTTTTCGAAAAGAACCTGAACTTTTCGAAAAGAACCTGAACTTTGCCAAAATAACTAAAAGCTCCAGGCTTAGTTTCGAAGAGCACCTAAACTCTTCGAAAGGATTCCTGACCTATTCGAAAAGAAGAGAATTCCTTGCAAACAGCACCAGAACTATGCGAAAAGAGCTCCAGAAGTCACAGTACTTTGCGAAAAGTTCTCCAAACCGTGCGAAATGATATCCTGAAGATTCCCAACATCTGCAAGGATAATTCAGTAATCTCTACACGTGCCCCAATGCATTTAAAAACCCTGAGATATTTCGAAAGATTCTAAGCATGAACCAAAGGCATATTCCACCCCATGTGAACATCCAAAGATGAAATTACTTGGCGGAAACTTCTAGAAGCTCAAACAGATTTTTGAATTACATAACAGAATTGATGCTTCTGTCACCTAATTGGCTGAACCAGATCAAGCAGTTCTGATTGGCCAAAACCGATCTGGATCCTTGTGCTCGACTCCTATTGGTTGATATAGATCTAACCAATTCTGATTGGTTGATACACATCTGAGCTAGACTTGGGGAAAACTATAAATAGACGAACCATTTGTCCAATTTGGGTGTCCAGATTTTGAGTTTCATTTCTATTGCCTCATTTCCATTTCAGATAGCTTATCTGAAATTTCTGTAATAGCCTAACTTTTATTTGTAATTGAGAGCTGTGAGATATCTCTGTACTTCACGTGAGAATTGTATTCAAGACTACAAATTCGGGAGTTGTTTAAGTTGTGCTCTGTAATTGTAATGGTGAATTTGAAAAGGTTAGTATAAACAGTACGTTCTCAATCGGTTTCGTGTTAAGGGTTCCCTGTGATCTCCTTATTCATTAGATTCCTTTAGATTTACTATTTTTAAAGCAATTTCCCTTAATTCATGGCCCCTATGAGAATCTGCGTTTGTAAACCTAATTTCTCACAGCATTTGTAGTGGTGTTTTTGTTCTTAGTCAAGGATTCGGATTGAAGACTATTGGATGATCTGTGTCCATTGAAGTGGACAGATCATAGCCATAAGTTCAACTCAATTCCAATCCTTGAGTAGGATTACTTTTTCTTGCATCTGTGCTGGTAGCCAGATGAAGAATTGGATAATATCTCATGTGATTTACATTCAGCCTCATTCTGCAATCAAGTACTAAATTGAAGTTAGATATTATTTCTCCATTCTTATTAAATTACACCAAATCTCCCCAACTCGAATCTGGATCATTTAGTTTAATTTTTACTTTCATCATTTAGTTAATGTGACAAATTCAACCTCCCATCTTATGTGCTTTATAGATAGGATCAGAGGTCAGATCTAGTAACTCAGATCTGAGGTTTATCTTAAATTTTAAATCAATTCCCTGTGGACGATCTTTTACTCACTTACATTTAAAACTTGGAGCTTGCTGCTAATTAACTTCTCTTTGTGCTGATATTTCTTTATTCTATTTAGTTTTCCAAATTCAGTATAAGGCATCATTTGCAAATCTATTTTCAAAACACAAATAAATCACGCATACTTAGAAGAGCAACAAGTTTTTGGCGCGCTGCCGGGGAATTTATTTTAAAATTGGTAGACCTAAGTTTTTATTTTTATTATTACATCAGTGCTAACTGTTTATTGTTTAAATCTGTACAGTTATTCCAATACATTTTGAGCGTGGAATCCACTTTGAAAGGCATACTGAAGGTTTGTTGTGCATAATTTGATTCTCTGTTTCTGTGTTGTATGTTTGGTAGGAGGACTCTCAATCCTGAGATTGTCCCTCTGAATTTAGAAGTTGAAAGGCTACTAAGAACCAGACAAACATCACAGAATTTTTCTAAGACTGCTACTATGGGTGAGCAACCTAGACTTTTGAGGGATTACTTTGCACCTGGTGCATATAATTCCCCATTTTGTATCCAATTTCCTACTATTGAAGGAAATTATGAGATCAAATCATCAACTATCCAGATGCTGCCTTCCTTCCATGGTTTGAGTAAGGAAGATCCATACAAACATGTGGATGAAGTTTTGTCTCTTTGTACAACATTCAACATAGATGGACTGGGTCCAGAGGCAACCAAGCTTAGGCTCTTTCCTTTTTCATTAAAGGACAAAGCTAGAGCATGGCTGTCCATGTTGCCACCAAACAGCATTACTTCTTGGAATGATTTGCAATGTCAATTTTTAGCCAAATACTTCCCTATGTCTAAGACCAGCCAGTTGAGACAAAATATTATTTCTTTCTCACAACATTAAACTGAAACTTTTCATGAAGCATGGGAAAGGTTTAAAGAACTTTTAAGGCAATGTCCTCATCATCAAATTCCCCGATGGCAGCTTGTTCAAAGTTTCTATCAAGGAATTGATCAAAAGGGCAAGAATATGGTAGATGCTTCCTGTGGAGGCACCTATTTGTAAAAAATAGTTGAGGAGATCTGGGACCTATTTGAAGTGATTGGTGAAAATTCAACTCAACAGGAATCTTTGACAAGAGACATTGAGAATCCTGCTCGGTTGAACAATCAACTAACCACCGAGGAAAAGATTTATGAGGTGAATGAGTTGGAAAGGAAAATGGACAATTTGACCACTAAGTTTGATAGACTGATGGACTCACTTAAAAATCCAATGGTTGCAAGAGTAGAGGAGGCATGTTTGATATGCCAGTCCCCTACTCATTCACCTGATCAATGTCCTGCTGCATCACAGTTCCTAGATCTAGTGGTGGAGCAAGCTCATGTTGCCCAATCGTTTGAACAGATGCCATCAAATGAATATGCATGGAGAGGGCACCCCAATTTAAGGTGGAGCCAGGGCAATTATCAATCACAACAGCAGCAGTAACCAAAGAACCAAATACCTTTCAAAACTGCTCAGCCTTACCAGCAGAATTTTTATACTAAGCCAAATGTTCAGCAGCCCATTCCACAACAGATGGTACAACCTGTGCAGCAATCTGCTCCAGTTCATATCCCTTCCAGATCCCCTTCTTTTGAATACCAAGTTCTAACTTCACTCCAGAATTTAGGGTCTTTAACTCAGACTGTAAACTTTCACAGTCAGAGCATAAAGAAGATTGAAGAAATATTGGGTTAACTGTCAAATACTTTGGCCAAAAGAGAGGAAGGCAGGTTACCCAGCCAACCCTTGAACAATCCTAAAGGACAGTTCATGGTTGAAGATGCCTCTGTTTCACATGAAGAAGTAAAAGCTATCACTACTTTGAGAAGTGGAAGAGTTGTAAATAACAATATGAATCTTGAAAAAGAAGAAGAAAAAATTGAGGAAACTACTAGAGATATGCAGCAGGAGCAACATGATATTAGCATTGGGGGTGCTGATGTACCTCAGAAAAATCAAAAAAATGAAAAATAGAAAAATCAAAAATTTTCTGGTGATGATTCTAAAGCTATAAATGAAGGACTAGTCCCTCATTTACCATTTTCCCATGCCATGAAATCTACATCCCCTTTTGATAAAGGAAACACAAAAATAGATGAAATGATGGAGACTTTCAAGCAAGTCAAGATAAATCTACCTTTGCTTGATGCAATCAAGCAAGTCCTAGCCTATGCAAAAATTTTGAAGGACATTTGCACACACAAAAGACAATCTAGGATCCAGTTATCCAAGAAGGTATTTGTTGTGGAAAGAGTTAAACAGGTTTTATCCATTACCTCACCTCCTAAACTTCAAGATCCTGGAATCCCCACAATCCCTTGCATTATTGGGGAACATACCATTGAAAAAGCTTTATTAGATTTGGGTGCTAGTGTCAACCTGCTTCCATATTCTGTATATGAGAAACTAGGTTTGGGAGAGTTAAAACCCACTCATGTTGTGTTACAACTAGCAGACAAATCTGAAAGAAAGCCAGTTGGGATGATTGAGGATGTATTGGTAGGGGTAGATAAATTTTTCTACCCTGCTGATTTTTTGGTATTGGACATGGAACCTATAAAAAGCAGAACTTCCATCCCTGTCATTTTAGGGAGACCATTCCTGGCTACAGCCAATGCTTGCATTCAATGCAGATCTGGTATTATGGAAGTGTCTTTTGGAAATATGAAGGTAAAGTTAAATGTCTATAATGCAGTTACACAGCCTCAATTCAGTTCTGAGGAATGTTTTCTTATTGATTTGTTGGATGAACTGGTAGAAGAAACTTTACCACAGTTTTTGCAGTGTGAAGATTTAACCACAGATTTTAAAGATGCTTGGAGAAATGATGTGGAAGAAAAAATTTGTACCTCAAAATCTGAGAAAGTTAAAGTTGTGCAAGGAACTCATGACCAATCAGCAAGGTGTTTTTCATGGAAACCTGTTGTTCTTCCCCTTCCACAAACAACCAAGGTACCTTTGTTACCTTCTTTTCTCAGCCCACCTGATGTAGAGTTGAAACAGTTGCCAGAAAACTTGAAATATGTGTTTTTAGGGGACCATAAAACACTGCCTATGATTATTTCTTCCTCCCTCACTGAGGAGCAAGAGGAAGAGTTGTTGATTGTATTGAAACAGCATAAGAGGGCAATTGGTTGGACTATTGCTGATTTGGGAGGAATCAGTCCAGCTGTTTACATGCATAAAATTCACTTGGAAGAAGATGCAAAGCCTTCTAGAGAAATGCAAAGGAGGCTGAACCCTCATATGCAAGAAGTGGTCATGAAAGAGGTTGTTAAGTTGTTAGATGCTGGGGTCATTTACCCCATTTTAGATTCAGCTTGGGTGGCACCTACACAGGTGGTACCTAAGAAATCTGAGATCACTGTTGTAACCTTAGATTCTGGTGAGCTTATTTCAACCAGATAAACAATAGGTTGGAGGGTCTTTATTGATTACAGAAAGCTAAACACAATGACCAGAAATGACCATTTCCCTCTTCCATTCATTGATCAGATTTTAGATAAGTTAGCAGGAAAAGCTTATTACTGTTTTCTGGATGGTTACTCTGGTTACAACCAGATTCCTGTGTATCCACAAGATCAGGAAAAGACCACATTCACTTGCCCCTTTGGCACTTTTACCTATAGGAGGATGCCTTTTGGTCTTTGTAATGCTCCTGCTACTTTTTAAAGATGTATGTATTCCATTTTTTCTGATATGATTGACCAATTTATGGAGATTTTTATGGATGACTTTTCAATATATGGAGACAGTTTTGCCCAGTGTTTACATCATCTCAGTTTGGTGCTACAGAGATGTGAAGAAACCAATTTAATTTTGAGCTGGGAGAAGAACCATTTCATGGTCACCCAAGGCATTGTCCTTGGCCATGTTGTCTCCCACAAGGGCATTGAGGTGGACAGAGCAAAAATTGATTTAATTACACATTTGCCTCCTTCCAAAACTCTTAAACAAATCAGAAGTTTTCTGGGGCATGCTGGATTTTACAGGAGGTTCATCAAGGACTTCAGTAAAATATCCAAGCCTCTTTGCCATTTACTGTGCCAAGATGTTCCTTTTGTTTTCAATAATGAATGTTTGAAGGCATTTGAATTCTTAAAAAATTATTTGATTTCAACTCCAATATTACAGTCTCCAGATTATTCACTGCCTTTTGAGCTGATGTGTGATGCATCGGATTATGCTTTGGGAGCTGTTCTTAGGCAGAGAAAGGATAAGCTGCCTCATGTCATAGCTTATGCCAGTAGATCAATGATTGATGCATAGCTCAATTACACAACAACTGAGAAGGAGCTGCTGGCAATTATTTTTGCTTTGGAGAAATTCAGGTCATATGTTTTGGGTTCACAAATTGTGGTGTTCACTGACCACTCAGCCCTGAAATACCTTCTGTCTAAGAAGGATACCAAACCAAGATTAATCAGGTGGATCCTCCTATTACAGGAGTTTGATTTGCGGATTAAAGATAAAAAGGGTGTGGAGAATGTGGTGGCTGACCACCTATCTCGAATTCTAACTACTGAGATTGATAGGCTGCCTGTCAATGAATCTTTCCCTGATGAGCAACTTTTTGCCATCAATGTACACACCCCTTGGTTTGCAAATATAGTCAACTTTTTGGCTACTGGAAGAATCCCTCAACACTGGAATAAAATGGATAAAGATCTTTTCTTCTCAAAGATTAAACATTTTATTTGGGATGATCCTTACCTGTTCAAGATTTGTGCAAACCAAATAATTAGAAGATGTGTCCCTAAAGAAGACTGTCATAGCATACTTTCCATGTATCATGAACAGGCCTGTGGAGGTCATTTTAGTGGAAACAAAACTGCTGTAAAGATTTTGCAGTGTGGATTTTATTGGTCTACACTTTTCAAAGATGCACTGCAGCACTGTAAGTCTTGTCAGAATTGCCAGAGATTGAGCAGCATTTCCAAGAGAAACTCAATGCCTCTACAGCCCATTTTGGTAGTTGAATTGTTTGATATTTGGGGGATAGATTTCATGGGCCCCTTTCCTCCTTCAAATGGTTGTAATTTCATCTTAGTAGCTGTGGATTATGTATCCAAATGGGTTGAAGCCGCAGCCACTAAAACAAATGACCATAGAGTTGTCCTAAAAATTTTAAGGGATAACATTTTTTCCAGGTTTGGATCCCCCATAGCTATTATCAGTGATGGGGGGAGCCATTTTTGTAATAAGCATTTTGAAGCTTTATTGAAAAAGTACTCTGTGACTCATAGAGTAGCTACTCCATATCATCCACAGACCAGTGGACAAGTGGAGATTTCCAATAGAGAAATCAAACATATACTGGAAAAGACTGTGAAGAATGACAGAAAGGATTGGTCCTTTAAGCTGAATGATGCATTGTGGGCATATAGGACAGCCTATAAAACCCCAATTGGCATGTCCCCATTCAGATTGGTCTATGGCAAAGCATGCCATTTACCAGTGGAGTTAGAATATAAGGCCTTTTGGACTCTTAAACCCTTGAACATGGATCTTACTACTGCTGGTAATCACAGGAAACTGCAGCTTGCTGAGTTGGAGGAGCTGAGATTGGATGCATACACCACTGCAAGATCTTACAAAGAAAAAGTTAAGGCTTTCTATGACAAAAATTTGCTGAGAAGAGAGTTCATAGCTGGCTCTAAGGTATGGCTATTCAACTCAAAACTTAAGTTTTTTTCTGGAAAGCTGAGATCCAGGTGGGAAGGGCCATATACTGTCATTCAAGCATCTCCTTCTGGGGCTGTTGAAATTATGGACCCCAGTGATGGGAGAACTTTAAAAGTAAATGGTCAGAGGCTCAAACCATGCATTGAAAATACCCTGGAGCCTGTGCTGACCATCTATCATCAAGAGCCTCCACCAATCTGATGATAAACAACTATATCATATGTACTTTACCTGTGTTTGTTTCATAGTTTTTGCATAGCTTATTTCTCTCTGTTTTTAGTCATGTTTTACACTCAATTCGACAAGGTTATATGTGAAAAAAGTAATTCGCAAAGAAAAAAAATTCATTTCGAAAAGTTTCATTTTCTTTTCGAAAAGGATCTAGACCTGTAACTAACTGCTCGAAAAGAATGGTTTGCTTTTCGAATAGTTGTTTCTGAAGCCTTTGGCTTTTCGAAAAGTTGGTTCTGAAGCTATTTGCTTTTCGAATGGTACTGATGTCATTCTCTTTTGTAAAAAGGACCGTTTTGAACTTTTCGAAAACTTCAAAAATACTTTGCGAAAATCGTTTTGAGCATATTTAAACCCTTTCGAAGCAAGGGTTTCATATTCGAAAGCTTTCCCAGAGTGCCCTGTTTCACAAAAAACCCATTTTCTTTCCATCCCTATGTGCTTTTAGAGTTCAGATCCAATTTTCTTCATATTTGTTCCACGGATTAACCGTGAAGAGCGGGACTTTTTGCTTCTAATTCTGGTGGATTTAATCAAGCGATCAACGAGTTCAAGCAAAACCCTAGATTTCGGTATTTTTCTGTGCATATCCTCTGTTTGTGTTTTGCAAATTTCATTTTTGTGCCAGCATTCATTGTGTGAGATTCAAACAAAGTTGTAAAATGGGAAAAGCTGAAAAGTCACTAGCTGCAATGTTCCCTAAATCTTTTGCTAAGAAAGTTAGCAAGCCCTCCACAAAAGGAAAAGCCAAAACCTCAGCCAAGAGGAAACTATCAATGGATAAAGCTGATAAAATTGAGAAAGGGAAGAAGGTTAGACATGAGGAACCCATCCCAGCAGCTGATCCAAGTCCTGAGCCTGAGCTTCCTCCTCTTCCTATGTATTTGGTACTGCCAAACCCTTTCATTGAAGCTCAGAAGCTGATCCCAGAGCTTATTGTTGATGAAACCTTTTTCTTGAACAAACTTGAATGTAAGCTGTCCTTGAACTACATCAGGGATGCTTCACTGAGCAATATCCTAACCCCTCTTCCAGAGAAAATATATCCACGAATGGTGAGATTATGGTACCAAAACATGGTAAAAGTGACGGAGAAGGATGCTGATGTCCCTACTCTTGTAATTTTCATTGATGATTGCGATTTAACAGTCACTTATGAAGACATTGGAAATGCCTTGGGAATCCCATTTCAACATGATCCAATTTGGTCCTTTATCGCACTGAAAGCTTGACTTCTTTTAGAGAAATGGCTGTACATCTGACCCAAGGCATAGTTGGGACTGGGCAGTCCATTATGAGGAGAGACTTAGCACCTCAATTTTTGCTAATGGATTCCATTTTGAGGGGATGTTTTTATGTCACTGGGCACAGCCAGGAAAGAAGAACACCAATTTTGGAGGCTCTCTTTCATTTTTCTAAGGGGCAATTCTTCAATGCCCCTATGCTAATTTTTGAGGACATGGCTAACATTAGTGTTAAGATGAAGAAAGAGCAGAAAATAGCTAGAATACCATTTGGTAGGCTGATCACAGCCCTACTAAGAGCCAAGTTTGAGATTGATGAGCAAGAACCATTTGAGATTGTCTCCCCTCATGCTTTTGGGAAAAGGGCTTCGACTACAAGCCAAACCATGTTGAATAGAATGAGGGAAGAGGTTGAGCCAGTCCAAGAACCTGCTATACCTGCACCAGCCCCTGCAGCTGCCATTGAACCTATTTTACTGCACTTCGAGGTGACCAGCTCTTAGTCAGACCTATTTCACTTGCAAATTGACATTGCAACAAGTCACACATCGAGGTGACCAGCTCTTCAGCTGCACCCATTATTGAAGAGGCCATCATCCTACCCACTTCACCTAGCAGCCTCCTATCCCTTCACCCACTCCATAGCCCATCACTCATAACCACCATAATCCCAATTCCTGACTCTCCCTCTACACCAACCACTCCAGCCATACTTACACCACCAATTTCACCCAACAATGTCCAAGACATGGCCACAGATTTTGTTGAACACTCTCCTAGCACCCCTCTTCTCCAAAGTTTCTCAGGTTCACCAGCCCATTCAATTCATACACCTGAAGTAACTCATACCCCTGAACCTGAGATATTCACTACAGAGGCCTATTCATCATTGATGGGATCTATTTTGGAGAATATTGAGCTTGAATCTGTACCCATACCTGATCCTCCTCATTTCACCCATTTGGCTACTTCCCCCTTTACAGTCATTTCACCCATTGCCCCTCAACCATCTACATCAATTTTACCAGCCCCTACTTTGCATACCACACCCACACTTGATACAATTAGCCAAATCTGTACATTTCTCCAATCCATCCAAGCCTAACTACAAATCAACACAGACAATCAGTCTGTGACAAATTCCCTTCTCCAAACCTTAGCATCCACATTCCAAACACCCACTTTAGCCACTGTACCTTCTATTTCTGACCAAGCAACCCAAACAGATCCAAAGGTAATAGTTTTAGATCCACCCATCCCCACTGTGGCTGACCATGCTACCCAATTCGAACCTGAGGTAATACTTTTGGATTCACCTACACCCATCCTTAATGTCTCTGCTCAAGCCACCCAAACTGACCCTGAGGTAGTGCTTGTAGATTCATCTTCCACTTCCCCCACTGCTGGAATACATTTGGTTTCCTACCACTCCATTCCCATCCCACATTTTGCCACTCTTAAAAGGGCTATGGAAGATAACCCTTACATTTTTCGCGATGTCCTTAAGGGGGTTGCCGATTTCCACACTTACATCAAAACCCCTTATGAAGACCAGATTCAGAAACTGGAGCTGTTTATGAAATTTGAGAGAGAGAAGATGCAGGACCTGTTGGGCCAAACTTTTCAGATGGTTAGGAGTGAACAGCACAAGGTTACCATGTTGCAAGCACAGCTTGAACAAGAAAAATTGAGGGCTGCTAGACTTGAAAAATATATTGGCCTCACCAAAAAGATTAAATCTGAGGAATACACCGAGCTGCAAGTCACAATCCAGGAGAAGGCTAAATCGAGTTCAGACTCCAATACTGACTCTAGTTCTGACTCTAACAGTGATTCCAGTTCTTAACCCATTGAACCAACTTATGATACAGATTTTGACCCCAGTTATTAGAATGCATTGTACATGCTTGTTTTGTTGGCTCTGTAGTATGTAATTCATGTTTTTTTTTTGTCAACTTTTGTGCATTTCTTTTCTTTATTCTCTGTCAATCTAATTTCTGTTTGTTGATTTCATTGCTTATGCACTCCTGGACCAGTGAGGACACTGCTCATCATAGGTTTGGGGGTGTGACAGAATTGCCAATAGTTTAGTTAACATCAATGCAGCTTATGATCAGCAGAATTTTTGAAGATGAAGTAATTTCACACCTATTGTTTTGAAAAATGAGGAAGTCAAAAAACTTTTTAAAATTAATTTCCTAGTGTAATTCTAACACTTCCATGAAATGAATGTCAGAAAATTTCCAAAAGAAGATTGATGTTTAGTAAACCTAAAAAGAGAGAAAACAGTGATGATATACCTCAGGATTTTGATAGAAAACCACACCTAGTGAGATTTGGGCCTGAAATGTATTCTTTCGAGTTCTGAATTGGCAATTTTTTCTGCTCTAGGGACTGTTTGAACCTGCTTAATATCACTAGAAGTTACACATATCCAAATTGAAATAATTTGACAGCAATCATGATATTAAAAGACAGGATGTAAGGCCTCCTTTTGGACAGTTTGAACTTCAAAAATCTCCACCTTTTAAAACTGCCCTTGATACACACCAGTTGAGCTTTATAAATTCAAGATTTCTTTGAAGCCTCATCAACCTCATTTAGCCTAACCCTCACTCTGAAAATTCAGAAGGTAAAGGAAAGAAAGCTGAAGAAAGGTGAGTGGGGTAACAGTTTGGTAAAAAAATAATTGAAGACAATGATGTATCAGCAGAAGAAATGTGGCATTCCAGTCAATGTTGCTTTGAAAAAAAAAAGAAAAAAAAAAGAAAAGGAGAAGGCATTTCATTGGAAGTTTGAAAAAGAAAGAGAAAAAGATGGCCACTTTGACTCTGAAAATTCAAAGAAGAAGATGAAATTGTGCTAAATTGAAGAAGGTGTGTTTATCACCTCCTTACCTTGACTGACTTCTCAATTTTGAACTCCATTCCACCCCTTTATTCTTGATAAATTTCACCCATAAGCCACATTACAACCCAAGTTAAAGTCCTTACTGATCAATGATGGATTGAGCTGTCACATGGAGATAAGGATTTGTGTAATCTATGGTGAAAAGAGCAATGAATTTAGAACTAAAAAGCAATGCCTATGCTCATGCTTACAGTCCTATTTGAGGGTTGTAACTGCTCTTGAGCTGTGTGAAATGGTACAACCCTCCTACTTGCATGTTGAGTGAAAACCCTGGTGAGAGTTGGGTTTGAAATCAACTTATTGGCGTAACATCAAAACTGAATTTTCAAATAGAAGGCAAGCTTTTCATTAATTTTTCTTGAAAGAAAACTTTTTGACACAAACTGAGTAAATGGTAAAAGGAATTACAGCAGAATTTTAGTTTTGAACTGATGTTTTCTTGAGGATCTTCTTACAGCTTGACTGATGCAGGTGTGAATAATCTGACTGGATAAAAGTCTGCTTTAACATAATTGCATTGATATTAACTGATTTGTTGGAGAAGTTTGTGGGTACCTTCACTGAAAACCCTCAGGAGACTTCACTCCTCCACTAGGGATCACCTAGGGGTTTAAAAGGCTTGTTACATATGCTAAATGCAACTGTGCTCCCTACAAAAATGGCTTTTTCATTATGTTTTTAAATTTTGTCTTTGCTCAGGGACTAGCAAAGCTTAGGTTTGGGGGTGTGTTGAGAACTGAAAAATACCATTTTCCACCCCTTAATCTGAGTCTTGATAGACCTTTGAGAATACTAAATAAGTGTTTTTAGTGTTTGTTATACAGCTAACAATAAAGGCAAGCTTGACCCTGAAAGCAACTTAAAAGTGCCAAAAAGATGATGACTCATGCTAATCTAGGGAAAGAAGGAGAAGGAATAACCTCACTGGTTGTCAAAATGCCTAAACTAAAGAGGACAAAGGCCTGGTTTCAACCTGGAAAGAGGTTTTGAGCTATTCGAACAGAAGAATGCAGAACATAATTCTTTTCGAAAAGAACCTGAACTTTTCGAAAAGAACCTAAACTTTGCGAAAAGAACTAAAAGCTCCAGGCTTAGTTTCGAAGAGCACCTGAACTCTTCGAAAGGATTCCTGACCTATTCGAAAATAAGAGAATTCCTTGCGAATAGCACCAGAACTGTGCGAAAAGAGCTCCAAAAGTCACAATACTTTGCGAAAAGTTCTCCAAACCGTGCGAAATGATATCCTGAAGATTCCCAGCATCTGCAAGGGCAATTCAGTAATCTCTGCATGCGCCCCAATGCATTTAAAAACCCTGAGACATTTCGAAAGATCCTAAGCACGAACCAAAGGCATATTCCACCCCATGTGAACATCCAAAAATGAAATTACTTGGCGGGAACTTCTAGAAGCGCAAACAGATTTTTGAATTACATAACAGAATTGATGCTTCACACTGATTGGTGAACGGATCAAGCGCCTGATTATTGGCCAAAACTGATCTGGATCCTTGTGCTCGACTCCTATTGGTTGATACAGATCTAACCAATTCTGATTGGTTGATACACATCTGAGCTAGACTTGGGGAAAACTATAAATAGACGAACCATTTGCCCAATTTGGGTATCCAGATTTTGAGTTTCATTTCTATTGCCTCATTTCCATTTCAGATAGCTTGTTTGAAATTTTTGTAATAGCCTAGCTTTTATTTGTAATTAAGAGCTGTGAGATATCTCTGTACTTCACATGAGAATTGTATTCAAGACTACAAATCCGAGAGTTGTTTAAGCTGTGCTCTGTAATTGTAATGGTGAATTTGAAAAGGTTGCTGTGAACAGTACGTTCTCAATTGGTTTCGTGTTAAGGGTTCCCTGTGATCTCCTTATTCATTAGATTCCTTTAGATTTACTATTTTTAAAGCAATTTCCCTTAATTCATGGCTCCTGTGAGAATCTGTGTTTGTAAACCTGATTTCTCACAGCATTTGTAGTGGTGTTTTTATTCTTAGTCAAGGATTCAGATTGAAGACTATTGGATGATCTGTGTCCATTAAAGTGGACAGATCATAGCCATAAGTTCAACTCAATTCCAATCCTTGAGTAGGATTACTTTTTCTTGCATATGTGCTGGTAGCCAGATGAAGAATTGGATAATATATCATGTGATTTACATTCAGCCTCATTCTGCAATCAAGTACTAAATTGAAGTTAAATATTATTTCTCCATTCTTATTAAATTACACCAAATCTCCCCAACTCGGATCTGGATCATTCAATTTAATTTTTACTTTCATCATTTAGTTAATGTGACAAATTCAACCTCCCATCTTATGTGCTTTATAGATAGGATCAGAGGTCAGATCTAGTAACTCAGAACTGAGGTTTATCTTAAATGTTAAATCAATTCCCTGTGGACGATCTTTTACTCACTTACATTTAAAACTTGCTACAATTGGCCCTGATCTTGCAGGCTAATTAACTTCTCTTTGTGCTGATATTTCTTTATTCTATTTAGTTTTCCAAATTCAGTATAAGGCATCATTTGCAAATATGTTTTCAAAACACAAATAAATCACGCATACTTAGAAGAGCAACAAGAGCCAAAGTGTTAATATTCATCAAAATGAACTCAAAGAGTAGTAAAAGGACGATTTAGCGTAAAAAGGCGATTCGCTATATGTTGAAAGCTGGAAAATCGTAAAAGACGATTGAGCGTTGATGAAATAAAGAAATAAAAATTCATAATTTACGATTCTCTTGAAGCAGAAGCAACACAAGGAGAAAAGGCGAGCAATCCTAAGAAAAATCGTAATTAAAGAATCGCCATAATAGGAGAAGCTAAAAAATCGTGATTTATGATTTTTCGAAAAAGAGAAGAAAACAAACAATCGTAATTTACGATTCTGCAAAAGAAAAGCTTCCCTAATGATCACATTAAAACTACCACCGCCATACACAGAATTAGAAGTTTAGTGAATTACGGATTTGAGAAGATTGATGAAGATAAACTCCGAAGATCTTTGCTACTGTTACTAAGGAAATAAAGCCGAAGCAAGTCTATAGTTTGAAAGCAAGGAAGAATAAAATTAGAATTAGAGTTATATTATGATACTTTTACTTTAGTAGTTTCTTTTATTAGAATTAGAGATCTTGTAAACTAACCTCTTATGATCTATAAATAAGAGGGACCAGTGTAGGAATAAATGATCAAAAAAAATTTCAGCATCAATTGACAACTGAGGTTGGGCTTTCTTTTGATCAAAAGTATAGTAGATTTTTATTACTTTGTAAATTAGATATCAAAGGCTTCTCAAGAGCAATTAACGACTACTATTGGGTGCTTAAGATTAGTGTAGATATTCTAGTTTCTCAGAAGCAATTGACGACTACAGCTGAGGGGTGAAATATATATTTAAATTTTATTTGCTTTATTTATATGCTTTGTAAACATCTTTGAATTTTGATTTTAATTGATGACTCAGGTTAAAATTTGCAGATTAGTGTAATGATATTTTATTTTTCCATCTTCAATTTTCTAGAATTTGATTGACACACTGATTTTAGGAGATTGTTGATTAGATTAAATCTGTGTTAAAGAATTTTAGTTTTTGATTGACGCCCAAATTTTAGAAGACTGCAATACGGTGTAATGGTACTATTTATTTTTATAAATATCTGATGGCTGAAGAATGGGATTGATGACCTCAATTGAAGGAGGATTAGGATTTATTTTATGCACTTTAGATTAAAAACCCATTCTTTATTCATATTTCTTCAGTAGTTTAGAACCTTAAAAGATAAATATAAACTTTGAAATAGAAATATAGATAATATAATAATTTCTTCGTGGGAACGATCCTATACTAGCTCTATAATTTCCATTGTGCGCTTGCAATAGGTTAAGACTTAATTAGATAAACACATGAGTAGCGATTACTATGATAACAAGGTACAATATAACCTCCTGACAGCTCGCTCTTTCCTCACATCATACAATAGGAAGGAACGAGCCATCTCAAATATGGTAAGTTCACAAAGCGGACGCATAACGAACGCGCAACGCAAAAAGCGTGATAGAGCTATATCATGGATAGAATGGCAAAAAGTAAACTCACATGACTAGATACTATATATATACATGTCCAAAAATATAAGCATCCATTGATGAAGACAGTCCTTCATATAAACAATAGATCAAAACGTATCATATCATTTAATTACACATCTTCCTTTACTTTTCGTCAAGATTTTTCCCAAAAAGCAACAAGACTCACTCAAGGACTAATCCAAGCTAAGGATAATGCTCCTCAGGCAGGTATTCCTCCTCAGTAGGATTATAATTCGGGTCTTCCCTTCTTTCTGGACCAAGTTCCAAGTCCACACCTGCAGCTATGACGTATAGTCGAGGGGTGAGCTTCATCCAAGCTCAGTAGAGAAAATTATTTTGCTAAATCACACCTTATCATTCTAATTCATATCCTTGATGCATAATTAAAAGCAGTCAATACTTGCATTTATATTCAAACCATATCAAGTTCAAGCAAAACAGTCATTAAATCTCATCGTGTTAAATCATGAAAGCGGATAAAACATGCTTACACTATGCATATCGAGACAAGAGAGTCAAGACACAATCGAAGCATATAAACAAAACAAGCAAGAAAACAAGTATATTCGAGGTTCAAGATAATTCACAATGCATGTCATGGATTTATAACATAACGGATCACATAGCACATTTTGAGAGAAGGCATATCATATGGTATTATAGTAGTATCCCATATTAGGAAACTGAGCAGTCCATAACGAACACATGGTCGTAACCCTGTGGACTCCACCCCTCTCATGGAGGCTCCACTCCCCTTACAAATAATGCACACGAAAACAAATCACATGACAAGGTATCCCATATTAAGGAACTGAGCAGTCCATACCGGACACAGGGTTGTGACCCCGGGAACTCCACCCCTCTTATGGAGGCTCCACTCCTCATTGCACGTGCTCACAAATTCATAACACATAGGCATAGATCGAGTACACATGGACAAGAATAAGTTTTACGAGCGAGAACACTACAAGACAAGTATGCATGAAAATCAAGAGACGTGTAAGGGATCATGCAAGACGTGAATGCAAATGTAACATCAAATATTCATTTTCACAAGTTTTTAAGAGACATGAAGATAAATCATGGTGAGAATACATAAATGATATTCAAGGTGAGAATCTAATTCATTTGAAAATAGCATCATAAAATATGAATTCGAGAGAACATATAAGTTGGCAAAGTGTTTTCCCTACTTGAATTCGCGTCGAACACACGTGCAAAGATTCACAAGTTCAAAGAGTTTCGAAACCGTGTTCCTCTGTGAGTTTACCCTGAGTCATGACGTCCACTACATGTCTTAGTTCAAAATACTCAAGGCATTCACACATGTATAATCTCACAAGCAAGCAAGTCAAGTCCTAAAGACATATTTTAAAACTAGCCAAAAACATCATGCTCAAGCGTGGCTCAATCTCACTCAAGCGATTCCCAGTGGCACCTATGCTTCATGCTCGAGCAATTTTAACTCGAGTGAAATAAGCATACAAATCACGCTCGAGCGTAGGCTTCAGATGATATCCCGCTCGAGTGGCACTATTCATGCTCGAGCGTGTTTCCAATACCAATCTCCAAGTCCTGCTCGAGTAGTTTTGACCCGAGCGAAAATGTCCTAGAGATCTTGCTCAAGCGTACCCTTCAGGTCTTTTCCCGCTCGAGCGACCCAAATCATGTTCAAGCGTATTCCCAATGTAAATCCTTAGCTCACGCTCAAGCGGTTTCTTCCCAAGCGATTTAAGCCTATAATTCTCGCTCGAGCATAGGGCTTCAAGTGGTTTTCCACTCGAGCGATGCGATTCATGCTCGAGCGTACCACCCAAAGCTGCAGTCTTTAACAGTTCATACCCCGAACTCGAGTCGGCCTTTATGGCTTCTTGAGATGGTTCGACATCACACCCAACATGCTCTAGATGAGCTAGCACTCGCTTACGATATTTCTCTTTCAAAACAAAACAAAACGCACCACAAAAATCCCACATTGCGGAGATTAACATACAAATTATCCCCAATTCAGAGCTCATGCAAGGGTTTCAACAATTAAACCCCAAAGCATCCCTTTTCTGTGCTCCGGACACGTTCGATCCTTGAAATCCTTGCATGCGGCCTCAAGTATTACTACCTAGCAAAAATATTTGAACTCTAACACATGACGCTTGCGATATGAGGGTTACCTCTACGAGCTTTCTTCGCATGCGAAGCTCTATGACTGAACGGCGTTGGTTCAATTTCTTCAATGTAACAAGTCCACAATTCGCTTGCCCTTGATTGAACGAGTCACAGAGTTTGCGATGCTCAAAGGTTATAGGGTTCGATTTCTACTTGAAACGGAAGAGTTTTCCGGGATGGATCCGAGGTTTAGTTTGCAAGGAGCTTGAATCGAATCAAGATGAAGAAGGAGATGGCTTCTCTTCTTCACTCCGGTTTCTACTCTTCATTCACAGCCGAGAAGACCCAATGCAAATAATGATTTGCATGGTTACGTGCATGCAGCTAAAATAGGGGGGTACTAATTTTGTGTATAGCTTTCACATCTTTACTTAGATGTATACAATCCATCCCTTGGCTCCTAACTCACGGGCCCAAGTGTCTTGTTCCACATTTCTAGTGAGCCTTCATAAATACGGTCTCAATTGGGTCTTAACAGCTAGTCTCCCTTAACTTAAGCATTGAAAGTGGCCCCAAAAAGGATTTAGTTCCAAAACAAGCACCCAAGTGGATTGGTTTAAAAGGCTAAGTGGTTTAGGTCCAGATAGGCCTTCAATCCAAATTGGTCCTTATAGGTCTCAAGTGGCCAGTGCCCACATGGATTCTTCCCATTCAAGGTTCCATGGTCCATGACACACTGTCGATCTGGACTTTACACGTGTGGCTTTACGGGGTGTCACACTTATTGTTTATCTTTTCTAACCTCTGTCCTATTCTAAAATAACCTGTAAATTAAAGTTTCCTAAATTAATTAAACTAAAAAGAAAACTAAATACAGTTTTGGATTAAGATGTGAGAAGGCAGACTGATATCTCTTTTGGATCTCAAACTCGTGATTAATAAACCCCTAGTCCTCTCCTATTTTGAATCCCAAGTACTCTCGCTCTAGGCTACAAGCTCTACAACTAGGTAAAAGAATTAAATATAATCTAATTGTCAAAGCATCATTGCATGTAACCAACAAGACTATGCTACAAGCCCTAATTCGTCAATGAATATCCTATCAAATCTAATCCTAATCTCCATAAGGCAATTAGAATTAAACACAACATAATAAGACCTTTACTATGCCCATTCTCGGTACAACTAGAACCTCAAACATACAATCGTACCAGTATGCAGAATTCAAAATAAAAGAGAAATAGAAATTTAGTAAACACTTATCTGAAATATACAAAAGATCCTAGCCTGGAAACGTTTCGCCTCACATCGATCGAATGACTTTCATCATTGCTTAATCGATTCTCTCTCGATGATTACAATCAATCTCACACTTTTCCAGAACTGAAACTAACCTAAAATACAAACTCGAACGGCGAAAAACTCTCTAGAAAAGTTCTGCCAAAAGGATTCTCTAATGTTACACAACAAGTAGCTCTAAGAAATCCTAAAAAATCCGCTCGAGAAGAAAAATCTAGAAGGGCTCTTCCATGCCAGAGAAATCATAGTTGGAACACCTGATTTTTTGCACAGGAAGTCTGTCTTGACCGGTCGAGAAGGAATCTCTAGCCGGGCTTCAAATCTCATTTAGGTTGCACCCAACCTTTGTATTCCTTAATTCTCGACCGGTCGAGCTGCTCTCGACTGGTCCAAGGCTTCAGTTCTCTTTATGCTCTGGCTTTAGGCTCAACCGATCGAGTTGAACTCGACCGGTCCAAATTATATGCAAGATAGTTATATAACTCTTTGGACGATCTTGACCAGTCGAACAGCTCTCGGTCAGTCCACTTTTTTACTTATGAAGCTCCTTAATAATCGACTGGTCGAATTTGACATTTCAACCAGTTCACTTCAGCTTTTCTCTCTTTTTCTTTTCTTTCTCTCGGACTTCTTTACTAAGCGATCTCGACTCGATATGACTAGTTTTGCTCTTCTTTCACTGTGTCTTCTTGGATTTCCTTGCCAAAGCTTCGGGTTTCTTCCTGTTTTTCTCCTTTAACTATTTTTGCATTATTTCAACCTTCAAACATGTTGCAACGCAACACAAATTATAGGCAGCCATTAGTAGTTAAGTGAGGGCTAACAAGGCCGAGATTTGAGAATAAATTATATTATTTTGAAGGTTGATCACTCGTTAAGGATAAATCCGTACACTTCGCCAAAGTACAGTGGCAGCACCATTCACCGAAGGAAGCCACTTGGGAACGAGATATTGAAATTATGGAGAAATACCCAGAGCTCATCACCATAGGTACATAATTTTCGAAGACGGAAATATTATAAGGGGGGAGAATATAACAACCATGATTTTCTTAAACATAATCTAATGGTGTTACATGTGTTTTACACTATGCACAGTGTTAGCGCTCCACATCAGAACCTATCCTATTTTATAAAGCTCTTTTTAAGTTACGTAACTCTTTTCTTATTTTTTTATTATAATCTTTTAAAAAACCCTAACCAGCTCTTATTCTTTTCTTCTCTTAAATAACCCTAGTCATCACAACTTCTTCTCAACTAATCCCTTTCTAAAACTCCCTAATCTCTTCCATAAAAACTCTCGCGTGTTCTTCCACATGAACCATCGCGATTTATTCCTACCATCATGATCAAGGAGGAAGAAGAAGAAAAAAATTTCGACAAACTATCGCGTTGGACATCGATCTCCTCAACCCTAATCACCGTAGATCTATAGTTCACGCTTCAAGAGGTGGGTACCCATCAATCCATCCTATTCTTCTCCACATAGGAACCCTAATTGTTCTAGAAATTTTAGAATCGATCGATCGATTTATAAAACCAATCGATCGATTCTGAACCTAAACAAAAATTTCATATCACCTTACATAATCGATCGATCGATTATTACGTCTGATCGATCGATTTTAGACCGAGACCCATCTAGGTAAAGATATTTTTTTATATCGATCGATCGATCTCTTATGTCTGATCGATCGATTTTGAACCGAACAAATGTCTTCTTTGCATTACATTTTCGATCGATTCATTCCTTATGTCCTATCAATCGAGTCTATACAGATCCGATGTCCTCATTCACTTTTATATCGATCGATTGATTATTTATGTCCGATCGATCGTTTCTAGACAGAACCAATTTACCTATTTACTTTTATTTTGATCAATCGATTTACAAAACCGATCGATTGATTCTCGTCCAAACAAACATTGAAATTCACCTCATGATTTTAATCGATCAATACCAAGACCAATCGATTGACCCTTCACCATGGTAATACCCCTTTTGAGTATAATTTGGGTATACCGCTTTTATGCTCTTGTATACACTAGATTTAAGACTCGACCCGCGATGTGTTGAACTCAGACTTCATACCCGACTCAAAGTCTTAAGGTTCCGAAACATTGATGCCTTTTTGCGGAATATCAAATACTCTACCCCGATTTATCATGACCAAATCTTTTTATACATGCTAATCATAAGAATGTGTTGAACGATGGTCATGATTTACCTCGCTTTAAATTGTAATATCTTTTAATTTATGCACTAAATTATAATAATCTATATATATATATATACCAATTTTATCACTTCAATGCAACCTTTTCGATAACACAAAGAACTAGAAAATCAACGCCCTCGTGAAAATTGAACTTTGGCATTCACGTTCTCAAGATCACACACTAATAACTATCATATTCTATATTTGTATTGGTGTATTATGTAAATGTATAGTATAATCATAATGAAATCTGAATATAAATCTATTCTGTAAGATAGTTCTATACTTTCATCTTGATCATGCTATACGAGTTATAGATATGTTAGGTTATATGTACACAAGTGTATGAAATTATATCTACGCTTGGGCGTAGTGATTCACTGAGATGGTATCAAAGCGACGAATACATCGTATTCACATTCCTCATAACTCATGATGGTATAGGACATCATAACGAGTATGGTGAGTATGGATTCAGTGTAACCTCGTATACGGTGGCATATACGGTGACCCTATCACTCTCAAGTTTTAATATAATAGAGTTAAGATATGATGTTTGACCCTTAGGCCTTAGCTGTGGTGAGGTTTCTTTACGGTCACATGGAACTCAGAATATAAGCGTTCATGTACGGATGCAATCCCTCTATAATAGTATGGGTTGGCACACGAAGTACATCCAGGTTACTATGAAACTTATTTTTTGGAAAGCATGATTTAGTGAAGTTACCGCACTATAGCTCGTCCTAGATATATATTGTAAGAGTATGTTAAGATATGAGTATGTATGATAAGATAAGTTATGAGTATGATAATTAGACACCATTGTCTTTGCCAACATAAGATTAAGAATTTAAGTCTATATGTGTCGTTCCTTACGTAGCCACCGTAAAGGTCACAACGTCTTTAGTCAAGACAAGTCTCTGGGAGACAGTATGATATGAGTTACGTTTGTCGGTCGCCCTTATGACTGGATGATATGAAAGACATTATGAGATAGTGGTAAGCTACTATGGTAACCCTCTCATGATAGGCTTGAGTAGCGACTCTCGCACAGGTGGTATAGGATTTATTAGTATGTTAGGTACACTCATGCGATGTACAGACTCATGTGTAGAAATAATAAGATATGTTCTGTTTATGAGATATGGTTAAGTACGTTAGGATATGAGTGTGTCTAAATCATGGTCTTGCATTATAGTATGATATGAACTGTACAATATATAGGAATTTATTATTTTCTTCTTTCAGTTGTTTTGATATACTATTATTATCACTTATGTGATGCACCCACAATGCACCTATGTAGAATAGGGTGGATTGTTGGTGTATCTACTGAGTTGCAAGTTGTTTAGCAACTCAGCCTTCGTAGCATTTATTTATTTCAGATAACTATATTGATGGAGTGGATACCGGTTACTCTGATCCTATTGGTGTTGAGTTCGTTGATCCCGTGGATGCCGAGTACCAGGAACTTTGGGAGGGCGACGCTGCAGGTTTCCAGGAGGACCTTGGTGTTGAGTTAGATTCGAGCAGCGATTATTGATAGCGCTAGATTTAGTACTGAGATAGGTTATCTCGTTTATACAACTTTATTTTTATTTCAGTCTTTTATCCTTTTATTGTTGGATATTATTATTTCTCGGACTTATATCCAACTTTTATTTATTTCTTATTTGTGATTCTTGAACTTTATCGCTGTTATTTATTTATTTATTTATGTCTGCCCTTATATTTCACCTTCATTTGTTGGATTCACGGATTTTTGTGAAATCATAATTACCCAAGAACTCTTATTATGTGTATGTTCGTTTAGCATATATGGGATTACGTATGGATCATAACACCGAATTCTAGGCTCTCGGGATGGGATGGAATTTCGGGTCGTGACAATATCCATATTCGGTGCAGAAAAATAGATATATATCGGATATGGCCGATATTTAAAACCATAAGTGGACTACACGCACTTGAGTGGATTCCAATGGTGGCTGGTGTCGGATGGTCAATAACAAATTAGTGAGGTCAAGAGATATTTGATGAATCTGACGGCAGTGATACTAGTATATGGATTCACAGGCAAGAGATCATCAATCAAATACAATGATTAGAAATGAAAGCAATCAAGACCATCAATGAAAACTATAGAGGAGATGATCATGACACAGTAACACAATCGAAGCTCAGCTACCGTGGAAGAAAATAAAATATCGCTACAAAAAATAAGACTATTAGCAGAAGCTAAAAACTTTCGCTATTAACAAAAAACTGTTGCTACTAGTCATATTGCTACCAAAAACTGCCGCTACGGCCCTTAACAACACATGCCGCTAAAAACAATTTATTTTTGTAGTGTATGTTTAACGTAGCAATGCAATCAAATGGGTGATTGTGTTGCTAGATTGGTAGTCTCTTATCAGGCGACGCAATTGTGTTGCTAGATTGGTAGTCGCTTATTGGAGCTATCATTTTAGGGCCTAGATTGTTAGTCTTTTATTGGAGCTCGTCCTATCAATTCAGGGCCTCTCCCGCATATTCACGCATACTTTTAGCTTATACGAACCGCTGCTTAATATACCGGTAGATTTCTCATAAAGAGCTCCTTATCAACCTCTTAATTATCTAATACTCATCATGTACTTACTAAATATAATTATATAGATATGGGGCATCGGCGGCTCATTTCAGGGGCACCGATGCCTCTATATTAAATTGTCGGCGCTCCGATAAAAATAAAAATTAATAAAATATAAAAAAATATAAAAAGATTATTATTATTTATTTATTTTAGCGAAGCGTTGATACCTCGATATAAAGACGCTCACAGCCTTTTTTTGTTATTTTTATTTTTTTAAATCGAAGCACCGACACCTCGATATAAAAGCATTAGCACCCCTGAAATGAGGCGTCGACACTACGTTTATTTTTAGCGAAACACCGACACCTCGATATAATTATTTTTTAGAATACTTGGATGAAGCCTTTATGGCCAAATACTAACAAGACAACTCCTAGAGTTGTTTAGATTGATCACTGAAAGGTGACACCCGACATAATAGTACACTAAAATTGAATGGTGTAAGATTAAATATATATTTAAACATTGTAAAATTCTTTTGTAAAATTATTTCGACATTATTTTTTTTATCATGCTAGGGGTGCGAAAAAAAAAATCAAAGCCCGAAATTGACTGAAAACCAAGCCTTCCGAATCAGACTGATTGAAGACTGACACCGAATTGAATCGATTCGGCCGATTCGGTTTCGATTTTGGTACCTGAAAATCGAAAATCAGCCGAGTAGGGTGAGGAAATCGGTAAACAACAAAAAAGAAAATGAAAACTATAAAGAAAAATTGAAAACCAAATTGAACGAAACTGACTAAAACCGAAATCTGATCGGTTTCGTTTCAGTTTGAGGGGTTGAAATTTTCAATTAACCGAAACCAAAACCGAAATGTTTTGGTTAGGGTTCGGTGTTGCAGAAACCGAACCAAAAACTGAAATTTCAATTTTGGTTCGGATAACCGAATCTGCACCCGCATATCACGTCGTATCCCTGAGATGCAAGATGTCTCGTGTATCGGATGTATCTCGGATTTTCGAGATTTAAAACCATGGACCCGACCCATTATACTACTAACTAATCCCATTAAAGTTACAAATGGACTTCATCTTGTCTATTGGACGGTCGTGATGAATAAGTCCACTTGTCCAAACCAATTATGAACAGTGGATATTTTGAGAATGAGACTCATCACATAGTTGCCCTCTATGAAAAACTAAAAGAACCTCTGACACCTCTCAGAAAATATTTGTTTACTATACATAAGAAGACGTATCTGCAGCGGTAGAAAGCTTAGTGACAGCTACCTTAGTACCTCAAATGATGAAAATCTATTACTTCCTCTATCCAGGCAGGCTACTTGAAAAGCTTGTGCTTGTTTCACCAAACCTGCTAATATTTTATTCGTATTTGTGTACCCATCACAGCCTTTTTAAGAAATGGTTTAGTATTCACTATGAAACTGATATATTCCGAAATTTGAATGTGAAGGTTTTAATGAAAGGAAAAGAAATCATTCGATATGAAAGGAAATGTGATACTTTACAACAAAATTGTGTCACTAAAAATCATAGGAAAATTAAAAAATTTCTTTCCTATTGGAAATCTATAAATCCCTCTAAAATAGAAGGATTTCATCGGAAAACTTTTGTCATTCTCTATTTATCTTTTTTTCTCCTCCATCTCTCTCTTTTTTAATGAATAAATTGCAGCAAAATTAACTATTGAAAAAATTTTAATAAAATAATAAACATTTAAATTTTTTTTAAAAAGTAAAAAAAAAGATAAAACAAAAAAATAAGAATAAAAATAAAAATAAAATAAGAATTTAAAAAAATAACAATAAAAATAATAATAAATAATAAAATTTTAAAAAATTAAATAAAAATAAAAAATAAATTAAAAAATAAAAAAATTTTAAAAATTTTAAAATATAAAATTTTTAAATTAAAATAAAATAAAAATTCAAAAATTCAAAAGTTAAAAAAATTTTAAAATACAAAAATAAAAATATTTTTTTCATAAAATAAATAAATAATAAATTAAAATAAAAATTAAAAATTAAAAAATAAAAAAAAAATTAAAATTAAAATTTTAAAAATACAAAAATACAAAAATAAAAAATATTTTTTAATAAAATAAATAAAAAATAAAAATACAAAAAAAAAATTAAAAAAAAAAAGATTTTTAAAAAAATAAAATAAAAATACAAAAAGTAAAAATTTTAAATTTTAAAAATAAAATTAAATAAAAATAAAAAAATTAAAAATATATTTTTTAAAAATAAAATAAATAAAAAATAAAAATACAAAATTTTTTAAAATAAAAATACAAAATAACTAATAAAAATAAAAAATAAAAATTTTTAATAAAAAAAATAATAAATAAAAAAATAATATAAATAATGATAATATATAAATAATATTAATAAATCAAATAATAGAATAAAATAAAGTAAATAAAAGAATTTTTTTATTTATTATTATTTATTATTTATTTTATTATTTTTTTACTTTTTTACTTTTTATTTAATTTTTTTTATTTTAAAAATAAAATAAAATAATAATAATAATAAAACTAAATATAAAAAATTTCAAAATTTTAAAAAATTTTAAAAAAGAAAATAATAATAATAATAATAAATAATTAAATAATTAAATTTCTCTCTCTCTCTTTCTTCGAGTCCCTCTCTATTATCATTCTCCTTTTTAGATATCTCACTCCGAATCGTTTTCTCCTAAATTTTCTCACTCTACATATTTATTTTAATTTCTCTCTATTAATTTCTTTCACATTCCTCAAATTTTTCTTTCTCTCTCCTAAATTCTCTCTCTCTCTCTCTCTCTCTCTCTCTCTCTCTCTCTTAAACTCTTTTTTTCTCTTTCCTAATTTTTCTTTCTCCCACGAAATCTCCTTCATAGTTGAAAGTTAAATATATTGGGTGTGTGAGATATATACTATCGATAGTGCTCCTTTTCTATTTTCTATATACCAATTACACAATCCAAACACCGAAAAATAATGAATTCCTATGAATTCTCAAAGTATTGGAATCTATTGGATTTACAAAATCTTTTCCTATGTTTTTCGAAAAATTGCCAAACACACCCTAAAAGAGTTTTGTATAGTGCCTAGGTTGGGAATTAAGTCTATTTATCTGGGCAATTGGACAGTTTGTATGCAATAACCTTAGATATAAATATACCGTGTGGATTAATAAAGCATGTGTTACTGCAACCAAGGATTTAAAGTTCGATATAATCAAAATCGGCCGATATTCAAGCATATAAAAATGTAATGTTTTATCTGACACATATTGGCCGATATAACTCAATATGGGCTAATATGCTCAGAATTTTGACCTATTTGACCTCATCTAGGATCGGGGTGTATATTTATCCGAGGGGTCTTAACACATTATATACGGCCGATATGTATCAAATATGGTCAACATTGAAACCAATAACTGCAACACCACATTGTTACATACCGGTCACTTAGTTAAAGCAAAATACATTGATTTAAATTGAGATGGTGTAAATCATTTTTGTCCCAATCTTCTATATAATAGATTTTAAAATAATGAGCTTACCACCGTACATTATAGTGATTCACATCTCAAAAAGTGAATATGATCGTAGCGTTCTATCAAGCATGATTCACCTTCACACTTTAGAGTATTTGCCCCGTGAAATCGATAGCTAACCTTATGATGGTAGGCCCATTATTTCATCATCTACTATGGACCAGATTGGGACAAAAACGATCTCATCCTTTGATTCTTAAAGCTGAGGAACATATCTTTTACTTCACGTAAGTAAGGTGGTTGTAACATGAAGTAGTGTCGCTCACCCACGGTAGAATAAATTGTTTTGACTTCTTTCGAATATATATATATATATATATATATATATATATATATATATATATATATATATAAGAGGGCCGGGGATATGTGTCCAAGCATAGAGATATTTCTGTGCTTATTGATATGGGTGTGACACGTACTGCCTTTTTGTAAAGTGATGGGTAGCATGAGAATCACTTTACCAACTAGGATTACACTTTTAAAATATTTTTAAAGTCAAATACCCTTCCAGCTATCATTCTTGACTTTTTTAGAGTCTCTTTCTCTTTTTTCTCTCTATTTTTTCAAGAAAGTGTTACACTTATTTTTTCAAGTATATTTTACTCAAAAATGTGACCGCCCAATAGCGAAGCACTAGCACCTCGGCAGTGAAGCACCGACACTCCAATAACGAGGAGCTGGCACCCCAGTGCCAAGGTGCAAGCGCCGGGGTGCTAGCAGCTCATTTTAGTGGCATCGACGCCTCTATGTCGATGTGTCGGCGCTTCGTTAAAAAAAAAAATTTGAAAAAAAAAAAATGAGAGCACCCCATTTTTTTTTATCAAAGCATTGGCACCTCAATATAGAGGCGTCAACACCTCATTTTTATTTTATTTTTTTTAGCAAAGCACCGACACCTCGATATAGAGACGATGGGGTGCCAGCGTCTCGCTACCGAGATGCTAGTGCTTTGTTATGGGGCGCTCGCATTTTTTGAATAAAATATACTTGAAAAAGTAAGTTTGACACTTTCTTAGAAAAAGACATAAGAGAGAGAAAAGAAAGAAACTTTAAAAAAACTTCTAAAAAAGTCAATAATGACGGGTGAAAGGGAATTTAAATTTTAAATATTTTAAAAGTTTAACCCTAATTAGTAAAGTCGGCTCCATGTCACCCATCACTTCACAAAAAAGGTGCTACATGTCATGCCCATATCTATTGGCGCAGAGAAATCTCTACACTTGGGCGCATTTTCCCCTTTGGCTATATATATATATATATATATATATGGAAAAGATGTTTGTCCTTCAAGATTGGGGAAAACCTCTAATTAGCAGCATGACGCCAAATTGATCGCATACAAAGCACAGGTGCATTGCTTAGATCATATTTAGCAAAAAAATAATTGGAAACTCATCTCCACAATGTATTTTTTGAGCCTTAAAATTTAATCCATTAAAATTTATCAAACATTGACAGAGGCTTTAAAAATAAAACTTTTGAAATCTTTTTTTGGGAAATTAATCTAAGTCATTCCCTTATGCTCTTCATTGCACCCAAATAGTATTTTGGATGTCACATTGATCTTCACGAGATCTTGGAGGATGCTTGAACGTCATCCCATGGAAAATGAAATTATATATATATATATACATATATATGGGAGCCGGTTCCGTCCTCCAAGATCTCATGGAGATCAATGTGGCATCAAATATACTATTTGGGTGCAATAGAGAGCATAAGGGAACGGCTTAAATAAATTTCCCAAAAAAATATTTCAAAAGTTTTCTTTTTAAGGCCTCTGTTAAAATTAGATTAATTTTAATAGTTTAAATTTCAAGGCTCAAAAAATACATGATGGAGATGAGTTTATGAATTTTTTTTTATCAAATATGGTCTAAATAATGAACTCATGCTTTGTGTGCGATCCATTTGGTGTCATGCTGTCAATTAGAGGTTTTCACCAATCTCGAGCGTCCTCCAATAGAGGACAAACACCTTTATATATATATATATATATCAAATATATTCTTCTATTTTCCCATTAGATCATTTCTATTGACTTGCACTAATTAATATATTTTTTAATTGCATTGATGGGCTATTTTTTTAAAGAATAGGATTGATGTAGAATAAATTAACTGTTGACAAATATATATATAATAAATGTATTTAATATATATATAGTGTTGAAAAATCAAAAGAAAAGAAGACGAGATAAAGAAATTGCACTATATAAAACTAGTTTTTAGGAACTCTATATCATTCATTTCACTTGAGCTATCTTCATATTTCCACAAGATTCTTATATAGAATTACAATGTGAGAATAAAAAAGGTTGATAGAAAGTGAAGGATTAGGAGAATGCATGCATATTGTCATAATTTTAAAAGAGTTACATAATAATAGATAAGAATTCCAACGGGCTACATAAATGTAGTAAAAAATTTTAAGAGATGAAAACTAAATGATCACCCATCATAATAAATATATTTATAACATCTATAAATATGAGGGCCAGGGATATGCGCCCAGGCGTAGAGATATCTCTGTGCTTATTGATATGGGCACAACACGTAGCACCTTTTTGTAAAGTGAAGGGTGGCATGGGGCTCACTTTATTAACTAGGGTTACACTTTTAAAATATTTTAAAAATTAAATATCCTTCTAGCCATCATTCTTGACTTTTTTAAAGTCTCTTTCTTTTTTCTTTCTTTTTTTCATTTTCCAAGAAAGTGTCAAACTTACTTTTTCAAGTATATTTTACTTAAAAAATATGGCCGCTCGATAACAAAGTGTCACCACCCCGAAAACGAGGCGTTGACACTCCGATAGTGAGGCGCTGGCACCTCTGTGGCGAAGCGCTGGCACCCCGACGCCAGCACCGACGCCCAATGCCTCTAAGCAAAGCGCCGCGTTATGGGGGAATGTAGCATGGCTACCCGGGCCATCCGCAGCGCCACTCATGCTGCTTGTGCTCCGGGTAGAGGCAGTGGCGACTTGGTGTCAAGAAGACACGTGATGTGGTGCCAAGAAAACATGTGACGTCTTGATGCCTGGGTGGCACGCCATGAGGTTCCAGGTTGGCATGCAACATGAGGCCCTGAGGGCTTCGCGATACAGTCGCGACACAGTCACATTGGATGATGATGCGAGGAGTTATGGGCGTAGTGGTTAGGGCATGACACTGTGTGCCTTGGGCAGAAGGCGTGTACCATGGGGGTATGGCAAACCAATACATTTGAGGTCCTCGGGTTGTTTGCCCATAAATGGTGTTTGGACCATCTATGTGGGAGAGGTGATGGATAAATGCCTCCTACCCACACGGGGCCTTGTTTCGCCAGAGGGTGCGCAAGTGTCTCCTAGGCTTGAAAAGGTGGGCCTAGGACGTTACTTCGGCAATGCCGTGTGGCACCCAAGGTGAGGTTGCCATGTGGCTCAGGGCCGACGTCGCGGTGCACATGGGTCGGCTAAGAGGGAGGCACTCGAGGGCTACATGGGACTTTGTTAGGCAAGGTTGCTGAGGGTCGGATGTGGACGTGTGTTAGTAACGGAGAACACACACGACGGTGGGCTTGGTTCAGTATGTCAGCAAGACATGTTGGAATGAACCGGCATGAGGAGCTGCATACTACTACTATTGCGAAGTGAAGTACTTGTTCAAGGCATGCGAGAGTGCAGCTTGAGTAGGCCAAGCAAGACACGAATGTGAAAATGAGCATGTCGTAAGGGATACGATGCGTCGGTATGGTGAGCCTTGAAAGAAGGTAACCAAGAACGGGGAGTTCCCGTCCTCTAGGTGACTAGTATTAGAGCTTATGGAGAGATAGGTTAGCTTCGTTGCACGCTGTAGCAAGGCATCGTGTGGGTATGATGGTGCATTGGAGAGCACCCCCGTGACAGTTGGTATCAGAGACAGGCTGACCTAGCTTTAGAAGTTATGCGTCGCACGCGAAGGCACGTCGACAGGAGTGACTCTGTGACATTTAGTATCAGAGCCAAACTGACCTAACTTTGGAAGTTAAGCGTTGCACGCGAGGGTACGTCGAAAGGAGTGACTCCGTGACATTTGATATCAGAGCTGATGGAGAGATATGTTGGCTTCGTTGCATGTTGCAGCGAGGCATCGCGCGGGTATGATGGCCCGTCGAAATGCACCCCCGTGACAGTTGGTATCAGAGACAGGCTGGCCTAGCTTCGGAAGTTAGGCGCTGCAAGCGAAGGCATGTCAAATGGAGTGACTCCGTGACATTTAGTATTAGAGCCAAGTTCGATCCGAAAGGGACGTTATTGAAGAGCTAGTTAAGGCGTGAGGACCTAAGAACTAAGGTGAACTGAAGGAAAGCTTGAAAAACAGAGGGGTGAAGACAGGACCGAAGTGTTTTGAAAGTATATCGTTGGGTTACACAGTTGCTTTGGCATGAAACGACAAGGTACCGATGGCGTGTAGTGAAGACTTGAAGTTCAGGGACTACAACATCAAGTGAGGGCATATTCGAGATAAGGAAGTGTCTTTTTGTCAACGAGGACGTTGACGGTTTTAAGTAGGGGAGGATGTGATGGGGGAAAGCAGCGTGGCTACCCCGGCCATCCACAAGACCACTCATGCCGCTTGTGCTCCGCGTAAAGGCAGTGACGACTTGGTGTCAGGAGGACACACAATATCTTGCCAAGAAGGCACGGGACGGCATGGTGCTTAGGCAGCACACCATGGGGTGCTAAGAGGATACGTGATATGAAGCTAAGAGGACTTCGCGGTGTGGTCGCGACACAGTCGCATTAGATGATGATGCGAGGAGTTATGAGCATAATAGTTCTGGGCATGACATTGTGTGCCACGGGTAGAAGGCGTGTGCCATAGGGATATGACAAACCAATACATTTGAGGTCCTCCGATTATTTGCCTGTAGATGGTGTTTGAACCATCTATATGGGAGAGGTGTTGGATGAATGCTTCTCACCTACAGGGGATCTTGCGTCACCAGAGGGTGCGCAATTGTCTCCTAGGCCTGGAAGGATGAGCCTAGGATGTTGCTTCGGCAATGTCCTGTGACACCCAACGTGAGGTTGCCATGTGGCCCCGAACCGAACTGACGTCGCGGTGCACATGGGTCGGCTAAGAGGGAGGCACTCGAGGGCTACGTGAGACTCTGCTGGGCACGGTAGCTGACGGCCAGATGCCGATGTGTGTTAGTAACGGAGAACACACACAATGGTGGGGTTGATTTGGTATGTCGGTAAGACATGTTGGAATGAGACGACATGAGGAGCTGCATGCCACTACTGTTGCGAAGCAAAATACTTATGCAGGACACGCGAGAGTGAAGCTTGAATAGGCTATGCAAGGCACGAATGTACAAACGAGTGTGTCGTAAGGGACACGATGCATCTGTATGGTGGGCCTTGAAAGAAGGTAACTAAGAATGGGGTCCTCTAGGTGGGTGATATCAAAGCTGATAGAGAGATAGGTTGGCTTTGTTGCATGCTGCAATGAGGCACCATGCGAGTATGATGGCGCGTCGAAGCTCGCCCCCCTGACAGTTGGTATTAGAGATAGGCTGGCCTAACTTTGGAAGTTAGGCGCTACACGCGAGAGTACATCGAAAGAAGTGACTGTGATAGTCAATACCTCGATATAGAGTCGCTGACACCTCAACACCGGAGTGTCAGCGCCTCATTATCGGAGTGTCGGCGCTTCGTTACCGGGCGCTTACATTTTTTGAGTAAAATATACTTGAAAAAGTAATTGGCACTTTCTTAGAAAAAGAGAGATGAGGGAGAAAAGAAAGACTTTAAAATTACTTCTAAAAAAGTCAAGAATGACGGCTGAAAGAGAATATACCTTTTGAAATATTTAAAATTTTTAACTCTAATTAGTAAAGTGGGCCTCATGTCACCCACCACTTCACAAAAAAGGCGCAATGTCTCGTGCCCATATCAATTGGCATCATGGATCAAAATATTGTCCGATACCGATACGTATTGGACGATACGTATCGGTATCGGAGGTAGACGATACGGTATATTAAAAGTACCGTATCGCCCTTTTATATGGCTGATATCGGATGATACATTTAATGTATCGTCCGATATTTTACTGTTCCGGTACGTATTGTCCGATACGTACCGATTTTTTGCTCGAACGATACGTATTGATTTTCCGGCATTTTGATCCATGATTGGTATAAAAATATCTCTACATATGAGCACATTTTCCTTGCCTATATATATATATATATATATATATATATATATATATATATATACACACGGATACAAAAATAATATGGTCCAAAGCCCAAATCCAGCCTAGCCGTAGTCTGATAAGGCTACGCAGGCCAATCACGTTAAACCCGGCGAGGCTTAGGGGCGACTAGTTTAAGGCCCGTCTAGGACTAAGGCTAGGGCTATGCAAAGTCCCGACCCGGCCTTTCACAGCCCGAAATGTGGCAGACGGGCAGTAACATGAGGCTAAATAAAGGTTTAGTGCAGCTAAAGGCCTCGATCAATTGGTGTCAGGTGCTTGAAAGGACTGCGAGTTTCCTCATTTCATGGAAAGGTCTCTGAAATTTGACTTGTTCCTATCTCAATATTGTATTTTGTTTAAAGAAATCGGGCACTCAGTCACTAATGACGAATATGGATGACGACTTGGAAATCCAACGCTGTATAAGGTAGATGAGTATGGCATCACCAGCGCCGTACACGTGTGTGCACGTTACAAATGTACTAAGCGCAACAATTTACAAAGTTGAATGAAATGAAGTGTGTTAAATTAACAACAATGGCCCACGTTGGATGAACAAAAAGTTGGTATCGAACGGTTTGGATTCAACCTTATATTAGATTGTTAACTCAAACTGAAAAGGGTACCTCCAATGAGATCATGGGCATGTTCACGCAATTTAGTTTTTAATCCTTATGGCCTTGATTTAAAAGAGTATCCTAAAATCAAGTTTAAGCGGTATGCGTGCCATGAAATTTTTTAGAGCAACCTCTTCAATTACAGAACAACTTTTTGAAATTTGTGCCTCATGAAATAAAAGTAAGGGTTGATTGTTCTTTAGTCCCTATGTTTTTCGGATATTATATGCAGGCTCTAATGTTTTTCATTATTTGAATTTCATCCAAATCTTTGAATGTTTTGTGCATAGGAACCCCTACACTAACATGAGGTAACCCAACTATTCCTTTCACTTAACTAGGTATGATTTATGTACTGAAAATACTAGATCTGCCCTTCCTTTTACTTAACTATGACGGGTTAGATTCGGGCCGGGCTTACTGGCCCGATAAGTTTAACAAATATAACGGTCACTTTAAGTTACACATCAAAGCTCGAATCCTAACCCGTTTATATTTCTGTTTACGAAAATACTTTGAAGCTTTGGCCCGAACCTGACCAATCCGGGTCGGGCTCTAGCTGAAACCCGCCCCTATTGATAGCCCTACCCATCATGTCACAAGTATTTCATGCTTACATAAGTCTCTTTCTTTGCTGTAGTTGATAAAATTTCTGTTTTAGGTACCTTACTTAAGGTTTTATCTTTAGATCCTCTACCATCACTCTATCACTATTGTGTTAAGTTGCCAACATTAATCCTTGAGCGACGAATAAGCAAGCTTCTCATTAGTGTGAAAACCAGAAAGCTAAGGACTTAGACATGATTTTAGCCGCACCTTCTCTTATAAAGTGGTATATAAGATAGAACATAGTAGGCAAGTTGCTGTGATGTGAACCTTCGATTGGTATAGACCATATCTCCATCTAAGATATGGTCTCCCTTCTCTATCCACCAAATGGGTGTCTTGATATAAAACACATTCACAGTTTTTGAAACACATTGGGTAGGGGCATATACCCTTGACCCATTGGGTAGGGTCGAGGGCAAAGGGTCCAGACATACTTAAATTTGGGTCCGATGCGGGCCGTTTAAAAAGCTGAGAAATCCACAATTTCAAAGTAAAAAAATCCCAATAATGTTAGTAGCTTTTAAATTAGAGAATTAAAACTATGTTTAATTTTTGTTTGTATTCTTTTTTTGGTTAGATTTGTTCTTATAGAATCATCTATTAAAAACAGAGAGCTGATAGTGCAATAAGATAAAACACACTGCACTTTGTATTTTATTTGCTTCACAAACTCTAGCATGGGAAGTTGGCTTGATCCCATGCACGGATGGGGACAATGTTAATAATTCATCCCCTGCAACAGATTACACAAGTTTGGTATTTATAGACCAAAGCATACTACTTCAAAGAAGTAAATTTAAAAAATAAACCAATGAAATCTTAAATTGATTACCCAAAAGTATCAATTTCTTATCTTATAAAAATAAAATAAATCTGGTTGAATGAATGGCAGATCTGGTATTTTAAGTTCATAAATCATACCTAGTTAAGTGAAAGAAATAGTTGGGTTATCTCAGATTAGTGTAGGGGCTCATATGCACAATACATCCAAAGGTTTGGATGAAATTCAAATAATAAAAAACACAAGGGCCTGCATATAATATCAGAGAAACATAGGGACTATAGTGCAATTAACCCTAAAAATAATCATAGCTTCAAATGCAAAAACAGTCAATTGATATTAGTGTAGGCGCCGCCCACCATTTTTATGACCCATATTGCACTTTTTGGGTCAATCAAGTCGCTCCGATCAGGGGAAGCATCCTACCAACAAATTATAGGATACCTCTATTAGCACCCACACAATATCTTAAAGAGGTCACCCGTGTAACCCCTTCAAAATCATTAATTGCTTCAGATCAGATGGTGGAGATCATGTTTCACCCGAATCTTACACATAATGGATCTTGATATCATGTCGCACCTATCATAGGGTCAATTTTTTTATTCCACATATTAGAGATCCCTAAAAAATGGCCTTTAAATCCTATGATATACATCACACTCAAATATTATTTTAGGGAAATATTTAGGGATTTGCGACATGTGAAGTAAAAAACTGACCATCTGATAAGTGTCACATGATATGAACATCCATTGTGTGAAAGCATGTATCCGACTAAAACGTTAATGTGGCGTTACGTGTAAGGGTAAGGCTGCTAACCCACTAACACATAAGCCATCAAACTTGTGGACTTTGTAAAGGTTGTTTGAATCATCTTTTGAATGTGTAAAAGGGTAAGATGGCCAGCTCTATATATAATATAAAAACATTTTTCAAAAAAATAAAAATGTGTAAGATGGCCAGCTTTACATATAATATAAAAACATTTTTTAATAAATAAGTGTGTAAGATGTGGCCTTCTTACGAGCCGTCAAACATGCCCATTAGAATTGGTTCAGTTTTAAAAAGCTTCATTTTCCATGTGGCCGTAGCCTAACCCAGTCACTGACAGCGGCAGATTTCGGACTATACGAGCATGATGATGACTCGTCAACCACAGGTACTGCATGATCCCCAATATTGTGCATGAGCCCCTATACGAGCATGATTTTAAATATCGGTCATATATGGGCACTACAAAAAATAAGTTTATTAGAGGCGGCTTTTGGCCGTCTCCAAAAATGTCTAAGCCGTCTCCAATAGTATTGGAGACGGCTTCCATGTAGTCTTGAATAGTTCCGTCTCCATTATCTTTGGAGACCAAATGAAGGCCGTCCCTAATAGTCAAGGTTATTGGAAACGACTATAAGCCGTCTCTAAAGATATGTTAGCGACCGCTTAAAGTCATCTCTTGTTATTGGAGACGGCTTTTGGCCGTCTCCAATAAGTGAGAGCCTGTTATTGGAGACGGCTTTTAGCCGTCTCTAATAATTTTTTTTTTTTTAATGCTATTTAATTTTTTTACTCCAATACCATATTGCCTAGCAGTACAATCTATAACTTGCATTTTTTTTTTTTAATGAAAATCTATAACCTGCATTTACATACTCACACTAGCATAAACACATTAACATGCTCAAAGCTCATTCAGAAAAGTAAATTTTAACTCACAACACCGCCATTTCATTCACAACAAATTTATGTGTATAAGTAACGACTCCTATTTTTTCTTGCTACAGTGTTAAAAAAGAGACATGCATAGCATATTCTAGTTTGATAATTTTTTTCATCACCAAAAACTTTTTTTATATGCTCCATTCCACTTGTATTTGAACTTGTATCACCATCGTTGACTCATTTATATATAGTCCTGTAAAGAAAGAAACTTTTCACCATCCACCAAAACAAAGAAAAAAGCTTCCTCGCCTTCAAGAAATTCCTCAATGATGATTCGGCAACCAGCAACCTCAAACTACCCTTTACCAGTATAGAATTAACAGCTTTGAATGCATACTCCACCTAAAAGAGAAAACTTGAGCTTCTTGTCTTGCGCTGCATATGCACAAGGCGCCAACTTATAAGACATGATATGAATTTAACAGAGTACCCATAGTATCCATAAGGAGTCTAGAAATAAAATCAGTAGTATAACTCGCCATATCCGAGTCAATATACAAATCTGGGGATCATAGTACAAAACAGAGGCCATAAAATAAATTTGATACCTCTGATAGGGCAAGCAGGCGTCTGGAAGGCCAAATCCCATAAGCCCCGTTTTTCACTCTTCAATAGTCGGAAATATGATCTTCATTGAAGGACTTCCTGACTCATGGGTGGCACACTAATGGTCCCACTAGAAAGTGAAGATGAAAAACTAGGTTAGAATTTCATGTTTAACCCAAATCAGATGGTTTTAATATAGTCAAGATTTAATATAATCATTACCTCTGGGTCAGACTCTTCAGGCTCAGAGAACGGGCATGACTGTTTCCCACAAGCTGCTGAAAATGCATCAAAAAAATTAGTATCGATTGATGTTCCAATTGAGGATGACCCTTTACACATCATAAGAAAAAATAATTTCAAATCCATTTATGAATTATTTATAGCATTTGTGGAATTCAGGATGCAGTAAAAGGGAAAACCATACAAAAAAACTCACCATATATGAAATCAGTTTCTAGCGATTCTAGCCACTATTGTCGGCACAACACCTTATATAAGACAAATAACCAGAAAGGGAACTCACAACTTAGACTTCAAATGCAATTACAGCATGACTGTAAAGAACCAAATCTTTATAATTGATGCATGCAAGTTAAAATAATATTTTCTTCTGAACATTGGTACATATTACAGAGCCTTCAGTTTGTATTGCATTTTGATAATTTCTTCCATTAGAAAGACAGTTATTCAAATAACAGTACTATTAATAAGGGAGCTAAAACTTGCATGCCAGATTTGTACCGTGGCACATGATTTAAAAAAAGATAGTTAATTGTGGGATCTGCGCCATGCAGAACACCATATAAGTCATCTGATTTGAAGACCATGATGGAAAGATTTGTGAACCAGAAAATTGGTATGAAATGCTCTCTCTTTCATCTAATTTGAAATTTTCAATACAAACAAAGGCCAACATCTGATTCAACGGTAGACTCTGACAAATCAGATGATCGAGATTATGTTTCATGCCAATTTTTGCCTCAGAACTTTACATCATGGTCTTCAAATCAGACGGTTTAGATGGTGCTCCACGTGGCATAAATCTCAAAAAATAACATTCTTTCTTTTTAACCATGTCACACAGTACAAATCTCATGTGCAAGTTTTAGATCCCTATTAATAATTATCTTACAACTTTTATACAGCTATATAGCTTTAGATAGAACTGATAGATAACACAAATAGTACAAGAAGTATTCAAGAGGAAAACTTCAAAGACTGTAACGCAAACTATTAAAAAAAAGTGAACCAAACAGTGGAAAATGCAGCTTTAAATATAAACATATGATTTAGGATGCTTTCCCGATTACCTCTTGCAAATGCCAAAGGCCTATGCACCTTTGTAATGATGCAACAAGTGAGCATATAGCAACACTACAGTTAGGCTGTATTAACCTTGCCTCAGATCTTTGTAATGATGCAACAAGTGAGCATATAGCAACACAATAGTCAGGTTGTATCCACTGATCTGTATCAATGGATTATCTTTTTTAAAGTACAAAGAAAAAGTCTTGTATCTATCAGTATAGGCCGATACTGTGACAGTATCAACCGATAGGTGTATCCACCTTCTCATCGTAGCTGCATCTTTGTGTTCACTAATTACTGGAACTGAAACAGGCAATCGAAAGCAGAATATAGCACTTGGCCAATTTTTATCAGCTTTTATGTTGTAATTTCTTAAATGAGGTGTGTCCACCTCATTGAGTAATGGTTCAAGTAAACAAGTCTAACGATAGGGTAATGATACAACACTGGACTAGGCATCAATCAGTTAACGGATACAAGCAGAAAGTTTGGCATTCATTTCCATAGGCGCGCGTTATAAGATCTCAAGACACTCTTCTTAGTCTCCTTCCAGATCAACAGACCCATCTCCATCTCACAAAGAGCATGTAGACCAGACCCACTAGAGCAGCCCGAAATTCCTCCATATTGTTGTCCCACTCACCAAAAGTCGCTGGAACACTCAATAGCATTCCTAATAATCCCAACTCCATCCAACTCCATTCACTAGAGCAGCCCGAAATTCCCTTGTCAGTCCCACTTGGAACCACTTCCAATGAACACCCTCTATGTGGGTCACAAAGATGTTGTTTTTATGGCAGCAACAAAAACTGTCCAGCCCATGCTGGAATTTGGGAGTGGGGTTTATACCTTTTGACATGGCCTTAGGTTGTTCTACCGTTGTTGCTACTTTTGATATTTCTAAATTTATATACATAGGGAACTAGGGGAATATAATGGCTATGCAAAAATATTGGCCAACATTAGGGGTTTCAGTTCATAAAGAGCCTAGAATTTGGCACAAATATGCATGACACCTTGATAGGCTCTACAACAAGACACCAGCACACCTTATGTGAAACTTATAGAGAACAGTATCACCAAATATGAATTTATGGACAGGAAGAAAAAATCTATGCATAAGCTAACTACAGATAAATAGGAAAAAATAAAGAACATGAATAACAACCAAACAAATGCACTAACAAAAAGCAAGAATATGACTATTTCCAAACAGCAGTTTTGACTTAATTCAATTAAACAGAAAGTGCAAGGAAATTTTCATGCAGCCAAAGTGATACCTACATGCAGACTATCAGTTTACATGTATGTTATTAGCCCTGTGGCTTCATCATTTGATAGTTTAACTCCCTCGTAAAGCCTCTGAGCCACCTGCACAAACCGTGAATACAAACAAATAAATAAGGAAGTTTCAAAGTTATCAATATATCATTTTTTTTTTCATATCATTATCATCATCATCATCATCATCATCATCATTATCATACCTTTATCTCGTCAATAAGAAACTTCCAAAGATATCAATAAGTCACATTTTCAAATGATTCTAGGGCTAAAATCTGATGTAACTTTTTCCTCCTAAGTTCATTTATGAGCTTGGACTCAGCTCAGCTGCATCATAATTTTATCATGCTTACCAAGAGCCATTTAATCCCCCGTCGAATCTTACCAGCAACTAACTTAGCACAGTTGACAAAGCCTCAAAAGACAATTAGTTGATTCAGAGAATAAAAGTTGCTTCATAACCTTGCGAAGCTCGAGACGTCAATAACTGAATATCTCGCCCAAATAATCATGCCTAGGAGAGAACTGGAATCATCTATGGCCTATGGGTGTAATTTAATATTAACCATAAAAAAAAATATGAACAACCATCTACGTTAGAGAACATATTGAGACAATTCAAATTACACTATGAGTGTGATTGTTGGGACCACTTAATTTCTATATATGAGCTATCAATTTATTGATTAGATTGCTTAAAAATATGTGCCACATAGCCTAAAAATGGGGTCGTAACGGCTCTATGTGTGATGGCCCATTCATTCATCAGCTTAGGGGATGACAAAAATTTCAGTCTAACAAATTGTTTCACACATAAAGGAAAAGAGCTACCTTAGCTCATCTTGGCAGAAGAAAGTACGGAGATCGCTGTCGCTGCCCTTTCCAACATAGAAGTTGTGACAGCCCGGATTTCGGCACCCCGAAACCCGTGCCATCAGCACGATCATCTTGACCGTGCCCCTTAGCTGTGCATGGAACATTGGTATATCAAGCAATGAACTGAATTAAAATAATAAATAAAGTTGCGGAGTTTAATTATCATTTAACTATTTCTCAAAAGACAGTTCTACCTTCATGCCTCTGCATGAATGGAGAACCGCTCCGAACCATTGATGATAGCTAATCATCACAGATGGTTCACTTAAAAGAATAATCCCAAACTTTAATTACATTGTTTAACCAAAAACCAGGCTTGACATACCAAGCCGTACCAATGCTCTCACAAAAACCCTCAAAGCTGCACAACGGAGTCCCCTAGAAGAAGTCCTCAAGAGGTGGCTCCAACTCGTCTCCGGCCGCAAGGTCCGACCCACCAGGGTCAACGTCCCCTGAAGTCTCGGCAGCTGCTAATAGTGGACCTGCGACGTATAGTCTAAAGAGTGAGCTACATCCTAGCTCAGTAGGGAACAAAATACAATTGAACATATAAATTACAACTCACATATATTCCATGATATGCCATGCATGATGTGTCTATGCAGTTATTGATGAAAAACAGTTGAAAAGAATCATAATTTATTGGTAGTTTACTCATATCTTTTAATTATTTATGAATGACACTGAAAAGGCCTAAAGTAAAACTTAACCTTTCAACTTAAGTAATCCCCGAGCAATATAGCATCGAGCCCCGATGAGATACCCATCATCGTCATCTATATAGACAGTTTTAGACGTATTCCCTGGGAATACAATTAGTACCCAAGCCCCTTTCCCCTGGGGATCGATGGCGGGGTTTCACTTATCTCAACTGAACACCCTCAAGGCGTGCTTATCGTTGGATAAGCCTCCGTCTTGCTCACGGTTTTGCCGCCAGATATCTCATCACGGATATCCCGCGCGTCGGGGATACCCTATCAAACCTTAAATAATAAAAATATCAGGTGCTTTACATATAGTTATTCACCGTATAAGTGTGCTATTTTATATCAGTTAGGCCATATCAGACATAATTCAATCTTGGATACATCCCTGGGATGTATTCATTCACTTGCGTCACACCTGATGCTCTTATTTCTTTACTTCCTCATCCCCTGGGGATGACTCATTATAATTATTCTTATAGATGTCACACACACACACTTTTCACAAACTCTTAAACAATAAAAACAGTTTGAATTGAATTCTATATCACTACATACATGCTCTTGCAAAATAAAGTACATATTTAAGGTGTTCCCTACCTCAAGTCTCTGTTTGATCATGCATCAAGGTCTCACGTGGCTCCTTGTGCCCAAGCTCATACGTACCACCTATGGTACCACATAACATATGAAATACATCACTAAAGATGTAACAAAGAAGGTCCAAGACCCTCCAAGAATCTTAAAGTCAAGCTCAAAAGTCAACAAAAACTGGCACAGTCGATTAATCGAACTCTAAAATCGATTAATCGAAATTCAAAATCGATTAATCGATTCTCAAATCGATTAATCAAAATTCTCATTCGATTAATCGAATCCCAATTCGATTAATCAAAATTCTCCATTCTATCCAGTCGATTCTCAATTCGAGTAATCGAATTCTCAAAATCGATTAATCGATCCCAAATCGATTAATCGAAATTCTAAATCGATTAATCAAACTCTCATTTCGATTAGTCGATTTCTCCAAGTCCTTTCTTTCCCTCCACTGGAGTTCACTGGAGGTGCCTAGTCGATTAATCGATACCACAATCGATTAATCGAAATTCAAGGTCGATTAATCAAAACTCAATTCGATTAATCGAACTCGGGGTCCTCTGACTTTTCAACTTCTTGGCACAAATCGATTAATCGAATCTCACTTTCGATTAATCGAAATGGCTTGATTCGCCTTTATACTTGTTCCTTCCAATCTTTTTCCAACTGATTTCTCTCTCTTTTCTAAGCCATTATCCTATGATTTTAGCTATTCCTAACTACAATTAAACCCTTCGATCTATGCATTCAATTTACAAGAATTTTACCTTCAATCAATTTTCAATTGATTAGGTTAAGTGGTTGGAAAGGCTAGGGTTTTCAGCTTTGCTTCTAGCGGATCCCTCGCGTCGAATCCGACGTTTATTGCTCGAATCCCCCTTCTTCAAGTAGCATTTACTCCTTGCATTAACTATTCTCTCCTTCTCTCTCTCAATCAACCAAATAAAAGAGAAACTAGGGCTATTAAACCCTTTTATCTCCCCTCTAGCTTGTGTGTTGAGTACATGTACCTTAATAGGTGTATGTGACTCCAGATTTTCATCACACTCCTCACACTCCCCATATTCACTCGAATCCTCACATCTCATCCGTTCATCGTATCCTACGTTAACTTGTGAACTCTTGTTTGGTCAAACCTATGACCAATCGGGCACAGATCTCGAGGTCACTATTTGATGTGATTTTTTTTGAGATATTACATCCTCCCCACCTTGGGAATTTTCGTCCTCGAAAATAACCCAAAGGTGTGCGCTTGCGTACCCCGCACACTGGGTGATGCGTACCCACATACCAAAGTAATCGGAGATAGTTAATTTACGCAGATACAAAAATATTTCGATATTTCATTAATAGGCAAAAATTTACAACTTTAAATTACATTGTTTGATGACATCAAAAGTTCTAAAAACAGGTATACAAAAGAAACATCTCTATCTCGGCCTCACGCCGTCCCCTCGCCTAGCTGATCTGGTGTAGGAGCAGGCTACTCTATGGATGGCATGTGTGTGGCCGATCATTGAGTCAAGTAGCCTGGTCTCGAGGTAGCAAGCCGCCTGTGGTCAGGTGTCTCGGCCGGCGGAATTGATGTAGAAGTGGAAGTACCGGCGTCTGTAGTCGCGGTGGTCGGACGAAAGACGGGACCCCTATGGAAGGCGGTCCGTCCCGCGGTCCACTCCTCCTCCTGAGCGAGGTACCGCTGGTAGTCGGACGGATAGATGTAGCGGAGGGTATGGAACATCAGAAAGTCTATCCTCCGGTTCATCCTCTCGTTGTTGGCCTCCATGCGGGCCAACACGTCCTCGTTCGTCGGAGCCTGGCTAGCTGCTCGCCGGCGGTAGGAAGAAATAGGTGTAGTCGCGACCGACTGTGCTGGCTGCGTAGGTGAAGCGGTGGGATGGGAGGGTGCCCCCTCCACTGGTGGCTCAACCGGGTGTGCCCCACCCTCAGGTGGGTCCTGCTGTGGTGGTGGGGGTGGTGGCGGTGCTACTGCTACTGCTGGTGCGTGACCCGGAGCCGGTAGGGTCCGCTTCAATAAATTGTAACTACGACTCCATGAAGACTTCGAAAACGTCTTCACTCGGTCGGTCGCCCGCACCTCGTGGGGTGATACCGCATACTCGGGAGCGTTGGAGTAACACTCCAACATGCTCGAGATCAACAGAGCATACGACATTTTCTCCTTGGGCCTCAAGTTGCCCTTCATTAACTTGCCCTTAATGTACCTCATCCCTTCTAGGATGAGCATGGTCACGTCGAACTAACGGCCACAAAAGGCCGCATACAGTGCTTGCTGCACCATATCTATCCGCTTCGATGTAGAGGTTAGAGGTTACACTTGATTATGGAATCAAGCATCCACATGTAGTGGGGAAGGTCGACCCTCTTGATGGAGGATCCCGACCCCTTCTTCCCGTTGGTCATGCGGGTCATGATCTCCTCAAATTTAACCTCTTCCACGAAGGGTGGAAAGAGGGTGGTCTCTGGGGTGAAATCGAGGTAACACTCGAGTACCTCGTGTATGTGGCGACGGGTGATTATATACTCCCGGCCCTCTATGGTGGTCTTGATCACGTCGTCAGTCGGGCCGTCCACAAGCCCTTGGTAAAACAATCGAACTAATCTAGGGTAGTAGGAACCCCGAATTGGCTTTAAGATATTGCCGAGACCGGCATTGGTAAGGTAGTTACGAGCCCATTGTGTCTCGCCCGGCACATCGGGATTTGTAAATAGGGTTGGGTCGATGATGTACTCAACCTCGAATGTCTTAGCCTCCCACCACACATTAGGTTCGAGGACATTGGTGGGTGGTGGCGGCATGGGTGTGGACTCGCGTGAAGACTCGCGTGAAGATGCGCTTGTCGACCCGGACGTGGTGTCCGATGTCGATGGTGACAGAGTCCTCATGGGTGATGGGGTCGGTTGTGGCGGTGCGGCGTTCTTACGCCGGACCGGTAGCTTGGAGGTTGCCTTCTTCGAAGACAAACGGGTTTTGGGCGGCATTATGACAAAATTTCCGGTAAAAATTAGGGTTTTCAACTTGAAATTGAAGAAATACACGATCCTAGGGTTTACCTTAGGTTTCGGATGCGAATGTGTGCGATTGCGGATGCAAAATCGACGAAAATCCAAACCCTAGATCACTCGGTCGATTGGAGAAGAAGAAGAAGAAAATGGTGCCCACTTGCAAAATTTTCGAATGGCACCAAAAACCCCAACTCCAATATATATAGACTGGCTTCGATTAATCGAAATACAGATTCGATTAATCGAGTTTCAAAATTAGGTTAATCAATTTCTCAAATCGATTAATCGAAGGTCAAAATCGATTAATCGAAACCATTTCGATTAATCGAAATCGTATCCATTTAAAATTTCAAGTTTTTGAGCTCACTGGCGCGAGCCAGTCGATTGATCGAAATCCATTTCGATTAATCGAAATTTCAAAATCGATTAATCGAAATTCACCTCGATTAATCGAAATCGTGCAGTCCCTTTTTAAATTTTCAGGATTCTTCAAGTTATTCGATTAGTCGAACTATGATTCGATTAATCGAAATCTAAAATCGATTAATCGAATTTCACATCGATTAATCGAAATCGTTCCTCATACTTCAAATTTTTCTAATTTCCTCAAGTTTGTCGATTAATCAAGTTTCCAGTTCGATTAATTGAAACCATAAATTGATTAATCGAATTCCTCCTCGATTAATCAAAATTTCACAAAATCCCTTTAAGTTCTAAAATTCTCAATTTGTTCGATTAATCGAACCTTCAATTCGATTAATCGAAAAGCCTAAATCGATTAATCGAAACAGGAATCGATTAATCGAAATTTCACTCTGTCATTTTTCTAACTCTTATTCAAGTTTCCAGTCACTGGCACATGCCAGTCGACTAATCGAACAAAATCGATTAATCGAATTTTCAAATCGATTAATCGATTTGAAATTCGATTAATCGGTTTTGCTCAAATTCTGTAGATTTCCAAGTTTCTCTGTTTATTTGATTTCTCTTGGTAGTGTATGATACCACTGATCCTTTCTTCTACGAAACACATCCTCAAGACAATGTGTGCATAAAAATTTTGTTTCTTTATCATACTTTGATCAAATCTTCCATTGAATTACAAGTGTCGTTAAAATCCACAAACATGCTTGGGAGTTACATTTGACTCTCAAGTGGTCTGAAACAAGGCTGGATATTGTTCTTTCACATCGGCCTCTCGTTCCCATGTAGCCTCTTCGTTCGGATGATTTTTCCATCGAACAAGCACTAAGGGAATCACTTTAGTGCGCAGTACTTGTTCCTTTCGATCCAAGATTTCCACTGGTTCCTCTATCATGCTCATGTCCTCACACATCTCCAAAGGTTGACTTCCTAACACATGAGATGGATCGTTCACATACTTTCTGAGCATCGATATGTGAAAAAGGTTATGTACCCGATCAAATAGCGGTGGTAATCCAATGCGATACGCAACTTCACCTACGCGTCCCAAAATTTCAAATGGTCCAACATAACGGGGACTTAACTTCCCTCTCTTGCCAAACCTCATTGCGCCTTTCATAGGCGACACTTTCACAAACACGTGTTCACCCACTTTATAGTCGACACTAGCCCGCTTGATGTCGGCATAACTTTTTTGTCTGCTCTGTGCTGACTTCAGCCTTTCTCTGATTATTCGCACGACAATGGCGTTGTCTTCAAGTAGTTCTGGCCCTAAAATAAATTTCTCACCTGTTTCTTCCCAATTGATGGGTGATCTACATCGTCGTCCGTACAGAGCTTCATACGGTGCCATGCCAATGCTCGTTTGGAAACTGTTGTTGTATGCGAATTCGATCAACGGTAGATACTCATCCCAGTATCCTTGCATATCTAGCATGCACGCTCTGAGCATGTCTTCTATCACTTGGTTCACTCGCTCTGTCTGCCCATCAGTTTGAGGATGGAAAGCTGAACTAAAATCTAGTCGTGTTCCCATTCCTTCTTGAAATTTCTTCCAAAACTTGGACGTATATAGTGGATCACGATCTGAAACTATGCTGCTCAGAATCCCGTGTAACCTTACGATCTCCTTCATGTATAAGTCTGCCAATCTTCCTACCGTATACATCGTATTGTACGGCAAAAAGTACGCTGATTTGGTCAATCGGTCTATGATTACCCAAATGGCATTGTGTCTCTTGGCTGTACGCGGTAATCTAATAATGAAATTCATCGAGATCGATTCCCACTTCTATTCTGGTATTGGTAAAGGTTGCAATAGTCCAGCAGGATGCCTATGATCAATCTTCACCTGCTAACAGGTCAAACACCGTGACACGTGTTCGGCCACGTCTTGCTTCAAACCTCTCCACCAATAGTTCTTTCTCAAGTCTTGGTACATTTTGGTGCTGCCAGGGTGGATAGCATAATTTGACTTGTGGGCTTCATTAAGAATTGTTCGTCTTAGGTCGGCATTATCCGGAATGTAGAGACGACCCTTGAACAATAAGGGACCATCTTCTTTGACTGAGACGTCTGACCTGATGCCCTCAATCACGTCTTGATGAATCTTTGTTAATGTCGGATCTTTCATCTGTAGATCGTGGATATGCTCAAATATTACTGGTTTCACTGATATGTTAGCCAAAAAGGATCATGTGGCTTTCGACTCAATATTCGCATCATAAAGTGCCAGGTCTTCCAATAATTTTCACCGGTGCGTACCCAAAATCAAGCAAGCTAACTGAGCTGAATTCTTTCGACTCAAGGCATCGGCTACTACGTTCGCCTTGCCTGGATGGTACTGTATAGAACAATCATAGTCCTTGAGGAACTCCATCCATCTGCGCTGTCTCATGTTGAGCTCTTTCTGTGTAAACAGGTATCGGAGGCTCTTATGATCGATGAAAATTTCAAACGTCTCACCATACAAGTAGTGTCTCCAAATTTTCAGCGCAAAAATGACTGCTGCTAGTTCCAAGTCATGAGTCGAGTAATTTTTCTCGTGTTCTTTCAGCTGTCTTGATCCGTAAGCTATCACCTTCTTGTGTTGGTTGAGCACACAACCCAAACCATTGTATGACGCATCGCTGTACACTGCATATCCTCCACTGCCTGAAGGAATTGCTAGTACTGGAGTTGAAGTGAGTCTCGTCTTGAGTTCTTGAAAACTCTTCTCGCATGCCTCACTCCACTCGAATCTTGAATCTTTTCGTGTCAGCTTCGTGAGAGGTCCCGATATCTTTGAAAACCCCTCGACGAAACGTCGATAGTAGCTTGCTAACCCAAGAAAACTTCGGACATCAGCCACTGTCTTTGGTTGCTCCCATTTAACCACTGCTTCTATCTTTACTGGATCTACAGTGACACCGTGCTTTGAGACAACGTGTCCCAAAAAGCTAACCTCTTCCAACCAAAACTCACATTTATTGAGTTTGGCGTACAATTGGTGTTCACGTAGCGTCTGTAGAGCCATCCTCAAATGTTCTTCGTGTTCCGTCTTGGATTTGAAGTATATCAAGATATCATCAGCGAACACTACGACGCAGGAGTCCAAGTGTGGTTTAAACACTCGATTCATCAGATCCATAAAAGACGCCGGAGCATTTGTCAACCCAAACGGCATCACAAGGAATTCATAGTGTCCATACCGTGTCCTGAAAGCTATCTTCTGAATGTCCTCTGCCTTGACTCGCAACTGATGGTATCCAAATCTCAGATCGATCTTGGAAAAATACTTTGCTCCTTGCAGTTGATCGAACATATCGTCAATTCTAGGCAAAGGGTAGCAGTTCTTCACAGTGAGTTTGTTCAATTGTCGATAGTCAATACATAGACGAATTGACCCATCTTTCTTCTTGACAAATAAGACCAGTGCTCCCCATGGAGATACACTTGGTCTGACAAACCCCTTGTCCATGAGCTCTTGTAGTTGTTCTTTCAACTCCTTCAATTCAGTCGGAGCCATTCTATATGGCGCTTTCGAAATAGGCTCCGTTCCCGGTGCTAAGTCAATGGCGAATTCTACTTCTCTCTCTGGAGGTAATCCAGGCAATTCTTCTGGAAACACATTGACGAAGTCTCGCACAACTGCTATCTTAGAGATGTTCTTTCCTTCCTTGTCCTCTTTTAAGAAAGCCAAGTATCCACTGCAACCCTTTCTGATCATTCTCTCGGCCCTTACTACTGAGATTAGTGGCATAGGTGATGACCTCACTCCTTGAAACCGAAATGATCTTCTTATGTTGGGTCTGAAAATGATGACCTTGTTCTTGTAATCGACTGTTGCACAGTGCTGCGCCAACTAGTCCATGCCAAGGATCACATCAAACCCTTGCATGTCCAGCTGTATCAACTTTGCTTCCAATTCATGCACATCCAGGTCTCGAATTGCTACGATGACAGATTTGCAAGCTAACTCCGTGTCCACTAACTCTCCAGTCGGAATAGACACAGATAGGACGAAGTCCAACGCCTCTGGAACAATCTTCATCCTCTTGGCAAAACGTGGAGTGACGAATGAGTGGGTAGACCCTGGGTCTATCATCACTCTAGCGTCATATCCAACAAAGCATCCCTTCTCATATACAGTTAAAGTACCTATAGGATACATACATACATACAATAATTTACACTTCTAATTCACATATAAATTTAGTGTTGAGAAAGAGAATCTACACTAATTCCTAATGAATGCACCTTCTCTATCTAAAATTTTGAACGAAATTAAAAATTCTTTACTTTAAAAGAGTCTCACCTTGGATGACGTCATGCACGTTCCCTGCTTCCTGAGCAGTGACTGCATAAGCTCTCCCATGAACGACCGGCTTCTGTGCTTGAATGGGTTGTGGTGCTGCAACCGAAGCCGTCTTTCCTTTATCAGTCTCGGGGCAATCCTTGATCAAGTGGCCCACCTTGCCACATCGGAAAAAACCCCTGGTCCCTACTCTGCAATCCACTGTCCTATGAGTTTTGCCACACTTGACACAAGTCTCACAGGGCGCGGAAGAAACTGTATGAGAACCCTGTGTGACCGTAGGGCCAGTAGACATGGTAGGGCTCTCATAACGTAAAGGTCTCCCTGACACAAGTAGTGAAAATCTTTGTTGGTTATGCTGTTGCGCTGGTCTTCCAAAACCCCCTTAGAATTGTGGTCTCTGATGTTGGGCCACGAACCTCGGCTTTTTATTCACCGGTTCATAGTTCCCTGATCTTCATTGATCATTGCCTCCTCTTTGTTGCTCTCTCTGTCGGTATCTATTTGTATTTTCCTCTTCCACAACTAATGCCTTGCTCATGACCTCCTCATAGGTCCTTAACTGAAATGGAGCTACTCCTCGACTAACCTCAGGCTTCAAACCTTGCTGAAACCTCTTGGACTTCATCACGTCAGTAGCGACGTAATCCGGAGTAAAACGGGCAAGTCGTAGAAACTCCACTCCATATTCCCTCACGGTCATTCTCCCTTGCACCAATTGTAGAAATTGGATCTCGACCTGATTTCTTACCACTTATGGAAAATATTGTTTGTTGAACTCCTCAACAAACTCCTCCCAAGTCCAGGGCAACTCCGGGGTCTCCTGAGCCCTAGTCCGTATCACGGACTTCCACCAAGGCCCAGCCTCCCCATCTAGCATGTAGGCTGCCCATCTGACACTTTCATCCTCCGTGCATGTCAGCACACTAAAAACCTTCTCCATTTCCACGCCATCGTGTCTCCGCCTGTAAAACGAAGGAGGTCTCATCCTCCTAAACTCCATGAATGACGAAGGCACAGGCAGTGCGGGTCCGACAGGTGGTGTAGGTGGCTGCTGTTCTCTCGCTGCATGAGCTGCAAAGGATGCGGCTTGTTGTGCCATGGCAGCTGCCATGGTCTCCATGGTGTGCATCATCCTTTGTCGCTCCTCTCTATCCTCTTGTCTTTCTCCAAGTCTCTCCTGTTCCCGTTGATCTCGATCCTGACGATCTCGATCCTCATCATCTTGCTGTCTACTACTGCTGCCCCCTAGGGCCTCACTGCCTCCTAAAGGTACTCGATTTGTAGGAGAGATGTAATCATCTCTACTACGCAAACTCCTCTGTTGGCCTCCCCTCGGTTGACCTCTTCCTCTAGACGACATTGACGGCTGCATTTGAAACTAAAGTTTTGTTAGCAGAAGTCCCTATGTTCTGACAAAAGAATGATTGCCAGAATTGCTAAAAGAAATCGCTTTGATACCAACTGTGACAGCCCGGATTTCAGCACCTCGAAACCCGTGCCATCAGCACGATCATCTTGACCGTGTCCCTTAGCTGTGCATGGAACATTGGTATATCAAGCAATGAACTGAATTAAAATAATAAATAAAGCTGCGGAGTTTAATTATCATTTAACTATTTCTCAAAAGACAGTTCTACCTTCATGCCTCTGCATGAATGGAGAACCGCTCCTAACCATTGATGATAGCTAATCATCACAGATGGTTCACTCAAAAGAATAATCCCAAACTTTAATTACATTGTTTAACCAAAAACCAGGCTTGACATACCAAGCCGTACCAATGCTCTCACAAAAACCCTCAAAGCTGCACAACGGAGTCCCCTAGAAGAAGTCCTCAGGAGGTGGCTCCAACTCGTCTCCGGCCGCAAGGTCCGACCCACCAGGGTCAACGTCCCCTGAAGTCTCGGCAGCTGCTAATAGTGGACCTGCGACGTATAGTCTAAGAGTGAGCTACATCCTAGCTCAGTACGGAACAGAACACAATTGAACATATAAATTACAACTCACATATATTCCATGATATGCCATGCATGATGTGTCTATGCAGTTATTGATGAAAAACAGTTGAAAAGAATCATAATTTATTGGTAGTTTACTCATATCTTTTAATTATTCATGAATGACACTGAAAAGGCCTAAAACAAAACATAACCTTTCAACTTAAGTAATCCCCGAGCAATATAGCATCGAGCCTCGATGAGATACCCATCATCGTCATCTATATAGACAGTTTTAGACGTATTCCCTGGGAATACAATTAGTACCCAAGCCCCTTTCCCCTAGGGATCGATGGCGGGGTTTCACTTATCTCAACTCAACACCCCTGGGGCGTGCTTACTGTGTACGGATAAGCCTCCGCACTAGCCTACGGTTTCGCCACTGTATCGGTCACGGATATCCTGCCGCATCAGTCGTGGATATCCCGCCACGTCGGTGGGGTACCCTATCAAACCTCAAATAACAAAAATATCAGGTGCTTTACATATAGTTATTCACCGTATAAGTGTGCTATCTTATATCAGTTAGGCCCTATCAGACATAATTCAATCTTGAATACATCCCTGGGATGTATCCATTCACTTGCATCACACCTGATGCTCTTATTTCTTTACTTTCTCATCCCCTGGGGATGGCTTATTATAATTACTCTTATAGATGTTACACACACACACTTTTCACAAACTCTTAAGCAATAAAAATAGTTTGAATTGAATTCTATATCACTACATACATGCTCTTACAAAATAAAGTACATGTTCAAGGTGTTCCCTACCTCAAGTCTCTGTTTGATCATGCATCAAGGTCCCACGTGGCTCCTTGTGTCCAAGCTCATACGTACCACCTATGGTACCACATAACATGAAATACATCACTAAAGATGTAACAAAGAAGGTCCAAGACCCTCCAAGAATCTTAAAGTCAAGCTCAAAAGTCAACAAAAATTGGCACAGTCGATTAATCGAACTCTAAAATCGATTAATCGAATCTGATTCGATTAATCGATTTCCAAAATTGATTAATCGAAATTCAAAATCGATTAATCGATTCTCAAATCGATTAATCAAAATTCTCATTCGATTAATCGAATCCCAATTCGATTAATCGAAATTCTCCATTCTATCAAGTCGATTCTCAATTCGAGTAATCGAATTCTCAAAATTGATTAATCGATCCCAAATCGATTAATCGAAATTCTAAATAGATTAATCGAACTCTCATTTCGATTAGTCGATTTCTCCAAGTCCTTTCTTTCCCTCCACTGGAGTTCACTGGAGGTTCCCAGTCGATTAATCGATACCACAATCGATTAATCGAAATTCAAGGTCGATTAATTGAAACTCAATTCGATTAATCGAACTCGGGGTCCTCTGACTTTTCAACTCCTTGGCACAAATCGATTAATCGAATCTCACTTTCGATTAATCGAAATGGCCAGATTCTGCCCCCTTCTGGGCTGTTCCTTCCAATCTTTTTCCAACTGATTTCTCTCTCTTTTCTAAGCCATTATCCTATGATTTTAGCTATTCCTAACTACAATTAAACCCTTTGATCTATGCATTCAATTTACAAGAATTTTACCTTCAATCAATTTTCAATTGATTAGGTTAAGTGGTTGGAAAGGCTAGGGTTTCCAGCTTTGCTTCTAGCGGATCCCTTGCATCGAATCCGACGTTTATTGCTCGAATCCCCCTTCTTCAACTAGCATTTACTCCTTGCATTAACTATTCTCTCCTTCTCTCTCTCAATCAACCAAATAAAAGAGAAACTAGGGCTATTAAACCCTTTTATCTCCCCTCTAACTTGTGTGTTGAGCACATGTACCTTAATAGGTGTATGTGACTCCAGATTTTCATCACACTCTCCATATTCACTCGAATCCTCACATCTCATCCGTTCATCGTATCCTACATTAACTTGTGAACTCTTGTTTGGTCAAACCTATGACCAATCGGGCACGGATCCTGAGGTCACTGTTTGACGCGATTTTTTTTGAGATATTACAGAAGTACACAGCAGTATGCTCGGAGAGGATCTCATCAGCCACAACCAGAAGCCCGAACGGCCCCAATAATCCTCTACCAGCAGAACTACCACTTGTGCTGCAGTAGTACCCCACATCAGCCTCGATCGTCGCCTCCAAAGCCTCTTTCTCAATCTCAAACTCTGCACTTATGTCCAACTGTTTCCATTTCCATACAAAATTCTCAATCCCTACTCTTCTGGTAATTAGAGAAAATGACTAAAAGATCTCATATAAGGCAATGGACCCATTCCAAACAGTGACTTAGAACGTGTTATATTTTTTTGACAAATGACCTCATTTGTTATCATGTGTTCCATGAGATTTGAAGACCATGATTTAAAGGTCTAACGTGTGGAAGATTGAGAGACAAAAAACATTTGTATCATGTGATTAAAAGCATTCAACAACTTTAAAATGAACAATTGAAACTAATTTCAGAAAACTACATGGCAACCGTTCATTTTAAAGCTTTTGTCTGCTATAGAAGTCTTTTGTTGTGATCTTCGACCCACTAGATCTGCTTCTCAGGTCCTTTGAATCACCTTTATGCTTGATGAAATCATATGCCACATGTCCCAATTCGATGACTGAGCGGATCGGTTACCCGATACAAAGTCTAACTAAAATGCCCCTACCATGCTTGGAGATGATCGGTGGAAAGCGGCTAGTTTCATCAATGACATTGTAGTCATTTCACCATGTTAGTGAAATAACTATCATATATGCAGCTAATCTAGCCATTTTCGTGGATCGGTGAGGGTCAATATATGATTAAAAAGAACTAAGGAAAAGAAGAAGATTGACTGTGGCCTTGCCAATATTATGGCACGACCGATCCGTGACAATCTCGATGTTATTGAAGGCCGTACTATTCTTTCTCAAACTCTCCACCTCCTCCACCTGGTCATTGAAGCAAATTGAGGGGCACGACCGATCAACCAGATTTAACCCGAGTCTTGCTTAGTTATATGCATGAGAAGAGAATGAAAATGAAATTTATGAACAAATGAAATTTATTAATTAGAAACAACCTTATGACTCAAAAACGAGTGGAGAAATAAGACTCGTAAGGGTGACCTTCAAAGAGATTAGATAATTTCCGACATGCATTAGTACAAGTAATCATTTCAGTCAATGATTTCAACCTACCGTATGTTCTTCACATTCGTAGCCGTAGATATCCACCATGGATTTGAATCGTCCTAATTGTATAATAAGCATGGTCACACCGTTACTGATAAAAATAATAAAATAAAATAAAAATATGGTTATAGTGTAATTTAAGTTCAACAAAAATAACCAACGAAAAACTATAAGCATTATACAAAGAATCAGCCAATTCATTGAATGTGATCATTATCTGTTAGACTCCTTACTCTTTATATTTGGAAACTTGTACCGAAGAATGATCCCTGAACCTAAACGATACCACGTTAGATAATACAAGTTATCAAACTTTAATATAATGCCATTATCTATCAGGAAAAAATATAAATAAATAAATCACCAAACAAGTACCAAGTTTGGCATCGTCCAAAACAACACAAGATTTCAACTAGAAAACTAATTTTAAAACAAAAAAACAATGAGAAAATGCAGTACAAAGTCCCAATGCAGGGCATAATAATCAAGAGAGGTGGATCCAGGAAGGGGCATTCAAAAAAGAAATCAGGTTCAAAATCAGATGAACAACCCATTTTAACAGCATTTTTAGTTTCTAAGTCAAATTAAACAATTTCTTATTCCATACAAAAATTTTACTAGTTACTCATCAAGTGACAATAGCCCAAAAAAGAAGAATACCTCAGGTTCATGGCTTTGAAACTTTGTTTTATAGCGAAACTCAGGATGCCTGACAGTTGAATAATCTAGCCTCTCAAGATCCCTTTGATGGCCAGCTGCACATTATGGTTTAAGAAATTTGAAAATAATGAAAGAGATGAGATTTTTAAAAACAGCATATCAGGGAAATAACTTTGAAGAAGAAACATGCATGAAGCCATTGCTATAATAATTTTTCGGAATTATTTTTTATCTTTGTCTCTGTAATAGTATTATGGACCCAGTGCTGGTCCTGTATGGACAGGGTGGATGAGATATTGACCTAAACTCTGGCTTTTTATGCACAAAGTGGTTGCGTTCTTTGTCCTATATCAACTGTAACTCTACATAGTTTTTTCATCTAGAGTTGGTAACTGAAAACAGTGTATATATATAAGTTTTTTAATCTAGAAACCCAGTGTATATAGTTTTTTATATAAACTCACAACCATTCCTATAATAATAAAAATAGCTCATGTCCAGTCCCAAAATTTATCCTAAAACAAAATTACAGTTCTAACTTGCATTTTTTTAAAATGATGATGATATAGAAACCATCAGCGATATATAAACTACATCAATAAAAAACTGCCTTGTATGTACACTGCATCTATATATAGACAACACCATCAGTAATATAAAAACAACAATTTCAATTCTCATAGTTTACAACATAGCAAACTGCATCGATATATAAATAGCACAATCAACTATCTAGAAACGACAACTTCTCCTAGTTTACAACACAGTATCAACACAGTTATCTATGGAAAGAATTTACAACACAGTAACACCGGCCCGTGAATCCCAACTTGTCCTAGTTTAAAACACAGTATCAATACAGGTGTGTTTAGAGAGCTGATCATTGATGAAAGATGATTTATAATCTGACATTTTTAGAAACAAATGGGAACTCACACAACCCATTTTTTTTTCTAAAATCTGAAGAAACAAAAAGAGTGAAGAATAAAAAGTTGTTGAGCTAAAGATTTAAGATAAAAAAAATTAATAAATTTGTCATTCTATGGAATGACTATTTATTTTAGAACTCACTTTATGAGAGGACTAAGCCTATCACCTTCCCAACCAAGTTGAAGCATATGATAAACTACCTTCATGATCAATGCCACACACTATAGCTCAACAAAAAAAATGTGTACTCACACAACCCATTTTGATCGGATTTGAAACAAAAACAACGTCATAATGTTTCTCAAAACAAAATAATATACTGCCTACCTGGCTTAACTTGAAGTTTAGTCCCACAGATTTGTTCTTCAGATTTTGCTAGCTTAAAGGCTTTTTATGAAATAATGGTTTTAATGAATAAAATAATCCAAATAGGCAAAACCTAAAGGTTTTTTATGAACAAAATAGTGCAAAACCTAAAGGCTTTTTATGAACAAACTAAACAAAATAGTACAAAACCTAAAGGTTTTTTCCCCTTAAGTGAAAAAAAGGAAAAAAAAAATCGAACCACATCACAAACATCACCAATTAATTGGCCAAGTCGCCCATTGGCCGATTAATCTGTGATAAAATTTGGAAGACGGTAAGTCATCGATTTTTTCCAATTTGTTGAAAAAGTCGGAGACTTTTGCGACTATGTCCTTAATAGCAAAATTAGAGTTCCACTAGCCTAAAATTAAAATAGCTACGGGTTGTAACTGTGAGATGATACATAGGTAGCCGCATAATCAATCAACAAATATGTGATATGAGAAGTGCTAATAATGCAAGAGCTACATGGCATGAGAAGAAAGCCACAAATAGCATTAATCAATACAAAATAATCAGTAAAAAATATATATATACCCATTTCATACATTAAAATTCATAGCTTGAATCAAAATCAAAATCGAACAATAGCTTGAATGGAAATTGAATTTGAATATGCAACTTTGTAACCATAGCTTGAATCAAAATCGACTTGTAACTGGAATCGAAATCGAAATCGAATTGTAACTTAAATCGTAATCGAATCGCAGCTCAACTCAAATCAGACGAAAGATCTAATTCGATTCACCAAAACTTAAATTAGACGAACGATCTAATTCGATTCACCAAAACTTAAACCAAAGTAAAAGGGAAATTACCTAAAAAGTAACATAAATCTAAAATTCGACCTTCAATGTTGTGGATTTTCGGCTCCAAATCTCGATTTCGATCTGCCAACTCTATCCAAACGTCAAATTTGGATCTTCAAACCTCTGATTCCTCTCAAACCCTAGTTTTCTGTGTCAAACCATTGAAGGTCAGATCGAAAGCAAATAGATTTCGGAGATCTTGTTTTGATTATATAGACAATTTGGAAGAGCTTGGTCCGAATTTAGATCTACAAACCTCGATTCGTCTCAAACCCTAGCTCTCTGCTTCAAACTATTCAGAGAGCTCTCTATGTCGGAGCTCAAACCCTAAATGAACGATAGGAGAAATGGAGTCGTGGTTTGAGTTCATTTTATAGGGGGAAGAGATTTTATCAAGTGCTAAATAGAAGTAGTAATGCCTGTACACTAAAATAATGACCGAGACGGCTTGAAGTTGTCTCTATAGGTCGTAACAAGAGTTTTAGAGACGGCTTTTAATTTAGTCTCTAAAGTTTTCACCGACCTATAGATTAAGTGAACCTTATCGAGACCATCATGACCGTCTCTATATATTATTTTATATAGGGAGACAGCTTTAGCCGTCTCTACTAAAAGCATCCGAGACGGCGTTTGAGTGGTTGTCTTCAATAAATGGTTATTAGAAACGACTTCTAAAAGTCGTCTCCAATAATCGTCTCCAAAAGTCTTTTTTTTGTAGTGGGGCCAACAAAGCATCAAACAACACTAAAAGAAGGAATACTTGTTATGTGGAACTAGGGTTCTCAATGGGCCGGATTAGGGCCGGGTTGGGGTTCAATCCGGTCCTAACCTATCCAGGTCGGGCTTTCAATTTTTTCAGCTCGGCCCTAGCCCGGGCTACGATGTACTCAGCCTAAGCCTGGCCCCTATCGGACTTGGCTGGGCTTGGGTGTTTTTTCAAGCTTTTTTCCGACTGTTTTTTCTTAATAAAATTTGATTGGGCTATTTTTTTGGGGCTATTTTTCTAATAAAATTGGATTGGACTGTTTTCTTTCTAATAAAAGCTTGAAGAAGGTTAAAAATTTAATTAAATAATTATATTACCATTATAGAGGCTCAAGTACATTCTTTTATTCAACTATTTTATTTTAATTTGTTGCATAATGGTTATAACGGACAACGATTGCTTGAAAATCTATTAACAAGCCATCCAAGTTCTATAGTTAAAAAGTTATGCAACGATTGCTTAAAAATGAATTAAGCCATCTAATTTCTCTAACAAAAAAATATATGCATAAGGTTATTGCACTTTTGACTTAAATGCTCCAAGTTTAAACTGTTCAACAGTTTAATCTCTGGGCATTTAAGTAAATCATTTTTAACTATATAAAAAAAATTATAATTTAAAAAAGATAAATATAAAATATCTGGACTGGGTGCGTGCCGGATGTTGCAACACTCAACGCAAGCCCGACCCGGATTTAACCGAGTTGCAACATGCTTAGCCCGGTCCGAATACCGGACCGGATTTACTTAATAAAAAATACTACAAAAATAGTGTGTTTTAACGGCGACAATCTTTAGAGAAAACTCATCCGTGCATTTAACGAAACCTAACCGCGCAGCTATACACAAACTCACCTGTGCCTATACACAATTTACTAGATGCTAAATAGCTCCACCAAATTAAAACAGTGCCTATATAAAGGGAACCTTTCCCTTGTTCCATTATATGCGAAACCTAACCGCGCATCTCTGTCTCTCCCTCGTTTCATCTGATGCGAAACCCAACCATGCGAAAGGCGAAACCCAAACCCTTTCTCCTTCGATCTCTCATCTCTGAATTGCAAAACCCTAATTGTTCTCTCAGTTTTTACTCTAATCACTTTCTCCAATCTCTAGCTCTTTCTAATCTCTCAAAAAATTTTTCAAATCACAACTATTAGAAGGCTGCATGTAACGTCCCGAAAAATTCATACTTAAATAGTACACCTCGGGATGCAAACCGACTACTCGGGAGTTAGACCATGAGGGAGGATTGTATTAGATGTAAAGGTGTGTATGTGTTCTTACACATATGTTGGTTAGATATAGGTGCTTAACACCAAAGAAATGCTATAGGTTATAAGAGGGATGAAAGAGAATTTATTTCTCTTTGGCTGTGTAGTTGAGGAGAGTAAATGAGAGAGATTTTTGTGGAGAAATGAAGATGAATGTATTAAATGCAAATCGTTGATCGTGGCTCGCAAAAGCTAACGGATCAATCACGAGATAAAGAAGAGGTCATATATTTGGGGGTTTGAGAAACCCTAATGAGCTATTGGGATCAAAGGATCCAACCTATAGAAGGTAAACTTGATCATTTGTATATTTGTTTCTGTTGTTAAATATAGGATCTAGTAGCTAAGACATAAGAAAATAGTGGAAAAAGGTTATGGGTAGGATAAGATGAGTTCAAGGCATGATGAACTCGACCCATGGCTGAGAAAGGGCAAATCGTTCGAATCAAATAAGTATCCGTTCGAACGAATTTGGCCAAGGAAGATTGAGTGAAAAAGGATTTTTTGAGAGAATCGTTCGAAAGAAATAAAATTCGTTCGATCGATTTTGGAAACCGTTCGAATGAATTTAGAATCGTTTGAACTGTTTTGTTAAGTGTAACAAGAGTGTTCTGAAGGGTTCGTTCGAACGAGATAAATTCGTTCGAACGATATGAGGATTCGTTTGAACGATTTTATAATCCGTTCGAAAAATTTTGCAAATCGTGCGAACGATTTAGAATCGTTCGAACGATTTGGGCTAATTTAGGCTTTTGATCTATTATTGCTTATGGATTATTCATTGATTGGGGCTAAGCTTCTAGACCCAATATTTAGACATTATAATAATGTTCTTCATGCGTTGGCCATACCTAGGTGGGGTCGAATCATGGGGTGCTCATTGTTTGATCGGATTAGAGAATCCTAGATTTTTAGATGCAATTGAGGTAGGGGAATATCTAAACTGGTACACTCTATTACGAGCAAGTATGTAGTGATAGTGTATTGATGCATGCTCCTTTAAATACTGTTTTGATTTAAAATTAATGCAAAGAGTAGTGTTTGATGACTATGGTGTGTGTGTGTACACAAATGAATGAGGAACCTTACTAATGTAAGAGTTAAGCCATCCCAGGGATGTACAAGTACATGGTCATCTCTGTGATGCATCAGTTGATGTGACATCCCAGGGATGAATGGTGGATATAAAGATCCACATTATGAGATAGACAGTAAATGTGAGTGCATAGGCTGGTAGTTATTATGTATTAGCACAATTACACGGTGAATAACTATATGTACTGCATAATTTGATTTAGGTTTATAGAATACCCAATCGACGCAGCAGTATAACCGTGACTAACTCGGCAGGATATCCGTGACCGGTACGGCGGCTAATTCGTACATCAGCAGACATCCCAGGGATGTATAGTAGTAGTATGCCGTCGCCTATGAGAAAGGGACGTGGTCAAATTCCATGAAAAATAGTCTGATTATACGACGATGGAGGGTATTCCATCGGGGCTCGATGCTATATTGCTCGGGGATTATTTAAGTTAATGGATTTAAGTCATGAAATTAGCCTAGTAGCAATTATGAGAACTGACATGCATGATTAACCCATGAGTAGAGTAATAAAGGCATCCTAATTGTTTTATCACATCTCAAATTACTTTTCAAGCAAAGATACATTGATTTGTTCATGCTTATATTCCTGTCATGAAATATATGTGAGTCAGAAAGATATACTTGTTGTGATATTACCCCTATTGAGATAGGATGTAGCTCACCCTTTGACTATATGTCATAGGTCCAGAGTTAGGAGTTACTACTGGCGAGGTTGATCTCGAGGACTTAGATTACTTTCCAAGAGAGGAATCTGAGCCTCCTCCTGAGAAGTTCTTTTAGAAGACTCGCTGCATACTTTGAGATTATTTTGTAAGGGAGAGATTTTCGGCTTGGTACTTCCAGCCATGTTTTATTTTTGTAAGAGTAAAGATACATGTAATATTCTTTTGTCGAACCATTTAGGGTGACCGTAGTTACGACACTGATGGTTTGGGTTGGTTCTTTTATCCATGCAGAGGAATGGAATTAGAACTATCTTTTGGATTAATATTTTGGTGTGGTATATTGTAGAACTGGAGATTTGTTCTGCATTAAAGTCTTATCATGTTTTCTAAAATGGTAGGGATGTACCAAGTGTTCCGCATGTTATATGGGGCATGGCCTCGAGGGTCGTGCTGATGGCACGGGTTTCGGGGTGCCGAAATCCGAGTCATCACAGTTGGTATCAAAGCTATTTCTTTAGAATTTCTGACAAGTCCTAGATTTTGTTAGAGTGAAGGGATCTTCTGCTTGATGAAACTTTAGTTTCATGTGCAGAGCATGATGTCTTCTGGAAGAAGGGGTCGACCTAGACATAGCCAGAGCATAAATCTTAGAGGTGATGATGAGTTTCAAGCAGGGTCTAGTAGAGACCAAGGAAATCCTCATGAGGGAGATCGGAGGGGTGAGACGACTGATCGTATCGCATTGGCTATGGAGACTATGGCCGCTGCGATGGCTCAGCAGATGCACCAGACTGCGATATTGGCCGTGCAGACGACACTATTGGCGACTAACAATGTCAATAGTCATCAACCACTACCACCACCTCCTCCAGCGCTGTTGCCCTCGTCATTTGTTGATTTTAGGAGATTGAGACCTCCTAGCTTCTATGGGCAGACAGATCCATTGGAAGCTGAAAAATGATTAAACCAGATAGAGACGCATCTAGATAGATTGAAGAGTACAGAGAGTGAGAAGGTAGGATGGGCTTCCTTCCAGCTTGAGGGAGATGCCGATCCATGGTGAAAATCTGTACTGAGAAGAAAGGAAATTGAGGATCATCACCGTCTATGGACTTGGGCGGATTTTGTTAGGGAGTTCAATAGGGAGTATTTCCCTAAGCAGGTGCGAGTACAGATGAGAAGAGACTTCGCAAATCTACAGCAAAGAGGCATGTCTGTGCGAGAGTACGGTGTAGAGTTTACACGCTTATCCTGATTTGCACTAAAGTTAGTATCCACAGAGAGCATGAAGACAGCCAAATTTCAAGAAGGTCTAAGGTCAAACATCAGTGAACGAGTGTCAATTTTTGAACTTGAACATTATGTGAATGTGATGGGAAAAGCAATAGTGGCCGAGAGGGATATCTATGGTGTGTAAAAAAGAAGGGATTAGCAGGATGGAATACGACCAGACCAAGGGAGGGTGGGTGAGTATGACTCGGGGAATAAAAAGCCGAGATTTATAGCACCAGCTTCACTCCCTAGACAGATAGCGTATACAAATTTTTCTAGACCACCTGTATCCGCATTGGCGAGACCCATCCAATATGAGAACTCTACCGCCACCACAGGAGTGTCCGCTAACCAAGGCTTCTCACGAGTAGCCTCTTCTAGACCAAAGGAGACTTGTGCTAAATGTGGCAAGTCTCATAGGACAGTTGATTGTAGACGGGAAATGTAGGGATGTTATAGATGTGGAAAGATAAGCCACATCATCCGAGGTTGTCCCAAGATGACAAAGGGAAGAACGGCCTCTGCTCCTGCACCAAGACCGACCCAAGATAAGAAGTCGGTTGTACAGGGAAGGGCCTATGCAGTTATAGCTCAGGACGCTCAAAATTCCAACGATATCATATAGGGTGAGTTTTTACTTAGATTGATTTGTACATTGTGTTAAAAAGCGCGAAAACATACTTCTGTTTCGTTTTGTTTTGAGAAATATCCACCTAAAGGACATATGTAAGAGTAGATATTTTAATTAATATCATATAAATGTGTTGCATGAGTGGATTGCTAAACTAAGTTTGCCTTATAGGTACCTTACAAGTGTATGGGAGGGGGAGTGATGTAGCGTACTTGGCTAGAGCATTAATGGATCGAGGGTCTACCCATTCATATGTCACTCCTCGATTCGCAAGAAAGATGAAAGTTAGGCCAGAGACTTTGGATTTTGTCTTGGCAGTGTCAATTCCGACGAGAAAATCAGTTAATATAGACTAAATCTGCAAGTCAATGATTGTAGCCATTAGCGATGGGGACGTCTATGGGGAAGTCTTTGAGTTGCCAGTAGATTTAATGTTGTTAGACATGCAAGGATTCGACGTGATCCTTGGCATGGACTGGTTGTCACAACATTGTGCAACAATCGATTGTAAGAACAAGGTTGTCACCTTTAGGCCGAATACGAGACGATCTTTTCGATTTGTAGGGGTGAGGACAAAGTTTCTACTAGTCGTGTCCGCTATCAAAGCTGAACGTTTGATCAAAAATGGATGCAATGGCTATTTGACTTTCCTAAAGGATGACAAGGAAGGGAAACATGTTGTTTCAGAGATTGCTGTGGTGCGTGAGTTTGACGACATTTTTCCAGAAGAATTGCTAGGGTTACCTCCGGAAAGAGAGGTCGAGTTCTCTATCGATTTGGCACCAGGAACGGAGCAGGTTTCTAAGGCGGCAGAGTTGAAGGAGTTGAAAGAGCAATTACAGGAGCTCTTAAACAAGGGATTTACAAGACCGAGTGTATCTCCTTGGGGTGCGCCGGTCTTGTTTGTCAAGAAGAAGGACGGGCCAATGAGGTTGTGCATTGACTGCTGTCAATTGAACAAACTCACTATAAAGAATAAGTATCCATTGCCAAGGATAGATGACTTATTTGACCAACTGCAAGGGGAAAAATATTTTTCTAAGATCGACTTGAGATCTGGATATCATCAGCTCAGGGTCAAGGCAGAGGATGTTCAAAAGACTGCTTTTAGGATGAGATACAGATACTACGAGTTCTTAGTGATGCCGTTTGGGTTGATGAATGCGCCGACATCATTTATGGATCTAATGAATCAGGTGTTTAAACCACACCTGGACTCTTTCGTTGTTGTATTCGTCGACGATATCCTAATATACTCGAAGTCAAAGCGAGAACATGAGGAGCACTTGAGAACCGCTCTACAAACATTGCGTGAACACCAATTGTACGCCAAGCTCAGTAAGTGCGAGTTTTGGTTAGAAGAAGTTAGCTTTTTGGGGTATGTCGTCTCAAAGGAGGGTGTCACGATGGATCTAGCAAAGATCGAAGCGATAGTGCAATGGGAGCAGCCCAAGACAGTGATTGAAATACGTAGTTTCCTAGGTCTACTTGGGTATTACAGACGATTTGTGGAGGGATTCTCCAAGATGTCGGGACCGCCGCTAACGAGGCTCACACGGAAGGACGTGAGATTTGAGTGGACCGAACCGCGCGAGAAGAGCTTCCAAGAGCTTAAGAAGTGGCTCACTTTAGCTCCAGTACTTGTAGTTCCTACAGGCAGTGGAGGTTTTGCAGTCTACAGTGATGCTTCACATAACGGTTTAGGCTGTGTGCTCAACCAATATAAGAAAGTAATTGCATATGGGTCGAGACAGCTGAAAGAACATGAGAAAAATTACCCAACGCATGACCTTGAATTGGCAGCGGTCATATTTGCCTTGAAAATTTGAAGGCACTACTTATATGGGGAGACTTTTGAGATCTTCACTGACCATAAAAGCCTTCGATACTTATTCACACAGAAGGAACTAAACATGAGGCAACGAAGGTGGATGGAGTTTCTCAAAGACTATGACTGCTCCATTCAATATCACCTAGGCAAGGCTAATGTTTTCGTAGATGCTTTGAGTCGGAAGGGTTCAGCTCAGTTAGCTAGTATGGTGATGGGAATGTACAAGTGGAAAATGTTTGAAGCTTGTCATTATATGACACGATAATTGAAGTACAAGCTTCAGGTGCTCTGTTGGCCAATATTTCAGTGAGGCCGACAATTTTCGAACACATACACGAGTTATAGATGAGAGACTCCGAGTTAGTCAAGATTCGACAAGAAGGTACTAGACTGGATTTCTCTATAAGGGAGGATGGTTCCTTGTTGTTCAGGAGACGCCTATGTATTCCAGTCGATGCCGGTCTATGACAAACCATTTTAGATGAAGCTCACAAGTCTAAATACGTGATCCATCCTGGTAGCACCAAGATGTATCAAGACATGAGTAAGAGCTACTGGTGGAGAGGTCTGAAACACAACGTAGCAGAGTATGTGTCAAAATGTTTGACGTGTCAACAGGTAAAAGTCGACCATCGACACCCTGCTGGCTTATTGCAGCCTCTACCCATACCAGAATGGAAATGGGAGTCGATCTCCATGGATTTCATAGTGGGGTTGCCACGTACGATAAGGAGGCACAACGCTATATGGGTTGTCGTGGATAGACTGTCGAAGTCAGCTCACATCTTACCCTACAACACGATGTATACTGTCGGACGACTCGTGGAACTCTATATGAAGGAGATAGTGTTGTAGCATGACATTCCGAGCAACATCGTATCTGAACATGACCCATTGTATACCTCTAAATTTTGGCAAAAGTTTCAGGAAGGTATGGGCACTCGATTAGATTTTAGTTCAGTGTTTCATCCACAAACTAATGGGCAAACAGAACGAGTAAATCAAGTGATAGAAGACATGCTTAGGGCATGTATGCTCGAGTTATAAGGTTCGTGGGATCAACATCTACCGTTGATCAAATTTGCATACAATAATAGTTTTCAAGCGAGTATAGGAATGGCACCGTATGAAGCTCTCTATGGAAGGCGATCAGATCGCCCATCAACTGGGAAGAAACCAGAGAGAAATTTGTGTTGGGTCCGGAAATTCTTGAAGATAATGTCATGTTTGTACGAATGATAAGAGATAGGCTCAAGGCAGCTCAGAGTAGGCAAAAGAGCTATGCCGATGTCAAAAGAGTAAGCCTAGATTTTGCCGTTGGCGATCACGTATTTGTGAAAGTATGTGACAGCCTGACGTTTCCCAGTCTCTCAACTAGGAAAGGTCGCGCCATCGGATCACCTGATATGATCCTTTCATCAAGGGGTTCCTTATTTTACATCAAAGTTTTACAAAATGCGGAAGAAATGTGTTTAAACTCTGACAAATAACTAAGATGGCAAAATAACTGCTAAATAGAACTAAAATATGCGATAAACAGAAGTCACGTATCTTATGTATAGCTTTTCACCGATGACAGCCACCAGTCATCAAAACAGTGAAAAGAAACTTATACATCCTAAGATCATCCCATCAGAAATCTAAAACCAACATATATCATTTATACAGACCAAAAATATCTTTTTCCTTTTTCTCTCTCTCTCTCTCTCTCTCTCTCTATCCCAATGCCCCATATCCCAAGCTACAAACCTAACTACGGGAAGAACTCCTTTGGGGTGCCCTCTTCCTCCTCCTCCTCCTCTGGCACGTATGTAGGGTTAGCCGCGTGCTCAGGGTCAGGGTCTACAGCTAAGACAATTAAGTCGAGGAATGAGCTATCACCCAAAGCTCAGTAGAGAATATTACATTGTTATTTCATATTGGCAGTTTATCACTTTTTCATAGAAGAGCATAAAATAACATATGATTAACATGATGAAATGCTGAAATTATGAATGGTATAACAAGTGTGAGAAACAAATTGAACTGAAAATACATGTTAGCGAAAACAGGAAATCAACAAGGTCAAGCTCCAGAGTTAGTTGGATCACTTGTCAAGCTCCCGAGTTAGCGGGATCACTGGGACGAGAATAATTCAAGCTCCCGAGTTAGTGGGATCACTTGTCAAGCTCCTGAGTTAGCAGGATCACTTGGACGAGAATAATTCAAGCTCCCGAGTTAGCGGGATTACTTGTCAAGCTCCCGAGTTAGCGGGATCACTTGGACGAGAATAATTCAAGCTCTCGAGTTAGCGGGATCACTTGATTTACATTGGAGCAATAACGTATCAAAAACATTGAATTTAACAGGGTCTGAGTACTGACTCATGTAGATTGACCAAGAAATGTATTTGCATGTATGGCTTTATGATGCAATGTACTAAAAACTGTCACAGCTAGATAATAGCATTATTTATAGTCAATGCAGAGCTCTTTACTAATGCTATATATTGATATCACTTTTCTCATCAGATTTCTAGCAATTCAGACTTTTATCTTTCAGAGCTAATCAAGTCCATCAGCTTACATAAAACTCAAAATTTTCTCCTATTATGCTATTCAGTACTATCATGAATATTCATCAATTTCTTTCTATGAAAACTAGTGGCAATGCTTATACAAGTATAAAATACCAACGTAAATTCCCTACTTGTGTGCGTCAAATTTTATGCGTATTATCGTTGTTGATGCATGCTCAAGCATCCGGAGACCTTATGCGACGTTCATTTCTTCACAATAGATTAAGTGCTCCATGTGGCACCAAGCTAGTAAACATAGATTTATTTTAATAAACTAATATTTTATAGATGAGCCAGGGGGTTATACATGTCTCACAGTGCACCAAGCTGAAAATAGGCAAGCATCATGGACTCAAGGTCCAAAGTGCAGAAGATGTAGGCCAACCTACAAAAACCCAGAACTGGGGAGGTTGTCGCGGCAACCTTATAGTGTTGCCGCGGCAAGCCTGTCTATTTTTGGCTTGCCGGGGTTCTTCTTGGCATTATGATTTGCAGTTCCTTTCCTTGATATGTTTTTCCATTTATTTATTTATCTTCATATATATATATCTATACATATATATATTTATACTAGCTTTGTATGAATCTGTAGCAAGTTACTATATATATATATCTGTTTTTTCCTATTTACAGATTTACAGATCTTCAATGAAGATCCGGAGTGCAACGATCTGCACTCTACTTCATTTCATATTTAGGCTAATTTCTGAGCTGAAATTCTTTATGATCACCTCTTTTGTATAAAGACAAACAATTAACTAACCTTTTGGAGAATTTGTGTTAACACTCGACCATCGATGCCATTTTTGCTGAGTTGAGAGTGATGAGATTGTTACAACGAAATGCTACTGTGGATTTCACGTAAGTTAGCCTCAATCTAGTGGATGCAAGAGGAACAATTGAATTTGCGGAAATTCTGAAATGCAAGATGGCTGCATATGGTATTAGAGGTAATCAGGACTGAACAGGGATTACTATATGTGATCCATGGTCTTTAGCTTTGGAGTCCCTAGGTGTAGGATTCTCTTACCATGAAACGTAAAGGAGGAAGATGCCGGCTCTGTTTAGATAGTTTATAAGGGATTGATGCACTTTGTATGCATGAATCCGTAAGGTGACTCATGTGAGTCGTGTTACAATTTTCTCATGCAAGTAGCTTATAAGCTACATTAAGATAACCTCCCATGTGGGTCACCATATATATATGTAGTTTGTTACAGAAAAAACAAAACCAAGAAAATCTATTGTATATTGCTTAAACCGGTTTTAGTTGCTAAGTCAAAATTTTTGTATATAAGTTAAAACAACATTTTAGTATATAAAACAAAACAGGGAGAATTACTTGTATGTGTTTTCAAACACTTGTGTAAGTTGAAAACAAAACAAAATTCTAGTGTTTATTATTATTATTATTATTTTTTTCAGATAAGACAAAATGGGAAAACGACAATAGCCTCCTTCTCTCTTCTTGGTTAGTTTTAAAACGAAACTAGCTACATCTTAAGCTTGAATCTTGGCTATAATTCCATGCAATTACTCACACATTTTGGGTTTGTATAGGCAGATAAAACCAATCGATTTTGGCTTCAAGTGTAGATACTATTGATTAGGTATACGAACCTGATTATTGATTACATTTGTATTATTATAATATGGTTGTATCTAGTTTGAAGCCCAATGTCAAATGTCTTACTTTGTGCACAGATTTATCGGTTAGTTTAGTGAGGTCCTTACACGTAAGTGACCTGACCAAACTCTTACCACTACAGTGTTAATTCTGGGGATCGTTACATTCTCTCCTATTTTAGGCATTTTCGTCCTCGAAAATCAATCGAGACTATCTGGGTAATAGTAAAGCTGCAGTGTTCATACTATATGTAGTGTTTTATTCAACAAATTTATCACAAGACAAGTTGAATCATTAAACAGACAAAACCAACATCAAAGCTATAGCTGTGAGAAAAAACTAAAATTTTGGAATTAACCACTCATGTGGTACCTGATTTCTGAGTTCATTTGTCTTACTGAACATAGAGTTATTTCTATTTTTTTTGTGGCACCTGATGAGTAGTATTTGAAAAATTTTAACATGGATACTCAAAGGAACATTAGACCATTCACATACAAATACCAAAGTGAACTACTACTTATCATTATTGAAACAAAACACGTAGTATCTCAAACATCAGAATTTCTACAATCACTAAACTAAGTTGGCATAAATAGGCATGCTTTATTTGAGATTAATTCAAGTAATAATAAACAAAATGTAGTACATAAATTATGATCTTGTGAATTTATATTTTACCAGGCTGAGGATCTGTTTGCTGTTGGCCCACTGAGGATGTACCAACTTCCTGTTGTTGTTGTTGTTGTTGGAAGTCTTGCTGTTGGCCCACTGAGGATCTGTTTGCGGGTATATTGGGAGACGTAATTGCGCGCCCGCCCAATGTAAGGGTTTGCAGCAGTTTGGAAAGTATGCTCCATCAAGATATTCGTCGCTTCTTCAACATAATTGATACGTTGATGGAGCATGTAGTGATTTTGATAAAGATTATCGAATTGAAGGAGGGTTTGCTCATGGTTTTCACGCATGAGCTGAACAAGGTCGGCGATGGTGTAGGTCCCTTGAGCCGGAGGGATCGAATCGGGTTGAGGTTGGGGTTGTGGTTGAGGAGGGACGGGGATTTCTTGGGGTATATCTTGTTGGACTTGGGGAGGACGACAAATTTGTCTCGCTTGGTGGTTATTTACCGCCTGAAAAGAGCGTTGGTAAATATTTCTCTAAATTGCTGGGCTAAAGACCCGCATGTTATCGGTGCGGACCTCTTCGCCAACCGGTATTTGAAAGGGGATGAGATTGACACTATCAAAGTGCCCTTCAAACATGCGAGAGATCAGTCTAGGGTAGGGGCAGGAAGGCATGGAAGGTGACACGTTGCTTTGTAGATGCTCATTGGCATACTTGATGCCTTCCCAAACCACCCTAGGACCACTTATCCATCGTCCTTCATGGACGGCAAAAAGACCTTGCAAGAGAGCATCTCGGCGCTCTCGTTCATGCTGCATGGGGTACAAATTATATCGAAATATACAATCCAAAAATCACATCCGTTGTGGTAACTGGCTGCGACGTACGACAAGATTATGGTCAGAAGCGGTCTGACCATTAGTCATTTTCGAGGTGATGTGGGGAAATTTCACATCCCTCTGCCGGGGTATTTGTAGTCTAGAAGTGACGTCATAGTCAGCACTACAGTCCATTGCTTTCGCTATGAGCAGGATATTGAAATAAAATATATGACCATCAATTTCGGTCTGTAATTGACCGACAGTAGGGGTGACGACCAAATTTTGATAAAATAATCGGACTAAACGGGGGTAAAACTGGTTATGGAACGGTTGATACAAGGCGCTTAACTGCGCCTGTTCGATATAGCGAAGTGACCATGCAATCTGGTCACTCGGGGTTAACAGTTTATCATCCACGATCCATTCTGGTTCCATCGCATTCGCAGCCCACCACGGAATGGGCTGTTCTGGCACTTCAGGTGGGTCGATTGGCTCGCGTAAGGAAGAAGAAGGGCCTTTGCCCTTTTCTTGAGCCGAGGATTTTGGGGGTTTAGACACTCCCATTTTTCTAGGAGGCATTATGAAATCTAAAGGACAATAAAAGACAAAACAAAAACAAGAGGAGGGAGTTTGCTTTGTTTTACCTCTAAGCTTCACAAAAATTAGTCGAAAATGAGAGTTAAATTAGAAATGAAAGGGGTTGTTGGAGTAGATCAGGTAAATGCAATGGCTATGGATCTGATTTGAAGGTGTGCATGCATGAATCTTTGCTTGGAAGGTTAAAGAAGATGAACTCTCCACACTTTTTTAACAGAAAACGATTTCGAAATGGGTTTCGGACCCACCATAACAGAACAAAGTTGTCGCGGCAACACTTTAAGCTTGTCGCGGCAAGTGACTTGCCGCGGCAACACTTAGCCCTTGCCGTGGCAAGGAGGTCCTGATGGTGAATGGCCCAGATTTCGGGGCTCTAGCGATGTGGTGTTAAAAATTTTTGTACCTGTGTGTTCTTAACAGGTATGGGGTTTATAGAAAAATATTGAGTAGTAATTTTGATGCATTTTTCTAGGTTAAAAAATTTTATTTCGATGAAATTTGATCCATTTTGCAGTATTGTGTATACAATTATTATAAAAATATTATATTTGGCCATCAATGGCCCTTGGATTAGTCACTTGGGATAGGCGGCAGTAATTTGGGATACACTTGTGCTTAGGTGTCCCATAGGTGTCACCCTATACATTATTTTTCATCATTTTATACAATTTATTTTTATAATTTAATTGTATTTTAGTGTGAACATAAAATAATGCTATTTTTGAGGTTCAAGATTTATGACACTTAATTCATATACTACGTTGGATGTGATTCTTATATGCTGGTGCAGGGCACATTAACAATAATTTTAAAACAAGATAAACTCATAATGGAAACAAGTTAAATTCATTTGACTATGTATATGTATAATGTAAAGGGATTTTCAGTACGTACCCTACGTAAATAATCGAGGGTACTGAGCACGAATATCAGCTTCGCGCTCCTAGGTAGCTTCATCCGATCCATGATTCTTCCATTGGATCAACATGAGTGGAATCTGTTTGTTCTCAGAATTTGATCTCTGCGGTCCAAAATCTGACCTGGTTCTTCGGTTACCGTTAGATCTTCCTGGATGTCCAACGGTTGATAATCCAATACATGCGTCGGGTCATTGACGTATTTTCTCAGCATCGATATATGAAATACGTCATGAATGCCTGCCAGGTGCGGAAATAACGTGAGTCGATACGCTACTTCTCCTACTCTGCCCAATATAGGGAATGGTCCAACATAACGAGGACTTAGCTTGTCTCATTTCCCGAACCGCATCACGCCTTTAGTCGGAGAGATTTTTATAAAGACGTGCTCGCCAATCTGTATATCATTTCATCAGACTAATAGTATAGTTTGAATCAATTGATAAAAGGTTTATCAGGATCAATTATTACCTGAAAATTAACACTGGTTCTTTTGAGACCAGCATAACTCTTTTGTCGACTCTGAGTACTCTTCAATCATTCCCGAATAATGTGAACAACTGCATTGGTGCTTTCTATCAGGTCAGGGCCTCAAATCAACCACTCTCTAGCTTCTTCCCAGTTAATCAGAGATTTACATCGACATCCATACAGTGCCTCGAATGGTGCCATACTGATGCTTGACTGGAAACTGTTATTGTATGCGAATTCCATCAGAGGTAAGTGTTTATCCCATGAGCCTTGAAAATCGAGCATACAGGCCCTTAACATGTCTTCAATCACTTTGATTAACCCTCTCTGTCTGCCCGTCGGTCTGAGGATGAAATGCTATACTGAAATCTAACTTGGAACCCATACCTTCTTGGAAACTTTGCCAAAATTGCGAAGTATACAAAGGATCGCAATCCGACACGATGCTTATGGGTATTCCATGTAGTCCTTCAATCTCTCTCAGATAGATTTTGGCTAGTTTTGATGCTGTATATCGCGTACTATAAGGTAAGAAATGCGCCGATTTGGTGAGATGATCAACAATCACCCAAATGGCGTTGTAACCTTTCTGAGTATGGGGCAAACTAAGAATGAAATCCATGGAAATATTTTTCCATTTCCATTCTGGAATAGGCAATGGCTGTAGCAGACTAGCAGGATGCTTGTGTTTGACCTTTACTTGTTGACAGGTCAAACACTTTGCAACATAATCCGCTACATCACGTTTCAAACCGTTCCACCAAAATGTTTGTTTAAGATCCTGGTACATCTTGGTACTACCAGGGTGAATAGCATATGCTGACTTGTGAGCTTCTTCGAGGATTTCTTGACGTAAAGCATGATCATCAGGGACACATACTCGTCCTCGAAATAATAATGACCCATCATCCTTGATTGATAATTCTGCCTGTAGCCCACTTTGTACCCCTTGTCGGATGGAAATAAGCTCTGCATCTTGCATCTGGAGCTCTCTAATCTTATCAAAAAGTGGAGCTCGGATCATTACTGTAGCAAGTAAACCTACATTTGCTGTTGCTCGAAGAGTGACACTCGATGATACAATATCATTGAGTAGTTTCCAGCTTTGTAGTCTTGTAACAAGATGAGATAACTGAGCGGAGGATTTACGGCTAAGTGCATCAGCTACAACATTGGCTTTACTGGGATGGTAATGAATCGAACAGTCGTAGTCTTTCAAAAATTCCATCCACCTTCTCTGTCTTAAATTTAACTCTTTCTGAGTGAAGAGATATTTAAGACTCTTGTGATCGGTGAAGATCTCGAAGGTTTCACCGTACAGATAGTGTCTCCAGATTTTTAACGCAAAGATGATCGCTGCTAATTCCAGGTCATGAGTGGGATAATTCTTCTCGTGATCTTTCAACTGACGAGAACCATACGCAATTACACGTTCCCATTGGTTCAACACACATCCTAACCCACTGTATGAGGCATCACTGAAGACTACAAAACCACCACTGCCAGATGGTAATGCTAGAATAGGTGCAGAAGTGAGTCTTCTTTTCAATTCTTGGAAACCTTGTTCACACGCCTCAGTCCACTTGAATTTAACATTCTTTCGAGTGAGCTGCGTGAGTGGTCCAGCAAGTCATGAAAATCCTTCCACAAAGCGTCGATAATAACCTGCAAGACCAAGAAAACTTCGGATCTCGGTTACGGTCTTGGCTGCTTCCACTGTACTACAGCTTCAATCTTTGCAGGATCAACTGTGATACCTGCTTCAGATATAATATGCCCCAGAAAACTTACTTGATTCAACCAGAAGTCGCATTTACTGAATTTAGCATACAACTGTGAATCTCTCAGTATTTGTAATGCCAGACGTAAATGATCTTCATGTTCTGTCTTTGTCTTGGAATAAATAAGTACATCGTCGATGAATACCATGATACACAAATCAAGATAAGGTTTGAAGACTCTGTTCATCAGGTCCATAAATGCAACTGGTGCATTGGTCAAACCAAAGGGCATGACTAGAAACTCGTAGTGACCATAATGTGTTCGAAAAGCTGTCTTCGAAATATCTTCAGCTTTTACCTTCATCTGGTGATAGCCTAATCGTAGATCAATCTTTGAAAAGAACCGCGCTCCTTGTAGCTGATCAAAGAGATCATCAATTCGAGGAAGCGGATATCTATTCTTGATCATTAATTTATTGAGTTGACGATAATCAATGCAGAGGCGCATTGAACCGTCCTTCTTTTTTCACAAATAACACCGGTGCGCCCCACGGAGACACACTCGGTCTAATAAAGCCTTTATCAAGAAGCTCTTGTAATTGCTCCTTGAGCTCTTTCAATTCTGCCGGTGCCATTCTGTATGGTACTTTTGATACTGGGTCGGTTCCTGGAGCTAACTCAATTGCGAATTTAACTTCTCTGTCAGGTGGCAGTCCTGGCAGCTCATCAGGAAACACGTCAGGATATTCACAAGCAATAGGTGCATTTGAAAGTGAAATTTCCTTCTTTTTCTGCTCATCACTTTGTATTAAAGCAATATACCCTTGAGCACCATCATCATGCAATTGTCGTACTTGAATTGCGGATATCAACGAAAGATTCGTTGACGGTATGCCATAAAATTTAGCTGATACCTTCTTTTGTGGGCGAAAGGAGACAATCTTCTTGCGACAGTCAACGTTTGCATGGTGAGTAAACAACCAATCCATGCCAAGGATCACGTCGTATCCTTGCATCGGTAACAGGATCAAATCAGCTATCGCTTCATATCCCCAATAATCCTTGATGGAAACGATAATCGATCGGTATACTTTATCAGTCATGATAAATTGTCCAGTCAGAAGTGTAACATCGAGAATAAAGTCGAGAGGTTCTGGAATACCTCCTAACTTCTTCAGCTTTTCAGCAAACTGGGGTGTAACAAACAAGTGCGTAAATCTGGGATCTATCAAGACTCGTGCGTCGTAACACAAATAAGCATCTTTTGGGTATAGTTGTAAAATACCTAAGGTATACAATCTAGTGTTAGCTAGATTACTTATAAGTATCAAATAATAGTATGTTATTGGAGGAATTTAGAATGTAATATTCCTAATTTACGATATGCACCTTCTCTATCTAAAATGTTCATTAATTAAAATTTGTTAATATAAAAATAATGGACAACCATACCTTGAATGATATCATGGCTAGTTCTCGCATCCTTTGCAGTAACAGCATAAGCTCGGCCTTGTACCGTAGGCCATGTCGATCGTAACACTGGTCCTGCTTTTGTCGCTATTCCGACCATTTTCGGGCATTCTCTGATCCGATGTCCCATCTTGCCACATCAAAAACATGCACCAGAAGCTTTACGACACTCATAAGTTTTGTGTGCCTTCCCACATTTCCCATAAATATCTTTGGAGGCAACTGATGAAGCCGTATAAGGTCCCGTGCGAGATCCTGTCGATTGTGCTTGAGAAAACCCAGATGTACTTCAAGCCACTAAAAAAGATGGACTCTGAACACGTGGAATCCTTGGTGGTGCAGAGAACATTGATGGATTATAAGGCTGTGCAGATGCGCCTGCAGCTGGTTGAAAAGTGGTCTGTCCTTGGAATCGTGGTTGTTTATTAATTTGACCCGCGCTATAGGACTGTGGAGCTTTCCTGGCCTTCTGCTTTTCGTCTCTCCTTTTAAACATGGTATCCAGATCGGTTTCCGTAATCAATGCCAATTTCATCATGTGGGCATAGGTCGTCGCCTGAAACAACGAAATGCGCTCTTTGATCAGAGGTTTCAAACCCCTTTCAAACTTTTGGGTTTTCATAAGCTCGGTGGCCACTAGCAAAGGTGCGAAGCGAGAAAGACGAGTAAATTTTGATTCATATTCTCTCACCGTCATCTGACCTTGTACCAATGTTGCAAACTGTACCTCGAGCTTATACCTCTCAGGTGCTGGGAAATATTTTTCATTAAAGGCCTCAATCAATTCTGCCCATGTCCATGGTACTCCTTGCATCCTTATTCTTTCGACAGACTGCCACAATGGCTCTGCCTCACTCTCTAGTTTGTACGCTGCCCAACTTACTTTTTCTTCCTCGGTACAAATGACTCTTTGCAGCACTTTCTCGATCTGTGTTAACCACTTCTCAGCCTCCATTGGGTCAAGCTGACCGTAGAAACTCGGTGGTCGAAGTCGAATAAAGTCCGTAAAACCCTCGGGACGTCGAACAGTAAGCATGGCCATAGTGTTGACCATGGTCTCCATTAACTGCGGATGGTGTCTTGCATTTTGTTCAGCACCACGAACACTTCCCATCGGTGGAGTATTTATAACTGGCGGAGTTTGCTCTGACGGAGTATGCTCTGCAACATTCTCTGTTGTCATTCGACTTTCAGCCAGATGGGCATTCTCACCACCTCCCGAAGCAATGTCATGCTCGTATCCGTCTACCGGAATAGTATTTGGCCCAGTACGATGAGGCAACGGTGGTCTACCTCTGCCTCTTCCACGACGCGGAGGCATCATAATTTATTTCAGATAAAAAGTTAACCAAACCTACAACTCAATCTAACTCCAATCTCGATTCTATTAATAGATATTTTACCATATTTGTATATGTCAGAGTTCAGTCTCCAATGACTTAACGCCGGGAGCTTTGATACCACCTGTGACAGCTCGACGTTTCCCAGTCTCTCAACTAGGAAAGGTCATGCCATCGGATCACCTGATATGATCCTTTCATCAAGGGGTTCCTTATTTTACATCAAAGTTTTATAAAATGCGGAAGCAATGCGTTTAAACTCTGACAAATAACTAAGATGACAAAATAACTGCTAAATAGAACTAAAATATGCGATAAACAGAAGTCACGTATCTGATGTATAGCTTTTCACCGATGACAGCCACCCGTCATCAAAACAGTGAAAAGAAACCTATACATCCTAAGATTATCCCATCAGAAATCTAAAACCAACATATATCATTTATACAGGCGAAAAATATCTTTTTCCTTTCTCTCTCTCTCTCTCTCTCTATCCCAATGCCCCATATCCCAAGCTACAAACCTAACTACGGGAAGAACTCCTCTGGGATGTCGTCTTCCTCGTCGTCGTCATCGTCTTCCTCCTCCTCCTCTGGCATGTACGTAGGGTCAGCCGCGTGCTCAGGGTCAGGGTCTGCAGCTAAGACAATTAAGTCGAGGAATGAGCTATCATCCAAAGCTCAGTAAAGAATATTGCATTGTTATTTCATATTGACAGTTTATCACTTTTTCATAGAAGAGCATAAAATAACATATGATTAACATGATGAAATACTGAAATTATGTATGGTATAATAAGTGTGAGAAACAAACTGAACTGAAAATACATGCTGGCGAAAAGAGGAAATCAACAAGGTCAAGCTCCCGAGTTAGCGGGATCACTTGTCAAGCTCCCGAGTTAGCGGGATCACTTGGACGAGAATAATTCAAGCTCCCGAGTTAGCGGGATCACTTGTCAAGCTCCCGAGTTAGCGGGATCACTTGGACGAGAATAATTCAAGCTCTCGAGTTAGCGGGATCACTTGGACGAGAATAATTCAAGCTCCCGAGTTAGCAAGATCACTTGATTTACATTGGAGTAATAATGTATCAAAAACATTGAATTTAACAGGGTCTGAGTACTGGCTCACGTAGATTGACCAAGAAATGTATTTGCATGTATGGCTTTATGATGCAATGTACTAAAAACTATCACAGCTAGATAATAGCATTATTTATAGTCAATGCAGAGCTCTTTACTAATGCTATATATTTATATCACTTTTCTCATCAGATTTCTAGCAATTCAGACTTTTATCTTTCAAAGCTAATCAAGTCCGTCAGCTTACATAAAACTCAAAATTTTCTCCTATCATGCTATTCAGTACTATCATGAATATTCATCAATTTCTTTCTATGAAAACTAGTGACAATGCTTATACAAGTATAAAATAGCAACGTAAATTCCCTACCTGTGTGCGTCAAATTTTATGCGTATTATCGTTGTTGATGCACGCTCAGGCATCCGGAGACCTTATGCGACATTCATTTCTTCACAATAGTTTAAGTGCTCCACATGGCACCAAGCTAGTAAACATAGATTTATTTTAATAAACTAATATTTTATAGATGAGCCAGGGGGTTATACATGGCTCACAGTGCACCAAGCTGAAAATAGGCAAGCATCATGGACTCAAGGTCCAAAGTGCAGAAGATGTAGACCAACCTACAAAAACCCAGAGCTGGGGAGGTTGCCGCGGCAACACACAGTTCTTGCCGCGGCAACCCTTTGAGGTTGCCGCGGCAAGCCCTTCAGCTAGCCTGCTTGCCGCGACAACCTTATAGTGTTGCCGTGACAAGCCTATCTATTTTTTGCTTGCCGGGGTTCTTCTTGGCCTTATGATTTGCAGTTCCTTTCCTTGATATGTTTTTCTATTTATTTATTTATCTTCATATATATATCTATACATATATATATATATTTATACTAGCTTTGTATGAATCTGTAGCAAGTTGCTATATATATATGTTTTTTCCTATTTACAGATTTACAGATCTTCAATAAACATCCGGAGTGCAACGATCTGCACTCTACTTCATTTCATATTTAGGCTAATTTCTGAGTTGAAATTCTTTATGATCACCTCTTTTATATAAAGACAAACAATTAACTAACCTTTTGGAGAATTTGTGTTAACACTCGACCATCGATGCCATTTTTGCCGAGTTGAGAGTGATGAGATTGTTACAATGAAATGCTACTGTGGATTTCACGTAAGTTAGCCTCAATCTAGTGGATGCAAGAGGAACAATTGAATTTGCGGAAATTCTGAAATGCAAGATGGTTGCATATGGTATTAGAGGTAATCAGGACTGAACAGGGACCACTGTATGTGATCCATGGTCTTTAGCTTTGGAGACCCTAGGTGTAGGATTCTCTTGCCATGAAACGTAAAGGAGGAAGATGCCGGCTCTGTTTAGATAGTTTATAAGGGATTGATGCACTTTGCATGCATGAACCCGTAAGGTGACTCATGTGAGTCGTGTTACAATTTTCTCATGCAAGTAGCTTATAAGCTACATTAAGATAACCTCCCATGTGGGTCACCATATATATATGTAGTTTGTTACAGAAAAAACAAAACCAAGAAAATCTATTGTATATTGCTTGAACCGGTTTTAGTTGCTAAGTCAAAATTTTTGTATATAAGTTAAAACAACATTTTAGTATATAAAACAAAACAGGGAGAATTACTTGTATGTGTTTTCAAACACTTGTGTAAGTTGAAAACAAAACAAAATTCTCTTGTTTATTATTATTATTATTATTTTTTTCAGGTAAGACAAAATGGGAAAACTACAATACCCTCCTTCTCTCTTCTTGGTTAGTTTTAAAACGAAATTAGCTACATCTTAAGCTTGAATCTTGGCTATAATTCCATGCAATTACTCACATGTTTTGGGTCTGTATAGGCAGATAAAACCAATCGATTTTGGCTTCAAGTGTAGATACTATTGATTAGGTATAAGAACCTGATTATTGATTACATTTGTATTATTATAATATGGTTGTATCTAGTTTGAAGCCCAATGTCAAATGTCTTACTTTGTGCACAGATTTATCGGTTAGTTTAGTGAGGTCCTTACACGTGAGTGACCTGACCAAACTCTTACCACTACAGTGTTAATTTTGGGGATCGTTACAAAGTATCACCCATGAGGGGTGTGATGAGGTTCGGAAGGAAGGGGAAGCTAAGTCCTCGTTATATAGGTTGAGGTTTTGGGTCGAGTTGGTGAAGTAGCCTATCACATCGAGTTGCCTCCATTGTTTAATAGAGTACACAACGTTTTTCACATTTCAATGCTCCGAAAGTACGTAAGGGACCCCACGCACATTTTAGGCAGTCAACCGATTGAGCTACATGAGGACATGACTATGATTGAAGAAGCAACTCAGATTTTAGATCGAAATGACCAAACTCTACGTACTAAGGTCATTCCATTAGTACTCGTCAAGTGGGGGAATCATCCGATCGAGGAAGCGACTTGGGAGTGAGAGGCTGAAATCAGGGAATTGTATCCCCATTTGTTTGAGCAATAGTGCTCGAGTACTAGTCCTAATTATGTTGGGTAGTTAAAAGTTAGAATTTAAATTGTATGAATGGATGTGTATAAATCTATATTGAACGTGTTTTGTAGTGAATAGTACTAGAATTTTGTGTTAATAATTGCGCTGATATCTAAGCGTTTAAATATTGGTGTAGAACTAGGTGTAGTTTGTAAGCATTGAGCTGCTACCTTATTGGTGGAGCTACAGCCAATTTCATGGGCTCGTAAAGCCTATGGGTAATTTATCCATCAAATAAACGTGATTTATCCCGCTAAGAAGGATCATGTTTTCTTATGAAAAGAGAGGCTAATTCATTATAAGGGTTATAGGCCATGTAGAAACACCCTCACTCACATTATTGAGAATTTTGTTCGATCGAAATTTAATTTCGTTCTATCGAATTGTCTGTAGGCTAAGGCCTTATATGTTGCCAGAAAATTGTTCGAACGAATTTAAAATCATTCGAACGAAATACAAGGACCAGTGAGGGTTTAGGTTGTCGCCAGAAATTGTTCGATCGATTTTCCAAGTCATTCGAATGAAATGCTTTGGCCAGTGAAGTGGAAAATAGCCTAAAAATAGGGCCCAGCAAATCGTTCGATCGAATCTAGAAATCGTTCGAACGAAATTTTCGAGGGCACTTTAACTAGGGAATTCGTTCGATCGAAATTTCATCCGTTCGAACGAATTTTTAAGCTGACATTTAATGTTTGGAAAACCGATCGAATGAATTTCAAATCGTTCGATCGAATTTGAAAACTATATATATTTGGATTCGATTTTTGCCTTTCGTTCAAAAACCAAAACTCGCTTTTGTTTTCTTTCTTTTTGGGAGAGTTCTAGGGTTGTGTGGGTCGCTGGTTTTCGTCAACTCCGGCCACCTCCAAGCTCCTTTTTCTTCATCTAAGGTAAACTCAAACCTCTTTTAGATTTATTGCACATTCCAAGAGATTAATTTACCTTTCGTTTTGCTAGCATTTGGGCTAAAGTTTGCCCATAAACCCTAGTTTTTTTATTTACTCCACAATGCCACCCAAAACTCGCCAAGCCTTGGCGGGTGCGGCACCGAGGAAGACCATCACGGGTTCTTCTTCCCAACCACCATCGAAGAAACCACTTACGGGTTCTTCGTCTTCACCACCTCCATCGCCTCAACATGAACGACCAAATGAATGGTGGTCCGATAAGGACTTCCAGACTGAATGGGTCATTGACCCCAAAATTTTTGCCAAGCGTGCGGAGACGCAATGGGCATTCAACTATGTATCCACGGCGGGTTTGACGGGCATCCTCCGTCCGTGTAGGAACCATTTCTACCCCTGTATTGTACGACTCTTATACCAAAATATGGAAGATATCAAAGACGCGACCATTCTTAAAACAAAGATCGACAATAGACATTACACATTCACCTATGACGATGTAGCCAATGCCCTAGAGTGTTTCCATACCTACAATCATGAAGATATTGCCTTGGGCGAACCATACCCCACCCCATTAGATTACAAAGAGGTCACAACTGAGATGACCCATGGAAAGACGGGATCAGGTCGTTCAATCAAGCGCGTGGATATGTCACACGAGATGTGGATGCTCGATACCATCATCCATTGTAACCTCTACCCTTTGAGGCATAAAACTGAATGTGTGGGTGAAGTGCAAATGGCCCTCTTTTCGGCTTTTAGTGGGCGATGGTTCGACGCCCCACAGGTAGTACTTGAAGGAATGAAGTATGCTAGGAAAAAGATGCTTGCGGGCGCTAAAAAGTCAGTAGATGACATGCCTTATGCGAGCCTCATTTCGCTCATGGTCGAGGATTATGAGGGTGACGAGACATACACCCTCTCCAAGAATGAATTTAAGCTATCGGGTATTGTCCAACAATTCACCATGGTCAATTGGAATCGGACCTATGTGAAGCTCACTAGAAAGCCCCAAGTATAAGAACCACCACAGCCCGAACCTCAACTCGCACAACAACCACATGCTCCTGACTAGCCAGGCAACGACACTCCCATGCATGATGAAGCCGCTGCCACTGTTTCATTATAGCAGCCAGCCCAACGCCGTGCATAGGCCTAGGTACCCCCACCCCATGAGAGCATTCCTACGTCGATCACCACTGACCTCTATGCCCTGTTGGAGGCCAACACGCGAGAAGTGGCAGAGAATAGTCGCCTTCTTAACCGTCGCCTTGATTACCATGACGCACTGCACGCTGAAGCAATGTGCTTCATGTATTCGGCTAACTATCTCCAGCGTATGGCGGCAGCGCAGGCCTGGTTTCCTATGGTGTCGACTTCTGGTGCGAGTGGGCATGATGAGGACGGAGATCCTGCGGGTGACGAGGAGCCGTGAGGGATGTTTTCTTTGGAGTATATTTTTTTTGGGTGTGAAAATTTTGCGGATGACTAAGAAATTTTTTGAAATTTGTAAACACTTAAAACAGGCAATCGGGATTGCTGTCCTTTTTGACCTATCGTGGGATGGTTGGCACTCCCAAAACCTTGCGCATATTTATGATGTTTTATGGATATACTTGCATTTTTTGATATAAGCTTTAATGGTTGTGTGATTGTTGGGTGTACTCTCTAATTTTGTATTATAGGGATTACTCAACACTAATTGGTTTTTGCGAATATATGGATTGTGTGATTATTGTGAATGGTTAGTTGCGTGCTTATGCAGGGAATGTATTCTTCAATTTTCTTTTATATTACACTAAGCAGTGAGTGTGGACTCCCATGCCGGAGTGTGGGAGGCGGGGGAACCCTTGAGTATTATTTTTGGGGATGAAATTTCCCAAGGAGGGGAGAATGTAACATCCTGGAAAATTCATACTTAAATAGTACACCTCGGGATGCGGACTGACTACTCGGGTGTTGGACCGGGTCAACATAGACCTTGTTGACTTAGGGTGCTTTAATTAAAGGATTAGATCACAAGGGAGGATTGTATTAGATGTAAAGGTGTGTATGTGTTCTTACACATATGTTGGTTAGATATAGGTGCTTAACACCAAAGAAATGTTATAGGTTGTAAGAGGGATGAAAGAGAATTTATTTCTCTTTGGGTGCGTAGTTGAGGAGAGTAAATGAGAGATTTTTGTGGAGAAATGAAGATGAAAGTATTAAATGCAAATCGTTGATCGTGGCTCGCAAAAGCTAACGGATCGATCTCGAGATAAAGTAGAGGTCATACATTTGGGGGTTTGATAAACCCTAGTGAGCTATTGGGATCAAGGGATCCAACTGATAGAAGGTAAGCTTGATCATTTGTATATTTGTTTTGGTTGTTAAATATAGGATCTAGTAGCTAAGACATAAGAAAATAGTGGAAAAAGGTTATGGGTAGGATAAGATGAGTTCAAGGCATGATGAACTTGACCCATGGCTGAGAAAGGGCAAATCGTTTGAACAAAATAAGTATCCGTTTGAACGAATTTGGCCAAGGAAGATTGAGTGAAAAAGGGTTTTCTGAGAGAATCGTTAGAACGAAATAAAATTCGTTCGATTGATTTTGGAAACCGTTCGAACGAATTTAGAATCGTTCGAACGGTTTTGTTAAGTGGAACAAGAGTGTTCTGAAGGGTTCGTTCGAACGAGATAAATTCGTTCGAACGATATGAGGATTCGTTTGAACGATTTTATAATCCGCTCGAACAATTTGGGCTAATTTAGGGTTTTGATCTGTTATTGCTTATGGATTATTCATTGATTGGGGCTAAGCTTCTAGACCCAATGTTTAGACATTATAATAATGTTCTTCATGCGTTGGCCCTACCTAGGTGGGGTCGGACCATGGGGTGCTCATTGTTTGATTGGATTAGAGAATCCTAGATTTTTAGATGCAATTGAGGTAGGGGAATATCTAAATTGGTTCACTCTATTACGAGCAAGTATGTAGTGATAGTGTATTGATGCATGCTCCTTTAAATACTATTTTGATTTAAAATTAATGCAAAGAGTAGTGTTTGATGACTATGGTGTGCGCGTGTACACAAATGAATGAGGAACCTTTCTAATGTAAGAGTTAAGCCATCTCAGGGATGTACAAGTACATGGTCATCTCAGTGATGCATCAGTTGATGTGACATCCCAGGGATGAATGGTGGATATAAAGATCCACGTTATGAGATAGACAGTAAATGTGAGTGCATAGGCTGGCAGTTATTATGTATTAGCACAATTACACGGTGAATAACTATATATACTGCACAATTTGATTTAAGGTTTGTAGAATACCCAACCGACGCGGCGGTATAACCATGACTGACTCGGCAGGATATCCGTGACCAGTACGGCAGCTAATCCGTACATCAGCAGACATCCTAGGGATGTATAGTAGTAGTATGCCGTCACCTATGAGAAAGGGACGTGGTCAAATTCCATGAAAAATAGTCTGATTAGACGACGATGGAGGGTATTCCATCGGGGCTCGATGCTATATTGCTCGGGGATTATTTAAGTTAATGGATTTAAGTCATGAAATCCGCCTGGTAGCAATTATGAGAACTGGCATGCATGATTAACCCATGAGTAGAGTAATAAAGGCATCCTAATTGTTTTATCGCATCTCAAATTACTTGTCAAGCAAAGATACATTGATTTGTTCATGCTTATATTCCCGTCATGAAATACATGTGAGTAAGAAAGATATACTTGTTGTGATATTGCCCCTATTGAGCTAGGATGTAGCTCACCCTTTAACTATATGTCACAGGTCCAGAGTTAGGAGTTACTACTGGCGAGGTTGATCCCGAGGACTTAGATTACGTTCCGAGGGAGAAATCTTAGCCTCCTCTTGAGAAGTTCTTTTAGAAGACTCGCTGCGTACTTTGAGATTATTTTGTAAGGGAGAGATTTTCGGCTTGGTACTTCCAGCCATGTTTTATTTTTGTAAGAGTAAAGATACGTGTAATATTCTTTTGTCAAACCATTTAGGGTGACCGTAGTTACGACACTGATGGTTCGAGTTGGTTCTTTTGTCCATGCAGAGGTATTGAATTAGAACTATCTTTTAGATTAATATTTTGGTGTGGTATATTGTAGAACTAGAGATTTGTTCAGCATTAAAGTCTTATCGTGTTTTCTAAAATGGTAGGGATGTACCAAGTGTTCTGCATGTTATATGGGGCACGACCTCGAGGGTCGTGCTGATGGCACGGATTTTGGGGTACCAAAATCTGGGTCGTCACACTGCATCGATGTCTTTGTTCTTAAATCAAAGGCTCCAAGATTTCCTCCTCACAAAAGGTTAGATCTTGTGTTTCGATTTGTGAATCTCACGTTTTGATTCGTGATTTCGGATTTTAATATGTACATAGATTTGAGATCTAAATTTTTCTGACTTTGTTGGGGATTTTTGTTGATGTATTTTAGATGTATCAAATCACAATTGCTGGAAGGTTGCGTGGGATTGAAGGACCATTAGATTGAAGACTCCAAAATTACATCATCACTAAACGTTAGATCTCGTGTTTATCTCACGTCCCGATTCGTGATTTCTGATTTTTAATATTTAATATATTCATAGATTTGAGATCTGAATTTTTCTAACTTTTTTGGGAAATTTTGTCAATATATTTTAGAGTAATTCATATATTTAAGATCCGTTCTTTAACTTTGCTTTATTTGTTGAATATTTAAAACTAATCCCGATTCCAATTGGTTCAATTTAGATTTTTGTGTTATTATTTTTATGATTGATTTTTCAATAAATCTGCAGCCCTTAGAAATAAGAGAATCTTGACTATATGCCATCTTATAAAAAGTGAAAATTATGGGCGTCAAGATTCTCCTATATCCAAGGTTTGCAAATGTGGTTCAACTCCAAATCCGGTTCAACCTGGTTGAGCCTAACCATTCCTCGATAACCAATAGTGGATAGCTCTTTATACTGACCACTCGACTCCGGAGAGCTCAAAGCAGGGCATTGATTATGTACATGTGGCACCATTTGTGCCACATCACATAGTATCATGAGGTGCTTAAATGGGGAATTGATTCAATACATGCGGCACCATCTATGCCACATCACATGGTATGACTTGGAGCTTGAAGGGACATTGATTATGTACACGGCACCATCTGTGCCATATCACATGGTATCATGAAGTGTGCTAGGCAATTATCTAAAGATTTGTTTTATTAACACTCACTGAATCTCGGAGGACACTCATGCTAAAAATCATTAATTGTTTTGAATTGGATGGTGGAGATTGCTTTTCTCCCCAATCGTATGCACAAGGGATCTTGAGATGATGGGCATACCATCAGACAATCAATTTTTTATTCCATATGGCACCCATTCCAAAAAAGTGATCTAAAAATAAGGGAATAATATCAAATATATTGTCCATTTTTAGGACATACACCTGGCTTGAGATTTGAAAATCTTATCAAATTCATAAAGTTTTCTGTATTAGACCCTTAAGGAAAGTTTTAGAGGACTTCCTAAGCTTTTCAACATATATAATATGTAAGTTTTTGCTTAGTAGGTTAGGAGATATCTTTTAAAAACCGAGGCTGACCTGAAAACTACAAAATAAATGACTAGTTCTGGCGGCTACTATTTTTTTTTTTTTTTTTGATAATACTGGCGGCTACTATTAATAGACCGCTACAAGAAATTTTATATCGACCGCCCTCATTTCGACCAGCGTAAAATTATTTTTTTTCCCACCTCATGATTAAAAAATACTTGCACACACAAGCAGAGAAATACCTGCACTATAATCTGAAGATTTCCCCTGAGATTTATTGGTTTCCACACCTCCGTGCCTCTCTAGCTGCTAAAAACTCATTGAACCCCCTACCTACTAATTCTTTACCACCACTCCACAATCACTGTAGACATCCCTAAGTATCCCCCTTGCAAACTATACAAAATTAGTTGGATCTGGTGCCCCATCTTAATCATCATGATATTACAAGTGGCATGTTCTCCAATGTGTTGTTTGGAAAGACAAGTCCCTTGCTTACTACAAAATTTGCTGAATATGGTGGCCACATCTACATGAATAAGGAGGACCACCAAGTAGGTATTCAGAGGATTGGAGATTTGCTTGATTGGAATCATCAAAGGTTTTTTCCTTCTTTTTGAAACTTTACATTCTAGACTTATATTGGCATTGAAATTGAGGCAGGTTTCGGGCTGGTTTTTTATTGTCCCCTGTATGTTAGGCACCATTTTCAGTAGACTCACCTCGATGACTCTTCTCTGCTGCTACTAAAAATTTGGGGTCTTGTTAGCGGCTTGTTTATGTCATCTAATTAAGTCTTAACCTATTGCAAGTGCACAATGAAAATTATAGTACTAGCAAAGGATCGTTCCCACAGAGATAGGTTATACTATATTAGTTTAATTTTTCTGAAAACTTACACTTATCTTTTAAGATCCTAAACTACTGGAGAAATAGGAATAAAGAATTATCTATTAATCTAATTGCATAAAATAAATCCTAAATCTTCAAACTTCAGATTATGGTCGTCAATCACAATCTTCTGCTATCCGATGTTTACAAATTTAAAAGACCGTTACACTATATCTCACTCTTCTAGAATTTGGGCATCAACCAAAAACTAGCTTCATTCAATATAGATTTAATCTAATCAACAATCTTCTAAAACTTGGGTGCCAATCAAGTTCTAGAAAACTGAAGATGAAAAAGTAAAAATCGTTACACTAATCTGCAAATTTCAACCTGAGTCATCAATTCAAATTAAAATTTGAAGATGTTTACAAAGCAGGAAATTGTGATAAAATAAATCTAAACTAGAAAGCAAAATAAAATTATATCTTTCACCCCTCAGCTATAGTCGTCAATTGTTTATGAGAAACTACAGATATCTACTCTAATCTTTAGCTCCCAATTGCAGTCGTTAATTGCTCGTGAGAAACTTTAAATATCTAATCTATAAAATAATAAAAATCTACTCTAATTTGATCGAAAGAAAATCCAACCTCAGCTGTCAATTGAAGCTGAGAAATTCTTTGATGGTTTATTCCTATACCAAGCCCTCTTATTTATAGATCATGAGGGGTCGATTTACAAACTTATAATTCTAATAAAAGAGATAAAACTATCTTAATATAACTCTAATTCTAATTTCATTCCTCCTTGCTTTCTATTCTATTGATGCGCTTTTGGATTTATTCCTTTATTTCAACAGAGTCCTCTTAAGATTTTTCTTTGTCAATCTCCCAGATCCGTGATCAGTTAAACTTCTAATTCAAGAGTTCTTCTAATTCGGTGCATGGCGGTGTTTATTCTCATGTGATCAACATCTTTAGAAAGTTTCTTCTTTGAAAAATCGTAAATTACAATTTTCTAGCTTTACTTTATTTATAGCTTCCTATTGAATAATTTTCTGGACGATTTTCCATTTACGATTGTTCGCTTTCTTGTATCACACTTTACTCTTGAGCAGCTTCTTCTGGAGAATCATAAATTATGATTTTCTATTCTTCTCAGTACTTTGTTCTGCAAAATCGTAGAACACGATTTTTCATCTTTTCAGTAGGTGAAGATTCGTCTTTTTGGTTCAGTCATCTTTTTAGTGCTTTATGAGTTCATTTTGACGAATATTATCATTTTAGTTTTATTTTATTGATTATCTTTAATATCTGGACATCATTAACTTATTAGTAACAAACTGTAACGATCCTCAGACTGGTACACTACCTAGTATTGCGGAGGGTCTGGTAGGGCATTGGGCTATGACCATGGCCATTAAGTTAGCCTAGCCCAGCCCATTAGGATGAAGGATCAGCTTAAATATCATCAATTAAAACCATTTGGATTTAAATGGATGAATATATAAAAAAATATATATAGATATATAATCCATGTATAAGTATTTGGCATATACAGTACTCACTTGAAAGCAGCTAACAACAGGCTAGTATATAAAATTTCTCACCTGAACTTATTTAACAACAGAATAGGAGTTAAAAATAAAGAACATATACATTTCAAAAGTGCAACTGCCTTACATGCAAGTAAACACTTTCTTTGTCTTATATATGATACCTTCTATGGGTATTATGCCTAACATGGCAATTTAATCTCAAACTGCATATAAGCTGCTTGTACTCCATATGCAGTACACGACTGCATGAGTCACTAGCGACTCTCATGCATGCAAGGTCAACGTCATCTGTTAAAAGGCAAACTCCCTTGCTCTCTTTGAGTTTGATTAATAAATCAGAGGAAATTCTAAGTTAGTAAACAACATGAAAGATTAGTAAACAACAAGACATATTAAGATGATTTTCACAATTCTGATATGGCTTTCAGTTCCGCTCCGGCTTTGAAATCACCAAGCACAATTTGATAGACAATACTCACCAAAAGGTAAGTTCTTGTACCAATAGTATATAAATAGGAAGACATAAACTGAGTGTAGATCTTGCTCTCCGGGTCTTCACTATATAACTTGCTACAAGTTTATACATACATATATATATATATATATATATATATATATATATATATATAGATGAACAGATATATATATATATATATATATATATATATATGTATAAAATATGATCATATAAGTAAGAAGCATATAGCACAAGTCACATGAAATAAGGAAAAGACTTAGCATGAACTAAAGTACAGATCACTGCACTCCGATCTTCATTAGAGATTAGTGAAGGTCTGTGTGACGCTGCAATATATGTATATAGATGTATATATATATATATATATATATATATATATATATCTATATGTGTCTAGATATCTATGTATATATATTTATATATCAATATAAATATATATTTATATATAAATAATATATATAAGCAAAAAGGAGAGATACAGCAGATCAAAAGGCCAAGAAGAAGACCCAGCTGAAGCCCGGCAAGACCCTCTACTGAGTGGCTTGCGGTCATATCGTTTGACCCCGACCTCCAAATGGCACAATTCTTAATGCGCTGGAAAGTAGACAAGGAGACCTAAAACTTTCATGAAGTAACTAAACTCTAAATCTGACGTTTAAAGGGTCAAATAGTAGTGACAAGATGCGGCAAGGTACTCAGGCTTGCCGCTGCAACAGTATACTCAGACCACTATGTGGTATTGTAATCATATCTTTTGATCCCGAACTCTGATTGACACGATTCTTAATGTGTTGGAAAGGGGACAACGAGCCCTACAATGTTCATGAAGAAACAAATTTTTGAATCCAACGTGTAAGGGGTCACAAAGTAGTGACAAATCATGGTAACATGCAACTGCAAAGCTTGCCGTGGCAACCTATGTTGCTTGCCGCGGCAACCCTGCATCTAACACACTTGGCGACACCTCTGTCAGGGGTTTGTGCTGGGTTGACTTGCCGAGTTTGGCCATGAGACTTGGGACCATAAATGGTCCATATTTGGAGTCTATGTTGACCCAATAAACCATTAAAAATACTAAACCTATGAACGACATTTCTAGGTGCCACTTGGTGCACATGACGCGTTTGCTTGAAGACATGCGTACACGGGTAACCAGTTACACGTAAGCCTGGTATAAGGTAGGGAGTTTACATTGTTAATTTATATTTTATTTTTGAATTCATTCCTGATTAATAAATTATAATTATGCCTATGTTAGTTTAATCCATATGCTAGTTGTGCTAGTTCTGCTGAGGAATACTAAGCTATGATGATAGTAAGATCAAAGCCATATATGTTTATAGCATAAATATTGATGCTCGAACCATGCTAGTTCAGATCGACATAGGATTTTTCTATGAATATATGTCAGCATGATAATCTTTGAATATAAAGGCAATTTTAAATGATAATTAGAGATTTATAAGGATGTCAATTAATTTTGTTGATGACAACCGCATGTGATAATGCCAGTTTGTATAATGAACTCATGTCAATTGGAATGGATATGATACTAATGAATTGGTTGATTTATGGTTAAAGGATGATGCTCAAATATATAGTGATAACGAGATAATACTCTATCAGTTCAGAGAAATGGTTCTGATTAATAATGATCATGTATTGCTCTTGCTCATGTATACTCATGTATAATAATCATGGATAGAGATAGATGAATTTATGAATCATGATGAAAATATAGGTCAGATTTGACGTATGATTAACGAATGAAGATGCTAGACCAGTTTTGATAAATAGTTAGCTCAGTTCAATAGAGGAATATTAATGATTATGCTCATTTAGTTTAAATGAATACCTTTGCATGACTTTGCTCGTGTTAAGTTTTGATGAATAAATATGTATGATAAGGATTCAAGCAGTGTGCCGTAGGACTATTAGGCTAATTCAGTTAGATGCGTGATTATAAATGATGATACGATCAGTTATGTACGAATGATGATAAGATCAGTTTCAATGCATGAATATGAATAGTTATGCTAACTCAGTGATACTAGTTCAGTTTTGCTATATCATATCTGTTCATGATGTTCTTGCATATATGTTAGCGTGCATGCATTGTTCATATTCTGTTATCCTTGATATCATGTACACGTCTTTAATTCATCTTGAAACAAGTGATCCCGCTAACTCGGGAGCTTGATATCCTGTCCAAGTGATCCCACTAACTCGGGAGCTTGATAGCTCGTCCAAGTGATCCCGCTAACTCGGGAGCTTGATTTTCTTGTTTCTTGTTCTTGTACATGTCTTGTTTCAGCATGATTCATTGATCTCGCCTGATTCCTTATCAGCATGAATATGTCAGCATTGTCAGCATGATACAATAATTGCATGATTTGGTGCTTGTTCTGTTATATACTGCTAGGATATATAGATGCTAGAATGGACCTAACATAAGATGACATGTGTTTCGTTTTATTTTGCATCTAGACGTGAATGGATAATTTAACATATAAATTAGCACTTTAAATTTTCCTTGCTGAGCTTTGATGATAGCTCATCCTACGACTTTATGTCTTAGCCGCAGATATTACTCAAGACCCTGAGCAGGAAGCTGATCCTACCTACCAGTCTGAGGAGGAGGATGGGGAGGAAGGTTCTACTGAGGACTTCTTTCCTTGAGAGGTTTGGGAGAGATAGAGATTTGTTTTTAAAATATTAAATATGTATAAACAACAGTGTGATTTAAGATAGTTTACTACTTCAGATATGGGTTTCTGTTTATATTTCCTGTTTAATTTACTGCTTTAGATAAAGGAATGGATATCAGTTGTTGCCATATTTCTACGTATCAGAGTTAATTAAATTCGCTTCCGCATATGTAACACTTTGTACACGATGCCCTTGTATGACAGGATCATGTTAGGTGATCCGACGGTGCAACCTTTCCCATTTACGAGAAGGGGAAAAGTCGGGCTGTCACAGGTGGTATCAGAGCTCGGTGTTAAGTCTTTGGAGACTTAACTCTGGCACGGATATATGGCATTACTTCTGATGTTCGTTCAGTGTTAGAGCCTAGGCTTTAGGTCTTTAGGTTGGACTCAAGGCTATGGTAGTAGGTTCTATTAGAGCGTAGGTTGTGGATCTATACGACCACATTTGACTGAAGTAATCGATCACTATTGTGGATTTGTATGACCATGTTTGACTGGAGTGATCGGTCAATAGTGATCGAAGTATGCCTTTAGGATCCGAGGTAGGATGTAAATGTTTTCAAGTCATGGGATCATGAGGATCACGATCATTGTTAATTGGAACATTTGTTTCATTTTGACAGATCAATATGGCAAATCGCAAAAGAGCTAGGACCATGTATGCTGGGAAGAATGATCATGAACAAACTAGGAAACTACTGGAGACAATGGTCAGAATAATGGCCCGATAGAATGAGTTACTTACGACACTAGTGCAGTCCACTGTACACACTTCTTCGCCCGCACTCAATGGGTCATGCTCACAGTGCAGAATACAGCACAAGACGGGGAAATGTAGGTGGGCTACAGGTGAGTGTTTCAGATGTGGCAGACTAGGACATCTGATAAAAGATTGCCCTACGACGAAAATGAAAAAGACGACACCCGAATTTCAGCAACCTGCTCAAGGTGTTTATCCAAAACCGACCATATCTACACCTTCGGGGTCAATCCGTCACTCGAACCCTACTCTAACGGGAGCATTTGGAGTTCCACAAATTTCACGCACCTCTTCAACCATTTCGTTAGCATTCTGTGGAAAATATGGGAAGACACATAACATGGAGGAATGTCGTAGAGCATCTGGGGCGTGCTTTCGTTGTGGTATGATGGGACATCGGATTAAGGAATGCCCAGAGATGGTGGGAACGACATCAAAGACGGCACAAGATGCCTAAACCAGCAACGATATTATCTAAGGCATGTGAACTATTTAGTTATAAGTTATTTAAATTATTTATGAGAAAGGTGCATCTAGGTAAATAATTTATATATGTGTACATCTAGTATATTGTTTTCTTTTCATTAGTTTTAGAAATGATAAATTTATATTTTGCTATGTAAACGCAATTTAGCTAACACTAGTATATATATATACATTAGATACCATGCACTTGTATCCAGAGGATGCGTACTTGTTATATGAGGCACATGTTTTGGTAGATCTTGTATCGGCACATTCCTTTGTTACACCCAATTTGTTGAAAGTTAGGAAAGTTGGGAGCCACCCCAGAACATCTCGACTTTATTGTGACGTGTTAGTCCCGACTAGGCAGTCTGTCACTACTAACATGGTATGTCGATCAATCATCGTCGTACTCTAAGGTGACGATGACTATGAAGCGATGAAAGTGATTTTACTCGATTTACTCAATATGCAAGAATTACGTAAATCTTGGCATGGATTGGCTATCCAATCATCATACAAGCATTGATTGTAGAAGCAGAGTTAATAGCCTGTGAATTCCCTAATATCTTCCCTGCTGAGTTGCCAAGATTTTTATCTAGCAGGGAAGTGGAATTCGCTAGTGATTTAGCCCCGGGCATAGAGAAGGTATCAAAGGCGCCTTATCAAATGGCACCGACAGAGTTGAAAAGAACTTAAGGAGCAGTTACAAGAGCTTCTTGATAAAAGTTTATCAGACCGAGTGTGTCTCCGTGGGACGCACCAGTATTATTCGTAAAGAAGAATGATAGGTCAATGCATATTTGCCAATCAACTCAATAAACTGACAATCAAGAATAAATATCCGCTCTCTCGAATTGACGAAGCTCATAAGTCAGCCTATGTCATTCATCCTGGTAGCACGAAGATGTATCAGGACTTAAAGAAGACGTTTAGGTGGAATGGCTTGAAGCGAAAAGTGGCGGAATATGTTGTGAAAAGTTTGATCTGTCAGCAAGTAAAGGTCAAACACAAGCATCCCGCTAGTCTGTTACAGCCACTGCCCATACCAGAGTGGAAAGGAGAGAACATTTTCATGGATTTTATCCTTGACTTACCCCGTACGTAGAAGGGTTACAATGCGATTTGGGTGATCATAGATCATCTCACAAAATCAGCACATTTCTTACCCTACAATACGCGGTATACAACATCACGTGCGACGCCCATCTAAGGGAAATAGTCGACTACGGGATACTAGTCAAATCCATAAGGTGCGTACTTCAAATCCATGTACACTATAGTTATACTAGTCAAATAAATTTCCATTGCTTAGATTATAATGTTATATAAATGCACCTGCACCAATAGATAAGAAATTATGGCAAATTGAATATATTAATTAAGTCCTATGGAACATGATCGAAATAACTTGAAATAACATGCTGGTATTTAGCATTAAAATATAATACTAGTATAAAATTTTATAACATTAAATATTGAGAATATTCAAGATAATTTGAATACTAAATAGTAATATTGCAAAAATGATGTTAGTAAACACCACATGTTGTGTAGGCTTTACCCCATTTATATACATGATTGTGACATTCATCTGTTACCCAGATAGTCCCGATTTATTTTCGAGGACGAAAATGCCTAAAATAGGGGAGACTGGTACACTACCTAGTATTGCTAAGGGTCCGGTAGGGCATTGGGCTATGACCATGGCCATTAAGTTAGCCTAGCCCAGCCCATTAGGATGAAGGATCAGCTTAAATATCAACAATTAAAACCATTTGGATTTAAATGGATGAATATATAAATATATATATAGATATATAATCCATGTATAAGTATTTGGCATATACAGTACTCACTTGAAAACAGCTAACAACAGGCTAGTATATAAAATTTCTCACCTGGACTTATTTAACAACAGAATAGGAGTTAAAAATAAAGAGCATATACAGTTCAAAAGTGCAACTGCCTTACATGCAAGTAAACACTTTCTTTGTCTTATATATGATACCTTCTATGGGTATTATGCCTAACATGGCAATTTAATCTCAAACAGCATATAAGTTGCTTGTACTCCATATGCCATACATGACTGCATGAGTCACTAGCGACTCTCATGCATGCAAGGTCAAGGTCATTTGTTAAAAGGCAAACTCCCTTACTCTCTTTGAGTTTGATTAATAAATCAGAGGAAATTCTGAGTTAGTAAACAACATGAAAGATTAGTAAACAACAAGACATATTAAGACGATTTTCACAATTCTGCTCTGGCTTTCAGTTCCGCTCCGGCTTTGAAATCAGCAAGCACAATTTGATAGACAACACTCACCAAAAGGTAAGTTCTTGTACCAATAGTATATAAACAGGAAGACATAAACTGAGTGTAGATCTTGCACTCCGGGTCTTCAATGAAAATCTGGAAATGGAATATATATATATATATACATATATATATATATATATATATATATAACTTGCTACAAGTTTATACATATATATATATATATATAGATGAACAGATATATATATATATATATGTATAAAATATGATCATATAAGTAAGAAGCATATAGCACAAGTCACATGAAATAAGGAAAAGACTTAGCATGAACTAAAGTACAGATCACTGCACTCCGATCTTCATTAGAGATCAGTGAAGGTCTGTGTGATGCTGCAATATATATATATATATATATATATAGATGTATATATAGATGTATATATAGATGTATATATATATATATCTATATGTGTCTAGATATCTATGTATATATATTTATATATCAATATAAATATATATTTATATATAAATAATATATCTAAGCAAAAAGGAGAGATACAGCAGATCGAAAGGCCAAGAAGAAGACCCAGTTGAAGCCCGGCAAGCATTGTGTGTTGCCTCGGCAACCCTATGCTCAAACTACTGTGTGGTATTTTGGTCATATCTTTTGACCCCAACCTCCAAATGGCACGATTCGTAATGCGTTGGAAAGTAGACAAGGAGACCTACAACTTTCATGAAGTAACTAAACTCTAAATCTGACATTTAAAGGGTAAACAATTAGTGATAAGATGCAGCAAGGTACTCAGCTTGCTTGCTGCAACAATAATATACTCTGCACTAATCGTGGTATTTTAATCATATCTTTTAATCCCGAACTCCGATTGACACGATTCGTAATGAGTTCGAAAGGGGACAACGAGCCCTACAACTTTCATGAAGGAACCAATTTCCGAATCCAACATTTAAGGGGTCACAAAGTAGTGACAAGTTATGATAATATAACTCGCAAAGCTTGCCGTGGCAACCTATGTTGCTTGCGCAACCCTGCATCTAACACACTTGGCGACACCTCTGTCAGGGGTTTGTGCTGGGTTGACTTGCCGAGTTTGACCATGAGACTTGGGACCATAAATGGTCCATATTTGGAGTCTATGTTGACCCAATAAACCATTAAAAATACTAAACCTATGAACGACATTTCTAGGTGCCACTTGGTGCACATGACGCGTTTGCTTGAAGACATGCGTACACGGTAACCGATTACGTAAGCCTGGAGGAGTTTACATTGTTAATTTATATTTTATTTTTGAATTCATTCCTGATTAATAAATTATAATTATGCCTATGTTAGTTTAATCCATATGCTAGTTGTGCTAGTTCTGCTGAGGAATACTAAGCTATGATGATAGTAAGATCAAAGCCATATATGTTTATAGCATAAATATTGATGCTCGAACCATGCTAGTTCAGATCGACATAGGATTTTTCTATGAATATATGTCAGCATGATAATCTTTGAATATAAAGGCAATTTTAAATGATAATTAGAGATTTATAAGGATGTCAATTAATTTTGTTGATGACAACCGCATGTGATAATGCCAGTTTGTATAATGAACTCATGTCAATTGGAATGGATATGATACTAATGAATTCAGTGTTGATTTATGGTTAAAGGATGATGCTCAAATATATAGTGATAACGAGATAATACTCTATCAGTTCAGAGAAATGGTTCTGATTAATAATGATCATGTATTGCTCTTGCTCATGTATACTCATGTATAATAATCATGGATAGAGATAGATGAATTTATGAATCATGATGAAAATATAGGTCAGATTTGACGTATGATTAACGAATGAAGATGCTAGACCAGTTTTGATAAATAGTTAGCTCAGTTCAATAGAGGAATATTAATGATTATGCTCATTTAGTTTAAATGAATACCTTTGCATGACTTTGCTCGTGTTAAGTTTTGATGAATAAATATGTATGATAAGGATTCAAGCAGTGTGCCGTAGGACTATTAGGCTAATTCAGTTAGATGCGTGATTATAAATGATGATACGATCAGTTATGTACGAATGATGATAAGATCAGTTTCAATGCATGAATATGAATAGTTATGCTAACTCAGTGATACTAGTTCAGTTTTGCTATATCATATCTGTTCATGATGTTCTTGCATATATGTTAGCGTGCATGCATTGTTCATATTCTGTTATCCTTGATATCATGTACACGTCTTTAATTCATCTTGAAACAAGTGATCCCGCTAACTCGGGAGCTTGATATCCTGTCCAAGTGATCCCACTAACTCGGGAGCTTGATAGCTCGTCCAAGTGATCCCGCTAACTCGGGAGCTTGATTTTCTTGTTTCTTGTTCTTGTACATGTCTTGTTTCAGCATGATTCATTGATCTCGCCTGATTCCTTATCAGCATGAATATGTCAGCATTGTCAGCATGATACAATAATTGCATGATTTGGTGCTTGTTCTGTTATATACTGCTAGGATATATAGATGCTAGAATGGACCTAACATAAGATGACATGTGTTTCGTTTTATTTTGCATCTAGACGTGAATGGATAATTTAACATATAAATTAGCACTTTAAATTTTCCTTGCTGAGCTTTGATGATAGCTCATCCTACGACTTTATGTCTTAGCCGCAGATATTACTCAAGACCCTGAGCAGGAAGCTGATCCTACCTACCAGTCTGAGGAGGAGGATGGGGAGGAAGGTTCTACTGAGGACTTCTTTCCTTGAGAGGTTTGGGAGAGATAGAGATTTGTTTTTAAAATATTAAATATGTATAAACAACAGTGTGATTTAAGATAGTTTACTACTTCAGATATGGGTTTCTGTTTATATTTCCTGTTTAATTTACTGCTTTAGATAAAGGAATGGATATCAGTTGTTGCCATATTTCTTCGTATTAGAGTTAATTAAATTCGCTTCCGCATATGTAACACTTTGTACACGATGCCCATGTATGACAGGATCATGTTAGGTGATCCGACGGCGCGACCTTTCCCATTTACGAGAAGGGGAAAAGTCGGGCTGTCACAGGTGGTATCAGAGCTCGGTGTTAAGTCTTTGGAGACTTAACTCTGGCACGGATATATGGCATTACTTCTGATGTTCGCTCAGTGTTAGAGCCTAGGCTTTAGGTCTTTAGGTTGGACTCAAGGCTATGGTAGTACGTTCTATTAGAGCGTAGGTTGTGGATCTATACGACCACATTTGGTAAGTAATGTCGGTCACTATTGTGGATTTGTATGACCATGTTTGACTGGAGTGATCGGTCAATAGTGATCGAAGTATGCCTTTAGGATCCGAGGTAGGATGTAAATGTTTTCAAGTCATGGGATCATGAGGATCACGATCATTGTTAATTGGAACATTTGTTTCATTTTGACAGATCAATATGGCAAATCGCAAAAGAGCTAGGACCATGTATGCTGGGAAGAATGATCATGAACAAACTAGGAAACTACTGGAGACAATGGTCAGAATAATGGCCCGATAGAATGAGTTACTTACGACACTAGTGCAGTCCACTGTACACACTTCTTCGCCCGCACTCAATGGGTCATGCTCACGGTCTGAGAATCTGAGACAAGACGGGGAAATGTAGGTGGGCTACAGGTGAGTGTTTCAGATGTGGCAGACTAGGACATCTGATAAAAGATTGCCCTACGACGAAAATGAAAAAGACGACACCCGAATTTCAGCAACCTGCTCAAGGTGTTTATCCAAAACCGACCATATCTACACCTTCGGGGTCAATCCACACCGAACCCTACTCTAACGGGAGCATTTGGAGTTCCACAAATTTCACGCACCTCTTCAACCATTTCGTTAGCATTCTGTGGAAAATATGGGAAGACACATAACATGGAGGAATGTCGTAGAGCATCTGGGGCGTGCTTTCGTTGTGGTATGATGGGACATCGGATTAAGGAATGCCCAGAGATGGTGGGAACGACATCAAAGACGGCACAAGATGCCTAAACCAGCAACGATATTATCTAAGGCATGTGAACTATTTAGTTATAAGTTATTTAAATTATTTATGAGAAAGGTGCATCTAGGTAAATAATTTATATATGTGTACATCTAGTATATTGTTTTCTTTTCATTAGTTTTAGAAATGATAAATTTATATTTTGCTATGTAAACGCAATTTAGCTAACACTAGTATATATATATACATTAGATACCATGCACTTGTATCCAGAGGATGCGTACTTGTTATATGAGGCACATGTTTTGGTAGATCTTGTATCGGCACATTCCTTTGTTACACCCAATTTGTTGAAAGTTAGGAAAGTTGGGAGCCACCCCAGAACATCTCGACTTTATTGTGACGTGTTAGTCCCGACTAGGCAGTCTGTCACTACTAACATGGTATGTCGATCAATCATCGTCGTACTCTAAGGTGACGATGACTATGAAGCAGTAGCCGAGTGATTTTACTCGATTTACTCAATATGCAAGAATTCGCTGTAATCCTTGGCATGGATTGGCTATCCAATCATCATACAAGCATTGATTGTAGAAGCAGATTGCCAATAGCCTGTGAATTCCCTAATATCTTCCCTGCTGAGTTGCCAAGATTTTTATCTAGCAGGGAAGTGGAATTCGCTAGTGATTTAGCCCCGGGCATAGAGAAGGTATCAAAGGCGCCTTATCAAATGGCAACGAGTTGAAAAGAACTTAAGGAGCAGTTACAAGAGCTTCTTGATAAAAGTTTATCAGACCGAGTGTGTCTCCGTGGGACGCACCAGTATTATTCGTAAAGAAGAATGATAGGTCAATGCATATTTGCATTGACTACCGTCAACTCAATAAACTGACAATCAAGAATAAATATCCGCTCTCTCGAATTGACGAAGCTCATAAGTCGACCTATGTCATTCATCCGTAGCACGAAGATGTATCGGGACTTAAAGAAAGACGCGTTTAGGTGGAATGGCTTGAAGCGAAAAGTGGCGGAATATGTTGTGAAAAGTTTGATCTGTCAGCAAGTAAAGGTCAAACACAAGCATCCCGCTAGTCTGTTACAGCCACTGCCCATACCAGAGTGGAAAGGAGAGAACATTTTCATGGATTTTATCCTTGACTTACCCCGTACGTAGAAGGGTTACAATGCGATTTGGGTGATCATAGATCATCTCACAAAATCAGCACATTTCTTACCCTACAATACGCGGTATACAACATCCACGTTGCCCGACGTCTGTCTAAGGGAAATAGTCAGACTACACGGGATACTAGTCAAATCCATAAGGTGCGTACTTCAAATCCATGTACACTATAGTTATACTAGTCAAATAAATTTCCATTGCTTAGATTATAATGTTATATAAATGCACCTGCACCAATAGATAAGAAATTATGGCAAATTGAATATATTAATTAAGTCCTATGGAACATGATCGAAATAACTTGAAATAACATCGGTATTTAGCATTAAAATATAATACTAGTATAAAATTTTATAACATTAAATATTGAGAATATTCAAGATAATTTGAATACTAAATAGTAATATTGCAAAAATGATGTTAGTAAACACCACATGTTGTGTAGGCTTTACCCCATTTATATACATGATTGTGACATTCATCTGTTACCCAGATAGTCCCGATTTATTTTCGAGGACGAAAATGCCTAAAATAGGGGAGACTGGTACACTACCTAGTATTGCTAAGGGTCCGGTAGGGCATTGGGCTATGACCATGGCCATTAAGTTAGCCTAGCCCAGCCCATTAGGATGAAGGATCAGCTTAAATATCAACAATTAAAACCATTTGGATTTAAATGGATGAATATATAAATATATATATAGATATATAATCCATGTATAAGTATTTGGCATATCAAGACTCACTTGAAAACAACTAACAACAGGCTAGTATATAAAATTTCTCACATGAACTTATTTAACAACAGAATAGGAGTTAAAAATAAAGAGCATATACATTTCAAAAGTGCAACTGCCTTACATGCAAGTAAACACTTTCTTTGTCTTATATATGATACCTTCTATGGGTATTATGCCTAACATGGCAATTTAATCTCAAACTGCATATAAGTTGCTTGTACTCCATATGCCATACATGACTGCATGAGTCACTAGCGACTCTCATGCATGCAAGGTCAAGGTCATTTGTTAAAAGGCAAACTCCCTTACTCTCTTTGAGTTTGATTAATAAATCAGAGGAAATTCTGAGTTAGTAAACAACATGAAAGATTAGTAAACAACAAGACATATTAAGACGATTTTCACAATTCTGCTCTGGCTTTCAGTTCCGCTCCGGCTTTGAAATCAGCAAGCACAATTTGATAGACAACACTCACCAAAAGGTAAGTTCTTGTACCAATAGTATATAAACAGGAAGACATAAACTGAGTGTAGATCTTGCACTCCGGGTCTTCAATGAAAATCTGGAAATGGAATATATATATATATACATATATATATATATATATATAACTTGCTACAAGTTTATACATATATATATATATATAGATGAACAGATATATATATATATATATGTATAAAATATGATCATATAAGTAAGAAGCATATAGCACAAGTCACATGAAATAAGGAAAAGACTTAGCATGAACTAAAGTACAGATCACTGCACTCCGATCTTCATTAGAGATCAGTGAAGGTCTGTGTGATGCTGCAATATATATATATATATATATATATATATATATAGATGTATATATAGATGTATATATAGATGTATATATATATATATATCTATATGTGTCTAGATATCTATGTATATATATTTATATATCAATATAAATATATATTTATATATAAATAATATATCTAAGCAAAAAGGAGAGATACAGCAGATCGAAAGGCCAAGAAGAAGACCCAGTTGAAGCCCGGCAAGCCAGGCTTGCCGCGGCAACCTCAAGGGGTTGCCACAGCAAGACCCTCTGCTGAGTGGCTTGCCGCGGCAACCTCAAAGGGTTGCCGCGGCAAGCATTGTGTGTTGCCTCGGCAACCCTATGCTCAAACTACTGTGTGGTATTTTGGTCATATCTTTTGACCCCAACCTCCAAATGGCACGATTCGTAATGCGTTGGAAAGTAGACAAGGAGACCTACAACTTTCATGAAGTAACTAAACTCTAAATCTGACATTTAAAGGGTAAACAATTAGTGATAAGATGCAGCAAGGTACTCAGGCTTGCCGCTGCAACAATATACTCAGACCACTGTGTGGTATTTTAATCATATCTTTTAATCCCGAACTCCGATTGACACGATTCGTAATGAGTTCGAAAGGGGACAACGAGCCCTACAACTTTCATGAAGGAACCAATTTCCGAATCCAACATTTAAGGGGTCACAAAGTAGTGACAAGTTGCGATAATATGCAACTGCAAAGCTTGCCGTGGCAACCTATGTTGCTTGCCGCGGCAACCCTGCATCTAACACACTTGGCGACACCTCTGTCAGGGGTTTGTGCTGGGTTGACTTGCCGAGTTTGACCATGAGACTTGGGACCATAAATGGTCCATATTTGGAGTCTATGTTGACCCAATAAACCATTAAAAATACTAAACCTATGAACGACATTTCTAGGTGCCACTTGGTGCACATGACGCGTTTGCTTGAAGACATGCGTACACGGGTAACCAGTTACACGTAAGCCTGGTATAAGGTAGGGAGTTTACATTGTTAATTTATATTTTATTTTGAATTCATTCCTGATTAATAAATTATAATTATGCCTATGTTAGTTTAATCCATATGCTAGTTGTGCTAGTTCTGCTGAGGAATACTAAGCTATGATGATAGTAAGATCAAAGCCATATATGTTTATAGCATAAATATTGATGCTCGAACCATGCTAGTTCAGATCGACATAGGATTTTTCTATGAATATATGTCAGCATGATAATCTTTGAATATAAAGGCAATTTTAAATGATAATTAGAGATTTATAAGGATGTCAATTAATTTTGTTGATGACAACCGCATGTGATAATGCCAGTTTGTATAATGAACTCATGTCAATTGGAATGGATATGATACTAATGAATTCAGTGTTGATTTATGGTTAAAGGATGATGCTCAAATATATAGTGATAACGAGATAATACTCTATCAGTTCAGAGAAATGGTTCTGATTAATAATGATCATGTATTGCTCTTGCTCATGTATACTCATGTATAATAATCATGGATAGAGATAGATGAATTTATGAATCATGATGAAAATATAGGTCAGATTTGACGTATGATTAACGAATGAAGATGCTAGACCAGTTTTGATAAATAGTTAGCTCAGTTCAATAGAGGAATATTAATGATTATGCTCATTTAGTTTAAATGAATACCTTTGCATGACTTTGCTCGTGTTAAGTTTTGATGAATAAATATGTATGATAAGGATTCAAGCGATTGTGCGTAGGACTATTAGGCTAATTCGTTAGATGCGTGATTATAAATGATGATACGATCGATTATATACGAATGATGATAAGATCGTTTCAATGCATGAATATGAATAGTTATGCTAACTCGGTGATACTAGTTCGGTTTGCTATATCATATCATTCATGATGTTCTTGCATATATGTTAGCGTGCATGCATTGTTCATATTCTGTTATCCTTGATATCATGTACACGTCTTTAATTCATCTTGAAACAAGTGATCCCGCTAACTCGGGAGCTTGATATCCTGTCCAAGTGATCCCACTAACTCGGGAGCTTGATAGCTCGTCCAAGTGATCCCGCTAACTCGGGAGCTTGATTTTCTTGTTTCTTGTTCTTGTACATGTCTTGTTTCAGCATGATTCATTGATCTCGCCTGATTCCTTATCAGCATGAATATGTCAGCATTGTCAGCATGATACAATAATTGCATGATTTGGTGCTTGTTCTGTTATATACTGCTAGGATATATAGATGCTAGAATGGACCTAACATAAGATGACATGTGTTTCGTTTTATTTTGCATCTAGACGTGAATGGATAATTTAACATATAAATTAGCACTTTAAATTTTCCTTGCTGAGCTTTGATGATAGCTCATCCTACGACTTTATGTCTTAGCCGCAGATATTACTCAAGACCCTGAGCAGGAAGCTGATCCTACCTACCAGTCTGAGGAGGAGGATGGGGAGGAAGGTTCTACTGAGGACTTCTTTCCTTGAGAGGTTTGGGAGAGATAGAGATTTGTTTTTAAAATATTAAATATGTATAAACAACAGTGTGATTTAAGATAGTTTACTACTTCAGATATGGGTTTCTGTTTATATTTCCTGTTTAATTTACTGCTTTAGATAAAGGAATGGATATCAGTTGTTGCCATATTTCTTCGTATTAGAGTTAATTAAATTCGCTTCCGCATATGTAACACTTTGTACACGATGCCCATGTATGACAGGATCATGTTAGGTGATCCGACGGCGCGACCTTTCCCATTTACGAGAAGGGGAAAAGTCGGGCTGTCACAGGTGGTATCAGAGCTCGGTGTTAAGTCTTTGGAGACTTAACTCTGGCACGGATATATGGCATTACTTCTGATGTTCGTTCAGTGTTAGAGCCTAGGCTTTAGGTCTTTAGGTTGGACTCAAGGCTATGGTAGTAGGTTCTATTAGAGCGTGAGTTGTGGATCTATACGACCACATTTGACTGAAGTAATCGGTCACTATTGTGGATTTGTATGACCATGTTTGACTGGAGTGATCGGTCAATAGTGATCGAAGTATGCCTTTAGGATCCGAGGTAGGATGTAAATGTTTTCAAGTCATGGGATCATGAGGATCACGATCATTGTTAATTGGAACATTTGTTTCATCTTGACAGATCAATATGGCAAACCGCAACAGAGCTAGGACCATGTATGCTGGGAAGAATGATCATGAACAAACTAGGAAACTACTGGAGACAATGGTCAGAATAATGGCCCGATAGAATGAGTTACTTACGACACTAGTGCAGTCCACTGTACACACTTCTTCGCCCGCACTCAATGGGTCATGCTCACGGTCAAATCTGACGACAAGACGGGAAATGTAGGTGGGCTACGGTGAGTGTTTCAGATGTGGCAGACTAGGACATCTGATAAAAGATTGCCCTACGACGAAAATGAAAAAGACGACACCCGAATTTCAGCAACCTGCTCAAGGTGTTTATCCAAAACCGACCATATCTACACCTTCGGGGTCAATCCGTCACTCGAACCCGACTCTAACGGAGCATTTGGAGTTCCACAAATTTCACGCACCTCTTCAACCATTTCGTTAGCATTCTGGAAAATATGGGAAGACACATAACATGGAGGAATGTCGAGAGCATCCTGGGCGTGCTTTCGTTGTGGTATGATGGGACATCGGATTAAGGAATGCCCAGAGATGGTGGGAGCGACATCAAAGACGGCACAAGATGCCTAAACCAAAGAACGATATTATCTAAGGCATGTGAACTATTTAGTTATAAGTTATTTAAATTATTTATGAGAAAGGTGCATCTAGGTAAATAATTTATATATGTGTACATCTAGTATATTGTTTTATTTTCATCAGTTTTAGAAATGATAAATTTATATTTTGCTATGTAAACGCAATTTAGCTAAAACTAGTATATATATACATTAGATACCATGCACTTGTATCCAGAGGATGCGTACTTGTTATATGAGGCACATGTTTTGGTAGATCTTGTATCGGCACATTCCTTTGTTACACCCAATTTGTTGAAAGTTAGGAAAGTTGGGAGCCACCCCAGAACATCTCGACTTTATTGTGACGTGTCAGTCCCGACCAGGCAGTCTGTCACTACTAACATGGTATGTCGATCAATCATCGTCGTACTCTAAGGTGACGATGACTATGAAGCAGTAGCCGAGTGATTTTACTCGATTTACTCAATATGCAAGAATTCGCTGTAATCCTTGGCATGGATTGGCTATCCAATCATCATACAAGCATTGATTGTAGAAGCAGATTGCCAATAGCCTGTGAATTCCCTAATATCTTCCCTGCTGAGTTGCCAAGATTTTTATCTAGCAGGGAAGTGGAATTCGCTAGTGATTTAGCCCCGGGCATAGAGAAGGTATCAAAGGCGCCTTATCAAATGGCACCGACAGAGTTGAAAAGAACTTAAGGAGCAGTTACAAGAGCTTCTTGATAAAAGTTTATCAGACCGAGTGTGTCTCCGTGGGACGCACCAGTATTATTCGTAAAGAAGAATGATAGGTCAATGCATATTTGCATTGACTACCGTCAACTCAATAAACTGACAATCAAGAATAAATATCCGCTCTCTCGAATTGACGAAGCTCATAAGTCAGCCTATGTCATTCATCCTGGTAGCACGAAGATGTATCAGGACTTAAAGAAGACGTTTAGGTGGAATGGCTTGAAGCGAAAAGTGGCGGAATATGTTGTGAAAAGTTTGATCTGTCAGCAAGTAAAGGTCAAACACAAGCATCCCGCTAGTCTGTTACAGCCACTGCCCATACCAGAGTGGAAAGGAGAGAACATTTTCATGGATTTTATCCTTGACTTACCCCGTACGTAGAAGGGTTACAATGCGATTTGGGTGATCATAGATCATCTCACAAAATCAGCACATTTCTTACCCTACAATACGCGGTATACAACATCCACGTTGCCCGACGTCTGTCTAAGGGAAATAGTCAGACTACACGGGATACTAGTCAAATCCATAAGGTGCGTACTTCAAATCCATGTACACTATAGTTATACTAGTCAAATAAATTTCCATTGCTTAGATTATAATGTTATATAAATGCACCTGCACCAATAGATAAGAAATTATGGCAAATTGAATATATTAATTAAGTCCTATGGAACATGATCGAAATAACTTGAAATAACATGCTGGTATTTAGCATTAAAATATAATACTAGTATAAAATTTTATAACATTAAATATTGAGAATATTCAAGATAATTTGAATACTAAATAGTAATATTGCAAAAATGATGTTAGTAAACACCACATGTTGTGTAGGCTTTACCCCATTTATATACATGATTGTGACATTCATCTACATTACAGATAGTCCGATTTATTTTCGAGGGCAAAATGCCTAAAATAGGGGAGACTGGTACACTACCTAGTATTGCTAAGGGTCCGGTAGGGCATTGGGCTATGACCATGGCCATTAAGTTAGCCTAGCCCAGCCCATTAGGATGAAGGATCAGCTTAAATATCAACAATTAAAACCATTTGGATTTAAATGGATGAATATATAAATATATATATAGATATATAATCCATGTATAAGTATTTGGCATATACAGTACTCACTTGAAAACAGCTAACAACAGGCTAGTATATAAAATTTCTCACCTGGACTTATTTAACAACAGAATAGGAGTTAAAAATAAAGAGCATATACAGTTCAAAAGTGCAACTGCCTTACATGCAAGTAAACACTTTCTTTGTCTTATATATGATACCTTCTATGGGTATTATGCCTAACATGGCAATTTAATCTCAAACAGCATATAAGTTGCTTGTACTCCATATGCCATACATGACTGCATGAGTCACTAGCGACTCTCATGCATGCAAGGTCAAGGTCATTTGTTAAAAGGCAAACTCCCTTACTCTCTTTGAGTTTGATTAATAAATCAGAGGAAATTCTGAGTTAGTAAACAACATGAAAGATTAGTAAACAACAAGACATATTAAGACGATTTTCACAATTCTGCTCCGGCCCAAGCACAATTTGATAGACAACACTCACCAAAAGGTAAGTTCTTGTACCAATAGTATATAAACAGGAAGACATAAACTGAGTGTAGATCTTGCACTCCGGGTCTTCAATGAAAATCTGGAAATGGAATATATATATATATATACATATATATATATATATATATATATAACTTGCTACAAGTTTATACATATATATATATATATAGATGAACAGATATATATATATATATATGTATAAAATATGATCATATAAGTAAGAAGCATATAGCACAAGTCACATGAAATAAGGAAAAGACTTAGCATGAACTAAAGTACAGATCACTGCACTCCGATCTTCATTAGAGATCAGTGAAGGTCTGTGTGATGCTGCAATATATATATATATATATATATATAGATGTATATATAGATGTATATATAGATGTATATATATATATATCTATATGTGTCTAGATATCTATGTATATATATTTATATATCAATATAAATATATATTTATATATAAATAATATATCTAAGCAAAAAGGAGAGATACAGCAGATCGAAAGGCCAAGAAGAAGACCCAGTTGAAGCCCGGCAAGCCAGGCTTGCCGCGGCAACCTCAAGGGGTTGCCACAGCAAGACCCTCTGCTGAGTGGCTTGCCGCGGCAACCTCAAAGGGTTGCCGCGGCAAGCATTGTGTGTTGCCTCGGCAACCCTATGCTCAAACTACTGTGTGGTATTTTGGTCATATCTTTTGACCCCAACCTCCAAATGGCACGATTCGTAATGCGTTGGAAAGTAGACAAGGAGACCTACAACTTTCATGAAGTAACTAAACTCTAAATCTGACATTTAAAGGGTAAACAATTAGTGATAAGATGCAGCAAGGTACTCAGGCTTGCCGCTGCAACAATATACTCAGACCACTGTGTGGTATTTTAATCATATCTTTTAATCCCGAACTCCGATTGACACGATTCGTAATGAGTTCGAAAGGGGACAACGAGCCCTACAACTTTCATGAAGGAACCAATTTCCGAATCCAACATTTAAGGGGTCACAAAGTAGTGACAAGTTGCGATAATATGCAACTGCAAAGCTTGCCGTGGCAACCTATGTTGCTTGCCGCGGCAACCCTGCATCTAACACACTTGGCGACACCTCGCTGTGGGTTTGTCTTTGGGTTGACTTGCCGAGTTTGACCATGAGACTTGGGACCATAAATGGTCCATATTTGGAGTCTATGTTGACCCAATAAACCATTAAAAATACTAAACCTATGAACGACATTTCTAGGTGCCACTTGGTGCACATGACGCCTTTGCTTGAAGACATGCGTACACGGGTAACCAGTTACACGTAAGCCTGGTATAAGGTAGGGAGTTTACATTGTTAATTTATATTTTATTTTTGAATTCATTCCTGATTAATAAATTATAATTATGCCTATGTTAGTTTAATCCATATGCTAGTTGTGCTAGTTCTGCTGAGGAATACTAAGCTATGATGATAGTAAGATCAAAGCCATATATGTTTATAGCATAAATATTGATGCTCGAACCATGCTAGTTCAGATCGACATAGGATTTTTCTATGAATATATGTCAGCATGATAATCTTTGAATATAAAGGCAATTTTAAATGATAATTAGAGATTTATAAGGATGTCAATTAATTTTGTTGATGACAACCGCATGTGATAATGCCAGTTTGTATAATGAACTCATGTCAATTGGAATGGATATGATACTAATGAATTCAGTGTTGATTTATGGTTAAAGGATGATGCTCAAATATATAGTGATAACGAGATAATACTCTATCAGTTCAGAGAAATGGTTCTGATTAATAATGATCATGTATTGCTCTTGCTCATGTATACTCATGTATAATAATCATGGATAGAGATAGATGAATTTATGAATCATGATGAAAATATAGGTCAGATTTGACGTATGATTAACGAATGAAGATGCTAGACCAGTTTTGATAAATAGTTAGCTCAGTTCAATAGAGGAATATTAATGATTATGCTCATTTAGTTTAAATGAATACCTTTGCATGACTTTGCTCGTGTTAAGTTTTGATGAATAAATATGTATGATAAGGATTCAAGCAGTGTGCCGTAGGACTATTAGGCTAATTCAGTTAGATGCGTGATTATAAATGATGATACGATCAGTTATGTACGAATGATGATAAGATCAGTTTCAATGCATGAATATGAATAGTTATGCTAACTCAGTGATACTAGTTCAGTTTTGCTATATCATATCTGTTCATGATGTTCTTGCATATATGTTAGCGTGCATGCATTGTTCATATTCTGTTATCCTTGATATCATGTACACGTCTTTAATTCATCTTGAAACAAGTGATCCCGCTAACTCGGGAGCTTGATATCCTGTCCAAGTGATCCCACTAACTCGGGAGCTTGATAGCTCGTCCAAGTGATCCCGCTTAACTCGGGAGCTTGATTTTCTTGTTTCTTGTTCTTGTACATGTCTTGTTTCAGCATGATTCATTGATCTCGCCTGATTCCTTATCAGCATGAATATGTCAGCATTGTCAGCATGATACAATAATTGCATGATTTGGTGCTTGTTACTATATCGCTAGGATATATAGATGCTAGAATGGACCTAACATAAGATGACATGTGTTTCGTTTTATTTTGCATCTAGACGTGAATGGATAATTTAACATATAAATTAGCACTTTAAATTTTCCTTGCTGAGCTTTGATGATAGCTCATCCTACGACTTTATGTCTTAGCCGCAGATATTACTCAAGACCCTGAGCAGGAAGCTGATCCTACCTACCAGTCTGAGGAGGAGGATGGGGAGGAAGGTTCTACTGAGGACTTCTTTCCTTGAGAGGTTTGGGAGAGATAGAGATTTGTTTTTAAAATATTAAATATGTATAAACAACAGTGTGATTTAAGATAGTTTACTACTTCAGATATGGGTTTCTGTTTATATTTCCTGTTTAATTTACTGCTTTAGATAAAGGAATGGATATCAGTTGTTGCCATATTTCTTCGTATTAGAGTTAATTAAATTCGCTTCCGCATATGTAACACTTTGTACACGATGCCCATGTATGACAGGATCATGTTAGGTGATCCGACGGCGCGACCTTTCCCATTTACGAGAAGGGGAAAAGTCGGGCTGTCACAGGTGGTATCAGAGCTCGGTGTTAAGTCTTTGGAGACTTAACTCTGGCACGGATATATGGCATTACTTCTGATGTTCGTTCAGTGTTAGAGCCTAGGCTTTAGGTCTTTAGGTTGGACTCAAGGCTATGGTAGTAGGTTCTATTAGAGCGTAGGTTGTGGATCTATACGACCACATTTGACTGAAGTAATCGATCACTATTGTGGATTTGTATGACCATGTTTGACTGGAGTGATCGGTCAATAGTGATCGAAGTATGCCTTTAGGATCCGAGGTAGGATGTAAATGTTTTCAAGTCATGGGATCATGAGGATCACGATCATTGTTAATTGGAACATTTGTTTCATTTTGACAGATCAATATGGCAAATCGCAAAAGAGCTAGGACCATGTATGCTGGGAAGAATGATCATGAACAAACTAGGAAACTACTGGAGACAATGGTCAGAATAATGGCCCGACAGAATGAGTTACTTACGACACTAGTGCAGTCCACTGTACACACTTCTTCGCCCGCACTCAATGGGTCATGCTCACAGTGCAGAATACAGCACAAGACGGGGAAATGTAGGTGGGCTACAGGTGAGTGTTTCAGATGTGGCAGACTAGGACATCTGATAAAAGATTGCCCTACGACGAAAATGAAAAAGACGACACCCGAATTTCAGCAACCTGCTCAAGGTGTTTATCCAAAACCGACCATATCTACACCTTCGGGGTCAATCCGTCACTCGAACCCTACTCTAACGGGAGCATTTGGAGTTCCACAAATTTCACGCACCTCTTCAACCATTTCGTTAGCATTCTGTGGAAAATATGGGAAGACACATAACATGGAGGAATGTCGTAGAGCATCTGGGGCGTGCTTTCGTTGTGGTATGATGGGACATCGGATTAAGGAATGCCCAGAGATGGTGGGAACGACATCAAAGACGCACAAGATGCCTAAACCAAAACGATATTATCTAAGGCATGTGAACTATTTAGTTATAAGTTATTTAAATTATTTATGAGAAAGGTGCATCTAGGTAAATAATTTATATGTGTACATCTAGTATATTGTTTTCTTTTCATTAGTTTTAGAAATGATAAATTTATATTTTGCTATGTAAACGCATAATTTAGCTAACACTAGTATATATATATACATTAGATACCATGCACTTGTATCCAGAGGATGCGTACTTGTTATATGAGGCACATGTTTTGGTAGATCTTGTATCGGCACATTCCTTTGTTACACCCAATTTGTTGAAAGTTAGGAAAGTTGGGAGCCACCCCAGAACATCTCGACTTTATTGTGACGTGTTAGTCCCGACTAGGCGATCATCTACTAACATGGTATGTCGATCAATCATCGTCATACTCTAAGGTGACGATGACTATGAAGCAGTAGCCGAGTGATTTTACTCGATTTACTCAATATGCAAGAATTCGCTGTAATCCTTGGCATGGATTGGCTATCCAATCATCATACAAGCATTGATTGTAGAAGCAGATTGCCAATAGCCTGTGAATTCCCTAATATCTTCCCTGCTGAGTTGCCAAGATTTTTATCTAGCAGGGAAGTGGAATTCGCTAGTGATTTAGCCCCGGGCATAGAGAAGGTATCAAAGGCGCCTTATCAAATGGCACCGACAGAGTTGAAAAGAACTTAAGGAGCAGTTACAAGAGCTTCTTGATAAAAGTTTATCAGACCGAGTGTGTCTCCGTGGGACGCACCAGTATTATTCGTAAAGAAGAATGATAGGTCAATGCATATTTGCATTGACTACCGTCAACTCAATAAACTGACAATCAAGAATAAATATCCGCTCTCTCGAATTGACGAAGCTCATAAGTCAGCCTATGTCATTCATCCTGGTAGCACGAAGATGTATCAGGACTTAAAGAAGACGTTTAGGTGGAATGGCTTGAAGCGAAAAGTGGCGGAATATGTTGTGAAAAGTTTGATCTGTCAGCAAGTAAAGGTCAAACACAAGCATCCCGCTAGTCTGTTACAGCCACTGCCCATACCAGAGTGGAAAGGAGAGAACATTTTCATGGATTTTATCCTTGACTTACCCCGTACGTAGAAGGGTTACAATGCGATTTGGGTGATCATAGATCATCTCACAAAATCAGCACATTTCTTACCCTACAATACGCGGTATACAACATCCACGTTGCCCGACGTCTGTCTAAGGGAAATAGTCAGACTACACGGGATACTAGTCAAATCCATAAGGTGCGTACTTCAAATCCATGTACACTATAGTTATACTAGTCAAATAAATTTCCATTGCTTAGATTATAATGTTATATAAATGCACCTGCACCAATAGATAAGAAATTATGGCAAATTGAATATATTAATTAAGTCCTATGGAACATGATCGAAATAACTTGAAATAACATGCTGGTATTTAGCATTAAAATATAATACTAGTATAAAATTTTATAACATTAAATATTGAGAATATTCAAGATAATTTGAATACTAAATAGTAATATTGCAAAATGATGTTAGTAAACACCACATGTTGTGTAGGCTTTACCCCATTTATATACATGATTGTGACATTCATCTGTTACCCAGATAGTCCCGATTTATTTTCGAGGACGAAAATGCCTAAAATAGGGGAGACTGGTACACTACCTAGTATTGCTAAGGGTCCGGTAGGGCATTGGGCTATGACCATGGCCATTAAGTTAGCCTAGCCCAGCCCATTAGGATGAAGGATCAGCTTAAATATCAACAATTAAAACCATTTGGATTTAAATGGATGAATATATAAATATATATATAGATATATAATCCATGTATAAGTATTTGGCATATACAGTACTCACTTGAAAACAGCTAACAACAGGCTAGTATATAAAATTTCTCACCTGGACTTATTTAACAACAGAATAGGAGTTAAAAATAAAGAGCATATACAGTTCAAAAGTGCAACTGCCTTACATGCAAGTAAACACTTTCTTTGTCTTATATATGATACCTTCTATGGGTATTATGCCTAACATGGCAATTTAATCTCAAACAGCATATAAGTTGCTTGTACTCCATATGCCATACATGACTGCATGAGTCACTAGCGACTCTCATGCATGCAAGGTCAAGGTCATTTGTTAAAAGGCAAACTCCCTTACTCTCTTTGAGTTTGATTAATAAATCAGAGGAAATTCTGAGTTAGTAAACAACATGAAAGATTAGTAAACAACAAGACATATTAAGACGATTTTCACAATTACTTTCGGCCCTCGCTTTGAAATCAGCAAGCACAATTTGATAGACAACACTCACCAAAAGGTAAGTTCTTGTACCAATAGTATATAAACAGGAAGACATAAACTGAGTGTAGATCTTGCACTCCGGGTCTTCAATGAAAATCTGGAAATGGAATATATATATATATACATATATATATATATATATATATATATATATATATATATATATATATATATAACTTGCTACAAGTTTATACATATATATATATATATAGATGAACAGATATATATATATATATATATATATATGTATAAAATATGATCATATAAGTAAGAAGCATATAGCACAAGTCACATGAAATAAGGAAAAGACTTAACATGAACTAAAAATGCAGATCCGCACTCCGATCTTCATTAGAGATCAGTGAAGGTCTGTGTGATGCTGCAATATATATATATATATATATAGGTGTATATATAGATGTATATATAGATGTATATATATATATATCTATATGTGTCTAGATATCTATGTATATATATTTATATATCAATATAAATATATATTTATATATAAATAATACATATAAGCAAAAAGGAGAGATACAGCAGATCAAAAGGCCAAGAAGAAGACCCAGTTGAAGCCCGGCAAGCCAGGCTTGCCGCGGCAACCTCAAGGGGTTGCCACAGCAAGACCCTCTGCTGAGTGGCTTGCCGCGGCAACCTCAAAGGGTTGCCGCGGCAAGCATTGTGTGTTGCCTCGGCAACCCTATGCTCAAACTACTGTGTGGTATTTTGATCATATCTTTTGACCCCAACCTCCAAATGGCACGATTCGTAATGCGTTGGAAAGTAGACAAGGAGACCTACAACTTTCATGAAGTAACTAAACTCTAAATCTGACATTTAAAGGGTAAAAAATTAGTGATAAGATGCAGCAAGGTACTCAGGCTTGCCGCTGCAACAATATACTCAGACCACTGTGTGGTATTTTAATCATATCTTTTAATCCCGAACTCCGATTGACACGATTCATAATGAGTTCGAAAGGGGACAACGAGCCCTACAACTTTCATGAAGGAACCAATTTCCGAATCCAACATTTAAGGGGTCACAAAGTAGTGGCAAGTTGCGATAATATGCAACTGCAAAGCTTGCCGTGGCAACCTATGTTGCTTGCCGCGGCAACCCTGCATCTAACACACTTGGCGACACCTCTGTCAGGGGTTTGTGCTGGGTTGACTTGCCGAGTTTGACCATGAGACTTGGGACCATAAATGGTCCATATTTGGAGTCTATGTTGACCCAATAAACCATTAAAAATACTAAACCTATGAACGACATTTCTAGGTGCCACTTGGTGCACATGACGCGTTTGCTTGAAGACATGCGTACACGGGTAACCAGTTACACGTAAGCCTGGTATAAGGTAGGGAGTTTACATTGTTAATTTATATTTTATTTTTGAATTCATTCCTGATTAATAAATTATAATTATGCCTATGTTAGTTTAATCCATATGCTAGTTGTGCTAGTTCTGCTGAGGAATACTAAGCTATGATGATAGTAAGATCAAAGCCATATATGTTTATAGCATAAATATTGATGCTCGAACCATGCTAGTTCAGATCGACATAGGATTTTTCTATGAATATATGTCAGCATGATAATCTTTGAATATAAAGGCAATTTTAAATGATAATTAGAGATTTATAAGGATGCCAATTAATTTTGTTGATGACAACCGCATGTGATAATGCCAGTTTGTATAATGAACTCATGTCAATTGGAATAGATATGATACTAATGAATTCAGTGTTGATTTATGGTTAAAGGATGATGCTCAAATATATAGTGATAACGAGATAATACTCTATCAGTTCAGAGAAATGGTTCTGATTAATAATGATCATGTATTGCTCTTGCTCATGTATACTCATGTATAATAATCATGGATAGAGATAGATGAATTTATGAATCATGATGAAAATATAGGTCAGATTTGACGTATGATTAATGAATGAAGATGCCAGACCAGTTTTGATAAATAGTTAGCTCAGTTCAATAGAGGAATATTAATGATTATGCTCATTTAGTTTAAATGAATACCTTTGCATGACTTTGCTCGTGTTAAGTTTTGATGAATAAATATGTATGATAAGGATTCAAGCGATTGTCAGAGGACTATTAGGCTAATTCAGTTAGATGCGTGATTATAAATGATGATACGATCAGTTATGTACGAATGATGATAAGATCAGTTTCAATGCATGAATATGAATAGTTATGCTAACTCAGTGATACTAGTTCAGTTTTACTATATCATATCTGTTCATGATGTTCTTGCATATATGTTAGCGTGCATGCATTGTTCATATTCTGTTATCCTTGATATCATGTACACGTCTTTAATTCATCTTGAAACAAGTGATCCCGCTAACTCGGGAGCTTGATATCCTGTCCAAGTGATCCCGCTAACTCGGGAGCTTGATTTCCTCGGTCCAAGTGATCCCGCTAACTCGGGAGCTTGACAAGTGATCCCGCTAACTCGGGGGCTTGATTTTCTTGTTTCTTGTTCTTGTAGATGTCTTATTTCAGCATGATTCATTGATCTCGCCTGATTCCTTTTCAGCATGAATATATCAACATTGTCAGCATGATATAATAATTGCGTGATTTGGTGCTTGTTCTGTTATATACTGCTAGGATATATAGATGCTAGAATGGACCTAATATAAGATGACATGTGTTTCGTTTTATTTTGCATCTAGACATGGTTGGATAATCTAACATATAAATTAGCACTTTAAATTTTCTCTGCTGAGCTTTGATGATAGCTCATCCTACGACTTTATGTCTTAGCTGCAGATATTGCTCAAGACCCTGAGCAGGAAGCTGATCCTACCTACCAGTCTGAGGAGGAGGACGAGGAGGAAGGTTCTACTGAGGACTTCTTTCCTTGAGAGGTTTGGGAGAGATAGAGATTTGTTTTTAAAATATTAAATATGTATAAACAGCAGTGTGATTTAAGATAGTTTACTACTTCAGATATAGGTTTATGTTTATATTTCCTGTTCAATTTACTGCTTTAGATAAAGGAATGGATATCAGTTGTTGCCATATTTCTTTGTATCAAAGTTAATTAAATTCGCTTCCGCATATGTAACACTTTGTACACGATGCCCTTGTATGACAGGATCATGTTAGGTGATTCGACGGCGCGACGTTTCCCATTTACGAGAAGGGGAAAGGTCGGGCTGTCACACAAACTATAACCTAGCATCACTAAGTTAAGGGTGATAAATTAGTATAGTATGCGACTGATTAGGTCTACAAATCCAAGAGCAATGAGCACGTGCATCCCACATCTAGAACCAGCAATGTTAATTAACCCATTAATGAATTAAGTTGTTATACATGATAATAATTATATCATAGAACTACTATAGTCTAATATGATCTAATATCATGGACAACATCCAAATTGGGTGTATCTAAGTTTTATTTGACAATTGTCAACACATGATAGGTTGGCATTTGCTAAGGCCGTTGCTGAGTTATTTCTATGTGTGCTTATTACAATGAGAAAATACAATGTTAGAAATAAAGAAGAAAATCTACACACACAGATTTAAACAAAGCTTGCAAGATCAGGACCTGTTATAGCAAGTTTTAAAAGAGTAAGAGATCGTCCCACAAAGATTTGTGATCTAAAATAGTAAATCTTCCAGATCTGCTACAATTTTGGACCTCCTAATCCTATTCTAACTTAAACTAAGGAAAACAGGGAAAAGAGTTTGAGTTTTGATTGCCACTTTAAACTAAAAAACAGGAAATCGTATCTAATTAAAAAAACAGAGTTTAAAGCCAAACTAGAGATAACAGAGAGAGAATTGTTAGAAAGGGCAAATGTTTTGGTAAAATAAAATTCAAATATGAAGAATGAAAAACTAGGAGATAGTTTTCATTTTAAAATTAATTTGCAAAGAAGCAGAGTAGAAGGTGGATCTGCAGCAATTCTTTATTTGGCTACAAAAATGCAAGGTAGAAGGATCCAAATCTACCCTGAGATATGGACTAATCCTAGGGCTATACTCTGTCCACTTGAATGGTCACAGAGTATCCCATGGATATAATCCAGTCATGGGGGAAAGAATTGAAACAGGAAAACCATTGCAAATGCTATGAATGCAAGGCTATAAGCTCAGGCATCCATAGGTACATCAAATCTGTAAAAATTGATTGAAAACCAATAGATCCTACAAAATAAATGAGCATTAGAACCAATCATTCATTGATCTACAAAAACTTACAATAAATTGACTCTCAGATTTGCAGTCTCTGCAATCTCCTCACTTCATACAATGCTCTCACAACTCAATTTACAAATCCACTAATCCTAGCTGCTACAACGATCCAAGCATGGCTAGGCTAAGGTGAGAATAGAGGAAGAAGAAAAAAAAAATAGAAAAGGCGGGAAAATAATTCAAAATTTCCTAAAACTCAGGATTCCCCATCTCTGGCTTATTCCCCTCTATTTATACATATTTCCCAACTGCCTGATATCTGTTTTGGCCAATTAGAGAAGAGGAGAATCAATTATGTTAATTGACCTGTTGATGTGGCTCCATTTCCTCCAAATATTGCCCCAATTTTGTTAGATCAGTTTAGTACACGTGGGGTAGTTAGATCAGGTGTCCTATGATCTGTTGAAGTTTAAAAGATTTCCTCCAAAACTGACAGACAGCTGTTGGACCCTTGCATTAAGTGATTGAAATTTCAAGTTACTCATTTGATCAGTTGGAGCTTAAGAAATTGCACCTCGAGAGGTTCACTCAAGTGTTCGAGAGGTTGCAAGCTTCAAGTGTCTTCAGGTCGATAGGTTCAGAGTACCTCTTGACAGGTTGAATGAGCTTTCAGTATAAATCTTGACAGGTTGAAGACTTCAACTTGACAGGTTCTTCAGCAGAATTTAAACCATTCGACAGGTTGGTCTTTCAGCACATTTTATATCACTCAACAGGTTCTAGCCCGTAGGCTTTATGAACTGCTCGACAGGTTCTTCATTTGCTTCAGCAAACCACTCAAGAGGTTCGCTCAACTGCTCGAGTAGATCAATATGGTGGTTGTGAACAACTCAAGTGCCTTAATGCACAACATTGCACTACTCGAGTGGATCAAGCAACCCCTCGACAGGTTGAATGCAACTTCAAAAATTACTCAAGTAGTTCTTTTCAATTGCTTGAGCAGTACTTTGTTGAGCCTCTGTTGTTGATGACAGCCTATTACAGCCCTCTGTCATGCATGGGTCTTCTCATCAGTTAATGGTTGACTCAGATCTCCCTCCTTTTGGCTTTTGCTGCATAGTTTTGTGCACTTTACTACAGATTATTACTAACTACGAAACAACACTCAAACACAATCATTAAATAACTCAAAGGTCTAGTAAAGGCTAGGTTAGGAGGTGAAAAATGATATTTTTTACTGATTAACACAACCCCAAACCTAATCTTTGCTAGTCCTCAAGAAAAGTAAAAATTAAATACTATTCTAGAAAAAAAAATAACATTTAAATGCCACTTTTGTAGGGAGCACGGATGCATTTAACTTATGCATCAAGCCTTTTAAACTCCTAGGTGATCCCTAGTGGAGGAGTGAAGTCTCCTGAGGGTTTTTAGTGAAGGTACCCACAAACTTCCTAATGAAAACAGTTAAAATAAGTGCACACAGTGACGAATCAGATTTCAACATACCATGCTTAATTCCACACTTTGCTCATTCAAATTAAAGAAGTTTCAAAACAGTAAATGTAAACAATTTAATACCTAAATCCTCATGCATGCTCATCACAACCAATATGAAGATATCAAGAATGTAATGTGTGCAAATCAGTATAAAGTTCACCATTAATTCAAAAATCAGGTTCAAACAGTGCTCCAATACATTCAATAGCAGATCCAATCCTCACTAGGGAATTCTCTCACAAATGAATTTGAAGGTGTTCAATTTCTCTCAAGCTCAAGAACAGTTACAGACCTCAAATAGGCCTGTAAGCATGAGCATAGGCATTTGCTCTAATTCCCTGACATCCCCATGTATTTTTATCATAGATTAGATATCTCCTCATCTCTACATAATAGCTCATTTCACTTTGGATCACTAAGGTCTTTTTCAATGGGTTGTAATGTGGCTTATGGGTGAGATTTATAAAGAATAAAGGAGTAAAAATGATTCAACATTGAGAAATCAGCAAGGAGAGGAGGTGGTCATGACATCACCTTCTTCATCACAACACATTTTCACCTTCCAACAAGTTTTTCAGATCTGAAGTGGCCACTTCTTCTCTTATTTCCAATTTTCACATGAAATATTTCTTTTGACTTCTCTTTTCTTTTTCTCTTTTTCTTATTTTTCTCTTTATTTATTTATTTATTATTATTATTTTTTATGATGGTTGTCACAGCCATACAACTGATACACTACTGTATTTACTTAGATTTTCTCCCTTCTTCTTTCACCAAATATCAAACCTTGCTCCTCCATCTTCACTTCTTCTCTTTCCACCTCCTGAATTCTCATATTGATGGTAAGGCTGAAATAGGTCAAAAGGCTCAGGTTCACTTATTCTGGTGTTTTTCCAAAGGAAAATGGGTTTTTCATTTTCAAAGAGTGTATACAAAGGATATTTGAATGGGTAGGAGATTTTAAGCTCAAACTGTCCAAAGGATGACCTTAGATCATGTCTTTAATGTCATGAATTCTACCACACAGTTTCAATTTGGGAATGCTTAACTTCTAGTAAAAAGGTTTGAGTCAGCCAGTTCTTATAACACAAAGATTGCCAAAACACTCTTCAAAAGAATTTTTTTTTTATGGGCCCAAATCTCACTAGGTATGGCCCTCACTTGGACTCATGGTGCGTGTTCTCACCTTTTTCTCTCTTTACTGGTTCACTATATACTGATTGTGAAAATTTTTCTTAATGATCTCTTCATGGAAGTGTTGAGATTTTTAAAAGATTTCAGTATTAAGCAGTCTACTTTACATTTTAATTTCCCTTTTTTCAAAATTACTTAGGTGGAATCTTACTTTATTTGTTTCAATCTAATTAATACTACTGAACTTAGCTTAACCATCTCATTGGTCTACCCTGCCATACCCCCAAACCTAATATAAACAGTGTCCTCACTGGTACAAAAGACAGGTAGGTAGGGACAACAGGATAGGCAAAGGAAAAACACATACAACAGAAAACAGGAATGTGCAGCAGTAAGAAAAACAATAACAAACTTAGGAACACAATGTAAATCAATACACAAAAGACATTTTCATTAACAAAATTAATATTACATAAGACTGTTTAAAATTTTAAAACTAGATCTAAAATAGAAACAACAAAAAGAACTTAATTACAAAAAAGACTACACTACAACTAATCTGAGTCTGAGTCAGAGCTTAATTCAAAGGGTGGGGGTCCATTCATATTTTCCCTTCTCTTTCTTCATAGTAGTGGATTGTGCAGCACCAGCATTGGTTCTTGTTGCAACTGGCTTCTTGGGCTTAGTGCTGCTCTTCTCCATTGAAGGCTCCTTGAGAGATGCACCCTTGAACATTGAGGGTTCATTACTGAAAAACTGGATGTTAGTGTGTCTACTAGTCTCTCCAACTAGATTGATTTGATTTTATACACTTTATACAAATCCAGGGAATTCAACACCATCTGCCACAACCTCTTCTTCTCCTTCTCCTCATCTATCTTGATTTGGGCAATCTGACCTTCATATGGCTACTTCACCATTGTTGTGATTGACTCTATCATTGAATGTACATCTCTTCTGACATAAGGATCAGCAGCCATGGCTTTAGTGAGAGTGTAAAATGGGGGAATGGGTATGGAAGAAGCAATGACAATGGCCTTATCAAAGGGGTTATCAATCCTAGGGAGTAAATCAGAGGTGAGGTGGTGGTCAGGTCAAAGTAGGGGGTGGATATGATGGGGGTGGAAGGATAGGTGCCAACTCTTCCTCATAGGTGAATGGTAACCGGGGCAGCTCCTCCTCAGAGGGGCTCAGTTTGGGTGAATGTGGAGGAAAGGATAAGGGTATCATGGGTAAAGGTAGGTCCTCTTCCTCAAAATCAGTCTGGGTGTAGGAAGAGGTAAAGGTAGGTGGGCTGAGAAGGTGATGTAGGGGCATGGTGGAGATGGTTAGGCTGTGGAGAGTGTGGGAGGGGTGTGTACTCATGCCCAATATTCTCCACAATGGAGTCAATTAGGGCTTAGTACCCCTCAGAGGTGAATTGTTCCAGGCCTTGGGAATGAATAGGAGATAGGAAATGGGTCGGAGAGATAACTAGCTTAGTGGTGGTAAGTGCGTCAATGTCAATGGGTTCAGGAGCTGGAATGGAAGGACTTGGTGGACGTAAGGAAATGGATGGGCCAGGTGGACTGGTAGCTGGTACTGGGTGGTGGGTTGTTGTTAAGACCTGAAAAGTACAACTTTTCACTCCTTAACTTAATCTTTGTTGGACCCTTAGTCATTTAATAAAAGTGTTTTAAGCTTGTTCTGCAGATAATAAACAGCAGCTGCCAATAAACCCCTAACCATGCCAAGAAGCTCACTGTTGCCCTAGAACTACCTCAGCAAAATGAAGGATGAACATAGACAGAGAGTTGGCTGAAGCATAGGCACATCCCAGCAAAAATACATCGAGAAGAATGCCTCGCGCGAATGTCGCAGGGTTCAATTGAACCAAGGATAATGCCTTCGTGCAGCTGTCGCGAGCCCCTGGAGGAAGCACAACAACTGGTTGCACAGTTTGTGCACCGTTCTCGCGCGGTTTGGTGCCAGAAAAAAATTGAAAAGCAAGCCTCGCGAGATCCTCGTGAGGCTCAGTCTAAAGCATTCGCACAATCTCGCGCAGCTCAAAAGAAGAACCGTTAAGCTTCGCGCGACTCACTCAGAAGAGAAAGCTTCAGGTATTCCTGCGCGCAGTGGCCGCAAGATACAGACCTTCAATGAATCTCGTGCGACCCAGAAACTCTTGAACACTGCTTCTTCGCGAAGATCTATCGCGAGATTCACCAAGGGATGAACCACGCGAGCAATCCCCGCGCCATTCAAAGCTGAAAGAGCAATCTCGCGATAGCCATTTGTATTTCGCGATGACTAAAATGCCATTCCCGCGACTGCATGAATTTCAAGTCAATTCAACTCTGCGACGCCAATTCTACCATGCGAAAAGATCTGAAATCGTTTCTACCCAGCGAGGATCAAATTCTAAACTTCTCCCCACTTCTGCAAGGACAATCTGGGAATCTCCAGCAATTAGGGCACACACTCTAATGCTTCAATCTTCGTGCACATGCCCCAAGGCATCCAAGGGACAAGAATGAGCCGTAATTACATTGAGAAATTAGGGTTTTCCTAACCCTAATTGGAGGGGAAGCTGACTGCTATATAAGCCTAAGCCTAGCTTAGGTTTAGAGGATCCTTTTTGGGACTTAACTTCTGTTCTTCTTCCCCAAAAACTAACTGTAGAATTACAGTAGGCTAAGGTTAGGGTTTAGGAGTTTTCTTTTTCCTTTTTCTTTCTCTCCATAGTTCAACATTTGCTGGCTATGCCTTTTGTATGATTATTTGGTATAGATTTTAATGGAGTCTTTGTAATAGGATCTGTTACATGTATGGGATGTTATTTTTGTTGTGAGTAGTGCTGTACAAGGCTGCTGCCTTGAGGTCCTCCATTGCTAAGTTATTTTGTAAGCAATGGAGGATTGCTTCTAAGGTACTATTTAGATCTAAGTGACCTGTGTGTCCAGGTTAGGCACTCTGCAAGCCTTCCCCCACCACAGGACCCACTAAATCTGAATCCCCATGGGAACTTGTGCTTGTAGCCTTGGGAACATAGTGGCGGCAGTAATGTTCTTGTTCTGTCTTAGCCATTTGTGAGGAGGATAACCTCTGTGGATAGTCTGTGACCATTCAAGTGGACAGATTATAGCCCTACGGTGAGGCCAAGTCATGGAACTAAGACAGATTCTTCATCCCTGCACTTGTGCTTGTAGCCTTGTGAGAGATTGTGCAGTGACAGACTCCCCTATAGTGAATAGATCCACCATCAGATTGCAGATCTGAGTTGGCCGTAGAGATTGTAGGCTTGTGACTGGATCACTGTAGTCTTTCTAAAGCAGTGAACGCCATGCTTAAAAGCTAGTACTCAAACTCTTGCTGGTCCTGTGTGTCCAGGCTTGTGCACTTTATAGGCCTAGCCCCACACACAGAACTTTAGAGGATGAGGTTCCTATGGATTCTTACGCTTGCAGCCTACAATGATAAACTTGTTCTGACCCATCTCTGGATTGTGGTTCCCCTATTGGATAGTCTGTGACCATTTAAGTGGACAGGTTATAGCCTTAAGGGATTGGATCATGGCACAGGGGTGAGTTGGATTCTTTCTCCTCTTTGGTGATAATGTAACCATTGGATAGGATGTCTATAGCAACAGATCTGCGTCTAAGTTGTAAGACCCATCAGATCTGTACCCAATAACATACTTCTCACCCTTTTATATTTATTTTCTCACTCCACCATCCTTCTTAACCCTTTCTGTAATCTAGACATTAGGATACCTTAGAATTTAGATTATAGTAACCCTAAATCCCCTTCCACTTAGGATTGCCAAATCTGTAGCCAGATCTGGAGAGCCTACTAAGGATAGCTCCATTGGAGCTTGAGATCAACTTCCCTGTGGGGCAAACTCTTACTTATCAAAACTTACTACAACAGACCCTGTATCTTGCAAGACTGTGCTTATTTTAGGCTTGCTGCTCCGTAATCATCACTCTACCTTTCACTCATTTTTCATTTACCCCATTCTTATCACTGTCTCCAATGAAGTCAGTAGCAAGCAACTAAAAACACACCAACAAGTTTTTTGGCGCCGTTGCCAGGGATATTGATCTTTTAGTAGACTCTAGATTTTTGATTCTTTATTCTTTGGTAGCTGTACTTGTGAATAATTGATACTGCTGATTTACATTTGGAATTTTTCTTGCAGATCTGGACCAGAAGAGTAGAAGGAGAAATTGAGAGTCTAGCTACCTCTGTTTGCACTTCTCTAACCTTCAAAACCTCAGTTTATTTCTCCTTTGAAGATTCCATAAGCAGTTGATTAGGATAGTTGTAATTTTTTTTTTGTGCAATGTGGTTGCGAATAGTTTCCCTTGCTGTTGGTGTTTGTGCATGTTAGGAAGGAGATCCCTCAGTCCTACTTTAGAGCCTGCTAACCCTGAGATTGAAAGGGGAAGAAGACCGAGAAGGCACAGACACACCACAGTCGAGCCACTTATTGAAATAGAGACAGCAATTATGGGTGAAGAGCAACCTAGAACATTAAAGGAATTGAATGCTCCAGATGATTATAATTCTCCATTCAGCATTCAATTCCCAGATGTTTAGGGTAATTACGAAATCAAAACTTCCATCATCCAAATGCTTCCCTCTTTCCATGGGCTTAGCAAGGAAGACCCTTACAAGCACATTGACCAGTTCTTGGCCTTGTGCACGACATTTTCCATTGCTGGTTTGGGACCAGAAGCCACTAGGCTAAGGCTCTTTCCTTTCTCCCTAAAGGACAGGGCCAACACCTGGTTGTCTACTCTCCCAAACAACAGTATCACTACTTGGAAAGACCTCAAGAGAAGATTTCTGTCTAAATTTTTCCCAGAGACCAAAACCAGCCAATTGAGGAAGGGCATACTTTCTTTTGCCCAGTCCTCAACTGAAGATTTTAACCAAGACTGGGACAGATTTAAGGAGATGCTCAAACAATGTCCCCACCACAAGATCCCTGACTGGCAGCTTGCCCAGAGCTTCTACAATGGGATAGATGAGAAGAGTAGAGACATGGTAGATGCCTCTTGTGGTGGAACATACATGCATAAAACAGCTGATGAGGCATGAGACTTGTTCGAGGTCATAAGTGAAAATGATTTACAGAAGATGTCCTCATCTAGAACTGTTCAAGAGCGTTCTCCTAAGCTGGGGGTGGCTGAAACTTCTAAAGGAAAGATGTATGAAGTTAGAGGAAATGATGATTTGAGAATGCAGATGGCCAATCTTACTGAAAGATTTGATAAACTTTTGACTGTGGTGCGGCCCAGAATGGCTGCACAAGTAATGGAGGCATGTCTGATATGCCAATCTCCACAGCACACAGTGGAAGAGTGCCCATCTGTAGGGCAATACCCTGAATTTGTAATGGAACAGGCTGCTGCTGCCCAATCTTTTAGACAGCAACAATCTGGTGGCTACAATAAACAACCATATGGATATTAGCACCAGAATGGTGGTTACCAATGGAGAGACCACCCAAATTTGAGGTGGAGGCAAGACAATTATGTTCAGCCACAACAGATGTTGGCCTTACCGTAAAGGCCACAACAGCAGTTTTAACCAGGGTTATGCCCAAAGGTCGAATTTCTAGCAACAATAACAACCCCAGTAACAAAATCAATTGGTAGTTCCCCCACCTCAGCCCCGAAGTGCTTCTTTCGATGACCAGGTTTTGGCCCAATTACAAAGCCTTGGACCCTTGAATCAGACTGTGACTTCTCACAGTCAAAGCATTAAGAAAATAGAAGAGCAGCTTGGCCAAATAGCCAATGCTCTAGCTAAAAGAGAAGAGGGCAGGTTGCCAAGCCAGCCAGTAGCCAACCCAAAAGGCCAGTATTCCATAGGAGAAGGCTCCTCAAATTTTGAGGGGGCCAATGCCATCATAGTCTTAAGGTCTGGCAAGCTGGTAGACAACCAGGTGGGAAAAGAACAAGGAGAGGTCATTCCCAAGGAAATGTCAAGTGGAAGTGATAAAGACTTTGTTAGAGCATAGAGTCAAGAACTGCCTGCTACCCTTCAACAAGAAAAAAATAAAGAGGTTGTAGTTGAGCCTCAGCAAGAGATAAAAATAAAAAAGAGAAAAAAATAAAAGTTCAGCCATAGGCTTGGAGCCGAGGAACCAGCAGTACCTCAGCTGCCATTTCCAAAAGCTTTGAGTGGCCTTGCCCCTTTTGATAAGGGTTAGGCACAGATCGAGGAAATGATGGAGACTTTTAAGCAGGTCAAAATAAATTTACCCCTGCTTGATGCAATCCGACAGGTCCCTGCCTATGCAAAGTTTTTAAAAGACCTTTGTACTCAGAAAAGGAAGGCCAGAGGCCATTTGTCCAAAAATATCTTTGCAACTGATACAGTTAATTCTGTATTAATCATGACAATACCTAAGAAATTGCAAGACCCAGGGATACCCACTATTCCATGTATTATTAGTGACCACACGATTGGAAGGGCCCTTTTGGACCTTGGAGCCAGTGTTAACCTGCTGCCATACATTGTATATCAGCAGTTAGGTTTGGGGGAGCTGAAGCCCACCCCCATTGTTCTATTGATGGTTGATAGGTCTGAGAGGAAACCCATGGGAGTGGTTGAGGATGTCCTAGTGGGGGTAGACAAGTTCTTCTACCCTGCAGACTTCCTTATTTTGGACATGGGTTGTAACAAGAGTACATCCCCGATACCTGTCATTCTGGGCAGACCATTTTTGGCCACTGCCAATGCATGCATTCAATGAAAGTTGAGCTTAATGTGTATAATAGTGCAAAGTACCCTCAGCTGGACAATGAGGAATGCTTTGCAGTGGATGTACTAGAAGAAATTATTGAAGAAGAACTGCCCACTCTGCTAGAGTGGAGCAACATTGTCACTGATTTAACTGAAGTTTGGAACATGGTGGAGGAAGGAAGCCTAGCTTTAATGCCATAAGACATACCCCTAGTGAGGTCTTCTGTGGGCTTAGTGCAGCATTCCAATTGGAAACCTACATTGCTGCCCCTTCAACCAATAATACACCAATCCTGCCATCCATCCAACAAGCCCCTGATTTGGAGCTCAAGAAGCTGCCAGAGACATTGAAATATGCTTTCCTCGAGAAAGAAGAGAAACTTCCTGTAATTATCTCCTCTTCTTTAACCAGTGAGCAAGAGGAGAAATTGCTAACAGTTCTGAGGAAGCACAAGAAAGCAATTGGCTGGACCATTGCTGATCTGGGAGGGATTGATGCATCAATCTGTATGCATAGGATTCATCTAGAGGAGGGCTCAACACCCTCCAGGGAAATGCAGAGGAAATTTAATCCTCACATGCAAGAAGTGGTTCTCAAAGAAATCATTAAGTTGTTGGATGCTGGGGTAATTTACCCCATCTCTGATTCTGAATGGGTGGCACCAATCCAGATGGTACCCAAGAAGTCTGGCATCACAGTGATCTGGCGACTCACGGAGAGTTGAGACCAGGGAGACCGGTGGAGAGTTTGTATATGCACGAAAAGACCACTTCCCTCTCCCTTTTATTGATCAAATTTAGGATAAGTTGACTGTGAAAGCTTTTTACTGTTTTCTTGATGGGTACTCAGGGTACAACCAGATCCCTGTGCACCCTTTGGATCAAGAGAAGACTACTTTTACTTGTCCTTTTGGCACCTTTGCTTACAGAAGGATGCCTTTTAGACTGTGTAATGCCCCAGCCACCTTTCAGAGGTGTATGTATGCCATCTTTTATGATATGATTGATAAATTCTTGGAAATTTTCATGGATGATTTCTCGGTTTATGGGGATAGCTTTGACCAATGTCTACAACACTTCCATCAAGTCTTACAAAGATGTGAAGAGACCAATTTGGCCTTAAGTTGAGAAAAGATCCACTTCATGGTAACACAAGGAATTGTGTTGGGCCATGTGGTTTCTAAAGTTGGAATTGAGGTAGACAAGGCCAAAGTTGACCTCATTGCAAATTTTCCCCCTCCAAGAACAGTCAAGCAAATCAGATCCTTCCTTGGGCATGCTAGATTCTATAGGAGGTTTATCAAAGACTTCAGTAAAACTGCTAAACCAATGTGCCACCTGCTCTGCCAGGATGTGCCCTTTGATTTTTCTGCTGAATGTCTTGAGGCTTTTGAAAAGTTAAAAATTTGCCTCACCTCTGCTGCTGTACTCCAAACACCTGACTATACCTTACCCTTCGAGTTGATGTGTGATGCATCTGACTTGGCAATAGGTGCTGTCTTGGGCCAGAAAAAGGATAAGCTGCCTGTGGTCATTGCATATCTCAGCAAATCACTTGCTGAAGCTCAGCTGAACTACACAACCACTGAGAAAGAGCTTCTGGCAGTGCTTTTTGTTGTGGACAAGTTTAGACCTTACCTACTTGGGTCTAAAACTATCATCTTTACTGACCACTCAGCATTAAAGTACCTGCTGTCCAAGAAGGATGCAAAGCCCAGATTGATTAAATGGATACTCCTGTTGCAGGAGTTTGACATCGAAATCAAGGACAAGAAGGGTGTAGAAAATGTGGTGGCTGACCACTTGTCCAGAATTATGTTGGAAAAGAGTGTTGATGATCTTGCTATAAATGATGTCTTCCCGGATGAGCAACAGTTTTCCATTCAGTCTTTAGTTCCCTGGTATGCACATATTGTCAATTATCTAGTTATAGGCAAGATCCCTTCCCATTGGACAAAAATGGATAAAGACCTATTTTTCTCACAGGTCAAATTCTTTTTCTGGGAAGAACCTTGCTTGTACAAGTATTGTGCAGACCAAATCATTCAAAAATGTGTCCCCGAAAGTGATGTCCCCAGTATTCTGGTCATGTGCCATGAAAATGCTTGTGGGGATCACTTTAGTGGGAGAAAAATAGCTGACAAAGTGTTGCAGTGTGGGTTCTATTGGCCTTCTCTTTTCAGAGATGCCAATACACACTGCAAGACCTGTGAAAAATGTAAGAAACTAGGAGGGCTGTCTAAATGAAATTCAATGCCTTTGCAGCCCATCCTTATTATAGAATTGTTTGATGTGTGGGGTATTGACTTTATGGGCCCCTTCCCTCCTTCAAATGGTTTTCATTTCATCTTAGTGGCAGTCGACTATGTTTCTAAATGGGTAGAAGCCATTGCCACAAGAACTAATGATAATCAGGTTGTCCTCAAGTTCATAAAACAGAATATCTTCTCCAGATTTGGTACCCCTAGAGCCATTATCAGTGATGGGGGGAGCCATTTCTGTAACAAAAATTTTGAGAGCTTGCTCAAGAAATATTCTGTCACCCATAGGATTGCTACTCCCTACCACCCACAAACCGGTGGGCAAGTTGAAATTTCAAATAGGGAGATCAAGCATATCCTTGAGAAGACTGTGAGGACTGATAGGAAGGATTGGGCTGACAAGCTTAATGATGCACTGTGGGCTTATAGGACTGCCTATAAGATCCCCATTGGTATGTCCCCATTCAGACTGGTCTATGGCAAGGCCTGTCATCTCCCAGTGGAGTTAGAACACAGGGCCTATTGGGCCATCAAACATTTAAATCTAGATCTTCACCAGTCTTCACAGTCGAATTGGAAGAACTAAGGATGGATGCGTATGCTAATGCCAGGATCTACAAGGAAAGGTCCAAATTTTTCTTTGACAAAGGGCTGTTGAGAAAGAGTTTTATTGCTGGTGATAAGGTTTGGTTATTTAACTCCAAACATAAGTTTTTTTCGAGCAAATTGAAATCCAGATGGGAAGGTTCTTATATTTTCATGCATGTTTCCCCATCTGGTGCTGTGGAAATCAAGGATCCCAAGTCTGGGAGAACCTTGAAAGTGAATGGTCAGACGCTTAAGCCTTGTTTTGAAAAACCTGTTGAACCCATGGACACCATTCACCTTCAAGACGATCCTTCTTCAAATTGATCCATAGGTGTGTCATTAGTGTATCATATGTATGATGTTTTTGGTTGATTTATCTTACTTGTTTCTATTCTTTAGGATTTGTTCATGGTCTTATTTGAATCTGGATCATTCTGTTTTAAGCTTTTGATGCATGGTTTGATTCTTACTGTTTTTCAATAGATAGCTTCTGTTGCACGCCTAATATGGGAGGTCTTTTTTGATTAAATGCTTGATTTTGCATGTGTCTAGAGGTAGCCATAGGAGAGAGTCATGCCCCGGATCCAACCACAAGCAAACAAGAATAGGGCCAGAATAGAGAGCACATGCTCTCTGTTTTATCCCTTACTGTCGCTAGGTCCAAAATGAAAGTCTGGGAGACTATCGCGAGATTCAAAAGCTATCGTGAGGTTAAACAGGAAGCCTGGGAGCATGTCACACAGTTTACATAGAAACATTCAATGCCTATCGCGAGTTTGATGTGTGCCTGACAACCTCTCGCGCGGTCCACATCCCGCTATTCAGTAGTTCTCACGAGATTATCAGGCTGTCGCGAGGTTCACAAGGTAAACTGGGAGACTCTCACGTAATTCAACAGAAATACTTTATTTCCTGTTGCGAGATTCTAAGTCTGTTGCGAGATTCTAAGTTTATCGCGAGATTCAAAAAAATGAACCTCAGAGCTTTTCGCGCAATCCAAAAGAAACCTAGGAGCCGCTCGTGCGATTCACATGAATTAATCTCACTCTGTCGCGCGCACCAAGGATAACTTAAGAGATTGTCGCGCAATCCAGGTATAATCCACACCTTCGCTAGGTTCATTTCCAAACCTGCGACCAGATGTTCCAAAGCGTGCCGAGCTTCGTGATAAGTATTTCAACCCCGCGCTTTGTCTCTTCTTCATTATTTTCATCATTCTTCCCTCTGCGAAACCCTAGCTTCTTGAGCTCTCCCCTCTCCCCCTCCAGCATCACTCCTACAGCTCATCATTCACTTCACAATTCTACAGGGTTGTTCCTGACATCACCACCATCCATTGCCCTCTACTCAGAAATCTTGAGGTGCCTTATGCGTCAAAGCAAACCAAACCCTAGATTTCAGCGTCTATTTCTCATACTATAGGACAGAGTTAGATATGGCTCCAAAATTTGCACAGAAGAGAAAAGGGAAGGACAAGGACCCTGCAGAGACCACCCCTAAAAAGGCAAAGACTTCAAAGTCCCCCAAAAAAGGAAAGGAAGTGATTGAGGAGGCGGTGGTACCAACCACAAAGTTCTCTACTCCTTCTGAGCTCATGGAGTCAATTCCATTGGAGCCTGAAACATTCTTTGATGTACCATTTTTTGAGAACGAACCTCTCTCTGCCCCTGCAATATAATTTATGAGCAAAGCGGGCCTACTGCCATTGATGAGAGGAATTCCAGCACTAGCCTACCCCAGGCTAGTGCAGCTATTTTTTCAGCACATCAAGGTCAAGAGGGACAATGATGGACAAGAGTGCTTGCTAGTGCTGATTGACGACTTCGATATGTTGGTGGCCCCCAAGATGTTCGCTAAAGTGTTGGGCATCCCAGCAGCATTCAATCCTAGCTGTGGATATGGCCCCCCTCTGAGGGCATCGATTGATACAATTGCACTGGCCCTAACTAGAGGATTAAAAGCCACCGGGGACTCTATCAGAAGGAGGGAACTAGAACCTGAACTGCTGTTCATTGACCAAGTCCTGCAGAAGAACATATATTACTCTGGACATCAGCAAGAGAGGAGAACCCCCATTGCAGATGCTGTCTACTCCTACCATATGGGCCATGGATTCCATGCAACCTAGCTGATTTTTGAGGCTATGAAGGATGTAGTGGAGAAGTTAGGGTCCAACAAGAAGCCTCACACTCTATACTATGCAAGAATCATTACCTTGCTGCTGATAAAAGGGGGCTACAAGATAAGAAGGACTGAGCAGACCACCACCCTTACCCCTACTATCTTTGCCAAAAGGCAATGAGAAATCAGTAGGAGCTTGATGGGGGTCCAGAAGAAGAAGAAAGCTGAGGCTCAGGCACTGCCCAAGCAACCAGAGGCAGCTGGATCAGGATCTACCCTTGCTACAGAGGAGGGGCCTCCAGAGATTATCACTTCCATCACTGCAGCAGCCCCTGTTACCCCTGCATCCCTCACCCCTCTTGCATCCATCTCTCACCCCCCTCTATTTCCATCCTCCATGCCCACTCCCCCTTCACCTGTGCTTGGTCCATGGGAGAACTCACCATCCCCTACCTTACCTCAGTACACAACCACAATTTCCTCCTTATCTCCACCTAAGCCTACCAGCCCACCACTCATCTCCTACAAAAAATAAAAAACAACTGAGACCATCCCAACCATCTCCCAAACACCACCCTCCATACCCTCTATCCCCATTGACACACCCCACCTTGAAGAAACTCCCACCCCAGCCATATCTACTACATCCCCTCTCCCAGACATTGACTTAACCCTTAACACATCCATAGGATTTTAAGCCTTCATCTCTACATTCCTTAAAACAATGCCTGCATACTACACCCCTCTTCCAGACTCCCCAACTACCTCCCAGCACAACTCCCCAGAACCCCACTCTTCCCCTCTCTCCACTTTTCATCATGCTCCTTCCTCCCCTTTCCAACCAGTACCCTCTTCTTCCCAAATCCAACCTACTAACTTTGACACACTAACCCTCATCCTACCCCTTATCCAAGACATACAAGCCCAGTTATCCACCAATACCCAAAAACAGGACCAGATGCAAGCTAAACTCACCTCCATCCAATCCACCCTGCACACCTTAACCACTCCACCCATCCCTCCCACATCCACTTCACCCCCCTGGTCTTATCCACTGACCGACAGACACAAACATACTTCCCTCCTGACTCATTACCCCCCCCACCTTCACCATTAACTCTTACCCACCCATTTCCTTTAATCCCTTTCACAATTCCCATTTTTCATCCCCCATCACCCCCAACTCCTATTGAGCCTACACCCTTTTCCTTTCCCCTATACCCTCCATCCCCCTCTTATCCTCCCCCCCCCACCTTCTCTACCAAATCCACCTAAACAGACCCAGAGCCTGACCCCATTCCCCCACCACTTGATTTCCCTACTATCATCCCCCCTCCTCCCCCCAGGACCAAGCACAATCTGCTCCTTCCACCTCCTATCTTCTCATTGCCCCAAAACATCATTTTTATAGCCCCTCCTACCTCACCATCCTCCACCATATGAGAGATAATGCATACCTAAGGAAGGATGTCCTGAGGGGCATGGCCAAGCTTCGCCAATCAATTGAGACCCCCCTGCTGGAGCAGATTGATAAAATGACGGAGGAACACCGACAACAGCTTCTGGGAATCTCATTGGGGTGGACAAGCATTTTGAATGCCTACCAAAAGGCCAAGACTACAGCTACTTATCATCAGATCAATTGGGAGTATGAGAAATCAAATGCTACTGCAACGAATGCCCGGGCGAGAATGCTTGAAAAACGACTTAACAATGCCCAAGAAATCTAAAAAATCCAAAAGGAGATCCATGAGACTGACACCCTCAAATTTCAAATCAAAATAGCCTCATTGGAATTCGCATTGGCTGCTGCCCGTAATGAACCTTACCATCCGACCCCCATCTCTATTCACGTGCCTGCGCCTGAGCCAACTACTACTCCAGCTCCACCTGCCCAGTTTGAGGAGGCACACCTCAGCCCCAGAAAGACAAAGGAACAACTCTTGCTTCACTTCCTAAGGAGCAACCTCCATCTACAGAGCAACCTACCCCTACCACGGCCTCTGCTGAACTACCACAGAAGCAAACTTATCCTCAGCGGAGGAAAGTCACTGCCACAAGGTCTGCTCCCAAAGTTGCCCCTTTAAAAATTAGCAACGAGCCTGCTACCCAGTCTGAAGAGGCACGGTCCCCTGCCAAACCTGAGTCCACTAGCAAAGGGAAATCCCCAGTGGTCCCCACTGAGGAAGCCACAGCTAAAGGAAAAGGGAAGTCCCAAGTGGTCCCCACGGCCCAAGCAGAAGCCAAAGTCAAAGGCAAAGAAAAATCCCCTACCACCCCCCTGCTAAGCGAAAAGGAAAGGCCCCTCAAGAACTCATGGAACCAAAGGCTCCTAAGGCACCAAAAGTATGGGTGAGGGTACCTAAAGCTCCAACTGCAAAGAAAACACCAGCTAAGAAGAAAATGGAGAGGGAGGAAAAGAAGAAATAAGACAGAGCTGCCCTTAAGACACAAACTAAAAAGATGGGCTGGGATTTCCTTACAGATTCCGATTCATATTAGATCCTAGCTTTTAGATTGTATCTTAGGTTTTTCTTCTTGTAATTCCACTTGTAACTATTTTTATTCCACTTTAATAGAATGTCTAGTTTTTGTCTATTGCTCTGTTATGTGTGTTTCTTTCTGATTGTTTGGTATTTTTTATTTTGTTCTTTTTGTCATTCATGGGAGAAGAGTTTTGGGAGGATATGTTTCTTTAAACCAGTAATCCATGTGGAGGATAGATGTCGTTGGTGACTGCATAATTCTGTGCAAATACCTGCCTCAGGGATTTCAATGGCTCCTTCAAATTGTTGTGCCATATTAAGTGTACCTCGCGAAGATCCCCAGCTCAGCTACACGAGAAATGTCCTTTACTCCTATCTAATTGCTCTTCACGAGGATCTCCGCGTGATACACTTACCTCTTTAAATACCATGCCTATCTTTGGACATTCATTTAATGCTCCTTCTCTTTTCCAAGGAGCCAGTGTGTGTTTCTTCTTTCCCCACACGGCACGCATTTATCGCCAAGTTTGAAAAGGGGCGCTATCTTAATTCTGCCAATTCATGTTCCCTCGTCCCTCTCTTTTAAACCGGCTATCCATCCCTTTTCATCTCATCCCTCCTCTTCTAACCCTAGAAGTCCATACCTCCTCACACAAATGGCGGATGACAACCCCTTCGGGTTCCCAATCAAATTTTACCCCATCTGGGACGATCCCCCACCGCCAAAGGAGCCGCACCCCTTGCAATTTCTCTGGGATGAATTTGATGAGGTCCAGCGGATCCTGGCCAAGGAGGAAAAGAAAAAAAAAAAAAAAGAGAGAAGCGAGAGAAAAAGAAGAAGAAGAAAATGGCACCTGTTTATTTTTGTCTATCTGCTTGGTTTCTCCTGCTTTTTATCACCTCTGAACCAGTGAGGACACTGCTCCGAAGGGTTTGGGGGTGTGGCAGTCTGCCAATAGGATAGTTAATTTTAGTACAATAATGATGGTTTAACTGGGATGAATAAAGTTAGTTTTCACTTAACTTGATACAATGAGGAAACATTTAAATATTATGGCAGACTTTTGGAAACAGATAAAAAGTGATCTTGACACCTCCATGAAGCTAATATTAGAAATTTTTTTGAGTTAAGTACTCAGCGAGCCTAAGAGGAGAGAAACAGATAAAAATATACCCCATGAGTTAAAATTGAAGACCATACCGAGTGAGATATGGGCCCATCATTTTCTTTTAAAGAGTGTTTTTGACATTATTTCTGCTCTAAGGACTAAGTGAATCAAGACTTTTTCACTAGAAGTTGTGCAACTCCAAATCAAAACTAATTGACAGCACTCATGAGACTAAGGAAATGATCCAAGGCCCTCATTTGGACAGTTTGAGCTTAAAATTCCAACCTTTTAAAATCTGCTTTTTTGCATACACTAGTTGAGCCTTAAAATCATATTTTTCTTTCACAAATACCAGAAAACTTGCACTTTAACCTCATTACCTGATTCAACCTTACCCTCACTCTGAGAATTCAGAAGGTAAAGGAGAAGGAAGTAAAGATACTGAGAATGGTCCAATATTCTGTGGAAGGTGAAGAAAAGCAACTTGTGAACAGCTGTGTATCAATGGCAGTTGTGTGGCATTTCATCAAAAGAATGAATAAAAAAAAAAAAATAATAATAATAATAAAATAATAATAATAATAATAAAAAAGAGGAAAAGAAAGAGAAGTCTAGAGAACATCGTCATCTGGAAATTGAAAAGAAAAGGAGAAGCTGGCCACTTTGTCTCTGAAATAGAAGAGGAAGATGAAGTTTTTACTGGAATGAAGGTTGTGAAGTCATGAACCACTCTTTACCTTGCTGATTTCTCAATTGGATTCCCTTTTTACCCCTTTTATTCTTTACACCCCTCAGCCATAAGCCACATTACAACCCATTCTCAAAGACCTTGTGGATCTAAAATCAAATGAGTTGTCATGTGAAGATGAAGAGTTGTCCAAACTATGGTGAAAATCCTTGAAGATGTCAGAAATTAGAAGCTTGGCCTATGCTCATGCTTGCAAACCCATTTGGGGTCTGCAACTGTTCTTGAGCTGTGAGATTATGAACACCCTCAGTTTATTAATGTTGAGAGATAGCCCTAGTGAGAATTGGGTCTGAATTTTTACCTCTTTAGGGTGGTATCCACCCTGGATCTTGAATCAAAGGCAAGCTGGGTACTGATTTTCATACATTGAAATTCTAATGTTAAATAAATGATGGTCAGGCAAACACATGTTAAACTTTTAAGTTCTCAATGGCCTGCAAACATTACTGCAGTTTCCTCTACGTGTTAAATGGATGTGGAATGAAACTTTAAACATTTGAATCTGTGTTGTCATTATCTGCACTATATTTAACTGATTTTAATGGTGAAGTTTGTGGGTGTCTTCACTGAAAACCCTCAGGAGACTTCACTCCTCCACTGGGGATCACCTAGGGGTTTAAAAGGCTTGGTACATATGCTAAATGTATCCGTGATCCCTACAAAAGTGGCGTTTACTGCTTTGCTAAGGGACTAGCAAAGATTAGGTTTGGGGGTGTGTTAAGACCTGAAAAGTACCACTTTTCATCCCTTAACTTAATCTCTGTTGGACCCTTAGTCATTTAATAAAAGTGTTTTAAGCTTGTTCTGCAGATAATAAATAGCAGCTGCCAATAAACCCCTAACCATGCCAAGAAGCTCACTGTTGCCCCAGAACTACCTCAGCAGAACGAAGGATGAACACAGACAGAGAGTTGGCTGAAGCATAGGCACATCCAAGTAGAAATACATCAAGAAGAATGCCTCGCTCGAATGTCACAGGGTTCAATTGAACCAAGGATAATGCCTTCACGCAGTTGGCGTGAGCCCCTGGAGGAAGCACAACAATTGGTCGCACAATTTGCACGCCGTTCTCGCGCGATTTGGTGCAAAAAAAAAATTGAACAGCAAGCCTCGCGAGGCTCAGTCTAAAGCATTTGCGCAGTCTCGCGCGGCTCAAAAGAAGAACCGTTAAGCTTCGCGCGACTCACTCATAAGAGAAAGCTTCAGGTATTCCTGCACGCAGCTGTCGTGTAGTGGCCGTGAGATACAGACCTTCAGTGAATCTCGCGCGACCCAGAAACTCTTGAACACTGCTTCCTCGTAAAGATCTATCGCCAGATTAACCAAGGGACGAACTGCGCGAGCAATCCCCGCGCCATTCAAAGCTGAAAGAGCAATCTCGCGATAGCCATTTGTATTCTGCGATGACTAAAATGCCAATCCCATGACTGCATGAATTTCAAGTCAATTCAACCCCGCGACGCCAATTCTACCACGCCGAAAGATTTGAAATCATTTCTACCCAGTGAGGATCGAACTCTAAACTTCTCCCCACTTCTACAAGGACAATCTGGGAATCTCCAGCAATTAGGGCATGCACTACAATGCTTCAATCTCTGTGCACACGCCCTGAGGCATCCAAGGGACAAGAATGAGCCGCAATTACATTGAGAAATTAGAGTTTTCCTAGCCCTAATTGGAGGGGAAGCCGACTGCTATATAAGCCTAAGCCTAGCTTAGGTTTAGAGGATCCTTTTTGGGACTTAACTTCTGTTCTTCTTTCCCAAAAACCAACTGTAGAATTACAGTAGGCTAAGGTTAGGGTTTAGGAGTTTTCTTTTTCCTGTTTCTTTCTCTTCATAGTCTAGCAGTTGCTGGCTATACCTTTTGTATGATTATTTGGTATAGATTTTAATGGAGTTTTTGTAATAGGATCTGTTACATGTATGAGATGTTATTTTTATTGTGAGTTGTGCTGTACAAGGCTGCTGCCTTGAGGTCCTCCATTGCTAAGTTGTTTTGAAAGCAATGGAGGATTGCTTCTAAGGTATTATTTAGATCTAAGTGACCTGTGCGTCCAGGTTAGGCACTTTGCAGGCCTTCCCCCACCACAGGACCCACTAAATCTGAATCCCAATGGGAACTTGTGCTTGTAGCCTTGGGAACATGGTGGCAGCAGTAATGTTCTTGTTCTGTCTTAGCCATTTGTGAGGAGGATAACCTCTGTGGATAGTCTGTGACCATTCAAGTGGACAGATTATAGCCCTAGGGTGAGGCCAAGTCATGGAACTAAGATAGATTTTTCATCTCTGCACTTGTGCTTGTAGCCTTGTGAGAGATTGTGCAGTGACAGACTCCCCTATAGTGAATAGATCCACCATCAGATTGTAGATCTGAGTTGGCCGTAGAGATTGTAGGCTTGTGACTGGATCACTGCAGTCTTTCTAAAGCAGTGAACAACCATGCTTAAAATCTAGTACTCAAACTTTTGCTGGTCCTGTGTGTCCAGGCTTGTGCACTTTGTAGGCCTAGCCCCACACACAACTTTAGAGGATGAGGTTCCTATGGATTCTTGAGCTTGTAGCCTGGATGAAGTAGTGACTACAATGATAAACTTGTTCTGACCCATCTTTGGATTGTGGTTCCCCTATTGGATAGTCTATGACCATTTAAGTGGATAGGTTATATCCTTAAGGGATTGGATCATGGCACAGGGGTGAGTTGGATACTTTCTGCTCTTTGGTGATAATGTAACAATTGGACAGGATGTCTATAGCAACAGATCTGCGTCTGAGTTGCAAGACCCATCAGATCTATACCAAATAACATACTTCTCACCCTTTTATATTTATTTTCTCACTCCACCATCCTTCTTAACCCTTTCTGTAATCTAGACATTAGAATACCTTAGAATTTAGATTATAGTGACCCTAAATCCCCTTCCACTTAGGATTGCCAGATCTGTAGCCAGATCTGGAGAGCCTACTAAGGATAGCTCCCTTGGAGCTTGAGATCAACTTCCCTGTGGGACAAACTCTTATTAAAACTTGCTACAACAGGCCCTGTATCTTGCAGGACTGTGCTTATTTTAGGCTTGCTGCTCCGTAATCATCACTCTACCTTTCACTCATTTTTCATTTATCCCATTCTTATCACTGTCTCCAATGAAGTCAATAGCAAGCAACTAAAAACATACCAACAGTTGTCCTTTGGTATTTTCTTTTTATGGTGGGAGTGGGAAGGGTGGATGGCAATATGAGAGGAGTTGGAGCTGACACAGGGCTGGTGGTGGTAATGGTGGAAGGTGTGGAAGTGGAAATGATAGGTATGGGTGTAAGAATAGACGATGGAATGGAATGTGAGATGATTGATGGGGTAGCAGTGAACTGGCAACAGTGGTCTCTTCATGGGAAGCTGCTAGAGTGACTACTGGGAAAATGGGTGGTACAGATGTTGTTCTCAGAGTGGTCATGGGAAATCATGTGGCGTGAAGGTGTAAACGGTGATAAAGGTAGTGGATGCAGCAAAGGTGACAACAGTGGTGGCAGCAGATACATCCTCAATCCCCTTCTTCTTCCCCATTAATGTCAAACTTGTTGTCCATAACTTCTTTCCAAAAACCATAGGTGGCAATTCTTCAATTGGTTCTTCTGTCTTCCATACATACTTCCCCTCTTCAATAAGGATGTAATGAGCCTTCCGTAGGTTAAACCCTGAACCATTTGTCTCTTCTTCACCTTCCCATGGATGTCACACATCCCCTCAAAGATCAACTTCGGAGCATTGAAAAAATGCCATTTTGAGAAAAAGTAAAGGGCATCTACAAGGGGATGTGTGAATGTCTTCTTTCTTGCTGATGCCGAGCTACAAATACATTCTTTCTCCGAATGTTATCCATGAATACCAGGCTGTTGTTAAAATCTCTTCTTCTCAATGATTCTCCATATCCAATTAGTCCCTGAGTTAGATGGTTGGCAATATCTCTAAATGAAATACTGACTGGAGCTCCTAGATTGCAAGAAGGATCATACTGAATGGGATTCCTAGTATAAGTGCTATGTCTTTAGTGTCCACCACAGTCTCCCAGTCATCAATTAAGACCACAAAAACAAGTTCAGTTGCCCCACTACCCTCATGCACCCTGAAGTTCTGATACCAGAGCTTCACCAATCTTGGCTATAAAATCTCATCTAATGGGCTCAAGAGGGGTTCCAAGGAGGCCTTAGCCAAATAGGCTAGGGTTTCACTGCCCCCCTCAAGCTTAGTGAAGTAAGGTACATAAAAAACAGTCTTAGGTACCAACTTCAACTCATCCACAAACTCATTGGGAACTGAGGGGGTCAAATTTAGTACTCTTCTTGCCTTTCTTAGACTTTTTGGATTTTTGGGCAACAATTTTGGCTTTCTTGGAAGGCTCAAGTGAAACATCCAACTTTCTCTTCATAGGATTGCGTACAGGAGCTGATGGGGCTGCTTGGGGCTGAGGGGAAGCAATCCTGCTGGATTTTCTAATTGATTGTGGGGAAGGCTGAAGTAAATGGGTGAGGGAATCATCAAATTTATCAGGTTCAACCATTTACAAACAGAAAATCCAAAATATCTTCCAACACAGTAGATCACTTTCTCAGTAGTTTAAAAAACTCATACCCAAATGATAATCCACAGTGTAATGAACTAAATTCAGAGATAAATAAGCACTTAACCATAGTTGGGACAGAGAATGATGGAGTACTTACCCTACAGCTAGGGTTTCACACCAAATTAAGCACAAAAAACCAAATTGGAAGAAATGCAGTGCAAAATGATGACTTTACCAAGCTGATCCAACCAGCAGAAGCAATAGGTGTATGAAGGTTCAACAGGCGAGTTGGCTAGGAAATAAATAGAGAGCTCTCACGGTGGAGAAGGACCAGGTGTCGCGCAGAAGAGAGAAAATGAGAAAATGAGAATGAAAATAAACCCCACGAAAGGTTTTAAAACCTAAAAATACGATCTCGACAGGTTGGGGAACTCCTCAAGTGGTTTCTCAGCAGTGAAGTGATGCGATGTGCAACCTGTAGAAGCATGGAAAACTCCTTGAGTGGTTCAATGGGTGTTAGAAAAATACTCCTCGATTGGTTCCTTGAGTGGTTCTCTGTGCAACCGTGGATTTTTGACGATCTCGTCGCGCGACGCGCCCTTGTGCTAAAAATTTAGAGTCACCACCTGGAGCTTTTGATGTCCCGGGAAACCCAAATCAAATTTAAAGAGCATCGAAGTTCCAAAAATTGACTCTGAATCCGGACTACGCCAAAGGCTCTTGGGTAGGGGCTTCGGTTATCGATTGGGAAGGTGTTAGGCACCCAATCAACCCGCTTAATGCGATCTCTTCTTATGGCCAAAACCAAAATAATAAAAAAGCCTTCCTCTTATCCTAAAGGGCCTTAAAATCCTATTTGTGCCCTTCTATTCCTACCAAAAATTCAGCGACGTAACGACACAAATGAAAGGATGGAGGAAGAACCAAGAAGGTAGAGGAATAGAGGGGAGAGCCAGAGCTCTCAGGCCCTTGTTGCAGCGCTGTGGAGCCTTGTGTTGGCTTGCTTCGGTGGGCTTTTAATGGCTTGTATAGCTTGATGATGGATTCTAACTCCTACGGTGGATAGCTAAGAGGCAGAGAGGGTAGGCTAGGGGGTAGCACACACCTAAACTAAAGCTTTAGGTGTAAGGCTTAGGTTTTTCGAAGGCTTAAAGGTTATGGAATTTGTGTATAAAGAGTGCACTAGAGGAGAGAGAGAAGGGATTCCTTAATCTCTTAATTTGTAAAATTTTTCAAGCCTTTGTAAAGGGAGGGGTGCCTCTCTATTTATAGGTAAAGGAGAGGTTAGGAGGGTGTTTAGTGGCTAAACTAGGTTAGGAATTAGGTAATCTAGCCATCTAAGGTTTCCTAGGGTTTTTAGAGCCTTGAAATATGTGAAAAGATGCTCCAATGGCGGATGATAGGTTAGAGGTTTAAACCACTTAAGGCATTGCAAATAGATAGTGAATGGGTGCAACAGAACTAGCAAAACACACCCCAAAGGTCAAGATAGTCAACAAGTCAAACCCCAATCTCAAATTTTGAGGCAAAAACACAGAATTACTATTATTAAGTCTGGCATAACTAATAGGTGCGCTAGGCATATGCACAGTAAAACAGTGTTTTCACAGGGCCTGGAAGTTGGCTGCCTGTGGTGGGGCCCACCTTATAACTGGCTCAACTATTAGTTGCGCCAAGCCATTTCTGGGGAGAAATGGCTTGACACAAGTATTACTTGTGCCAAATCCCTAAGGGGAACTCAGCCAATTTATAAATGTGCCCTTGTTCTTCGAGATGTGATATCTTCTCGCATACAGCTTCGATTGGGGTGATTCTTAGCTCGTTGGAAAGTTGAGGACTTCTACTTTTCAATGGTATATGATTCAATTATAGTAGAAGGCCATAACTAGTCTTGGTGCACCACTCTTCATCAATTGCTCGGGAAAGCTAGGTTTAGGTTCATAATGATTTCTAAGGGTTGGGATGGGTTTCTAAGGGTTCGGGAAGGTTCCTAAGGGATCTAGGATAATTTCTAAGGGTTTAGAATAGCTCCTAAGGTTTCAAAAATATTTCTAAGGGTTCCATACATGCCATCAAAATCTTAGAGATGCGCCTCTCTCGAAATGTGTCTCGATCGGGCCTTGGGCCAAATTTGGGTGTCTACAGATGCCCCTCTTTGGTATCCGATCACTAATGATCGAATACCAAAGAAAAAAGACATCTAAAGAAGTTTAAGGCATTACTGACAGGTCCGATGTATTCAGAATAAAGTTCAAACATTAGATGGGTAACATGGTGAGAAAACGAAAGCCCTGTATGTCAGGAAAATGGTCGTTTCTCAAGGTAATCTGTCCCCAAACGCTTAGCGATATTACTGGACATAACCGAGGTGGAATGAGTTGGGAAAGCCCACTAGCTGGGAAAAACGTTGACTTCTCAAGTTACGAAAGCCCATTAGCCACAAAAAATGGTCGCTTCTCGAGATGATTTGAAGGAGTTTGATGTTCAAGATTCATTCTGAATGTAACAACTTCGTAAGTAAGGGAGGGTGATCAACCCACATTCAAAGATAGGTGCAACGCAAGTACGCACGGTTTCAAAGTTTGTGTCCAATCATATGAGTCACTGACCGCCTCATCTGACTGGTTACGGGTGTCCCTACTTGAAACAGGGTTTGAGGTCTATGCGCAAACCCATCGATCCCGAAGTTTATTTAGCACGACTACCCAAGCGGAGCAAATAGATATCGCAACGCTTTTTGGGCGTACGTACTGTCTTTTCCAAAACACATATTTTTTGTTATTTTATGTGGGAATTTTTTGACTTTTTATGTTTATCATTTTATGTGATTTTTAATCTATCACTTTATCACTTTATGTGACTTTATTCTGTTACTTTATGTTAATTATTTTTGAGATTTTCTTTTTTTTTTTTTTTTATGTGGATTTTTTTGGATTTTTAGGTTATCATTTTATGTGATTTTTTTGGCTATTATTTTTATTTTTTTAAGGCCATCATTTTATGGGATTTTTTGGTTTTTTCAAAACTATCATTTTATGTGAATTATTCCATCATTTTATGTGAATTATTTTTGGCTTTTTATGTGGGATTTTTTTCATCATTTTTTAGATTTTTTTACATTTTTTTATGTAGGATCAGGATGCTTATTGATCTCGATCCCTTTTATTCTAGCACGGCTTCCCGGGCAAGCCAAATGAAGATCAACATATCATTTGGGAGTACGTGTATCTGTCGGGGACAACAAAACAAAGAGGAGGGGTACCGGGCTATGCATGTGACCCGCACCAGGCACAAAACCCAGCCCATAAGTGACCTGGCACAACTAATAGTTGCGCCAAGCTAACTAGGGGCCCAAAATTGCCTGGCGCACATGATACATGCACCAAGCATGGCTGGGGATTGAATTTAAAGAGCCTGAGTTTGGGCAACAGGGGTGTATTTTCAAAAAATCTTTTCTTCCTCTCCAAATAAAAAAATAGAGCTCCCCTAGGGTTCCTTTACGTTGCCTCTAAGTGTGCTTCATCACCTGCATTTGCTTGCGCCGATTGATCGCCCGCTCTACGCTAGATCAAAGATCCCTTTTTCTTCAAAGGAAACCATTTAAAACCTAATTTATTTTATTTTTCTTACTTTTTCTTTCAAATGTGATCATGATCTTGCATTTTTGGATGATAAATGGTTTATTTTTATTGTGAAGATATTTGTTGCTGATGTGTTAATGATATTTCATGAATGATGCCCTATTTTTGTTGTTTTATGGGTTTTATCTATGTATATTTTTTGTTGTTTTTATTTGTGCATATGGAAAGGGCTTTATTTTTTGTTTTTATTATTTTTTTTGAACATGAAGATAGGATTTTTTTTTCGGTCTTTACTTATTTTTTGAAGATTAAGGGAAAAGATTATATATATATTTTTTAATTAAGAAAAAGGATTTTTATGATTTTTAGTTTTTGTTGTTATTTTGAAAACTAACTAAGGAATTTATTTTATATATTTTTGTGTTGTTGGTTTTTGTTTTTATAGACGTAAGAGAAATGGATTTTTTGTTGGGTTTTTTTGATTTTATAAACATAGAGGAAGGATTTTTTTGTTTGATTTTGATTATAGAAGCATAAAGGAAGGATATTTTTTTTTGTTTTTAACTTGCTTTATTTTCGAAGATAGAAACGGAAAATTTCGTTTTATTATATTTATTTTTGAAGACAAAAGAAGGGGATTTTTTGCATTTGTTTCATTTTTGAAATAAAAGGAAAGGGGCCCTCTTTTTTTTTGGTTTTTGTTTTTTGGCAAACATAAAGAAAGGCATTTTTTTATTTTTGTGAACATGAAGAAAAAGCATTTTTTTGTTTTTGTTTTTGTGAACATGAAAGAAGCATCATTTTTTTTTTGTTTTTGTGAACATAAAAGAAACAACATTTTTTTGTTTGTTTTTGTTTTTGTGAACATAAAAGAAACAAAAGTTTTTTTTTGTTTTTGTGAACATAAAGAAAAAGCATTTTTTGTTTTTATTTTTGTGAACATAAAGAAAAAGCATTTTTGTTTTTGTTTTTGTGAACATTAAAGAAACAACATTTTTTTTTGTTTTTGTGAACATAAAGAAAAAGCATTTTTTTTGTTTTTGTTTTTGTGAACATAAAGAAAAAGTATTTTTTATTTTTGTTTTTGTTTTTGTGAACATAAAGAAAAATCATTTTTTGTTTGTTTTTTTGTTTTTGATTTTTCTGAAAACAAAAGAAAAGGGAGGAGTATTCTTACCTTCCCTTGGCTTGTAGCAAAATGGCTCTTTATCATTGATCCATCCTGACATGACTAGTTGCTTTTGTCTCATAATATCTGGTGATGAGGAATGCGTGCTAGAGGAAGAACAGGAGGAGGGGCTTGACGTGGTTTGTGGTCCTCGAGGGGAACAATTCTTTGTAATAGAATGTCAAGCAGGTCCATGGCTTGAGATGCAGGGCGAGGCCGCTCGAATCGGTCTTCTCTACCAGCAACACATCCATATTTCCAATTTCGGCATTGCGAGCAAGGTAAAAGATAAGTTCAATTCTTCTTTTTTGTGCGTTTCTTTATTTCCATGACCTGATGCATCTTTCTCTTTTGACGCAGGACTTGCCCCATATTGTGTTTCAAGGGGGCTGGCTAGAGTTCCATGACTTTTACCGCTACATCCCACTCGTCGTGAAGTATTTGCTTGAGCAGGTGGGTTTCGGAGAGTTCTTGTCCTGCCCCCGCCATGAGGGTGGATGCCGCATATCTAAGAGCTTTGATTGAGAGGTTTCGCCCAGAGACCATGTCTTTCTACATGGCCTTTGCTAAAATCACTCTGACGCCCGTGGATTGGGCGATGATTACCAGTATCAAGGTAGGGGGTGTACCGATAGCCAACCTCATAGTGCCTAGCCGAGATGATATTATCAGATTGATAGGGGCCTACCCCTCTCGTGAAAATGTGCATGGTACCGAGGTCAAGATGACCTGGCACTCTGAGCTCTATGGGCTGCATGAGTTGATAGATCTGGGCCAGCCAGATGTGGAACTTTGCATTGAGCCCTAGCGTGCGATCGTATTAGCCCGTATCACGCTCCTGATCCTATTGGGCAAAACCCTTTTTGCTAATGCAATTGATGCTCGAGTCAATCTGGCACTGCTGAGCCTCATGGATAACTGGCTTGACATCCACAAATATGATTGGGGCAGGGCCGGGTATGCGATGTTGATGTATGGCATAGCCCGAGTATCCACTGGGGATGTAAAGTTCGTTGTTGGTTTCTAGCCGGCTCTGGAGGTAATCTCTAACTCTTTTTCTTTTATCAGTTTATTTGGATGGTCATTGTATGCTACTGACTTATCTTTTGCACTGCTCTCCTCAAGCATGGGGGTATCTTCACTTTTAGCTCGGACGCCCGCTTCTCCACTCTGAGGTATACACCTACCCCCTCCTAAGCAATTGGAACAAATTTCGACGTCAAGATGTGGGTATGAAGCATCTGGAGATGGGCCTGAGGTCCCAATTTGATCTGATGATCCCCGAGCAGGTAAGGCCTTTTCTCCTCTGCTTATTTCAGTTCAGAAATTCACCTCTGTTATTCTGCTATATTTTTGACTGATTGGCCACCTCTTGACTTGGACAGATCATATGCAACCTGTACACTGGCTCTGCTTTTTGGGACCGGGCTGCCGTAGGTCCATCTCGCCTCTTTAACAACCACCGCGTTGTATTCTTCTATGGGGCGTGGGCTAGGGCCTACTACCTGGGGGAGCAGGTAGTTCAGCAATACCAGGGCTACCCTACCATACCTATGGATCCTCCTGCAGATGTTTTGGACCTTGTGGGTAGTATCGAGGAGCTCACTGCGGCCTTCCTCCATAATGGGATCCCCATTAATGCCCTTCTCGTGCCTGGGGACTATCGGCTTTGGAACGAATCTTTGCCGTATCGGTTCATCCTATTGCGCTTTGTCCCTGGAGTCAATTTCGTAGCTTTCGGTGGCCCGTGCACTCAGGTAATCCCCTTTTCTCTTTTAGATTGGTCCCCTTCAGGTTTTTGATTCAACTTTTATTTCTACTTAGCAAATCTCTATTATTTTCATAGTTTATCCAGGGGATGATTTGGATGATGAAGGTGGAGCGGTGGCGGGTATTGTTGATGCTTTAGGGGCAGGTCCCTTAGATGTAGGTCCTTCCGGTGTGGGTCTCTCAAGTGTTAGTTCCTCAGGTGCTGGTCATTTAGATGCCGGTCCTTCAGATGTCGGTCCTTCGAGTTCCTCTCGTATGGGTGTCTTAGGTGGTCACTTGTCGTGGTTCATGGGACCTTTAGACGCCTTGATGATGGCTTCCTCTCAGATCTATGTGCCGACATGGATCGGTAGGCACGCCTCTCAGTCGATGCGGCTCGGGTTCCTCCTCCTGAGGTGGTTTCGGGGGTAAGACTTTTCATGATCATTCCTCTTTTATCTTGGCTCTTTTGAGAAATGCATGTGTTTGCTAATAATCCTTGTAACTAACATCTTTTCCTTCTGAATGTAGAACTTTGAATCGACCATGGAACATGATGCGTATTATCGTAATATCGCCAAACTCCGGGATGTGGAGGCGGTGAGTATCTTGTTGCTCAATTTTTCGCACTATTTTACCATTCTTTGTCTTCTAATTGCTCCTGATTTATGATATTGACTATAACTTGCAGTGCACACGTGACAAGGAGTTGCGCTCTTTACTCAGCTAGCTTTCACAAGCATGGTCCCGGGTAGGAGATATGTGGACCCTTCAAAGCTCCTCGCGCCGACGAAAGAAATTGAAGGGCGCCAACAAGGACTAGACCTAGTTTCTGCATTTTGAACATTTTAAACACTTTGAGATGATTTTTATTAGGATTTGAACAATTTGTAATGGATAATCGTGGCACTCTTTGGTTAATTTTCTGCTTGGAAATGTTTAGTGCTCTTTCTTTGATCGCATGCTATGTTTCCCTTCTTACATTATCTCTGTTTGCATGCAGGATGGTTTTGACGACTGCTTGTAAAAATGACCATTGAGGTCGTATCCTCAGTGCGGGTTTTTCCTGCACAAAAGTTAAATGGTTTCAATGTTAGGTGCCCTTTAATTTTTATGTTTGTGAATATTTTTTAAGGCATAAAACAGGTGAACAAGCTAACTGGCTAACGGGGGCTAGTAAAGATACAAATCCCCCCCCCCAAAAGCTCCAAAATTTGCATGAATAAGGCCAGATTGGTTTGGCGCATGTATTACATGTGCCAGGCCAATCCTAGGGGGATTTACCCTGGCGCATGTATTAGGATTTACCCTGGTGCATGTAAATCCTGGCGCATGTAATACATGCGCCAGGCATAGCCTTGGGGGCAGTGGGCCCTTTGTATGCTCGGGAAGGGCCATTTTCTCTCTTTTCTCTTTGACTTGGCTTTTTTCAGCTAATTTTTCTTCTCCTTGCTTTTCCAAGGGTGGGTCCATCGACATACATTAAATTTTATATTTCTGAAAGATCTTTGTATGTCCATGGACCCGCTTTCCAACCCTCCCTTACACGGAGGGCCCGAAACCAATTTACTCCTTTCTTTGGGCTTGGGGCACAATTTTCTAGAAAGTTGGCTTGGGAGCATGAATGAGAGTGAGCTCGTTGATCTAGAGTGGCTTGGACTATCCCATCTTCCCTCCTTTCTTGAGGTTCCTCCACGATGGGACCTACTTCATGCGGCAACCTCGTTTTGGGATGCAAATACCCATGTGTTCCGTTTTGGGAAGCATGAGCTAACTCCCACTCTTGAAGAGTTATCCAATTTGTCCGGCTTGAAGCTCCACAGAGGCCTCGCAAGAGTCACGCCGAAGCCGGGTTATTCTAAGGTCGTTCACCTTATCCTAAGTTTGAAGAAATTTGAGTACGAGAAAAGTCTCATTGGGGGCCCCACAAGGTGTTCGATCAAATTCCTCAAAGATCTTTTCGGTGATGAAAGTCTTCAAAAATTGTCGGTTAGGAATATCTTCAATGTGAAAGCCTTTACTCTCAGTCTCATCTCGAAAGTCCTCTTCTTCACTGGGGGATAGAGCTTCTCTTTGGCTCTCTGTAACGTTTTGACTGAGTTGATAGAGGGCCGATCAGTGATGCATCTGGTCCTTGCTGAATTATACCGATGCCTTGATGCATTCGCTTTGGGCAAGGTGGAGAGCCTTAGGGGATGTCCTTTGCTGCTTCAGGTTAGGTTAGGTGAGCATCTCATTATCTTGGGACCCATGCCTCGCTTTTAGATTGCTCGAGGTAAGGTGGTTCGATGCTTTCTGGGCAGGTGTCACTTGATTCCGCATGGAGGTTTGTCAGCTTTGAAGGTTTGGCTGACTAATGCAGAGCTGATCTGAAGACTTCCTTGGTTGGATCGAACCTTCCCAGTAGTTCGTTTCAGAGACCATGCGGGCATCACCCTCCTAGGATTGATTGGCAGCACCTTCTACTTCCCATTTCGGGTGTTACATCAGTTCGACTGCTCTCAGCAGGTGCCTTGTGAGGCGAAACCCCCTCTATGTGATTTGATCTTTTCTAGGGGGTCCTCTGGGGACATGGATCGGATTGTTGCTCTTTGGGAGATGCATCAGTTGACACTAATGTGTGATATGGAGCAGGGGGATTCAGTTTAGTCTTCCCTTGAGTATGAGGGTTGGCTTTCAGGTGAGTAGCCTGTCGTTGATCATTTGGATTAGGCAAAGAGCACTGGTATGGGAGGGCCCTAGCCGAAGAAGGAGATGGCACTTTGAGTTTGTATTGAGCTGCTGACTGATGAGAAGAAGGTCCTGCAAGAGATTTTGGCACAAGAGAAAGTTAGAGCAGAGGTAGTTGAGACCAGAGCTGGCATAGCTGAGAGCGAGGTCCTTCGTCTGAAAGGATCCCTGAATGTTACTCTTGGAGCTACTGTTGCTTCTTGGAAGAGGTATAAGAGCTTGCATGGTCGTTGGTTGACCGAGCGAAATGTCCGAGAGGATGGTTTTCGCGCTGAGATCAGTGCCTTGAAGCGTGAGCTGGGCCGTTGATTCCCTCCTGCACATATATCTTTTTGTACATATCAGATTCATAGAAAAGGGACATAAGAAATATTTTCTTTATGTTTTTATTTTTTCTACTTTTGAAAAGAAAGAAAGAAAGAAAGCTAGACATCACACCAACTATTTTTTGGGATGTGATGTAAGCGGTACAGTTATATATGAAAAAGGAAAATCTCTTATATTTACAAAGACTTCTCTTTTTTGTTCTTTTTGGTTGATGGGTCACTTTTTTGAGATGAAATGTGCATAGCCTGGGCATGGAAGTAAAAAAGGGAAATCATTATCTTTAACAAAAAGGGCTTTCCCGCCTAGGTGTGCAATGTGTGGACATGCAAGTGGAAAAGGGAAATTATTATCTTTGACAAAAGGGGCCTTCCGCCCTCCCCTTTATTTTCTTTTTGTTTGGTTTGATGCCTCAATCACAGGGTGAGATCTCGGGTCCCCTTTTGAGCATGGTCGAACCCCTTTTATGTGGTCGGATCTGAGTGAGTTTCAGCAGTTTTACCAAGGCTGGAACATCAATCCCTTCGGATTGAGTCAAACCTTTCTCCTTACCTTGGGTCATATATTTGACGTAGCAGTTTCACAAAGACAATTTTGGTCGGGGCTTGATTTGAACTAACATGAGCGGCCCAGTCGGAAAAGAGGGTAACAGGGAGAGTAACCACAAGGGTTCCTCAAACATCAATCTTATCAATCATTTCGAACCTTTCTTTTTAATCCCTTTTTTACTCACAATGCCCAAGGTGGGTTCGTCGTGCCCGTTTTCCCTCTTTTTACCTGTGGCGCCCTTTCGGGTTTTCACCACGTCCATGGGTTTAGCTCTCTTACCCCAAGCGTCCTTTCGGGTTTTCACCTGGTCCGAACAAACTCGCTCTTTTTACTCGTAGCGCCCTTGCGGGTTTTAACCACGTCCATCTTTCTTTGAGCTTGTATATTTTATTTTATTATCTTTTTTCTTTTATATTTTTCTTCTTCAAAATCCACGACATAGACGTCGATTTTGTCATAGCTGGCTAGATGGGGTTCTGTTGTCGTCTAACAACTAAGCTTGTGTTGACTTAACAAATACTATGACTGCTTGTGAACCTAAAAAGAGGGTTTTCTTTGGGGTGTAGCTTGGCCGTGGGTTAGGTTAGGATTTGAAGGTATTGTTGGGCTAAAAAAGGTGTCCTTGATACGAATTTAGTTTTTCACAACATACTTTCTTCCTTGGGGGATTTTTACTATGTAAGCTCCATGATTCTTCTATTTTTTTCTTTTTCCTTCATTTTATTTCAGGCAATCTCTTTTTGAGGTTTTGCTTTTCTGATTTTTTAATTTTTTGATAGCAATTATACTTCATTCTTTTTTTTTGTATATATGTGCACACTTTTTCTTTTTTAGGGAAGGGGTTCATTGAAAGAAAGGCCAAGGCCCAAATGGGGTAGCAAAAGGGGTATGATTATTTTAGGTAGACTTTTTGGCTACTGTTCTTGAAATGATGGCCTCTTTTGTGTGGTTCTTAAGCAGTTACATATCTGTTTCATCAATACTTACCTTGCAGCGATAGACCTATGAGTAGAACCGTCGGACATATCTAGCATTGATGGGCTCAGGAAAGTGATCTTCGTCCATGGTGGCAAGACGGATGGCGTATCCCGGCAGTACTTCCTTGACAACGTATGGTCTTTCCCAATTCGGCTTAAACTTTCCTTTCAGATTGGCATGGAGGAATGGGAAGATCTTCAACACAGTGTCTCCAATCTTCAGATCTCGACCGCGGACATGCTTATTGTAAGCGAGTACGATTCGCCCCTGATAAACTTGGGTATGACACAAGGCTTGGAGTTTTTTTTTGTCCAATAAGTTTAATTGGTTAAAGTGGGATCTTTCTCTCTCTGCTTCGGGTAAGCCTGATTCCATGAGGATTCAGAGTGACGGTATCTCAACCTCAACCGGTAGGACGACCTCAGTTCCATATACAAGGGAGAATGGTGTTGCCCCTATAGCGGTACTGATCGTCGTTCTGTAGGTCCATAAAGCAAATAACAATATTTTGCTCCAATCTCGATAGGTGATGACCATCTTTTCGAGGATGCGAACGGCTGTCTTGTTAGCTGCTTCCACGGTTCCATTAGTTTGAGGTCGATAAGGTGACGAGCGATGTGCTTGATCTTATACTGCTCGCAGAAGGCCCGAATGCGCTTATTCGCAAAGTTTGTGCCATTTCCATGATGATATCCTTGGGTACTCTAAATCGGCATACAATATTGTTCTTAAGAAACTTCTCGATGTGACCGACCGTGATATTGGCATATGATGCTACTTCTACCCACTTAGTAAAGTACTCGATGGCGACGAGGATGAACTGATGTCCATTTGATGCTTTCGGGTTAATCATTCCAACGACATCAAGGCCCTAGGTAGCGAGTGGCCAAAGAGTGGTCATGCAGTATAGATCGACGGTAGGAGCATGTATCAGACTAGAGTGTTCCTAATACTTGTAGCATTTTTTAACATGTTTGCAGCAATTCGATTTCATAGTAGTCCAAAAGTATCCCTGCCGTAGAATTTTCCTAGCGAGCATGTGACCGCTGACGTGGGCACCGCATACTCCCTCATGAATCACCTTCATGAAATTGATCACTTCCCTTTCTGTAAGGCACCTGAGCAGGATGTTGTTGTAGGACTGCTTGTAAAGGCATTCCTCGCAAATGACGTAGCCTGCTGCCAGACGCTGAATGGTCCGTCGATCCGTCCTAGACTACCCTCGGGGAAAGTGAGTGTCTCGAGGAAATTCTTGATATCTAAGAACTAAGGTGGCTCATCATCGGGCTTTGTAGGTTCTTCAATCTAGAGGCAGAAGGCCGACTCATTCCTTTGTTCGATCATGATCGGCTTTATCTAAACACTATATGGGATTTCTACCATTGATGCCAAGGTGGCTAACGCGTCGGCGAAGCGATTCCTTATCCGCGGGACATATGAGAATGTCACATCATTGAAACAAGCTATTAGATCCTCGAGGTGCTCATAGTAAGAGATTAGTTTCCCTTCTTTCATCTTCTAATCTCCATTTATCTGGCATATGATCAATTGCGAATCACTAAATACTAGGCGGTGAGTTACATTCAGATTGAGAGCTGCTTGCAAACCGGGTGGTGGGCCGTTTACCTTGTGCTAAAAAGGGGTTTAAAATCAAACAATTATAGAATCTCTGGATTGCACACACACCAAGGTAAACAGACTCACAGACCTGCAAGTATTCAGGGCTATTGCAGCAAGTTTTGAAAGGGTAAGTAAGGGTATGTCCATAGGGAAATTTGGTTTAACTTTCAGCAAATCTCTAGATCCAGAATGGATCTGGCACTCTATCCTAATCTAAGAAAGAGGAAAGGTTTTAGGGTTTTATCACTTTAACTACAAACTAAAAAATTAAGTGCTACTAATCCAGATATAATTCAACACAGAGATCAGGGGAGATATAGAAGAGATGAAAAATCAAAGGATGAGAACAGCAGCTAGGCGTATTGGTCTCTCGCTGAAAATCAAAGGAATCAATGGCAATGCTAAGATTTGATTTGCTACAATCCTCTTTTCTGGCTCCCAGCTTCTCAGGTTACCCTGGCAGAGGTGAGGTATAAGAATCTAATCTCAATCAGAGAATTGAAGCAATCCTAAGGCTATGATCTGTCTACTTTAATTGTAACAGACCATCCTAGAGATTGTTCCGCTTCAAAGATCTTGAGTAGAATAGCAAAACCATTAGAAAAACTTGTAGATGCCAGGATATGAGACCCTCATAGGCTAACATCTACAGGAATATCCAACCCAGGGAAAACAAATACGAAAATGTGAAATATAGATCAAAATCACGTTTAAAATCCATAATTATATTATAAAATAACAACACAATTGTGCTCAGATATGCAATCTGTGTATCTTACAGTTCCTTATAATGCCTTTGAATCTCTCAATTTATAACTTAAAACCTCACCCTAACTACTGAGAAGAGTTTAGCCACTCATGATTGGCTAAAGAGAGGAGGAGGAAAGGAGGAAGAAGGGAGAATTTTGGAAAAATGGATCTCGCCCTAAGCTCTAGTTTTCTCAATTTCTGGATCGTTTCTTCTACATTTTCTCCAAGCTTTTATAATCTCCTCCTTTGTCCTCAGATCCATTTCAGTCAATCAGAACGTAAGGGAATAATTTTGTTATGTTGATGTGGCCGATTTCTCTTCTAGAAGCTCTTCTCTCATTGGTTCTCATCTGACAAGTACATGTGATACCGTTAGGGTTTTCGCGCGTGGCCCATTGTGTGTACCCCCAGGGGTCACTGACGTGCTTTGGAACATGTGCACAGGCTTCTGACATGGACAATTGCTGAAGACAGATCCGAGAAGTTCCTCAAATCGAGTGTCGAGAGGATTTGGGATCCTCTCGACAGGTTCTGTTTGGCTTTGTATGCAAATCGACAGGTTTGTAGACCTATCGATAGGATTGACGATGCTTGTCGATAGGATTGACTATCGTCTTGTTCATCCCCTCGACAGGTTTTGGTCGACTTGTCGATTGGTTGTCGCAGATCCTGTCGACAGCTTCTTTTCATCTTCTCAAGGGCAGCGCCTAGCAGTTGTCAACAGGATTGGGTGCACTGCCCGATGGGTTCTCGACAGGTTCTAACAGGAGCTCGACAGGTTCATTCATCCTCTCGACATGTAAATTGATCCTCTCAGCTTCCTTTGTACCTTCAGGTACCTCTCGACAGGATCTAGACCCTCTCGGTATCTTCTAATTTAGGCACCAGATCCTCTCAGCAGCTTAAGAGAACCTCTCGACGGCTTTATTTCTATAATTTCTTGGCTGGCACGCACTTCTAATGTGCTGTCTTTCATCTGTCTCACACTCAGCCACCTCTGGGTGGATTCAACCTTCATCCCTTGGCATTGTACTTGGGCTCAGGTGCACCCAGTTGGGTTCATGGCCTTCCATGGGTTTCTAAGGCTTTGTGGACTGTTGGAGATTGAGCACAGGCTAAGGTTGCAGATTGCTTATTTGGCCCTTTTGTTGGCTGTTTGTGCTAGGGCTATAATTTATTGCTTATCTACAAAACATACTTAAAATACATTATTAGACACCTCAAGGGTCTTCCAAAGGTCAGGTTAGGAGGTGAAAAATGATATTTTTCACTGCTTAACACACCCGCAAACCTAAGCTTTGCTAGTCCCTGAGCAAAGGAGAAAGTGAAAACTATTATTGAAAATGAAAAATGACACTTTTGTAGGGAACACAGATGCATTTAGCATATGCATCAAGCCTTTTAAACCCCTAGGTGATCCCTAGTGGAGTGAAGTCTCCTAAGGCTTTACAGTGAAGTTACCTACAAACTTTTCCAATAAGGTCAGTTAATATCAGTGCAGAGTATTGAAGCAAGCAGCAAGCAATCATAAAGTTCAATCCACACCTTTATCCAATCAGTTTTTAGAGGATTCTCAGTAAAAATATGGCAGTTTAAACCAAAGTACTGCTATGGCTCCATCATAGGCACTCAGCTCATGTCCAGGTAATTTGTATGAAAAATAGTGCAAAGTTTACCATTAAATTGAGAATCATGTGCTAATTATGCCCCCAACAAACCTGACTTCAAACCCAAATCTACTGGGTAGGCACTCTCAATAAAAAATAGAAGGGTGTATCAATTCACACAGTTCAAGAATAGTTACAGTCCTTAAATAGGACTGTAAGCATGAGCATGGCATTGCTCTAATTTCTGAAATTTTCTAACTCTTTTTACCATAGATTAAACAATTCCTCATCTCCATATGACAGCTCCATTAATTTCAGATCAGTAAGGTCTTTTTATTGGGTTGTGATGTGGCTTATGGGTGAAATTTATAAAAGAATAAAGGGGGTAAAAAGGCTTCAAATTGATAAATCAGTAACGATAAGGAGGTGGTTCATGACTTCACTTTCTTCATTTCAACATATCTTCATTTCTTTCTTTTTTCTTTTTTTTTTTTTTAATGTGTTGGAATGCCACAACTATACATCACACTAGCCTTCAAATGTACTTTCTTCTTCTTTTAACCAAACATCGAACCAAACATCAAACCTCACTTCTTCTATTTCCTGACTTCTCAGATTGAGGGTGAACTGAAACAGGTCAAGAGGTCTTTGGGTTCAAATTTTTTAGTTTTTATCAAGGAAAATTGGGAATTTTAAAGCTCAAAAGGTGTGTGTCAAGGGCAGTTCAAAGGTGGAGCATTTTAAGCTCAAACTGTCCAAGGGATGGCCTTACTTCATGTCCTCAATGTCATGAGTGATGTCAAGCAATTTCAACTTGGAATTGCCTAACTTCTAGTGATCAGAGCCAGGTCTAATAAGTCCTTGGAGCAAAAAGAAATGTTGCCAAGACACTCTTCAAAGAAAAATTTTTCAAGTCCAAATCTCACTGGGTGTGGTCTTCCATTAGATTTCTAGGGTATAACCTCACAATTTTCTCTCTTTTTCAAGTTCACAAAGCACAAATTTTTGAAATTTTCTTGACATTTACTTCCTGCCCATGTTGGAACTCCAACACCTTTAGTATAAAAAGTTTTCCATTTCCTTTTATATAAATAAAATCAGGTGGGTATTCCGTTCATTTTTCACGGATGTTTGTTCAATTCTGGCTGCACTAACATTAACTATCCTATTGGCAAGGCATACTTTGCCGCACCCCCAAACCTATGAGGAGTAGTGTCCTCACTGTTTAGAGAGAAGGGAGGAGTGCAACCCGACAACAACATAAGTAAAATTGAGAAAATGGTACATTAAGCAGGCAAGCAAAGAAATGCAATACATCACTCGAGAATTACGCAAGTCAATTAAAATAGAAAATCTATTATAAAAAGCAGTAAAAGTAAAAATGTGTACAATGACATAATGAAAGAAAAAAGTGGTAAAAACCTAAAAAAAACTAGACACAAGGTATCAAAATGACTCGTAGCCTACTCTGGGATATCCTCAACCTGCTGCTCCTGGAAGAGGAACTGCAAACCAGAGGGGGGTTTTAAGGGGGAGGAGGCTGGGTAGGGGTGGAGAGAGTGAGGAGGAAGGGGGAGAGGATGCCAGTGGTTCTTGCTTTTGTTTCTTCTTCTTTCTCTTATTCTTTTTCTTCTCCTCCTTTGCCAAAATCCGTTGCACTTTGTCATACTCGTCCCATAAAAATTGTAATGGATCAAGCTCGACTGGTGGTGGCAGTGGTGGCCAGACAAGGTAAAATTTGGTTAGCAAATCTTTGAGTTTGTCATCGGCCATGATTGGGGTTATGGAAGGATTGAAAAGGTCAGGAAGGAATGGATGTGAAAGAGGTGGACGAGTCTAATATTTAAAATGCATGGGCAATAGAATATGAAATCGGTATAATAAATCGTTTGCAATCTTCCAAGCTTAATTGCTGAAAAAGAAGGTGGGAATAAATGGTAAGGCGGTTGCTGTATGGGGTGTCGTGCGAATTAATATGGGGAATGGTAACGCGGACTGCATATTGGGCTATTTTTAGAAATGGTGGTTAAGTCAAGGAAGTATGCGCAATTAATGCTCTGACACCGGCTAGTGAACAAGGATGAAAACGAGCTTCGACAGGATTGGGGAGACGGTTTCAACAGGTTGGTGCAACCTGTCGCGGAGTTAAAAACTATTGAACTTCTCAAGAGGTTCACTCCATCCTGCCGATGGGTTTTGGCTATAGACAAGATCATGTCGAGAGGTTCTCAGAATTTAGGTACGTTCACGACCTCTCGATAGGTTTTTTTTTTTTTTATTCCTGTCGACAATTGCTTCATACCTCTCGACAGACTCCAGATCTTGTCGAAATGAACACTTAGAGCCTTCAGAACTTGTCAAACTGTACTCCACTCCTCTCGACAGGCTATAGTACAGTGTAAACAGTTATAATGAATCCTATTAACTAAGCTAAATATTGACAAGCTATCAACGCGACAGTAGCAGCACTAACAACTACAATACTATGATACATAGTGTACATGATTGAGAATCAGTCAGGTATGGGAGGCTCTTGAAAGAAGAAGGTCGTCACGGGTTCCACTTGGCTGCCAACAACATGTTTGATCCTTTGATCATTTACTTTTAGGATCCTTCCATCTGTAAGATCCCTGATTTCAATAGCTCCCGATAGGGATATACGCTCAATTAGGTACGGTCCCTCCCATCTAGATTTCAATTTTCTTGGGAACAACTTCAACCTCGAGTTAAAAAGCCATACCTTTTCGCCAACACTAAACTCTTTTTTCAATAGCTGCTTGTCAAAGAAGGCTTTGGTCTTCTCCTTGTAAATCTGAGCATTGGAATAGGCTTTTAACCTCAACTCGTCCAGCTCAGATAGCTGGAGTTTCCTGTGAATGCCCGTAGCAGTTAAGTCAGTGTTCAATGCTTTAATTGCCCAATATGTCCTGTGTTCTAATTCTACAGTTAAGTGACATGCTTTTCCATAAACTAACTTGAATGGAGACATGCCTATTGGGGTCTTATAGGTTGTACTATAAGCCCACAAGGCGTCTGAAAGTCTCATAGACCAATCCCTCCTGTCTGATCTCACAGTCTTCTCCAAGATATGTTTGATTTCCCTGTTGGAGATTGTCACTTGCCCACTGGTTTGTGGGTGATAGGGAGTTGCAACTCTGTGTGTAACAAAGTATCTTTCCAAGAGTTTGTCAAATTGTCTGTTGCAAATGTGGGCTCCCCCATCGCTGATGATGGCTTTGGGGTGGCAAATTTGGAGAAGATGTTGTCTTTTAAGAAGTTAAGGATAACTTTGTGATCATTGTTCCTTGTAGCTATGGCCTCTACCCATTTGGACACATAGTCTACAGCTACCAGGATGAAATTATGGCCATCAGAGGGAGGGAAAGGTCCCATAAAATCTATTCCACAAACATTAAACAGTTCAACAACCAGTATTGGTTGCAAAGGCATTGAGTTTCTTCTCGAGATACTTCCCATTTGCTGACATCTTGAGCATTCTTTACAATGTTGCCAGGCATCCTTGAAAAGAGTGGGTCAGTAGAAACCACTTTGCATCACTTTTACAGCAATTTTGTTGCCACTGAAATGGCCCCCACAGACTTGTTCATGGCACATGGTTAGAATGTTTGCAAATTCAGTCTTTGGCACACATCTCCTTACTACTTGGTCTGCACAAATCTTAAAGAGGTGAGGATCATCTCACATGTAGTGTTTGATCTTTGAGAAAAATAGACTTTTATCATTCATGTACCAATGTGGGGGTATCCTCCCCCCAGCCTAGTAGTTGACTATGTTTGCAAACCAAGGGTCACTCATTGCAACAACAAACAGCTGTTCATCTGGGAAGGAGTCATTGATGGGCAAGCTGTCTTGTGCAATAGCTGGGATCCTGGATATATGGTCTGCTACCACGTTCTCAACTCCCTTCTTGTCCTTAATTTCTAGATCAAATTCCTGTAAAAGCAAAACCCATCTTATAAGTCTAGCTTTAGCATCCTTTTTAGACAAGAGATATTTTAAGGCCAAGTGGTTAGTGAACACAATGATCTTAGATCCTAGCACATAAGATCTGAATTTCTCCAAGGTGAATACAATGGCCAACAACTCCTTCTCAGTTGTTGTGTAATTCAGCTGGGCATCAGCCATTCATTTGCTTGCATAAGCCACTACACTTGGTGCTTTGTCTCTTCTTTCTCTCAAGACTGCACCAATGGCAAAGTCTGATGCATCACACATCAAGCATGTCTTTAGTAGTTCAAAAGCAGCTAAGCATTCATCATTGAATTCAAAAGGAACCTATTGGCACAACAAGTGGCAAAGAGATTTGGAGATTTTACTGAAATCTTTGATGAACCTCCGAAAGAAACTAGCATGTCCCAAAAATGACCTGACTTGCTTGACAGTCTTGGGTGGGGGAGATGTGCAATTAAATCAATTTTAGCTTGATCAACCTCTATCCCTTTGTGGGAGACATGTCCTAAGACAGTCCCTTGAGTCCCCATGAAGTGACTCTTCTTCCAACTCAAGACTAGGTTGGTTTCTTCACATCTTTGCAACACCAAACTAAGGTGCTGCAAGCACTAGCTAAAATTATCCCCATAGATAGAAAAGTCATCCATAAATATCTCTAAGAACTGATCAATCATGTCAGAGAAAATAGCATACATACATCTTTGAAAGGTGGAAGGTGCATTACACAGTCCGAATGGCATCCTTCTATATGCAAAGGTTCCAAAGGGACATGTAAATATAGTTTTTTCTTGATCTTGTGGGTATACAGGGATCTAGTTGTACCCTGAATAACCATCAAGAAAATAGTAAAAAGCTTTGCCTGCCAGCTTGTCTAAGATCTTATCAATGAAGGGTAATGGGAAGTGGTCTTTGCTGGTTTTCTCACTAAGCTTCCTGTAATCTATGCACACCCTCCAACCAGTGGTTTGCCTGGTTGGAATAAGCTCTCCTGAGGCTGCTTGAATTACAGTGATCCCAGACTTCTTAGGCACCACCTGGGTAGGTGCCACCCATTTAGAATCCAAGATGGGGTAAATGACTCTAGCATCTAACAGCTTGACAATTTCTTTCATGACAACCTCCTACATGTGTGGGTTCAATTTCCTTTGTATCTCTCTAGAGGGTTTGGAGCCCTCTTCAAGATTAATCTTGTGCATGTACACAACAGGATTTATCCCTCCAAGATCTGTAATAGTCCACCCTATTGCTCTCATATGCTTCCTTAGCACACAAAGCAGCTCTTCCTCTTGCTCAAGAGTGAGGAAGAAATTATGACTGGCAATTTCTTGTTTGTTGCTAGGAAGGCATACTTTAAAGATTTTGGGAGCTGCTTTAACTCCACATCTGGGGGTCTAATGAGGGACGACAATAGGGGTTCTTTAGAGGGTGGTGGGAGAGAAAGTAAAGCAGGTTTCCATGGATGTTGCTCTGATGGTCCCCCTTTATCATTGACAGTTTTCACTTGCTCAAACTCGAGTGTGGGGACCATTTCTTCCACTGTTTCCTCCCCAGTTTCTTCAAGAACACCAAACAGATCATTACCATGCAGCAATTTAGGAAATGTTTCTTCAATAAGTTTATCCAGTACATCAATAGAAAAATAGTCCTCATTCTCCAAATGAGGGTTACGAGCTGCATTATAAACATTCAACTTGACTTTCATGTTACCAAAAGTCACTTCCATGACCCCTGATCTGCATTGTATGCATGCATTTACAGTGGCCAAAAATGGCCTGCCTAGGATCACAGGGATAGAAGTAGTGCATTTGGTCGGCTCCATATCTAGCACCAGAAAATCAGCAGGGTAAAAGAATTTGTCAACCCCAACTAAGACATCTTCTATGATTCTCACAGGCTTCCTCTCAGATCTGTTAGCTAGTTGTAAGACCACATGTGTGGGCTTCAATTCTCCTAAGCCCAGCTTCTCATAAACTAAATATTGAAGAAAATTTATACTAGCTCCCAGATCTAACAAGACTTTTTCAATTGTATGATCCCCAATGATGCAGGGGATAGTGAGAACTCCAGGGTCTTGGAGCTTTGTTGGGGTTGCAATATTCAGTATCTGCTTCACCTTATCTATTGAAAAAAGTTTCTTGGAAAGATGTATCCTTGATTGTCTTTTGTGAGTGCAAAGGTCTTTTAAAAACTTGGCATAGACTGGAACTTGCTTGATTACATCAAGTAAAGGCAAATTGATCTTTACTTGTTTAAAGGTTTTCATCATTTCCTCTACTTTGGCATGCCCTTTATCAAAAGGAGAAGGTGTTTGCATTGCCCTAGGAAATGGAAAATGTGGGATTGTTCCCCCATTTGCAACCTTAGCCAACTCATCATCCTTCTTTTTGTATTTCTGTTTTTGTTGAGGATCATTATCATCCTCTTTATTCAACATGAGTTACTCTTGTTGTCCATTCTCTGTAGTTACTTCTTTTTCTTTTTCTGAAATTTTCACAGGCCCATAGCCTACTTGATTGTCCACTAGCCTTCCACTTCTCAATGTGGTGACAGATTTGGCTTCCTCATGAGAAGAAGAGACCTCCCCTAATGCATATTGTCTCCTTGGATTGTCCATGGGTTGGATAGGTAGCCTCCCTTCCTCTCTCTTTGTCAAAGCATTAGACAGCTGGAAAAGGTGGTCTTCTATCTTTTTAATACTTTGGCTATGTGAGTGCACAGTTTGAGACAAGGGTCCTAAATTTTGCAATGAGGCAAGAACTTGTTCCTCAAAAGAAAGTGATCTAGCAGTTGGAGGGGGTGCAGTTTATTGTACAGGCTGAGCCATGGGCTGTTGGTAATGGGGCCTTGGAAAGTAATTCTGTTGGTAGGGCTGAGCATTTTTATAAGGCATGGACTGTTGTGGCTATTGTTGCTGGTTTGGAAAAGTATCTTGTCTCCACCTCAGATTGGGGTGGTTTCTCCATTAGTAACCAGCAGTAGGCTGTTGCCCAAGAGACTGAGTAGCAGTCACATGTTCCATCACAAGATCTGGAAATTGGACAGATGAAGGGCATTCTTCAAGGGAGTGAGTGGGGGGCTGGCATATAACACATGCCTCCTCTACTTTAGCAACCATGGGTGACTACATTGCTCCCATGAGCTTATCAAATTTTTGGGTTAAACTGTCCACTTTCCTCTCCAACTCATTGTGTCCACTCACCTCATATATTTTTCCTCTCGTGGTATTATCTCTCACCATTCTAGGGGTTTCACAATCCCTGACCAATGTCTCTTTTTGCATAGAGTTCTCATTGACGATATCAAACAGTTCCCAAGCCTCCTCAGCAGTTCTGTGGAGGTAGGTACCACCACAAGAACCATCTACCATATCTCTGCTTTTAGAGTCAATTCCCTGATAAAAACTTTGAACAAGTTGCCATTCAGGGATTTGATGATGAGAACATTGCTTCAGGAGCTCCTTGAATCTCTCCCATGCTTGGTGAAAGTCCTTAGTTGGGGCTTGAGCAAATGAAATAATGCCCTTCCTCAACTGGGTTATTTTGGATGTGGGAAAAAACTTGGCCAAAAACTGACATTGAAGGTCACTCTAGGACTGAATACTGTTGGTTGGGAGCATTGACAACCAAGTTCTGGCACTATCCTGTAGTGAAAAAGAAAGAATCTCATCCTGGTTGTTTCCTCTCCCAAACCTGCAATATTGAATGTGGTACACAGTCCTAGAAATTTATCAATATGCTTGTATGGGTCTTCTTTGCTCAGGCCATTGAATGAGGATAGCATTTGGATGATTGAGGACTTGATCTCATAGTTCCCTTAAATAGCAGGGAATTGAATGCAGAAGGGAGAATTGTAAACCCTTGGTGCATTGTATTCCTTCAAGGTCCTAGGTTGCTCACCCATTGCAGAATCATCAAAATCAAGAACAGAAGTGTGTAAGGAGTGCTTAGGTCTGAGAAGTCTTTCAATCTCAGGATCTAAAGGAGCAATCTCAGGATTAAGAGATCTCCTCCCTAGCATACACACCTCAAGGGTCAAGAACAACACAGGAAATCATAGCAATTCATTCACAAAACAGACAACTACACAACTACTGATATACTAAACTACAGATCTAGAAATAGAAACAGAGTTAAGAGATGCAAACTTAAGCAATGAATGCTTTTCCAAGTGATACAGAGCTCCTCTTAGCTCCACAGATCCAAATCTGAAACAGAGTTAAACTACAGCAAAAACTAAAGCAGCAATTAATCAGAGAATTGAAGCAATCCTAAGGCTATGATCTGTCCACTTTAATAGTCACAGACCATCCTAGAGATTGTTCCACTTCAAAGATCTTGAGTAGAATAGGAAAACCATTACAAAATACTGTAGATGCCAGGATATGAGACCCTCATAGGCTAACATCTAAAAGAATATCCAACCCAGGGAAAACAAATATGAAAAAGTGAAATATAGATCAGAATCACCTTTAAAATCCATAATTATATTATAAAATTACAACACAATTGTACTAAGATCTGCAATCTGTGCATCTTATAGTTTCTTATAATGTCTTTGAATCTCTCAATTTATAGCTTAAGACCTCACCCTAACTACTGAGAAGAGTTTAGCCACTCATGATTGGCTAAAGAGAGGAGGAAAGGAGGAAGAAGAAGGGAGAATTTTGGAAAAATGAATCTTGCCCTAAGCTCTGGTATTTTCAATTTCTGGATCATTTCTCCTGCATTTTCTCCAAGCTTTTATACTCTCCTCCTCTGTCCTCAGATCTATTTTAGCCAATCAGAACACAAGGAAATAATTTTGTTATGCTAATGTGGCCGATTTTTCTTCTAGAAGCTCTTCTCTCATTGATTCTAATATGACAAGTACATGTGATACATGTGATATCGTTAGGGTTTTCGTGCATGGCCCATTGTGTGCTAAAAATACCCCTAGGGGTCGCTGACGTGCTTTGGAACACGTGCACAGGCTTCTAGCATGGACAGCTACTGAAGACAGAACTGAGAAGTTCCCTAAATCGAGTGTCGAGAGGTTTTGGGATCCTCTAGGCAGGTTTTGTTTGGCTTTGTATGGAAATCGACAAGTGTGTAGACCTGTCGATAGGATTGACGACCGTCTCATTCATCCCCTCGATAGGTTCTGGTCGACTCGTCGATTGGTTGTCGCAAATCCTATCGACAGCTTCTTTTCATCCTCTCGAGGGTTGCGCCTAGCACTTGTCGACAGGATTGGGTGCACTGCACGACGGGTTCTCGACAGGTTCATTCATCCTCTCAACATGTAAATTGATCCTCTCGACTTCCTTTGTACCTCCAGGTATCCTCTCGCCAGGATCCGGATTCTCTCGATATCTTCTAATTTAGGCACCAGATCCTCTTGGTAGCTGAAGAGAACTTCTCGATGGCTTTATTTCTATGCTTCCTTGGCTGGCACGCACTTCTAATGTGTTATCTTTCATCTATGTTGCCCTCACCCACCTCTAGGTGGATTCAATCTTCATCCCTTAGCATTGTACTTGGTCTCAGGTGCACCCAGTTGGGTTCATGGCCTTCCATGAGTTTCTAAGGCTTTATGGACTGTTGGAGATTAAGCACAGGCTGAGGCTGTAGATTGCTTATTTGGCCTTTTTTATTGGCTGTTTATGCTAAGGCTGCAATTTATTGCTTATCTACAAAACATACTTAAAACACATTATTAGACACCTCAAGGGTCTTCCAAAGGTCAGGTTAGGAGGTAAAAAATGATATTTTTCACTGCTTAACACCGGCCTCACAAGCTTCGTACTCGACCATGTTATTAGTGCAAGGGAAGTTGAGCTTGATAGAAACTGGCATGTGTGATCCTTGCGGCGAAATCAGAATGGCGCCAACTCCCTGACCTTCGGCATTTGCGGCCCCGTCAGAGTGCATTACCCATGATTCTTCTGCTTCTTCTGTATCGTCTTCCGTCATGAACAGGATGTCATCATCAAGGAACTCGGTTCTCAAGGGTTAAGGCTGGTCAATGCCCTGACATAAGCACCACTATTGCTAATCTTGTCCTCTTCATACTGCTAATCTACATAAGGTGCAGTGAGGGTGGGATTCTCTTACTGGTGTTATATGGACTGGATGGGAATGATCTGTATGGGGGTGGGTGAGTCCGTTGCATGTGAGGGAAGGTTTGTTGGGTGATGGGATGAGTGGAAGTTAGATTTTAGGGTGGGGTCTGTTGAGGCCATTGGGCATGGGAAAAGGTTTAGAACTGACTTTGGGATGTTAGGATATGGGTGAATTGGGGTTGATGTAAGGCATGGGTTTGAGCTGGGTCTGAGGGTTGTGGGTGAGTGAAATTTTAGAGGAATTGTGAAGGATATGGGTGTGAGGCTCCAAGGTTAGGGCCTGGCTGGGCTTGGGTTTGGGCCATGAAGCCTTGGGAGGGTTAGGCTATGAAGGTCTGGCCCATGGGTCCTTGGGAAGGTTGGACCATGAAGCCTTGGTCATGATAGACTTGGGCCATGGGCCATTGATGGATCTGAGTCTTGGGCCCTTGATGGGTCTAGGTCTGATGGGTCTGGGCCATGGGCCCTCGATGGGTATGGGTATGGGTCATGGGGTCTTGGGCCATTGGGCCTTGGGTTATGTGGGTAATGGGGGTTTGGATGGTGTGGATGATGGGGGGTTGATGGGGGTCATGGGGGAATGAGGTATGAAGGCTTGATAGGGTATGGGATGGATCCATGGATGTGTGGTATGGATGAGAGGGATTGTGTTGGGAGGCTTTCCACCTATTGTAAGTGTGGAACATCTCCTCCATCATGACCATGGAAGGGGGATTGGATGGAGATGGGGTATTTAAGGGTTGGAGGGGCATGGATGGGGTGGATGAAGAGGAAAAATTGGGCATGGCCCCGGTAAAATCTGGCATGACCCGGGTAGGTGGTGCGATATGAGGTGGGTTGGAGAAATGAGATGGGTCATTGGTGAATGGGGATGGATTGGGCATGTGTGGGGAGGACGTATGGGGCATGGATGTGGATGATGAGAGAGGAAAGTTGGTCATGGCCCTGGTAAAAAATGGGCATGACCTGGGTGGATGGAGGGATGTATGGGGGATTGGGTGCGGTATGGATAGATGTGGGTAGATTGGGTATGCGTCGGGAAGATGAAAAATAGGGTATATTAGTGAAAGTGGAGGATGGAGTCGGGATTTGAATGGGTGTGGAAGGGAAATGAGATGGGTTTGGGAATGGCTATGGATGAGGGCATGAATTGGGAAAATAATGGGGAATGGGAGGTTGGATTTTGTATATTTTGGGAAGTGGTGGAAGAGAAAATAGGAGCACCAAACTGGTCGGTGACGGTGAAGGTTGATTGGGTGAGGGGGATGGAAGTAAAAGTCTCTTCGGTATGGGAATGAGTTGGAGAATGTGGTGGGGATGAGTTGGGATCGGCATAAGCCGAGTCCACAGCCCACGACATAGCTCAATATCGGGTCGGGTATGGGTGGGTAGGGCCCGTAAAGCTTCCTCCTTCCCCTACCAGATGGCAGAGGGTACAATAGTGTCGTTGTGCCAGTACCAATCAAGACTCTTTGTTTTGGGTTTTTAAATTTTAATTTTTTTTAATTTTTATAAGTGAAATAAATAAGGATTCCCGAGCCTTTTGAATTCCCTTCTCGGGTGGCTCTCGTATCCTAAATAGGTTCCACCATAAAGGCTCCGAAGCTCTTTAGAAGAATCAAAGGGAAAACCCTTGATCTATTGAAGGCACGAAAACCAGTGTAAGCAACCCGATCTCCCGAAATGAGTAAAAAAGAAGTCACCTTCTCTTGACCAGCGAGGGCGTATTAGGTGTTAGAGATTGCGGGGCCTAAATAGAAGCACTAAAGACACTAATCGGGGAGTCCGAGGTGTGAACTAGGCCACAGATTTGGGTTGCTGCTGCATAAAACAAACCTGGCGCAACTAATAGGTGTGCCAGTGCAAAATTGCCCAGAACAAAGCTGGCACAAATAATACATGCGTCAGTGTATTTATGGGGAATTTTGCATTGGCACATGTAATTGTGGTGCCAGGCAAACAGAAGGCTCCAAATTGTTTTTTGTGGAAGCTAGCTTCCGGGGATTGACTGTTTATATGAATCAGCTCTCTTCCTCACCGAACCTAGGGATATAAGGTCAATTCAGGTCTACTAACGCTCACTTTTTCCTCGGCTTTTAAGCTTGGTAATGAGAAGGTTACCCACTCGATATACCTCACGTGCAAGCACTTTGTCAGGTACTAGGTAGGCTGGGACTTTTTCGGATCATCACTGCTAGAGGTTGCCGCCGTACTAAGACTCGGGAGTTTGTATGTGTGCCTAAATAACCCCACCCTTGAAAATCTATCTCGCAAAAAAAATCAATTTAAATCCCCTTTGTTGGTTAAATTTTACTTTTCACTTTTAAGGAAGTTTTCTTAAGTTCAAAGACCAGGGGTGAGGATCTCGTGCCGCTTCTATGGGCCGGCGTCCACTGACGGAATATGATTGCGGAATTAAAGGTGCAAGTAGGCCCGCCAAATGGCTAAGGCACTTAAAATAATATAAAAGTAAAAACAAGAAATGACAATGCACAAGTAGACCCGCCAATTGGCTAAGGTGCTTGAAATGATGAGAATGTAAAAAAGTTTAAGACGGTGCGCAAGTAGGCCTGCCAATCGGCTAAGGCTCGTAAATGATGTAAAAGTAGGGGTAAGTAAAATAACGTAATCGGAGGGGTGAGTAAAAAAATAGTAATAAATGGTTAGTAAATCAAAATTAAAGAGACCAAATTCAAGGAGAAGATCCTCTAGATACTCTCCAGCAGAGTTGCCATCTATGCAACCATGGATTTTTGACGATCCCGCCGCATGACGCGCACTCGTGCTAAAAATTTAGAGTTACCACCCAGAGCTTTTGGTGTCTTGGAAAACCCAAATCAAATTTAAAGAGCATCGAAGTGCCAAAAATTGACTCTGAATCCAGACTACGCCAAAGGCTCTTTGGTAGGGGCTTTGGTTCTCGATTGGGAAGGTGTTAGGCATCCAATCAACCTGCTTAATGCGGTCTTTACTTATGGCCAAAACTAAAATTATATAAAAGAAATAAAAAAGCCTTCCTCTTTTCCTAAAGAGCCTTAAAATCTTATTTGTGCTCCTATGTTCCTACAAAATATTCAGCAGCGTAATGGAACAAATGAGAGGAGAACTGAGAAGGTAGAGGAATAGAGGGGAGAGCCGGAGCTCTCGGGCCCTTGTTGCACTGCTGTAGAGCCTTGCGTTGGCCTGCTTCGGTGAGCTTTTGATGGCTTGTATAGCTTGATGATGGATTCTAACTCCTAGGGTGGATAGCTAAGAGGTAGAGAGGGGAGGCTAGGGGGTAGCACACACCTAAACTAAAACTTTTAGATGAAAGGCTAAGGTTTTTAGAAGGTTTGAAGGTTCTGAAATTTGTGTGTAAAGAGTACACTAGAGGAGAGAGAGAAGGGATTCCTTAATCTCTTACTTTGCAAATTTTTTCAAGCCTTTGTAAAGGGAGGGGTGCCTCTCTATTTATAGGAAAAGAAGAGGTTAGAAGAGTATTTAGAGGCTAAACTAGGTTAAAGATTAGGTAATCTAGCCATCTAAGGTTTCTTAGGATTTTTAGAGCCTTGAAGTATGTGAAAAGATGCTCCAATGGTGGATGATAGGTTAGAGGTTCAAACCACTTAAGGGGTTGCAAATGGATAGTGAATGGGTGCAATAAAACTAGTAAAATATACCCCAAAGGTTAAGATGGTCAACAAGTCAAAATCTAATCTCAATTTTCGAGGTAAAAACACAGAGTTACTATTCCTAAGCCTGGCACAACTAATAGTTGCGCCAGGCATATGAACAGTAAAATAGTGTTTCCATAGGGCCTGGAAGTTGGCTGCCCATGGTGGGGCCCACCTTATAATTGGCACAACTGCCCACCTTATAAAGTCTGCAACTATTAGTTTCACCAAGCCATTTCTGGGGAGAAATGGCTTGGCGCAAGTATTACTTGCGCCAAATCCCTAAGGGGAACTCAGCCAATTTACAAATGTGCCCCTATGCTTCGGGACAAGATATCTTCTCACATACAGCTCCGATTGGGGTGATTCTTGGCTTGTTGGAAAGATGAAGATCTCTACTTTTTAATGATATATGATTTGATTGTAGTAGAAGCTCACAGCGAGTCCTAGTGCACCACTCTTCATCCATTGCTCAGGAAAGTTAGGTTTAGGTTCGGAATGGTTTCTAAGGTCAGGATGGGTTTCTAAGGGTTCGGGAAGGTTCCTAAGGGATATAGGGTAATTACTAAGGGTTTGGAATGGATCCTAAGGTTTTAGAAAGGTTTCTAAGGGTTCCATACATGCCATCAAAAGCTTGGAGATGCGCCTCTCTCGAAATGTGTCTCGATCGCGCCTTGGGCCAAATTTGGGCGTCTACATTCTCGAGTGGATTACTTTGGAACTGGGAACCTGTCGAGATCACTTGGCACTTAGAGCAATGAGCTCGAGAGGATACCTGATCCTCTTGAGAAGTACTTTTTAAATGCTAAAACCTTTCGAACACTACTCAGGACCTCTCGACAGCTTCAGAATTATACCTATGCTCTTGTGTACTGTCCACAACCTACAACAGTAATGATTATCACTGACTATCAGCAAAAACTCATCCCCTTTTTGACAAACACAAACATGAAAAGACCCAACATTTTTAGACCTAACAACTAAATGAAAAAAAAACTAGGCAAATTTGACAAAAAATTTCAAAGTAAATAACAAAAACACAGTAAATGACAACTATGTTACAAGGTTTACAAGGTTGAATATCACTCAGCAGTGGGAGGTTCCTGATGGTCAATGGTTTTAGCATGCTCCACTATATTTTCTAAACAAATTTTTAGCGTATGACCATTCACTTTCATGATCCTTCCCTTAGTGGGGTCTTTCATATCAACAGCTCCAGATGGGGATACATGCAGCACAGTGTAAGGTCCATCCCATATGGATTTCAATTTCCTTGGAAAAAATTTAAGTTTGGAATTAAAAAGCCATACTTTATCACCTTTAACAAATTCCTTCCTAAGAAGGTTTTTGTCATAGAAAGCCTTGGCCTTCTCCTTGTAGATTCTTGCATTGGCATAAGCATCCAATCTCAGTTCCTCCAACTTAGACAACTGCAATTTCCTGTTTGCACCAGCAGTACTTAGATCAAAATTTAAGGCTTTAATAGCCCAGTAGGCCCTGTGTTCTAATTCTACTGGCAGATGACATGCTTTTCCATAGACTAAACTGAATGAGGGCATTCCAATTGGGGTCTTATAGGCTGTCCTATAAGCCAACAAAGCACCATTTAATTTCACAATCCAATCCTTCCTATCAGTCCTTACTGTCTTCTCCAGGATATGCTTGATTTTCCTATTGAAAATCTGCACTTGCCCACTGGTTTGTGGGTGGTATGGAGTAGCAATCCTATGTGTAACATCATACTTCTTGAGTAGACTCTCGAAGTGCCTGTTATAAAAGTGACTACCCCCACCACTGATAATGGCTCTAGGGGTGCCAAATCTAGAGAAAATGTTCTCTTTGATAAACTTGAGGATAACTTTGTGGTCATTGGTCCTTGTGGTAGTGGCTTCTACCCATTTAGACACATAATCCATAGCCAGAAGAATGAAATTAAAGCCCATGGAAGGAGAAAAATGACCCATGAAATCAATCCCCCAAATTCAAATAGCTCCACAACCAGGATTGGTTGTAGAGGCATGAAATTTCTTTTTGATAGGCCACCCATCCGTTGACACTTTAAACAGGTTCTGCAGTGTGGAAAGGCATCCTTAAATAAAGAAGGCCAATAAAATCCACACTGCGACACCTTTGCAGCATCCTTCTTTCCACTAAAGTGGCCTCCACAGGCCTGTTTATGACACATTGTAAGAATGCTATGGAATTCACTTTCAGGAATACATCTCCTAACAATTTGGTCTGCACAACAGTTGTAAAGGTAAGGATCCTCCCATAGAAAATATTTGACCTGAGAAAAGAGCAGGTCCTTGTCCATCTTGGACCAGTGTGGGGGAATCCTACCAACAATAAGATAGTTCACAATGTTGGCAAACCAGGGTATACTCACATTGATGGTAAAAAGTTGCACATCGGGGAAAGAATCATTCACAGGCATTTCAGCACAGTTAGTAATTAAAATCCTAGACAAGTGGCCTGCAACCACATTCTCCACACCCTTTTTGTCTTTGATCTCTAGATAAAACTCCTACAGCAAGAGGATCCATCTGATCAGCCTGGGCTTTACGTCTTTTTTGGACAACAGGTACTTCAGGGCTGAGTGGTCAGTGAACACAATTTTAGACCCTAAGACATAAGGCCTAAATTTTTCCAAAGAAAAGATAACTGCCAGCAGCTCTTTCTCAGTTGTGGTATAATTCAGCTGAGCATCTGACAATGTCCTGCTTGCATAGTAAACTATACTAGTTAGTTTATCTATCCTCTGCCCTAAGACTCCACCAATTGCCAAATCTAAGGCATCACACATTAGCTCAAAGGGAAGGGAGTATTTAGGGGCCTGGATCACAGGTCCAGAGGTCAAACATTTTTTTAACACCTTAAAAGCATTCAAACATTCAATAGCAAACACAAAAGGAACTTCCTGACACAGCAGGTGGCACAGTAGCTTGGAAATTTTGCTGAAATCTTTGATGAATCTCCTATAAAAACTAGCATGTCCAAGGAATGACCTGACTTGTTTGATAGTTTTTGGAGGAGGCAAGTGTGAAATCATATCAATTTTTTTTTTGTCCACCTCAATCCCCTTTTGAGAAACCACATGACCAAGAACAATTCCTTGGGTGACCATGAAATTGCTCTTTTCCCAGCTCAAAACTAGGTTGGTTACCTCACATCTCTGAAGTACAAGAGAGAGATGATGCAAAAACTGATCAAAGTCATCACCATACACAGAGAAATTATCCATAAAAATTTCTAAAAACTTATCTAGCATGTCAAAAAAAATTACATACATGCATCTTTGGAAGGTAGCAGGAGCATTACATAGCCCAAATGGTATCCTTCTGTAAGAAAATGTGCCAAATGGATAAGTAAGAGTTGTTTTTTCCTGATCTTGTGGATACACAGGGATCTGGTTGTAACCAGAGTATCCATCAAGAAAATAATAGTAAGCCTTTCCTGCTAGCTTATCCAGGATCTGGTCAATGAAGGGTAGTGGGAAATGGTCTTTCCTAGTCTTGGAGTTCAGTTTTCTGTAGTCAATGCAAACCCTCCAACCAGTGACCTCCCTGGTTGACATTAATTCTCCAGAGTCATTGGGGACCATAGTGATGCCAGATATTTTAGGAACCACCTGAGTAGGTGACACCAATTTAGAATATGAAATTGGATAGATTACTCCGACATCAAGTAGTTTTACCACCTCTTTCATCACCACTTCCTGCATATGAGGATTCGACTTCCTCTGCATCTCCCTAGAGGGTTTTAAACCCTCTTCCAGATGGATCTTTTGCATATACACAGCTGGGTTAATTCCCCCCAAATCAGCAATGGTCCAACCAATTGCTTTCCTATGCATTCTCTTCCTGCACCTTGGTGAGGGAAGATGAAATAATCACAAACAATTTTTTATCCTGTCCCAGGAATGCATATTTGAGAGATTCTGAGAGCTGTTTTAGCTCCAAATCAGGTGGAGTGAAAAGTGAAGGCAACAAAGGTGCCTTAGAAGGTACGGGGAGAGGCAACACATCAAGTCTCCAATGAGAGTGCCTTGCTGACCCTATTGAAGAGTCTAAGGTTTTCACCTCTTCAATCATATGTGTGGGGACCTCCCCTTTGACAACCTCAGTCCATATCTCTTCAAATTCATCAAACACCTCATCCCAATTCAGTAGTTTGGGCAATGTTTTCTCAACAAGCTCATCAACAACATCGACCATAAAACAGTCTTCATTCTTAAGGTGAGGTTGATTGGCTGCATTATACACATTGAGCTTCACCTTCATATTTCCAAAGGCTACCTCCATCACCCTAGATCTGCACTGAATGCAGGCATTGGTAGTGGCAAAGAATGGCCTGCCCAATATCATAGGGATAGGGGTGGTGCATCTAGTAGGTTCCATGTCCAATACCAGAAAATCTGTTGGGTAGAAAAATTTGTCCACCCCAACCATCACATCCTCAATGATACCCATAAGTCTCCTCTCAGATCTGTCAGCCAGTTGTAAAATAACATATGTGGGATTTTAACTCCCCCAAACCTAACTTCTCATACACAGAATATGGAAGTAGGTTAATACTGGCTCCCAAATCTAGGAGAGCTTTCTCTATGGTGTGGTCTCCAATGATGCAAGGGATTGTGGGAACTCCAGGGTCTTGGAGTTTACTTGGGGTTGCAATAGACAAAATATGTTTCACTTTTTTAGCAGAAAAAACTTTCTTGGATAAATGAATCCTAGACTTTCTTTTATGGGTGCACAAATCTTTCAAATTTTTTGCATAGGCTGGGACCTGTTTAATGACATCAAACAAAGGTAAATTGATCTTAACTTGCTTGAAAGTCTCCATCCTTTCCTGCACCTTAACATTCCCCTTGTCAAAAGGAGAAGGTGCTTGAAGAGCATAGGGAAATGACAGATGAGGTATTGCTAGGATCTCATCTGCTGCCTTTTCATTTTAATCAGTTTTCTCTTTGTTTTTATTTTTATTTTTCTGTTGGGACTCAGCAGTAGCCCCTTTATTTTTCATATGCTGCTCCTGCTGCATACTGTCAAGGATTTTGTTCTCTTGTCCTGCACTCCTTATGGTCTCAATAGCAACTTAGTTATCCACTAGCCTACGACTTCTCAAAGTAGTGATGGACTTAGCTTCTCCACGAAGCTTCTCCCAGCATGACCTATCCCTTAGGATTATTCATTTGCTAGCTTGGTAGCCTGCCCTCTTCCCTCCTAGTCAGAGTATTGGAAAGTTGACCAAGGTGGTCCTTAATTTTTTTAATACTCTGGCTGTGAGAGTTCACAGTTTGTGATAAGGAACTAAGGTTCTGTAATGAGGATAGAGCCTGTTCCTCAAAACAAGGCACTCTTGCTTGTGGTGGGGGTGCTGGTGAACTTTGGTGACTTGGCTGAGCCATTGGCTGTTAGAACTGATGCCTTGAGAAGTAATTTTGCTGGTATGGCTGGGAAGGTCTATAAGGCATAGCCTGCTGCTGTTGGGGTTGAAAACTGTCTTATCTCCACCTCAGATTGGGGTGGTTCCTCCAAGCATACCTAGCAGGCTACTACCGCTTATAAGATTGGGCAGAATTTGCATGCTCTGTGACAAGCTCAGGGTACTGACTAGTAGAGGGACAGTCTTGAAGAGAGTGTTTGGGAGACTGACATATCTGACATGTCTCCTGCACTTGTGCAGCTATTGAGGGCTGCTTCACACTCAATAATTTACCAAATTGTTCAGACAAGCTGTCCACTCTTTTCTCCAGGTTATTGTATACATTGACTTCATACAACTTCCCTGATGCAGTGGGTGTTTTGTAACTCTAGCAGCTGCAGGCTCAATGTCATTTCTTGATAGAGCCTCCTACTGTGTAGAGTTTTCACTAATCACATCAAATAAATTTCATGCCTCTTCATCAGTTTTACTGAGATATGTTCCACCATATGATGCATCCACCATGTATCTACACTTAGAATCTATACCCTGATAGAAGCTTTGAACATGCTGCCATCTAGGTATTTGGTGGTGTGGACATTGTCTCAGCAGTTCCTTGAACCTTTCCCATGCCTCATGAAAGTCCTCAGCTGGGAATTGAATAAAAGAGATAATACTCTTTCTTAGCTGATTGGTCTTACTCATAGGAAAAAATTTAGCCAAAAATTAGCTTTGAAAATCACTCCAAAATATAATACTATTTGCTGGGAGCATGTTCAGCCAATGTCTAGCCTTGTCCTTTAATGAAAAAGGAAAGAGCCTCATTTTGGTGGCTTCATCTCCCAGATCAGCAATTGTAAAGGTGGTACACAAGGCAAAAAACTCATCAATGTGTTTATATGGATCTTCCTTGATTAGACCATGAAAAGATGGTAGCATTTGAATGGTCTGAGCCTTGATCTCATAGTTGCCATCAGCTGCAGGGAACTGAATGCAAAATGGAGATGAATATGCCCCAGGTGCATAATAGTCCCTCAAGGTTCTAGGAGCTTCACCCATCCCAGTTGTCACACAATGATCAATAGGGATGTGTGTTGGTTGTCTAGCTCTAAGGATCCTCTCAACTTTAAGATTGAAAGGAAAAATCTCAGGATTAAGAGTCCTTCTACCAAACATACAACATACACACAAAGAAATTATAGTAGCAACAAACACAATAGATAAAATCAAACACACAAAAAACTGCTTCTAAATTCATAAATGATACAAATGAAAATGTAATCACAAGAGAAAAAAAAAATACAAACTCAAGCAAGATTTGCTCCAACAACAAGCAATTTGCTCCTTTCTAGACTACAGCTCCAGACTTGCAAATAGTTAGAGGACTACAAAAAATATAGCAACAATTATTCAAATACAACACAGACAAATAACATATATAAAATCTAACATAAAAAAAAACTCAAACTTACCAAATCTAGATCTACAGATCCCCAGCAGCGGTGCCAAAAACTTGTTGAGTTATTCCTATGTGTGCTTATTAAAATGAGAAAACAAAATGTCAGAAATAAAGAAGAAAATCTACACACACAGATTTAAACAAAGCCTGCAAGATCAGAACCTGTTGTAGCAAGTTTTAAAAGAGTAAGAGATCGTCCCACAGAGATTTGTGATCTAAAATAGTAAATCTTCCAGATCTGCTACAAATCTAAACCTCCTAATCCTATTCTAACTTAAAATAAGAAAAACAGGGAAAAGAGTTTGAGTTTTGATTGTCACTTTAAACTAAAAAACAGGAAATCGGATCTAATTAAAAAAACAGAGTTTAAAGCCAAACCAGAGATAACAGAGAGAGAGAATTTTTAGAAAGGGCAAATGTTTTGGTAAAATAAAATTCAAATATGAAGAATCAACAACTAGGAGATAGTTTTCATTGTAAAATTGATTTGCAAAGAAGCAGAGTAGAAGGTGGATCTGCAGCAATTCTTCATTTGGCTACAAGCACAAATGCAAGGTAGAAGGATCCAAATCTACCCTGAGATATGGACTAGTCCTAGGGCTATACTCGGTCCACTTGAATGGTCACAGAGTATCCCATGGATATAATCCAGTCATGGGGGAAAGAATTGAAACAAGAAAACCACTGCAAATGCTATGAATGCAAGGCTACAAGCTCAGACATCCATAGGTAAATCAAATCTGTAAAAATAGATTGAAAACCAATAGATCCTACAAATTAAATGAGCATTAGAACCAGTCATTCATTGATCTACAAAAACTTACAACAAACTGACTCTCAGATTTACAGTCTTTGCAATCTCCTCACTTCATACAATGCTCTCACAACTCAATTTACAAATCCACTAATCCTAGTTGCTACAAAGATTTAGTCAAGCATGGCTAGGCTAAGGAGAGACTAGAGGAAGAACAAAAAAAAAAAAAGGCGGGAAAACAATTCAAAAATTCCTAAAACTCTAGATTCCCCATCTCTGGCTTATTCCCCTCTATTTATACATATTTCCCAACTGCCTCAGATATGTTTTGGCCAATTAGAGAAGAGGAGAATCAATTCTGTTAATCGACCTGCTGATGTGGCTGCATTTCCTCTAAATATTGCCTCAATTTTGTTAGATCAGTTCAGTACACGTGGGGTAGTAAGATCAGGTGTCCTCTGATCTGTTGAAGTTCAAAAGATTCCCTCCAAAACTGACAGACAGTTGTTGGACCCTTGCATCGAGTGATTGAAGTTTTAAGTTACTCATTCAATCAGTTGGAGAGGTTCACTCAAGTGTTTGAGAGGTTGCAAGCTTCAAGTGTCTTCAGGTCGATAGGTTCAGAGTACCTCACGACAGGTTGAATGAGCTTTTAGTATAAATCTAGACAAGTTGAAGACTTCAGCTCGACAGGTTCTTCAGTAGAATTAAAACCATTTGCAGGTTGGTCTTTCAACATATTTTATACCACTCGACAGGTTCTAGCCCGCAGGCTTTATGAACTGCTCGACAGGTTCTTCATTTACTTCAACAAACCACTCGAGAGGTTCACTCAACTGCTCGAGTGGATCAATATGGTGGCTATGAACTGCACGAGTGCCTTAATGCACAAAACTACACTGCTCGAGTGGATCAAGCAAGCCCTCGACAGGTTGAATGCAGCTTCAAAAATTGCTCGAGTAGTTACTTTCAACTACTTGAGCACTAATTTGTTGAACCTCTGATGCTGATGACAGCTTATTACAACCCTTTGTCATGCATGGGTCTTCTCAACGGTCAATGGCTGACTCAGATCTCCCTCCTTTTGGCTTCTGCTGCATGGTTTTGTGCACTTTACTGTAGATTATTGCTAACTACAAAACAACACTCTCACACAATCATTAAACAACTCTAAGGTCTAGTAAAGGCTAAGTTAGGAGGTCAAAAATGATATTTTTTACTGATTAACAGCCGGCACCTGCCCACCAACTAAATTTTTTTTTATAATTTATGTTAACATTGGTATCGGGTACACAGGTTGTACCTTGCTCTGCAGATCAATCGCAGAGCCACCTAGAGCGCGTTTGGTAATCACTCGATGAGCCGACAGGGATCAAAATGGCGTTGCGGATGGATTCGTAGCCATGGTTTCATTAAGGTGAATAAAACCTGATCTGACAGGGATCAGGCATGGCACTGGCTCCAGTCCATCAACTTGCCAAATGCATCTGAAGAGTTTTAATGTGGATAAATCTCTCTTGGAAACAGTTTACATGTCCTAATCTATTATAGAAAAGGCTTCTAGAGCCATTGCTTACATAACATCATTTACGTCCTTCAATTGGAAAAAACAGAGGTCATTGCTTGGTGCGATGATAAGAAGGGAAACATGAGTTTGAGTTTCGAGAGTAACCACTTTATCCTTAAAAAATCAACCTTTTTTATTAAATATCTATAAATATATATCATTATTGCCTATGTTCTAAGAATGGGGTTGGTATTAGGTGCATGAAATTGCACCGTAAGCGGTGGACATGCCAACTGTGCACCCTTAAATTGGTCAATAAACTATCTTTGATTAGGTGTAAGTATGTGCAAATCTAAGGATTGACTGGTTTACTAGTGCCAGTGTAAACCTAAATACTCTCAAACGCACCATGTGAAAAATGCCATGTTATTATTGTATTGGAACACATCCTCTAACCTGTTCGTAAAAAATTTGATGATATATGCACCATGGCAGTTTGAGTACATATAATTTGCACTTTAGTAGCTTCATGTTCTTAACAGATTCATATTTTACAGTAAAGGAGGAAGCCCTCATCTCACTAAAGGAGGCAACTTCATGTTATTGATAGATTCATGATGGATAAGAGTTGGATGAAAAATCTTCGGTATATCACTATATCATTCTTTCTATGTCAAATAATTTCAGTTTAAATAGTTAAAAATGTTGATTAGGAAAGTAAATCATATTTTATATGGATGATGTAGGAATACTAAAAAGTACAATAAAGGCATGAAAGAATTAATCAACCTAGCCATATCCCGTGGATCATCTGTTAATGGAAGATTAAATTGCCCATGCATCAAATGCAACAATATAGAGTTTCACAATAAGGAGATAATATATGATCACTTGAGCTATAATGGCATAGTTCAGAACTACACCAAGTGGTATTATCATGGAGAGGAAATATCTCAAGAAAGTCTTTTACGAGAAGAACTTCATGATGGTGGAGTTGATGGGCATGATACGGGTGGTGACATAAGTCAAATGTTGCATGATGCATTTGAAGTTCATATGCCAAAAATAGCTTCAGATAGTTTGGCAGACAAAACTGAGAATCTACCTAATCCTAGTGTCGCTAAATTCTACAAAATGATATACGATGCCGAGCTAGATCTCTATCCAGGATGTAAATCACGCACAAGTTTATATTTCCTTGTTAGGCTATGACATATCAAATGCCTCGGAGAATGGAGCAATAAGTCATTTACAATGTTGCTTGATTTATTAAGAGAAGTACTCCCTAAGGGTTCAGGTGTACCTAAAAAATTTTCACAAGGCAAGAAGATTATTTCAAACTTGGGGCTGACTTATAATAAAATTGATGGTTGCCTGAATGATTGTATGTTGTATTGGAAAGAGTCTGCTGATAAATTATTGTGCGATCTTTGTGGTACTTCATGATGGAAATCTCCAGATGATCATTTAGAAGAAGTAAGAGGAAGAGTCCGGCAAAGATATTGTGTTACTTCCCTCCAAAACCAAGATTACAAAGGTTATACATGTCATAAAAAATTGCACTACAAAAAATAAGACTATTAGCGGCAGTTTTTTTAACAAAAAACTGCCGCTAATAGTCTTGCGCTATAAAAAACTGCCGCTAATAGTTCTGCCGCTATAAAAAATTGCCTTAATATCAAGTGCCGCTAAAACACCTTATTTTTGTAGTGTTGCGTCTGACATGAGATGGCATGATGAGGGTTGCACTAAAGATGAGATGTTATGACGTCCCGCAGATTCTCTAGCTTGGACACATTTTAATCTCATCAACCTAGCATTCACAGCAGACTCTCGAAATGTTAGACCTGGATTAGCGAGTGACAGTTTCAACCCTTTCAAGACAATGAATAACACACATAGGACGTGGCCTGTGATACTTATTCCATACAATTTGCTATCATGGTTGTGCATGAAATAACCAAACGCAATCTTATCGATGCTTATACCAGGTCCATCTGAACCTAGAAATGACATTAATATATACTTGAGGCCATTGATAGAGGAGTTAAAATAATTATGGGAATTTGGGGTGGAGACGTATGATGCTTCAAGGAGAGAAGTATTTCATTTGCATGCGGGCTTATTATGGACCATTAGTGATTTCTCAGGGTATGCTATTTTTTCAGGTTGGAGCACGAAAGGGAAGCTGGCATGTCCTTTATACAATAAGGACACGTGTAGCTTATACTTGTAGAATAGTAGAAAGCAATGCTACCTTGCACATTGCCAATTTTTACTTTCAAATCATAGATTTCAAAAATAAAAATAATTTTTTGACGGTAGTGTAGAAGATAGACCAGCTCCAATTTCAATGTCTGGCTTGAGCATATTGATTGAACTGGAGAATGTCATACATACTTTTGGGAAGCGTCATGTGAGGAAAATATTCAGAACCATGGAGTCTGAAAACATGCCTTATAACTAGAAGAAGAAGAGTATATTCTTTGGGTTGTCATATTGGGAGCATAATCTACTCATACACAATTTGGATGTAATGCACATTGAATAAAATATATGTGATAATTTTCTCATGACTCTCTTGGATGTAAACAAAAAAATGAAGGATAATATTAAGTCACATCTCCACTTAAGAGAAATGAATGTGAGACATGGTCTCCATCCGTGAATAGAGGCGGATAAAAATCAAGCATATTTACTTGCTGCTTGCTACTCCATGAACAAAAATAAAAAAGAGAGGTTTTACAATATTTTGAAGAGTTTGAAAATTTTATATGGTTACTCATCTAATATTGCAAGGTGCATCAATATTAAAGAGTGCAAAATATCTGGACTAAAAAGTCATGATTCACATGTCATAATGCAATAGTTTTTGCCCCCAGCTATTTGAAAGACATTACCAAAGAAAGTAACTTCTACAATATTAGAGTTGAGTACATTCTTCCGTGAATTATGCTCCAAAGTTTGTCGGCTCGAGGATATGAAATATCTCGAGGAGTGCATTGCATTGGTCCTTTGTCATTAGAGAACATTTTCCTACCTGCATTCTTTGACATTATGGTGCACTTACCCATACATTTAGCTTTAGAGGTACTACTAGGTGGACCTGCTCATTATCGTTGGATGGATCCTATTGAGAGGTATTGTCTTGTAGGATATAAATTTTAGTTATTTATTGTGCAATTACTTATGATGTCACTCATGTAAGTCAACTATATTTACATGTAGGTACTTATTGACATTGAAGTCATATGTGCATAATAGAGCTCAACCCGAGGGGTCCATTGCCAAAGGGTACCTCGCAGAAAAATGTCTAACATTTTACTCTCGATACTTTAACAATGTTGAAACAAGGTTAAACCGACCCTAGAGGAATCCTGACTTTGTTGCAAATGGTAATGTAACATTATTCCTATTGAGCAAGGTAGAATGGGCACAAGCACATCGCTATTTGGTGTTTAACCACTAGAAGGTCACAACTTATTTAAAGTAAGACCTCACACAGTTGTAAATTATTTTTTATACTTATGTAATGTTTGATGCTCACACAATATTCATTCAACACAGGCCTCATGATCGAGTGTTGCGTATGATGTACCCAAAAGTAAATCCCCATGAAAGACAAAAATTGATGAATGAACAATTTGTTGATTGGTTTAAGGGGCCTGTAAGTTAGGATTGTTTATATATAAACAGTCATTTTATACAAATTTTGGATAGTGTTTTGACATTCCTGTGCACTTAAAATAGGTACGAAAGTTTTAAAAAATTCAAATAGTTCATTGCCGAAAGAAATCATATTGATCGTCAAAGGTCCTTATTCAAAAGCAAGAAGATTCACCAGTTACATTATTAATGGATATAAATTTTGAACAGTTGAAAAAGAGAAGAGAGCTAAAACTCAAAATAGTGGTGTTGTGGTCACTACAACTATTACAAGCTACTCAAGTACTAAGGACAAAAGGCCCATTGTTGGAGAGATACATATTACGGTCGTTTAACCGATATAATCGAGTTAACGTATTCTGAACAATTCAAGTTTGTACTATTTAAGTGTGATTGGGTTGATGTGATAACACATGACAAAGGAATTAAGATTGATGATTTAGGATTCACACTTGTAAATTTTACCCGATTGTTGTTCCCCACTCAACAAGTGTCAGATGAACCATACATTTTGGCATCTTAGGCTACTCAGGTTTTCTATGTCCAAGATCTAGTTGATCCGAATTGGCATGATGTTATGAAGACTAAGCCTAGGGACCTATTTGATATGAGATGAAATGATAATGCTTTATTGGATAGTGGTACTTATGCCATTCAAGAGCCAAATGACACTATCGAGGATAGTGTTGATGACAATTGGGTAAGGGAAGATGTGGTTGGACCAACTGTAGATGCACCTCTCCAAATGTGTGTTCCACAACAAGCTCCTTCAACTGATTTCATTGACGATGATCTTGGATCAGATTCTGATTCTCAAGTAGATGGAAATGTTTAACTATTTCCCATCATCCACAATAAGCTTCGGTCCACTAAGACAAGGTATGTGCAATTTGACATGTTTACTTTTTCATAAGGTTGGGCTCTATATGCATATGTACTTGTTCTTTCCTAATTCTAATATTTTGTTCTATTTATTTAAAATGATTTCCCTTCAATTATTAAAAGACTGTCATTTTAAATTATCTTATTTTGCATCTTAATTTGTTCTTGCCTAATTCTGATATTTACTTTGTTTAGTTCTAGTCAGATGGATCATGCTAAAGCTACATTTGGTGAGGGTAGATCGGTATTTGCGACCTCAGGATCTGGGAAGAGGACAATATGAGGTCGTTCCAAGTGTGTCTATATGCAACGATTGGCAGATGAGGAGAAATTTCAGGTCCTCATCAGTGACGGAAAACTAAAAAATTGCATTGGAATTTTTAACTTGGTTGGGTACTTTAGCAAAAGATGGCTGAGTATTGTCAATCGACCGTCTGTCGTGGAAAGAAGTTGAAGATGAAGCGAAGGATAGGGCATGAAAACGTGTTCAAGTAAATATGCATGCTTCGAGTTTTCCTTTACATTTTATTTTTTTAAATGTAGCATATTTAAATGATTATATTTTCTACTTGAACTTTGGTTTCGGTGAAAGTTGATATTGGCGATGAGATGAAACACTACGTATTGCTCTCACTTGCTAAAAAATGGAAGGACCATAAGTGCGTGCTAAAGATAAAGTGGTATGTCAATTTCCCACCCAATGAAGATCTGTACCAGCATCACCCTATAAATGTATTATCAAATCAATGGCAAACTCTTATCCATTTCTGGGATTCTGATGAAGGCAAGGTATATGTTTTTCATAAAAGAATTTAAAATAATTTACTTTACATAACAAACTTGTCAACATCAATTAATTTATGTGGTATAGAAAAGAAGCGAAAGAAATAAACGAAATAGGTCGTGCCAGAAACTTGCCCATACCGCCGGTACGAAAAGCTTTGTGAGAGTACATCATGAGGAGGTATACATTTAGGTTTAAGGTCAATCTATTTATCATGTATCTCATTTATGTCAATATTCATTATTTACTAATTAAATTTTTATTGTTGACATAGCATGTCAAGAGAGGAGGGCAAAACCCACCTAGCTCAGCAGAGGGTTTTTTTGCTTAGACATTCACATAAAGACGACATACCAGTCAATGAAGTGGCTGCAAGAATCGCAATGTACAAGGTCTGCTTGATAAGCAATGGATGCCACGATATGGACCTGCTTGCAGGATTTGATGCTGCCATCGACGACAGAGTTGATCTCATATCGATCTCTATTGGTGGCTTTGAGGGCAGCTACATAACCGATACTATAGCTATCAGTTCCTTACATGCCATGGAGAGAGGTATACTGACTTCGGCATCAGCGAGAAACTCTGGCCCATCTCTAAACTCGGCGACGAATCATGCCCCATGGGTGTTGATCGTGGCCGCCAGCAGTTCGGATCGACAGTTCCTAATTGCCCTTGCATTGCTTTTAAGAGGATGGACTTGATGATGTGGGTATCTGTTTGTGCCATGGTTGCACAAACAGATGCAATTTGAGCTTGCCATGATTTTGTTAAAATTATTTAAGGAGATTTATGATAATGGTGTTGCTGTTGATGTGTGTTTTTTATATGAACATGATTGCACAAAAAGATGTATAGGCTTTCATTTTTAAGGGGATTTATGATGATGATGTGTGTCTTTTGTGAGAACCTGTACATCAGCAAAGCTTTAGTGGGCATCTCTCTGTTTGTAATGCCGGTATAAACATGACAACGATATTTTTTTAATTGCCACTATTATTGAAAACCCGCTAATATCCTCACTGGCAGTTGTAAAAATTGCCATTAAAACAAACTAGCAGCAACACTAGTAGCGGCAGTTTTTACAAGTGCCGGATAGGGTATTAGCAGCAGTTTTTTTGCTATTAGCGGCAGTTTTTGGTTGCCGCTAATAGTCTAATTTTTTGTAGTGAAATATCACTTTTTCCGGGTTGGGTGCGGGCTAAAATCCGGGCTGGCCCGGCCCATTGAGAGCCCTATCTTGAACAACACTATCTACGAATGCGAATAAGGTCGATGGTTGGGTTATGCCAATATTTCTGTGCTATTCCTTGATAAAGGTAAAGATGTCTCTTTCCTCTTTATAATAATCACCCTCTAATAGGGCTGCGGACTTGCGGGATGACTTATTTAGATGGTGATATGTGGGGATTTGAATAATATATCTCACCCACGTGAAAAATCCAATAACTCTCATTTCTCAAACTCAATGAGAAATTTTCCTGAATTTGTTAATGATGATGAAATTAATGGACATCCCCACGTCAGGGCCCCAATTCACCTAGACTAATGGCAGAATCTCGGCCCCCCTCTGTCGCTTAGACCGAATCTTATTAATAAGAGCTTCGATTCCATATATCCCCAAAGCCATCACCAGAGTAACCTCCGATCACACCCCTCTAATCCTCAATTTAATTGGTATTATATGGGGCCCTTCTCAATTTAGACATTATATTCATTGGCTTGACAACAATGATTTTGCCGAAAAATTGCCTGTGTGGTGGTGTAATTACCCAAATTTTCGCAAATATTGAATCATTGACGTTTGAGAATAATTTGACTTTTGTTTAACTAATTTGACCTTAGTCAAACCATTGACACATTTGAAGTGACCTTTAGACCCAACAATATTTCATTTGGGAGTGTGCTCATGTATGAAATCTGAACCGACCTTCGAATTATTAGGTACGTAATTTTTGGGGACGAAAATTTATTTTAGGGGTAGAGAATGTTATGACCCTAGTTTTAAAAACCCAAATCTTATGGCCTTAGATGAGGAGGGCCACAAAAAATGGTGACTCAACACCCTATCACACCCCACCTCACTTAAAAAGCAATTAGATCCGTTTTGGACTCTTGCCTCTTGAAAACCCAACTCCCCAAAATTCACCTCTCTTTCCTTTTAAGACTTCCCCAGCCGTGCTCTCCCTCTTTCTCTCTCTATATCTCACCGATACCCAAAGCCACACCTATAGGACTTTCTCTCTCTCAGGATCTCTCAATATCTCTCTTTTTATTCTCAAACCCTCTCTCTCACCCTTGTTTACCCAAGCAGCCAAAGCCCCAACCGTCCACCTCCTTCCTCTCTCTCTCGCCTTCAATCTCTCCCCCCTTCCCTCTCTCTCTCTCTCTCTATATATATATATATATAACCTCTCGTCTCCCTTCCTCACCATTAATACAAACTGCAGCCCCTCACTTTCCCTCTAATTCCCTCTCTCTATCTCTCTTTCCCTCTCTCCCTCTATTAACCCAAGCATCCAGCCAACACTATCTCTATCCCCATTAACCCAGTCGTTCCTTCCTCTGTCACTTTTCTTTATCTCTCACACCAACCTCCTCTACCGGTTAATAGTCCCTCTCTCTCCACCATCCACTTCTTATTTCCCCTATTAGTACCTAAATCCTACACGAAGCCCGACTATTTATCTTCTTCTTCATCTCGCAACCACCGAAGGCACACTTCTACTAGCCTATCCTTGTCGCAGCCGTTGAACCAGCCCCTCGCCGTACAGTCGATCCACAACAATGCTTTATATTTTAACTCTTCCTCTCATTTTTAACTACCAAAGAAGCCATTAAAATCATCTCGGAAGCAGAGATGGTATCAGAGCTCAGGCTTTACTTCTTCGAGGACTATGTGGCTTATATAAGTACACTATGGTGATTGAAGTGACATTGATTCTGATAGACCCCAAGCTTTAGATCTTTTGAGGACTTAAGGATTGTAAGGAAAATGTGTGATGATCAATAACGTAAGATTTAAGGATTTATTTGTTAAAAACTTATATGAGATAGGAGCATGTGAGGAAAATTGAAAAGGATCTTTGAAGATTGATGAGCAATTAGAAGAGATATTTTAAAACATTGGGGAATAATTAGAAAGATATATCTTGAATGATTTGATGATTTAGAACTCATTATAGTTTAAGATGTCTCCTATAAGAATAACTTATTAGAAGTGAATTCAAATTGTGGAATAAATTATCATCAGTAATCTTAGATGATATTGAAATAGTCTATAATCAACGAGAGATTACAAAGAGACTATCATGCAATGAAGTTTTAGGAGTTAACAATTTTGAGAGATAAGGATAAATCTCAAAATAAACTATTTAATGTACTACGAGAAGAATGATGTTTAAAAAGTTAAAGATGATGATAGAGGAAAAACATCCTACCGACGGGATATGGATTATAAAGAGACTACAAGAACTTGATTTTTGAAGAGATATGGATTATAAAGGGTGGAACAACATCCTATTGATAGGAGATTTAAGAATTTCTTTGAAAACACTTTTGAGGATCGAAAGGTTATAAGAAGAAATAATCATTGAGGATTGGATGTTTGAATTGTAACTAAGCAAGTGATTTTAAGAATAAATAAATTTTAATATATTAGTCCAAAATTTATGACTACCGATTTGGACCAAGTGTGACACTTGAAATGTCGAGTGCTTAAGGATAATTAGGAATGATAAATAAATTGATGCTTAAAAGACAATATAACGATATTATTGATTAATGAATCGTGAGTATTAAATTAATGAAAACTTGTGAACAAGAATAAATTGATTTTGATCCCTAGGTGCCCCCTTATTGAACTCAAACAACACGATTTATACATGGAGCAACATTTAAAGATAGTTAAGACTATACTAACTAAGTTTCGACTTACAATCATTCGTTAGGTGCTACTTTGGTTTAATTCGAGAAATTGGAGGCATATTCGAGGAAAATTCAAAAAAAAAATTGAAAACTGAAGCAAATATTTGATTAAAGTTAGACAAATCATGTGTTTGGACAAATTTGGGATAAAAGTTGGCACCATTTTATGGAATAACAAATTTAAATCAACTTCTCTTATAAGGAGGGGAGAATAATATCGTGGGTACAAAAGTGGTTAGATAAAATTTGAAGGTACTGGGTGATGATTGAGATCCACAAAATCCCAAAAAAATAAAATAAATAAATAATGAAGTGAACATTCGATACAAAGTGTGACAGATCTCGCATCAGAGGAAAATTTCGATAAAAGTTGAGCTTATTTTTATAAGTGACGAATTTTGAGTCGACCTCTATTATTATTATTAAGGAAGAATAATATTATGGTGCAATAAATGATTAATTATTTCCAATTATTTAAGTATTGGTGACGATTGAGATTGACAAAGCCAATCAAAAGGTAAAATTTTTAGGGACAAATCAGTTTGAATCAAATGTTAGCAATCGATTATAATTATATGACTAATTTTCGAGGATGAAAATTTTATAGGGAGGGGAGAATGTAATGACCCAGATTTTCACAAACATTGAATCGTTGACGTTTGAGAATAATTTGACTTTTGTTTAACTAATTTGACCTTAGTCAAACCATTGACACATTTGAAGTGCCCTTTAAACCCAACAATATTTCATCTGGAAGTGTGCTCATGTATGAAATCTGAAACGATCTTCAAATTATTACGTACGTAATTTTCGGGCACGAAAATTTATTTTAGGGGTTGAGAATGTTATGACTCGGGTTTTTAAAACCCAAATCTTATGGCCTTAGATGAGGAGGGCCACCAAAAACGGTGTGCAAACTTCACACCCTATCACACCCCACCTCACTTAAAATGAAATTAGATCCCTTTTGGACTCTTGCCTCTTAAAAACCCAACTCCTCAAAATTCACCTCTCTTTCCTTTTAAGACTTCCCCACTCGTGCTCTCCCTCTTTCTCTCTCTATATCTCACCGGTACCCAAAGCCACCCCTATAGAACTTTCTCTCTCTCAAGATCTCTCAATCTCTCTCTTTTTATTCTCAAACCCTCTCTCTCACCCTTGTTTACCCAAGCAGCCAAAGCCCCAACCGTCCACCTCCTTCCTCTCTCTCTCGCCCTCAATCTGTCCTGCCTCTCTCTCTCTCTCTCTCTCTCTATATATATATATATATATATATATATATAACCCCCCGTCTCCCTTCCTCACCATTAATACAAACTGCAGCCCCTCACTTTGCCTCTAATTCCCTCTCTCTATCTCTCTCTCCCTCTATTAACCCAAGCATCCAGCCAATGCTATCTCTATCCCCATTAACCCAGTCGTTCTTTCCTCTGTCTCTTTTCTTTCTCTCTCACACCAACCTCCTCTACCGGTTAATAGTTTCTCTCTCTCCACCATCCACGTCTAGTTTCCCCTATTAGTCCCTAAATCCTACACGAAGCCCGACTATTTATCTTCTTCTTCATCTCGCAACCGCCGAAGGCACACTTCTACTAGCCTATCCTTGTCGCAGCCGTTGAACCAGCCCCTCGCCTTACAGTCGATCCACAACAATGCTCTATATTTTTCCTTTCCTCTCATATTTAACTAACAAAGAAGCCATTAAAATCATCTCAGAAGCACCACTCTTCGGCAATTAAACCCATCAAAGCGAGCCAACCCGGACACGTGTGTGATAATTGAACGTGGTCAGATGATAAAGCCGAATCGCGCCAATCCAACTGATCAAAAGCTCCTGTTAGGTGGGTGTCCTTCTATCCATCCAAACCTGTGCATTTACACTTTTGATATGTGACGAATATATGATGTGTAAAAATCGTGATTCTTTCGGAAATAACCTTGATTCTTTCGAAAATAGGTCCAATAATTTTCGAGGACGAAAATTTTATAAGGTGAGAAGAATGTAACATCCTAAAAATTTTGATTTTAAAGAGTGTACCTCGAGATGCATGCCCAACTTTAAATAGTATACCTCGGGATGCGTGCCCATCTGATTAATTGTTTGATCAAGTGGAAGTCAACTTGATGACTTAGGTTAGATTAGGTCTATGGTGAAAGTACATATGTGTGTGTGGTGTTAGATCTTTTGATAAGGTCATATACACCTGTTGTGGGTGTATGTGTTTTACACAAAAGATGTGATTGGGTTAAATAGGTTAAAAGCTAAGAGAACTTATTTCTCATTGATTTTTGGTTGGTGCTTTAGGGATTATGAGGAGAGACAGGTTAGAGAGAAAGGAAGGAGTAAATGCAAAGATTTGTGTGTGGGATTGTGGATTGAAGCCGTGCGTGAGCAATTAATTCCGAAGGCAACGCGTGCGATTTAGAGATTTGGAAGCTAGGAACCCTAGCTCTTGATTCAAGCCATAGAATCGATCATACGATTTGATTTGAGGTGAGGGTTTGTAAATCTATGATGTATATGATGATTTATTTTAGATCTTATGCATAAATGATGGATTAAAAGAAGAAAAATGAGTTTCAAGGTTCAAACCCGAGAAGTGCTCAGAAACTGCCAAAATCGATCGATCGATTTTGACAATCGATTAATTGATTTTTGACAGAAGAGAAATTTGAGAGTAACTTCACGAAACCGATTAATCGAAGAAAAATTCGATTGATCGATTTTGCCTGAGCTTCCTGACACTACTGCAGTATTTTGGCCATAATGTTTTGTTCCGAACTTTGATTGATGTGATTTTTATCGTGTTGGAAAGACAACAGGAAGTCCTACAACTTTCATGAATTGACAAACTTGTGAATCAACCGTTTTAAAGGTCAAAATATAGTAATAATCTGAGTTAAATGTTGATTTTTTTAGAAACTAAACCGATTAATCGAATTTAATTTGATTGATCGATTTTTGAATTTCGATTGATTGATTTGGAATCGATTAATAGAATGGGTATTTTCAGTGGCTTAAAAAAGGTAGAGTTTGAGAAAATCGACTGATCGATTTTGGAATTTCGATTAATCGATTTTGATTGTGCTCGCCAGTATTGCTTTGGTACTTTGATCATAACTTTCTACTCCGAACTCCAATTGATGCAATGTTTGAGGCATTAGAAAAATAATAAAAAGATCTACAACTTTTATGTTTTTACCAACTTATGAATCTAAAGTTTTAAAGGTAAAAATGTAGGGAGAAGATTGCATCAAATTCTATATTGGCATGAGGTTACCCGTTCCGACTCAGTTTTTGAGAAAACACTTAAATAGGTCTAAGTTATTAGTGATTAGAATTGATCCTTAATACATCATCATATATTTGTGATGTAGATTGAGGGCAAAAATCTATCGATAAGGCTTAACTTGGCTTCGCACAACTTCGAGGTTAAGGTGGGGAAAGTTCCATACACAATTGCATTTCGATTTGATTCTTCATAGATGTTTAGATATGATCATTCAAAATGTGATAAATTGACCATATTTGAATTGTACTTAGACTCTTTGAAATATCAAATACATGTTTACTTTGAAATCTTTTAAAATATCGACATATGAATTTGTGTGTTTGCCTTAGAACTTTTGAGATTTCGTAATATATAATGCTTTCTACCCTTTTTAAATATCGAAATTACATCCGTTTGAAATATTTTGAAATGTTGAAAATGTGTTTTACTTTAGAATCATTTGGAAAATTGAAAAGGCTTATTCCGAAGTTTTAGAAAGATCGAATCTAAAACGAAATATTGAACATCACAAAAGTAAATCAAACTATAAGTCAAGTAAATTGAAGTGGACCACTATGCGCGGATTATAAGTATATTGTGGACCGCTATGGGCGGATTATAAGTACATCGTAGACTGCTATGGGTGGATTATATACACTGTGAACCGCTATGGGCAGATTATGTGCATTTGTGGACCACTAGGGCGGATTGTTCGTAGGATCGTGGACCACTAGGGCGGATTATAAGTAAGTAAATCAAATCAGTGAGCCATGTAAATGAACTGAACTCCGCAAAACAAATGTGTAAGTCATTTAAGCAAATCGAACTTCGTAAATTGAATCTGTAAGACACGTAATTTGAATAGAAGAACCGTAATTTGACCGATACGCCGGGTTATCCGTAATTTGAACCGGTACGGCGGAATATCCGTAATTTGAACCGGTATGGCAGGATATTCGTAATTTGAATTGGTATGACAGTTTATTTATAATTCGTTTTTTGTATCGTGCTTTGAAATTTGAATGTTGAATCCAAAACTCCGAACTCACTATGTAAGAATGTGTAAGGCCGGCACGGCGAAATATCCGTGATTTGAACCGGCACGGCGGGATATCCGTGAACCGACTTTATAAGCTATGTAAGAATGTGTAAGGCCGGCACGGCGGAATATCCGTGATTTGAACCGGCACGGCGGGATATCCGTGAACCGACTTTATAAGCTATGTAAGAATGTGTAAAACATTTAAGTGAAGCTATGTAAGAATATGTAAGGCCGGCACGGCGGAATATCCGTGATTCAAACCGGCACGGCGGGATATCGGGGAATCGACCATATAAGTGATGTAAGAATGTGTAAGACATGTAAGTGAAACTATGTAAGAATGTGTAAGATACGTAAGTGAATGTAAGTGAACTCAGTAAATCAAGATAAGACATGTAAATGAATTGAAAACAGTTTCTGTTTTGATAAGAAAATGTCTTTGAAATAAGTTTGCTTTTGAAATCAGCTTGCCTTTGAATTCAATTTATTTTTGAAATCAGCTTGCCTTTGAATTCTATTTGCTTTTGAAATCAGCTTGCTTTTGAAATTAGTTTGCCTTTGAAATCAGTTTGCCTCTGAAATCAGCTTCGATTTTGATAAGAAAATACCTTCGAGATCAGTTTCGATTTTGATAAGAAAATGCTTTTGGAATTCAGTTTCTATTGTGAGTTTGAAAATGTCATCAGTTTTTAATATGAAAATGTTTTGTTCTTCGTCTTTGAATTTATGTATGACTGATAACATGTACATTGGTATCGATTTTCTACTAAGCTAGGATGTAGCTCACCCCTCGACTATACGTCACAGGTATAGATTTTATCAGGACATCAGACTTGAGAATTAAGGACTTGAGGATTGGTAAGAGTTTCAAGATTGTAGATTTAGTGCATTGTGGACCTTGGTAAGTTCGGGTTTAGTACGTTCATTCTATTATACCTACATTGTACACCACTTTTAGGTGACGGTTAGTCATCACTGGTAGTTCGTTTTAGTTATTGTTCATGTTGAATATTAGAATTGGAGATTTTATTTATGCCAGATATATTATCTGCTTTGATTTTCGCATGTGTGTGGATGTACCAAGCATTCTGTATTTGGATCGTGTTCTACGACCCGACAGTCCGGGTTTTCCCATTAGTGTTTGAAGAAAACACTAAATTACATGTCTTACAGATTCAATTTATGAAGTTCGATTTTCTTAAATAACTTACACATTTGATTTACGGAGTTCAGTTCATTTACATGGCTCATTGATTTGATTTACTTACTTATAATCCGCCCTAGCGGTCCACAATCCTACGAACAATCCGCCCTAGTGGTCCACAAATGTACATAATCCACCCATAGCGGTCCACAGTGTACATAATCTGCCCATAACGGTCTACAATGTACTTATAATCTGCCCATAGCGGTCCACAATATACTTATAATCCGCCCATAGCGGTCCACTTCAATTTACTTGACTTATAGTTCGATTTACTTATGTGATGTTGAATATTTTGTTTTAGATTTGATCTTTCTAAAACTTCAGAATAAAGCCTTTTCAATTTTCCAAATGATTCTAAAGTAAAACACATTTTCGACATTTCAAAATGTTTTAAAGGGATGTAATTTTGATATTTAAAAAGGGTAGACAATATATTTTAAAATCTCAAAAGTTCTAAGGCAAACACACAAATTCATATGTCGATATTTCAAAAGATTTCAAAGTAAACATGTATTTGATATTTTAAAGAGTCTAAGTACAATTCAACTATGGTCAATTTATCACATTCTGAATGATCATATCTAAACATCTATGAAGAATCAAATCGAAATGCAATTATGTATGGAACTTTTCCCCACCTTAACCTCGAAGTTGCGCGAAGCTAAGTTAAGCCTTATCGATAGATTTCTGCCTTCAATGTACATCACAAATATATGATCATCTATCAAGGATCAATTCTAATCACTAATAATTTATACCTATTTCAGTGTTTTCTCAAAAACTGAGTCGGAACGGGTAACTTCATGCCAATAAAGAATTTGATGCAACCTTCTCCCTAAATTTTGACCTTTATAAATTTAGATTCATAAGTTAGTAAAAACACAAAATTTGTAGATATATTTATGATCTTTCCAATGCCTCAAAAATTGTATCAATCAGAGTTCGGAGTAGAAAGTTATGATTAAAATACCAAAGCAATACTAGCGAGCACAATCAAAATCGATTAATCGATCCCTATATTAATTAATCGAAATTCCAAAATCGATCAATCAATTTTCCCAAACTCCACCTTTCTTAAACCACTAGAAATACCCATTCAATTAATTGATTCCAAATCGATCAATCAAAATTCAAAAATCGATCAATCGAATTAAATTCGATTAATCGATTTCGTTTCTCAAAAAATCAGCATTTAACTCAGATTATTACTAAATTTTGACTTTTAAACTGGTTGATTCACAAGTTTGTCAATTCATGAAAGTTGTAGGGCTTCCTGTTTTCTTTCCAACACGATAAGAATCACATCAATCGGAGTTCGGTAAAAAACATTATGGCCGAAATACTGCAGTAGTATCAGCAAGCTCAGGCAAAATCGATTAATCGATTTTCAAAATCGATCAATTGATTTTCAAAATTGCTCAATCAAATTTTTCTTTGATTAATCAGTTTCATGAAGTTCCTCTCAAATTTCTCTTCTATCAAAAATTGATTAATCGATTTCCAAAATCGATTAATCGATTTTGGCAGTTTCTGAGCACTTCTCGGGTTTGAACCTTGAAACTCATTTTTCTTATTTTTTTTCTTCTTTTAATCCATCATTTATGCATAAGATCTAAACTAAATCATCATACAGATCATAGATTTACAAACCCTTACCTCAAATCGAATTGTATGATCGATTCCATGACTTAAATCAAGAGCTAGGGTTCCTAGCTTCCAAATCCCCAAATCGCACGCGTTGCCTTCGGAATTAATTGCTCACGCACTGCTTCAATCCGCAATCCCACACACAAATCTTTGCATTTACTCATTCCTTTCTTTCTAACCTCTCTCTCCTCATAATCCCTAAAACACCAACCAAAAATCAAAGAGAAATAAGTTCTCTTAGCTTTTAACCTATTTAACCCAATCACACCTTTTGTGTAAAACACATACACCCACAACAGGTGTATATGACCTTATCAAAAGATCTAACACCACACACACAAGTGTACTTTCACCTTAGATCTAATCTAACCTAAGTCATCAAGTTGACTTCCACTTAATCAAACAATTAATCAGATGGGCACACATCTCGAGGTACACTATTTAAAGTTGGGCACGCATCTCGAGGTACACTCTTTAAAGTCAATTTTCAGGATATTATATTCTTCCCACCTTATAAAATTTTTGTCCTAAAAAATTATTGGACCTATTTCCGAAAGAATCAGGGTTATTACATTCTCCTCCCCTTAAAGGAAATTTCGTCCTCGAAATTCATAACTTGTTTGGCTGCAAATACACATTACCAACCTAAATAGTATGGCTACTATTGGTGGTATGGTATGAATACTAAGTATACACCACAATGGTCAAACTAAATCAATCACATTAATTCACGTAATTTTCACGAACGACTATTAATGCATCTTAGATAATCAGGATTATCAAAATGATAATTAAAACCTTCATCCATAACCTATAACCATTTTAGATATTAACCACAACCACCATTATTCATACAGGAAATTAAACCATTCCATAAAATAATCATCCCATAAACATGGAGGCTATGCCAAGCATTACCCTGAAATTCATTACTATTTGAGCTACAACTATAACCATAATGAATCTTGTACTTATTTATCATATGCCATTTACCTCTACAAACGCAATCAATCGTGAAGATAACCTAATCACAATAGTATGTCCAACTATCAGTGAAATATATCAACAATATCCGAAAGGTACAACCATCGATAAAACAGATCCAACCATCCACAAAATAACTAAAGTAAGGGTACAATATCCATGCGCAAATGATAAAATAACCATCTAACTATAATAACCAAAATCTTCTAGTGTAGAGTTCGAGCATTTGAAACTTGATCTTAAATTATTGGTCGGGAGGGTTCATGAGAGTTTATCAATGTCGTCTGTCCTTTCTTCGCCGCGGGACAGTCCTTTATCAAATGTCCTTGCCGGCCACACTTGAAACATGCTGTGACAGCCCGACATTTCCCAGTCTCTCAACTAGAAAAGGTTGCGCTATCGGATCACCTGATATGATCCTTTCATCAAGGGGATTCCTTATTTTTCATCAAAGTGTTACTAAATGCGGAAGCAATGTATTTAAACTCTAACAAATAACAATGATGGCAAAATAACTGCTAAATAGAACTAAAATATGCGATAAACAGAAGTCACGTATCTGATGTATAGCTTTTCACCGATGATGGCTACCCGTCACCAAAATAGTGAAAAGAAACCTATACATCCTAATACCATCCCATCATAAATCTAAAACCAACATATATCATTTATACAGACTAAAATATCTTTTTCCTTTTCTCTCTCTCTCTCTATCCCAATGCCCCATATCCCATGCTACAAACCTAACTACGGGAAGAACTCCTCTGGGACGTCGTCTTCCTCGTCGTCGTCGTCTCCCTCCTCCTCCTCCGGCACGTATGTAGGGTTAGGTGCGTGATCAGGGTCAGGCTCTGCAGCTAAGACAATTAAGTCGAGGAATGAGCTATCATCCATAGCTCAGTAGAGAATATCATATTGCTAACATAAATTGACAGTTTATCAATTTTTATTTAGAAACATTACTAGATTACAACATATGACAATTTTAACATGCTGATGTCTTGACTTATGCATGATGCAACTGGTATAAATAAAAATCAAGCTGAAACAGGATATACATGTAGGCGAAGATCAGGGAATCAACAAGATTAAGCTCCCGAGTTAGCGGGATCACTTGTCAAGCTCCCGAATTAGCGGGATCACTTGATACAAAAATTTCAAGCTCCCGAGTTAGCGGGATCACTTGATGTAAACTGGAATAATAATAATATGTCAAAGATATTTCAAATGATCAGGATCTGACTACTGAACACTATAGAATATTCAAGATGCAATTTCCATGTATGATTCCTAATGCTTTTTCACTATTTATTGATAACACTTGATATAAAAATTTAAAATCAGAACTGTCATGTGCTATAAATGACTGATTCTCTTTATCAAAAATCAGATTCCTAGTGCTTAGCTGATCAGGTTTATAAAGCATAATACATGATTCTTCTGCTCTTAGCATCAAAATGTCTATAAATAATAATTGATATTCTATCCATAATATGACGAACAATATACATTCCCTACCTGTGTGCGTCAAGTCTTACACGTGTTGTCGTCGATGCACTTTTAGTCATCCGATAACTTCATGCGAATCCATTTCTTCAAAAATGTTTAAGTGCTCCATGTGGCACCAAATCTATGAAACATGGATTTATTTTAAAAACTAATCATTTATAGATGAAGCACAGTGCACCAAGACCTAGAGGTGATACATAGTGCACCCAGGCCTCATCAAATATATACCTGAACCTATGTGGACCCAAGGTCCAAAAGCACAAGCACAACCTGCATCTGGTCTTGGGGTTGCCGTAAGCAAGAACCTTGTCTGGAACCCTTTGAGAAGTTGCCATGCAAGCCACTCAGCAGAGTGTCTTGCCGGGCTTCAGTTGAGTCTTCTTCTTGGTATTTTTATTTGTTGTTTCTCTGTTTATCTTTCCCTTAGGCTTATAGATATTATTTGTTATATATTTATATATATAGATAGATATATATCTATAGATTCATTACAGATTTTTAAATCTATCTCCACAGATTTTCTACACATATCTGAAGTGCAAAAATCTGCACTTCAGTTCATGCTGAGGCTTCCTTTTTGTTCTTGGTTGTTGTTGAGCTTTTACTGCACTATATATATATATATATATATATAGAATGATATAAGGCTTATAAATTTGAGAAATATATATATATATATATAGCTATTTCATCAACCCCAGATCTTCACTGACCTTCAATGAAGATCAGAGTGCAGAAATCTATCCTCAAGTTCAGGCTGAGATTACATTCTGAGCTGCAACCTTATGTAGTTAATAAATAAACACTAACTCACCTTTTTGATGAATTCGTGGTGTAATTTGTATGGAAGAAGAATTGCTTGCCGATTTCGTAGCCGGAACAGAACGAAGCAAGATGCTTTAATTGATTTAATTTCCTCTGGTTTTAACCAAAAATCTAAGGAACGAAGAGAAGGTTTGATTTATAAGAGCAGTTATCGACCTTGCGTGCATGCTTCGATAGTATGACTCAATGGAGTCGTGGAAGTGATAAACCATGCAAGTAGCTTATAAGCTGCTGAAGGTGAGGATACCGTGTATGCTAACACTACATTGGTAGTGTATGCATAATAAAACAAAACCCCAAAATTCTATTGTATATTGCTTGAACTGGTTTTAGTTGCTATGTCAAAAGTTTTGTTTATCAATTAAAACAGCATGTTAGTATATAAAACAAAACAGGGAGGATTGCTTGTATGCATTTGCAAACACTTGTGTAAGTGTTTAGTGTGCAGTTTTCAGATAAGACAAAATAAGAATATAAAATCGGGGTCTTCTTTTTATATTAACTTCAAACCAGTTTAGCTTTTGTATTTAGCCGGTACACCTTGTCTCTCATAAAAGACAAGGTAGGCAATGACTTATATACCAGTCATGTTTACCTTTGCATTATATAACTTTATCACTTGTATTTCATTAACTTTCCTTGATTCCTATTGATAATTTCTGTCACGTAGGCTTAGTCTTTATCCTAATGGCTAGGCTTGGATTAACTTAGTAGCCCTGGTTATGGTCCTATGCCAGGCTGAACCTTTAGCAATACTAGGTACACGTGTACCAGTCTGAGGATCGTTACATTCTCTCATATTTTAGGAATTTTCGTCCTCGAAAATCAATCGGGACTATCAGGGTAACATATGCATGTCACAATAGTGAAAAACTAAAAAACGAAGCTGCAGTGCTTACCATACAAGATGAATCATTAAATAGACAAACCAAAAATCAAAGTTACACTTGTGAGAGAAACTGAAATTTTGGAATTAACCACTCATGTGGCACCTGATTTCTAATTTCTATTCCATGTGTCTCTAGGAACATGGTTTTATTTTTATTCCTTGTGGCATCTAATGAGGAGCATTTACAAATTAACATGGATGCTCATATGAACCTTAGACCATTCATATACAAATACTAAATTGAACTACTCCTTATCATCATTTAAGACAAAATTGACATGAAAATAAGAGAATCCTCATTTAAGACAAAATCAAAGCTACAATGTTCGGAGCAACGTGTTCAATTGACATAAAACATGTAGTATCATACACATCAGAATTTCTACAATCATTTAACTAAGTTGTCATAAATAGGCATGCTTTATTTGAGATTAATTTCAAGTAATAATAGAATTAAAATATAGTGCATAAACTATGATCAATATTTTACCAGGCTGAGGATCTGTTTGCTGTTGGCCCGCTGAGGATGTACCAGCTTCCTGTTGTTGTTGTTGGAAGTCGTGCTGGAATTCCGGGACCAATAATGCTGCGTTGCGGGTATATTGGGAGACGTAGTTGCGCGCACGCCCAATGTAGGAGTTTGCAGCAGTTTGAAAAGTATGCTCCATCATGATATTCGTCGCTTCTTCAACATAATCGATACGTTGATGGAGCATGTAATGATTTCGATAAAGATTATCGAATTGTAGGAGGGTTTGCTCATGGTTTTCACGCATGAGCTGAACAAGGTCAGCAGTGGTGTAGGTTCCTTGTGCCGCAGGAATCGAATCGGGTTAGGCGTGTGCTTGAGGTTGAGGAGGGACGGGGATATCTCTTAGGGTATTTTGGGTTGGACTTGGGGAGGACGACGAATTTGTTTCGCTTGGCGGTTATTTACCGCCTGAAAAGAGCGTTGGTAAATATTCTCCAAATTGTTGGGCTAAAGACCCGCATGTTATCGGTGCGGACCTCTTCGCCAACGGGGATTTGATAAGGAACAAGATTGACACTATCAAAGTGTCCTTCAAACATACGAGGTGATGCGTTACTTTGTAGATGCTCATTGGCATACTTGATGCCTTCCCAAACCACCCTAGGAGCATTTATCCATCGTCCTTCATAGACGGCAAAAAGAGCTTGCAAGAGAGCATCTCGGTGCTCTCTTTCATGCTGCATGGGGTACAAATTATATCGAAATATACAATCCAAAAACCACATCCGTTGTGGTAACTGGCTGCGACGTACGGCAAGACTATGGTCAGAAGCGGTCTGACCATTAGTCATTTTCGAGGTGATGTGGTGAAATTTCACATCCCTCTGCCGTGGTACTTATAGTCCAGAAGTGACGTCATAGTCAGTACTACAGTCCATTGCTTTAGCTATGTGTAGGATATTAAAATAAAATTTACGACCATCTATTTCGGTCTGTAATTGACCAACAGTAGGGGTGACGACCAGATTTTGATAAAATAATCGGACTAAACGGGGGTAAAACTGGTTATGGAACGGTTGATACAAGGCACTTAACTACGCATGTTCGATATAGTGAAGTGACCATGCAGTCTGGTCATTTGGGGTCAGAAGTTTATCGTCCACGATCCATTCTGGTTCCATCGCTTTCACAGCCTACCACGGAATGGGTTGTTCCGGCGCTTCAAGTAGATTGATTGGCTCAGGTAAGGAAGAAGAAGGGCCTTTGCCCTTTTCTTGAGCCGAGGACTTTGGAGGTTTTGATACGCCTCATTTTCTAGGAGGCATGGTACAATCTAAAAGACAATAAAAGACAATAAAAACAGACAAGAGGAATGAGGTCTGATTTGTTTTACCTCAACAGAAATCGGTGGAAAATGAGAGTAACTCAGCAAATAGAATGCTTTGTTGAGGAGATCAGGTAAATACAGCGGTTATGGTTCTGATTGGAAGGTGTGCATGGATGAATCCTTGCTTGGAGGGTTGAAGAACAAAGCTCTTAACCGATTTCATCAACTAAAAATAACTGAAAGGGGGGTTTTGGACCCACCACGTACGAACAGAGTTGCCGCGGCAACACTTTAAGCTTGCCGCGGCAAGGAGGTCCTGATGGTGAATGGCTCGGATTTCGGGGCTCTAGTGATGTGGTGTTAAATGTTTTTGTACCTGTGTGTTCTTAACAGATAGGGGGTTCATATAAAAATATTGGTTGGTAATTTTGATGTATTTTTCTATATAAAAATATTTTATTTTGATTAAATTTGAGCCATTTTAGAATATTGTGTATAAAAGATTATAAAACTATTATATTAGCCCATCAATGGCCTTGTAACACTCAATTGTGTTATGTGGCAGAAATATGGAATACACCTGTACTTAGGTGTCGCTGTTTCAATTAGTATTTAGAAAACTTATGGTGAATAATCTCATAATTTGATTTTTATAATAATTTTAATGTCAATGTCAAATCAAATTTTCATACTACATCAAAATTTTGTTATTTCAATTTATTTGTAGTAGAGTCTATAAGGTACATAAAATTTTCTTAATATATTATATCGGATATAGTTTCTTGTTTATTGGTGCAGGGTGCCTTTACAAACTATTTACCCTAATGTTATACTCTAAACAATCAAAATTCATTTGACTAAGTGTAACTATAATGTACATGGATTTGACATACGTACCTTATGCAAATAATCGAGGGTATTGAGCACGAATATCAGCTTCGCGCTCCCAGGTGGCTTCATGCGATCCATGATTTTTCCATTGAATCAACACGAGTGGAATCCGTTTTGTTCTCAGAATTTGATCTCTGCGGTCCAAAATCTGACCTGGTTCTTCGGTTACCGTTAGATCTTCCTGGATGTCCAACGATTGATAATCCAATACATGCGTTGGGTCACTGACGTATTTTCTCAGCATCGATACATGAAATACGTCGTGAATGCCTGCCAGGTGCGGAGGTAACGCGAGTCGATACGCTACTTCTCCTACTCTGCCCAATATAGGAAATGGTCTAACATAACGAGGACTTAGCTTGCCTCGTTTCCCAAACCGCATCACGCCTTTAGTCGAAGAGATTTTTATAAAGACGTGCTCGCCCATCTGTATATTATTTCATCAGCCTAATAATATAGTTTGAATCAATTGATAGCAGGTTTATCAGTATCAAATATTACCTGAAAAGCAACACTGGTTCTTTTAAGATCAACGTAACTCTTCTGTCGACTCTGGGCACTCTTTAATCGTTCCCGTATAACATGAACAACTGCATTGGTGCTTTCTATCAGGTCAGGGCCTAAAATCAACCGCTCTCCAGCTTCTTCCCAGTTAATCGGAGATTTACATCGGCGTCCATACAGTGCTTCGAATGGTGCCATACCGATGCTTGACTGGAAACTGTTATTGTATGCGAATTCAATCAGGGGTAAGTGTTTATCCCATGATCCTTGAAAATCGAGCATACAGGCCCTTAACATGTCTTCAATTACTTGATTAACCCTCTCTGTCTGCCTGTCGATCTGAGGATGAAATGATGTACTAAAGTCTAACTTGGAACCCATACCTTCTTGAAAACTTTGCCAGAATCGAGAAGTATACAAAGGATCGCGATCCGACACGATGCTTACGGGTATCCCATGTAGTGGTACAATCTCTCTCAGATAGATTTCGGCTAGTTTCGATGCTATACATCGCGTACTATAAGGTAAGAAATGTGCCGATTTGGTGAGATGATCAACAATCACCCAAATGGCATTGTAACCTTTCTGAGTATGGGGCAAACCGAGAATGAAATCCATAGAAATATTTTCCCATTTCCATTCTGGAATAGGCAATGGCTGTAGCAGACCAACAGGATGCTTGTGCTCGACCTTTACTTGTTGACAGGTTAAACACTTTGCAACATAATCTGCTACATCACGTTTCAAACCATTCCACAAAAACGCTTGTTTAAGAACTTGGTACATCTTGGTACTACCAGGGTGAATAACATATGATGACTTGTGAGCTTCTTCGAGGATATCTTGACGTAAAGCATGATCAGTAGGGACACATACTCGTCCTCTAAATAACAATGACCCATCGTCCTTTATCGTGAATTCTAGCTGTAGCCCACTTTGTACCCCTTGTCGGATAAAAATAAGCTCCGCATCTTGTATCTGAAGCTCTCTAATCCTATCAAAAAGTGGAGCTCGGATAATTACTGTAGCAAGTAAACCTCCACTTGCTGTTGCTCGAAGAGTGGCACTCTATGATACAATATCATTGAGTAGTTTCCATCTTTGTAATCTTGTCACAAGATGAGATAGCTGAGCGGAGGATTTTTGGCTAAGTGCATCAGCTACTACATTAGCTTTACCGGGATGGTACTGAATCGAATAGTCGTAGTCTTTCAAGAATTCCATCCACCTTCTCTGTCTCAAATTTAACTCTTTCTGAGTGAAGAGATATTTAAGACTCTTGTGATCGGTGAAGATTTCGAAGGTTTCACCGTACAGATAGTGTCTCTAGATTTTTAATGCGAAGATGACCGCTGCTAATTCCAGGTCATGAGTGGGATAGTTCTTCTCGTGATCTTTCAACTGACGAGAACCATATGCAATTACACGTTCCCATTAGTTCAACACACATCCTAACCCACTGTATGAGGCATCACTGAAGACAACATAACCACCACTGCCGGATGGTAATGCTAGAACAGGTGCAGAAGTGAGTCTTCTTTTCAATTCCTGAAAACCTTGTTCACACGCCTCAGTCCACTCGAATTTAACATTCTTTCGAGTGAGTTGCGTGAGTGGTCCAGCAAGTCATGAAAAACCTTCAACGAAGGGTCAATAATAACCTGCAAGACCTAGAAAACTTCTGATCTCGGTTACTGTCTGTGGCTGCTTCCACTGTACTACAGCTTCAATCTTTGCAGGATCAACCGTGATACCTGCTTCAGATATAATATGCCCCAGAAAACTGACTTGATTCAACCAGAAGTCGCATTTACTGAATTTAGCATACAACTACAAATCTCTAAGTGTTTGCAATGTCAGACGTAGATGATCTTCATGCTTTGGCTTTGTCTTGGAATAAATAAGTATATCGTCGATGAATACCACGATACACAAATCAAGATAAGGTTTGAAGACTCTATTCATCAGGTTCATAAATGCAACTGGTGCATTGGTCAAACCAAAGGGCATGACTAGAAACTCGTAGTGACCATAACGTGTTCGAAAAGCTGTCTTCGAAATATCTTTAGCTTTTACCTTCATCTGGTGATAGCCTGATCATAGATCAATCTTTGAAAAGAACCGCGCTCCTTGTAGCTGATCAAAGAGATCGTCAATTCAAGGAAGCGAATATCTATTCTTGATCGTCAGTTTGTTGAGTTGGCGATAATCAATGCAGAGAAGCATTGAACCGTCCTTTTTCATGAATAACACCGGTGTGCCCCACGGAGACACACTCGGTCTGATAAAGCCTTTATCAAGAAGCTCTTGTAATTGCTCCTTAAGCTCTTTCAATTCTGTCGGCACCATTCTGTATGGTGCTTTTGATACTGGGTTGGTACCTGGAGCTAACTCAATTGCGAATTCAACTTCTCTGTCAGGTGGTAGTCCTGGTAGCTCATCAGGAAACACGTCAGGATATTCACAAGCAATAGGTACATTTGTAAGTGAAATTTCCTTCTTTTTCTGCTCATCACTTTGTATTAAAGCAATATACCCTTGAGCACCATCATCAAGTAATTTCCATGCTTGAATTGCGGATATCAATGAAAGATTCGTTGTCGGTACGCCATAAAATTTAGCTGATACCTTCTTTTGGGGACGAAAGGAGACAATCTTCTTGCGACAATCAACGTTTGCATGGTGAGTGAACAACCAATCCATGCCAAGGATCACATCGTATCCTTGCATCGGTAACAAGATCAAATCAACTATTGTTTCATATCCCCAGTAATCCTTGATGGAAACGATGATCGACTGGTATACTTTGTCAGTCGTGATAAATTGTCCAGTTGGAAGTGTAACATCGAGAATAAAGTCGAGAGGGTCTGGAATACCTCCTAACTTCTTTAATTTCTTAGCAAACTGGGGTATAACAAACGAGTGTATAGATCCGAGATCTATCAAGACTCGTGCATCGTAACATAAATAAGCATCTTTTGGATACAATTGTAAGATACCTAAAGTATACAAACTAGTGTTAGCTAGATTACATCTAAGTATCAATTAATATAATAATAGTATGTTACTGGAGGAATTTAGAATGTAACATTCCTAATTTACAATATGCACCTTCTCTATCTAAAATGTTCATTAATTAAAATTTGTTAATATAAAAATAATGGACAACCATACCTTGAATGATATCATGGCTAGTTCTCGCATCCTTTGCAGTAACAGCATATGCTCGGCCTTGTACCGTAGCCCACGCCGATCGTAACACTGGTCCTGCCTTTGTCGCTATTTCGACCATTTTCGGGCATTCTCTGATCATATGTCCCATCTTGCCACATCGAAAACATGCACCAGAAGCTTTATGACACTCATCGATTTTGTGTGCTTTCCCACATTTCCCACAAATATCTTTAGAGGCAACTGATGAAGCCGTATAAGATCCCATGCGAGATCCTGTCGGTCGTGCTTGAGAAAACCCAGATGTACTTCGAGCCGCGGAAAAAGATGGATTCGAAACACGTGGAATCCTTGGTGGTGCGGAGAACATTGATGGATTATAGGGCCGTGTAGCTGCTCCTACAGCTGGGTGAAAAGCGGTCTATCCTTGGAATCGTGGTCGCTTAGTAATTTGACCCGCACTATAGGACTGTGTAGCTTTCCTAGCCTTCTGCTTTTCATCTCTCCTTTTGAACATGGTGTCCACATCAGTCTCTGCTATCAAGGCTAATTTCATCACATGAGCATAAGTCGTCGCCTGAAATAACGAAATGCACTCTTTGATAAGAGGTTTCAAACCCCTTTCAAACTTTTGGGTTTTCATCAGCTCGGTGGCCACTAGCAACGGTGCTAAGCGAGAAAGATGAATAAATTCTGATTCATATTCTCTCACCGTCATCTGGCCTTGTACCAAAGTTGCAGACTATACCTCGAGCTTATATCTCTTTGGTGCTAGGAAATATTTTTCATTAAAGGCCTCAGTGAATTCTGCCCATGTCCATGGTACTCCTTGCATCCTTGTTCTTTCAACAGACTGCCACCATGGCTCTGCCTCACTCTCTAGTTTGTACGCTGCCCAACTTACTTTCTCTTCTTCGGTACAAGTGACTCGCTGCAGTACTTTCTCAATCTGCGTTAACCACTTCTCAGCCTCCATTGGGTCATGCTGACCGTAGAAACTTGGTGGTCGAAGTCGAATAAAGTCCGTAAAACCCTCGGGACGTCGAACAACAAGCATGGCCATAGTGTTGACCATGGTCTCCATTAACTGCGGATGGTGCCCCGCATTTTGTTCAGCACCACAAACACTTCCCATCGGTGGAGTATTTATAACTGGCGGAGTTTGCTCTGGCAGAGGATGCTCTGCAACATTCTCCATTGTCGTTCGACTTTCAGCCATATGGACATTTTCACCACTTCTCGAAGCAATGTCATGCTCGTATGTGTCTACTGGAATAGCATTTGGCCCAATACAATGAGGCAACGGTGGTCTACCTCTGCCTCTTCCACGACACAGAGGCATCGTAACCTATTTTAGATAAAATGTTAATCAAACATACAACTCGATCTAATTCCTACTTCTATCCTATTAACAGATAGTTTACCATATTTGTATATGTCAGAGTTCAGTCTCCAATGACTTAACGTCGGTAGCTCTGATACCACCTATGACAGCCCGACATTTCCCAGTCTCTCAACTAGAAAAGGTCGCACTATCGGATCACCTGATATGATCCTTTCATCAAGGGGTTTCCTTATTTTTCATCAAAGTGTTACTAAATGCGGAAGCAATGTATTTAAACTCTGAAAAATAACAATGATGGCAAAATAACTGCTAAATAAAACTAAAATATGTGATAAACAGAAGTCATATATCTGATGTATAGCTTGTCACCGATGACGGCTACCCGTCACCAAAACAGTGAAAAGAAACCTATACATCCTAATACCATCCCATCAGAAATCTAAAACCAGCATATATCATTTATACAGACCAAAATATCTTTTTCCTTTTCTCTCTCTCTCTCTCTCTATCCCAATGCCCCATATCCCAAGCTACAAACCTAACTACGAGAAGAACTCCTCTGGGACATCGTCTTCCTCGTCGTCTTCGTCTCCCTCCTCCTCCTCCGGCGCATATGTAGGGTCAGCCACGTGCTCAGGGTCAGGCTCTGCAGCTAAGACAATTAAGTCGAGGAATGAGCTATCATCCATAGCTCAGTAGAGAATATCATATTGCTAACATAAATTGATAGTTTATCAATTCTTATTTAGAAACATTACTAGATTACAACATATGACAATTTTAACATGCTGATGTCCTGACTTATGCATGATGCAACAGGTATAAATAAAAATCAAGCTGAAACAGGATATACATGCAGGCGAAGATCAGGGAATCAACGAGATTAAGCTCCCCAGTTAGTGGGATCACTTAGACTGGAATATTACAAGCTCCTGAGTTAGCGGGATCACTTGATGTAAACTGGAATAATAATAATATATCAAAGATATTTCAAATGATCAGGATCTGACTACTGAACACTGTAGAATATTCAAGATGCAATTTCCATGTATGATTCCTAATGCTTTTTCACTATTTATTGATAACACTTGATATAAAAATATAAAATCAGAACTGTCATGTGCTATAAATGACTGATTCTCTTTATCAAAAATCAGATTTCTAGTGCTTAGCTGATCAGGTTTATAAAGCATAATACATGATTCTTCTCCTCTTAGCATCAAAATGTCTATAAATAATAATTGATATTCTATCCATAATATGACGAACAATATACATTCCCTACCTGTGTGCGTCAAGTCTTACACGTGTTGTCGTTGATGCACTTTTAGTCATCCGATAACATCATGCGAATCCATTTCTTCAAAAATGTTTAAGTGCTCCATGTGGCACCAAATCTATGAAACATGGATTTATTTTAAAAACTAATCATTTATAGATGATGCACAGTGCACCAAGACCTAGAGGTGATACAAAGTGCACCCATGCCTCATCAAATATATACCTGAACCTATGTGGACCCAAGGTCCAAAAGCACAAGCACAACCCAGAATTCAGTGCTGCTGGGGGTTGCCGCGGCAAGCCACTCAGCAGAGTGTCTTGCTAGGCTTCAGTTGAGTCTTCTTCTTGGTCTTTTTATTTGTTGTTTCTCTGTTTATCTTTCCCTTAGGCTTTTAGATATTATTTGTTATATATTTATATATATATATATATATATATATATCTATAGATTCATTACAAATTTTTAAATCTATCTCCACAGATTTTCTACACATATCTGAAGTGCAGAAATCTGCACTTCAGTTCATGCTAGGCTTCCTTTTTGTTCTTGGTTGCTGTTGAGCTTTTACTGCACTATATATATATATATATATATATAATCATATATAGATAGAATGATATAAGGCTTATAAATTTGAGATATATATATATAGCTATTTCATCAACCCCAGATCTTCACTGATCTTCAATGAAGATCAGAGTGCAGAAATCTGTCCTCAAGTTCAGGCTGAGACTACATTCTGAGCTGCAACTTTATGTAGTTAATAAATAAACACTAACTCACCTTTTTGATGAATTCGTGGTGTAATTTGCATGGAAGAAGAATTGCTTGCTGATTTCATAGCCGGAATAGAACGAAGCAAGATGCTTTAATATTTCACATGGTTTACTGCTTTTGACACAAGTTCCTTTGATTTAATTTCCTCTGGTTTTAACCAAAAATCTAAGGAACGAAGAGAAGGTTTGGTTTATAAGAGCGGTTATCGACCTTGCGTGCATGCTTCGATAGTATGACTCAATGGAGTCGTGGAAGTGATAAACCATGTAAGTAGCTTATAAGCTGCTGAAGGTGAGTATACCGTGTATGCTAACACTACATTGGTAGTGTATGCATAATAAAACAAAACCCCAAAATTCTATTGTATATTGCTTGAACTGGTTTTAGTTGCTAAGTCAAAAGTTTTGTTTATCAGTTAAAACAGCATGTTAGTATATAAAACAAAACAGGGAGGATTGCTTGTATGCATTTGCAAACACTTGTGTAAGTGTTTAGTGTGCAATTTACAGATAAGACAAAATAAGAATATAAAATCTGGGTCTTCTTTTTATATTGACTTCAAACCAGTTTAGCTTCTGTATTTAGCTTGTACACCTTGTCTCTCATAAAAGACAAGGTAGGCAATGACTTATATACCAGTCATGTTTACTTTTGCATTATATATTGATAATTTCTGTCACGTAGGCTTAGTCTTTATCCTAATGGCTAGGCTTGGATTAACTTAGTAGCCCTGGTTATGGTCCTATGCCAGGCTGAACCTTTAGCAATACTAGGTACATGTGTACCAGTCTGAGGATCATTACACATGCGCCCTTGACCCACCTGCACTCTTCTGTCTTATGTTGCTTCCCGCATCTTGAGCATGACTCAATTGGGGCGGCAAAAGCGGTGTGTGAAGCCGGTTGCACCCTTGACTGGAGCATCGCTGTATGGTTCGGAGGACGAAAAGACCTCGTAGGTGTAGACATGGGTAGTCGCGAGTGGATAGGCTGAGCAGGCAGACTGGGTGCTGGCATCAAGAACTTAGGTATCTCGATTGCCTGCTCATGGGCATATGACTGCATTTGGCTTGCTCTTTCTTTACGTTGTTGGACCCTTCTCTTATACATTTCTTCCACGTCTTCTTCCACCACAAGAGCCTTGCTCATTACTGCTTCATAAGTTTTCAACTCAAAAGCAGCGACTTTTCCCTTGATATCTGGCCTTAAGCTGCGTTGAAATTTCTTAGCCTTCATTTGATCCGAGGCCACAAACTCAGGGGCAAAACGGGAAAGTCGCATGAACTCTACCCCATATTCTCTCACTGTCATCTTCCCTTTCACAAGTTGAAGGAATTGAACCTCCATTTGATTGCGCACTACGTCAGGGAAGTACTGCTTGTTAAACTCCTCTAAGAACTCATCCCAGGTCCATAATATACCTGGAGTCTCCTGTGCCCTAGTCCTAGACACAGATTTCCACCACGGACCTGCCTCATCATCCAATATGAAAGCCGCCCATCTGACTCTTTCATCTTTAGTACATGTAAGCACACTGAATATCTTTTCCATCTCATTGAGCCAGTTTTCGGTTTCCATTGGATCTGCTTGCCCTAAAAAACTCAGAGGACACATCCTCCTAAACTCGGTGAATGCAGAAGGTATCTGCTGAGTGGTACCCACTGAAGGAGTAGGTGGTGGCTGATGCTGGTCATTGGCATTATGAGTTGCCAACGATGCCGCTTGCTGAGCCATGGCATTTGCCATGGCTTCCATGGTCTGCATCATCCTTTGTCTTTCTTCTCGTTCACTCTCATTTGCATTTGACTGGGAACCTTGACCATCTCTAGGTCGTCTACCTCTCCCATACATAATGATCTGTTATAAAAAAAGTTTCAATTAGCAATCGGTTACTATACTCAAACAGGACTTTCAAAAGTTCACAACTTACACTCTAACAAAATCTAATGTCACATCTTTGGACCTATAGTCACGCTCCGCACACATGACTAAGACTCACAGTCTCATGGGAGACTTAACGCTTAGAATCCAATAACCTAATGTCATTGAGAGACATGGCTATGAATTTCTAGAAGATTTCATAATAGGGATTGTGAACCCATCCTAGGTTCTGACATAATCTAATGTCATTGTAATTGAGCCCTAAATTTTCGGGTCCCAACAAGACCTAATGCTTAAACTCTGATACCAACTGTGACAGAGTCACAGTTGGGTCTCTTATATCCTGATAAGATCTAATGCCATATCTCTTGGTCCCCAAAAGACCTAACGCTTAAAGCTCTGATACCAACTGTGACAGCCCGAATTTTCCCAACCTGAATTTCCCGAGATATTTTTTTTTTCTTCAAACACTAATGGGAAAACCCAGACCGTCAGGTCGTAGAACACGATCCAAATATAGAATGCTTGGTACATCCACACACATGCAGAAATCAAAGCAGATAATACATCTGGCATAAATAAAATCTCCAATTCTAATATTCAACATGAACAGTAACTAAAACGAACTACCAGTGATGACTAACCATCACTTAAAAGTGTTGTACAATATATGTATAATAGAATGAACGTACCAAACCCGAACTTACCAAGGTCCACAATGCACTAAATCTACAATCCCGAAACTCTTACCAATCCTCAAGTCCGATGTCCTGATAAAAGCTATACCTGTGACGTATAGTCGAGGGGTGAGTTATATCCTAGCTCAGTAGAGAAAATCGATACCAATGTACATGTCATCAGTCATACATAGATTCAAAGACAAAGATCAAAACATTTTCATATTAAAAGCTGATGATATTTTCAAACTCACAATAGAAACTGAATTCCAAAAGCATTTTCTTATCAAAAGCGAAACTGATCTCGAAGGTATTTTCTTATCAAAATCGAAGCTGATTTCAGAGGCAAACTGATTTCAAAGGCAAACTAATTTCAAAAGCAAGCTGATTTCAAAAGCAAACTGAATTCAAAGGCAAGCTGATTTTAAAAATAAACTGAATTCAAAGGCAAGCTGATTTCAAAAGTAAACTTATTTCAAAGACATTTTCTTATCAAAATTGAAACTATTTTCAATTCATTTACATGTCTTATCTTGATTTTCTGAGCTCGCTTACATTCACTTACATGTCTTACACATTCTTACATAATTTTACTTACATGTCTTACACATTCTTACATCACTTACAAAGTCGATTCACGGATATCCCGTCGTCCCGGTTCGAATCACGGATATTCCGCCGTGCCGGCCTTACATATTCTTATATAGCTTCACTTAAATATCTTACACATTCTTACATAGCTTATAAAGTCGATTCACGGATATCCTGCCGTGCCGATTCAAATCGGAGTTTTGGATTCACATTCGAATTTCAAAGCACGATACAAATAACGAATTATAAATAAACTGTCGTACCAGTTCAAATTACGGATATCCCGCCGTACCGATTTAAATTATGGATATCCCGTCGTACCGGTTCAAATTACGGATATCCCGCCGTACCGGTTCAAATTACGGATAACCCGCCGTACCGATCAAATTACTGTCCTTCTGTTCAAATTATATGTCTTACAGATTCAATTTATGAAGTTCGATTTGTTTAAATGACTTACACATTTGATTTGCAGAGTTCAGTTCATTTACATGGCTCACTGATTTGATTTATTTACTTATAATCCGCCCTAGCGGTCCACGATCCTACGAACAATCCGCCCTAGTGGTCTACAAATGCACATAATCTGCCCATAGCGGTCCACAGTGTACATAATCCACCCATAGCGGTCCATAATATACTTATAATCCGCCCATAGCGGTCCACTTCAATTTACTTGACTTCTAGTTCGATTTACTTATGTGATGTTCAATATTTCGTTTTAGATTGGATCTTTCTAAAACTTCGAAATAAAGCCTTTTCAATTTTCCAAATGATTCTAAAGTAAAACACATTTTCGACATTTCAAAATGTTTCAAACGGATGTAATTTTGATAATTAAAAAGGGTAGAAAGCACTATATATTTTGAAATCTCAAAAGTTCTAAGGCAAACACACAAATCCATATGTCAATATTTCAAAAGATTTCAAAGCAAACATGTATTTGATATTCCAATGTGACAGCCCGAATTTCGGCACCCCAAAACCCGTGCCATCAGCACGATCCTCCAGACCGTGCCCCATGGATATGTATGGAACATTGGTATAACAAGTAATATTAAAAAAGTAAAGCAATTGACTGCATATGGCAAAACAATCAATATGCCCATCTAGCACATATAAAAGACAGTTCTACTTTTATGCCACTGCATGAACAGATAACCGATTTGAACCATCGGTGATAAACAGATCACCCTAGATGGTTTGCCCAAAAGAATTATATCTATCTAGTTACATGGTTTATCAAAATAAAGGCTTGACATACCAAGCCGTACAATCTGCTCTCAAAACTAACTCTCTATCAAAGTACACAGCAGAGTCTCCTAGAAGAAGTCCTCAGGAGGGGGCTCCAACTCGTCCTCAGGCACGTAATCCGAGTCACCCGGATCCACGTCTCCCAAAGCCTCGGTCGCTACTAATAATGGACCTGCGACGTATAGTCTAAAGGGTGAGCTACATCCTAGGTCAATAGGGAAACAACACAATGAACATATAAATCAAATCTCGCATATATTCTATGATATTCTAAGCATGATGTATCAATGCACTTGCTGGAAAAAGAGTTTAAAATATGGTAGTTTGCATTCAAATTTATTGGTAGTTCTCTTGTTTTACTTTACTGTTAATTTATCATGAATGACACTGAACAGGCCTAAAGTTAAACTTAAATCTTCAACTTAAGTAATCCCCGAGCAATATAGCATCGAGCTCCGATGGGATACCCTCCATCGTCGTCTAAATAGATAGTAGTTATATGTATTCCCTGGGAATACGACCCAAGCCCCTTTCTCAATAAGCGGCGGGGTTAAATCTCATCTCAACATCCCTGGGATGTGCTTGCTGTGTACAGATTGACCTCCGCACTGGTGTACGGATTGGCCGCCGTACCAGTCATGGATATCCTATCGAGTCAGTCGTGGGTATCCCGCCACGCCGGTGGGGTATCCTAACAAACCTCAAATAACAAAAATAACATGTGCTTTACATATAGTTGTTCACCGTGTAAACGTGCTATCTTATATCAGTTAGGCCTTAACAGTAGTTATTCAATCTTACTTACATCCCTGGGATGTCTAAATTACTCACATCACACTGATGCCTTTATCACTTTCTCATCCCCTGGGGATGCCTCATTCTCATTTACTTTCTTGGTGTCACACACGCACCCTTTTTACAAAGATTTACACAGTTAAAATATTTTTAAATTTGAGCTCTATATCACTACATACATGCTCTTGCAATTAAAGTACATGTTCAAGGTGTTCCCTATCTCAAGTCTCTGAAGGTCCAAGCATCAAGGTCCCACGCGGCTCCTTATGCTTGCTTTCACACGTACTACCTATGGTACATCATAACACATGTAACACATCACTAAAGATGCAATAGAGAAGGTCCTAGACCTCCATGAACCTCAAGGTCTAATTAAGATGTCAAGTGAAACTACTAAAATCGATTAATCGATTCCCAAAATCGATTAATCGAACCCTAAATCGATTAATCGAAATCCAAAATCGATTAATCGATCCCAAATCGATTAATCGAAATTCCCAAAATGGTAAATTCGATTTTCAAATCGAGTAGTCAAAAATCCGAAATCGATTAGTCGATCCCAAATTGATTAATCGAAATCCAAAATCGATTAATCGATTTCCTAAATCAAGTGGTCGATTTCCCCAAGTCCTTCCTCTCCAGCCACTGGAGGTACCCAGTCGATTAGTCGATTTCCAAATCGATTAATCGAACCTCAAAATCGATTAATCGATTTCCAGTTCGATTAATCGAAATCGGGCATTTCTACTTTTTCAAATTCTAGACCAAAATTGATTAATCGATTTTGCCAGACTCAGCCCCTTTCCAGGCAGTTCTTCCAAATCTCTTTCTTTTCTAGGTCCTTAATCCATCATTTTAACCATACTTGACTAAATTAAATTCATCAAATCTTTCGGTATTACAATCTAACAAAACTCACCTCAATAAATCCCTTAAAGGATTGATTTGTTGGGTTTGATGGCTAGGGTTTCAGCTTTTCGCTTCAATGATCCCAATCGCATTGAATCCGGTAATAAATGCTCAATCTTCCTTCCAATCCAACCACAATAACTCTTTGGTATTAATTTCCTTCTCTCTCTCTCTCTTCAACAACCAAACAAAAGAGTTCTAGGGTTATTAAACCCTTATATCCTCTCTCCGGTTTCGGTGTTAAGTGCATACACCAGGGATAGGTGTATGTGGCTCTAAACTAACACCATACTCTACACTTAGGTCACACTAATCTCATATTAGTGCATTACTTCATGAGTCCACTGTTTGACCATCACTTGGTCAAACCTAGGCCAGTCGGGCACGAATCCCGAGGTCACTATTTAATCGCTCAATTTTTGAGATATTATATTCAAAGAGTCTAAGTACAATTCAAATATGGTCAATTTATCATATTCTGAATGATCATATCTAAACATCTATGAAGAATCAAATCGAAATGCAATTGTGTATGGAACTTTCCCCACCTTAACCTCGAAGTTGCGCGAAGCCAAGTTAAGCCTTATCGATAGATTTTCGCCCTCAATCTACATCACAAATATATGATGATGTATCAAGGATCAATTCTAATCACTAATAACTTAGACCTATTTAAGTGTTTTCTCAAAAACTGAGTTGGAACGGTTAACTTCATGCCAATATAGAATTTGATATAACCTTCTCCCTAAATTTTAACCTTTAAAAATTTAGATTCATAAGTTGGTAAAAACACAAAAGTTGTAGACCTTTTTATTATCTTTCTAATTCCTCAAACATCGCATCAATCGAAGTTTAGAGTAGAAAGTTATGGTTAAAATACTAAAGCAATACCAGCGAGCACAGTCAAAATCGATTAATCGATCCCTATATCGATTAATTGAAATTTCAAAATCGATCAATCGATTTTTCCAAACTCCACATTTTTTAAGCCACTGAAAATACCCATTCAATTAATCGATTCTAAATCGATCAATCGAAATTCAAAAATCGATCAATCGTTAAATTCGATTAATTGGTTTCGTTTCTCAAAAAATCAGCATTTGACCCAGATTATTACTAAATTTTGACCTTTAAAATGGTTAATTTATAATTTATTCAATTCATGAAAGTTATAGGTCTTCTTGTCTTCTTTCCAACACAATAAGAATGACATCAATCGGAATTCGGCATAAAACGTTATGGCCAAAATACTATAGTAGTGTCAGCAAGCTCAGGCAAAATCAATTAATCGATTTTCAAAATCGATCAATCGATTTTGAATCGATTTTGAAAATTGATTGATCGATTTTCAAAATTGATCAATCGAATTTTTCTTTGATTAATCGGTTTCGTGAACTTCCTATCGAATTTCTCTTCTGTCAAAAATCGATTAATTGATTTTCAAAATCGATCAATCGATTTTGGCAGTTTCTGAGCACTTCTCGGGTTTGAACCTTGAAACTCATTTTTCTTCTTTTAATCCATCATTTATGCATAAGATCTAAACTAAATCATCATACACATCATAGATTTACAAACACTTACCTCAAATCGAATCGTATGATCAATTCCATGGCTTTAATCAAGAGATAGGGTTCCTAGCTTCCAAATCCCCAAATCGCACGCGTTGCCTTTAGAATTAATTGTACGCACGGCTTGAATCCGCAATCCCACACACAAATTTTTGCATTTACTCCTTCCTTTCTCTCTAACCTCTCTCTCCTCATAATCCCTAAAGCACCAACCAAAAATCAAAGAGAAATAAGTTCTCTTAGCTTTTAACCTATTTAACCCAATCACATCTTTTGTGTAAAACACATACACCCACGACAGGTGTATATGACCTTATCAAAAGATCTAACACCACACACACACGTGTACTTTTACCTTAGACTTAATCTAACCTAAGTCATCAAGTTGACTTTTACTTGATCAAACAATTAATCAGATGGGCACGCATCTCGAGGTATATTATTTAAAGTTGGGCACGCATCTCGAGATACACTCTTTAAAGTCAAAATTTTTAGGATGTTACATGATGACTTTAGGAAAACTAAAAATTTTTTAGATTTTGTGTGGATTCACAAAACGGTTATGGTCAAAGGGTTGAACCCATCGGCCGAGAACTATAGTGTACTATTCCCTTCCACATGGCACCCAAGTGTGCCGGCAAAATATATCCCACATCAAGAATAGACTACTGCCCTGTTTTATTTTGTTGTGCACTTGATATGGAGGTCTAACTTTGACCATTTCAATTTCGATGATTCGATCAATTTTTTACCTCTATCAAACCTTAGACTCCCCATAAAATTTGATGCTTTTTACATCTAATGGCTCACATTGATATGATTGTATTTATTTTCATAAATTTTAGTACTCCAAAAACCTGTGGATATATTGATTTTACACTTAAAATATTTCATGCACTTGTCTTGAAAATCTACACTTACATTGGCCAAAGGGTCTAGTTTGACCCATTAAATTAAGCAAACCACAGACGTATGATTCGAGGCCCATAGATCTAAATAAAGATTATTTGGCCATCTGTTAAATCGATGGTCAGATTTTGATTATAATAAATAAACTTTAATCTTTGCACCACAACATAGCCACTAAAATTTCTGCACTTTGTACTTATGACGCCTTAGTCTAGGGTATGATTTGACCCTTTTAGATCTCAAGTTTTGGGTCGAACCAAGTCAGTGGTCAAAACCTACTTTTTTTATGACACCATATGGTTACCAAACTCGATGTCACATATCCGATTTATTCAAATCCTTAAAATGCATCTTAAATATCATTAAGCCTAGATGGAAATTGAATCATTCAAGACCCCCAAACATCGAAAAGGTCCTTGGTCCTTGTGGGCCCGTCTAGTCTATGGACCCTTGATGGGCTCGTATACTCAATGTAGTCAAACGCTTGTTTTACAAAATCGCGGACCCAAACCTTTTGAATTGGCCCAACTCACCTTTTAAGCGTAGGACAATTATTTACATACATCTTCTACCCACGCTATGAAGGTATACGTATCTCGAAAATTGTACAACAAGGATCCGACCGTCGAAACTTATTTGAGTCATATGGGAGTCAATACTTAACCAAATTTCACAAACGACTAGTCCATTTTCATCAGATCGATAAGATCTATCTGATGAGACTAGTTTAACATCACCTTGTGATATGCTTTCTGGTACTCACATACCTTCATTGTAGGTCGCCTTCTTCTCTCTCTTAATGATGAGCAAGGCATCTGAATTACAAGTATTATGATTAGATATTCTCTTATTATATAGTTCATTTGTTTTGTGTGTCATTCATCACTTAGAAATACGTTAGGGCATATATATATTAAGAAAAATGAATAAAATACGATACACGACTTTTAAGCCTTCGTCACAGTGGGGTTTCTTTCACGGTCACGTAAAACTTGAAATGTTGGCGCCCATATACGGATGCAACACCTCTATGGGAGTATGGGTTGTCACACGAAGTACATCCAAGTTACTACAGAACCCATCCATTGGAAAGCATGGTATTGTGAAGGTTATTGCACCGTGGCTCATTCTAATTAAGTTTAAGAAAAGATGGAATATGAATATGTTAAGCTACGAGATATTAAGAAAGTTAGAACTTAAGCTCACCTAAATATGAAATTGGGGCGGGGACCTAAGCCCAGAACCGAATAATGTTATGATATATTAAGATGCGTTGTGGAGGCTAGCTGAATATGAAATTAAGCTCCTACAAGTGCTATATCTTACGTGCCACCACAAGATTCAACATCTGTAGCCAAGACGGGTCTTAAGGACACTATGATAGCTTTGTCTCAAACTAAGGGGATATTGTGGTAACTATGCTAGCAACCTCATCGGGCTGGATGGTGGTTTATGTTATGATATGGAGGTTAGGTGATTATCTACACGTGGACCTCACATGATAGGCTCGAGCAACTATCCTGGCACAGGTCGTTTAAACAAGATAAGTAAGATACGAAGTACGCTGTGTAGGCATATGGAGTAATAATAAGACTTTCGATATGACACGTAAGTTAAGTTGACAAGACAAGAAAAGTAATAAGCATTAGAAGTATCATATATATTGAAATATGTTATGTTTTTTCAATTTTATAGCTTTATAGTTATGAAATATTTATAAGAATAATTATTATGTTATTTATATGAACTTGTAAAGGATTCACTTTCACTCACAAGGTTGCACGCACGATCACCTGGGTAGATTGTGGTGAATCGATTGTGCAACCCACTGAGTTTACGTGACTGAGATAAAGATATGGACTATACTGTCCGATGGACTTGATGCATTGGAAGATGATATGGATTATAAGGGTGACGACTTGGATGATCAGCTAGACGACGTCAGGTATATATTAATTGTTTAGAAAGATCTTCTAGTAGTTGACCGAACCTCTATTTTTGGCCAATTTATTTATTGGACTCAAAATTCATTGTAAGCTTATTGAAGAAAATTTTTATTATAAGAAGAAAGTTTGATTCACGATTTTTGGGAGCCCAATTTTATGCAAGATCTAATAAGATATGTATGTCCGCTTATCGCTTTAACTAGAGTGCGGTGTCATAACACGGAATTTTAGGCCCTTGAGATCGGTTAGGATTCTGAGTCGTCACAGGTGGGCTGCTACTTATTCTATATTTTCCAAATTTCGTTCTCTCAAAAGCTCTATAACTGAGTGGAGCAAAGCTAAAAAAAATTCTAACAAAGTCACGGAATCATCCATCATTGATAACATCAGTCACCTAGATCTTTTAGAAGAAGCCCGGTCTTTAACTGATGACGAACTATGAGAATCATGTTTAGGATGTTGAAAGAGAGTGGCGTCAAAAATCTTGTATTCAGTGGCTCAAAGAAGGGGACAAGAAGACGGCCTTTTTTCACGCCTCTGCTAACATCCGTAGAAGAATAAATACCATCTCCACCATCCATAAAGATGGTATACTCCATTCTAATCCGGATGAAATCGCCCACATCGCCACTGATTTCTTTGAAGAATTATTTAAACAAAAGAATCATACACGACCGAGATTGAAAAGTGTCTCTCCTCTTCCCTAATCTGTTGCTGAAAACATTGAAGACAAGTTCCATATTGATGAAACCTAGGCAGCCATGAAAAGTTGCAACGCCCAACGTGGCCGCAGGCCAAATGGCTTCACACTCGGAAATAGTAGTCGACCGTCAAAGAGGAAGTTGCTCAGTTGCTCGATAAAATAGATTACGGAGTTGTGTCCTTTCAACTGGCAGTTTAAGTTGCAGATTACACGAATCAGCCATCGTATCTGGTCCAATAATAGCAACAAACCTTTCTCAGTGAAATCAGCCTACAAAATTATGTTTGTGAAGATTGGTGCTCCATTTGGGCTCTCAAGATTCCTATGAAAACCAATTGTTTTCTCTAGTCGATCCGATGGAAAAGAATGGCTATCATTACCCATTTACAGAGCAGAGGAAAGTGCATCAATCAAAAGTGTTTTATATGTCTTGCTACGGACGAGGATATAGACCATCTTTTCCTTCTTTGCGACAAGATTTGGCCCATCTAGATTATAATTTGATGTCTCTGTCTGTCTTCACAAAGGTGTTATCGATCAATTGGACAGCTGGGATACCCACCTTTTCAATGGGTTCAAAAGATGGCTCTTATGACAGCCCAGATTTCGGCACCCCGAAACCCGTGCCATCAGCACGATCATCTTGACCGTGCCCCTTAGCTAAGCACGAAACATTGGCATATCAAGCAAAAATGAAATAGTAAATGAAACTGCGAAATTTAAATCTATATAAAAGTATTTCTCAAAAGACAGTTCTACCCTCATGCCTCTGCATGAATGGAGAACCGATCCGAACCATCGATGATAGCAAATCATCACGGATGGTTCGCCCCAAAAGAATAATCTCAATTTATACATGTACATTGTTTAGCCAAAACAAGGCTTGACATACCAAGCCGTGTAAATCTCTATCCAAAAGCCCTCAAAGCGGCACAACAAAGTCCTCTAGAAGAAGTCCTCAGGAGGTGGCTCCAACTCGTCTTCGGCCTCAAGGTCCGACTCACCGGGGTCAGCGTCTCCTGAAGCCTCGGCAGCTACTAGTAGTGGACCTGCGACGTATAGTCTATAGGGTGAGCTACATCCTAGCTCAATAGGGAATAAAACACAGTTGAACATATAAATTATTACTCACATATATTCCATGATATGCCATGCATGATGTGTCTATGCAGTTACTGATGAAAACAGTTAAAAAGCATTATATTTTACTGGTAGTTTACTCATGTCTTTATTTATTCATGAATGATGTTGAAAAGGCCTAAAGCAAAACTTAAACTTTCAACTTAAGTAATCCCCGAGCAATATAGCATCGAGCCCCAATGAGATACCCATCATCGTCATCTATATAGACACTTTTAACGTATTCCCTGGGAATACAAATAGTACCCAAGCCCCTTTCCCCTGGGGATTGGTGGCGGGGTTTCACTTGTCTCAAATCAACACCCCTGGGGTGTGCTTACTGTGTACGGATAAGCCTCCGCACTGGCCTACGGTTTCGCCGCCGTATCGGTCACGGATATCCTGTCGTGTCAGTCGTGGATATCCCGCCACGTTGGTGGGGTACCCTATCAAACCTCAAATAATAAAAATATCGGTGCCTTACATATAGTTATTCACCGTGTAAATGTGCTATCTTATATCAGTTAGGCCCTATCAACAAGATTTAATCTTGGATACATCCCTGGGATGTATCCATTCACTTGCATCACACCTTATGCTCTTATCTCTTTACTTCCTCATCCCCTGGGGATGGTTCATTATAATTACTCTTATGAATGTCACGCACACACACTTTTCATAATTCTTAAGCAATAAAAACATTTTTGAATTGAATTCTATATCACTACATACATGCTCTTGCAAAATAAAGTACATGTTCAAGGTGTTCCCTACCTCAAGTCTTCGTTCGATCAATGCATCAAGGTCCCACGTGGCTCCTTGTACACTAGCTCACACGTACCACCTATGGTACCACATATCATGTGAAACACATCACTAAAGATGCAATAAAGGAGGTCCAAGACCCTCCATGAAGCTTAAAGTCAAACTCAAAAGTCAACATAAACTAGCCCAGTTGATTAATCGAACTCCAAAATCGATTAATCGAAAGTCAATATCGATTCTCAAATCGATTAATCGAGATTCCCATTCGATTAATCGAAACCCAATTCGATTAATCGAAATTCTCTACTCTATCCTGTCGATTCTCAATTCGAGTAGTCGAATCTCCAAAATCGATTAATCGATCCCAAATCGATTAATCAAAATTCTAAATCGATTAATCAAATTCCCATTTCGATTAGTCGATTTCTCCAAGCTGTTTTCTTTCCTCCACTGGAGTTCACTATAGGTTCCCAGTCGATCAATCGATTTCCAATTCGATTAATCGAAATCTAAAGTCGATTAATCGAAACTCAATTCGATTAATCGAGATCGGGGTCCTCTGACTTTTCAACTTCTTGGCCAATTTCGATTAATCGAAACCCAATTTTGATTAATCGAAATTGCCAGATTCAGCCCCCTTTTGGCTGTTCTTCCCAATCTCTTCTTTTACTTTTTCCTCCATTTCTCTAAACCTTTGTCCTACATTTCACACTATTTCTAACCACTATTCACCCTTTCAATCCATGCATTTAAACTACAAAAATCTTACCTTCAATCAATCTCAAATTGATTTCAATCGAGTGGTTGGAAAGGCTAGGGTTCCAGCTTTTGCTTGAACGAATTCCTCGCGTTGAATCGGTCTCTTTAATGCTAGAATCCCCCCTCCAATCACACAATAACTCTTGTTCAATCTCTTTACTCCTCTCTCTCTCTTCTTTACTCCTCTCTCAACAACCAAAATACAGATTGTTAGGGTTATTAAACCCTTTTATCTATCCCCTCTCTTGTGCGTTGAGCACATACACCGCGATAGGTGTACGCGACTTCACATTCCCATCACACACCACATAAACACTCAACCCATCACATCTCATCCGTTCATCACACTCTATGCTAACCCTTGATCTCCTAATTGGACAAACTTGTGACCAATCGGGCACGGATCTCGAGGTCACTGTTTAACGTGATTTTTCGGGATATTACAGCTCTACTCCCACATTCATGGAATGATATAAGATGCAATGGCAACCAGTTCAGTGAAAGCACACTAATTCGGGACAACATTTTTTACCCTATACACCTGGTTCATTTTTGGGAGGGTTTTCTCTTCTTGTTGTGATTTGTTGGAAGTTTTTGTTTTTACCCTTTTTGGGTTTCCTATGTTGCTCTGGTACCTATTTTGGTTTTTCCTGAGAAGTCCACTTTTCTACATAGTAATGCGTGTGGCTCTAGCTTGAGGTCTCTTTTTGAGCCCTTGCTCCATTTTTATTAATAAAATACATAATTTTGAAAAAATTATAAAAAATATTAGGACGATTGCCCTAAAAAATCCCCCATTATCCTTATTTATCCCAATCGAACCCCTTAAGTTAGAAATACCATAGCAAGGCTTTTTTTATTTTTTTTGCCTAAAATGCCCTTCATATATAAACGGTTTAAACCTACACTATTCTCTTTTTCCCCTCTCTTCCTTTCTTTCTCGCTGGTTCACGCTAGTTCTTGCTTTTTCCCCTCTCGCTGGTTCACACTGGTTTAAACCTATTCACGCTGGTTCTCCTTCTACTTCGTGCAAACCTCGCCGACCTCGTGCCAACCTCCCCGACGAAAAAAATGGTAGGGTTTCTCTCTCTCTCACTGTAAGTCTATCTCTCTCAATGATTCTTCTTCCTCTTATTTTTCTTCTTTATTTCTCTACATCAAAATCAGAAACGGGTTAGATAAGATGCCCTAGGTCATTTTTTTCATGTTATGGTTGGATCGCCTGGTGCAGTCTTCTCTGTAAACTGACTTAGGGTGGCGCAAACTGACCTAGAGTGACGCAAACCGACCCAGGGCAGTTTGAAAATAGAGAAATGAGTGAGAAAAACTACCCTGGGTCAGTTTGAAACTACCCTAGGTCAGTTTCAAACGTCCTAGGTCAGTTATGGTCATCACCTAGTGCATTCTATTCGGCAAACTGACCTAGGGCATTTTAAACTGCTCTAGGATAGTTTCAAACTGACCTAGGGCAGTTTGAAACTAATAAATGGGTGAGATAAACTACCCTAGGTCAGTTTGAAACTATCCTAGAGCAGTTTAAAATGCCCTAGGTCAGTTTTGGTGATCACTTATTGCAGTCTACTCTGTAAACTAACCTAGGGTGGCGCAAACTAACCTAGAGTGGCGCAAACTGACCTAGGGCAGTTTGAAAACAGATAAATGGGTGATTTAACTACCCTAGGTCAGTTTAAAACTATCCTGGGTCAGTTTAAAACTACCCTAGGTCAATTTGAAACTACCCTAGGTCAGTTTTGGAGATCACCCGACGATCTACTCACGTAAGCCGACCTAGGGTGGCATAAGCCCGACCTAGAGTGGCGCAAACTGACCTAGGGCAGTTTGAAAACAGATAAATGGGTGAGATAAACTACCCTTGGTCAGTTTGAAACTACCCTAGCTCAGTTAAAAATGCCCTAGGTCAGTTTTGGTGATCACCTGATACAGTCTTATCTGTAAACTGACCTAGGGTGGCGAAAACTGACCTAGAGTGGTGCAAACTGACCTATGACAGTTTGAAAACAGATAAATGGGTGAGATAAACTACCCTGGGTCAGTTTAAAACTACCCTGGGTCAGTTTAAAATGCCCTAGGTCAGTTTTGGAGATCACGACCTACTGCTTATGCAGACCTGGGTGGCGCAAAGCCCACCTAGAGTGGCTAAACGACCTAGGGCGAGGGAAAACAGATAAATGGGTGAGATAAACTACCCTGGGTCAGTTTGAAACTACCCTAGGTCAGTTTAAAATGCCCTAGGTCAGTTTTGGTGATCACCTAGTGCAGTCTACTCTGTAAACGGGCCTAGGGTGGCGCAAACTGACCTAGGGCAGTTTAAAACTGATAAATGGGTGAGATAAACTACCCTGGGTCAGTTTGAAACTACCCTAGGTCAGTTTAAAATGCCCTAGGTTAGTTTTGGTGATCACCTAGTGCAGTCTACTCTGTAAACTGGCCTATGATGGCGCAAACTAATGTAGAGTGGCGCAAACTGACCTAGGGCAGTTTAAAACTGATAAATGGGTGAGATAAACTACCCTGGGTCAGTTTGCAACTCTCGTAGGTCAGTTTGAAACTATCCTAGGTCAGTTTTGGAGATCACCTGATACAGTCTACTCAGAACCCGACCTGGGGTGGCCAGCCCGACCTAGAGTGGCATGCCCGACCTAGTGCAGTTTGAAAATAGATAAATGAGTGAGATAAATTGCCCTGGGTCAGTTTGAAACTACCCTAGGTCAGTTTAAAATGCCCTAGGTCAATTTTGGTGATCACCAGTGTAGTCTACTCTGTAAACGGTCCTAGGGTGGCACAAACTGACCTAGAGTGGCGCAAACTGACCTAGGGCAGTTTAAAACTGATAAATGGGTGAGATAAACTACCCTAAGTCAGTTTGAAACTACCCTAGGTCATTTTAAAATGCCCTAGGTCAGTTTTGGTTATCACTTAGTGCAGTCTACTCTGTGAACAGGCCTAGGGTGACGAAAACTGACCTAGACTGGCACAAACTGACCTAGGGCAGCTTAAAACAAATAAATGGGTGAGAAAAACAACCCTGGGTTAGTTTGCAACTATCGTAGGTCAGTTTGAAACTACCCTAGGTCAGGTTTGGAGATCACCTAGTGCAATCTACTCTGTAAACGGGCCTAGGGTGGCACAAACTGACCTAGAGTGGCGCAAACTGACCTAGGGCAGTTTAAAACTGATAAATGGGTGAGATAAACTACCTGGGGTCAGTTTGAAACTACCCTAGGTCAGTTTATTATGCCCTAGGCCAGTTTTGGAGATCACCTGATACAGTCTACTACGTAAGCCCGACCTAGGTGGCAAGCCCGACCTAGAGTGGCGCAAACTGACCTAGGGCAGTTTCAAACTGATAAATGGGTGAGATAAACTACCCTGGGTGAGTTTGCAACTATCCTAGGTCAGTTTGAAACTATCCTAGGTCAGTTTTGGAGATCACCTGATACAGTCTACTCTGTAAACTGACCTAGGGTGGCGCAAACTGACCTAGAGTGGCGCAAACTGACCTAGGGCAGTTTGAAAATAGATAAATGGGTGAGATAAACTACCCTGGGTCAGTTTGAAACTATCCTAGGTCAGTTTAAAATGCCCTAGGTCAGTTTTGATGATCACCTAGTGCAGTCTACTCTGTAAACGGGTCTACGGTGGTGCAAACTGACCTAGAGTGGCGCAAACTGACCCAGGGCAGTTTAAAACTGATAAATGCGTGAGATAAACTACCCTGGGTCAATTTGCAACTATCGTAGGTCAGTTTGAAACTACCCTAGGTCAGTTTTGGAGATCACCTGATCTACTGTAATGGCCCGACTTAGGGTGGCACAAACTGACCTAGAGTGGCGCAAACTGACCTAGGGCAGTTGGAAAATAGATAAATGGGTGAGATAAACTACCCTGGGTCAGTTTGAAACTACCCTAGGTCAGTTTAAAATGCCCTAGGTCAGTTTTGGTGATCACCTAGTGCAGTCTACTCTGTAAACGTACCTAGGGTGGCGCAAACTGACATAGGGCAGTTTGAAAATAGAAAAATGGGTGAGATAAACTACCCTGGGTCAATTTGAAACTATCCTAGGTCAGCTTAAAATGCCCTAGGTCAGTTTTGGTGATGACTTAGTGCAGTCTACTCTGTAAACGGTCCTAGGGTGGCGAAAACTGACCTAGGCTGGCGCAAACTGACCTAGGGCAGCTTAAAACTGATAAATGGGTGAGATAAACTACCCTGGGTCAGTTTACAACTATCCTAGGTCAGTTTGAAACTACCCTAGGTCAGTTATAGAGATCACCTAATACAATCTACTCTGTAAACAAACCTATTATGGCGCAAACTGACCTAGAGTGGCGCAAACTGACCTAGGGCAGTTTGAAAATAGGTAAATGGGTGAGATAAACTACCCTGGGTCAGTTTAAAACTACCCTGGGTCAGTTTAAAATGCCCTAGGTCAATTTTGGTGATCACCTGATATAGTCTTCTCTGTAAACTGACCTAGGGTGGCGAAAACTGACCTAGAGTGGCGCAAACTAACCTAGGGCAGTTTGAAAATAGATAAATGGGTGAGATAAACTACCCTGGTTCAGTTTGAAACTACCCTAGGTCAGTTTAAAATGCCCTAGGTCAGTTTTGGTGATCACCTAGTGCAGTCTACTTTGTGAACGGGCCTAGGGTGGCGTAAACTGACCTAGAGTGGTGCAAACTGACCTAGGATAGTTTAAAACTAATAAATGGGTGAGATAAACTACCATGGGTCAGTTTAAAACTTCCCTAGGTCAGTTTAAAATGCTCTAAGTCAGTTTTGGTGATCACCTAGTGCAGTCTACTCTGTAAACGGGCCTAGGGTGGCGCAAACTTACCTAGAGTGGCGCAAACTGACCTAGGGCAGTTTAAAACTGATAAATGGGTGAGATAAACTACCCTTGGTCAGTTTGCAACTCTCGTAGGTCAGTTTGAAACTACCCTAGGTCAGTTTTGGAGATCACCTGATACAGTCTACTCTGTAAACTGACCTAGGGTGGCGAAAACTGACCTAGAGTGGCGCAAACTGACCTAGGGCAGTTTGAAAATAGATAAATGAGTGAGATAAACTACCCTGGGTCAGTTTAAAACTATCCTAGGTCAATTTTGGTGATCTCCTAGTGCAGTCTACTCTGTAAACGGTCCTAGGGTGGCGCAAACTGACCTAGAGTGGCGCATACTGACCTAGGGCAGTTTAAAACTGATAAATGGGTGAGATAAACTACCCTGGGTCAGTTTGAAACTACTCTAGGTCAATTTAAAATGCCCTAGGTCAGTTTTGGTGATCACTTACTGCAGTCTACTCTCTGAACGGGCCTAGGGTGGCAAAAACCGTCCTAGACTGGCGCAAACTGACCTAGGGCAGCTTAAAATAGATAAATGGGTGAGATAAACTACCCTGGGTCAGTTTGCAACTATCCTAGGTCAGTTTGAAACTACCCTAGGTCAGTTTTGGAGATCACCTAGTGTAATCTACTCTGTAAACGGGCCTAGGGTGGCGCAAACTGACCTAGAGTGGCGCAAACTGACCTAGGGCAATTTAAAACTGATAAATGTGTGAGATAAACTACCCTGGGTTAGTTTGAAACTATCCTAGGTCAGTTTAAAATGCCCTTGGTCAGTTTTGGAGATCACCTGATACAGTCTACTCTGTAAACTGACCTAAGGTGGCGCAAATTGACCTAGAGTGGCGCAAACTGACCTAGGGCAGTTTAAAACTAATAAATGGGGGAGATAAACTACCCTGGGTCAATTTGCAACTATCCTAGGTCAGTTTGAAACTACCCTAGGTCAGGTTTGAAGATCACCTGTTACAGTCTACTCTATAAACTGACCTAGGGTGGCGCAAACTGACCTAGAGTGGCGCAAACTAACCTAGGGCAGTTTGAAAATAGATAAATGGGTGAGATAAACTACCTTCGGTCAGTTTGAAACTACCCTAAGTCAGTTTAAAATGCCCTAGGTCAGTTTTGGTGATCACCTAGTGCAGTCTACTCTGTAAACGGGCCTATGGCTGCGCAAACTGACCTAGGGTAGTTTGAAACTGATAAATGGGTGAGATAAACTACCCTGGGTCAGTTTGCAACTATCGTAGGTCAGTTTGAAACTACCCTAGGTCAGTTTTGGAGATCACCTAATACAGTCTACTCTGTAAACTGACCTAGGGTAGCACAAACTGACCTAGAGTGGCGCAAACTGACCTAGGGCAGTTGGAAAATAGATAAATGGGTGAGATAAACTACCCTAGGTCAGTTTAAAATGTCCTAGGTCAATTTTGGTGATCACCTAGTGCAGTCTACTCTGTAAACGGACCTAGGGTGGCGCACACTGACCTAGGGCAGTTTGAAAACAGATAAATGGGTGAGATAAACTATCCTGGGTCAATTTGAAACTATCCTAGGTTAGTTTAAAATGCCCTAGGTCAGTTTTGGTCGTCACTTAGTGCAGTCTACTCTGTAAACGGGCCTAGGGTGGCGAAAACTGACCTAGACTGGCGCAAACTGACCTAGAGCAGCTTAAAACTGATAAATGGGTGAGATAAACTACCCTGGGTCTGTTTGTAACTATCCTAGGTTAGTTTGAAACTACCCTAGGTTAGTTTTAGAGATCACCTGATACAGTTTACTCTGTAAACTGACCTAGGGTGGCGCAAACTGACCTAGAGTGGCACAAACTGACCTAGGGTAGTTTGAAAATAGATAAATGGGTGAGATAAACTACCCTGGGTCTGTTTAAAACTACCCTGGGTCAGTTTAAAATGGCCTAGGTCAATTTTGGTGATCACCTGATACAGTCTTCTCTGTAAACTGACCTAGGGTGGCGAAAACTGACCTAGAGTGGCGCAAACTGACCTAGGGCAGTTTGAAAATAGATAAATGGGTGAGATAAACTACCCTGGGTCAGTTTGAAACTACCCTAGGTCAGTTTAAAATGCCCTAGGTCAGTTTTGGTGATCACCTTGTGCAGTCTACTCTGTAAACGGGCCTAGGGTGGTGCAAACTGGCCTAGAGTGGCTCAAACTGACCTAGGGTGGCGCAAACTGACCTAGGGCAGTTTAAAACTAATAAATGGGTGAGATAAACTATCCTAGGTCAATTTGAAACTACCCTAGGTCAGTTTTGGAGATCGATATCTACTCTGTGGCCCGACCTGGGGTGGCGAGCGGCCTGGGCGGGTTTAAGCGATAATTGGGTGAGATTAACTACCCTGGGTCAGTTTGAAATTACCCTAGGTCAGTTTAAAATGCCCTAGGTCAATTTTGGTGGTCACCTAGTGTAGTCTACTCTGTAAACAAGCCTAAGGTGGCGAAAACTGACCTAAAGTGGCGCAAACTGACCTTGGGCAGTTTAAAACTGATAAATGGGTGAGATAAACTACCCTGGGTCAGTTTGCAACTATCCTAGGTTAGTTTGAAACTATCCTAGGTCAGTTTTGGAAATCACCTGATACAGTCTTCTCTGTAAACGGTGCAGTCTACACTATATGGTTCAGTAGTTATTACCAGTTAATTTATGATATTAATCTGTTTCCCCTTATTTTTAGGTCTTCATATTCCAAGGACTAAAGCAATGGTAATATAGTTTAATATTATTTAAATTTTTTTCAATCATGATATCTCTTCCATATATGTGAGCATAACCTTCTGCTTTTATTTTTGCTTCTGATAGGCTCATCGTCGTGCCAGATGTACTCCAAAATCAACCGTCTCTCGCCTTGAGAGATGTCTAAAATATTTACGCCTCGATTGTGAGGAAAGTATTTCTAATTCTTGCTTTGGTCAATTTGTAGGTGTTAGTGCATTCAAATTTTCAAGTTCCATTTTTACATGTGTATTAAGGAGATTTAGTGTTCCGAATTTAGTAACAATTGGTGAAATTATCCACCAAATCGATCCCATAGACATTGCGTTGATTATGGGATTGAGAGTTGTCGGGGACACTTCAATTAAGTTTGACTTACAAGCCATAGAGCCCACGTCTCTTATTGGGAGATTTTTTCCTAGGCATGCGACCTCGGTTAACGCTGATGACATAGAGGCTCTTTTTGACCGAGAACTTGGGGTAGAGGACTATGTGAAATTAAAACTCTGCCTCGTTCTTGTAGTTTTTTTTCTTTCTAATACATCTAATTCATTAGATAAAAAATACATCTCGTAGACGACTTAGATAGATTTAATAAGTATCCTTGGGGGCTAGTCGTCTACAACACACTCTTCTCAGAGATGCAAAAGGCCAGTAAATTCAACTTGGAGGCCTTCTACAATATGTATGGATGTGCCATTGTTGTGCATGTGAGCCTTATATCTTTTAATGTTTGCCAAATTGAAAGTTTTGTCATATTATCAAATTGAAAGTTTCAATTATTTTACCTTTTGTAGAGTTGGGCGTATGAACATCTAAACTTTACTGCCCCGTCTGTAAGAGATGGACCATAGTTTCCTCGATTCAAGCGATGGGAGCACTATCCATTTCCTCCACACATGAGGCAAATGGAGTTAAATTTTGAGAAATGCAAACTGGTATTAAGACTTACTACAATTCTTAATTTCAAGAATGCAAATTTGTGCTCTAGCATAATTTACTTCCTATTTGATTTTGTTTGTGTTAGGCGTCCTTCCAGCTCACCCCTACCCAAGAGGAGATTAAAATTGAGTTCATTCGTGAGGCTTGGGATAATAGACACCTCATGGTAATTTATTTTTCTTTTAATATCTTTCATTTGACTATTTAACGCACATATATTTTATCATGTGTTAAAACCTCATAAGAAGGTCTTCTAGGTTCCTTCAGAGACGGCCGCCCCACTTCTTCCTCTTTCACCGGCCTCTTCACGGGCTCGTTTGTTGGAGCATAATGTTAGTAACCATTTAAGTGATATTTTGTTTGTTGTGTTAGCTATAAGTTATAATACATTATGCTTACTGTCATTGGTAGGTGGAAGTCAGAGGTTTAAAAAGAAAAGAGAGGAAAGAAGAGGGAAAAAAATTTGAGGGAGAGGGGGAGGAAGGGAAGAAAGAGGGACACCACTCCAGAAGAAAGGAAAGACAAAAGAGAATGAGAAGTCAAGTAGCTCAATTGTTCGCTGAAAATGTTTCGCTTAAGCAAACTCAAAAATCTTATGATGAAATCTTACGAAAAAATGAGGTAGAAATGAAAGAGCTGCGGGAAATAGTATGAAAAAATGATATGGATATAGGAGAGCTGCGAGAAATTGTACAAAAAAATTATGTGGAAATGAGAGAGTTGCGTGACAGGCTCACTACGTTGGAGCAAGCAACGAGTGTCAAATCAGTTACCATGCCTGCAGATAAGAGCCCTGAGACCGAACACACGGTAGGTCTAAAGGTTATAATCTTTTCACATAAATTTTTTGCTACTTGAAATTCTATTTGGATGTATTCATCTGTTCAAAAATAATGATATTTTATTTTTCTTAATTTTGCGAAGCTGGACCCGGTCGTGCAGAGCATGTTGGATTTGAGTGCTCCTATTACGGTAACACATATTCACATAGTTGATTCTTTTATATAATGTCATCAATTATGTTACACCTTTTTATGTTATACTTTTGATTTCATTAATATCCAGCCCCTATGAGGACATCGATAGTGACACCTCATGTGCAGGCAAAGGGGCACAAAGTTGTTGTGATTATCGACTCGAGCACGAAACCATCAAAGAAGGTTAGATGTTCTTTTATGGCCTATTCTAGTATAATTTATTTTTTATGCATCATTCTCATCCAGAAGATAGTAATAAATAATATTTTCCCATCGATTTCAGACCGAGGGAGAAGTTCTAAAGGAAATTGAGAAACGGGTTAGGCCACCGTCCAAATATTTGAGGCCCCCTTTTGTGAGCATCGACGGTAGAGGGAGGATTGTGGAGGAGCCAACATCGACTTCCACCCTTGCTGACGGCACCCCCCTTCAGCCTTTGACAGATGAGGAGGAGGTCTTCCTATCAAGCCTGATTAGTATACCACACCCTCCAACGTAAGTAGCACGATATCGTTAAGAAAGTTATTTCTACCCTTAAGAAAGTCATGCCTAACATAAGATCCCAATCATTGTAGGAAAGGATGCATACGTATTGGGGGGCATAGAGTTCAGTATGCGGACTTGCAGTGTACTGTTGGGGAAAATTGGTTGAGCAGCGATGTAAGTCTCCCTCTTTATAACATATTCCTCCTCTTAGTAGCATCTATTAAAACTTATATGTGTATATGAACTAATTAATAATGTTGACTGATGTAGGTTCGAAACCCAATTTTGATATTAATGAAAAATCGAGAGTGTGAACATCCAAATCTCTTCAAAAGATGTTGCTTTATGGATTCATACTTTGTGGTAATGGGCACACTATCAGCACATTTTTCCTTTTCTGAACACCTATTTTACTTTGCATGTTAGTAATGTTTAAGAATTTATCGTAATGCAGAGTATGCTACAATCAGAGTTACTTTCATTTAGAAAGTGGGCAAAGAAACAAGCAGCCGATGTTACAAATCTAAACCGATACATATCAGCGTATGGGTGATCTGCACCGTCAAAGTGATACATCGTAAATTGAAGTGACACTACAGAAAATAAGACTATTAGTGGCAGCCAAAAACTGCCGCTAATAGTCTTAACAGTCTTATTTTTTTAGTGTGAAACGGGCCCGAAAATGGTGGTTTAGGTAGTTTTAAGCCATCTGATCGGAGGACTTTAATATCAACCATTGTTTTCAATTTTAATGGTTGATATTAAAGATTATCAATCGGATGGTTCACATCCTGGTATAGGCATGTTTCTTTGGGCTGTCATATTCCAATGATACACTGCCACTTGGATAATTTAGATTGATCACATATGTTCACCACATGGAAAAATGATAATCACACTTCAATGGTGTGCTATTAAAAGTCCACCTTTAATGGTATAAGATCATTTAAACACAATTCTGCTATATAAATTTCAGTAAGGAGCCCTTATCCTTAGTTTTTAATATATTTTATTATATTGTGCGTTGATGTTCTAAGTGGTCAAGTCACTTTTTCAAAGTGTGTCATGTGAAACCATCATGTATTCTATGTGATCTGATGCCCACAATCTGAAGTTTATATTTTATAAAATATTGGAATGAAACTAACTCCATCATTCATTTCAAAACAACCAAATTTCATCTATAATTAACGGTATGTTGGATTTTCATGATAGTCATTAGTTTTAAATCTGTTTGACACCTTTAATTGAATAATGGAGATAAATTTTCTTCTCTCCTTTACACCAATGATCTTTAGATAATGGCACAATTATCGTATAATACATTAATAAATTTTGTGGGGCAAATATCCCAAAAAGTGACTCTAATACCAAGTCACTTGTGCAGTTTACCAAATACTAATTAATTTTGTCATAGAAATAATGTAAATACCCCGGATCTTAACGTTGCTAAGCCTTGACGTACGTTCTAATGTTTGTTTTTAGTTTGAATTTAGTGTATGGGAAGTTTTGAAGCCGCAAATATCAACAGGTCGAGATGTCAAACTTGACCAGTCGAGATATCCAATAAACCAGTCCAGCCCCCTCTAGAACAGAGAAAGAACTTGCAGATTTTGAAGTTTTTAATATCTCGACCAGTCGAGATTATAAAAACAACAGTAATTCATGGGAACAGTTTGCAATTGTGTTGAGTTTGGAAGATTCTTCTTTCTTCTTTGAAGCTTGCCCAATTTAGGTGTTTCCTTCCTACTTGCTTTCTAATTTGTATTGTACTAGGGCCTTATGGATATATAAATAAGGACCCTAGAGTTAAGTATAAGAGAGAATAGAGAGCATAAAGTTAGTTTAGAGCATAGTTTTACGAGGATTTATTCTTTTAGATATTTGAGAGTTTTAGAGATTCAGAGAGATTATAAACCACCGTTCTATGATCGAATCAGAGAGTTGTACTCTGATAATGATGATCCGAGCTACGATGTGTGGCTAATTTATGATATTTGAGACCTCTTGTAAATCAAAGATAAGTTTTAATTCAAAGTTCTATTTTATTTTCTAATTTGAATTCATTAGTAGTAATGATTGCATGATTTATATTTACTCTTGTTTGTGACTTAGTGGTGAATGATTCTAAATCGCTTTATTTCTGTTTATGATAATCGTAATCACCTTGTAGGGATAAAAATTAGAATTGATAGAATACTTACCATCAAATTAGTACTTGTAGTCTAGTTTGATTAGTTTCATGGAATGAGGCTTATGAATTAGATCACTAGAGATTAGATGGATTATATTGACCCGACTAGTCCTTGACTATGAATAGGATCTGATTATTTTACCTAACTTTAGCTTGTAGCGAAGAGAATGTTATTACTCAGAATTCAAATTAGATTAGGAATATGATTGTAAAGTATTACGAATCAACAATGAACGGGGTCCTAGACTGTTTTCTCCTTTGCTTTCAAAATCTATTTGCAACTTCATAGTTTCCTTTTAGTTTTAAAAACTAAATTTTCTAATCGAGATTTTAGAATAGATATCAGTAGTCCTTGAGGTTTGATAACCTTAATACTTGCCCTACTTTCACGAACTTGTGCACTTGTAAGATTTTAATATTTTAACGATCAAGCATAACTAGTCCTTTGAAAGAAAATCCTGGCTCCTCCTCTGTACATGAGCTATACATTGTTTGTGGTGTGAAATAGGATTTGCATATGTTATTCCATTTCCAAAGGTTTGTTCATTAAGATGAGCACAAGCCCGTGTAAAGCTCTCAATTTGACCTGGCATGGCCCGATTTTTTCCCAACCTTACCCAACCCGACCTTGCAGTTGACTCGGCGTGATCCGACCCAAAGGTAAATTTATAAATAAAATTATGGAAATAAAATTATGGTCAACTTGTGTCATATCGAACTATCATGTGTACCATATGGTACATTGCCTATGTTCCTAGATTTTTTTTGTAAAAAATTAGAACGAAAAAAGATCTCTATCATCATATTTAAAACAGTAAAATGTAATTTAAAATTAATGGTATATTGGATGTATATGGTAATCTTTGGTTTTAGATGTTGTTTGATGACTTTGAATTGAAGATGAAGATCATTTTCGTCCCAATCTCTTACACCGAAGATCTTTAGGTCATGTTGCACCTATCAGAAGGTACACAAGCACATGGCATACGTCCTAAAAAGTGACATGAGTATCAAGTCACCGCAATCGTGACGCGTATCTAATACTAATTTATTTTCTCTGATGCGTAGGCTTGGGAGAAAATTGGGACATGAAGAGTCAACTTGATATATATAAATATTTCATTGCATTTCTGGGTTTATTGCAATTCATCAAGTAACACGGCTACAAATAATGCACCAAAAACTTATTCGGGTTTTTAGTCGTACTAAGTCTTAACCTATTACAAGCGCACAATGAAAATTACAGCCATTACGTGAAAATGAAAAAGAAACAACATCACCTGCATAAAAATAATCACAGCCTTTGGCCGCTGTAAAGAAATTAACCGATACAACGGCCCAACTCAGAGGTTTATAGAATACAACGGCCCACTTAAATGCCCCTTTTGCATGAGCATGGGATCGAACCTACGACCTTAGTTTATAAATGATATTGGGCGCCCAAATACCAAATTCTAAATGAAACTTCCGCGGGAACCGTCTCTTTTGTCTTCTTCTTATCCCATGGTAAAATCCTAATGCCATCTTCTTCGTGCCCCTTGTACTTCTTGTTGAGAACTGAAAAATACCATTTTTCACCCCTTAACTTGAGTCTTGATAGACCTTTGAGAGAACTAAATAAGTGTTTTAAGTGCTTGTGTGCAGCTAACAATAAAGACAGGCTTAACTATAAAAGCAGCTTAAAAGTGTCAAAAAGATGACAATCCATGTCAATCCAAAGGAAGAAAGAGAAGAAACAACCTCACTAGCTGTTGAAAGGTCTGAATTGAAGAGGCAAAGACCTGGTCTCAACCCAGAAAAGAAGTATGGAGCAATTCGAACAGAAAAATGCACTACAGAGTACTTTTCGCAAAGAACCTGAACTGTTCGCAAAGAACCTGAACTATGCAAAAAGAACTAAAACTCCAGGCTTAGCTTTCGAAGAGCATCTGAACTCTTCGAAGAGATGATTGACCTTTTTGAAAAGAAGAAAACTCAATTCGCACAGAACCAGAACTCTACGAAAAGAGCTTCAAGAGTTACAACACCTTGCGAAAAGTCCCCTAAGCTATGCGAAAAGGTATTCTGGAGATTCCCAGCTTTTGCAAGGGCAATTCAGTAATCTGTTTCACGCGTCCCAACGCTTTTAAAAACCTAGGGACATTTCAGAGGATTCTAAGCATGAAGCGAAGGCATATTCCACCCCACGTGAGCACCCAGAGATGAAATAACTTGGCGAGAACTTCTAGAAACTCTAACAGACTTTCAAAATGCATAACAGAATTGATGCTATTTTTTCACCTGATTGGCTGAACCAGATCGAGGAATTCTGATTGGCCAGAACAGATCTGGATCCTCATGCTCGACTACCATTGGTCAATACAGATCTGAGCACTTCTGATTGGTTGATACACATCTGAGCTGGACTTAAGGAAAACTATAAATAGACGAACCATTTGCCCAATTTGGGCATCCAGATTTTGAGTTTCATTCCTATTCCCCCATTTCCAAATCAGATAGTTTGTCTGAAATCCCTGTAATAGCCTCACTTTTACTTGCAATTGAGAGCTGTGAGATACTTTTGTAATTCAAATGAGAGTTGTATTCAAGACTACAAATCTGAGAGCTGTTTAAGCTGTGCTCTGTAATTGTAATGGTGAATTTGAAAAGGTTGCTGTAAACCGTGCATTCTCCATTGGACTCATGTTAAGGGTTCCCTCTGATCTCCTTATTGCATTAGACTCCTTTAGATTTACTATTTTTCATGCAATTTCCCTTGATTCACTAATCCTGTGAGAGTTAGTGTTTGTAACCTAGTCTCTCACGGCATTTGTAGTGATGTTTCTTGATCTAGATTAAGGATTTGGATTCAAGACTAGTGGATGGTTTGTGGCCATTAAAGTGGACAGACCATAGCCATAAGCTTAAACCTAATCCTTGAATTAGATTTATTTCTCTTACATCTGCACTTGTAGCCAGATAAAGATTGGATCATCTCTCAGTTGAGTGCAGGTCATTCTCATTAGATTTCAAGGACCAAATCAAAGTTAGATATTACTTCTCCATTTTTATAAGTTTACCTCAAGCGTTCCCCCACTCGGATGCGGATCATTTAGTTTAACTTTTACTTTTATCATTTAGTTTAACTGTTATTTTATCATTTAGTTAATGTGACAAATTCAACCTCCCATCTTATAAAGCTTTCTAGATAGGATAAGAGGCCGATCGGTAGCTCGATCCGGAGGTTTATCTTGCATTTTAGACAAATTCTCTACGATCTTTACTCACTTACATTTAAAACTTGCTACAATTGGCCCCGATCTTGTGCTAATTCACTTCTCTCTGTCGATATTTTCTTTACTCTTTTAATATTCTAGATTCATTATAACTTAGTTGAAAACCTGTTTTCAAAACACAAATAAATCAAGCACTCAAAGAAGAAACAATAAGTTTTTGGCGCCGTTGCCGGGGAATTTGTTCTAAAATAGGTAGACCTAAGTTTTCACTTTTATTTTTTATATCATTACTAAACTATTCTATTGTTTATACCTGTGCAGTTATTCATGTCCAATTTTTGAAGAAGGAAAACTACTTAAAAAGGAATTCTGAAGGTTTGCTGTGAATAATCAGATTTTTTGTTCTGAGTTGTATGTTTGGTAGGAGGACTCTCAGCCCTGAGATTGTCCCACTGAATTTAGAAGTTGAAAGGCTACTACGAACCAAATAAACAATACAGAATTGTGCTACTATGGGTGAAGAACCTCGACTTTTGAGGGATTACTTTGCACCTGGTGCTTATAATTCTCCCTTTTGCATTCAATTTCCTACTGTTGAAGGAAATTATGAGATCAAATCATCGACTATCCAAATGCTTCCTTCCTTCCATGGGTTGAGTAAGGAAGATCCATACAAACATGTGGATGAATTCTTGGCTCTTTGCACCACATTCAACATAGCTGGACTTGGTCCAGAAGCAACCAAGCTTAGGCTCTTTCCTTTTTCATTAAAGGATAAAGCTAGAGCATGGTTCTCTATGTTAGCACCAAATAGTATCACTTCTTGGAATGATTTGCAGTGTCAATTTTTAGCCAAATATTTCCCAATGTCTAAAACAAGCCAATTGAGACAAAGTATCATTTCTTTCTCACAAAACTCAACTAAAACTTTCCATGAAGCATGGGAACGATTTAAGGAACTTTTAAGGCAATGTCCTCATCATCAAATTCCCAGATGCCAGCTGGTTCAAAGCTTCTATCAAGGAATTGATCAAAAAGGTAAAAATATGGTGGATGCCTCCTGTGGAGGCACTTACTTGCAAAAACCAGTTGAGGAGGTTTAGGACTTATTTGAAGTAATTGGTGAAAACTCAACTCAACAGGAATCTCTGTCAAGAGATATTGAAAATCTGCTAGGTTGAACAATCAGCAACCCACCAAAGGGAAGATTTATGAGGTGAATGAGTTGGAAAGGAAGATGGACAATTTAACCACAAAGTTTGATAGATTGATGGACTCACTTAAAAATCCAAATGTTGCAAGAGTAGAGGAGGCATGTCTGATATGTCAGTCCCCTACTCATTCAATTGACCAATGTCTGCTTGCACTACAGTTCCCAGATTTAATGGTGGAACAAGCTCATCTTTGCTAAATCATTTGACGGAATGCAGTCAAATGAATATCCATGGAGAGGGCACCCCAATTTGAGGTGGAACCAAGGGAATTATCAATCCCAACAAAGAAGAACAACCAAGAACCAAATGCCTTTCAAAATCGACCTTATCGTAATTTTATGTCAAACCAAATTTTCATTCCACAACAACCTATGTAGCAATCCGCCCAGTTCAAACCCTTCCAGTCCCCTTCTTTGAAGATCAAGTCCTAAATTCACTAATTTAGGATCTTTAACTCGTGAATTTTCACCCAGAGCATAAAGAAGATTGAAGAAACATTGGAATGACTTTCAAATACTTTGGCAAAGAGAGGAAGGAAAGTTATCCACCAACCTTTGAACAATCCCAAAGGACAGTTCATGGTTGGAGAAGCTTCTAATTCACATGAAGAAGTAAAAACTGTCAGCACTTTGAGAAGTGGAAGAATCATAAATAACAAAGTGGGTACTGAAGAAGAAAAAATGAGGAAAATGATAAAGATATGCGAAGAGCAAAGATAATGATAGCGTAAAAGTCTTGATGGACCTCAGAAAAATCAAACAAATGAAAAAAAAAAAATCAAAAAATTTCTGAAAATGCTTCCAAAGCTGTAGATGAAGGACTAGTTCCTCATTTACCATTTCCTCATGCAATGAAATCATATCCCTTTTGATAAAGGGAACACAAAAATAGATGAAATGATGGAGACTTTCAAGCAAGTCAAGATAAATCTACCTTTGCTTGAGGCAATCAAACAAATTCCGATATGCAAAATTTTTGAAAGATGTTTGCACTCACAAAAGACTCTAGGATACGCTTATCCAACAAGGTCTTTGCTGTGGCAAGAGCTAATCATGTGTTATCCATTGCCACACCTCCTAAGCTTGAAGATCGTGGGATCCTCACAATCCCTTGCACCATTGGAGAACATACCATTGAAAACGGTCTATTAGATCTGGTGCTAGTGTCAACCTACTTCCATATTCTCAGATATGAGAAACTAGGTTTGGGAGAATTAAAACCCACTCATGTGGTGTTACAACCAGTGATGATCTGAAAGGAAGCCAGTTGGGATGATTAAAGATGTATTGGTGGGAGTAGATAAATTTTTCTATCCTGCTGATTTTCTAGTTTTGGACATGGAACCAACCAAAAGCAAAACTTCCATCCCTGTCATTTTGGGAAGACCATTCCTGGCTACAGCAAATGCTTGCATTCAATGCAGGTCTGGTATTATGGAAGTCTCTTTTGGAAACATGAAGGTAAAATTAAATGTTTATAATGCAGTCACACAGCCTCAATTCAGCTCTGAAGAATGTTTTCATGTTGATCTATTGGATGAACTGGTAGAAGGGACTTTACAACAGTTTCTGCAGTGTGAAGATTTCACCACAGATGTTAAAGATGCTTGGGGAAATTCTGAGGAAGAAAGCTTTGTATCTCAAATTGAGGAAATAAATGTTGTGCAAGGAACTCATAATCAATCACAAGTTTCTCTTCTTGAAACCCGCTACTCTCCCCTTCCACAAACTTTAAGGTACCTTTGTTACCTTCTTTTCTCAAATACGATTTAGAACTAAGGCAGCTGCCAGAAAATTTGAAATATGTGTTTTTAGAAAATCATAAATCATTACCTGCAATTATTTCTTCCTCCCTCACAAAGGAGCAAGAGAAAGAACTGTTGATTGTTTTGAAAGAATATAGAAGGGCAATTATTGGACTATCTATTTGATTTAGGAGGAATCCCAGTTTGCATGCACAAAATCCATTTGGAAGAAGATGCAAAGCCTTCTAGGGAAATGCAAAGGAGGTTGAACCTCATATGCAAGAAGTGGTCATGAAAGAGGTTGTTAAGTTGTTGGATCTTGGGTCATTTACCCCATTTGATTCACTGGGTGGCACCTACACGGTGGTACCTAAGAAATCTGGGATCACTGTGGTAACCTCGATTACGGTGAGCTTATGTCAACCAGGACAAACAACTGGGTGGAGAGTCCAGATTGATTACTGAGAAAATTAAATGTAATGACCAGAAAGGACCATTTCCCCCTCCCATTCATTGATCAGATTTTAGATAAGCTAGCAGGAAAAGCTTATTACTGTTTTCTTGATGGTTACTCTGGTTACAACCAGATTCCTGTGTACCCACAAGATCAGGAAAAGACCACATTCACTTGCCCTTTTGGCACTTTTGCCTATAGAAGAATGCCCTTTGGTCTTTGTAATGCTCCTGCTACTTTTCAAAGATGCATGTATTCTATTTTCTCTGATATGATTGACCAATTTATGGAGATTTTTATGGATGATTTTTCAATCTACGGAGACAACTTTTTCCAGTGTTTGCATCATCTCAAATTGGTATTACAGAGATGTGAAGAAACCAATCTAGTTTTGAGCTAGGAAAAGAGCCATTTCATGGTCACCCAAGGCATTGTCCTTGGCCATGTGGTTTCCCACAAGGGCATTGAGGTGGACAGAGCAAAAATTGATTTAATTGCACATGTACCACCTCCCAAAACTGTTAAATAAATCAGAAGTTTTCTGGGACGTGTTGGATTTTACAGAAGGTTCATTAAGGACTTCAGTAAAATAACCAAACCTCTTTGTCATTTGCTGTGCCAAGATGTCCCTTTTGTTTTCAATAATGAATGCTTGAAGGCTTTTGAATTCTTAAAAAACTGTTTGATTTCAGCTCCAATATTGCAGTCTCGAGATTATTCACTACCTTTTGAACTGATGTGTGATGCATCAGATTATGCTTTGGGAGCTGTCCTTGGATAGAGAAAGGAAGAGTTGCCTCATGTCATAGCTTATGCCAGTAGATCAATGATTGATGCACAGCTCAATTACACAACAACTGAGAAGGAGCTGTTGGCAATTGTTTTTGCTTTAGAGAAATTCAGGTCATCTGTCTTGGGTTCACAAATAGTGGTGTTCACTGACCACTCTGCTTTGAAATACCTTCTGTCTAAGAAGGACACCAAACCAAGATTAATCAGGTGGATTCTCCTATTACAGGAATTTGATTTACAGATCAAAGATAAAAAGGGTGTGGAGAATGTGGTGGTTGATCACCTGTCTAGAATTTTAACTGCTGAGATTGATAGGCTGCCTATCAATGAATCTTTCCCTGATGAGCAATTTTTTACCATTAGTGTACACACTCCTTGGTTTGCAAACATAGTCAACTTTTTGGCTACTGGAAGAATTCCTCAACATTGGAATAAAATGGATAAAGATCTTTTCTTCTCAAAGGTTAAACAATTCATCTGGGAAGATCCTTATCTGTTTAAGAGTTGTGCAGACCAAATAATAAGAAAATGTGTCCCTGACCAAGAATTTCATAAAATACTTTCTATATGTCATGAACAGGCCTGTGGAAGTCATTTTAGTGGAAACAAAACTGCTGCAAAGGTTTTACAGTGTGGATTTTATTGGCCTACACTTTTCAAAGATGCCCTAGAGCATTGTAAGTCTTGCCAGAACTGTCAGAAATTAGGCAGCATTTCCAAGAGAAACTCAATGCCTTTACAGCCTATTTTGGTAGTTGAGTTGTTTGATGTTTGGGGGATAGACTTCATGGGTCCCTTTCCTCCTTCCAATGGGTATAATTTCATTTTAGTAGCTGTGGATTATGTATCCAAATGGATTGAAGCCACAACCACTAAAATAAACGATCACAAAGTGGTTCTTAAATTTCTTAAGGATCACATTTTTTCCAGGTTTGGTTTTCCCAGAGCCATTATCAGTGATGGGGGAAGCCATTTTTGTAATAAACATTTTGAAACTTTATTGAAAAAATACTCTGTGACTCATAGAGTAGCCACTCCATATCATCCACAAACCAGTGGACAAGTGGAGATTTCCAATAGAGAAATCAAACATATTTTGGAAAAGACTGTGAAGAAGGACAGAAATGATTGGTCCTTTAAGCTAAATGATGCATTGTGTGCATACAGGACAGCCTATAAAACCCCAATTGGCATGTCCCCATTCAGGTTGGTTTATGGCAAAGCATGCCATTTACCAGTAGAGTTAGAATATAAAGCCTTTTGGGCCATTAAAACATTGAACATGGATCTAACTACTGCTGGTAATCACAGGAAACTGCAACTTGCTGAGTTGGAGGAGCTAAGAATGGATGCATACACAAATTCAAGATTTTACAAAGAGAAAGTCAAAACTTTCCATGATAAAAATTTATTGAGAAAAGAGTTCATAGCTGGCTCTAAGGTATGGTTATTAACTCAAAACTCAAGTTTTTCTCAGGAAAGCTGAGATCCAGATGGGAAGGGCCATACACTGTCATTCAGGCAGCTCCTTCGGGAGCTGTTGACATCCTTGATCCAAGTAATGGAAGAATCTTGACAGTAAATGGTCAGAGGCTCAAACCATGCATTGAAAATACCCAGGAGCCTGTACTGCCCATCTGTCATCACGAACCTCCAAAAATCTGATGGTAGATAACTGTACATTATGTTTTTATTTCATAGTTTTTGCTTAGTTTATTTGTTTCTATTTTTTATTCATGATTTGTCTCTTTTCGCATGGTTTAAATATGCTCCAAGTTAAGTCGCAAAGTAATAATTCTCGTTTCGCAAAGTTTAATTTACTTTTCGAAAAGACTCTGGATTTGTTACGAACTGCTCGAAAGCAAGGATTTGCTTTTCGAATAGTTGGTTCTGAAGCTATTTTCTTTTCGAAAAGATATTTCTGAAGCTAGTTTCTTTTCGAAAAGATGTTTCTGAAACTATTAACTTTTCGAATGGTACTATGCCATTCGCAGTTGTCAAAAGGTCTATTTTGGAACTTTTCGAAAACTTAAAAAGAACTTTGCGAAATTAACTCTGAGTATATTTAAACCTTTTCAAAGTAGGGGTTTCATATTTGAAAGCTTTCTGAAGAGCGACCTGTTCCACAGAAACCCTATTTCTTTCTTCCCCTGCGCGATTTCAGATTCTTGCTACACTTTTCTTCACCTTTGTTCGATCATTTGAGTTTTCAGAGAAGGATTTTAGCTTCTAGTCTGGGGGATTTCTGCAAGCAAACAACACGTTCCATCAAAAACCCTAGATCTTGGTATTTCTCTACACATTCTCTCTATTTATCATTTGGAAATTTTGATTTTGTGTCAGCATCTGCTGTGGGCATTTTCATACATCAATTTAGAATGGGAAAAGCAGAGAAATCATTGGCTGCCATGTTCCCAAAATCCTCTGCTAAGAAAGTTAGCAAACCTACCCCAAAAGGAAAAACCAAAATTTTAGCCAAAAGAAAACTATCTATGGATAAAGCGGATAGGGTGGAGAAAGGGAAGAAAGTAAGACATGAGGAACCCATCCCTACTGTTGCTAGTCCTGAGCCTGAGCTTCCCCCTCTGCCTATACATTTGGTACTGCCAAATCCATTCATTGAAGCTTAGAAGCTAGTTCCTGAGCTGATTGTGGACGAAACTTTTTTCGTCAACAAACCGGATTGCCTGTTATCTTTAAGATACATAAGAGATGCCTCACTAAGCAATATCCTTACCCCCTTGCCAGAGAAAATTTACCCACGAATGGTGAAGTTATGGTACCAAAACCTAGTCAAGGTCACTGAAAGAGATGCTGATGTCCCTACCCTGGTTATCTTTATTGATGATTGCGATCTTACTGTCACATTTGAAGACATAGGGAATGCTTTGGGGATACCCTTCCAATTTGATCCTTCTAGTCTATTGGCTGCTCCAGAAATAGCCTCCTTTAGAGAAATGGCTGCACATTTAACCCAAGGAATTGTGGGCACTGGACAGTCCATCATGAGGAGAGACCTAGCCCCCCAATTTCTATTGATGGACTCCATTTTGAGGGGAAGTTTTTATGTCACCGGGCATAACCAAGAGAGGAGAACACCAATTCTGGAGGCTCTCTTTCATTTTTTTAAGGGGCAGTTTTTCAATGCCCCTATGTTAATTTTTGAAGCCATGGCTGATATTAGTGCCAAGTTGAAAAAGGAGCAGAAATTAGCTGGCCTCGCATTTGGTAGATTGATCACAGCCCTCCTCAGAGCCAAGTTTGACATTGATAACGAGGAGCCATTTGAAGTCATTGCTCCTCACAATTTTGGGAAAAAGGCTTGGACTACAAGCCAAGCCATGCTGAGAAGAATGAGAGAGGAAGGTGAACTCACTGCACTGCTGTTAATGAACTCCGCACTGCACTCTACATTAATGAACCCGCACTAACTCGCACCTATATAGCTATTAATGAACCTCGTCAGAGTTCCCTTAGAACCGGTTTAGCCAAAACCTGTGGTGACCAACTCTTTAACTGCACCACTTCTTGAAGCAGCTCTGTCAGACCCTGTGGTGACCAGCTCTTTAGCTGCACCCATTTTTGAAGAAACTATCCTTCCCATGGTGACCAGCTCTTCAGCTGCACCAATTCTTGAGGAAGTTGGCCTTTCACCCTCCTCCCCTAGTCCAGCCCCTGCCACTTCACCTATCCCAGCTGTCCCATCTCCCATACCCTCCATTATTCCAATTATAGATTCCCCCTCTACACCAACCACTCCAACCATACTCACACCACCAATTTCTCCCACCAATGCCCATGTTTTGGCTGCAGACTTTATTCCCCAATCTCCTTGCACTCCTCTGCTCCAAAGCCCCTCAAATTCACCTACTCAGTCAGCCCACACACCTGAAGTATCCCATACACCTGAACCTGAGCCTTTCACTACAGAGGCTTATTCCTCCTTAATGGGATCTATTTTTGAAACCGTGGGGCTTGAACCTATCCCTATACCTGACCCTCATCATTTCACTCACTTACCTACTTCTCCCTTTACAGCCATTGCACCTCCACCCTCCACTTCAGTTGTACCAGTCCCTGCTATGCCCACCTCTCCCCCACCTGCATCTATTAACCAAATACTTGCCTACCTCCAATCCATCCAAGCCCAACTACAACTCAACACAGAAAACCAGTCTGTGACCAATGACCTTCTCCAAACCTTAGCCTCCACATCCCACACAACCACCATTACCCCTGTACCTACTGTTGATTCCCATGCTACCCAAACTGAACCAGAGATAGTATTGGTTGATCTGCCCACCCCCACCACTACTGCCCATGCAACCCAAACTGAACCTGAAGTCCCTCTGGTTGAATCCCCTTCACCACTCCTCACTTTCTCTGAGCAAGCCACTCGACAACTCAAGTCCTCCTTCTGGACACTTCTTCTCCCCCTCCCACAGCTGGGACACCTTTGGTCCCCTACCATTCCATTCCCCTTCCTAGATTTGCCACCCTCAGAAGAGCCATGGAAGAAAATCCTTATATCTGTAGAGATGTTCTAAAGGGTTAGCTGATTTACAAGCCTACATTCGCACCCCTTATGAAAACCAGATTTGGAAGTTGGAGTTATTTATGAAATTTGAGAGAGAGAAAATGAAGGACTTGCTGGGTCAAACCTTGCAGATGGTTCGAGGAGCAAAGACACAGGTGACCATGTTGCAAGCACAGCTTGACCAAGAAAAACTGAAGACCACTAGACTTGGCAAGTTCATTGGCCTCACCAAAAAGATCAAATCAGAGGAATACACTGAGCTGCAAAACACAATCCAGGAGAAAGCTCAATCAAGTTCAGACTCAACATCGATTCTAGTTCTCGATTCGCGGTGACTCCGATTCTGAGCCAATTGAACCAACTTATGATACAGATTTTGACCCCAGTTATTAGATCACATTGTACTTATCTGTGTTATGAGTTTGTAATATAAAATTATGTTTTTTTTTCTTGTGTAATTCCTGTGCATTTCTGTCTGTCCTTTTGTCATCATGATTTTTTTTTTCTTACCTATATCTTTTCTCTGCTTTGGACCAGTGTGGACCCTGCTCCCCTTTGGTTTGGGGGGGTGACAGAAATCAATAATTGAGTTAACATCAAGACGACTTATGATCGGATGGAATTTTGAAAATAAAGTAATTTCACACCTGCTGTTTTGAAAAAAAGAGAAAATATGAAGAAGTTAAAAACCTTTTGAAATTAATTTCTAGTGTAATTCTAATACTTTCATGAAGTGAATGTCAGGAAATTTCCAAAAGAAAATTGATGTTTTAGTAAACCTAAAAAGAAGGAAAACAGTGAGGATACACCTCAGGAATTTGATAAAAAAACCACACCCAGTGAGGTTTAGGCCTGAAATGTATTCTTTGGAGGTATGAATTGGCAATTTTTTCTGCTTTTGGGACTGATTGAATCTGCTTTCTTGCACTAGAAGTTACACATATCCAAATTGAAATAATTTGATAGCACTCGTGATATTAAAGACATGATGTAAGGCCTCCTTTTGGACAGTTTGAACCGTATAAAGCCCCACCTTTTGAAACTGCCTTGATACACACCATTTGAGCTGTACAAATCTAAGATTCCTTTGAAACCTCATTCAATAAACCTCATCAACTTCATTTAGCCTAACCCTCACTCCGAGAAGTCAGAAGATAAAGGGAAGGAAGCTGAAGAAAGGAGAATCAAGTTGAAGGCAATGATGTAACAGCAGAGGAAATGTGGCATTCCAGTCAATGCTAATTTGAAAAAAAAAAATATATATATATATATATATATTTGAGCAAAACAAAAAGAGAGAAGGCATTTCATTGGAAGTTTGAAAAAGAAAGAGAAAAAGATGGCCACTTTGGCTCTGGAAATTCAAAGAAGAAAATGAAAATATGCTGAAGTAAAGAAGGTTTGTATATCACCTCCTTACCTTGACTGACTTCTCAAATTTGAACACCATTCCACCCCTTTATTCTTGAGAAATTTCACCCATAAGCCACATTACAACCCGAGTAAAGTCCTTACTGATCAATGATGGAGTGAGCTATCACATGGTGATAAGAATTTGTGTAATCTATGGTGAAAAGAGCAGGGAATTCCAAACTAAAAGCAATGCCTATGCTCATGCTTACAGTCCTATTTGAGGGTCAGAATCGCTCTTGAGCCGTGTGAAATAGTACAACCCTCTTACTTGCATGTTGAGTGAAAATCGTGAGAGTTGGGTTTGAAATCAACTCATTGGGGCTGGATTCCTAAATCGAAGGCAAGCTGTTCATTAATTTTTCTTGTAAATAACCTTTGACATAAATTGACTGAGTAGTAACAAGAATTACAACAGAATTTTAGTTTTGAACTGATATTTTTTCTTGAAAAATCTTCTTACAACATGACTGATGCAGGTGTGAATAAACAGATTGGATGAAAGTTCACGTAATGTAACCGCAGTGATCTTAACTGATTTATTGAAGAAGTTTATGGGTACCTTCACTGAAAACCCTCAGGAGACTTCACTCCTCCACTAGGGATCACCTAGGGGTTTAAAAGGCTTGTTGCATATGCTAAATGCAACTGTGCTCCCTACAAAAGTGGCTTTTTACTTTGTTTTTTTTATTGTCTTTGCTCAGGGACTAGCTAATCTTAGGTTTGGGGGTGTGTTGAGAACTGAAAAATACCATTTTTCACCCCTTAACTTGAGTCTTGATAGACCTTTGAGAGAACTAAATAAGTGTTTTAAGTGCTTGTGTGCAGCTAACAATAAAGACAGGCTTAACCATAAAAGCAGCTTAAAAGTGCCAAAAAGATGACAATCCATGTCAATCCAAAGGAAGAAAGAGAAGAAACAACCTCACTAGCTATTGAAAGGTCTGAATTGAAGAGGCAAAGACCTGGTCTCAACCCAGAAAAGAAGTATGGAGCAATTCAAACAGAAAAATGCACTACATAGTACTTTTCGCAAAGAACCTGAACTGTTCGCAAAGAACCTGAACTGTTCGCAAAGAACCTGAACTATGCAAAAAGAACTAAAACTCCAGGCTTAGCTTTCGAAGAGCATCTGAACTCTTCGAAGAGATGATTGACCTTTTCGAAAAGAAGAAAACTCAATTCGCACAGAACCAGAACTCTGCGAAAAGAGCTTCAAGAGTTACAACACCTTGCGAAAAGTCCCCTAAGCTATGCGAAAAGGTATTCTGGAGATTCCCAGCTTTTGCAAGGGCAATTAGTAATCTGTTTCACGTGTCCCAATGCATTTAAAAACCTAGGGACATTCCAGAGGATTCTAAGCATGAAGCGAAGGCATATTCCACCCCACGTGAGCACCCAGAGATGAAATAACTTGGCGAGAACTTCTAGAAACTCTAACAGACTTTCAAAATGCATAACAGAATTGATGCTTTTTTTCATTGATTGGTGAACGGATCGAGGAATTCTGATTGGCCAGAACAGATCTGGATCCTCATGCTCGACTACCATTGGTCAATACAGATCTGAGCACTTCTGATTGGTTGATACACATCTGAGCTGGACTTAAGGAAAACTATAAATAGATGAACCATTTGCCCAATTTGGGCATCCAGATTTTGAGTTTCATTCCTATTCCCCCATTTCCAAATCAGATAGTTTGTCTGAAATCCCTGTAATAGCCTCACTTTTACTTGCAATTGAGAGCTGTGAGATACTTCTGTAATTCAAATGAGAGTTGTATTCAAGACTACAAATCAGAGTTTAAGTGTGCTCAGTAATTGTAATGGTGAATTTGAAAAGGTTGTCAGAAAGTGCATTCTCCATTGGACTCATGTTAAGGGTTCCCTCTGATCTCCTTATTGCATTAGACTCCTTTAGATTTACTATTTTTCATGCAATTTCCCTTGATTCACTAATCCTGTGAGAGTTAGTGTTTGTAACCTAGTCTCTCACGGCATTTGTAGTGATGTTTCTTGTTCTAGATTAAGGATTTGGATTCAAGACTATTGGATGGTTTGTGGCCATTAAAGTGGACAGACCATAGCCATAAGCTTAAACCTAATCCTTGAATTAGAATTATTTCTCTTACATCTGCACTTGTAGCCAGATAAAGATTGGATCATCTCTCAGTTGAGCTGCAGTCATTCTCATTAGATTTCAAGGACCAAATCAAAGTTAGATATTACTTCTCCATTTTTTATAAGTTTACCTCAAGCGTTCCCCCCACTCGGATCTGGATCATTTAGTTTAACTTTTACTTTTATCATTTAGTTTAACTGTTATTTTTATCATTTAGTTAATGTGACAAATTCAACCTCCCATCTTATATGCTTTCTAGATAGGATAAGAGGCCAGATCTGGTAGCTCAGACCTGGAGGTTTATCTTGCATTTTAGACAAATTCTCTGTGGACGATCTTTTACTCACTTAAAACTTGCTACAATTGGCCCTGATCTTGCAGGCTAATTCACTTCTATCTGTGCTGATATTTCTTTACTCTTTTCAATATTTTAAATTCATTATAACTTAGCAGTTGAAAACCTGTTTTCAAAACACAAATAAATCAAACACTCAAAGAAGAAACAACAAGTTTTTGGCGCCGTTGCCGGGGAATTTGTTCTAAAATAGGTAGACCTAAGTTTTCACTTTTATTTTTTATATCATTACTAAACTATTCTATTGTTTATACCTGTGCAGTTATTCATGTCCAATTTTTGAAGAAGGAAAACTACTTAAAAAGGAATTCTGAAGGTTTGCTGTGAATAATCAGATTTTTTGTTCTGAGTTGTATGTTTGGTAGGAGGACTCTCAGCCCTGAGATTGTCCCACTGAATTTAGAAGTTGAAAGGCTACTACGAACCAAATAAACAATACAGAATTGTGCTACTATGGGTGAAGAACCTCGACTTTTGAGGGATTACTTTGCACCTGGTGCTTATAATTCTCCCTTTTGCATTCAATTTCCTACTGTTGAAGGAAATTATGAGATCAAATCATCGACTATCCAAATGCTTCCTTCCTTCCATGGGTTGAGTAAGGAAGATCCATACAAACATGTGGATGAATTCTTGGCTCTTTGCACCACATTCAACATAGCTGGACTTGGTCCAGAAGCAACCAAGCTTAGGCTCTTTCCTTTTTCATTAAAGGATAAAGCTAGAGCATGGTTCTCTATGTTAGCACCAAATAGTATCACTTCTTGGAATGATTTGCAGTGTCAATTTTTAGCCAAATATTTTCCAATGTCTAAAACAAGCCAATTGAGACAAAGTATCATTTCTTTCTCACAAAACTCAACTGAAACTTTCCATGAAGTATGGGAACGATTTAAGAAACTTTTGAGGGAATGTCCTCATCATCAAATTCCCAGATGGCAGCTGGTTCAAAGCTTCTATCAAGGAATTGATCAAAAAGGCAAAAATATGGTGGATGCCTCCTGTGGAGGCACTTACTTGCAAAAAACAGTTCAGGAGGTTTGGGACTTATTTGAAGTAATTGGTGAAAACTCAACTCAACAGGAATCTCTGTCAAGAGATATTGAAAATCCTGCTAGGTTGAATCAGCAACCCACCAAAGGGAAGATTTATGAGGTGAATGAGTTGGAAAGGAAGATGGACAATTTAACCACAAAGTTTGATAGATTGATGGACTCACTTAAAAATCCAAATGTTGCAAGAGTAGAGGAGGCATGTCTGATATGCCAGTCCCCTACTCATTCAATTGACCAATGTCCCTCTGCATCGCACTACGGTTCCCAGTTTAATGGTGGAACAAGCTCATGCTTCTCAATCATTTGGACAGATGCGCAAATGAATATCCATGGAGAGGGCACCCCAATTTGAGGTGGAACCAAGGAATTATCAATCCCAACAAAGAAGAACAACCAAAGAACCAAATGCCTTTCAAAAGCGCATGACCTTATCGAAATTTTTATGTCAAACCAAATTTTCAGCAGCCCATTCCACAACAACCTGTGTAGCAATCTGCCCCAGTTCAAACCCCTTCCAGGTCCCCTTCTTTTGAAGATCAAGTCCTAAATTCACTCCAGAATTATAATCTTTAACTCAGACTGTGAATTTTCACAGCCAGAGCATAAAGAAGATTGAAGAAACATTGGGACAGCTTTCAAATACTTTGGCAAAAAGAGAGGAAGGAAAGTTATCCAGCCAACCTTTGAACAATCCCAAAGGACAGTTCATGGTTGGAGAAGCTTCTAATTCACATGAAGAAGTAAAAACTGTCACCACTTTGAGAAGTGGAAGAATCATAAATAACAAAGTGGGTACTGGAGAAGAAAAATATGAGGAAAATAATAAAGATATTAAGCAAGAGCAGCATAATGATAGCAGTGGGGGTGCTGATGGACCTCAGAAAAATCAAACAAATGAAAAAAAAAAAAATCAAAAAATTTCTGAAAATGCTTCCAAAGCTGTAGATGAAGGACTAGTTCCTCATTTACCATTTCCTCATGCAATGAAATCTGTATCCCCTTTTGATAAAGGGAACACAAAAATAGATGAAATGATGGAGACTTTCAAGCAAGTCAAGATAAATCTTCCTTTGCTTGAGGCAATCAAACAAATTCCAGCATATGCAAAATTTTTGTAAGATGTTTGCACTCACAAAAGACAGTCTAGGATACAGTTATCCAAGAAGGTCTTTGCTGTGGAAAGAGTTAATCAGGTGTTATCCATTGCCACACCTCCTAAAATTCAAGATCCTGGAATCCCCACAATCCCTTGCATTATTGGGGAACATACCATTGAAAAGGCTTTATTAGATCTGGGTGCTAGTGTCAACCTACTTCCATATTCTGTATATGAGAAACTAGGTTTGGGAGAATTAAAACCCACTCATGTGGTGTTACAACTAGCAGACATATCTGAAAGGAAGCCAGTTGGGATGATTAAAGATGTATTGGTGGGAGTAGATAAATTTTTCTATCCTGTTGATTTTCTAGGTTTAGCCATAAGCTTAAACCTAATCCTTGAATTAGATTTATTTCTCTTACATCTGCGCTTGTAGCCAGATGAAGATTGGATCATCTCTCAGTTGAGCTGCAGTCATTCTCATTAGATTTCAAGGACCAAATCAAAGTTAGATATTACTTCTCCATTTTTTATAAGTTTACCTCAAACGTTCCCCCCACTCGGATCTGGATCATTTAGTTTAACTTTTACTTTTATCATTTAGTTTAACTGTTACTTTTATCATTTAGTTAATGTGACAAATTCAACCTCCCATCTTATGTGCTTTCTAGATAAGATAAGAGGCCAGATCTGGTAGCTCAGATCTGGAGGTTTATCTTGCATTTTAGACAAATTCTCTGTGGACGATCTTTTACTCACTTACATTTAAAACTTGCTACAATTGGCCCTGATCTTGCAGGCTAATTCACTTCTATCTGTGCTGATATTTCTTTACTCTTTTCAATATTTTAAATTCATTATAACTTAGCAGTTGAAAACCTATTTTCAAAACACAAATAAATCAAGCACTCAAAGAAGAAACAACACTTCTCTATTAAGGTACCTTAATTTTATTCTAAATGCAGGTTTTTTTAAGTTGTTTATATGAAATTCAATTTTATTGGGGAAAAGCAATGATTTTTATTTGAGGTTTTAATATTAAAACATATTTTAAAGCAAAGAAATTGGATTTTGTTCATGTTTTCGAGCTTGAATTAGCGGTGGAACTTGGAGAGTTCGCTCCTCTTCTCTAGATTCATCAACTTGATCGGGAAATTAAGCTACTCATCCTATAAATCTCTTGTTATTAAATACCAGAAATCGGTGATTTTGAAGCTTGGTTTCGAAACAGTAGTTCATTGATTTTGTGTTTGTACTAATTTGCGGAGATTTAGAAGTTGCAAAGAAGCAGTTTTCTTTTAATAATGTGGATTCTTTCACTTGACTTGGAAAAATCTATTGGGGCTTTTATACGAATAATAATCTGGACAATTACAAGACTATTAGTTGTTCAAAGGTGTAAATGAATTCTATATTTGTGGATCTTTTAGAGTTGCAAAGTTGCCAACAAGTTATTTCTTCAGATGCATATATGCAATTTCTGAAATCTATGACTGAAATGACAACAAATCTACATGAATATGGCCGTTTTTGTCATGCTGCCAAAGATTTGGGTACCTTGTATTTTCAAGTTTAATAGGACCAACTATTTTCAGTAATTTTATATGCTTTTATTCTTTAAATTGATAATAACTCCTCCATCTGTTCATAGATTTCATTTTCATTCTCTTTTCATGCATATAACTAAGCAAGACTCGGGTTAAATCTGGTTGATCATGACTCTGATTCATTGTATGTTTGTTGTTTTTCCATAACTAAGCAAGATTGGTTTCCATCTGCAGCGATTGAAATTGTTTGAGGTGAGATTGTTGGAGCTTCGAGAGGCTTTCGATCTAACAATGTGAATTTTGATCTGAGCTCGAAGGTTTGATTTATGCTCTCGATTTTCTGTCGCTACTCTATATTTCCCTAAATTTCTTTGATTTATCTATAGAATGTATGGTTTCTTGGCTTAAAATCATCTTACTTTATTTTGATTAAGTTTTGTTCACATGAAAGATATATATATATAGAGAGAGAGAGAGAGAGTTATTGAGATGATGAATTTTTTTTATTCCCATATCATTTTCTTTATTCTCAGTTGAGAAGATGTGTAATTCATCCTTATACCTTACAACTGTTTGCGAAAATGTTTGAAAGAGATGGTTTAAAATTTTCTCACTTAGGCTAATTGCAGTTTTTTATTGTAAAACTTTGGTTAAGTTTTGTTGCAAAACTTTGATTAAGTTACCATATTACCCTTTACCTATGCATAGAACAAAGACTCATGTTGCAGTTTTGTTCATTGACAAAACTAAATGATTAAATTAGACTTATGTGCAATCAAATGTGAGCTATGGGTTCCCACTTTTGATCTTTGGAAGGGAGATGGGTGGAACTGCTTAGAACCATTTGCACCTTGTCAAAACTTAAAAATAATAATAATAACAAACTGATATAAGCACTACAGAAAGGTACTCCATGTGTACTATTAATTTATCACTATATTTCACCAACCTTGTAAGTGTTGAAGTTTAGTCGCACATTGGGTAAATTACCAATTGGTTTTGAGATGGATACCCAAATTTATCATGGCATCACAGCAGACCTTTCTCCACTCCACGTCACCCATTTCAATTGTCCATGTGATTTGGCTCAATCCCGCCAACACGTGCCGGGGAGGGGGGGGTGCGTGTTGAAGTTTAGTCGCACATTGGGTAAATTATAAACTTGCCTATCCTCTTATAAGATCTAGGGTCCCTCCACACATAGCCAATTGGTTTTGAGATGAATACTAAAATTTATCACTAAGGAATAAAGGCCATTTTAGACTGTGTTTGGCATTTCTCTTTGGGGCAATAGAAAAGAGTTGCTGCTACTTTTTGCTATTGCAAATGAATATGGGGAGAGAAGGATTGGAGGAATAAAAAAGGGGAGGCTGCTCTTTGAAATAGGAAAACTAGCCCTCTTTAAAAGAGCATGCAAAAATCATGCTCTTTGAAAGAGGACTGTTTTTCCTATTTCAAAGGGCAGCCTCCCTTTTATTACTTAAAAAAATGAAGTAGAATTCGACAAAGCTTTTCAGTGGCTGATGAGCTATAAAAGTCCAAATTAGGCAGACCTCAAAATCTTCTTGTTGGTCGTTTACTAGACTAGCTAATTTTTGTAATTTGGACGTATATCTTTTCTTTTTTTCTCATAAAATCTTCTTGTTGGTCATCCCAAAAAATGGTTATGGAAGCTTGTGTTTGCATGTGTTTATGATTCAGTTGATTTTTCGATTGGCTAACTTTCAGGAAATTTCGCATTTTATGTGTATTGTAGTGTTTTATTACATTATGCAGGATTCGTTTGAGATCCCCTGAAGTCAATCTTCGAGGGATGATGGAGATATTGAGTTAGGAACACGAGTTCCAAATACTGCAGAACTGGGATTGGGTAGCTTCTTCAAACAGGTAAAAAAAAATTCTCTTTTAAATTATTGATCTTGTTCTTTATGTTGATTGGGTAGTATCAAGGTAGTTGAAACACCTATACGAACCTGAGGGGATGCGCCTGGGTGGCTAGTTGGTCGCTTGATGAATATTATATACAAATATTTCTGTAGTGTATATAATAATTATATATATATATATATATATATTATATGCATATGTTATAATTTAATCTTTTATAAATATATTATAATTGCTTTTGCATTTGAGCAGTGACTTGGGCTCAAATCAGCATAGGTAGCAGACCCACCCCTCCCATGGCTCCCCCATGTCACGTAGGCGCCTAGTCAACCACCTTTAATAACACAACGAAGTGTGAGAAATGTTTGTAGATTCGTTTGGTATATTATGCTCATGGATATAGTTAGCTGTGTAGCGTGATGGAATTCTGTTTATGAATTGTTGTGCTCCTGGATATAGTTAGCTGTCTAGCATGATGGAATTGGAGTTGAAACTCTTCAGTCTAAGATGAGGTGCAATGCCTGCTGCTGAGAATTGGAAGGGCGCCATAACCACCAAATGTGGCCATCTGTTATGTATCCCCCACTATTTTCTAATTACACTTGTGTATATTCATAGGCATATTCTTCTATGAAGAAGCTACCTCCATGACGAAGAGTTATCGGCTAACTTTTGGGGATTATTTATTCCACGTGGAATAACATTTGACCATTTGGGAGGTGAGACATGAACTGAACATCCATATTGTCGAAGATTGGACGAAAAATGATATGCATGGCACAAGGTCAAAGGAGAGCCAAATATGATATGCATGAACTCAACATTTGACCGTTTGGTATGCTCTTTTCTTTATAAATAAATCTCATATATTTTCATCTTGCTATCAATCTTAAATTTCTGTTATGGCTTATGATGATTTATTGTCTCTTCTTGGGGGATTTGAACTTAACAGGTCAAACGAGAGGCAAATATATCATATATATGTTCTAAGTATTATAGAGCTCCTGAGTTTATATTTGGATCCACCGAATACACAACTGCTATTGACATCTGGTTTGCTGGCTGCATTCTAGTTGAACTCTTCCTTGGAGAGGTAGCTTCCTCATTTATAGTCCAATATATAAAAGCTTCAGACTTCTAGCATAAAAAATTCTTTAAACTTTTGTTCTTTTTTCTAAGAGCCTCTCTTTCCCGATGAGAGTGGCGTCGACCAGCCTGTTGAAATCATCAAGGTGATTTTTCTGTTCGGTAATCTAGCCCATAAACAATAATATGACAGGTATTTGACATTAGGCATCCCTTTCTATATTCACGTGTTACATTTTTCCATTTTATTTAGGTACTCCAACAATAGAGGAAATTAAATGTATGAATCCCAACTATACAAAGTTCAAATTCCCACAAATTAAAGCTCACCCATGGCACAAGGTACAGATTGATTTTCAGCTGCTTATTCATTTTTCTATTTTCATCTCTCTGGGATGGAGTGGTCTTTGGAGCATTTATGTCTATCTAAGCTGGATAATACATCCTTTTTTGTGTTTGGACAGTTTGATGTGACTTTTCCAGCACTTGCATGTTCGCTTCTTAGTGTTGATACCATGGATATCAGTGGGGAGCAGCACTATGACATAGTATGTTTTATACATTTTTGTTTATGTTGGTTTTGTTGCTGGTTGTAGTTTCCTTTTCATTGTCATACATCTTTTTCAGTGTCTTGCATCTTCTAGCAAACTTGTACCAATCAGGTGTCCTCGCCCACCGATCGGACTCGCTTTTGTAATCAGTATGGGCATCCCTCCTCACAAATCTAACCATTCCCACTCATGGAGTCAATGTGCTTCCATTTAAATTGAAAATTTTACTCTTCATGTGCGAGAGAAGTCCTTGTACTTTTGCATTGCCCTGTTCTTAAGCTTTTCCTCCCTAGAAAAAGAACGCAAATGCTGACATGTATTATTGCTAACATGTATTATTCTATTAATCAGGATCCAACAACCACAGATGCCATATTAGATGCCTCAATTAATTCTTCAATTCCCCATTTCCTCCCAAGTATTAGATCTGGTAGGTATGTTGACATCAGTCCTCGGAGATTTATGGAAGATGAACACATACGAATTGATGATCTCTCTGCACACTTGGGATCATTGTTCAGGTTTCCTACGCTGAGCTCGTTTATGGAAATGCCAGCATGTTGAAGGAAGATCAGTCGCCTATCTCCAATGCACAACACTAATGTGAGCTAGAAGATTGTTAAATAGGATTTGGTGCCTTTAATGGATACAATGATTGAAGCACTTGTGGAGAAGTCTGTTGAAGTAAGTAGTTTGGTTCGTTAAGGAAATGAAATATTAGCATAGAGTGTAAGATATAAATGCCTGTGTTGTTTTAGGTCTACTTTTAGTCAGATCAATAAAAAATTACATAGTTTTGCATTATTTATCACCTACAATCAGTTTATAGAAGTTGAGCATAGAGAAAATCGCATATTTTTGTTTTACTTGATGGTGAATTGACTGCGATCTGGGGCGTTTGGCTTGATGGGAATGCCGTATTATCCAAAAGAAGTGGCGCCCGATTGGGCTGATTTTGAAGTCTATTAAAGACCAGATGTGTCATTGGTCTTTTGTATAATAGAGATATTGATCTTTTGTATAATTGATCTCCTTTTCTAATTGATTAGCTCTAGACAAAATACTCTAATCTAATGATCCTAACCATCAATGTTTAATTAATATATATCATTGCCCATAACTCTATTCATTTCCAATGATCCTAACCATCAATGTATAATAGAGATATTGATCAGTGTAAGAAGCATTTTTTATTTTTTTTTTCGGTATACTATGATTTTGTTTTATATCTATTATTGCATCTTGTAGGATTTATAAATGTGCGGACACTAGCATTAGAAGAAGATTCTGCAATAGCTAGAATGATAAAGCATGTGGAAGATGCACAGAATCAACGCTCACCCATGGAGCAGTTTATAGAATAGTTTGCCAATACACTAGGTGCCATCATATTCAAGCTCATCTATTATGGATTTCTGTTTCTCTTTAGTTGTATCTTTTGTTGTGGCTAGGATGAGTTGTCATATTAATTCAAATGACATATATTAATGACTATTTCAGGCAGCATCGTAAACATGGTCAGTTCACTTCAGCAAAGACAAATTCTTCAAGTTCAGATCCTATATAGAGTGCCAGTAAAGAAGTGAGCCATCCACCTCAAGCGGTTGCGTAAGTTAGAAGGGATCCTTTTAGCATGCCAATATAATTAGTTTCTGCAGATAACATAATTTCTTATTAGTGCATGACAAAAATCTTTGTTGGCTATTTTTTCCTTTCAAAGATGTGTTAATCTCTTCTATTTATTGCGGTAGTTTCTTGGTGGCAACTTGAAAAAAAAATTTGGTATTAGGTGCACTGTGTATGCAACCAACATTCTGCATATGCAGACCAGTTTTGGCAATAACATGTGGCATACATGGCCATATTTTAGATTACATTCAGCCCAAAGATTTTGCCACTGAACTATTTCTACTGTCTAATCAAGAACCAACAACTGCCTTCAAATAGATGGCTAATTAGCAAGATTTTTGGGCCATGCAACCTAAATGTTGGCCTGCCATAGGGCTTGCGCTTGTAGCATAATGGAAGGTTGATAACATTGCAACCTCAAAGTCGTAGGTTCCAGCCCAACTTACCTATTAAAAAATTAAAATGTTGGCCTGCCAACCCATCTCGAATGATGAACTAGGTGTGCTAAGGTGGTTCAAAATAGATGAACCATGCTGTGGTGGTGCATGGCCTACGCACCTTGTGTGAAAAAAATACAAGCTTGCTAGATGACTTGGAAGTTACAAAATGAATGTCGGTTTTCTTCCTATAACAGTGCCAACACCAAGGTTTTCTCACCTGATCTGTGCAATCTGCAGGGATCCTCGAGAGATCTTTCAAAGCCTTCAAAAATACAACCTCAGAATCTCGAGAACCCAAATGAGCAGGTATGGATTCTTAGCTCTTCAATGGAGTAGATGGGTTCCCATTTGGATAAATAGAGGTTATTCTTACTGCGAACGATATCAAGAGCGTTGATATTATTACTTCAAATGCCACGTAACTCGGTTGCAGCGGCCAAACTGTGTGGTGCAAGGATTTGGTTTCTAATAGACTAGTTGCCATAAGATGGGTTTTGTTTATAGTCTTTAGAATCTAAAGTTGCACTTGGTGTTTTTCTTACAAGTTGTAAAGGTAATTTGAGTGCCTTTATTAATGTATTAAATTATTTTTGCTAGGCCTTATTGGGTTTTTCTGACCTGCTTTTTCTTCACTTTTTTTTTGCCAATTTGTTCAATGATTGGAGTTTGAGCTGGTGTTTCATGGGCCAGGGCATCCTGCCGATTTTTGTGTTTGTTTTCCTATATGAACTATGACAGTGATTGGATCTACATCGGATGGTTATATAATGGATCTCCCATCATATATACATTGTGCTAGTAAATGAACAACTGTAAGTGAGATTCTAAAATTTTGCTTGTAAGTTAGCAGGGAAGTACAGTTGCTGCATGGGTTCATTCAAGGGTCTAAAACAGGTCCGGAAGATTGTGGAAGATTGCATACAAAATATACAACATCCCATATATCATATCAAGGTCAATAACTTAATTTATCAATTTCCATCTATTTATTGAAATTTTGTTCATGCCTTTACTCATAACTCGTGATGAGTCTTCATCCTATTTTTTTTTTCATTACCATAAGCAAGCCCTTCTGATGAAACTAGAGCTTGCCAAGAATCCAGTACTTGCAACTGAGAACTGGGATAGGTTTCTTCCAAAGTTTAAAAAGTGTAGCATTCAATCATTTGTGTAATATATATAGATTCTTTTAAGTTGCTGGCTTTATTATTTTCTTAACCATATGAGTTATGTTTTCAGGAAAAATGTTAAGCAAAAGAAAGTTAAAGCTAAGGAGAAGAAACCATATACATCCTTCCCTCCTCCTCAACAGCCTAGCAAGGTAAGACCAAATTAGACACCTTATTAGTTGTATGCATCCTTTTTTGATAGAATCTGAATCGTCCACTTTATCTGATCAAATCTAAATCGTTAGTTGTTATCCATCCTTTTCTCTATATGCTCTATATCTCAATTTGCAGATTCTATTCTTTTGTGTGGAGCTTAAAGTAATCTTAACCGTTCAGATCTGGATCCACAAATCTGGACCTTTTATTTCGTTATGTTAGTTTTATTCCCATCTTTTTTTTCTAGGAATCTTTTCATCTCAAAAGTTAACCACTACCCCCACACCACACCTGCTTAAAGTGTGAGAACTTCTCTTAAAATACCTAAATAGTCTTTAACAAATAACCATGAAGAATTATAAAATATTATATATCACCAGTTTTCCTCCCAAACATAGAGATTAATTTCTATTCTATAGTATTAAAATCGAGCAACCAGAGATGATGGCAATGTTTTAGATCTAATCCAATCATGAATTGGTGGGCAGATCCAAGTAGATTCAGTTTCATACTTTCATTACATGAATTTTTAACCGATTTCTGAGAAATGGTTCGTGTTTTGTTTTGGATGGTATTCTTTAGATCCGAGAACAAAGCAGGGGAGGAGTACATTTTCGATGAAGATTTGGAGACGGAAGCTTCAATGGTGGATATGTAAGTCAACTTTGTGTTCTGACATCTGATGCAATATTTGCTACATTCGCATTAGTTTCTTTTTAGTATCATGTGTCGATTTTCAAACCTAGTTTTGTTTTCATTTTAGTTTTTCTTCTCATAAAACTATACTAGATACTTTGATACTTAGAAACTTCACATGATCCAATATAGGGAGTGTAACGTCCCAAAAATTTCATATTTTAAATAGTTCACCTCGGGATGCGAACCAACTGGTTTGGTGTTTGACCAGGTCAACATTTAATGGGTTGATTTAGTTGAACATGAGGAGGTGACAAAGTTAAGTGGACCAAGAGTGGTTAGTAGAATGTGTAAGAATATATGCCGAGTTAGGTATATGTGCTTTACACCAAATTAAAATAGGATAGGTTATAAGGGATAAATGAGGAGAGTTATTTCCTTTTAATGTAAAGAAGAGAGTTAAGAGAAAGAGAGATAGAGTGAGAGAGTAAATATGAGAAATCATGCGATTGTATTGAATGCAAATTATTGACTTTGGCTCGGAGAATTAGTAGATCGAGCTCGGGATCGAGGAGAGGTTTTAATTGTGAGATTGAGAAACCCTAGTAAGATCAGACTTGGGATCAAAGGATCTAACTGTTGAAGGTGAGCTAAATTTTCTTAAGAGATTCTTTAAAATTAGTTTGATTTAACAATATGTTTAGATATATGAATATAGATATAAGGATATGGGATTGGTGAAGTTTTAGAAGGTTTGGAAGAAGGGTTTGGATGAGTTCAAGAAGTGATGAACTCGATCCAAGCAGAGAGTAGGCAATTTCGATCAAACGAATTCCAAACCGTTTGAACGAATTTGGCCTGAGGAGAAGATTTGAAAAGAGAGAAGGGTTTCTAAGTAAATCGATCGAACGATTTGAATTCCGTTCGTTCGATTTTGGAAAACCGTTTGATCGAAATGAAAATTGATTGAACGGTTTGCTCAAAAGATAGAGAAGAAAAAGGAGAATTCGTTCGAACGAAATAAAATTCGTTCGAACGATATGAGATTCGTTTGAACGATTTAGAAACCGTTCGAACGATTTTGTGAATCGTTCGAACGATTTGAAAGTCGTTCGATCGATTTGAATAATTTAGGCTTCGGAGCCTAGTTTAGTTTGTACATGAATGGTAATTGAACCTAGGCTTCTTGACCCACTGTTTAGACATTGTAATGATATTTTGCATATGTTGATCATGCCTAGGTTAAGTCGAACTGTTGAGTTACTCATAGTAGGAACGGGTTTGAGGATTCAAAGGTTCGAGACGCATGTAAGGTAGGGGAATCTCTAACTAGTATGCCATATTACAAACCCATATGTAAGGATAGTGTAAGATGCATGTTTCGTTAAATTTTATTGAGTTATAGTTAATGCAAAGCATAAGAAAATGGCAATAGTGCATGTGTTTACACAAGTAAAAGAGGAATTCATTAAGTACAAGAAAGATCATCCCAGGGATGTAAGAACACACAGGCATCACAGAGATGCAATAGACAGCGTGACATCCCAGGGATGTGAGGTGGATTAAAGATCCATGTTAAAGAGATAAACAGTAAACATGAATGCACGGGCTGAGTGTTATTATCTATTAGCACAAATTCACGGTGAATAACTATATTTATTGCACAATTCGATTTAAGGTTCAGAGAATACCCAACCGACGCGGCGAGATAACCGTGACTGACGCGGCAGGATATCCGTGACCGGTACGGCGGCTAATCCGTACACCAGCAGACATCCCAGGGATGTATTGTAGTATTAAGCCGTCGCCTAAGAGACAGGGACGAGGACAATTCCATGAAAAATAGTCTGGTTAGACGACGATGGAGGGTATTCCATCGGGGCTCGATGCTATATTGCTCGGGGATTATTTAAGTTAAGATTTAAGTCATGATCTCAACCTGGTTGCAGTTAAGGAAACTAGTAGTCATTGAAAGAATGCATGATCAGAACGATAAAAGTAGTCAAGTTGTTTTGTCACATCTTAAAGTTATTTTTTTAAATGATATAACTAGGAATGTATGTCTATTTTGTCATGAAATATATGTTTGTAAAATGGATATACTTGCTGTGATATTGCCCTATGGAGCTAGGATGTAGCTCACCCCTTTGACTATATGTCACAGGTGACGGTTTAGAAATTGATGAGGATGTAGGAGTTGCTACAGTCGAGGGTGATCCCGGTGATTTGGAGTACTTTCCTAGGGAGGAGACTGAGCCTCCTCCATAGAGATTCTTCTAGAAGATTTTCGATGTGCATTTTGATAGTATTTGGTAAAAAGAAAAGAGAATTACGGCTTGGTACGTCCAGCCTTATTTGTTTTTGTAAGGGTAAACGAATATGTAATATTCTTTTGCCGAACCATTGAGAGTGACCGTAGTTACGGCGCTAATGGTTCGGGTTGGTTCTTTTGTTCATGCGGAGTCATAAAATTAGAACTATCTTTTGGACACGTGCTTTTGGTTTAACGTACTGTAGAAAAGGAGATTTATTTTGCATCACTTTCTTTTGTTTAATAGTATGAATGGGATGTACCAATGTTCCGCACTTTCATTATGGGGCACGGCCTTGAGGGCTGTGCCGATGGCGCGGGTTTCGGGGAGCCAAAATCTGGGCTGTCACAGTTGGTATCAGAGCCATTTCTTTGGAATTTTTGACAAAGTCTTGGACATTTGTTGGAGTGAAGGGATCTTCTGCTAACAAAACGTTGGTTTCATATGCAGAGCACGATGTCTTCTGGAAGACGGGGTCGACCGAGAGGTAACCAGAATAGAGACCAGAGAGGTGAAGAAAGATTTCAGGCAGGGTCTAGTAGTAGAGACCAGGAAAATTCTCGAGAAAGAGAACGGAGAAGTGAAACTACTGACCGGATAGCATTGGCTATGGAGCGACATCTTGGTGACGAAAGGCAGACAGCACTATTGGCGGTGAATAACGTCAATAACGCTAATAGTCATCAGTCACCACCACCACCTCCTCTAGCATTATTGCCATCGTCTTTTGTATATTTTAGGAGATTGAGACCTCCTAGTTTCTATGGACAAACGGACCCGTTAGAAGCAGAGAAGTGGCTGAACCAAATTGAAAAGCTTCTAGACAGACTACGGGGTACAGAAAGTGAGAAGGTAGGATGGGCTTCCTTCTAGTTGGAGGGAGATGCTGATCCGTGGTGGAAGTCTATACTGAGGAGAAGAGAAGTTGAGGACCCTCACCATCTATGGACTTGGGCAGAGTTTGTCAGGGAGTACTTCCCTAAGCAAGTACGAGTCCAGATGAGGAGAGAGTTCGCAAACCTACAGCAGAGAGACTTGTCGGTCAGAGAGTATGGTGTGGAATTTACACGGCTATCTCAATTTGCACCGGAGCTAGCATCTACAGAAATCATGAAGGCGGCCAAATTTGAAGAAGGTTTAAGACCAAACATCCATGAAAGAGTATCAATCTTCGAACTCAAACGTTATGCGGATGTGATGGGAAAGGCCATAGTAGCCGAGAGGGATATATATGGAGTGTATAAACGAAGAGATCAACACGACGGGGCAGGAACAGCTCAAGGGGGAGCAAGTGTGTATAGCTCGGGGAACAAAAAGCCGAGATTTACCACGCCGACTCCATTTCCTAGACAGGGCACATATGCAAATTTCTCTAGACCACCTACGTCCGTGTTGGCAAGACCGATCCGATATGTGAACCCTATCGCCACTACCGGAATATCTGCTACCCAAGTCGTCTCTCGGGCAGCTTCCTCTACTCTAAGGGAGACGTGTGCCAAATGCGGCAAACCTCACAGAATGGTTGATTGCAGAAGGGGAATGCAAGGGTGTTACCGATGTGGGAAAATAGGCCACATCATAAAGGATTGCCCTAAAGCGAGCAAAGGGAGAATAGCTTATGCTTCTACATCACGAACTATACAGGCTAAGAGACCGATTGTGCAAGGGAGAACTTATGCAGTCACGACTGAGGATGCTCAAAACTCCAATGATATCATTCAAGGTGAGTTCTACTTGAGTTTAATTATCATGCGATTAAATATAACATTTACAATGAATCAGTCGAAAAGCATTGCATTTTCTTGGTTAGATTAAGTGTCATATAAGAGTTTTGTTGGTCATTTGAGTATTATGTTTAAGTGAGTAAACACGAGTAAAGTGATGAGTTATGTGTGCACTATAGGTACCCTATACGTGTATGGAAAAGAGAGTCGTGGTGCATACGAGGCTAGAGCGTTGATAGACCCAGGGTCTACTCATTCGTTTATTACTCCTCGAATTGTAAGAAGGATAAGTGTCAATCCAGAGACATTAGATTTCGTCTTGGCTGTGACAGTTCCAACAGGACCGGTAGTTAATGCACACTTAGTTTACAAGTCAGTAACGGTAGCTGTTAAAGATGGAGAGGTCTATGAGTTGTCCGCAAATCTGATTCTGTTAGACATGCAAGGATTTGATGTAATCCTTGGCATGGATTAGTTGTCAAAACACTGTGCAACGGTTGACTGTAAAAGTAAGATTATCATCTTTAGGCCGAATACTAGAAGATCGTTTCAGTTTGTTGGAGTAAGAACGAAATTCCTACCACTGGTGTCCGCCATCAAGGCCGAGCACCTAATCAGAAATGGATGCAGTGGTTACTTAGCCTTTTTGAAGGATGACAAGGAAAGAAAGAATATGATTAAGGAAATCACAGTGGTATACGAGTTTGAAGATGTCTTTCCAGAGGAATTACCAGGCTTACCTCCGGACTAAGAAGTGGAGTTTGCTATCGACTTGGCACCTGGAACGGAGCCAGTTTCTAAAGCACCGTATAGAATGGCTCCGGCCGAGTTGAAGGAGTTGAAGGAGCAACTACAGGAACTTTTAGATAAAGGGTTTGTGAGACCGAGTGTATCTCCTTGGGGCGCACCGGTCTTGTTTGTTAAGAAGAAGGACGGGTCAATGAGATTATGCATTGACTACCGTCAGTTGAACAAACTCACTATAAAGAACAAGTATCCGTTCCCAAGAATAGATGACTTGTTTGACCAGCTACAGGGAGCAAGGTATTTTTCAAAAATTGACTTGAGGTCGGGATATCACCAGCTTAGAGTCAAAGCAGAGGACATTCAAAAGACTGCTTTTAGGACAAGATACGGACACTACGAATTCTTAGTGATGCAGTTTGGGTTGACGAATGCACCAGCGTCCTTCATGGATTTATTGAATCGGGTGTTTAAACCACACCTGGACTCTTGTGTCGTTGTATTTGTCGATGATATCCTCATCTACTCCAAGTCAAGGAAAGAACATGAGGAGCATTTGAGAACCGCTTTACAAACATTACGTGAACACCAATTGTACGCCAAACTCAGTAAGTGCGAGTTTTGGTTGGAAGAAGTTAGTTATTTAGGACATGTAGTCTCAAAGGATGGTGTCACAGTAGATCCCGCTAAGATTGAGGCCGTCGTGCAGTGAGAACAACCAAAGACGGTTACCGAGGTACGCAGTTTCCTTGGTTTAGCCGAGTATTATAGACGCTTTGTGGAAGGGTTCTCCAAGCTGTCGGGTTCACTGACCAAACTCACACCGAAAGATCTTAGATTTGAGTGGACCGATGAGTGTGAAGTAAGCTTTCAAGAATTGAAGAAGTGACTTACTTCGGCACCAGTACTTACAATTCCTTCAGGCAGTGGAGGTTTTGCAGTCTATAGCGATGCTTCTCATAATGGTTTAGGCTGTGTGCTAAACCAGTACAAAAAGGTGATCGCTTATGGGTCGAGGTAGTTGAAAGACCATGAGAAAAATTACCTGACTCATGACCTCGAGCTCGCAGCAGTCATTTTTGCATTGAAAATTTGGCGACACTATTTGTATGGGGAGACCTTTGAGATTTTCACTGACCATAAAAGCCTTCGATATTTATTTACACAGAAAGAGCTAAACATGAGGTAGAGAAGGTGGATGGATATTCTCAAAGATTATGACTGCTCTATCCAATATCACCCAGGCAAGGCTAATGTAGTCGCGGATGCTTTGAGTCGGAAGGGTTCGGCTCAATTGGCTAACCTGATACTGGGAATGCACAGGTGGAAATTGTTTGAAGATCTTTCAATGTATGACGCAATGATAGAAGTACAAGCTTCAGGCACTTTGTTGGCCAATCTTTCAGTTTTGGCAGAAATTTCAAGAGGGTATGGGTACTCGATTAGATTTCAGTTCAGCGTTCCATCCACAGACTGATGGGCAGACGGAACGAGTAAACCAAGTGATCGAAGATATGCTAAGGGCGTGCATGCTTGAATTTCAGGGTTCATGGGACCAACATCTTCCCTTGATCGAGTTTGCTTATAACAATAGTTTTTAAGCAAGCATTGGAATGGCACCTTACGAAGCTCTCTATGGTAGGCGTTGTCGATCACCCATCAACTGGGAAGAAACTGAAGAAAAATTTGTGCTTAGTCCGGATGTTCTTGAAGATAATGCTATGTTTTTCCGGATAATAAGAGAACGACTGCGATCAGCACAAAGCCGACAAAAGAGTTATGCCGATGTCAAGAGAACGAGCCTGAATTTCGCCGTCGGCGATCATGTGTTTGTGAAGGTATCCCTTGTGAGGGGTGTGATACGTTTCAGAAAAAAAGGGAAACTTAGTCCTCGTTACATTGGACCCTTTGAAGTTTTGGGTCGAGTCGGAGAGGTAGCCTATCGCATCGGACTACCCCCATTGTTTGATAGGGTACACAATGTCTTTCATATATCTATGCTCCGCAAGTACGTAAAGGACCCCACGCACATTTTGGGCGGCCAACCAATTGAGTTACATGAGGATATGATAATGGTTGAAGACGCTACTCAAATCTTGGACCGAAAGGAGCAAACTCTACGTACTAAGGTCATTCCGTTCGTGCTAGTCAAGTGGGGCAACCACCCTGTTGAGGAAGCAACGTGGGAGAGAGAGGCTGAAATTCGGGACATGTATCCCCATTTATTTGAGTAATGGGGATTGTAAATGGTCTGTGCTAGTTGTGAAGTAGATGTATGAAACGTTTGAATTATGTTCAAATTTTGTTTTTATAAACCGGGTATGAAACGGAGTTAAACGGTGTTCGACTTACATGTTCGTCTTGCAATTTTTCAATATAGTATGGGAAACTATCGCTTTGAGTTCTTGCGTTCTTGTCTCAAATTATGATGATACGGTGTACAGTTAGCCGGCACCTTGTCAAAGTTTACAAATACAGTTCGGACTAGCTATCGAAAATAAGCGAACTCCGATGGCTTATTTGATGGGTTACTGTTGGGTTGCAACCATCTTCAACATAAGTAATCATTCAGGAAATGATGTCTTACTTGTTGGGTTAGATATTTGTTAGTCCATAGGGGAGTGTGGAGGAGTTACCTCTTTTTAAGAAAGTGGTTTGCTCAATCTGAAGGACTAGCCCCACCTTCACATTTTGGTAATTCGTTTGATCGAAATTGAAATTCGATCGAATGAATTTTGGTGGGTCAAAGCACCAACCATGACCAGAAATTGTTCGAACGATTTTCAAAATCGTTCGAACGAAATGTTACTACCACTGAACACTGAGGGGTTCTCAGAAACCGTTCGAACGATTTCACAATTCGTTCGAACGAAATGCTTTCGACAGTAAGAGGAAAATGGGCTAAAATTTTCATCTGAAGAAATCGTTCGATCGATTTATAAATCGATCGAACGAAAGTTTTTGAAGGCATTTACACCTGGGTAGTTCGTTCGATCGAAATCAAATTCGTTCGAACGAATTATGAGCTGGCATTTAATAGCTGAAAAACCGATCGAACGAATTTCAATTCATTCGATCGATTTAGCAATCTATATATTGCTGCATTCAAAATTTTTCATTCGTTCGAAAAAAATCAGCAAGCTATTTTTTTTCTTTTGGAAAAAAAAAAAAACTTTAGGGTTTGTGAAAGTCCCCGATCTTCGTCAATTTCTGTAATCTTCACGCTCGAAACATTGTCATCATCCGTGTCATCCGTGTGGGTCATTTTGAGGTAATCATTAACCTCAATTTTGTCTTTACCGATTCATTTCCCTTCGTATTTGGTAGAATTAGGGCTAAGCACATAAACTCTACATTGTGCTTAGTTAAGATGCCACCCAAGACTCGCCAAGCCACGGTGAGTACGGCACCGAAGAAACCCACTTCGGGTTCTTCCTCACAACCACCGCCGAAGAAACCACCTACGGGTTCTTCATCGGCACAGCTCGTACAACCACCACCTCCACCACCTTACCGTGAACGACCAAATGAATGGTGGTCGAATAAAGATTTCGAACCCGAATGGATAATCGATCCCAAGACTTTTGCCCAGCGTGATGAAACGCATTGGGCATTTGATTATATTTCCACGGCTGGTCTAACGGGTATCCTCAGACCATGCAACGAGAGTTACTACCCTCGCATTGTTCGATTATTTTACCAGAATATGGAACTCATTAAGGACCCTACCATTTTAAAGACAAAAATTGATAATAGACCATATACCTTTACATTTGATGACGTAGCGGATGCGTTGGAATGCTTCCCCGCGTATAACCATGAAGATATAGCATTAGCCGAGCCTTTTCCAAAGGCCTTAGACTATCAGTATGTAGCTGATCACATGACCTAAGGCCGCATAGGTTCGGGTCATTCTATCAAACGAGTTGATTTGCCTCGTGACCTCTGGATGCTTGATTCCATCATCCACTGTAATTTATACCCTTTACGCCATCGGACCGAACGAGTTGGTGAGGTTCAAATGGCACTCTTTTCAGCTTTCAATGGGCGATCGTTCAATGCCCCCAAATTGGTTTTGGAAGGAATGAAATATGCCCGGAAGAAGATGATGCCCAATGTGAAGAAATCGATTGATGACATGCCTTATGCAAGGCTCATTTCACTTATGGTAGAGGACTATGCGGGGGATGATACCTATACCCTCTCCCCAAATGAGTTCAAGCTGACCGGCAATATTCAACCTTTTACCATGGTTGATTGGAACCGGACGTACGTTAAATTAGTTAAAAAGCCAATAGTTGAGGTACCACCCCAACCGGAACCCCAACCGGAAATCGACCCTCAAGAACCACCACCACATGCTACCCCAGTCTATGATGAAGCTGCTGCTCATGTTCCTCCTCAGCAGCCTGTTGGTCCGCATGCTCCGGGTTACGTATCACAGCCCCATGGGGATCTTCCTACTCCGACGGTTGCCGATCTATATGCCTTGTTAGAAGCCAACACCCGTCAAATGGCGGAGAATAATCGCCTCCTCAACTGCAGGCTGGATTATTATGATACTCTACATGCCGAGACGATGCATTTCATGTACCCAAATGACTATCTTCAACGCATGGCGGTAGCGCAGGCATGGGTCTCTGGGGCGTCGACTTCTGGCACGGACGAGCATGATGGTGATGGCAGCGATCCGCCTAGTGATGAGGGGTCTTGAGGGCCCTTTTGTCTTGTGTCATGTTTTGGGGGGGTGTGAAGAAAAAAAAAATTATTATGGGCTAAATTTTGTTGGATAAATTGTAAAATTAACACAAGTGGTCGAGGACATGTTCCTCTTGAACAATCGTGGCATGGCTGCCACTCGACATTTTGTGACTGCATAATTTTTATCTTGTCTATATATTGTGTTTATGTTGGTGGAAGTGTTTCCAATTTGGCTATCTATTTTGTGTGTGTGGCTATTTTTCTTTGTGACTACATGTAGTTCATGCGGGATGGGTATTTGAACTAGTCCCACGTGATCCCATTGCGTGTGGGGGGGCCCATCCTGGGGTGTGGGGGCGGACCCTCTTGTGTCTCATTTTCGAGGACGAAAATTCCCAAGGAGGGGAGAATGTAGAGTCCCGAAAATTTCGTATTTTAAATAGTTCACCTCGGGATGCGAACCAACTGGTTTGGTGTTTGACTGGGTCAACATTTAATGGGTTGATTTAGTTGAACATGAGGAGGTGACAAAGTTAAGTGGACCAAGAGTGGTTAGTAGAATGTGTAAGTATATACGCCGAGTTAGGTATATGTGTTTTACACCAAATTAAAATAGGATAGGTTATAAGGGATAAATGAGGAGAGTTATTTCCTTTTAATGTAAAGAAGAGAGTTAAGAGAAAGAGAGATAGAGTGAGAGAGTAAATATGAGAAATCATGCAATTGTATTGAATGCAAATTATTGACTTTGGCTCGGAGAATTAGTAGTTCGAGCTCGGGATCGAGGAGAGGTTTTAATTGTGAGATTGAGAAACCCTAGTAAAATCAGACTTGGGATCAAAGGATCTAACCGTTGAAGGTGAGCTAAATTTTCTTAAGAGATTCTTTAAAATTAGTTTGATTTAACAATATGTTTAGATATATGAATATAGATATAAGGATATGGGATTGGTGAAGTTTTAGAAGGTTTGGAAGAAAGGTTTGGATGAGTTCAAGAAGTGATGAACTCGATCCAAGCAGAGAGTAGGCAATTTCAATCAAGCGAATTCCAAACCATTTGGACGAATTTGGCCTGAGGAGAAGATTTGAAAAGAGAGAAGGGTTTCTGAGTAAATCGATGAACGATTTGAATTTCGTTCGTTCGATTTTGGAAAACCGTTTGATCGAAATGAAAACCGATTGAATGGTTTGCTCAGAAGATAGAAAAGAAAAAGGAGAATTCGTTCGAACGAAATAAAATTCGTTCGAACGATATGAGATTCGTTTGAACGATTTAGAAACCGCTCGAACGATTTTGTGAATCGTTCGAACGATTTGAAAATCGTTCGATCGATTTGAGTAATTTAGGCTTTGGATCCTAGTTTAGTTTGTACATGAATGGTAATTGAACCTAGGCTTCTTGACCCACTGTTTAGACATTGTAATGATATTTTGCATATATTGATCATGCCTAGGTTAAGCCGAACAGTTGAGTTACTCAAAGTAGGATCGGGTTTGAGGATTCAAAGGTTCGAGACGCATGTAAGGTAGGGGAATCTCTAACTAGTATGCCATATTACAAACCCATATGTAAGGATAGTGTAAGATGCATGTTTCATTAAATTTTATTGAGTTATAATTAATGCAAAGCATAAGAAAATGGCAATAGTGCATGTGTTTACACAAGTAAAAGAGGAATTCATTAAGTACGAGAAAGATCATCCCAGGGATGTAAGAACACACAGGCATCGCAGAGATGCAATAGACAGCGTGACATCCCAGGGATGTGAGGTGGATTAAAGATCCATGTTAAAGAGATAAACAGTAAACATGAATGCACGGGCTGAGTGTTATTATCTATTAGCACAAATTCACGGTGAATAACTATATTTATTGCACAATTCGATTTAAGGTTCAGAGAATACCCAACCGACGCGGCGGGATAACCGTGACTGACGCGGCAGGATATCCGTGACCGGTACGGCGGCTAATCCGTACACCAGCAGACATCCCAGGGATGTATTGTATTATTAAGCCGTCGCCTAAGAGACAGGGACGAGGACAATTCCATGAAAAATAGTCTGATTAGACGACGATAGAGGGTATTCCATCGGGGCTCGATGCTATATTACTCGGGGATTATTTAAGTTAAGATTTAAGTCATGATCTCAGCCTGGTTGCAGTTAAGAAAATTAGTAGTCATTGAAAGAAATGCATGATCAGAACGATAAAAGTAGTCAAGTTGTTTTGTCACATCTTAAAGTTATTTTTTTAAATGATATAACTAGGAATGCATGTCTATTTTGTCATGAAATATATGTTTGTAAAATGGATATACTTGCTGTGATATTGCCCTATGGAGCTAGGATGTAGCTCACCCCTTTGACTATATGTCACAGGTGACGGTTTAGAAATTGATGAAAATGTAGGAGTTGCTACAGACGAGGGTGATCCCGGTGATTTGGAGTACTTTCCTAGGGCGGAGACTGAGCCTCCTCCGGAGAGATTCTTCTAGAAGATTTTCGCTGTGCATTTTGATAGTATTTGGTAAAAAGAAAAGAGAATTACGGCTTGGTACGTCCAGCCTTATTTGTTTTTGTAAGGGTAAACGAATATGTAATATTCTTTTGTCGAACCATTGAGAGTGACCGTAGTTACGGCACTAATGGTTCGGGTTGGTTCTTTTGTTCATGTGGAGTCATGAAATTAGAACTATCTTTTGGACACGTGCTTTTGGATTAACGTACTGTAGAAAAGGAGATTTATTTTGCATCACTTTCTTTTGTTTAATAGTATGAATGGGATGTACCAATGTTCCGCACTTTCATTATGGGGCACGGCCTTGAGGGTTGTGCCGATGGTGCGGGTTTCGGGGTGCCGAAATTTGGGCTGTCACAAGGAGAGATAAGTCGTGATTCTAGTGGGTTGAATTTGTTATAATGGGTTCAAAAACTTCACATGACCCATTATTATTTGTTATAATGAGTTGAATTTTGTAGTATATTGTCTAGTGTTCACAGAAATAGATGATCAGATTGTACATTTTAACTGATAAGTCACGATTCTAGTGAAAAAAATTTTATGCAAGTTGCTTTTATGCACACTTTTTTTTTTCTTGAACACACATGCAAACTATAGCGGCTCGAGATCTCATAACCTCTTGAGTCGAAAGATCTTAGACCGTACCTTCGTATCGTAAACCATAGAAATATAATAAGGCGATAAAAGCACCTTAAATAGCGGAAGATAAAATTTTTTTAAAATATTAATTAATCAAAATAAAATCCATGATAATGTTCTTATTCCAATAATAAGTCCAACATGATTAAAGCTTAAACAGTTTTGAGAAAATACTAACTGATTAATGTCTCCTTTATTTAAAACCACTAATAATAACTAAAAAGGAAAATAGCTAATTAGGCCATGAAGTCATCATCGCCATTCAGTCCAGTTTCTTGAGCACCATGTGCCATCTCATCGCCATAGACCCATACATTGTCATCGGCGACACCTGTCTCATCTGGTCACCCACATCAACAAGGGGTGTAAGTTTACACTCGTATGGACCAGATATGTAATCCATTGAAGCATAATATATTAGTCATAGTCATATAAATATTTCGATATATTTCATGTGTGTGTGCATGTGGCATGTATAATCTCAATAAGCTGAAATGTACTGAACATAAACATATATACCAATATTACATGAATGCATTATTTCTTTTAATTTCATCTTTCTTGTCATTTAATACACGTTAGACTCTGTCCCACTCAAGACGTTGGGTCTTAATCATGCTTATCACTTGTTTAGTTACACTCCGTCATACTCAAGACGTTGGGTCTAATAAATCATATCATTTATTGCATGTCAAACCCCGTCCCGCTCAAGACGTTGGGCTTAATCATGCTCATTATACTCTTGTTCAGTTAGACTCTCTTACACAAGATATTGGGTCTAATACTTTCTTAGACTCTATCAGGTATAAGATGTTGTGTCTAATGCTCCTTAATCGTGTTTAGTTAGACTCCATCAAGTATAAGATGTTGGGTTTAATACCTTCTTAGACTCCATCATCTACAAGATGTTGGGTTTAATGCTCATTGACCAATGCTTGATATGTTATCGTGTTTTACTATCATGATTGCACATTCATAGATCATCATGGAACATGTAAAGTGCATATGAGTAAGATTATCGTTCATGAGCATTTAAGTGCATTTAGACATAGTGCATATACAATGGTATGTAAACATTAAAGTGTACATAATCATGGTGTATGAATAATGAAGTGCATATAATATAAACATGGTGCGTAAACATTGACATTTTAATCACATTGTTAAGAGAAGAACTGATTATAGAACTTAACTACCCAAACACAATCCATTGATTTCAAGTTCAAGCTCAATCGATTGATTTCCCAAAATCAATCGATTGACTGACATCCATGCATTTTCTAAAACATTCAAGCTCAATCGATTGATTTCCCAAAATCAATCGATTGACTCACATCCATGCATTTTCCAAATAAACATTGTTATCTGCATCTGTTCAGGCTCAATCGATTGATTTCTCATAATCAATCGATTGAATCAAATTCGTGCATTTTTCCAAAATAATATCTTTTATCAGTGTCTGTCAGGCTCAATCAATTGATTCCTCTGAATCAATCGATTGACTCCAATCCGTGTATTTTCCCGAAATAATATCATTCATCAGTTTCTTATTCAAGCTCAACCGATTGATTTCCCCGAATCAATTGATTAACTCAAATTCGTAAGCATCCCTCATGATGTCTCCAATCACATGGTGGGATTTTATCCACCTTCTTTTTAATCCAAATAATTCACATCAATAATCACTAACCCTAGCATGCATCTCATTTAATCATACAATCATTATTCATGAAATAAACACACTAATTTGCATAAAAATCATTTAAAAACTAATATTTTAAGTTCAATGAAAAATATGATTTCTCCATACCTAGATCGATTGTACCACTACGATTAGATTAAGATCCCAACAATGATAAAGATTCTAGAAGGAGGTGAAGGCTGCTTGAGAATATACGCCAACGTCTCGCTGCACTTCCAAAAGAAGGGTTCTAGGAAGATAGATCTAGAATTTCTTCTCTAAGGTCTCTAGGGTTTTTGACAGCTCTATTCTTAAGAAGAACTCTGAATAAGATTATAATTTAGGGTTCTCCCTAAGACACTTACTATAATATTTTGGGAATTATCCGGTGCTAAGCTAACATACCAAGGAAGAGTGTATAGACTTTTACCTTAAAGTCTAAAATAGAAGTTTAGAGCACACATAATAAGGTTTGATCCCTAGACTTTTTATCTAGAACTTAAAGCTTTTAACCAGTAGGCTATTACACAACTTTTGTTCATTAATGACGAAAATAAATATAAGAGCTTGAAAAACTAAAACATGTATTTTTAGTTAAAATGTTTTGAAAAGTCAAGGCATGCGGTGAATACGATATTAAACACATACACATATTTTAGGTGTATCAAAGACATAAAATTCATATCATGACACAAACTTTGAGTACCATTTTATTATGAAATTTGTTGATGTGACTGAGTTTATTTTTATGGCAAAAAAACTCGTGGTATGGGAGCTGGGCGCAAGCTGAAAACACACAAGAAGTGGGCGGACAAATCATAAAAGAAAAGTCATTTTGATAACGAGTTGAAAGGTGCTCAATCAAAGGTGTCAAGCAATGATACATTAAAATTCTATGTTATTTGGTTTATTGGCAACCCGAATCATGCTCGAATAGGGAATTGTTGAATGTATTTATAGGATGCTGTTGAATATATTAGTATAATATCTTTGAATATTTTAATGAGATGGTGTTGAATGTATTAATATAATATTGATTTTATTTTTGACTTATTATTTTTTCATTTAGTTGAATGCATTATTAATTTTTTCCCTTGTAGAGTGATATGTGGTTGATACAATATTTGTAACAGGTAAAATGACTCTTATTACAGTAAAAGAAATAGAAGCTGTGTATTTAAAAAAAAAATAAAAAAACAACGGTCCATAACAGTATTTTTCATATACCACTGATTTAGGTCATGGTTTCGAAATAAAAATAACAATCATTTTCTCATTAGGAACAACGACTCAATATTGTTGTTATTTTGCAACAGCCACAAACAACGGTCCACAACCATTGTTTCTTAGAGGAAATTAATAACGGTTCATCACCGTTGTTTACATATACCACTGATTTAGACCGTGGTTTCGGAAGAAAAATAACACCCTTTTTCTTCGTTAAAACAATGGCTTAAAAACGTTGTTATTTTACAACGGATGTGGACCCTGATTTATCTGGTAAATAAACAACGGTTTCAGGCCCTTGTTTATAAAAACTACTGCTCTATAAATAACGGCTCTTGCAACGATTCAAAATCGTTGCTTATGACATTTACAACAATTTTGGGTCGTTTTTTATCGATTTTCACGTAGTGAGCACTAGTATAAGATCGTTCCCATGAGGAAGGTATTTATACTGATAGATTTATGTTTGTTTAAAATTATTTATTTGTCTTTTAAGATCCTAAACTACTGGAGAAATATAAATAAAAGAATGAGTTGTTTAAACTAATTGTGAAAAATAAATCTAAATCCTCCTCCTTCCAGATTCTGGTTGTCAATCACAATCCTTCAAATCTCTGATGTTTATAAAATAAAATATCGTTACACCATTTCTCAATCCTCTAGAATCTAGGCGTCAGTAAAAAACTAGAATTCCTTAACACAGATTTAATCTAATCAACAATTTTCCTAAAATTTGGGGGTCAATCAAACTCAAGAAAATTGAAGATGGAAAAGTAAAACTATTACACTAATCTGCAAATTCTTAATTTGAGTTGTCAATTCAAATTAAAAACTTTTAGATGTTTACAAAGCAGTAAAAATGCATAAAAATAATCTAAACTAAAAAGCGATAAAAAGATCTTTCATCCCTCAATTGCAGGCGTCAATTACTTCTGAGAAACTACAGATACTCTACTCTAATCTTTCAGCTCCCAATTACAGGCGTCAATTGTTCTCGAGAAACCTTGGATTTCTAAACTACTCTACTCTATTTTTTATATGAAGAAATCCCAATCTCAGTCGTCAATTGATGCTGAGAATTCCTTCGATAACTATTTTCCTATGCCGAACCTTCTTATTTATAGATCATAAGAGGTTGGTTTATATTGTTCTAATTCTAATAAAAGAAACTACTAAATAAAATATTCCTAATATAACTCTACTTCTAATCCTAATTCTTCCTTGCTCTGAATGGTAAATGCATGCATGACTTTTCTCCTTGATCTTAGCAGTAAAGATCTTCTGAGGTCTTTCGCCAATCTTCTCTGATCCGTAAGTTGTCAAATTTCTAATCTAAGAGATCTTCTAATTATGTACATGACGGTGTAGACTTTACGTGATCAACAGTATGAGCTTTACTTCGTACTTTCGTGTGTACAATTGTTATTCTTTTTGTACTATATCTGCTCCGTTAAACGTTAGAGATTTCACTTTGGTTCCTTTAGTCGTAGCTTCATTCGCGCGTTCGTGAATCACGATTTCTCTTTTTCTTGTTTCTTTTTCACTCGTTTGAGATTTACGTTCGTTCGATATTTCACTTTCTTGGTTTATCGACTGGTCCTACGTATGTTCGAATGGATCGTTTCTTCGCACGATCGTAATTCTTACTGCTTTTTGAGTTCATTTTGGTAAAGATTAACACTTCGGCTCTATTATGTTCATTAATCTAAAAATCTACATATAACATTTCATTAGTAATAAACTAAGGTCTAGCATCACTAAGTTAAGGGTGGTAAAGTGGTATATTCTATGACTGATCAACTGGCTATTCGATTAATTCTACTATAATCTAAAGACTACATTAAATTAGCAATCACCACAATAAGGAAACCCATTCACTAGGAAAAACAACGGGACCAAAATCCACCAACCAAATTCACTGTGAAATTAAACAATTACACGGAGTTTCGAGTGATATACCGAACAAATGCACATGCCCTATAAAACCCCCATGTAATCCAACTTTCCATCGCAGGTGTGACAGCCTGCATTTTCCCAACCTAAAATTTTGAGATTTTTTTTTCTTTCATCCTAAACCCAATGGGAAAGCCCGGACCGCCAGATCGTAGACCACAATCTGATACAGAATACTTGGCACATCCATAAATATACGGAAATCAAAGCAATTATTACATATGGCATAATTAAAACCTCAAGATTTAAAATCCATTAAGAACAAAACTAAATAAACACCAGTGATGACCAACCATCATCTAACAATGGTGTACACTAGTACGAATGTACCAAAACTTAACCCACAAAATCTACAAAGCACAATTCTACGATCCCTGAATAGAGTACAAATCCTTGTGCGGAAGCTCCCTTCTTTTAGTATGTAATTTGGGCCCTCCCAAACCTACAGCTGTGACGTTTAGTCGGGGTGAGCTAACAACTAAGCTCAGTAGAGGATAAACAACATAAATTCTCATTTAACATTCGAAAACATAGCTTGAATCAAGAGTCAAAACCATCATTTAATTTCTTCTTCCAAAACTTAATCATTCCCTTTTTTTTTTCAAAGCATTCATCAATTTCTTCTATTTCAAAACTCAACCTTAAACATTTAACTTTACCATGATATTCCATCCAAAAGTACCCATATCGAAAAGAATCTTAAAACAATTAGACTTATCCAAAAATATCCGAGATTTCACACACATTCCAAATAACGTCGAATTTGCAACACAAACTCAAACAACACAAGGGTGTTCAATGTTTCCAAAGGTGTTCAATGTTTCCAAAGTGTTCAAGGGATGCAACAATGTCCAATGGTATCCAAAAGTGTCCAATGATTCCAAAGTGTCCAAGGGATGCAATGATGTCCAAGGGTGTCCAAAGGTGTTCAATGATTCCAAGGTGTCCAAGGGTGTTCAATGTTTCCAAAGTGTCCAAGGATGCAATGATGTCCAAAGGTGTCCAATGATTCCAAAGTGTCCAAGGGTGTTCAATGTTTCCAAAGTGTCCAAGGATGCAATGATGCCCAAAGGTGTCCAATGATTCCAAAGTGTCCAAGGGATGCAATGATGTCCAAGGGATGCAATGATGTTCCAAGGGATGCATATGCAGCGTATGTATGAATGCGTGTATGGATAGGCCGCCGTACCGGCCCAAGGGATGCAGTCACAGAATCCAAAGGATTCATAATGCAAATGCAAATGTCAAAAGTCCAAGCGTCGTTGAGTAAATCACCGTTCCAAGGGTATCAAAATGATTCACGAGTGTCGCCAGCGATCTCAAAATCTTACTTTTAAAACACGAGTCAAGCTCAACAATATCAAAAATTATCTAGAATCGAACATTATCACATGCATAATCATGATTTTACGAGTTCATATTCCAAATCATAAGATTCCAATTCTAACATATCCAACTTTGATCAACTCATCATATTCATACAAACACATCTAATACTATGAATCAAGTCAAATATATAAATTTAGGTCGAGTTTCCCCTACCTTAATCTTGAGGATGCGCGAAGCCAAGCAAGGTCCTTTCAATGGCCTTCTGCCTCAATCTATATCACAAGCACACAATGATGCATCAAAAATCAACTCTACTCACTAATAACTTATATACATTTAAGTATTTTCTCAAAACCAAGGTTGAAACGGGCAAATTCATGCTAATATAGAATTTGATGCAACATTCCTCTAAAAGTTTGACATTTAAAACTTTAGATTCATGAGTTTGTCAAAACACAAACGTTGTAGAGCTCGTCATCCTCTTTCTAACGCCATAAGAATCGTGTCAATCAGAGTTCAGGATAAAATGTTATGACCAAAATACTAAAGCAGTATCGGCGAGCACAGTCAAAATCGTTCGAACGATTTAAAATCGATCGAACGGTTTCTAATTTCGTTTGAACGATTTTCAAAATCGATCGAACGGTTTCTAATTTCGTTCAAACGATTTTCAAAATCGATTGAACGGTTTCTAATTTCGTTCGAACGGTTTCCAAACCGACCAAAAACCTTCAGATTTCACTCTTGACGAAATCGTTCGATCGATTTTTAATTTTGATCGAACGGTTTCATCAGATTTCACCCAAAATCGGGTTCAAGCATCTCTCACTCATTTTTCTTTAAATCTTAACCCATTTTCTTCAAATCTCTCACTCATAATCTAACTAAGGATTAATCTACATACAAATCACAACTTAAATAAAAAATTTTACCTTTAATCCAACGATTTTCTCCCCGATCAGATCGTCTTCTTCCTAGCAAGCAAATGGGTTTCCAAACCCCTTTTTATCTTTCCAAGCCTCACGATTTTCACAATTTTGACATGATCGTTAGGTGATCATCCACACACGCTTCGTATAAACCTCCTATATCCATCGATTCTTCGATCCGAGCTTTCACACAACAAGCTAGATCTTCATAGCTTGGAGTTCCAGATTTCACACGGATTAGAACACCTTCTTTAATCCTTCGCACACAATGCATCCAAAGCCCATCTCTTCCTCTTACTCTTTCTCTTCTCTCCTCTCCCTCTCTATCTCTAGAAACCTAAAGCCTCAACCTTTTAACCAAATGGCTTCTAAAAGAAGCCCGTCCCTCTCTTATACTTAAAGTCCCGGTTCACGTGTAAAACGCATACATGCCACAATAGGTGTATAAGACCCTATAAAATGATCTAACACCATACGGGTATGCACTTTTCACACCAAAATTAATCCAATCTAAATCATCAAGTTGACTTTCACCTGCACAAAATGAGTGTGTTGCTGAGTCTAGTGTGCATGATTTATTTGTGTTTTGGAAACAGACTTACAGAGGATGAATTTACTAAAAGAATACGAAAATATCAGCACAGAGAGACCTCAATTAGCCTGCAAGATCAGGGCCAATTGTAGCGAGTTTTAAAATATAAGTGAGTAAAAGATCGTCACAGGGAATTGATTTTAAAATGCAAGATAAACCTCCAGATCTGGGCTAACTGATCTGACCTCTTATCCTATCTACAAAGCACATAAGATGGGAGGTTGAATTTGTCACATTAACTAAATGATAAAAGTAAAAGTTACTAAATGATAAAAGTAAAAGTTAAACTAAATGATAAAAGTAAAAGTTAAACTAAATGATCCAGATCTGAGTTGGGGGGATTTTGATGTAAACTTATAAAAATGGAGAAATAATATCTAACTTTGATTTGGTCCTTGAAACACAATGAGAATGACTGCAGATCAAATGAGAGATGATCCAATCTTCATCTGGCTACAAGCACAGATGTAAGAGAAATAAATCTAACTCAAGGATTAGATTTAGGCTTATGGCTATGGTCTGTCCACTTCAATGGCCACAGACCATCCAATAGTCTTTCATCTAAACCCTTAATTCAGAACAAGAAATATCACTACAAATGTTGTGAGAGATTAGGTTACAAACACTAATTCCCACAGGGTTAATGAATCAAGGGAAATTGCATGAAAAATAGTAAATCTAAAGGAGTCTAGTGCAATAAGGAGATCAGAGGGAACCCTTAACACGAATCCAATTAAGAGCGTACGATTTACAGTAACCTTTTCAAATTCACCATTACAATTACACAGCACAGCTTAAACAGCTCTCAGATTTGTAGTCTTGAATACAATTCTCTTTTGAATTACAGAGGTGTCTCACAGCTCTCAATTGCAAGTAAAAGTTAGGCTATTACAAGGGTTTCAGACAAGCTAGCTGATTTGGAAATGGGGGAATAGAAATGAAACTCAAAATCTGGATACCCAAATTGGGCAAATCGTTCTTCTATTTATAGTTTTCCCTAAGTCCATTTCAGATGTGCATCAACCAATCAGAATTGGTTAGATCCATATCAGCCAATAGGAGTCGAGCACAAGGATCCAGATGTCGCCAATCGAATTGCTCGATCCGGTTCAAATCAAAGGTGACAGAAGCATCAATTCTGTTATGCAATTTGAAAATCTGTTAGAGCTTCTAGAAGTTCCCGCCAAGTGATTTCTTCTTTGGGTGTTCACATGGGGTGGAATATGCCTTTGGTTCGTGCTCACAATCTTCTAGAATATTCTTGGTTTGTCTCTGCATTGGGGCGCATGTAAAAGATTACTGAATTACCCTTGCAGATGCTAAGAATCTTCAGAAAATTATTTTGCAAAGTCTGGGGGACTTTTCACAGAGTTCTATACCTTCTGAAGTTCATTTCGCAAAGCTCTGATGCTGTTCGCTTGGAGTTCTCTTCTTTTCGAATAGGTCTGAAATCCTTTCGAAGAGTTCAAGTGCTTTTCGAAAGCTAAACCTGGAGCTTTTGGTTCTTTTCGCAAAGTTAAGCTTCTTTTTGACAAGTTCAGAAACTTTTCGAATAGTTCAAGTTCTTTACGAAAAGTTCTCTGTACTGCTTTCTTCTGTTCGAATTGCTCCACACTTCTTTTCTAGGTTGAGACCAGGTCTTTGCCTCTTCAGTTCAGGAATTTTGACAGCTCATGAGGTTGTCCTTTCTCCTTCTTCCTTTAGATCCAGATGGGTCATCATCTTTTTGGCACTTTTAAGCTACTTTCAAGGTTAAGCCTGTCTTTATTGTTAGCTATAAAACAAACACTTAAAACACTTATTTAGTTCTCTCAAGGGTCTATCAAGGCTCAGATTAAGGGGTGGAAAATGGTATTTTCCAGTTCTCAACACACCCCCAAACCTAAGCTTTGCTAGTCCCTAAGCAAAGACAAAATTAAAAATAAAGTAAAAAGCCACTTTTATAGGGAGCACAATTGCATTTAGCATATGCAACAAGCCTTTTAAACCCCTAGGTGATCCCTAGTGGAGGAGTGAAGTCTCCTGAGGGTTTTCAGCGAAGGTACCCACAAACTTCTTCAATAAATCAGTTAAGATCAATGCAGTTCTGTTAAAACAGACTTTCATCCAATCAGATTATTCACACCTGCATCAGTCAAGTTATAAGAGGATTCTAAAAAAAAAACATCAGTTCAAAACTGAAATTCTGCTGTAATTCTTTTATCATTCACTCGATTTGTATCAAAAAGTTTTTTTTAAAAGAAAAATTAATGAAAAGCTTGTCTTCTATTTGAGAATTCAGTTTTGATGTTACCCCAATGAGTTGATTTCAAACCCAACTCTCTTCAGGATTTTCACTCAACATGCAAGTAAGAGGGTTCTACTACTCAAGAGCGCCATAAATTTCAAATAGGACTGTAAGCATGAGCATAGGCATTGCTTTTTAGTTCTGAATTCACTGCTCTTTTCACCATAGATTACATAAATCTGTATCTCCATGTGACAGCTCAATCCATCATTGATCAGTAAGGACTTTACTTGGGTTGTAATGTGGCTTATGGGTGAAATTTATCAAGAATAAAGGGGTGGAATGGAGTTCAAAATTGAGAAGTCAATCAAGGTAAGGAGGTGATAGACACACCTTCTTCAATCCAACACAATTTCATCTTCTTCTTTGAATTTTCCGAGCCAAAGTGGCCATCTTTTTCTCTTTCTTTTTCAAACTTCCAATGAGCCAAAGTGGCCATCTTTTTCTCTTTCTTTTTCAAACTTCCAATGAAATGCCTTCTCCTTTTCTTTTCTTTTTTTTTTTTTTTTTCAAAGTAACATTGACTGGAATGCCACATTTCTTCTACTGATACATCATTGCCTTCAATTATTATTCTTCTTCTTTTATCAAACTGTTACTCAATTCTCCTTTCTTCAGCTTCCTTCCTTTATCTTCTGACTTCTCAGAGTGAGGGTTAGGCTAAATGAGGTTGATGAGGTTATTTGATGAGGTTTCAAAAAAATCTTAGATTTATAAAGCTCAAATGGTGTGTATCAAGGGCAGTTTCAAAAGGTGGGGCTTTGTAAGGTTCAAACTGTCCAAAAGGAGGCCTTATATCATGTCTTTAATATCACGATTGCTGTCAAGTTATTTCAATTTGAATATGTGTAATTTCTAGTGAAAAAAAAAAAACAGGTTCAAACTGTCCTAAGAGCAGAAAAAATTGCCAATTCATACCTCCAAAGAATACATTTCTGCAGGCCAAAATCTCACTGGGTGTGGTTTTCTATCAAATTCCTGAAGTATATCATCACTGTTTTCTCTCTTTTTAGGTTTACTACAACATCAATTTTCTTTTGGAAATTTTCTGACATTCACTTCATGAAGTATTAGAATTACACTAAAAATCAATTTTAAAAGCAAGATTTTAACTTCCTCATTTTCAAAACAACAGGTGTGAAATTACTTCATTTTTAAAAATAAAATTCTGCTGATCATAAGCTGCATTGATGTTAACTCAATTATTGACATTTCTGCCACACCCCCAAACCTATGGTGAGCAGGGTCCGCACTGGTCCGAAGCAAAGAAAAGAAACAATCAAGCAGAAATCATAATGACAAGAAGAAAGAACAGAAATGCACAGTAATTACTGATTAACACAAGAAAAATCAGAATTTTATATTACAAACTCATAACACAGATAAGTACAATGTGATCTAATAACTGGGGTCAAAATCTGTATCATAAGTTGGTTCAATGGGATCAGAACTGGAATCACTGCCAGAGTCAGAACTAGAGTCAGTATTGGAGTCTGAACTTGATTTAGCCTTCTCCTGGATTGTGTTTTGCAGCTCAGTGTATTCCTCTGATTTAATCTTTTTGGTGAGGCCAATGTACTTTCCAAGTCTAGTAGTCCTCAGTTTTTACTGTTCAAGCTGTGCTTGCAACATGGTCACCTTGTGCTGCTCACTCCTAACCATCTGAAAAGTTTGACCCAGCAGGTCCTGCATTTTCTCTCTCTCAAATTTCATGAACAACTCTAATTTCTGAATTTGGTTCTCATAAGGGGTTCTAATGTAAGCTTGCAAATCAGCTAACCCTTTTAGGACATCACGACGAATATATGGGTTCTCTTCCATAGCCTTTTTGAGGGCATCACATTTGGGAATGGGAATGGAGTGGTAGGGGACCAAAGGTATCCCAGCAGTGGGAGTGGGAGAAGAGGAATCCAATAGAATAATCTCAGGGTCTGTCTAATTGGCTTGATCAGAGAAAGTGAGGAGAGGTGAAGGGGACTCAACAAGAGCTACCTCAGGTTCTGTTTGGGTAGCATGGCTTGTAGTGGTGATGGTGGGTGGATCAACAAATACTATCTCAGGGTCGGTTTGGGTAGCATGGCTATCAACAGCAGGTACAGTGGCTGAGGTAGTTGTGTGGGATGAGGAGGCTAAGGTTTGGAGAAGGACATTTGTCACAGACTGATTGTCTGTGTTAATCTGTAGTTGTGCTTGAATGGATTGGAGAAAGGTAAGTATTTGGCTAATTAACTCAGGTGTGGGGGTGGTATGCAGAGTAGGGGCTGGTATAACTGAAGTAGATGGTTGAGGTGCAATGGGTGAAATGGTTGTAAAAGGTGAAGTAGCCAAATGAGTGAAAGGAGGAGGGGCATGTATAGGTACAGATTCAAGCCCAATGTTTTCAAAAATAGACCCCATCAATGATGAATAGGCCTCTGTAGTGAACATCTCAGGTTTAGGGGTATGAGTTACTTCAGGTGTATGAGTTGAATGAGCAGGTGAACTGGAGAGGCTTTGGAGAAGAGGAGATCAGCAACAAGTTTTTGGCGCCGTTGCCGGGGAATTTGTTTTTAAATAGGTAGACCTAAGTTTTTATTTTGTTTCTATTTTATCTCAGTGCTAAACTATTCCATTATTTAAATCTGTGCAGCTATTCATATACATTGTGACGCGTGGAATCTATTTTAAAAGGAATTCTGAAGGTTTGCTGTGTATAATTTGATTCTCTGTTCTGTGTTGTATGTTTGGTAGGAGGACTCTCAGCCCTGAGATAGTCCCGCTAAATTTGGAAGTACAAAGGCTACTACGAACCAAACAAAGACAATCTCAATAAACAGTTACTATGGGTGAAGAACCTCGACTTTTGAGGGATTACTTTGCTCCTGGTGCTTATAATTCTCCATTTTGCATTCAATTTCCTACTGTTGAAGGAAATTATGAGATCAAATCATCAACTATCCAAATGCTTCCTTCCTTCCATGGTTTGAGTAAGGAAGATCCATATAAGCATGTGGATGAATTTTTGTCTCTTTGTACCACATTCAACATAGCTGGACTGGGTCCAGAGGCAACTAAGCTTAGGCTCTTTCCTTTTTCATTAAAGGACAAACCTAGAGCATGGTTGTCTATGTTGGCACCAAATAGTATCACTTCTTGGAATGATTTGCAGTGTCAATTTTTAGCCAAATACTTTCCTATGTCTAAAACAAGCCAATTGAGACAAAGTATTATTTCCTACTCACAAAACTCAACTGAAACTTTCCATGAAGCATGGGAAAGGTTTAAGGAACTTTTAAGGCAATGTCCTCATCATCAAATTCCCCGATGGCAGCTTGTTCAAAGCTTCTACCAAGGAATTGATCAAAAGGGCAAGAATATGGTAGATGCTTCCTGTGGAGGTACCTATTTGCAAAAAACAGTTGAGGAGGTTTAGGACTTATTTGAAGTAATTGGTGAAAATTCAACTCAACAGGAATCTTTGTCAAGAGACATTGAGAATCTCGCTCGGGTGAACAATCAGCAAACCACCAAAGGAAAGATTTATGAGGTGAATGAGTTGGAAAGAAAGATGGATAATTTAACCACAAAGTTTGATAGATTGATGGACTCATTTAAAAATCCAATGATTGCAAGAGTAGAGGAGGCATGTCTGATATGTCAGTCCCCTACTCATTCACTTGACCAATGTCCGGCTGCACCACAATTCCCAGATTTAGTGGTGGAGCAAGTTCATGCTGCCCAATCAATTGGACAGATGCAGTCAAATGAATATCCATGGAGAGGGCACCCCAATTTGAGGTGGAGCCAGGGGAATTATCAATCACAACAGCAGCAGCAACCAAAGAACCAAATGCCTTTCAAAGCGTCAAATTTTATCAAGAAATTTTACGCCAAACCAAATTTTCGCAATTTCATTCCACAACAACTCAGACAAAGTTAATCTGCTTCCAATCCAAGCCCCTTCCAGATCCCCTTCTTTTGAAGATCAAGTCCTAAATTCACTCCAAAATTTAGATCTTTAACTCGAGGCGTGAACTTTCACAGTCAGAGCATAAAGAAGATTGAAGAAACATTGGGTCAACTCTCAAATACTTTGGCCAAAAGAGAGGAAGGAAGGCTACCCAGCCAACCTTTGAACAATCCCAAAGGACAGTTCATGGTTGGAGAGGCTTCTATTTCACATGAAGAAGTAAAAACTGTCACTACTTTGAGAAGTGGAAGAATTGTAAATAACAATGTGGGTACTGATAAGGAAGAAGAAAAAATTGAAGAAACTGCTAGAGATATGCAGCAGGAGCAGCATGATGTTAGCATTGGGGGTGCTGATATACCTCAGAAAAATCAAAAAAATGAAAAACAGAAAAATCAAAAATATGCTAATAATGATTCTAGAGCTGTAAATGAAGGACTAGTTCCTCATTTGCCATTCCCTCATGCCATGAAAACTGCTTCTCCTTTTGATAAAAGAAACACAAAAATAGAGGAAATGATAGAGACTTTCAAGCAAGTCAAGATAAATCTACCTTTGCTTGATGCAATCAAACAAATCCCAGCATATGCAAAATTTTTGAAAGATATTTGCACTCACAAAAGACAATCTAGGATACAATTATCCAAGAAAGTCTTTGCTGTGGAAAAAGTTAATCAGGTTTTGTCCATTACCACACCTCCTAAACTTCAAGATCCTGGAACCCCCACAATCCCTTGAATTATTGGGGAACATACCATTGAAAAGGCTTTATTAGATTTGGGTGCTAGTATCAACCTACTTCCATATTTTGTATATGAGAAACTAGGTTTGGGAGAATTAAAACTCACTCATGTGGTGTTACAACTAGCAGACAGATCTGAAAGAAAGCCAGTTGGGATGATTGAGGATGTGTTAGTAGGGGTAGATAAGTTTGTCTACCCTGCTGATTTTCTAGTATTGGACATGGAACCTACAAAAAGTAAAACTTCCATCCCTGTTATTTTGGGAAGACCATTTCTGGCTACAGCCAATGCTTGCATTCAATGCAGGTCTGGTATTATGGAAGTCTCTTTTGGAAATATGAAGGTGAAATTAAATGTTTATAATGCAGTCACACAGCCTCAATTCAGTTCTGAGGAATGTCTTTTTGTTGATTTGTTGGATGAATTGATGGAAGAGACTCTACCACAGTTTTTGCAGTGTGAAGATTTTACCACAGACTGGAAAAATGCTTGGAAAAATGCTATGGAAGAAACGATCCGTACCTCTCTGAGGAAGCAAATGTTGTACAAGGAACTCATAATCAATCAGCAAGTTTCTCTTCATGGAAACCTGTTATTCTTCCTCTTCCACAAACAGCTATGGTACCTTTGCTACCTTCTTTTCTCAGCCCACCTGATGTAGAACTGAAGCAGTTGCCAAAAAATTTGAAATATGTGTTTTTAGGAGACCATAAATCATTGCCTGCGATTATTTCTTCCTCCCTTACAAAGGAGCAGGAGGAAGAGCTATTGATTGTATTGAAACAGCATAAGAGGGCAATTGGCTGGACTATTGCTAATTTGGGAGGAATCAGTCCAGCTGTTTGTATGCATAAAATCCATTTGTAAGAAGATGCAAAGCCTTCTAGGGAAATACAGAGGAGGTTGAACCCTCATATGCAAAAAGTGGTCATGAAAGAGGTTGTTAAGTTGTTGAAAGCAGGGGTCATTTACCCCATTTCAAATTCAGCTTGGGTGGCACCTACACAGGTGGTACCTAAGAAATCTGGGATCACTGTTGTAACCTCAGATTCTGGTGAGCTTATGTCAACCAGAAAAACAACTGGTTGGAGGGTCTGTATTGATTACAGAAAATTAAACTCAATGACCAGAAAAGACCATTTCCCTCTCCCATTCATTGATCAAATTTTAGATAAGCTAGCAGGAAAACCCTATTATTGTTTTCTTGATGGTTACTCTGGTTACAACCAGATTCCTGTGTACCCACAAGATCAGGAAAAAACCACATTTACTTGCCCTTTTGGCACTTTTGCCTATAGGAGAATGCCTTTTGGTCTTTATAATGCTCCTGCTACCTTTCAAAGATGCATGTACTCCATTTTCTCTGACATGATTGACCAATTTATGGAGATTTTTATGGATGATTTTTCAATATATGGAGACAGTTTTGCCCAGTGTTTACATCATCTCAACTTGGTGTTACAGAGATGTAAAGAAACCAATCTAGTTTTGAGCTGAGAGAAGAGCCATTTCATGGTCACCCAAGGCATTATCCTTGGCCATGTTGTCTCCCATAAGGGCATTGAGGTGGACAGAGCTAAAATTGATTTAATTGCACATTTTTCACCTCCTAAAACTGTTAAACAAATCAGAAGTTTTCTGGGGCATGCTGGATTTTACAAAAGGTTCATTAAGGACTTCAGTAAAATTTTCAAGCCTCTTTGTCATTTATTATGTCAAGATGTCCCTTTTGTTTTCAACAATGAATGTTTGAAGGCATTTGAATTCTTAAAAAATTGTTTGAGTTCAGCTCCAATATTACAATCTCCAGATTATTCACTGCCTTTTGAGCTAATGTGTGATGCATCAAATTATGCTTTGGGAGTTGTTCTTGGGCAGAGAAAGGATAAGCTGCCTCATGTCATAGCTTATGCCAGTAGATCAATGATTGATGCACAGCTCAATTACACAACAACTGAGAAGGAGCTATTGGCAATAGTTTTTGCTTTGGAGAAATTCAGGTCATATGTTTTGGGTTCACAAATTGTGGTGTTCACTGACCACTCAGCCTTGAAATACCTTCTGTCTAAGAAGGATACTAAAAAGGGTGTGGAAAATGTGGTGGCTGACCACCTGTCTCGAATTATAACTGCTGAGATTGATAGGCTACCTATCAATGAATCTTTCCCTGATGAGCAACTTTTTGCTATCAGTATACACACCCCTTGGTTTGCAAACATAGTCAACTTTTTGGCTACTGGAAGAATTTCTCAACATTGAAATAAAATGGATAAAGATCTTTTCTTCTCAAAGGTTAAACATTTTTATTTGGGAGGATCCTTATCTGTTCAAGATTTGTGCAGACCAAATAATAAGAAGATGTGTCTCTGAAGAAGACTTTCATCACATACTTTCTATGTGTCATGAGCAAGCTTGTGGAGGTCATTTTAATGGAAATAAAATTGCTGCAAAGGTTTTGCAGTGCGGATTTTATTGGCCTACACTTTTCAAAGATGCTCTGCAGCACTGTAAGACTTGCCAGAACTGCCAGAAATTGGGCAGCATTTCTAAGAGAAACTCAATGCCATTACAGCCTGTTTTGGTAGTTGAATTGTTTGATATTTGGGGGATAGATTTCATGGGCCCCTTTCCTTCTTCAAATGGTTGTAATTTCATCTTAGTAGCTATAGATTATGTATCAAAATGGGTTGAAGCCACAGCTACTCGAACCAATGATCATAGAGTGGTTCTGAAATTTTTAAAGGATAACATCTTTTCTAGGTTTGGTTCCCCAAGAGCTATTATCAGTGATGGTGGGAGCCATTTTTGTAATAAGCATTTTGAAGCTCTATTGAAAAAATACTCTGTGACTCATAGAGTAGCTACTCCATATCATCCACAGACCAGTGGACAAGTGGAGATTTCCAATAGAGAAATCAAACATATACTGGAAAAGACTGTGAGAAAAGACAAAAATGATTGGTCTTTTAAACTGAATGATGCATTGTGGGCATACAGGACAGCTTACAAAACCCCAATTGGTATGTCCCCATTCAGATTGGTCTATGGAAAAGCATGCCATTTACCAGTGGAGTTAGAATATAAAGCCTTTTTGGGCTATTAAAACATTGAACATGGATCTGACTACTGCTGATAATCACAGGAAACTGCAGCTTGCTGAGTTGGAGGAGCTGAGAATGGATGCATACACCAATTCAAGATCCTACAAAGAGAAAGTTAAAGCGTTCTATGATAAAAATCTGCTAAGAAAAAAATTCATAACTGGCTCCAAGGTATGGTTATTCAACTCAAAACTTAAGTTTTTTCCTGGGAAGCTGAGATCCAGATGGGAAGGGCCATATACTGTCATTCATGCAGCTCCTTTTGGGGCTGTTAAAATTTTGGATCCAAGTGATGGGAGAACCTTGAAAGTAAATGGTCAGAGGCTCAAACCATGCATTGAAAATACCCTGGAGCCTGTGCTGACCATCTATCATCAAGAACCTCCCCAAAGCTGATGGTATACAACTGTACAATATATTTTTGTTCTGTAGTTTTTGCATAACTTTCTTTTTCTCTGTTTTTAGTCATGTTTTTTCTCTTTTCGAGAAGTTTAAATATGTGAAAAATTAATTCGCAAAGTAAAAATTGTCTTTTCGCAAAGTTTAATCTCCTTTTCGAAAAGGATCTGGATCTGTAAAGAACTGCTCGAACGCAAAGATGTACTTTTCGAATAGTTGTTCCTGAAGCTATTTGTTTTTCGAAAAGTTGTTCTTGAAGCTATGTGCTTTTCGAAAAGTTGTTTCTGAAGCTATTTGCTCTTCGAATGGTACTGATGCCATTCTCTTTTATAAAAAGGACTGTTTTGAACTTTTTGAAAACTTAAAAATTACTTTGCGAAAATAATTTTGAATATATTTAAACCCTTTCGAAGAATAGGTTTCAGTTTCAAAAGCCCTCCAGAGCCTTGTTGCTGAGTCTAGTGCGCATGATTTATTTGTGTTTTGAAAACAGACTTACAGAGGATGAATTTACTAAAAGAATACGAAAATATCAGCACAGAGAGACCTCAATTAGCCTGCAAGATCAGGGCCAATTGTAGCAAGTTTTAAAATATAAGTGAGTAAAAGATCGTCCACAGGGAATTGATTTTAAAATGCAAGATAAACCTCCAGATCTGGGCTACCTAATCTGGCCTTTTATCCTATCTACAAAGCACATAAGATGGGAGGTTGAATTTGTCACATTAACTAAATGATAAAAGTAAAAGTTAAACTAAATGATCCAGATCTGAGTTGGGGGGATTTTGATGTAAACTTATAAAAATGGAGAAATAATATCTAACTTTGATTTGGTCCTTGAAACACAATGAGAATGACTGCAGATCAAATGAGAGATTATCCAATCTTCATCTGGCTACAAGCACAGATGTAAGAGAAATAAATCTAACTCAAGGATTAGATTTAGGCTTATGGCTATGGTCTGTCCACTTCAATGGCCACAGACCATCCAATAGTCTTTAATCTAAACCCTTAATTCAGAACAAGAAATATCACTACAAATGTTGTGAGAGATTAGGTTACAAACACTAATTCCCACAGGGTTAATGAATCAAGAGAAATTGCATGAAAAACAGTAAATCTAAAGGAGTCTAGTGCAATAAGGAGATCAGAGGGAACCCTTAACACGAATCCAATTGAGAACGTACGATTTACAGCATCCTTTTCAAATTCACCATTACAATTACAGAGCACAGCTTAAATAGCTCTCAGATTTGTAGTCTTGAATACAATTCTCTTTTGAATTACAGAGGTGTCTCACAGTTCTCAATTGCAAGTAAAAGTTAGGCTATTACAAGGGTTTCAGACAAGCTAGCTGATTTGGAAATGGGGGAATAGAAATGAAACTCAAAATTTGGATACCCAAATTGGGCAAATCGTTCTTCTATTTATAGTTTTTCCTAAGTCCATTTCAAATGTGCATCAACCAATCAGAATTGGTTAGATCCATATCAACCAATAGGAGTCGAGCACAAGGATCCAGATCTGTTCTGGCCAATCAGAATTGCTCGATCTGATTCAACCAATCAGGCGATAGAAGCATCAATTCTGTTATGCAATTTGAAAATCTATTAGAGCTTCTAGAAGTTCCCGCCAAGTGATTTCTTCTTTGGGTGTTCACATGGGGTGAAATATGCCTTTGGTTCGTGCTCAGAATCTTCTAGAATGTTCTTGGTTTGTATCTGCATTGGGGCGCGTGCAAAAGATTACTGAATTACCCTTGCAGATGCTAAGAATCTTCAGAAAATCATTTCGCAAAGTCTGGGGGACTTTTCGCAGAGTTCTGTGCCTTCTGAAGTTCATTTCGCAAAGCTCTGATGTTGTTCGCTAGGAGTTCTCTTCTTTTCGAATAGGTTTGAAATCCTTTCGAAGAGTTCAAGTGCTTTTCGAAAGCTAAACCTGGAGCTTTTGGTTCTTTTCGCAAAGTTAAGCTTCTTTTCGACAAGTTCAGAAACTTTTCGAATAGTTCAAGTTGTTTACGAAAAGTTCTCTATACTGCTTTCTTCTGTTCGAATTGCTCCACACTTCTTTTCTAGGTTGAGACCAGGTCTTTGCCTCTTCAGTTCAGGCATTTTGACAGCTCGTGAGGTTGTCCTTTCTCCTTCTTCCTCCAGATCCAGATGGGTCATCATCTTTTTGGCACTTTTAAGCTACTTTCAAGGTTAAGCCTGTCTTTATTGTTAGCTGTAAAACAAACACTTAAAACACTTATTTAGTTCTCTCAAGGGTCCATCAAGGCCCAAATTAAGGGGTGGAAAATGGTATTTTCCAGTTCTCAACAGTGACCTAACTGGCACATATCCTGAGGCACACTATTCAAAGTCTAAATTTTTGGGATGTTACATTCTTCCCACCTTATAAAATTTTTGTCCTCGAAAATTGCCGTATGTAGTAACATGTTGATCAAATCTAATCATACACCAATTGGAAGATGTCCATATCTCGATCTGAAGACCATTCAAAGCAATAGTGCTGATACTCACATCCTACATGAACACATATACGTATCCACGAGTAACATTCACCTCCACGCATACACACATCCATAGCCTACTTGCATAAAAATCCATACCTCTTCTCATTGAAAACTCACGCCTCTAAAAATCTACTCAAATGAGTAAAATTTCATTCTATATCGACTTAAACTCACGCCGAGTCGATGGGGTATTCTCCGAACCTTAAATCAGTTGTGCAAATACATATAGTTATTCACCGTGAAATTACGCTAAATATAATCATTCAAAGCTTGTTCAAGTCTCATTCACTTCCTCTTAAGCTTCTCAACTACCAACACATGATGTAATGAAAATTAAAGCCTCCCAATTCCTTATAACTCACTCATGACTTGAGTATAAAACATACACACCTAGATAGATGTATATGACCCAATCAAACTAACTCTTATAACGTACATACTCTATATTTGTCATATGACCTATCTAACTTAAAGCAAACAAGTCAACGTTTACCTGGTCCAACAAGTGACCAGTCGGGCACGCTTCCTGAGATATACTATTTAAAGTCTGAAATTTTTGAGACGTTACATTCGCCCCTCAGGAATTTTCGTCGCCGAAAATTGCACTCAAGGGCTCCCCCCTGCATGGGAGACCCACACACATAGTAAAGCACGTCTATGGACGCAACCACAACAACACATCCTGCATAAATTCCAACCACATATCCTGCAAAAGTTATAAATCCACACATCCTGCATAAATTCAAACTGCATATCCTGCACAAGTTACAAATCCACACATCCTGTATAATTCTAATTTACATCCATGTTGCCACAATATGCTAAAAATTTTAATTGAACCAGCAAAGGCATTCCATTTGATCAAAGAATACCGACAAAATTGCATGACAAAGCAGTCACAACAATCACGACATAGGATCACCAACACAACGAGGCAATCACGACACCCACATATACCAAAACAGAATAATACCTTTAACATAGAGAACACCCAACTAAACTAAGTCATATCAGAACCATGACAGATATATCAAAATAGGAAAATATACAAAGCACAACTAACATATGTAATCACATCACTTGGTGGCAACGAGGCCCCAATCGTCAAAAATAGTGAGCAGTGGCAATCATGCCACGATTGTTTGAAAGGACACATGTCCAAGGTACCTGTTTTAAAGATTTACAAACATCTAAAAGTTAAAATATCAAATTTTGAAATATTCCATGTGTCTTGAAATCAATCCAAGGTCAACAGCTATCTCTCGGCAATCCCATCTAGGTATCCTCATCAAAATTCAACATCATCTAACCAGGGTTATCACAATATCCTCCTCTTAAAGGAAATTTTTATTCTCAAAAATTGATCATACGTGAAAGCTCACTCGGCATATCCACCATAGGCACTATAAAATTTAGCTATGATTACATAAGCTAATTTTATCCACAACGGATTCATCAAAAAGGGTGCTAAGAAAGATATTCGCATACATACCCATGATGTATTCACCAACCACCTCATCGAACCTACATATCATAGATATATCTTCATAAACCAAAACCCTAAATGTTAATAAAACAGACAATAATTAGCTTACATAATATGTCATAAGTTTAGAAAAAATACATCTCCCAACCACAACAGCTAAGTCATAAGCTATCTATAACAACCAATGAGACGACAATAATATCCACAAAACATGAAAACACATCCCAAGACTTAACTCGTTCATCATGACAAAGGTTATGCGATCACGCATCAAAAGTGAATCATGAATTACAAATCATGTCCACAAAAGAAACAAAACTAAACTAAATATCAACAGTCAGAGTGGGCCTAGGGCCTCTGAACAGACGCTAAAGTTGCTCTAGCTTTCCTTGGTTCAATACAGTCCCAGATCTGATGTCCCATTTGGCCATAATTGAAACAAGCACCCGTAGTCCACCAACATCTCTCTGTCTCATGTCGTCCCCCACATCTTGAGCATGACTCACTCGGTGCGGACGAGGAAGTGTGGGAAGTTTGTTGTACTCATGATGCCCCAGCGATCGTAGGATTTGTAAGGCAAAGGGGCACCGCAGGCGTGGACATGGACGGTCTTGAATAAGTAGTATGAGTAGGTTGAGGTGGTGCCGACATCAAGAATTTTGGTCTCTTGTCTGTCAGCCCAGAAGTACTTGATCGCTCTTGATCTGCTGATCCCACCTTTGATACTGATTATCTATATCTCTCTTGGCCACAATTGCCTTTCCCATCACTTCAGCATAGGTCTCTAGCTCAAAAATCGATACCCGCTCATGAACGTTCGGCTTCAATCCTTCCTCAAATTTGGCTGCCCTCATGATCTCTGTGGATACTAGTTCAAGTACAAATTGTGACAAGCGTGTAAACTCCACGCCATATTCTCGCACCGACATACTTCCTTGCTGCAGATTTGTAAAGTCTCTTCTCATCTAAACTCTCGCCTGTTTGGGAAAGTATTCCCAATTAAACTCTCTTACAAAGTCTGCCCAAGTCGATAGACGATGAGGGTTTTCAATTTCCCTTCTTCTCAATAGCGATTTCCACCATGGATCGGCATCTCCCTCAAGCTGGAAGGAGGCCCAGCCTACCTTCTCGTCTTCAGTGCTCTGAAGTCTCTGTAGAAGTTTCTCAATTTGATTCAACCATTTTTCTGCTTCTAGCAGGTCTGTCTGCCCATAGAAACTAGGAGGTCTCAATCTCCTGAAGTTCACAAATGATGAAGGCAATAATGCTGGTGGAGGTGGTGGTGGTGGCTACTGATGGATCACGTTATTGGCAGCCAGTAGTACAGTCTGCTCAGCCAATAGTGCAGTCTGTTGAGTCTGTTGGGCCATGGAAGTGGCCACGGCCTCCATTGCATGAGTCATCCTCTCTGTCGCTTCATTCCTCTAATCCCTCTCATCCGGCCAGTGTTTCTGATTTCTACTAGAACCCGCAGGGATCTCATCCTCACTCAGATTTCTATTGCGACCGCCTCTAGGTCGACCTCTACCTCTACCAGACATAATAATCTGTTAAAATAAAACACAGGTTTCAATTAATAACCAGTCATTATATTAAAATAGAACATTCAAAACTTCACAGCCTATGTCCTGACAGAACCTAATGTCACATCTCTAGGCCTACTACTATATTCTTGCACCTACAGCTAGGGCTCTCAGTCTCATGGGAGACTTAACGCCTAAGATCGAACAAAACCTAAAGTCATTCAGAGACATGGCTCTGAATCACTAGAAGGATTCAAAATAGGGATTGTGAATCCCTCCTAAGTTCTAACAGAATTTCATTCTTTCGCACATGAGCCCCAATAAGACCTAATGCCTAAAGCTCTGATACCAACTGTGACAGCCTGTATTTTCCCAACCTAAAACTTTGAGATTTTTTTTTTTCATCCTAAACCCAATGGGAAAACCCGGACCGCCAGATCGTATACCACAATCTGATACAGAATACTTGGCACATCCATAAATATACGAAAATCAAAGCAATTATTACATATGGCATAATTAAAACCTCAAGATTTAAAATCCATTAAGAACAAAACTAAATAAACACTAGTGATGACCAACCATCACCTAACAATGGTGTACACTAGTACGAATATACCCAAACTTAACTCACCAAATCTACAAAGCACAATTCTACGATCCCTGAACAGAGTACAAATCCTTGTGTGGAAGCTCCCTTCTTTTAGTATGTAATCTGGGCCCTCCCAAACCTACACCTGTGACGTATAGTCGGGGTGAGCTAACAAATAAGCTCAGTAGAGGATAAACAACATAAATTCACATTTAACATTCGAAAATATAGCTTGAATCAAGAGTCAAAACCATCATTTAATTTATGCTTCCAAAACTTAATCATTCCCTTTTTTTTTTCAAACACATTTTTCAAAGCATTCATCAATTTCTTCTATTTCAAAACTCAACCTTAAACATTTAACTTTACCATGATATTCCATCCAAATGTACACATATCAAAAAGAATCTTAAAACAATTAGACTTATCCAAAAATATCCGAGATTTCACACACATTCCAAATAACGTCGAATTTGCAACACAAATTCAAACAACACAAGGGTGTCCAAGGGTGTTCAATGTTTCCAAAGGTGTTCAATGTTTCCAAAGCATTCAAGGGATGCAATAATGTCCAATGGTATCCAAAAGTGTCCAATGATTCCAAAGTGTCCGAGGGATGCAATGATGTCCAAGGGTGTCCAAAGGTGTTCAATGATTCCAAGGTGTCCAAGGGTATTCAATGTTTCCAAAGTGTGTTCAATGTTTCCAAAGTGTCCAAGGATGCAATGATGTCCAAAGGTGTCCAATGATTTCAAAGTGTCCAAGGGATGCAATGATGTCCAAGGGGTATGAATGCGTATCAGACGGATAGGTCACGCATCGCCCAAGGGATGCAGTCAAAGAATCCAAAGGATTCATAATGCGAATGCAAATGTCAAAAGTCCAAGCGTCATTGAGTAAATCACCGTTCCAAGGGTATCAAAATGATTCACGAGTGTCACCAGTGATCTCAAAATCTTACTTTTAAAACACGAGTCAAGCTCAACAATATCAAAGATTATCTAGAATCGAACATTATCACATGCATAATCACGATTTCACGAGTTCATATTCCAAATCATAAGACTCTAATTCTAACATATCCAACTTTGATAAACTCATCATATTCATGCAAACACATCTAATACTATGAATCAAGTCAAATATATAAATTTAGGTCGAGTTTCCCCTACCTTAATCTTGAGGTTGCCCGAAGCCAAGCAAGCTCCTTTCAATGTCCTTCCGCCTCAATCTATATCACAAGCATACAATGATGCATCAAAGATCAACTCTACTCACTAATAACTTATATACATTTAAGTATTTTCTCAAAACCAAGGTTGAAACGGGCAAATTCATGCTAATATAGAATTTGATGTAATATTCCTCCAAACGTTTGACCTTTAAAACTTTAGATTCATGAGTTTGGTAAAACACAAAAGTTGTAGAGCTCGTCATCCTCTTTCCAACGCCATAATAATCGTATCAATCGGAGTTCAGGATAAAATGTTACTATCAAAATACTGAAGTAGTATCGGTGAGCCCAATCAAAATCGTTCGAACGATTTAAAATCGATCGAACGGTTTCTAATTTCGTTTGAACGATTTTCAAAATCGATCGAACGGTTTCTAATTTCGTTCGAATGATTTTCAAAATCGATTGAATGGTTTTTAATTTCGTTCGAACGGTTTTCAAAACCGATCGAATGGTTTCCAAACCGACCAGAAACCTTCAAATTTCACTCTTGACGAAATCGTTCGATCGATTTTTAATTTCGATCGAACAGTTTCATCAGATTTCACCCAAAATCGGGTTCAAGCATCTCTAACTCATTTTTCTTTAAATCTTAACTCATTTTCTTCAAATCTTTCACTCATAATCTAACTAAGGATTAATCTACATACAAATTACAACTTAAATCAAAATTTTTACCTTTAATCCAATGATTTTCTCCCCGATCGGATCGTCTTCTTCCTAGCAGGTAAATGGGTTTCCAAACCCCTTTTTATCTTTCCAAGCCCCACGATTTTCACAATTTCGGCACGATCGTTAGGTGATCATCCACACACGCTTCGTACAAACCTCCTATATCCATCGATTCTTCGATCCGAGCTTTCACACAACAAGCTAGATCTTCTTAGCTTGGAGTTCCGGATTTCACATGGATTAGAACACCTTCTTTAATCCTTCACACACAATGCATCTAAAGCCCATCTCTTCCTCTTCCTCTTGCTCTTTCTCTTCTCTGCTCTCCCTCTCTATCTCTAGAAACCTAAAGCCTCAACCTTTTAACCAAATGGCTTCTAAAAGAAGCCCCTCCCTCTCTTATACTTAAAATCCCGGTTCACGTGTAAAACGCATACACGCCACAATAGGTGTATAAGACCCTATAAAATGATCTAACACCATACGGGTGTGCACTTTTTATACCAAAATTAATCCAATCTAAATCATCAAGTTGACTTTCACCTGCTCAAAATTAGTGACCTGACGGGCACATATCCCGAGGCACACTATTCAAAGTCCAAATTTTTGGGATGTTACAGCAGGTCATCTCCATAGCCTTCAGATTTGAATGCTCTCTTTTATCGTTGATGAATGCACAACAATCCACTTTGAGATCCTCAAGGCTATCAACCACACACCGTAATCCCTAGGGCACAAAATACCTAACTCACTTGGGCCAATTAACAAGAAGAAAATGAAGGGGAAAAGAAACCTTTTGGATAAAAAAGTTTTAGAAGTTTACTAACTTTCAAAAGGAGGAAGAAGTTTTAGGGCAACACTCAAGGGCGAGGAAGAATCACCAACGTGCTTAGATCTCTTCCTTTTTAAAAATATTTTATTAACAAGCCTAAAACTACCCACCAGGACAGTACCATCAAAAAGTCTAAAAAACCCTCTTTGGCAAGGGAACAAAAGAGTGAAGTGAGTCAATGTTTGAGGAATCACAACTAGTTATGATTATAGTGATAGTGAGCTGTGACCAAAATTAGTTGTCCCATTTATGGCAGCTAGCTGTGGACCACAATTCACTGTGAATATCACAACAGCTTGCATTGGATATAGTTACAGAATGCAGCCACAAATAGTTGGACAAACCCACAACTCGCTGTGGGCATCACTTCAAGGCATCGATAAATCATTTTAAAAAACACAGTAATTGATAACATGTTAACCGAGGCATGATTCTTCCATCGTGGCATACAATTTTTCTAAGAGAGATCTATACGATTTTTATAGTTGAATGCGACAACAAGATCTAACAATGTCCTCTTTATAATTTTGAGTGTCTATCAGGTAACCTTTTGGGTTATGTGTCATGTGGAACCACCATGTTTTCCATGTGGTTTGGCGCACATCATCTTAAAACTTATATTGTAAAATGAAGGGGAAAATAGGGCCACTTTTGCCTTGTGCTACACTTACTCATGCCATTATTTAAAACCAAGAAGGGAGCAGTAGATATACATTACAATATCCAATTTCTCCATACAGAGTTTGTTGATATAATTGGTATTGAAAATAGATGGTGTTGAAAAATAACTCTGAGGCATATAGCTCACTACGTTGTCTTAAAGACAATAGACGCCCGACTTCGTCGGATAAACGAAGATGCAATTGAGTTTCAAGCGAACCTGCCTTCAGATTACAATAGAGCCTAATTTTGTCAAGAACCAAATATTCTTTTCTAGATTGCACTTTCTAGAAAAAAAAGCTACGACACAGTTTTTCTGATATACAAAAAGATTCTTAAATAAAGAAAATAAGAACGTAAGAGAGAAAAATTATTATTTTTGTTGTATCATTCTAACAGAGATCGTATCTCTATTTGTATAGAATCAGATGCTGGTAAAGAGAATTTAGATTTGTGTCTCTTCAGATAACGATAAAGAGATAAATTGATTTCACTTGTGTGTTTTCAAATTTACGGTGAAAAAATGTATCAAAATTTGAGAAGACACTTCTTTGAAGAGAAATGTAACAACACGAATTTTTCTGAACACCAGTGCACCTGACCATGTGTACATGCCCTGTAAGGTGTTGCACGACTTAGATTTTGTTGGAATAATTCATTTTATGATAGGCATTTTTTTTACGAGAGGTATATATATTAATTGTGTAATTAGTATACAAGCTCCGTGAGAGCACCATTGGTTAAGGACTTGGTTTATAAGTAAGAGGTCTAGGGGACAAGCAGTGTGGAGAGGAAGTGAGTCTCTATTCTTGGGCTTTTGAATACACAGTCATACACCGGTTTTAATACCTCTGCTCAACACTGAATCAAACTGCACTATTATAAAGCAAGAACCATGTATGCAGAAATCACTTTATGATTTCCGCAAGAGAGAAGCCGTGAGGAAGAGAAGCCATCTCCCTCCCCAAATTTTCGTGAAACTGCGGCAATTCGATTCTTCTTCCGAAACACCTTGTTCTTCAATAAAACCCTTACTATTTTAAACGCAAGAAACTCAAGAGGGAAGTCGAAGCATCGGACGTATGCGAAGCCTTCGTGCCATATTCCATCACTATCCTGATCATTTCAAACCCTGCATGCGTGATCCAAGAAGGTAAACATCGTAGAGTGATTGTGTGAATATCGATTTATGAGATTTTGATCTCGATTAATGAGTAATTAGATTTGCATGCAAGGAATTTGAGGATTAGACGCACGCAAGAGTAAACGCCGATATCCGTCGATTCCAATCATCGAGGATTTTGCATGCATAAATTTAGAGGTAAAATCTATTACTAGGCATGGTAGAATAAGTTGGATTAAATCAGATGGTAGGATGAGATTATATGTAGTGAAATTAGGATTTTCGAATGTAGAAGAAGACGAAAATTTGAAAAACAGTTGTTGCAGCGAATAGTAACTTGCTGCAGCGAGGTTCTAGAGTTTGAACAACTCGCTACAGCGAATTGAAAGTCACTGCAACGAGTTTTCTTTCTGAGTAACTCGCTACAGCGAGTAGAAAAGTCACTGCAACGAGTTAAAGCAGGGTTCTGACACAGGCTCGATATTTCAGCCATAATTTTTTACCCTGAAATCGGATTGACGTGATTCTTACGACAATGGAAAGAGAACAACGGACCCTATAACTTGTATGAATTAATAATTTTATGAATCAAAAGTTTTAAAGGTAAAAATTGAGGGGGAAGTTGGGACAAGTTCTACATGATCCAAAGTTAGCACGAACTTGTCCATTTCACCTCAATTTTGATAAAACACTTAAGTACGTCGAAGATATTAATAATTAGAGTCAGTCCTTAATACATCATCGTATGTGTGACAAATTGATGATGCTTAGTATGATCGCTCTAATATTCATTTTTTTTATTTTGAAATAAGTGAGAAAATGTTATATATATTATTGTAGTAATATATATTTTATTATTTCAAAATTAAATTTATCATTATTATTATATATATTGATAATAATTCAATGACAAACTTGTAAAAATTATTTACTTTTGTGTGCAAACAAATAAGAAAAATAAACTTTAATATATATATATATATATATAACAAAGAAAGAAAGAGCGTTAAATTCAATTCGATATAGGATGTTCATGATAAATTTTTATCATAAGCCTTCCTAAGTTCTCAATCATGAAACAAAAGGTTCTAGAGTTATTAGAATCAAAATGTCGGACCAATTCGTGAGCTAGGAGTACAAGTTTAGGACAATGTTACTCACCACGCCAAGAACCCACTATTAGTAGCCTGCTTTGATTGACTACTGAAAATTCATCTTCATTACACTAAGAATAACAATATTTGGATCTTGTAGGTAGCATCTACATGAAGCCATCATCACAAAATATGATAAATGTTGAGTCCCATGAGATCTGGATCGTTGATTGATCACTCACTGTCATATAATTGATGAAGGAATGTTGCGAGGCTAGTTATCAACTTGAGCCAAGGTATTCTCTCCACCATCTTGATCCATGATTTTCCACCATTGGATCTTATGAACCATTAAGGTTTCCACATTGCAAATGAGATCATTAGCCAATTATATAGACAGTCGCCCATTAAGATTCAAATGACTTCACCCATCTATTGATGAGGCATCATGGCCCAATATTAAATTCGATAGCTTAATTTGCAGAAAAGACAATGATGAGATCATTATAATATCATACAAAACATCAAATTCACATAATTATCTTCATATCCTACGGGGGGATTAAGTTTAATAGGATTAATTACTATATAAATTTGAAGTTTGGCATAACTATTATCATAGACTAATTAATAGAAATGAAAGTTTTCAACCACACACTACAAACACACATCTTTGGTCTATATAAGAATCAACTTGAAACTTCCAAGAATCAACTTGAAACTTCCATCAACATGAGACCAATGGCAGCCAGTGCAAAATAAATAGCTCCTTCGATCTTCAAATTTTCTCCGGAGTTTCGTCCAAACAACATGTTTGATCCGTTTGATCCTGGAGGCAAAGCCATCGACGGAGAAGCTGAATTCACGTCAACAGAGGATTACAAAAAAATGTATAATCTTATACAAGAGAAGGCCAAAAACATGTGATACTTTCTCTTGGAGTATAGATAATATATAAAAAAGAGGCCTACCGTCCACGAATATCATCTATTCAAGGCCAACTTTCAATCCAAAGTAGTTTATTTTCACATTTTTTTAAGGCCTTGACATCTGTAAATGTCAGCGTTAGACATGGTTATGCCTTTAAAGGCATGTCTATCTCCTGATGTCAGTAACCCCCTTTAATCCTGAATAATTACCAACTTTAATGCCATTTCAACCCCAAATCCTTTACATCAGGTAGTCCCTCAACTTCTTTTCCTATGATGGCATGAATTTTTATTATTAAAAAAGAAGATGTAGGGACATTTGAACCCTTTTTGCTAGGGGTAGGGGTAGGGGTAGGGGTAGGGGTAGGAAGAGTTTCATATTGTATTTTACCAAATACTATTTTAAACAAGTACTCTATAGCTATTTGGTAAGTCTCTACTACACATTTTTCAAAGGGGAGCATTAATTGCGCAGAAAAAAAAATCAGACGACTAAGATGGTGTTTTCACATAGCATGTGTCACCAAAATACCAAGTCTTACTTTTAAAATGTGTTTGTACCAATTTTGTGTGCAAGTAATGGCCCCTTTTTTATATTCTTGGCAACAGCTACTCTGTTTAACATAAAATTGGAGCATATAATGGGTGAACCGATCAAAGCAGTCATATGAAAAAAAATAAAAATTGCTGAACCGGACTGCAAACTGGTTTCGATTTGTAGGTTCTAAGGCAAATTGAGTAACCATGAATAAAACTATCCAATCGAAAATTAAAAATAAAATAATGTAATATTAAGGCTGCCTTTGGGTTAGCTCTTTTAAGAGAAGAAGCATCTTTTTGTCCACTCTCTCCGAGCAAATAAAATCTGTTCAGGCAAAGAGCAATGTTATCACTTAAAACAGCTCTTTGTCATAGCAAATAGGAGAGAGCTGTGCTACCATACGTGAAAGCAGTTTTTGGCCGGAGCCAAAATGCGAAACCGCAGCTCGTTGACCTAAAAGAGCTAACCTAAAGGCAGCCTTACAATAAAATGAAGTAACAAAAAGCCAAACGAAGTGCTACCAATTTTTTCATGGGATTTTTGGCAACAGGGCTACTTCGCAAGGCAGGTATGGTTTAAAAATATTTACAAAGTCGAAAATTTTCATCTGAGAAGGACCTAAGGACGTAATGAAGTAATTTTGCTTCTCACTAGGTACTTAGGTAACGAAACGGGTTGTTTACCAACCAAGGTAACAAAAATACCCAAAAAACAAGACACCGACGACATCTTTATAAATATTTGAAACCATTTTAGTCTTGTAAATAGATACAACTTAGTGCTCTGTTTCCCAAAATTCCATTTTTTCATTGACTCATCCATTATAAAGATTACTGTGGTATCTCATTGTTGTAAGGGATAATGGCTCCTTTTTTTTTTTTTTAAATGACAAGGGATAATGGCTCTTGACTGCCATTTAAGCACCAAATGGTCTTTAAATGATCTTAAACCATTAAAATTATCCTTTTTAACTAGCACAATAAAAGTATGATTTATCAAATATGTCATGTGGGACACATTTTTGACCAATTTAAATAGTCCAAGTGGCAATCACTGTAACATATCTCAGCCCAAAGAAACATGGCTATAGGTGGATGTGACGGTCCCATTGATGACTTTAATATCTGGGTGTAAAACTAAAAACAATGGTTGATATTTTAATCCATAGATCAGATGGTGTAAATATCCATAAAACACCTTTTTGGGCCTTTTGCACTTCAATCTATGATCTGTTACTTTGATAGTTCAGATCACCCACATCTTAAACTATTATTTGGTGTTTAAATGACTGTCATGAGATTCGGGTCCTTGTTATAAACATATAATCCAAAATATATCGTACCTGCAATTGAAGAATTTGTCAGTGATCCATCGATGACTTGTGATTTCGGTGAGCTTGGAAGAAGAGGCAGAATCCCTTCAAAAAAACTCCAAAAATTTTAGCTTCAAGCTCCAAGAACGTAATAGGTAAAAAGTAATGGAATAATCTGTTAAATTCTTTTTTACATATATAGAGTATCTTGTGAGAATTTTACATAAGAAATCTCTACGAGTCTCACATCGGATACAGATGCACAAGGTCAATCAATTGCAGTCCAAAACCAAAAAAATTCGACACCGTTGATTTTTGGACACTTTAGAAAATAATGCCTCAAAAACAAACGTTTTAGCAAAAAAGACCCTGACCTCAAACCTTTTAGAAAAATGATACTTTCACAGATTTTAGAACTTCAGAAAACTGTGAAAGCACTGTTTTTTAAACTGTGCTTTCACGGTTTTCTGAAGTTTCAAAATTCATGAAAGCACCATTTTTCTAATACATTTGAGATCGGGTCTTTTTTGCTACAAAGTTTGTTTTTGAGGCATGTTTCTCTAATTATCCCTTGAATTTATACCCAAAGGAATAAAATTTCAAATACAAAAGTTTTTAGTTAAAATTCTATATCCTTAACTCGTGAAATGGAGGCAAAAATATCTAAAATAAATTATTTCTTAACCTCTAGAAGATATTGTGAACCTTAGGCCTTGTTTGACAAAACTCATGGAAATGATTTTTTTTTTGTTTTACTTTACGTGTGCTCGTAAATAAAATAACTCATGGGAAGTTTTATTTTTAAAATTTTACAATGGTGTGATTTTATTTTTTTCAGCTGTTTGGCTACATTGTGCAAAATTATTTTCCTAAGGCACCATTCTTCACACCATGTATACCTGTAACTTTACCCCATCTCGTCGGGCCAAAATGCGTAAATCGCTTTGAATTAGAACATGAAAACTTTTTGTAGTCCCAACTTTTTACAAGAAGAGTCTTGAGATCATGGGCATGCACTTAGATAGTTAGTTTTTTATTTTGCATGGTACACATCCCAAACAGTAACTCTAAACTCGTGAGATATACATAAAGCTCAAATACAAACCGCGGGTCATTTTTTGGAATGGGTGCCACATGAAATAAAAAAATCGTCTAATGATAAACCCATGATCTCAAGATGCATCATGTGGAAGATTGGGATAAAAAACAATCTCCTTTGTCAGATTCAAAGCAGTCAATGCATGTTGACCGGAGGAGATGGGGCGAAGTTACGATTTTACAATGCAAATAAATGGTACGATTATGAGGTGAGGTTGCATTGAGTCATTTGATAAAGATTATGCTTAGTGCCAATCTTTTCACTTATGATCTTTAGATCATGGCCTTCAAATTAAGTGATTTAGATGGTTGGGTTACATTTATTAGCGTCGCTGTTTATGGGTACCTCTGTTCACGTCCATTCTTTCTCTGAAAGCGCCAACATCTGAGACCCATAGAGGTACCTACCCTATTCTTTAAGGGGTTGAAAGTGGTTTCAGATGTAGACGTTTTCTCTAAACCCAAAGAGGTACCTACCCTATTCTTTAATGCCATGAAAACAGACAAATATAAATCTTACCATTAAAGCTATTGACAGCCTTTAATAAGACGATAGAGATTGTTTTTTGTTCTCATCATATAGCATGATCAGTCACTTTTGGGGATGTGTGTCATGTGGAATCACACTTGACCGTCTAATAGGTGGCTATGATTTCAAGCTCTATTGTATGGAAGATTGGGATAAAAAATGATCTCCATCATTTGACTCAATGCAGTCAATGGCTTTAAGGGTAGATACTTATGTAGTTGGCATAGTCTATGCAGCCGTCGGATCTAACCACCAAAAGATGTAGGTTTGTTTTTAGGTAACTCTGTTTGTGCCCATGCATTCTCTGAAAGCGCCCTCGTCCCAGACTCCTTGAAAATCATTGATTTCTTCTAATTAGATGATGAAGATTGTGTTTCACCCCCGATCTTCCACACAATAGATCTTGAGATCATGGTGCACTGATCTGACGGTCAATTTTTTATTCCAACTGTCACAGATCCCCCAAAAATGGTACTAAAATCACATTTGAGCGTGGTTTGTGCCATATGATTCAAGGGCCAGATTTTGGGGATACGTGACGCATGGAATAAAAAACCGACCGTCTGATAGGTTCATCATGATCTTAAGATCTATTATGTTGAAGTTCAGGGTGAAATACGATCTCCATCATCTTATTAGAGGGAATCAATAGTTTACAAGGGGTATGGAACGTGAGCGAAAATAGAGGTAACCTTCGTTTTTTCCCGCGACATGGGCTAAAAATAGTTTCAACAGATTTTTAGCTGAAAATACTTTGAGTTATTTTGTCATATTTCTCTGATAAGTGGGACCCACTAAGTTTCTCAAACGGCTGGAAATTCACTTTACATAAAAAATATAAATTTCCATGAGTTTTTTTGAAGAACGCGGGTTGCCAAACAAGTCCTTAGAGGATGTATACAACTTTCGATCACGTGTCTTGTGGCATACGATATAGCACTCGAATGCAAGGCCCAGGCCGTACGATTGAATGCAAGGTCCATGTGGAATGAGTTTGGTCAATCTAGGGTTGGAAGTCTTGCCCAATCGATCTAGGGCTTTATCCATGGTATAAAAAGAAGAAGATACCGATACGTATCGGCGATACATATTGGTATCTCAACTCAATATCGGCCGATATTTATCGGGTATTGGTCGATACAGTATCGGTTTCGAGCTCATAACTCTATTTTCTTTACAAAAAAAAAAAAAAAAAAAAAAGGCCGATATATATCAATATCAGCAATACGTATCGGCCTAGTCGTATTAATCCTCTATGGACCAATACCCAAGTCCGATAGCGATTTTGATACCTTAGCTTTATCTTAGGCCTAAGATGAGCTCTTAATTGATGCAATTCTAAATCATTCAGAGCATGAGTAAGATATTTGAAAAAAGTTTTCTCTACCAATTAATCATTAATGTGGAGAGGCTAGGGCTAATAATGGTAATATCATGTATTATATCTTATGAGGAAGCGCTGAAATTTTCCATCTAATTAAGCAATGGTATATATGTTGAGTGTGGTAAGAAAGGAAACGAACATCTCTTACTACCAATGCCTCAAGATAGGTGGGAAATCTTTAAATTTTGTATTTCTAAAAGGCACAACTGAATGATTACTCTAAAGGTTAAACACCAAAATCATGGTTATATAATCTTACACCATTAAGATATTGGAAATCCATTCCGTCATACATTGAAGGTCAATGAGCCCAAAAAATCACTTCTTTTAAAGATTTGAACCATCCGATTTGTGCACTCTTATACCAATCATTCTTTTTAATTTTTAAATGTTGATATTGAAATTCACCAATCGAATGGTTCACATCCACACTTAGGTAACGATTCTTGGGTGAGAAATGTTGGAATGATAATTGGCACTTCAACCTTTATATTAATCCCATATGGGTACCAGGTGAAAGGTGGAAAGATAATAACTCTAGTTTAATGATATAATATCATTGAAACGCTATTTTGATATTTATTATTTTATATGATGGTGAGGAGCCATTATTCTTTTCCCTAATTAGATTACCTGGGCAGGTAGAGGCATTTGCATTGAGATCACAAACACGCGGCAACTCTAAGGCTAGTGTCTGGTTGATAGGGAAATCCGCAGAGTTGTTAAGCAGGACACAAAGGCACCCAGCTTGCTGCCCGTAGAGATCCACCAGATTATCGCAGCACGATTTTTCTGGTGCTGTCGAGGAACCCTGCACAAAGGGTGCACACGGTGCAAGAAGCAGTAGCCGAGACCCGCACTCTGCGATGCCTGAGTCTGAAGAAATAGCAGAGGGAAGGCAAATGTTCAGAAACAGCAGGAGAGAGACAATAGTCGAATAAGAAAGGGAACCCATGGTTTTTGGAAATTGGAGCTTTTTCTTGCTTTGTTTTAATGGTCGAGAGGCTACAAGCGCTTTTAAATATATATCTGTATAGGTGTGGCATAGCATTTGGGTGTGAGTTGTGCCACACTTACAGTGTGTTTCTGTCACAAGCATTCCATTACCTTCTCTATCTCTCTCAAATATAACTGAATTAAATTGTTCCACCAATCACAAACGTACTTATATGTTTGGTAGAATAATTCAGTTCGTGTTTATGCATCAAGAGAGGAGAGTGGAAAAATTCAGTTATGAGAGAAGAGAGGCAAAAAAAAAAAAAAAAAAAAAGTACTGGAAGGGAAATTTTGGTGCATGTTGAAAAAAGGGAGGCTGGTGTGACTACCACACAACTTCATTCATGTTATAGCCACCTCACTTAATCATAGTAAAAATACACTTGTTGCTTTTAATCAGATCATGATAATCGATTTTCGCCCAAATCTTTCACACAATAGATCTTGAGATCATGAGCCTACTATTAGACGGTCAATTGTTGATTACACGTGACCCACATCTCAAAAATTGAACGTGATCATGGTGTAGCATTAAACATGGTTCACGTTCACTTTCTAGGTTGCATGCCACATGGAATCAACATCTGATCGTCTGATGGGAGTCCCATGATCTCAAGATCTATTGCGGGGAATACTGGGCTGAAAACCCATCTCCATCATCAAGTTAAATTCAGTCAACTGATAGTGATGATCCTTAAGTAAGGAGATGTAATATAAAGTGGTGTGATAGTAAGGTAGACATAAAAAATTGATTAAACCAATAGAGAAAAAAGGACAATGTCATATGGTGGACAAATTTTATGCAGACAAAGTGCAGGCACCTGACGTGGCGCGACGCAATTGGTTGCAAGTACGGTGGGTCTCAATGAATCACTACAAAAATAAGGTGTTTCAGCGACACTTGCGGTTAAGGCAATTTTTGGTAGCGGCATGACTAATAGCGGCAAATTTTTTTAGCGACAAGACTAATAGCGGCAGTTTTTTGTTAAAACTCACTGTCATGGATAGCAGCTAGCTGTGAACACTGAAATCAGGAATATTCTTATCCGATTCAGTCATCTGATTTTAAACTATTTACAATTTGATTTCCTTTATGTGTCAACTGTACATGAATCATAGAAGAAAGGATCAGACATATTACAAAGGAAGCACCTCATTCCGTTCCGTGCGATCTTAGAAATCAAGGTAGGGAAATTTCAATGCACAATTACCTTTTGGACTTTGAATCATAGGTTTGATGATGTGATCGAATCCATGAATATTAGAATTGAACTCGATCTTATTGAAACTTGTTGTCTTTGAATAATTAAAATCCATCAAATGTTGAATAGTATGAAGTTAATGAACTTTTGAATATCGAACCTTTGAATTTATGAAATCTTATTGCATTGAGTAATTGAAACAAATTGAATTATCAAACTCCTTGAATATCGAAACTTTTGAGTTTTTCGAATATATTGAATCTCATTGCATCTAAATATTTGGAATCATTTGAACATTGAACTTTGAATTTTGAACCCTTTGAACTCTTCGAACTTTGAATTTGAAATAGAATGTGAATTATCCTATGAAATGTGAACATTGAATTATATGTGTTAAAACATTTCATGTGATTTATAGAGATTCATGTGGAACGAATCCTATGCTTTGACACCATTGAACCATTTCAATGGCCCTTCGGATCGCACTAGTATCCCTCACCATACAGGAGCTTGGGCACTTTGACAAATTATTCTTAGAATGACGATGGTTAGGATTCTCATCGGTTTAGACTTCAGCTCTAGCGCTATATTGCGATCTAGAGATTATTTAAGTTAGGAATGTTAATTGTGATAAAGAATAAGAATAAGAGAATACCCACGTGAACCCTAAGTAATGACCCCATTGCATCTTGTTTGAAACTCAATTATGAACATATGTTTTCACTCATTGAACCTCAGAAATTCTGTTTTGTCATTATAGAAATGCTTTCGAAACTATCATTGAAACTATGCGTCGATTGAATCAGATGTAAATTGGATATTGAGTTTCTTCTACTGAGCTTAGACTATTAGCTCCCCTAACTCTATGTGTCACAGGTACAAATATAGTTCTGGATCTTAAGTTGGAAGAAGATTCAGACTTTGTATCGGAAGACGAAGCAGATCTTCCACCTGAGCAGTTTTATCCTTAGATTCCTTTTGAAGACTTGAACTTAGTATAGTTTTAAGTGAACTTTTATGAGATGATTAAGATTATTTTTGGATGTTAAGTGCCACTGTTTGTGTGACAAACGGCCGTCACCGGTGGTTTTACTTTTTACTTTTACTCTTTCATTATGGACATTTATGCATTGGATTAATTATATGGCCTGTTTCTATTAATAGAAAATAAATTTTGTAATTAGATTATGAATTATGATCTAGCGATCCGGAATTTCCATATGTTTTAGGTTAGAAATTTCAAGTTGTTACAGTTGGTATCAGAGAATGGCCTTATATTCTATCAACACAGTTTAGACTTTCATGGTCACATTAGATTTAAACTTTTGTTTGTTCAAGACATATCCTCATGGCACCGGGTGGTAGACGAAATACTGTTAACACTGATGGCACCTCAGACGGAGTCAGAATTGCGATAGGTGCCAATGGCAATCCGTTGGGAGGAGAAAATAACAACGCACGTGTCAGTCAGTCAACTCTGGAAACTATGGCGAATATGATGAGACAATAGGCGAATACGATGAGACAACAGGCGAATACTATGGTACAATAGACTACCCTGCTTGCGACTAGGTGTCAACCCTCTGGATTCCAAGAATTCAGAAGGATGAAACCTCCAAACTTCTTGGGAAAAGTAGACCTTGGCAAAGCTGAATCATGGTTGAATCAAATGGAAAAGATCATCCGCGTAGTACCTTGCACGGAAGATGAAAAAGTAAGATGGACATCATTCCAATTGGAAGGGGAAGCAGATCTATGGTAGAAATCCGTGGAAAGGACCAGAGAGCAAGAAATGTTGAATACACCGTAGGATAACAGCTTGTTGTGTATACAGACAAAGCTCGGTATAAATATCCACAGTGCATTGTCATAAATGACAGCTCGCTATGGAGACACCCACAGCTACAACTCATTGTCACTGAAAGAAAACTATTACCACTGTGAAGAGAGTGTCTTCCAAAGGCCATAACTTTTGATAGAAAAGTTTGATTGATTAATATAATATATCGTTTTGGGGTAGTTTGAGATAATACATCCAATGAATTTGAAAACAGCTATAGCTCGTTGTGATATGACAATTTGTTGTGGATATAAAATCTGGAATAAGACATTCACAGCCGCAACTCGTCGTGGTAACATGGTAGCTCGTTGTGAACATGATCATAGCTCACTGTCACATGACAACATTGAGTTGTGCATATTAGAACAGAGTTTATTTTGGGAGTGCTCGCAGCCATAGTTCGCTGTGATCACTATGATAGCTCGTTATTAACATAGTCACAGCTCGCTGTCACGGACAACAACGAGCTGTGAATACTGAAATCAAGAATATTCCTATCTGATTCAGTCATCCAACTCTGAACTATTGATAATATGATTTCCTTTATGTGTCAATTGTACATGAATCATAGAAGAAAGGATCAGACGTATTACACAAGAAGCACCTCATTCTGTCCCGTACGATCTTGAAATGCGAGGTAGGGAAATTTCAATGCACAATTACCTTCTGGACTTGAATCATCGGTTTGATGATGTGATCGAATCCATGAATATTAGAATTAAATTCAATCTTATTGAAACTTGTTGTCTGTGAATAATTGAAAACCATCAAACGTTGAATAGTATGAAGTTAATGAATTTTTGAATATTGAACCTTCGAATTTATGAAATCTTATTGCATTGAGTAATTGAAACAAATTGAATTATCGAACTCCTTGAATATCAAAACTCTTGAGTTTTTCGAATATATTGACTCTCATTGCATCTAAATATTTAAAATCATTTGAACATTGAACTCTGAATTTTGAATCTTTTGGACTCTTCGAACTTTGAATTCGAAATAGAATGTGAATTATCTTATTAAATGTGAACATTGAATTATATATGTTAGAACATTGCATGTGGCTTATAGAGATTCATGTGAAACAAATCATGTGCTTCGGCACCTTTGAACCATCTCGACGGCCTTTCGAACCGCACAAGTATCCCTCACCACACATGTAGGGGCTTGGGCACTTCAAAAAATTATTCTTAGAATGACGATGGTTAGGATTCTCATCATTTTAGACTTCGGCCCTAACCCTATATTGTGATCTAGAGATTTTTTAAGTCATACATTGAATAAGAACTGGCATATTAATTGTGATAAGAAATAAGAATAAAAGAATACCCATGTGAACCCTAAGTAATGGCCTTATTGCATCTTGTATGAAATTCAATTATGAACATATGTTTTCACTCATTGAAGGAAATCATACTGGACATATGATCGATCGTGTTGAAGGAAATCATACCTAAGATAAAGCTTCTGTTGTTGCTAAAGATCACGTTAAGAGTTACAATGTCATGCAAAGAATAGAAAGAACTATTGAAATAGAAGTCCGCTATCCTACGGATCTGAGAAGATTGGGGAAGAAAATCTCGAAGATCTCTATTGCTGTAAAATAGGAAAACAGTCCTGTGTGCATCTACTATCCGAAGCAAGGAAGATTAAGATTATAAGTTTTAGTTTTATTAGGAAACTTTTATTGTTAGTAGTTTACTTTATTTAGAATTTTATACTATATAACCGACCCCTTATGGATCTATAAATAAGAAGGCTTGACATCCAGAATAAGCATCCAAAGGTCTCTCAGTGGCAATTGACGACTGCAATTGAGATTCCTAAAGATCACTTTAGAGTAGTTTTAGTTTAGAGAATTTATAGTTTCTCAAGAGCAATTGACGCTTGCAATTGGGAAATGAAAGATCAATTTTATTGCTTTCTAGTTTAGATTTATTTTTCTTGCATTTTTCCTACTTTGTAAACATCTAATAGTTCTTAATTTTAATTGATGACTAAAGTTGAGAATTTCAAAGATTAGTGCAATGGTATTATCTTTTTCATCTATAGTTTCTAGTTTTTGATTGATGCCCAAACTCTAAAAGGTTACAGATTAGTATAGATCTATATTGAAAGAATTTCAGTTTTTGATTGACGCCCAAATTTTGAGAGGCTTAGATATAGTGCAACAGTATTTTAATTTTTGTAGATATCCGAGAACTGAAGGAGACTGATTGACGACTAGAATATGGAAGTTGGAGGATTTAGATTTATTTTCCTACACTTTAGTTTAATTAAATTATTTTTTATTTTTTTAAAGGTAAATAAAAGTTTTTAAAATTTTCAACCTTCCTTGTGAGAGTGATCTTATACTAACGCTACAATTTCCATTGTGCGCATGCAATAGGTTAAGACAGAACAATAAATTATAAAAGAGTTTGTCAATGACCCCAAAGACTGGTGGGAGTTGGCCCGAATCCTAGGCCACAAACATGCCCTAGTTTCTCAGGTCCCATAACCCTCCAGTACACATCATTTTGGGAGGTTGTCCAAACCATCTTCCGATAGGAATCCCTTAATCCTATGCTGCAATTGATTACATTTCATTTATCTTATTAATTATATAAAGTCTATAGATAATGAATGACATAGTATGAACTTACAATCTTCTCTGCAACCACTTCATTGACTGGTGTGCCATCTTTATATGAACGTGTAAGCAAAAAAACCTCTACTATGCTAGGCGGGTTCTGCCCTCCCCTCTTGACGTGCTAAGTCAACAAAAAAATTTAATTAGTAAATAATAAATATTGACATAAATGAGATACATGATCAATCAATTTGTGTGTATGGGCAAATTTCTGGCACGACCTATTTCGTTTATTTCTTTCGTTCTTTTCTATAACACACAAATTGATTGATGTTGACAAGTTTGCTATGCAAAATAAATTATTTTAAACTCTTTTATGAAAAGCATATACCTTGCCTTCCTCTCAGAATCTCAGAAATGGATAAGAGTTTGTCATTGATCTAACAATACATTTATAGGGTGATGCTCCTACTGATCTTCATTGGGTGGGCAATTGGCATACCACTTTCTCTTTAGCTCGCACTTGTAGTCCCTCCAATTTTTGGCAAGTGACTGCAATACATAGTGTTTCATCTCATCGCCAATATCAACTTTCACCTAAACCAAAGTTCAAGTAGAAAACAAAATTATTTAAATATGCTACATATAAAAAAATAAAATGTATAAGGAAAAATCGAAGCACGCATATTTACCTGAACACGTTTCCATGCCTTGTTCTTCGCTTCATCTTCAATTTCTTTCCACGACGGACGGTTGATTGGAAATACTTGGCCATCTTTCGCTAAAGTACCAAACAAAGTTGAAAATTCCAATGTACTTTTTCTACGAGTTGTCCGTCACTGACGAGGACCTAAACTTTCTCCCCATCTGCCAATCGTTACTTGTAGATACACTTGGAACGACCTCTTCCTGTCCTCTTCCCAAATCCCGAGGTTGTAAATGCCAATCTACCCTCACCAAATGTAGCTTCAACATGAGCCATCTGACTAGAACTGAAGAATGTAAATATCAGAATTAGACAAGAACGAGTTAAGATGCAAAATAAGATTATTTAAAATGACAGTCAAAAGAAATTAGGTAGCACCAATGAACTAGGCACATAATGAAATTAGGTAGCACCAATGAAATTAGCTGATATGGTTTGCAAGTCACTTTTGCAAACTTGTGTAGTGTAGAAACTAATCGTTTATAATCTGAAACTTTGCAAGTGCACAAGTCGGAAGTACTATAGCGAATACAAGGGTGTTGAACCATAGGGACTTGTTGTTTACTTTTCCTAACTACTGTCTTAATCTAAAAGAATTTATAAAAGAAGTTTCATAAATTAATTAAACTAAACAACAAACTAGCACAGTTTTGGATCAGTTAAGAGAAGGCAGACTAAGATCCCCCTTGGATCAAAGACTCGTAAATAACAAACTCCTATTCCTCTCCTATTTCGAATTCTAGGTATTCCTGCTCTATGCTACAAGCTCTACAGCTAGGTATAAGAATTAAGTCTTATTCATAGTCACGGACTAATCTAAACCGATATGATCTATCTAATTACTAGCGGCCTAAACAATAAGCATCATTGCACGTAATCGACAAGACTAGGCTACAAACTCTAATCCGACAATGGGTATCCTATTGAATCTAATCCTAATCCCTACAAGGTCAATATAATCAAATAAAATAGAAATAAATCCTTACTAGCGCATTCACGGTACTACCAGAACCTCAAACATGCAATCGTACCAACAAAAAAGGAATTCAAAATAAAATAACATAATTTTATTATATACTCATCTGTAATTTACAAAGGATCCCAGCCTTGGTGAAGTTTAGCCTCACATTGATTGATCGATCTTCATCATCACTAACTCAATCATCTCTCAATGATCATAGTATATAATCTCAAAACTCTCTAGAACTAAAAACTAACCTATGGACTCTAACAGCTGAAAACTCTATGCAAAATATTCTGCCGAAGGACTCCCTAAACTCTAACCCTAGGGTCCTTATTTATAAATTTATAAGGCCTTAGTACAATTTACACACGACAGTTAATCTTTACAATCTCAAAAAATCAGCTGAGGAAGAAGAATCTGGAGGAACTCTCGGATGCTAGGAAACCCAAGCTATAAAGCCTGATTTTTTGTAGAGAAAAATTTTCTTGATTGGTCAAGCCTTCATTCCTTCTTCAGATTGCATCAGCTTTTGTTTTACCTTAATTCTTGACCGATCGAACTAATCTCGACATCCAACTCTTTAATTCTCCTAAATCAGTAACTTCTGGTTCAACCGGTTGAATTTGACTTCGACCGGTCCAAATTATATAAAAAAGGTTATATAACTCTCTGTCCCATCTCGACTGGTCCACTCATGAATTTATGAAGCTCCCAAATACTCGACTGGTCGAATTTGACATTTCGACTGGTCGAGACAGACCACCTCTTTTCTTCTTTTTCTTTATGCTGCGCAACTTCGACCTGTTGAAAGTGGATTCTCGACCGGTCGAAATGACCTGTTTTGGGCATTTATCCTCTATTTCAACTTGGATTTCTGTCGTGGCTTCGGGTTTTCTTCTACTTTGCTCTTTTAACTATTTTTGCATTCTTTCAGCCTTCAAACCTGTTGCAACACATCACAAATTAAAGGAAACCATTAGTAGTTAAATGAGAACTAACAAGGCCGAGATTTGGGCATAAAATATGCTATTTTGAAGGCTGATCAGAAACATCATGCTTGTAGTCTAACTTGAATACCATATGGTGTTGAAGATTGGGCTAAATGTAATATCCTGCAATAACAAATTTTAAAATTATTGTTATAGGAAATTTTGTTGCTATAAACTTTAAAAGGCATTGGCTGCTTTAAATCATATGATAGAGATTTTTTTCGCCCTAATCTTTGACAAGATAGAGCTTTAGTTTGCAATCTTCAAATGAGATAATACACTATGTTTCCATGTGACACATGTACGAAAAAGTAACCAACAAACCAAGTCACCTGGCACTCCAGTGCACACTGACTTAAATTAACCTTGTATTAGGTGCACAGGTCCCCAAATATTGTACATGTAGCCCACATAGTCATAGATCTCTAAAGTACCATATAGTCCTGGCTTAGTTCAAACTTCAAACCTCAAGCCATCTTATGTACTTTTGTTGATTTATTATGTGTTGTTATCTATACAAGTATACAACTACAAGCTTATTTTCCTTCCATTTCCAAGCTACCACAGACTTTTGATCAACCACAGAGGTCATGCAACAACGTAATTTTTAGGCTGAATCCCATCTATACCATGGTCTGCACACTTGGACATCTCGACTTTGTGTTTTGTGTCTCATATGCACAACACCAATCATTCTCTTTGCACTTTGCATCATTAGAAATATAAAATCAGGGGTTGGCCCACATAGAGCAGTGTGGAGCTATAGCCCCATTTTAAAAAATGCATAAAAGAAACTTCTCATACAACATTTTTTATGTACAAGCCCTCAAATATACAGTAAAACAATTATTAATATCTGTTGACCATGACTAGCTCCCATTAGAAAAAAAATCTTGGCTACACAGCACAACACGTCCATCTATTATCAGCTCGACTTAGGTTTGTTTAATACAACAGAGCCCATGGTCAAATTAATAGTTACAAAATAAAGGTCGTTACTCAGTGCTGGTTCATACTCAGTGTTGAGAGGGGATGGACATGAGAAAGACTTAACTTTTGACTTTTCACACACAAAGTGGCTGCTCTCCAAATTTCTTTTGACATGGAGTAACGTGACTGGCTGCACCAACCTGCATTAAGGGGCCTAAATTGAATGGTTCATATCTTATGATTGGCATGTCTTTTTTGGTTGAGCTGTATTCATAGGATGTCTGGTAAATTGAACTGCTTGGATTAGTCAAAATATGATGGTTCTTGTCTTGGTGGATCGCAGATTATTATGCATGATGGGAAATAGTTAAACACTTCCATCCACTTGAAAATCAAAATCGGATCCAAAGCCATCGTCAATGAAATCAATTGAAGGAGTTTGTTGTGGAACACACATTTGGGGAGGTGCATCTACAGTTGGTCCAACCACATCTTCCCTTACCCAATTGTCATCATCACCATCCTCGAGAGTGTCATTTGGCTCTTGGATGGCATAAGTACTACTATCCAATAAAGTATTATCATTCCATCTCATATCAAATAGGTCCTTAGGCTTAGTCTTCACGACAATATGCCAATTCAGATCAACTAGATCTTGGACATAGAAAATTTGAGTAGCCTGAGATACCAAATTGTATGGTTCATCTGGCACTTGTTGAGTGGGGAGCAACAATCGGGTAAAATTCACAAGCATGAATCCTAACTCATTAATCTTAATTCCTTAGCCCTATGTCGTCACATCAACCCAGTCACACTTGAATAGTATAAGCTTGAGTTGTTCAAAATACATTAACTCGATTATATCGATTAAACGACCGTAATATGTTCTCTCTCCAACAATGGGCCTTTTGTCCTTAGCACTTGAGTAGCTTGTAATAGTTGCAATGACCACAACACCTCTATTTTGAGTTTTAGCTCTCTTCACTTTTTCAACTATTCAAAATTTATATCCGTTAATAGTGTAACTGGTGAATCTTCTTGCTTCAGAATAAGGACTTTCGGTGATCAAAACGATTTCTTCCGGCAATGAACTATTTGAATTTTTTTAAACTTTCGTACCTATATTAAGTGCACAGGAAGGTCAAAACACTATCCAAAATTCGTATAAAATGGCTATTGATATATAAACAATCCTAACTTACATACTCCTTAAACCAATCAACAAATTGTTCATTCTGCATTTTTTGTCTTTCATGGGGACTTACATGCCCATGTTGAATGAACGTTGTGTGAGCATCAAATATTGCTTGGGTATAAAAAATAATTTACAAATGTGTGAGGTCTTACTTTAATTAAGTTGTGACCTTCTCATGGTTGAACACCAAATAGCGATGTGCTTGTGTCCATTCTACCTCGCTCAATAGGAATAATGTGACACTGCTATGTGCAACAAAGTCAAGGTTCCTCCGGGGCCCAGTTAACCTCGTTTCAATATTGTTGAAGTACTGAGAGCAAAATGCTACACATTCTTCTGCGAGGTACCCTTCGGCAATGGACCCCTCGAGTTAAGCTCTATTAAGCACGTATGACTTCAATGTCAATAACTACCTACATATAAATGTAGTTGACTTACATGAGTGACGCCATAAGTAATTGAACAACAAATAACTAAATTTTATATATTGCAAGACAATACCTCCCAATAGGATACATCCAACGATAATGGACAGATCTCACATTCATTTCTCTCAAGTCGAGACATGACTTAATATTATCCTTCGTTTTTCTATCTACATCCAAGAGAGTCATGAGAAAATTATCACATATATTTTTTTCAATGTGCATTACATCCAAATTGTGTCTGTAGACAACTCAAAGAATATACTGTTCTTCTTCCAGTTATAAGGCATGTTTTCAGACTGTATGATTCTAGATCTTTTCCTCACATGATGGTTCCCAAAGGTATGTATAACATTCGCTAGTTCATTCAATATGCTCGAGCCAGACAATGAAATGAGAGCCGGTCTATCTTCTACAGTACCATCAAAAAATTATTTTTATTTTCGAAATCTATGATCTGAATGTAAAAATCGACGATGTCCCATATAACATTGCTTCCTACCATTCCGCAAGTATATGCTACACGTGTCCTTATTGCATGAAGGACATGTCAGCTTTCCTTTCGTTCTCCAACCTAACAAAATAGTATACCCTGGAAAATCATTAATGGTCCATAGCAAGGCCGCATGCAAGTGAAATACTTTTGTCCTTGAAGCATCATATGTCTCCACCCAAAATTCTCATAATTATTTTAATTCCTCTATCAACGGCCTCAAGTATACTTCAATGTCATTTTCAGGTCCAGATGGACCCGGTATAAGCATTGATAGGATCATGTTTTATTATTTCATGTACAACAATTGTGGCAAATTGTATGGAATAAGTATCACAGGCCACGTGCTATATGTGTTACTCATTGTCTTGAAAGGGTTGAAACCGTCACTCGCTAATCCAAGTCTAACATTTCGAGAGTCTGCTATGAACACTGGGTTGATAAGATGAAAATGTTTTCAAGCTAGAGAATATGCGGGATGCCGTAACATCATGCCATCTCATGTCGGACGCAATTTTTGATTACATGTATAACCTTTGTAATCTTGGTTTTAGAGGGAAGTAATGCAGTATCTTTGTCGGACTCTTCCTCTTACTGTCTTCTAAATGATCGTCTGAAGATTTCCATCGTGAAGTGCCATAGAGATTGCACAATTGCTTATCAGCAGACTCTTTCGAATATAACATACAATCATTCGGGCAAACATCAATTTTATTATAATTGAGCCCCAAGTCTGAAATAATCTTCTTGCCTTGTGAAAATATTTTAGGTAAACTTGAACCCTCAGGGAGTACTTCTCTTATTAAGTCAAGCAATAATGTAAATGACTCATTGTTCCATCCTCCTAGGCATTTGATATGTCATAGTCAAACAAGGAAAGATAAACTTGTGTGTGATTTACATCCTGGATAGAGATCTTATTCGACATCATGTATCATTTTGTAAAATTTAGCGGCACTAGGATTAGATAACTCACAAGTTTCGTCTGTCAAACCATCTGAAGCTATTTTCGGCATATGAACTCCAAACGCATCATGCAACATTTGACTTATGGCATCACCCGTATCATGCTCATCGACTCCATTATCATGAAGTTCTTCTCGTGAAAGACTTTTCTGAGATATTTCCTCTCCATAATAATATCACTTGGTGTAGTTCTGAACTATGCCATTGCATATCAAATGATCATATATTATCTCCTTATCGTAAAACTCTATATTGTTACATTTGATGCATGGGCAATTTAATCTCTCCTTAATAGATGGTCCACTGGTTATGGCTAGATTGATGAATTATTTCACACCTTCATTGTACTTTTTAGTATTCCTACGGCATCCATATAAAATATGATTTGCTTTCCTAATTATCAGCATTTTAAACTATTTAAACTGAAGCTATTTGACGTAGAAAAAATGATATACCTAAGCTTTTTCGTCGAACTCTTATCCATCATGAATCTATCAAGAACATGAAGTTGTCTCTTTTAGTGATATGAGAGCTACCTCCTTTACTATAAAATATGAATCTGTCAAGAACATGGGGTTGCAAAGGTGCAAATTATATATATTCAAACTGTCATGGTGCAGGTATCTTCAAAGTTTTTACTAACAAGTTGGAGGATGTGTTCCAATAAAATAACTCTTTTCACATGGAGCATTTGATAGATTGATTGAACCATTTTACTAAGAAGTTTGACTGTTGACAAAACAAATATATAGGTACCTTTACTCTCAACCCAAGATAAACCCTTGGCTTCTTTGAATCAGATAAATATAAGAGCATCTATAATCCAAATAGCTACTTATTTCATTAATGAAATGCTGTTATCCATCAATAAGATATTCTAAAGTAGATTGTAGAAAACATAAAATGTTGTCATCCAGTGTAGATTTCTCTAGGCCTGCTAAAACTATTGATACATTCGTGGACTGGAAATATCCCAATGCCTGAAGACAGTGATTAACCCTGCAAGGGTCTCTCTAGGCAATTGCATGCATACTTAAAGTCAACAGCTTAGTCGAAAAGGAAAAATGTAAAGGCCTTGTCAAGTATTGATAAGGGCAATTGGATAAACAAGTTAAACCTTAGGAAACTGTGTGATGGATATTGATCAAACTCAAAGCAACTCGCTCCCCCCATAAAAATAGTGCGTGGTTCTTAATCCCAATATGTGGTAGGCTGGATGTGCAATGGTAGAAGTGAACTGTATCAATGGTTACGGAGTTAGTAGGGAAAAAATAAATAAAAGAAATATTGAATGGAAAAGGGACAACATAATTTTTTCAAAGTGATACTAGCATCACCATAAACTAAAATGTAAGCAAACTAAGGAAAGGGCAACTGGTTTAACCTGATTTCACTGGTTTAACCTGATTTCACAATCAACCACATCTACAGCCGGTGGATAAGATTTCCACGATTTCCAATTTTACCTGATGACACGTAGTCAAGATTCTCTCATATCCCATGTCTGCAGATTTGGTCAGGTTGAACCAGTTGGACTTGACCATTTGCCTTGGTGAAATCTCCTTTTCTTTATAAAGTTGCGTTTCAAACTTAATCTTACCAAATTCAAAACTCTATTGCATATGCCCAATTGCCTAGCAAAGTTTACAAGGGAAGATTTGCTAATTTTTGAGACCCTCACCAAGTCTAAGTTAGTTGGGCAGCAAAACAGATTGAAAAGTTGGTGTGCGCCACTTTTAGTGCACTAGTCATAATTTTACGTGTGGCTTATCAGTCAATTTTATAAATAACATGTAATTACAACTTTTTCTTGCCATTCTAGGACTAATTTAGGGATTCAAAACCAACTAAACAACAAAACCCACTACCATATCATAAATAAAAGATGAGCTCCTAACAAAAAAGTCGGAAAAATTCAGATCTCAAATCTATGAACATATTAAAAATTAGAAATCACGAATCGGAATGTAAGAATCACAAATCGAAGCACGAGATCTAACCTTTTGTGATGATAAATTTTTTGAGCCTTCAATATAAGAACAAATACATCGATGCAGCCTTCTAGCAGCTGTGATTTGATAGATCTAAAATATATTGACAAAAATCCTCAAAAGAATCAGAAAAATTCAAATCTCAAAATATATTAAATATTAAAAATGAGAAATCACGAATCGGAACGTGAGATCTAACCTTTTGTGATGATGTAATTTTTAGAGCCTTCAATCTGATGGAGGCTTCAAGCGAGTAGCCTTCCATCAGTTGTGATTTGATAGATCTAAACTATAACGAAAAAAAAGTTAGAAGATGCAAATCTAAGTGGATAAATTTGCAGATTTCACTCTAATAATCCTTTAATCGTTGGTGACCTGGCACTCAAAATCCTCTAGATTGAGGTTGTTTTTGGTTATTAGAACTCAAAATCATCCGAATCCAGTAATTTTTTAAGAGAGCAGGAGATTAGAGAGAAAAATTGGGAGATCCATTAGGTTTCCATGATTTTAAAGATTGGAGAGAACGAAGGAGAAAGGGTTTCGCTTGGGTTTTCCCTTTTGGTGATCAAAGAGAATGAGAGTGAGTTGTCGAGTCGCAACGAGTTGCAAACGTGAAGTATGATTAGATTTGCCAGCGTTGCCTATTGTAAGGCCAAGCTGAGTTAGGTTATTTGCAGTCGCCACAAATATAGATGATTTATAGCCGCTGAAACACGTGATCTATAGTGGTGGCCATGGCTGACTACATGAAACTGAAACACACTATTTTTGTAGTGCACTACAAATAAAGGAACCTACGCCGACGGCTTCCAGCCGTCGGCGTAGACTATACCCGCCGTCGATAAAAATAATCGCCGACGGCTGGAACCTCTACGCCGACGGCTATACACCGTCGGCGATACTTCCGTGGGCGTAAACATACGCCGACCGCCGTCGGCGTAGGTGTATTAAATTTTTTTTAAAATAAACAAGCTTACGCCGACGGCTACATAGCCAGCCGTCGGTGTAGGCCCTTATTTAAAAAAAAAATTTATTTTTCCTAATTGCCGTACCTACCTCGAGTTCACAGGTTGCTTCCCTTCAACTGGCGAAAGTTCGAGTGATCCAAAATCCGCTACCTAATAGAAGTTGTAGAAGCACCCTATCAATTTACTAAGTTGGAAAATTTTACCAGGGAAATGGATAGTTTGACATAAAAGACTACAAATGAGCAAATAGCATCAACAAGGAGATTTAAAATGTCACCAGTTTTGGCAATGCAGTATCATCATAATATTTGTGCGCCATCTCAATTAACTCATCAGGTGACTGTGAACAAGAATGAATGTGACAAAAGATTAGAACATATTGTAATATATAATATGTTACATATGTTAAAAAGAATATTAGGGTGCATGAAAGAGCAACTGAGCATGAGTGTATCTTACCACATAGTATGTGCATGTGTTTCTAGCTAAACAAATAAGTTTAGCTTACAAATAAATTCTCCTTGAAAGCCCCCTGCAACTAGTAAATTGTCCTTGACTGCAAGCGTGCTAATCTGAGCGTGTGAAACCTTCTAATAGACTTCCTTGGTGTTTCTACACAACCAAAGAGAGGAAGTCATTCATTGCTCCCACCAAGAATTGCAGATTCATGCAGTAAGTGCATGCATAATCATAATTAGTGAAAAGTAAGAGAAAAGAAACTAGTATGTGTGTGTGTGTGTTTTGTATGCTGTCAAATAAGAAATTATGCTATACAAGTGTTGGAGAGGAGTGAAACCTCTAATTGCGCCACATGCCCAGAAAAATTAAGGACTTCCGACGAATTGCAAGATAATGAGGACCAATGAATGACTGAATAGTTTGACATGAGATGGACATCATGCTTCAAAGTTTCCCAGACCAAATTCCTTAGCTGCAAATAAAAGATAGAAAGGTTGTCATCCTAAATGATAAATCCAATCATCCAACTATATAGTATACCAACAAAGTGTGATGAAAGTCATCCTAAATGGTAAATCCAATCCTCTAATAGACTTCCTTGGTGTTTCTACACAATATTATTTCAACTAAGAAATTCCAAGTGAAATAGCCAAGAGAAGTCTTCCCTTGATAATAACACACTATAAATATTCTAGTTACTAAATAAATAATAAAATAATAACAATAATAGCATGCTGATGTTGGCAGTAAAATGGGTATTATGTTTTAATCAATTTACTATTACACTGCAGAGCTCAACCAATCATCAGGCTCGCATGTTTGGTGATTTCACTTGTGTAGGATACTCTTCTTTGACAGCTTTGGTTTCTTTTGAGTTTGATTCTACCAAGGTCATAGGAAAATAAAAAAATGAAAATAGGGAAGGAAAAAAAAAATTGAAGGTAAAGAACCATCTTCTTCGATGGGAGGATTAATCGAAATGTGAAAGTAACCTTTTGCCTTTCCAAGGCTTCATAATCGGTCCTCTCCTTCCATGAGCTCTTATGCAGTTTGATTGGACAGTTCCCTACGTATTTACCTGTGATGGTTTGTAGAAGAGAGATTATATTCTGGGCTGTATATGTATAAGGGTACCATTATTCGTGGAACTATGATCTCACCCCATCTCCTCCAGCTGGCACACATTGACGGCTTCTGAATCAGACGATAGAGATCATTTTCCGCCCCAAATCTTCCACACAATGGATCTTTAGATCATGGACATACCATCAGACGATCAGTTTTTTATTACACGTGGCACATCTCAAAAAGTGAATCCAAATCATGTTGAGTGTGATGTGTGTCACATGATTTTAGGGTCAATTTTTGGAATGTGTGCCACGTGGAATAGAAAACACATGATTTTAGGGTCAATTTTTAGAATAACACATTTCTCACTATATGATTGCCAGACAAATGATTTGATCCTAAACTCATACAAAATAAAAATTGGCAATTTAACCAGCGAAAAAAGAGCACACTAAGCAATCTAGCTTACTTAACTGTATTCAAGTACGTTGATATCTTAAAGCATCTGTATTTGCTATCTATTCAAGATAATAACTTATAACGTATGTGCAAACCAGACACTTGTTCATGAACTTAATAAAAACCCAAACCTTTTAAGTTTGAACATCACGTGATATGGAAAGTAGCCAAGATGTTTTATTTTGGTGAGATTTTCTGGAGCTCAGATCTTTGCATTTTTTGGAAGATTCCAGACGTTCTTTGATGATGATGCAACCAGTACTATCTAGATAAAGTAGTACGAACTGCTTTCTGTTCCAAATAAGTAGATTTTTCTACTAACAGAGAGGAAGACATATACTTGGCCTTAAACTAAAATACAAGGAGAAACAGCACGAACCTGCTCTTTGCTTAGTATCCTTGTATAGTTTTCATTAATGCATCCTTTTCAATATCAATAAATAAAAAGAACAAAACAGACATATACTCGGCCTGTACCAATGTAAAGATCTTACAGAACACAGAGGAACATTAAGGAACAGAGTTAACTGAGGAAGAACATAGAACAATTATATATGGAAAACAGTCCGGATTTGGATAGAAGAGGGTCTGCAGAATCTGCCATTTTAGAACCATATAAAAGCCAACTTCTGAGCAAGAAGTATTGAATGTACACATATGTTGAGATGATAAAAATGAAGGGAATGAGGCTCACCCAGATTAAACTGAGCAAGCCTCAAAAGGACCACATAGTGTGCCAATCCTACTAGTCATCTTCGAAGATCTATAAAGATATTAAAAAAAGGTAATTGTTCTAAACAGTAGTAAGCTCCTAAACTTCTCCCAGGGTTATACCTAACTAGAACTAATTTTCTAACTGAGTCAACTACAGGTGTAAAATTTAGTAGCCATAGATATTAATTTGCTAGAAATCCTCATCATCTTCATCAGAAATAACGGAGACTTGAAAGTGATCATAAGCTGGTCAAAAAACCATTTGTATGTGCAGTGGAAATAAGTCAGCCTAAAAGGAAAGCATAAAAGTCGACCTTAGCGAAAGAAGGTTTTCATTGGCACATAAGGAAATCTGCCAGTCAAAAGGCTGAATGGCTGATACACCACAGTCAGGGAAAAGCCTAAACTTGCTTAGCCTTGTAGTCTCCATGCACTATATTTTTGTTTTTGTTACAATAGTGATCATGATGTGGCGCAGCTTGTACTCATCGCCACATAATTTAATGAAGCATCATCATCTATCCACAAAAAAAAAAAAATTATGTTGCCTTTGGGGATTTGGGTGAGGAAATCGATAGTTTCACTTTCTAATGAGATCAAAGTCAGTGCATGTCCCCATTAATAAGTGTGATGGGGGAGTGAGGATGTAAGAGCCTTATGGGTGTTTATCAATAAGGTAATTTTTATCATTTTTCAATTTGTTGGCAACCGCCCCCCACCCCCCTGCTCCACAGACTACTATTGGGAATATTCCGGCACCACCGTTAATATATTTGCTTTCAAAGTAGGGGTCATTTTCTATGAACTGATGTTTGATGTGTGCAAGTAACGAATCAGTGACCACCTCTCCCTTCATTGCAAGTGAGCCTATTAAGTTTGGTACTACTTTTTAATTTGTTTTGGTATTTCATTCATGGATCCCATCTTTTGGGGTGCTTTAAGAAAGTGGACCACAATTGCGAAATTGATAGAAATTGCTATTTGTTGGGGTCTATATATGGTGTGAGAGAAACAACTGTATCTTCGATCATAATAAATCTATGGACAATCTCATCTTGATAGTCAAAGAAAACATTATCTAATGGGCTATGTAATTCATTGAAAAGATTATCTAATTGGGTCATTTTTAGTAAAATAGTCATATTCTTTGGACAATTTTTATGTTATTGACAAAAATAATATATTACCAAAGAAGAATATACAAGCCTATACAAGAAAATCCACAGACCAGCCAAGAGCTAAAACATGGGCAAGCCACGAACCCAAGACAAGAACTCAGAATCTCACATTCTCACCCCAAACCTAAGATCTATCCAAGAAAATCAGAACCAAGGAAGGACCTCCCAAGAGGAAAAAATGCTAATCATGCAAGCTATCCCATTCTTTGGTCAATTTCATATTTAGGAGATTAAATTATACAATAGTAATCATATTCATTGAAACTGAGTAGAGGTGATCAGTGTGGTGAAGTCAAAATTTTGCCCAAACCTCCTAGTGGATCCCTTAAACTTAATTTTGATGGATACTCACTTCCTAATCCTGGACCAAGTGCATTGGATGGCATAGGAAAGTACAATTATAACACAAAAACAGGCTCATATCAGCTCTAAAAATACACCTATTCAGAATGTGTGATCCATCTATCTTTTCATGTAATGCCATCATCTTTGCTATAGGAATTCAAATAATTAAGCTATTTAATGTGAAAGCACTTGTGCAGATAATAAATGCATCATTAAACTAACCTTATTATGATATAAGATTTCAGTATTTGAGGGAAAGCAGTCCATTCCTGCAAGGAAAAAAAGCAAACATAACCAGTCTGAAATAAGCAAAACGACTCCACAATTTATCTAAGAGACATGGATGATCGCCCTTGCATATAATTTTTTTTCTTATACAAGAGTAGACCCATTTTATTTGTGACACCAATTTCTCCCCTGAATTGAGTGAAGAAAATATGAAAAGGTTAAGTCAGGAGACATCAGCAATTGAATCAACTCTTCTTTGATTATTCGAAAGTGATCTTTTGATTGGTGACTTCCTATGAAGGTTTTTAAACTTGGTAACAGTGTCCAGATCTCTGTCAAAAACCGATCTGTATTGCCGATAAGGATGAAAATTTTCTACGAAAAAAGGGGAAAATTGATCCCTATAGCTGAGTTTAACATAAGATAGCATAAGACTGATACTGTTATGCTGTATCATAGCAGAATCGGTCTTGGTTGAATCTAAACCGATGCATATCAGCAGTTATGCATTGGTATCAGTAGAGATGAAACCATGCTTCCTATATCATCTTGCAGTAATAAGAAGCAGGGCCAGCATGTCCCGTACCTATTAAAAAACAGAGCAGGTAGTCTGAAGTCAAACAAGGTTTATGGAAAAGCATATAATTTATGGAAAATATGCATGAATGACTAAACAAGGTTTTAGAATTAAGGAGAGCATGGGTTGTTCTAAGGAAATGAATAGATTCCTCATTTATTTGTCTCTGTAAAATAAAAGGGAGTCATTCCTCGCACACATAAAATTGGCCCAAGTGCACAATTTAGAAGAAAGACTCGGTATCTCAGGGGACTTGTGCCCTATGAAAACACCATCTAAGCCATTTGATTTGAAAGCCATCTAAAGATTGGCCCCAAACTCCATATCTACCATATGATTCAATGCAGTCAATGGGCATCATCTGATTCGATGGTTGACTTCGTGCTAATTTTTTGCTCCAAAGATCTCTAGATCTTGGCCTTCAAATCAGATGTCTAGATGGCTTTTTCATGGAGGGAAGCATAAGCATTCAAATGATTCTATCAATCAGCTACCACATGCACCCTGACATGCACCCTGCCTGCAAAGGACGAGATCAGTTTGTGGTTCCAACCAGGTGAGTTGCTTAGTTATACAAGCAATGAGGAGAAGTGGGTCTATGGTGTCAACTTATTTGATCGGTTCTCTTCTTATATCCATCACGGATTAATTATTTTGCAAAGAAGATGCATGATCTCCTTCATGGGAAGGGCTTAATATCAATAAAATTTAAATTTTCAGAGGCGAGGAACACTCGGTTCCTAATGCTTTTCCAAACAACAACAATAAAGTTTTGGTAATAATGATTTGGCATTGCTTGGCTTTTTTTTTTCTTTCTCAGATTTTGTTATCGTTAAGTGGAGATTTGACTATGGTCAACTACAACAGTTCTTTTTGTTTGATGACGGATATCCGAGCCCCTTACCACCTACAATAGTTTATGGCCGTCACCAGCAACTTTAAGGCTACATGGTGCCATATGGCACATGTTTTTGCACAATCCGCTTGGTCCAGGTGGCTGGATATTAAGTGAACTTCGCTTAGCCAAACAGCTAAGTACTAACAAAAATAAAAACACAACATGGCTAGTAGTCAGTCTTAGTAGCATGCAACTCTATTTCATTTCTATTCAGTTTCTAGTGTATAATTAGAGTGTTAATTCCCAGAAAAGTCAATGGTTTAGGTACAATTGACTGTCAGTAGGAATTAATTGAGTAGAATTGCACAAGTTTAACTGAAAATCTTGGAATTTTAATAAGGAGCAAATTCCAAAACTCAAATTCTAACTGAATTGGCACAAGACACCAGGAAAACTCTATACCCAGACATCCCATTTAAATCAAATTAAGTCTTGTCCAGCCACAGTGCCGAAAGCAGTCTCACACGCATTTTCCAATTTCCTCGGAAAAAGAGTCATACTAATTTGGGGTCACTAATTCTTCAGAAAAACTCTCAAACCAACTTCAGAAAAACTCAACTATCCATCAAAAGAGTACATCCTCTGTTGGATCAGTAGAAAGGTCAGACTAATAACACTAACAGTCATCATCATCAAAAGTTGAATGTTCTTTGTTTTAATAAATGGGCAACGACCTAATGAGAAACATGCACACCATAAAATTACATTTATTTTTGTCACAGTTTTAAATCATGTAAGGGTTTGATTTTGGGTAAGACCAATCATTTCTTCATTTCCCCTTTTCCATAGTTTGACGGCGCCCATTTTTCTTAAAACTAAAATTTCAGTTTTTATTTTTAAACAATTGAAAACATTGAAAAAATCTTAACTATAATTTAGATATCTTGATGTTTACATATTCAAGTCGGTACAACGCGACATGTAGCTAATCAAACAATGGACAGAGATTGAATGGTTGAACACACATCCCATAAACTGCTACTATGGACAATTGGGCCAAGTTGTGCCTATCGGGACTCCTATACTCCTATAGACTCATAGTAGCGTGAAATACATAAGAGGTTGTTTGAAATCAGGGGTTTAAATTGGTGGATTGCTACCCATATTTTCAAAGTGATTAAGGACAATGTTTTACAAGAGATAAAAAGGATCATAAAACTTTAACTGGTGTTTAAATTTCCTGAACTAAGGGGATTTAAAAACTTCGGCATGCCTCCCTTTTTCTAATCACAATTTAGAGAGTACACAAATTTTGTGTATGTTTGTGAATGAGTTAGAAACTACAAAAAAGAAGAAGAAAATAATGTATAAACTCTTGTGACATGACAACAGCTCCGTCTATCTTCCTTTAAAATTTTATGAACTCTTAATGCAGCTCAGTAAAAAGATCATAATGACAATCCAAAATTGTCAAGGTTACTTTCTTTACTTGAACTCATATTTTGAAGACCCAAATAATGTCATTTGCAAACTTTCTAGAAATTAAATTAAAGGTTTCAAAAAAATCACTCAAATATATTTAAATGAATTTTGAAGTTACCCCTCCTAGAAGTCTGCAACAAAATACAATTTAAAGAAAACTTTTTTGTTTGCTAGGCAATATAAAAGAATACTTATGCTCCTCAGTTTTTACCGATATTCACAAAATCTCTGTTTGGATCAAGACTTCTTATCTCTTAGTGAATATACAAAAAATTGCAGAAAAACAAGGAAGCGTAGAGATGAAAATGAAAGAAGACAAGTCCATAAACAAAGAACAGATTTACGCTATAAACAACCCATTGATAGTGATGGTGCACAACCTGGAGTGAAATTCCAGTTTAGTGTGTTGAATCGGACACTCATAATATGTATCATGAAATTGAAATAAAAACCCTAAAACATATATTGAAATAAAAACGTGTATACAAAAAGAACAAAATCCATCCCAATCATACCTAAATATAAATTGAAATAAAAACTTGTGGCTCTCTCTCTTGCTCTGTACACAAATAAAAACCCATCCCAATCATACCTAAATATAAACTGGAATAGAACACCGAGACCAAAAAGATCAAAATAAAACCAAAATTAATAGGGTTTTAACCAACCTGACGACGTGGGGATCAATGGAGAGCATTTTGAAGAGGGAGACCCCTTCATCATCTTCATGAAGACGGGCCTTCTTGAATGCCACTATCTTCCCCGTGGCTCTCTCTCTTGCTCTGTACACAAATAAAAACATATAAGAGAAATGATTTATATTGCTGATGTATTGAACCCTAGCCAATGAAATAGAATAGTAAGTGTAGATACAAGGAATTAGAAAGGAAATCTAAGATATTAATAGATCTGAGAGAAGAGATTTACCTTTACCCCAAAACTCCATTGATGAAGCTGCGAAGAGTTTCAGTAGAGTTTTAGAGGACAGAAGCTAGAGGAGGCAGCAACAGCAAATGAAAAATGAACTCGACCCTACCAGATTAAAGGAAATGGCGAGGAGTAAAAATCAACATTGAAAGACTGTTGATTCTGATGCTTCGACGTCGAATCTGATCCTTCGGACGCAAGTGACTCTGATGCTTCAAATGGAGACGAAGCTAGCTAGGGTTTGTGAGAGGAGTTCGTGAGAAGGAGAAGGAGAAGGAAGAAGGGTTTCAGAGGGGAGTTGAGAAGGGAGAAGAAAAAAAACTGATTTATATAATTGAATGGGTCCTGGGCGTTAAGTGGAGCGGTCGGGTTGGGTATGGTGGGCGGGCCCAAATCTGCCCCTACACCGACGGTACGTAAATTCCAGCCGTCGACGTATGCAAATCTAAGTAGATAAATTTACAGATGTCACTCTAATAATCCTTTAATCGTTGGTGACTTGGCACTCAAAATCCTCTAAATTGAGGTTGTTTTTGGTTATTAGAACTCAAAATCATCCGAATCCAGTAATTTTTTAAGAGAGCAGGAGATTTGAGAGAAAAATTGGGAGATCCATTAGGTTTCCATGATTTTAAAGATTGGAGAGAACGAAGGAGAAAGGGTTTCGCTTGGATTTTCCCTTTTGGTGATAAAAGAGAATGAGAGTGAGTTGTCGAGTCGCAACGAGTTGCAAATGTGAAGTATGATTAGATTTGCCAGCGTTGCCTATTGTAAGGTCATGCTAAGTTAGGTTATTTGTAGCCGCCACAAATATAGATGATTTATAGCCGCTGAAACACGTGATCTATAGTGGTGGCCATGGCTGACTACATGCCACTGAAACACACTATTTTTGTAGTGCCACCCAAAACACGTCAATACATGAAAGGGCCAGTCGCATCTTATAGCCCAGACTCTAGACTTCTCTCTATCCGATGTGGGCAACAACCCCCCCCTTATAGAAGAGTCGTCCCTGACACTAATTGGTATGTGACAACTCGAAACTACATGCCAACGATATTGTCCAGTTATGGGCTTAGGCTCATGCCCCAATTTTATTCTTGGCATAGGCATTATGTTTCGCCATCCTCACCCAAAACACGTCGTTACATGTAAAGGGCGGTCGCACTTCATAGCCCAAGCTTAGGCCAAGTCTCTATCTGATGTGGGACTATCACAATCCTCCCACCTTATAGAACAGCCTTCCGCGCCTCTAATATCATCTCTGTCACGACCCGAAACCTTAGGGGCTCGAGATTGGGTAGAATTCTAAGTCTGGGGACACCTACTAGCTAAATCTAGGGGCAAATGGATGGAGGATTATTTAGAATTAGTAAAGTTCAGATTAGAAAAGACTTCCCATTTAAGTTTGGTTCATGTGAGGATGTGAGGGTGATGGTGATGCCGAAGCTTAGACTCAATCTTTAGCTTATCTTGAGGTTTTGTAATATTCTTTTCATAAATGAAACTTGCTTACTTACCGGAAAACAAAAAGAAAACGAAAAAAGTGCACCGATTGGATGGGTTGATGCTAATTCATTCGATGAGATTAGCGCTGTGATTGGGTCAGCTTGACCCGATACCTGACCCGCCTGACCAGGTTTTTAAAACAGGTCAGGCACATAATTTACTTGTGTCGTTGGCTCAAGTCGAGCATCAATCGTCCGATTTGACCATCAGGTCGGGTTGACTTAAAGGCCGAGTCAGAAAATATAAGGTCCTTCGCGTCAATCCTAATCTGATATTTTAAATAGAAAATAAGGAAAAAAAGGGTTTTATGATTATTTTGAACTGGATGGGGCTTGGCTGGGTTTCAGGCATTGGGCTCGGATCCACACAGATTGGGATGCACCATTGGGTCGGGACCGGTGCATCTAATACCATTAATAATCCAACTACGAAAGGTGCATGTAATACCAACTCCTCAAATAAAAGAGGACAAAACTGGCAGGAGGGTGCTTTTGTTGAAGAGAACAAGTGCACACACTGCAGACTCGTTTCGTCCACCTAATACCAACTCAATAAAATCAAGACGACTATCAGCCGATTCCTTGAACTTTGTCTTGGTCACCGGTACCTCCCAAGTTATTATTTAGGATACCATTATTTGCACTCATTGAAATCGTAGGCACTTGTAAAACATTTGACTGTTTTGAATTAGATGTTGGAGATTGTTTTTCGTCCCAATCGTTCACTCAACGAATCTTGAGATCATGGGCCTAACATCGGACGGTCAGTTTTGATCTCACGTGGCACACATCCAAAAAGTGACCTGAGAATTAAGCATCATGTGTGCCACGTAATTTTCTGGTCATTTTTTTGGGATGTATACCATGTGGAATAAAAAATTGTCCGTCTGATGGTACATGCATGATCTCAAGTCCATTTCGGAAATATTAGGCAAAAGTACGATCTTCATCATCTAATTCAAAGCAGTCGATGATTTTCGGAGTGGGTGCACATATCTTTTCATGGTATGCAAATAACGGTAACCCTATTATCTATCCATCTTTTAATTTTCTTTTCTCATTTTAAGGCTTATTATTTAAATGCCAAGCGGAGCCCTTAAGATTAAAATATATTTTGAGGCCGTTTAGTCTTCTAAGAAATGTCTATAGAATCATTTGGACGAAATAATTTTTTTTTTTTTTTCTTAAGCATTTGGATGAAATAATATGAGAGGTAACATGCCTACTTAACAACTTTAACTTGCTACCGAGCCTTTTCCTTATGCCATTTTTGTAAGTTCTCCATATTCTTTTATTTCATTTTCCAACTACTCACTAGATGGGACCGTTCATCAATCTATATAGCACGTTTGGTTAAGAAATCAACTTCTCCACAACCCACTCTCCTCTATTACTAGAGATACATAAATACACTTGTCCACTCTCTGTGACACAGATAGGTTCGGCTGTTGCACCAAGGATGGACTGTGATGCTCCTTTCAATCATGGATCGTTGATTTCAGATGTTGAATCTCACATTTACCCATGAAAAGATTGGTACATCAACTTATCTACGGTCGTGTTAAAGAAGATTGATAGATAGATAGATAGAAAGGATATGGGTGCTGTACAAGTGGCATTGTTCTCAAGAGTGAAGCATTGAGATGAGGTGTTTAATACAACACTTAACACTAAAGGAAATAGTTAGATAGATAGATAAATGGGCAATTTTACCTAAGTGGAAAAAAGAAAGAGCGGAAGAGAAGACAGTAATAAATCATGAAACTAATACGCCGGATCAAGAAGGTCACTGAACTTCTTGGTTCCAAAAGCCCAAGAGGAAAGCATTTTCCCAGACAAGCCTCGCATCTCTTGAATCTCTAAGCATGCCCGGGGTAACCACCCACTCTCTCATATATCTCTCTCTCTCTCTCTCTCATGTGTGTAATGTTCTTATATATATATATATATATATATATATATACCTATTGATTGTTTAATCAGGTTCAGATGATTGTTCTAAAAGCCGATTTGGTATGCATTCATTGCCAAAATAAAGTAGCCCGCATTATCTCCAAAATAGATGGTAATATTTTATTGGGCTTCGCTGATTTGGCAGCTTAATTGTTCTCTTCACTCTCGTCCTCAAAATAGATGCAATTAGAACTCATTGGAGTGCCAGAGAAGGAAAAAATTAAAAAAACAACAGAATTGCAATTAACATAAGGGTACCACTATTTAGACGTCCAAAAACACTGTGACTTCACCCCAACTCCTCCAATAGGTGTCCATTTACGTTTTGAATAAGACGATAGAGATTTTTTTATCAAGATCTTGCTACAAATGGATCTTGAGATTATGAGCGTGCCTTGAGACAATCAATTGTTTACTCTACGGGCATAAATTCCAAAATCCTATAAACTCGTTTGAGCATAATGTGCCACGTGATTTTAGGTTTCAAAACCTTATAATCTTGTTTGTGCATAATGTGTATCACATGATTTAAATTTAAGCGGCAGAAATTCAACCTTACCGATCAAAAAAAAAAATTTTAATTGACCGTTTGATAGGTGCGGCGTGATCTCAAGATCCATTGTGTGGAAGATCGGGGTTAAACACGATCTCCATCATCTTCATGGGCAGTTTCAGAGATTGTGTGAGACAATAGGGTACCTCTTTTCGTGCCAGCACGATATTTGAATGTGCCAATGTTTGCAACCCCTTGTAACCCATTGACTACTTGAAATCAAACAATGGAGATCACTTTTCATTCTGATCATCCACACAACGAATCTCAAGACCATGACCTTACCATGAGACCACAGATCCCAAAAGAATGGACCTGTGGAATAAAACAATCACGTTTGAGTGTGGTGTGTCATATGATTTTAGGGCCACTTTTTAGGTATCTGTGCCACATGGAATAAAATATTGAATGTCTGATTGTACGCTTATGGTCTCAAGATCCTTTGGGTAGAGATCAGAGCAAAAACAATCTCCATCGTCTAATTTAAGCAGTTAATGGGTTCAAGGAGCCCTTTTCAAAAATCGTGTTGGCGTGAATAGAGGTACCAATTATAACACTACAATAGGTTACCTTTGTTCGCACTTATAAGTTTACCGAAAGCGCCTACATCTGAAATACTCAAACCCATTGACTAGTTGGAATCAGAGATGGAGATCGATGGTTTTAGCCCCAATCTTCCATACAACGGATTTTGAGATCATGAGTATACCATCAGATGGTGAGCTTTTCACTCCACGTGAATAGATCTAACAAAGTGGCCCTAGAATCGCAGGGCACATATCACTCTCAAACATGATCCTATGGTCCTTTTTGGGATTTGTGCCACATAGAATAAGAGACTCACCCTCTGATGGAAAGATCATGGTCTCAAGATCCATTGTGTGGATTGGGGTAAAGAATGATCTCGATCGTCTAATTCGATCCAGTCAATGGGTTTGAGTAAGTTTCAGCCGGAGATGCTTTAAATAAACTTGTAGGCGTGAACATAGGTACCCGTTATCTCTGTTCCCACCTGTCCAATTACTGAGGTCGGCTGGATTGAATACGATGAGAAGATTTGAGTTCTATTCCAATCTTTCACATGATTGATCTTCAGTAGTCCATTGACATGCCGTCAGACGGTCATTATACGAGAAAACTATGCTGAATTAATTAACAGTAATTCCCTTCAAATTTGGTCTTAATCAGGAGTAATGGAAACCCAAACGAAACTTCTATCTGTTTTCTCTCTTCTTGTTATAATTGGAGTGGGCATTGAGCACTTCAAGCCTTCACCACATCTTCGATCACATATTCTGATGTTAATTACTGACTTGTTGTCAACACACTAGGAAGTAGGAACTAAGGATTGATTTAAGCTAATTTATGAGCAAACGAAAGCAAATTCAGGTAATATTTCTTGGGGGGGTTACAATTAAATCTGATTCCTAAATTAATGGGTTTTGAACAGCATCGAGTGGGTCAATGGTGGTGGATGTACCAAAGAAGAAAGTGACGCTGATTTGTAAGTCTGCTGCTAAAGGATCAACAGCACATTTCTCTGTAACCAATCCTCTTGAATTTGTCAAGAAAATGTTAATATTTCTCTGTTGCTGTATTTGATGATCTCAGTGGGATTTCTTATCCGATTACATAATTTTACTACAAAATAAACAATCTGCTCACTTCTAAGTACGCTTAACTCTAGGAAATTGTCCTTAAATCTCGGGCAAGGATGGGATAGCTTGAGCGGTCCAAAGAGAGAGAAAGCTGATGCTGGTATACGGTAACTCCAAAAATAGGACTCTCCTTACTGTGATTAGGGTCATTTAAATGATCTTAATCCATTAATGGTTTAAGATGTGAGTAATCCACACCCTCAAAGTGATTGATCTTACACCATTAATGATTTAACATGTGGGTAATCCACACCGTCAGAGTGATAGATCATAAATTGAAGGGCATTTCACATTTTTAGGATATTTAAACTAACCCATTTGTACACTTTAATACCAGTTATTGTTCTAAGTTTTAATGGTTGATATTAAACTTCACCAATCGGATGGTTCACATTCACTTATGGGCATGATTCTTTAGCTAAAACATGCTCCACTGATAGATTGCCACTTAAACAATTTGGATTGATTACAAATGTGTGCCACATGGAAAAATAATAAAGCACACTTCAACCTTGTAAGATAAAAATATCTTAACTTAATCGTGTAAGATCTTTTGGTGTTTAAATGTCCCTTAGGAGCTATTATCCCTAGAAATGACATTTAAAATGGTGTTTAAATGATCTCACACCATTAAAATTAGATTTTTTTATCTCACACTTGTTAAGTGTGATTTATCATTATACCATGTGGCGCACATCTTTGACCAATCTAAATTGTCCAAGTGGCAGTCCACCATTGAAACGTATCCCAGCCAAAAGAAATAGGCCTATAATTGGACGTGAACCATATGATTAATGAACTTTAATATTAGCTAATAAAATTAAAAATCAATGGTTGATATTATAGTCTACAGATCGGATGGTTTAAGTCTCCCTAAGATACCATTTTCGGGCATGTTGCACTTCAACCTCTCATCTATCAAAATCACCCACATCTTAACCCATTGATAGCGTAAGCTCATTTAAACACAATTTTAGTGTTCAAATGCTAGTCAGGAGAGCCAGGTACTAGCTCATCTCTAACACATATTTTCTTACATAATCTGCTCCTATTTTTAAAAACAGTTAGTCTACAACGAGTGTCCACCCATCATGGGTGGACATGAAAATCCACACGTCTGAGTGACTGTATGACATGCACAGACTTCTATGCATTGAAAGTTCGTGCAAGTCATGCAAAAAATATTAAATATAAATTATATTTAAACTTCATAAAAATTTTATTTATTATTTAAAAAATAATAAAAATTAGAAAAGATTTATTAATTTCGGTGAAATTTCTTTAATTTCGTCGGAATTAAAGAAATTTCAGCGATTTCGGAGAAATCATAGAAATTTTGCCAAAAGTTTCACCCAACCCCTATTTTGATTAATTTCGAAGGAATTTTGGAGAACTTTGGAGAGATTTGTCACTATGTCTAAAAAAGAGTATAGGCCAAATTATTTTTTTTTGGGTAAGTCCATAAAATACTTTTTCCCTAGAAGTAAGGGAGGTTGGAGGTTCCCTTACCCCCTTTTAAAAAAAAGTAGACGGAAATAAGTAGAGTGCAAATCTTTCAACAAGAGACAGGTGAAGGGAGCAGGAGTTCCACCAAACTAGCCGATGATTTGGCTGAAATGTTTTGGTTTCGGTCCCCACCGAAACAAAATTTCAAATTGAAATATCGGTCAAATAAATTATGGAGGGCGTTGAAATTTTCGGTTTTGGTCATGCATAAAACCGAAAACAAAACCCGCAATTTTGATCGTTGGTGCTAGCATCCAAACCATTATGAACCAAATAATCCATAGATCGATTGCAGTCTCTCCAAACATGTTGAAAGAGAATACTAACAACAAATTCTTGAAGCGTCTTGATATTCTCGACTAGGATGAAAGTCAGGGCCGACCGAGAGTGTCAAGTGGGGTGGCTGACATAAGCCATCGATCAGCTTAGGCCACCGTCCCACATATAAGTTTAAAAGGAAAAATAAATAAATTATATTATCAATATAACAATATGAAGATCTGACCGTCTGATAGGTGCACAATGATCTGAAGATCTATTGTCTGAAAGATTAGGATGAAAGATGATCTCCATCGTCTGATTCATGACAAAAAAATCACTACAAATAAAAAGACTATTAGTGGCAGTTTTTTGCTGCAAAAAATTGCCGCTAATAATAAAGAAACAATTAAAGGCTATTAAGATTATTAGCGGCAAGGGTATTAGCGGCAGTTTTTGGCTGCTGCTAATAGTCTCATTTTTTATAGTGAATACACAGTATAATCTTAGGGATTTTATCATGTATGTGTTTATAACTTCATATTTGCATTCGCTACAAAAAAAAAAGATTATTAGCTACAGTTTTTTGGAGCAAAAAACTGCCACTATTAACCAAAAACTATTAAAGACTATTAGTGGCAAGGGTATTAGAGGCAGTTTTTTATTAATAGTGGCGGTTTTCGGTGCTAATAATCTTGTATTTTGTTGTGATTATTATTTTTAGTTTAATAACTAATGCTTGATGCTTAGGATTTCAATTTCTAAATATGTTTGACCTAATGCACCATATGAAAAGTGTTTTTAACGTAATGCGGCTTATACCTTATCAGAAAAAAATAAAAATGTAATGCGTTTATTGATTAGGGTTTAATTTCTATAGTTTGAAAAGAGATTACTTTTTTCCCCTAATTTAGGATTTTTCTTCTTAATTTTTATTTTATTTATTTATTTTCTTAATTTTTAGAGAATATTTTTTTATTTTAACCTTTAGTTGAGGGCTTACCTAATTAGGCAATACTAATAATTTGGCATGCTTATAAGTTATATTTCATAAGAAACAATGGTCGTTAAGTTTATCCATGCTGAAAATATCACTCTAAAGTCTACAAAGTGCTCAAAATATGAGTCTAAATTGTCCAAATAATTATTGAGATTTTTTTTTTATATATTTTAATCATTTTTTGTTTTTTTTTTTTTAAAAATTCAGTAAAAGAAATGACCAATGATTTGCTGAAATTTTAACCGAAAACCAGGTTTATCTTGGTTTCAATCATTTTTTTTTACCTTTATTTTTTATTAATATAAATAGAGCCCGTTTTGGAATCTTGACATAGGGCAGCAAATCCTCATGACCAGCCCAAATGAAAGTCTTCCATGGTTGCTCAAACTTGTTAATGATGTTCACTCAAAACAAGAGAGTCCAATTTAGCCCTGACAATGGTTGAATAAAATCGTAATCAATTTAGACACACAATTAAAAAATAAAAGATAATTTAATTAAATATCAATTTAACCCTGACAATGGTTGAATAAAATCGTAATCAAGTTAGACAGACAATTAAAAAATAAAAGATAATTTAACTAAATATCAATTTACTCAAAAAATTATTAGAACTGAAATTGCATTTTGTCCAAGAGTACCGATATAAACACTCACCGAATCTTTGGAGGTGCCCGTGTTGGAAGCTTATTGATTGCTTTGAATCAAGACGGTGGAGATCATTTTTCTCTCAAACTTACACACAAGGAATCTTGAGATCATGGGCGTATCATGGAGCGACCATTTATTATTTCACTGGCATACATCCAAAAAAATGACCTTAAACTTGTAAGGAGTGCCATGTGATGTTAAGGTCACTTTTTTTAGATGTGTGCTAAAAGTGAAATAAAAAATTGATTGTTTGATGAAACACCTATGATCTCCAGATTCATTGTGTGGAAGATTAAGACCAAAAATGAACTCCATCGTCATAATCAAAGCAGTCAATATTTATTCAACGTAGGCACCCCTAAAGATTGGGTCAGTATATTTAAAGGTACTCTTTGAAGAATTGTACATTAAAAGAAAATCTCAAATAATTACCTCATATAATTACTTAAAGAAAATCTCAAATAATTACCTCATATAATTAATTAAATTGGTAAACTACATGCTAACTAATGCCAACTTTGAAAATCATTTTCGCTGACATGTCGTGCCCCATCAATAGACGTAAGGCTCTCAACTTGTTGAGCCAGGTAAGCTTGAGATTGACTCTTTTATACTCTGAGCGGAGTTCGAGCCTAAAATTACTCCACTCTAGCTCATCGAAGAATTTCATTTTATAGTAAATTAGCATGACAAGAGTAATAGAGAGAATGAGAATTAGCGATTAGAGTTTGAGCCTATAGATTTAGGTATTTATAAGTAAATTAGTGAAATCTTTTATTAGTTTACTAAATTAAATACCCTCAAACCTAAATCGTTAAAAGCCTCTACCAATTAATTTTTATGGCATTTTAATAATTAAGTTAAATAAAATATTATCTATAGGGAGCCCGTTCTGTCCTCCCATAGAGGACAGTCATCGTCCTCCAAGATCCACGTGGCATCCAAACTACTGTTTGGGTGCTACATGGGGCTGCGGAGCACTAGTGGATGGCCTAGACAACTTTATAAAAGATATTTTGAAACAAAACATTTTAAAATGACAAGTCAAATTACATTTGATTAGTTTCAATGTATCCTAATGTACAGATCACAAGCACAGGTGGAGATGAGTTTTCAATTTATTTAATTTAGCTGATCTAAACAATACACCCGAGCTCCATATGGCATCAAAATCAGATACTATATAGAGCTCGGATGAACACATTTTCGTTGCTCCTATAGATAATATTTAAAAATAAATATTATATATCGAACCGAGCCGAGCAACAACCTACTGATTACAAACAAGCTCTTAACTCATAGGAGCTCATGGTACTTGCGACGCCATAGTTTTAGAGGGGAGAGCGTGTGTTATCGAGTCCTAAAGTGATAGAAGTGGTACCCTTCACCTATGTCTATAGCATAAGCTGTAGGTATCTGTATGTTAGGAGCTAAAGCCACTCAACCATTCACCTCTTAAAGGGATGTAATTCGAAAATGACATATGGATGGAAATTTGATGATCTATATATAAATTGCTTGCTTCATAGCAAGGTTTACAAAATGTGATTTGAATCGTGCAACCAACTCCGATTATGCCAAGTAATGGCCGGTGGATGGGACTGTTTGGCTGGGGAGCACCATCATTTATATGCATCTTCTTCTTAGTTATGGGATGAAGTTTATTTCACATATGATGAGGCAGCAGCCTCTTGTCGATGGTTGCCATTATAGGGCTCTCAATGGGTTTCGTTGACCTCATATCTGACCCGGACGATTCGGGGCATATAAACTTGCCCATCAAGTTGGGTCGGACATGAGGCATCCCACTCGATCTTCGGGTCTGCTTGGACGAAAATTGGGTGGACCAAACCCAATATTTTATATAAAAAATGAAGCAAATTTTGGGTTTTTAACCGGGTTGAGCCCAATTTTCGGCTGAGGCATATACCTTTGACCCGTTGGGTCAGGTCAGATCGGGGTGTACGATGGCGTCAGGTTGAGCATACGCAAATTTCCCTTTGTGCAGCGGAAATTTTGGTGACGCGACCTGACCAACCCAACCTAACCTGCTGAAAGCCATAGTTACCATACTAAGGTCAAATAGTTGCTAACTTGTAGTTTACCTCCAAAATGCAGTTGAAGTCTAGTGAGGTTAGAGTTCATCCCAAACGATGTTTTTGTGGTATGAGATACATTTCGGGCGTGCGAAAACTGGCAACCTTTTAGGTATATTTTTAAGAAAGGATACCTTTAATTGCACCTACCTAATCTTCGTGGGTACCTAAGCCAAAAATATTGAGTGCTTTTAATCAGATGAGGGAAATCTTTCATGGCCCTAATCTTCCATACAAGGGACATCATGGCCTTACCATTAACCAATCAATTTTTTGTATTTCGATTGGCACATATCCCAAAATGTTACCTGAAAATATGTTTTATAATGATGTGTCACTTATGTTTTGTTGGTTTTTTGGCATGTGTGTCGTGAAATTAAAACTATCTTATGGTTTGCCCATCATATCAAGATCCATTGCGTGGAAGATTGTGCTGAAAACGAAATTTGTCACTATGTTTGTAGAGAGTATTTTGATCATTAAACATAAAGAAAATACACGTGTTTCGACCTAACAAAGAGACAGAGAGTTACCACGGTAGTCACTACACTATAAAAAATAAGATTATTAGTGGCAATTTTTTTAACAAATAACTGCTGCTATTAGTTCTGTTACTACAAAAAACTGCCGCTACCAAAAATTGCCTTAACAGCAAGTGCCGCTGAAACATCTTATTTTTGTAGTGCCGTCATTTGTACATATGGATAAAATAATGAGAAATTCTACTGTCACACCCATTTATTTTAGAGCAAATTAGGAAAACATGCCCCATTTGCAAACGTTTTAGGGCTCGTTCAGGAGCCAAGGAAATGACTTTCCTTGAGCATTTTCTGTAAAAAAGGACTTTCCTGAGTATTTCCCGGGCTTTTCTTCTATTCTTGAGTTTCTTTGGATTGTGTGTTTTCTTAGCATTTTCTGCTGAAAGTAACAGATGATTTTCGGAGGAATTTGCTCAAGAAAGCTCAGTTTCTGAGCTGAGCTACAATTTGTATAAGATTGGTATCAGGTACCCCACCCATGCACTAAGGACATAGGACGGATTTAATTCCTTTGATACCTATATATTTTAGTGCAATTTACAACAAAAATAAAGACCATACATGAAGTTCAGTTATAATTGTATATAAGATGATCTCCACGCTGCACATGATGAAGAGAAGTTTGGTTGAATCGATTTGAAAATTTCAATTTTGACAACTTGTAATTTTTGTTCATAATAATATTTTTGGTTTTAATACACTCAATTTTGACAACTTATAATTTTTGTTCATAATATTATTTACGGTTTTAATACACTCATCCGATGGTCAATTAAATGTTGGTGAATTTTCTTATTTTGACTTTGTTTTGATTGGATTTGGTGGACCGACTCTCTACTATGCACGCTAACCAAGTTTGGATTCAGCAACTATTTAGCAAGGGTCAAGGCTGTTTAATTTGGATAAATTTGGGAAAATTTTGAAAAAAATTCAGAAAAATTTCGGCGATTATAAAACATAAATATTAAAAAGTATAAAAAGATATAACCTATTTAATGTTTAAAATGATGTTTTAAGTAAGAAAATAAGTGCTTTATATAATCCAAATGTATTTCAAATCCATAATCATAAAAAAAAACAATACATAGGATGTTTAAAGCAAGTGTTAAAAATCATACAAATTAAAAAAATTTGAAAAGATTCAGCGAAGACCCCTGATTTCAAGATCTTTTTATGCATGATTGGGATGGTAAGACCCATGATTTTCATGATCTCATGATCCCTCAAATTATTTATTTATTTATGCTAAACTGAAAACTATCGGTTTCTAGTTTCTCAAATCGAAACCAAACTGATAAAAATCGATTTTCAAGTAAGTCCCCATCGGTATAAACGTTTAAGACAACATTTCAAGAATCTGTCCGACCAAAGTGTTAAACACATTACCGATTTAAAGTATATAAATTTTGACGATCATTTGATCAATATAACCGCTTTGATGAAGGTGATAAATACGTGCGGCTGTAGAGTATGGAAGAACACAATGCACTTTCTTGACATTTTCTTGAGAAAGTGTAGAACACAAGAAAATGTCAGAAATGCTAAGAAAATGAGTTTCTGAGTAACTCAAGAACAACCCTAAGGAAAGTGACTTTTCTCATAAAATGAGTTTCTGGGCAGAAACTGAGCTAGCCATTTTCTTGAGAAAATAGGGGTTTCTAGGTAGAAACTGCTGAACGAGCCTTTAGGGTATTATAATACTCCTCTTCTCCAATTATCAACCACCATTTTTACTCTATCGCCTATCGCCCATCGCCCACCGCTCACCACACTCACCCCAGTCGGCTTCTCCACTCAAAACATTTGAAAAATCACTCGCATTGTCGTCTTATCCACTTATCAACCACTATTTTCGCTTTATCGCCGTCGTCTTCTCCACTTATTATCGGCGCTAGAAAAGATGAACCAAACCGGTGACCCAAAACTTCTCTGGTGCCGATTAGTTTTTCGTCGCTCTTTTCCAGCGCTCGAAAAAATTAATCGGCGTCAGAGAAGTTTTGGATCACCGATGTTTTTGTTCATCTTCTCCGGCGTCGATGAGGTTTTGGTTCATCATCTCCGGAGAAGATGAATAAAAAATCGGCGACCCAAAACTTTTTCTGTCACGACCCGAAATTCTACCCCATCCCGAGGGCCTAGAATTTCGAGTTATGACCCGCACATATCCCGGATATGCTAAGCGGACATACACCTAATCAGAGTTCTCGCGCAATAATGGTTCCACGAAATCCGTGAAAGCCAACATACCATAGTGGAATATAAAATAATCATAAATGCTGAATAAATCTGATAAAATGCGATAAAATGCTATTAATCCACAGGTAACATATAAGTCAAATCGGAGAAAAATCCGATAAAAATGAAAGCATAGAGTCAATGATAATGATATAAGGCAAAAGCCAATACCGAGTCTACTAAATCAATATCCGGTGCTCGGATCAAAATCAACACTGTAGTCCTCCTGATAACCGGTAATGTCACCCTCCAAAGGCTCTTGGTAATCAACGTCCACTGGGTCGACGTTCTCAGCACTAATCAGATCAGAGAAACCCACGTTCACACCGTCGGTATAGTCACCTGCAGCTGTTAAATTATCGTGGGATGAGTTTACTCAGTCACGTAAACTCAGTGGGATACACCACCAATCCACCCCATACTACTCAGGTGCATTGTGGGTGCATCTTGTGAGTGATAAATATAATATCTCAAAGCAGATAGCAAAAGAATGACAAAATCACATGCATATCGTAAAGCTCATATCATAAATGCAAGACCATGATCTAGACACTCATATCCTAACGTACCTTACCATATCTCATAACATATCCTACCATGTCTTATTATGATTCTCGCACATACGTCTATACATCGCATGAGCGTAACTAACATACTCGTGAAATCCTAAACGACCTGTGCCAGAGTCGCTGCTCGAGCTATCATGGGAGGGTCAACATAGTATCATACCACCATATCATAACGCCCTCGTGTCATACTCATACTCCACCATCCAGCCAATGGGGAGACATAATGGCCAAACTCACTCATAACATACTCATACTCATAATCTCTCCCAGAGATCCGTCTTGGCTGAAAGACGTTGTTGCCCTTACTGCCGTGAGGAAGCGCGTCTGAAACTTAAGTTATTTATCTTTTGCTGGCCTACACAGCGGTATCTTATTATCGTACTCGTAACATATCTTATTTCATACTCATAACATACTCTTATAACTTAATTCTAAGACGAACTATAGTGAGATAGCCTCACCACCGTTAAAGCCTAAGGCTGAACCTCATAACTTACTCATAATCTATACTATCATATTTGAACTCGGGGTGATAGGGTCGCCGTATATGCCACCGTTTACGAGATTACACTGAATTCACACTCACCTGACTCGTCATGGGTCCCATTCCACCATGAGTTGTAAGGCATGTGAATACGGTGTATTCCTCGCTTCGATGTCATCTCAGCGAATCACCACGCCCAAGTGTAGGCATGATCTCATACACTCTCGTACCCGTGTTCTAACATATCCTTAATTCATATAACTTGATTTAGTTACAAACACAACAGTATCACACATCAAAAGTTTACATTTAGGTTTTGAGTATATCTATATTTATGTTTATTTATATAGCACACTAATATAATTATATAATAGGGTGATGATTGCAATTTAGGGTGCTTGACCGAATCTTAGTTCACATTAATAGGGGAATTTATTTCTAAAAGGAGTAAGGAATTCCAACAGTTTATTAATTTTCGTTTGTTTTAAAATGGAATAATTTACAAGTTTTCAATAGGCAATGACTTAGGGTATTTATTCTATATAAATACTTGCTAAAAATAATTCGACCATATTCATATAATATATATATTATATTAAATGTAACCTTAATACAAACATTAACAATAAAAGCATTTATGACAGTTGTTATAAATAAACTTTTTATTATAACAGAATTATATAATAGTAATATTCATGTACAAATTTTAATAATTCATTAATTAAATGATATATAATACAACAAATAATCTTAATATTTAATATTTACTTTATTAATTTAATTCATTTCTCTAAATATCATTAATCTAATTACTAATTAATAATTGTATTATTATCAATTATTATAATAATACTAATCAAACATATAAGCTATATTTATCATTATTCAATTTATTATTCAATGAAAATATTACTTTTTAATAACTCATCACATTTACAGCCCATTATATATTTTTACTAATTATTACATTTTTTTTTTTTATCAACTAATTTATTATTTAATTAACCTAATAATATTTTACTCTTTAATATAATACCACTTTCATACAATAATATTTATTTAACGTAATCTCTTTCGTAAAATTTATTTATTATTTTAGTTGTTAATTAATATTTTAATTTTATATTTTTCAACGGGATAGGGAGTGGGTGTGGGTGCCACGGGGTAGTAGGGCACGCGCTCCCATAGGGTTTCAATCGATTGACGGCCACAGATTCAAAAGTAAATAAAAATATAGGGTTCAAAATAAAACCCAACAATGCATCAAAGATCTCACAAAATTTTATACAAAAACAGATTTCACAAAATTTCATACAAAAACAGAATTTACAAAATTTCATACCAAAAACAGATTTCATTATTATTATAATCCTAAAATAGATTTAAAAAAAATAAAATAAATAAAAACAGTTTTAGATTTATTTTAAATATCCCATCGGTACGCGATCAACATATTTTACGCGATGGGATCTAAGAAGGATGAGACGGATAGATGGGTACCCACCTCTTGAAGCGTGCTCGGCGAATCGATTTGCGGTTAGGGCGATAGAGATCTGCGTCACACGATTGGGCCCACGATTACGCTGCCTTCACCTCGATTTGATGATAGAAAAATACTACGTTGGTTCTTGGAAGAGCACACAAGAGATTTAAAAGAGATTAGGGTGTTTTTAGAAAAGGGTGGCTATAGAAGAAGATGGAGTGACGGCTAGGGTTTTTAAGAAGAATTCTTATAATAATGGTTTAGGGTTCTCCGTAGCTTTCTTATTTATAATATATGGGCATTAATATATGGGCATTAATTCGGTGTTAAGCGGTCGCACTAAATAAGGGTGTATAGGCTTTTATTTCAAGGTTTAAAATAGAGGTTTAAACTCACATAGTAAGATTTGATCCTTAGACCTCTTGTTTATAAGCAAAGTCTTTCAACCACTAGGCCACCACACAACTTGTGTCAAATAAGGATTGTTTTAAATATAAAACCTTTTTGAAAAAACCAAAATGTGTACTTTTTCAACTAGGATAGGTTCCGGTATGGAGCACTAACACCACGCTCTGTGCAAAACAAATCTAACACCACAAATTCAGTTTTAAATTTTTAGGGTCGTTACATTTTCGGTGCCGATTAGTTTTTGATTACTCTTTTTCGACGATCGAAAAAATTAATCGGTGCTGAAGAAGTTTTGGGTCGCCGATTTTTTATTCATCTTCTCCGATGCTAATGAGGTTTTGATTCATCGTTTGCGGCACCGATGAATTTTTTGCCACTCTTTTTCGGCTATTAAAAAACTAATCGGTGATAATGAACCAAAACTTTAACGGCGCAGATGAAGATGAAAAAAAAATTGGCGACCCAAAACTTCTCCGATGCTGATTAGTTTTTTCGAGCGCCGAAAAAAAACAACCAAAAACTCATCGGCACTGGTAACAGTGAACCAAAACCTCATCGGTGCCGGAGAAGATGAACCGAAAATTAACTTCATCTCTTGGAGAAGACAAGGGTACTTTAGTCTTTCCACATGTAGAAGGCTTTTCACACGAAAAACTTTTTGCATCTCACATCTCTTAGAACCTTAGATTTCAATAAAACCCTTTTTACCTTTTTTTTTTTTTTCTAGTATAATAGCTTAAAACGTTTACAAATGAAGCATTTTTTTCTATAGTTCCCTAATAATAAATAAATGAAAAAATAAATTCTTAATGTATAACCATATAGATGTGTGGTATAAGATATGTTGTCATTTTTTTTCTCTATGTGCCACCTCTCATCAACAAATGGCGCACAAGTCTACACCCTCTCTTCCCCCCTCATAATCTTATCTTAAACGCTACCCCACACCCTAACCAAGCCCATTAGGATCTTTGGAGCAGCCCAACACAGGTCCCTTCTCATGCGACTTCAATAGTCATTATCTCTCGCCTTTTCAATGCATGTAGCATCTTCGGATTGTCGTCGTCGGTTCCACTTAGTGCTGCGAGAATGGACCATGCACAAACCAAACACGAGTTCGAAGCACACCTTCCGGCCACATCGCAATCAACGCAGACCACTTGGAACCTTCGCATGCCACGATTAAGTTGGTACCTCTAATCCACTTCAATCTATCCTCCAAACAAACTTTAATTCGATTAAAATGCCCAAAAAAGATAATTCGTCTACTTAAAAAAGACTTGAAAATTCAAGTTTTGCGACTCTTTCACGTCTTTCAAGGACCTTGTAGTCAAACCCTTAGACCCGATGGTAGTGTATCATGTACCCTACAGATGGTATAGAGAGTCTTCAAGCAAAAAATGGCCATAACGGTCTCAAAGACGGGTAACAAGTGCCCAGCCCGTGATAGCAACAAAGGGCTTTGGCGGTATTTCTTGTTGTGGCACACAAGGTCAGTTTGACCTCTTTTAACTGCACTGATCTCCACAAGGTTAGTTTGATGCCCTATTTGACCATGATTACCAAACTGGATGTCCTAAAATATGTTTATTCAAGCCCTTAAAATGCACCTCAAATTTAGTTTAAGCATCAATTACATCCGTATCTTGGGACCATTATTTCATGTGAATTTTTTCATAACAAAAAATATATATCACAAGGTAAAATAGTGTTCTTTTTTATTGATATAGATCCACCAGAATTTTAGAATTAAAAATCTCCATGGAGCTCAAGATTCTCAAAATGTTAGATTCATGACCATGTCGTGCCATTAATAAACTTTGGGTTTAGAGCTATTTTGTTAAGATTAGACCACACCCAGACACATAGGGTTGAATCCAGCAACAACATGGATCATCCCACATCCCCAATCAATAAAAAGGTCCATGGGCCTTCCCATGTGAACCTATCTAGCTTATGGACCATTAAGGACCCTACATACCCTATGTAGCCAAAAAGTGTGTTTCTGGGAAACCGCGGACTAAACTTCAAGGATATGCAACCCACCTAGCTAATAAGCGTAGGAGAAATTTTTAGATAGATCTTAAAATCATGCCATGTTGGTACACGCGATTCAATGATCGTACGATAATATGATCTTGATGAAAATCTCAGAACATTCAGTTAATGGTCTAAATGATGAAACCAATAGTAGAAATCATGGGATACCCAAACACCCATTACATTGATGACTTCAGTATAATTAGATTATTCTAAATTCGATCATGTTGACCTTAAAATGCATGTCTCGAAGATCCGACGATCCATAAGTGATTCAATTATACCAGGACTGATTCGTATTGGAATCATTTGAATGACCAATCTATTTTCATTAGAATGAGACAAATAGATGATTCATCTGATGACATCAAATCATCCTCACTCACTTCGTTGATTGGATCATAGGATTTCTCACTACAAAAAATAAGACTATTAGCGGGAGTTTTTTGGAGCAAAAAACTGCCGCTATTAATAAAAAACCCATTAAGACTATTAGCGGCAGTTTTTTTGTTAATAGCACCAGTTTTTGGCTGCCACTAATAGTCATATTTTTTGTAGTGTCTTAATAGCTTTTCATAGGATTCCTCCCTCACTCTCTTAGGAAAAAGTAATGTGCCTTCTAAAGGAGCCTCAACCTCAATCTTCTTCCATCATATCTTCATTCTTTAACCTAATATAGGTAAGTTAAAGTTTTAACTCATCAATAAATGTGATTGATCAATCACATAATTTACCATTTTATCACCCTTAACTTAGTGATACTAGACTTTAATTTGCTACTAATGACTCACTGATGTATAGATAATAAAGCTAAATAGTAAAAGAGAGCTTAAGTGTTAATCTTTGTCAAAATGAACTCAAAAAACAGTAAAAAGACGATTGATCGTAAAGACAAATCTTTGCCTAAAAAGAAATGAAGAATCGTGTTTTACGATTGTGCGAAATAATATGCTAAAAAGAGAGAAATCATAATTTATGATTCTTTAAAGAAAAGCCGTATAAAGTAAAGATGATACAAAAGAAAGCGAAGAATCGTTAGCTGAAAGCCTACTGAAGATAGAAAATAGTGATTTACTATTTTTCAGAAAGAATAGAAAGAACAATTGTGATTTACGATTGTCTAAATAAAACTTTCCTACTTATTGTTGCTATTGATCACGTGAGAACTATCACTGCCATGAACAAAATTAGAAGATCTCTATAACTAGAAGTTCAGCTGATCACGGATCTGAGAAGATTGATGAAGATATACTTCGAAGGACTTTGCTGCTGCTAATTAAAGAATACTCTAGAAGCGCATCAACTAAAGAAAGCAAGAAAGAATAAAATTAGGAATTAGAGTTATATTAGGATACTGTAGACACCCAAATTTGACCCAAGCCCCGATCGAAACATACTTCGAGAAAGACGCACCCTCGAGCTTCCGATAGCATTCCCAAAACCCTTAAGAATCATCCCAAACCCTTAGGAATCAACCATAGCCTTTCCAAATCCATTAGAACCTTTCCTGGGCCTGATTCGAACCCTCCTAAATAGCGGTTAGAAGATGAGTGTCAAAGTTTTCATAGATAATTGCCCAACCTAAGGCCTAAATCGTTGGAAAGTAGACTTTCCCAGCTTTCCAACAAGCTAAGAATCACCTAATTTGGAGTTGTATATCAAAAGGCATGGCGAAATAAAGATCGCAAATTTGTGCAAAATTTTATAAAATCGGACCCATAGAGTCAGTTTCGAACTAACCAAAACAACTGATGAAAAGAGGAGTGCTATGGTTTACATAGATAGTTGCCTAACCTAAGGCCTAGAACATTAGAAATTAGAGATTCACAGCTTTTTAACGAGTCAAGAATCGCCTAATTTGAAGTCGTACATAAAAAGTTATGGCAATTTGAAAAATACGAATTTGTGTAGGAAATTGCAAACCGGGCCGGGCCCCTGCAGGCCTTCAACTTCCAACAATTTGGGCCTGATTTTCCTTCAAAAAATGGCCAAAATTGACATTGGGGGTTTGACTTATGGACCATCTCAAATTCTGGGGTGTGTTTCTGTAGGACCCTAGTGACCTTATTAGCTTAAGTTATCACCCTTTTGCCAATCAAGTCACCACCCTATTATCTACCATTAAACCCAAATCCCTCCTCTCTAAGCACTAAAAAATTCCAAAAAGCTTAGATTGCCCATTACCTAATTGCTAACCCAATTAGGACTTTAACCCCTCACTAATCCTCCATTTCTCTATAAATAGAAAGCCACCCCTTTTGCTTAAGGGTTGGAAAAATTTTAAAGAGAAAATTCTAATGAGCTCCCCGCCCATTTGCCTCCACTAAACTCATATAATTCCAGCACCCTAGTTCATCATTGACACCCCATTATCCATCATAAATCAGTAAGTTTGAGCTAGATCTAGCCCCTAGCCTTCTTCTACCTCTTAGCTATCAAGTCTTAGAGATTAGAACCCATATCCTAACCCGTTTGCTATCGGAAGCTCACCGGCGATGCGCTTGTGCGAAGGACCACATCGGTGCTACAAGGGCCCGAGATCTTCGGCTCTCCCCTCTATTCCTCTACCTTCTTTGGCTTTTCCTCTATCTTAGAATTGAGCCGTTACGCTGCCTAAATTTCGGCAAGCGGGAAGGACTCAATAGGATCGGTTGCCTTCCGGAAAGGGAAAGTGCCACTCATTTTTTTTTCTTATATATATATATATTATACATATCAAAATAGTCATAGCAGAGACTGCTTACGAGCGGGTTGGTCGGATGCCTAACACCTTCCCGATCGATAGCCGAAGCCCCTACCCAAGAGCCTTTGGCGTAGACCAGAATCAGAGTCATATTTGTGATATTTCGGTGCTTATAAAATTGATCTAGATTTTTTGGGACATCAAAAGCTCTGGGTGGCGACTCTTTATTTTTCACACGAGCACATCGTCGTGATGGATCGTTAAAAATCTACGGTTGCACAGATGACGACTCTACTGGGGAGACTTTAGAGCTTTTACTTGAAGTTGGCCTTTTATTTCTTGCATGTGTCTTTCTTGCTTTTACTAACTTTTATTATTTCTCTTTCATTTTTGTACTCACCCCTATGATTCCGTCATTTTTTACTTACCCTATTTTTTGGTCATTTACACGCCTTAGCCGATTGGCGAGCCTACTTGAGCATTGTCTTTACTTTAATTTATTTTCCGTCATTTACATGCCTTAGCCGATTGGCAGACTTACTTGCACATTTAAATTCCGTCATTTGCATGCCTTAGCCGATTGGCGGGCTTACTTGCGCATTTAAATTTCGTCATTTACATGCCTTAGCCGACTGGCGGGCCTGCTTGTACATTATTTTATGTTTAATCATATCCCATTAGTGGATGCCGGCCCGTAGAGGTGGCACGGGTTTCTCACTGCCCATTTTTGAACTTAAGAAAACTCCCTAAAATTGGAACTTAAAATTGAACCAAGAGGGGGACTTAATTAAATTTTTCACGAGGGTAGATTTTCAAGGGTTGGAAATTTTTAGGCAAAGAAACAAATACCCGCTTCTTAGTATGGCGACAGCCCCTATTGGTGATGATCCTAAAAAGTACCATCCCACCTAGTATCTGAGAAGGCGCTTGCGTTGGAGGCATATCGGGTGGGGAACCTATCTTGTTACAAAGCTTAAAACCCTTGGGGAGAGCATTAGTAGCCTCAAATCGACCTTGAATCCCTTAAGTTCGGTGAGGAGAGACCCGATACAACTAAATTTTTCCTCGGAAGCATCGCTTCTAGAAAAACCAAGAAAAAAGAACCAATCTTGGGCTGCTGTTCTGCTATCCAGATAGCTGCCCCTACTATTTATACCTGGCGCATGCAATACATGCGCCAAGCATAAATTTGGCCAAATTTTACCTGGCGCAAGTAATACATGTGCCAAGTGAAATTTGTCTCCACTAAGCAGTGCAACCCGAATCTGATCGAGGCCTATTCCACCATCCCGAGTTTCCCGCTTAGTGGTTTTAGCACCTTTGATTAGGTCTTGCACTATCTGATGCCTAATACGCCCCCGCCAGCCAAAAGAGGGCAACTTCTTATTGACCCGTTCCAGGGGATCGGGTTGTTTGCGTTGATTTCCGTGCCTTCAATAGATCAAAGGGTTTTCCTTTGACTCTTTCGAAGCACATTGGGATCTCGCCGTGGGATATATTTAGGGTACAGACACCACCCGAAATGAGAATTCAAGGGCCCCAGAGTTGTTCATCATAAAAATTCATTTACAAAATTTCAAAAAAAATTAAATAAACCAAAAATCGAAAAAAGAGGAGCTTTGTGGTGCCCGCACAACGGTATCGCCTTACCCTCCGTCTTCCTGTAGGGGAAGGAGGAAAAAACTTTACGAGCCCCATCCGAGGCATCCGTACCCCACCCGTCATCAAGCTATGTCATGGGTAGTGGATCCGGCATACACCAATCCTGACTCCTCCCCACCACATTCCCCAACCTATTCCCATGTGGAAGAAGTTTTCACATCCATCCCCCTCACTTAATCCCCATTCGCCGTTACAGGCTCCTTTAGTCCTCCTATCTTCCCATCCGCCACCTCTCGAAATATCCAAAATACACCCCCCATTCCCCATCATTTTCTCAAGCCATTCCTAGCCCATCCCATATTCCTTCCATACCCATTCAAAACCCAACCCAATTTCCCGCCTTCACTACCATGCCCCGTTTCCCATTTTCCCAACACATAACCCAGCCCACCCGCATCTACCCATGTTGTATCCACCAATCCCCCATACCTCCCTCCATCTACACAGGTCATGCCCATTTTTATCGGGGTCATGACCAGATTTTCTCTCTCATCCCCCACATCCATACCCATCCCTCATCATCCCAATATATACCCAATCCACCCACATTCACCAATGCCCCACCTAATTTCTCCAATCCACCCCATGTCCCATCATTTACGCAGGTCATGCCCAATTTTATCAGGGCCATGTGTAATTTCCCCACCACTTCCATCCCATCCATACCCCAAATACCCTCAAATGCACCATCTCCATCCAATCCTTCTCAAATGGCCACGATGGAGGAGATGGTCCGGGCCTACACCAGTTGGAAGGCCTCCCAAAACAACCCCTCTCATCCACACTACACATCCATGAATCTCTCTCATACACTATCAAGCCTCCATGCCTCATTCCCCCATGATCTCCATCAACCCCCCATCATCCATACCATCCAAAGCCCCATTACCCAAAATATCCAAGGCTCCACGGGCCAGACCCATCAAAGCCCAATGGGCCAAACCTAACATTCCCAAAGCTTTATGGCCCAACCTTCCAAGGATTTATGGCCCAAACCTATCAGAGCTCTTTACCCTACACCCAAGCCTAGCAAAGCCCAAACCTTGAAGCCTTGCACCCATACCCTCCATAGTCCCTCCAAAATTTCACTCACCCACAACCCTCATACCCATTTCAAACCCATGCCCTGCATAAATCCCAATCTATCTATGCCCCTACACCCCAAAGCCATCTTCAAACCTTTCCCCATACCCAATGACCCCATCAGGCCCCACCCCAAAATCTAACTTCCATTCACCCCATCACTTCGCAAAATTTCCCTCATATTCAATGGTCTCATCTGACCCCCATTCAGTCCATCCCCATTCAGTCCATGCAACAACAACAGGAGAATCTTGCCCTCACTACACCCTATGCAGACAACAATATGAAGAGGATGAGATCAGTAAAAGTGGGGCTTATGCCGGGACATTGGCTAACATTAATCCTCCTTCCATAATAACCAATCCCCTGGTAATACAGAGTGAATCCCGACCAATTGCTAAAAGGGTAACCCCCCTGTCTAAGGAGTCAAAGCAGTTGAAAGAGCAGCTAGACAAAATCAAGAAACAACTGTTGATGATGGGTGGAGCCGAAATCCACGCCACGGACTTCTCTGACTTGTGTCTATTTGCTGAGGTCCCCCTACCCCTAAAATTTAAAATGCCGATTTTTGATAAATACAACGGTACTGGCAATCTCATTGCACACCTCAAATCTTATTGTGGATACATGTGCCAGTGTGGGAGAGATGAAAGATTACTGATATTTCAGAAGAGTCTTACGGGCCCAGCTTTGAGATGGTTCACTTCTCTTGAACCATCCATGATTAAGACATGGAAAGATCTGACCCACCTATTCCAAGAACAGCATGACTACAACATGGATATTGAACCCCACAAGTCAGATCTAGCCCGACTAAAGCAGAAGCCCGACGAAGCATTCAGTGACTACCTTGGGCAGTGGAGGGCATTGGCAGCTCAAGTCTGAAATAGAATACCCGATGATGAGTAAATCGAGATAATCTCGAAAAACACTCTGCCAGTCATCTCAGACTTCTTGGTATACCAACAACAGTCCAACTTTACTGATTTGGTAAGGAATGCCAACCATTGCGAGGATGTAATAAGAGAGGGACGACTGAGCAAGAATGTAGCCAGTGGGGCCAGTGGGGTCCGCACATTTTTGGAACAAAGAACCGAGAGAGGAGTAGGGGCAGAGGTCCAAGCCGTAATGACCATACAACCTAATACCAACATAGTACCATTTTGGTTTGGGACAACACCGCAGGCCCCAACACCAACAAATCAGGTTTCGAGGTAGAACAATGTCCCCTGGGGGCAGTAAACCCCTGAGCAGAGAAGGGTCCGCCTTAGCCGAGTATTCACTCCCTTGGGACAATCCCTAAATGTCCTCTTGCCATTGCTAATCGAGAAGGGTTTAGTTACTCAGCTTCAACCAAGACCCCCACCAAATCCAATTCCAAAAAATTATGATCCCAGTACACATTGTAATTTTCATCAAGAGCTGGGACATCCAACTGATTGGTGCTTTTCTTTGAAACACACGATAAAGGATTTGATAGAGGCAGGGAAATTCATACCCCCAGCACCCCCAAACAAACCTGCACACCAATATCATGCAGGCACCGTTACCACCGCACCCACAGGGAGAAATGGGCCTAAGGGCCACCATCAATATGTTGGAGGAAGGGATGGAAGAGTTTGATCCCTCAAAATACATCAGCATGGAAGAGAGTGTAGAGTCACCAGGGCAATGAAACCAGGGAATGAGATCATAGGGGTGATCAAGCCATTGAATTTAACCAATTATATGCCAATTCCCCCTCAGGTAAGCAGCAAAGGTATGGTGTCATTGGGAAAATTTGTCTCATTCATTAGCCAAGGGGCACATCACCATGATCAAATTGTGTCAAGTCGATTAATATGTTGAGTAGCCCTTGGCAGGCGTACTTGTTCAAATGTCTTAAATCTTGCCAAGGGCTGAAGAAAATGGCTTAAAGAATTTTGAATTTTTTTTTTTAAAAAAAAAGAGAAAAAAAAAAGAGGTGAGATTAGCCCTTGGCAGGGAATACCATGTGTATATAGAGACTCGCTTTGCCAAGGGCCCATTTTCGAAAAAAAAGAAAAATCTAAAAAAATAAAATAAATACAAAATAAACCAAAAAAAACAAATTGTTGTCCTTTAAAAATCTCGATAAAATCAAGAAAAATGATGCCTTAATTAAAAAATCCGTCCCATGTGAAATCGACCCATTTCCTGTAGAAATACAAGAAGAGGTAGGAATTATGAGTCTAGATGAGGAAATCCCTACTGAGGGGCTCCCCAATGAGCCCCTTGACCAATTTACCAATTTTGAGCATTGCCCTACCTCGATTGTTGAAGAAACTGAGGACGTCAATCTAGGGACCTAGGAGATTCCTAGAATTACCAAGATTGAAACGTCACTGTCTCCCGAGCAAAGAAAAAGCATAATTGATTTCTTTCGGTCATACCAAGATGTCTTCGAATGCTCATACGAGGACATGCCTAGTTTGGATACCGATTTGGTCGAGCATGAGCTGCCACTATATTCAGATGTTATGCTGGTCAAGCAGAGGATGAGATGCCTCAGGCGAGAATGGATGATGAAAGAGAAGGATGAGGTCATTGTTAGGCTATTTTAAGTACTTGCTGCTAACTTTATTGGAAATGGTGATAAGAATGGGGTCAGTGAAAAATCAAAGGTGGATTACAGAGCAGCAAGCCTAAAAATACACAGTCCTGCAAGATAGAGGGCCTGTTGTGGCAAGTTTTAATAAGTAAGAGTTTGTCCCATAGGAAAAGTTGATCTAAAGCTCCAAGGGAGCTTTCTTTAGAAGGCCCTCCAGATCTGGCTATAGATCTGGCAATCCTAAATGGAAGGGGATTTAAGGTCACTATTGTCTAAATCCTAAGGTAACCTAATGCCTAAACTATAGAAATGGTGGAGAAGAATGATGGAGTGTAAGAAAATAAATATAAAAGGGTGAGAAGTAAGCTATTAGGTATAGATCTGATGGGTCTTATAACTCAAACTCAGATTTGCTGCTATAGAAATCATGTCCACTGGCTACATTATCACCAAAGAGGAGAAAGGATCCAACTCACCCCTGTGCCATGATCCAATCCCTTATGGTTATACCCTGTCCACTTAAATGGTCACAGACTATCCAATAGGTGAACCACAGTCCAGAGATGGGTTAGAACATTTTTATCATTGTAGGCACAACTTCATCCAAGCTACCAGCTCAAGAATCCATAGGAATCTCAACCTCTAAAGTTCTGTGTGTGGGGCTAGGCCTGCAATGTGCACTAGCTTGGACACATAGGACCAACAAGAGTTTGAGTACTAGCTTTAGGTAAAGCTGTTCACTACTTTAGAAAGACTGCAGTGATCCAGTCAGAAGCCTACAATCTCTACAGCCAGATCAGATCTGCCATCTGATATTGGGTCTATGCAAATACAGGGGAGACTGTCTCTACACAATCTCTCACAAGGCTACAAACACAAGTGCAGAGAAGAAGAATCTGTCTTAGATATGTGGATTGGCCTCACCCTAGGGCTATAACCTGTCTACTTGAATGGTCATAGATTATCCATAGAGGCTATCCTCCACACAGAGGTCTGAGACAGAACAAGAAAATTACTGCCACCACCATGTTCACAAGGTTACTAGCTCAAGCTCCCATGGGGATTCAGATTTAGTGGATCCTATGGTAGGGCATAGGCCTGCAATGTGCCTAACCTGGACACATAGGTCACTTGGATCTAAATAAAACCTTAAAAATAATCCTCCATTACTTACAATGCAACATAACAATGGAGGATCTCAAGGCAATAGCCTTGTACAGAACAACTCACAAAACACCAATCTCATACATGCATAAAATCCTATTATAAAACTCCATTAAAACTATTCCAAATAGACATACAAAGGCATAGCCAGCAAGTGCTGGACTATAGAGAGAAGAAAAAGAAAAAAATAAAACTGCCTAAACCCTAACCTTAGCCTACTACAATTCTACAGTTGGTTCAAGAAAAAGGAGTACAGAAGTCTAGTCCCCTAAACCTAAACTAGGCTTAGGCTTATATAGCAGTCAGCTCTGTGAGAATTAGGGTTAGAAAAACCCTAATTTATTAATGCTATCGTGGCCCATTCCTGTTCCTTGGATGCCTCGGGGCGTGTGCACGGAGATTAGAGCATTAGAGTGTGTGCCCTAATTGCTGGAAGTTCACAGATTGCCCCTACAGAAGTGGGGAGAAGTTAAGAACCCAACCCTCGCTAGGTAGTAAGGATTTTTAGGTCTTGTCGTGTGATAGAATTGGCGTCACGGGGTTGAATTGACTTGAGGCTCTTGCAGTCGCAGGATTGATACTTTGGTCATCGCGGGAATTGCACGCGCGGTTCATTCCTTGATGAATCTCGTGGAGATCCTTACGAAGAAGCCATGTGCATGGGCTTCTGGATCGCGCGAGTAGTTTCCTGAAGGTTTGTATCCTGCGGCCACTGCGTGATAGCTACGCGCAGGAATGCCTAGAGCTCTCTCTCCTCAGTGAATCGCGCGAAGATTAAAGGCGCCTTTCTTGAGCTGCGCGAGACTGCACGAGGGCTTATGACTGAGCCACACGAGAACTGCGTGAAGTATGCTTTTTACTCCATTCTGTCATCAATCTGTGCGAGAACGGTGCGACCAGTTGGTGTGTTGACCTCAGAAGCCCGTGACAACTACACGAAGCATTCTTTCTAGTTTAATTGAGCCCTGCGACATCTGTGCGAGGCTCACTTCTTAACTTGTTTCTGCTTTGCTGTGCCTAAGCTGCAGCTAGTTCTGTCTGGGTCTAACTTTCTTTCTTCTGAGGAACTTTTGGGGCAACAATAGGCTTCTTGGCATGGTCAGGGCTTTATCTGCAACTGTTGCTTATTACCTACAAGATAGACTTAAAATACATTTATTAAATGATTAAGGGTCTAACAGAGAATAAGTTAAGGGGTAAAAAGTGGTACTTTTCAGGTCTTAACACACCCCAAACCTAATCTTTGCTAGTCCATTAGCAAAGCTGTAACTAATTAAATGCCACTTTCGTAGGGATCACGGGTACATTTAGCATATGTACCAAGCCTTTTAAACCCCTAGGTGATCCCTAGTGGAGGAGTGAAGTCTCCTGAGGGTTTTCAGTGAAGATACCCACAAACTTCACCATTAGAACAATTAAGTATAGTGCAATTAATGACAACACAAATTTTAATGTATAAAACTTCATTCCACACCCATTCTTTAACACTTAGAGGCAATTGCAGCAGTAATGCAGGCCATTTAAAACTCAAAATTTAGCATGTGCTTGCATCACCATCATTCATTTTACATTAGAAATTCAATGTGTAAATATCAGTACCCAGCTTGCCTTAAATTCAAAATTCAGGTTGAATACAACCCCAATGAGGTTAAAATTCAAACCCAATTCTCACCAGGGCTATCTCTCAAAATTGACAATCTGAGGGTGTTCACATTCAAAACAGCTCAAGAGCAGTTACAGACCCCAAATGGGCCTGCAAGCATGAGCATAGGCAAAGCTTCTAATTTCTGACATCCTCAGGGCTTTTCACCATAGATTGGATAACTCCTCATCTCCACATGACAGCTCATTTTACTTTGGATCTACAAGGTCTTTTTGAATGGGTTGTAATGTGGCTTATGGGTGAGGGATGTAAAGAATCAAGGGGTAAAAAGGGAATCAAAATTAAAAAATCACTAAGGTAAGGAGTGATTCATGACTTCACAACCTTCATTTCAGTAAAACTTCATCTTTCTTGATATATTCCAGAATCAAAGTGGCCAGCTTCTCCTCTTCTTTTCAATTTTTAGATGATGTTCTTCTCTGGACTTCTCTTTCTTTTTCTCTTTTTATTTTTATTCAATCTTTTTATAATTTTTTTATGATGAACTGTCACACAAATACCATTGATACATTGCTGTTCATAAGTTGCTTTTCTTCACCTTCCACAGAATGTTGGACCATTCTCACTATCTTTAACTCCTTCTCCTTTACCTTCTGAATTCTCAGAGTGAGGGTAAGGTTGAATCAGGTCATGAGGTTAAGGTGCAAGTATTCTGGTGCTTGTCAAAGAAAAGTAGGATTTTTAAGGCTCAACTAGTGTATACAAAAGGGCAGCTTTTAAAAAGGTTGGATTTTTAGGCTCAAACTGTCCAATGAGGGCCTTGGATCATTTCCTTAGTATCATGAGTGCTGTCAATCAGTTTTGATTTAGAGGTGCCTAACTTCTAGTGAAAAGGTCTTGATTCAATCAGTCCTTAGAGCAGAAATAATGCCAAAAACACTCTTCACAAGAAAATGGTGGGCCCAAATCTCACTAGGTATGGTCCTCAAATTAACCCATGGGGTGTATTTTCATCTGTTTCTCTCCTCTTAGGTTCACTGAGTACTAACTGTAAAATTTTCTGATGTTAGCTTCATGGTAGTGTCAAGATTTTAACATTTTCAGTTTCGAAAAGTCTGTAAAAATATTTTAATTTTTTTACAAATTTCTTCATTGTATCAAGTTAGGTGAAAATTGACTCTATTCATCCCAGTTACACCACTATTACTGCACTAAAATTAACTATTCTATTGGCAGACCTACCCTGCCACACCCCCAAACCATGAGGAGTAGTGTCCTCACTGGTTCAAAGGTGAGAAAGTGTAGGGTAATAATCAGGAACAAACAATAAAAAATAAAAATAATAAACAGACTCTGATAATGCACTCAAATCAATATACAGAAACAAAAAAATTCTATTAACTTAGAAAAACATGTACAATTGTAATTACAATAACTAGAAAAGAAGTGCAAAGGCACGAAAAGCCTAATCTATAGTCTAGGTTTTAAGAGGAGGAAGAATCTGAATCTGAATATGTAAACCAGTCCCAACCCATCTTTTGTGCATGTTTCCTAAGTGCAATTTTGTCCTCTTTCTTGCGGGCTTGCTTCTCAGTTGGACTTATTTTCTTCTTAGCTTTGCCCGCAGCTAAAGTCTTTTTCTTAAGCTGCCTTGGTTTCTTTGGTTTGACTGGAAGTTTCTTCATGGTTGGAGCCTTTGGTGCCTTCACCCTCATCTTTCTGGTTTTGGGTTCAGGAGGGATCAAGGGTGATTTTCCTTTGTCTGGCTCAGTGGGGGCTATGGCGGACTTCCCTTTATCTTTGGGCTCAAGCTGGTCAGGGGGTTTTGCCTCCTCAGACTGGGCAGCTGGCTCTTTGCCAATTTTAATAGAGGCAGCTATATAAGCAGTCCTCTTAGCAGTGACTTTCCTCTGTTTACGATAAGTTTACTCAGTTGGAGGTGCAGCAGGGGTTTGGGTAGGTGGGGGCTGCTCTATGGGAGGTGATGAAGGAGGGGCAGTAGGGGCCTTCCCTTTATCTGGTTGGGCAATTGGTGGTGCCTCCTCAGACTGGGCAGCTGGGGTTGGGATAGCTTTAGGCTCAGGTTCTGGCATGCGGATAGAAAATGGGGTGGGCTGCTGAGCTGTATTTCTGGCAGCAGCCAATGCAGCTTCCAATGAGGCTATCTGGATTTTGGCTTTGAGGAGGTCAGTCTCATGAATTTCCTTTTGGAGTCTGAAGATCTCCTGGGCATTGTTGAGCCTCTTTTTGAAAAGTCTTGCTTTCATTCTCTCTGCAGTAGTATTGGCTTTCTTCAGTTCCAGATTCAGCTGATGATAAGCAGCTGTAGATTTGGCCTTCTCATAGGCTTCCAAGATGTTGGTCCACCCCAGGGAGATATCCAGTAATTGCTTTCTGTGGGCTTCCTCTATTTCAGCAATCTGCTACAGCAGGGGGGTCTCAATGGACTACCTAAGTTGGGCCATGCCCCTCAGGACATCCCTCCTAAGGTAGGGATTGTCCCTTATGGCATGGAGGATGGTGAGATAGGGAGGAATGTAAAAGGAGTGTTTGGGTGCGATGGGAAGAGAGGAAGTGAAAGGAGCAACATGTGATTGGTCCTTGGTGGGGGGAGTGGGGTTATCAGTGGTTAAGTCTAGTTGTTGGGGGAGGGTAACAGGGTCTGGGTCTGTTTGGGTCTGTTTGCCAGTGAATGTTGGAGGGGGTAGGATAAGAGGGGGGATCGAAGGCATTGGGAGGAAAGAAAATGCGGTAGGCTCACTAGGAGTAGGGGGTGATGAGCGAGGGAAAATGGGAATGGTGAAAGGTATGAAAGAGAATGGTGGAGTTGTGGGGACAGGGTTGGGAGGGGAAAGGACCAGGGGGGTTGGAGTGGATTGTTGAGGGATGGGTGGGTTGGTCAATGTGTGTAGGGTGGATTTGATGGATGTTAATTCAGTCTGCATTTGGTCCTGGGTGTGTGTAGTGGTGGATAGTTGGGATTGGATGTCTTGGATGAGGGAGATGATGAATGTCAGTGTGTCTGGGCTGGGAGGTTGAGTTTGTGTAGAAGATGGCACAGGTTGAAAGAGTGAGGAAGGTGCATGATGGAAAGTGGAAGAAGGGGGAGATTGGGGTTCTGGTGAGTGATGTTGTGATGTAATTGGGGAGTCTGGGAGGGGGGTGTAGTGGGTGGGCATTGTGTCAAGGAAACTAGCCATAAAGGCTTAGAATCCTGTGGTTGTGTTAAGGTTTAAGTCTATGTCTGGGAATGGGGATGTGGTAGGCATGCCAGGGGTGGTGTCTTCTTCAATGTGAGGTGTGTCAGTGGGAATAAAAGGGATTGTGGGTGGTGTCTGGGAGATGGTGGGGATTGTCTCAGTGGTTTTCCTTTTCTTGTAGGAAATGAGTGGAGGGCTGTCAGGTTTATGTAAAGATGATGGGGGTATTGAGGCAGTGTATTGAGGTAGGCTAGGGGATGGTGAGGGGCTGACATGGAGGGTGGTGTCCTCCCAGGTACCAATCACAGGAGAAGGGGGTGTGGGGATGGATAATGAAGACAGAGGAGGGTGAGAGAGAGATGGAATAGGGGTAGGGTATGTTGGAGTGAAAGGTGGGGGGGTTGAGGTGGATGCTGCAGCAGTAGTGGTGACAGGTTCTGGAATCTCCTGTGTAGTAACAGGGGAAGGCCTTGTAACATCTGCCTCTTCTGCTTGCTTGGGAGGGACCTGAGTCTCAGCTTTCTTCTTCTTCTGTGCGTCCATCAGGCTTCTGCTGATTTCCCATTGCCTCTTGGCAAAAGTAGTAGGGGTAAGGGTGGTAGTCCCCTCTATTTTTGCTATCTTGTACCCCCCTTTATTAGCAGCTTGGTGATGACTCTAGCATAGCATAGGGGAGTGTGTGTGGCTTCTTGTTCTGCCCCAATTTCTCCACCAGGTCCTTTATTGTCTCAAAGATTAACCAGGCTGAATGGAAGCCATGGCCCAGAGAAAATGAATAGACAGCATTAGCAATAGGAGCTCTCCTCTCCTGCTGATGGCTTGAGCAATAGATGTTTTTTCTCAGGACCTGGTCAATGAAAAGGAGTCCAGGCTCCAACTCTCTTCTTCTGATAGAATCCCCTGAGGACTTTAATCCTCTAGTCAAAGCCCTTGCAATAGTATCAATTGAGGCACTCACGAGGGGGCCATATCCACAGCTAGGGTCGAATGTGGCTGGGATGCCCAATACCTCAACAATCACCTTGGGGCTAACCAACATTTCGAAGTCATCAATCAACAGCAGTAGACCTGCTTGTCCATCTTTGTCCTTGGTGACCCGGATGTGCTGATAAAATAGTTGCACTAGCCTAGGGTAGGCTAGTGCTGGTATTCTTCTCATCAATGGTGTCAGGTCGGCCTTGCTCATAAATTGAATGGCAGGGGCAAAGAGAGGCTCCTTCTCGAAGAAGGACAGGTCGAAAGCTATCTCAGGCTCCAAGGGGATTGAAGCCATGAGCTCGGAGGGTGTAGAAAACTCAGGGGTTGGCTCCTCCACCTCCTCAACCACTTCCTTCCCTTTTTTCTGTGCCTTTGAAGTCTTGACCTTTTTAGGAGTGGTCTCAACAGGGGCCTTATCCTTGCCCCTCTTCTTTGGTGCACTCTTGGGGGCCATTTCAAACTCTACCTTTAAATATGAGAAAGGGGGACAGAGATCTGAGTGCTTACCCTAAAATTGTAGGGTTTGGTCCAATCTGACGAACAGTACACCATAAGGTTTCTTAGTAGAGGGCAACTAATGGGGATGATGTGAGGAACAAGTCTGTAGGATCCTGGTGTGAATGATGGGATGTAGAAAGAATGCGGGAGGAGAGAGGTAAAAGAGCGTCGGAAACTAGGGTTTCACTGGATGAAGAAGGAAGAGAGTACTAGAAAGGAGACAAGGGCAGGGTTAAAATACTTGTTGAGAAGCTTGGCGCACTTTGGAAATATTTGGTTGTGGGATTGGGAATGAAACCTAACGAAGGTGCTGTTCAACTTGGATTGTGCGACAATCTCCCAGGTTTACCTTGGAGCGCACGACAGCATGTGAAGAATTTCATGTGAATTGCGCGAGAGGCTCCCAGGCCTCCTTTTGGATTGCGCGAAAGGCTTTGGGGTTCACTTTGAATCTTGCGATAGACTTTGAATCTCGCGATAGCTAATGAAGTATTCTATTTGAATTGCGCAAGAGTCTCCCAGGCTTCCTGCTGAACCTCGCGACAGCTAGTGAAATGCTCTATTTGAATCGCGCGAGAGATTCTCAGGTTTACTTGAATCTCGCGACAGCTATTGAAGGGTTCTATGTGAACTACGTGAGAGTCTCTCAGGCCTTCTTTTCAGTAAAGTAGTAAACAGAGAGCATGTGCTCTCTGTTCTGCCATTTCCATTTGTGCTGTGGCTGGATCCTAGGCATGACTCTCCACCATAAGTACCCCCAGACACATTAAGATCAAACATTAAAACATAGACAGCAAAAATCACCATCCAACATTATGCATTCAGGCAAAAACCATCAATCCAGGAGCAGTAATGATCAAACCAAGCATAAAGAATCTAAACCAGACAGGTCCATATTCAGGTGGGGCCACTAAAATTTCCTAGAGAATTTGAACAAAAGAAAGCAAGGTAAATCTAATAAAACCAAAGTACATATGATACAATATTGACACACATGTGGATCAGTTTAATGAAGGATCCCCTTGAAAGTGAATGGTGTCTATGGGCTCAGTAGGTTTTTCAAAACAAGGCTTAAGCCTCTTACCATTCACCTTAAAGGTTGTCCCAGACTTGGGATCCTTGATTTCCACAACACCAGATGGGGAAACACTCATGACAATGTAGGGACCTTCCCATCTGTATTTCAATTTGCCAGGAAAAATTTTAAGTTTGGAGTTAAATAACCAAACCTTGTCACCAGCCATGAAGCTCTTTCTCAATAGACCCTTGTCAAAGAAAGCCTTCGACCTTTCCTTGTAGATCTGGGCATTGGCATATGCATCCATCCTCAGTTCATCCAATTCTGACAGCTGCAACAACCTGTGATGACCAGCAGAAGTTAGATCTAGATTTAAATGTTTAATGGCCCAATAGGCCCTGTGTTCTAACTCTACTGGGAGATGACAAGCCTTGCCATAAACCAGTCTGAAAGGGGACATCCCAATGGGAGTCTTATAGGCAGTCCTATAAGCCCACAGTGCATCATTAAGCTTTTCAGCCCAGTCTTTCCTGTCAGTCCTCACAGTCTTCTCAAGGATGTGCTTGATCTCCCTATTAGAAATTTCAACTTGCCCACTGGTTTGTGGGTGGTAGGGAGTAGCAATCCTATGTGTGACAGCATATTTCTTGAGCAAGCTCTCGAAATTTCTGTTGCAAAAATGGCTACTCGCATCACTGATAATGGCTCTAGGGGTGCCAAATCTTGAGAAGATATTCTGCTTTATAAACTTGAGGACAACCTGATTATCATTAGTTCTTGTGGCAATGGCTTCTACCCATTTTGAAACATAATCCACTGCCACTAAGATGAAATGATAACCATTAGAAGGAGGAAAAGGGCCCATGAAGTCAATACCCCAGACATCAAACAGTTCCACAATAAGGATGGGCTGCAAAGGCATTGAGTTTCTTTTGGACAACCCTCCTAATTTCTGACATCTTTCACAGGTCCTGCAGTGTGTATTGGCATCTCTGAATAAAGAAGGCCAATAGAACCCACACTGCAAGATTTTATCAACTGCTTTTCTTTCACTAAAGTAGCCTCCACAGGCATTTTCATGGCACATGGCCAGAATACTGGGGACATAACTTTCTGGGATACATTTTCAAATGATTTGGTATGCACAATACTTGTATAAGCAAGGTTCCTCCCAGAAAAAGAATTTGACCTGTGAGAAAAATAGGTCTTTATCCATTTTGATCAAATGGGCAGGAATCTTGCCTATAACTAGATAATTGACAATGTGTGTATACCAAGGAACCAAGGATTGGATGACAAACAATTGCTCATCCGGAAAGACATCATTTGTAGGATCATCAATACATTTCTCCAATACAATTCTGGACAAGTGGTTAGCCACCACATTTTCTACACCCTTTTGGTCCTTAATTTCAATGTCAAACTCCTGCAATAGGAGTATCCATCTAATTAGCCTGGGCTTAGCATCCTTCTTGGACAATAGGTACTTCAATGCTGAGTAGTCAGTGAAGATGACAGTTTTAGATGGAAGTAGGTAAGGTCTAAATTTGTCCACAACAAAAAACACTGTCAGAAGCTCTTTCTCAGTTGTTGTATAATTCAGCTGAGCTTCAGCAAGTGATTTGCTGAAATATGCAATGACCACGGGCAGCTTATCTTTCCTTTGGCCTAAAACAGCACCTATTGCCAAGCCAGATGCATCACACATCAGCTCAAAGGGCAATGCATAGTCAGGTGCTTGGAGTACAGGGGCAGAGGTGAGGCAAATCTTAAAGTTTCAAAAGCCTCAAGACATTCAGCAGAAAAGTCAAAGGGCACATTCTGGCAGAGCAGGTGGCACAATGGTTTAGCAATTTTGCTGAAGTCTTTAATGAACCTCTTGTAGAATCCAGCATGTTCAAGGAAAGATCTGATTTGTTTGACTGTTCTTGGAGGGGGCAAATTTGTAATGAGGTCAACTTTGGCCTTATCTACCTCAATCCCTTCTTTAGAGACTACATGGCCCAACACAATACCTTGTGTTATCATGAAGTGACTCTTTTTCTAACTTAAGACCAGATTGGTCTCCTCACATCTTTGTAAGATCAGGTGGAGGTGTTGCAGACATTGGCCAAAACTGTCTCTATAAATAGAAAAATCATCCATAAAAATTTCTAAGAATTTGTCAATCATATCAGAAAATATGACATACATACACCTCTGAAAGGTGGCTGGGGCATTACACAGCCCAAAAGGTATCCTTCTGTAAGCAAAGGTGCCAAAAGGGCAAGTAAATGTAGTTTTCTCTTGATCAAGAGGGTGCACAGGGATCTGGTTATACCCTGAGTACCCATCAAGAAAATAATAAAAAGCTTTTCCAGCCAACTTATCCAGAATTTGATCAATGAATGGGAGAGGGAAGTGGTCTTTTCTGATCTTAGAGTTGAGCTTTCGATAATCTATGCAAACTCTCCAGCCAGTGGTCTCCCTGGCTGGTGGTAGCTCTCCAGACTCAGTTGTGATTACTGTTATGCCAGATATCTTGGGCATCACTTGGATAGGTGCCACCCATTCAGAATCAGAAATGGGGTAAATTACCCCAGCATCTAGCAATTTGATGATTTCTTTGAGGACCACTTCCTGCATGTGAAGATTCAATTTCCTCTGCATTTCCTTGGAGGGTGTTGAGCCCTCCTCCAAATGGATCCTATGCATACAGATTGATGCATCTATCCCTCCTAGATCTGCAATGGTCCAACCAATTTCTTTTTTATGCTTCCTCAAGACTTGTAGTAATTCTTCCTCTTGCTCATTAGTAAGAGAGGAGGAGATAATTACAGGAAGTTTTTCATCTTTCTCCAGGAAAGCATATTTCAATGTTTCTGGAAGCTTCTTGAGATCCAAATCAGGGGCTTGTTGGGTGGATGGCAGGATTGGTCCTTTGTTGGTTTGAGGAAGGGGCAACAATGTAGGTTTCCAAATGGAATGCTGCACTAAGCCCATAGAAGACTTCAATGTGGACATGTCTTCTGGTATTACAGATGAACTTCCTTACTCTACCATGTCCCAAACTTCAGTTAAACTTGTTACAATATTGCCCCACTCTAGCAGAGTGGGCAGTTCGTCTTCAACAACTTCTTATAGTACATCCACTGTAAAGCTTTCCTCATTGTCCAGCTGATGGTACTTTGCACTGTTGTACACATTAAGTTTAACCTTTATATGTTCGAAAGTTACCTCTATGATCCCTGACCTGCATTGAATACATGCATTGGCTGTGGCCAAGAATGGCCTACCCAAAATAACAGGTATAGGGGATGTACTCTTGTTGCAGCCCATGTCCAAAACAAGGAAGTCTGAAGGGTAAAAGAACTTGTCTACCCCCACTAAGACATCCTCAACCACTCCCATGGGTCTCCACTCAGACCTATCAGCCATTAACAGCATAATGGGGGTGGGTTTTAGCTCCCCCAAACCTAGCTGCTGATACACACTGTATGGCAGCAGGTTAACACTGGCTCCAAGGTCTAGAAGGGCCCTTCTAATTGTGTGGTCTCTAATTATGCAGGGGATAGTGGGTATCCTTGGGTCTTACAACTTCTCAGGCATTGTCATGTTTAATACAGAATTAACTGTATCAGTTGCAAAAATCTTTTTGGACAAATGGCCTCTAGCCTTCCATTTCTGGGTACAAAGGTTTTTCAGAAATTTGGCATAGGCTGGGACCTGTCTAATTGCATCAAGCAGGGGTAAATTGATTTTTACCTACTTAAAAGTCTCCATCATTTCCTCTATTTGTGTATTCCCCTTATCAAAAGGGGTAGGGCCACCCAAAGCCTGAGGAAATGGCAACTGAGGTACTGCTGGTTCCTCAGCTACAAGCCTATGACTGAACTTTTATTTTTTTCTTTTTCCATCTTTTATCTCTTGCTGAGGCTCAACTACAGCCTCTTTATTTTTCCCTTGTTGCAGGGTAGCAGGCAACTCTTAGCTCTGTGGTCTCACAAATTCTTTTTCACTTTCATTCAAAAATTCCTTAGAGATGACCTCTCCTTGTTCCTTCCCAACCTGGTTGTCTACCAGCCTGTCAGACCTCAGGGTTGTGATGGCATTAGCTCCCTAAAAACTTGAGGAACCTTCTCCAATCGAATATTGGCCCTTAGGGTTGGCCACTGGCTGGCTTGGCAACCTGCCCTCTTCTCTTTTGGCTAAGGCATTGAATATTTGGCCTAGCTGCTCCTCTATTTTCTTTATGCTTTGACTGTGAGAAGTCACAGTTTGAGTCAAGACTCCAAGGCTTTGCAATGAGGTCAAAACCTGGTCCTCAAAAGAAGCATTTCGAGGCTGAGGTGGGGGAATTACCAACTGATTTTGCTACTGGGGCTGCTGCTGATGCTGAAAATTTGACCTTGCGGCATATCCTTGGTTAAACTGCTGCTGTGGCCTTTGAGACAAGGCCAACATCTGTTGTGGATGCATATAATTGTCTTGTCTCCACCTCAAATTTGGGTGGTCTCTCCATTGGTAACCAGCATTTTGTGTCTTTGGTATCCAAATGGTACATTTGTTGTAGCCACAGTTATTGTTGTCCAAATGATTGGGCAGTAGCAGCTTGATTCATCACATACTCAGGATATTATCCTACAGATGGGCACTCTTCCACTGTGTGTTGTGGAGATTGGCATATCAGACATGCCTCCATCACTTGTGCAACCAATCTGGGTTGCACCATAGTTAATAGTTTATCAAACTTATCAGAAAGATTGGTCATCTGTATTCTCAGGTCATTATTCCTAGATACTTCATACATCTTTCCTTTGGAAGTTTCAGCAAGTCCCAGTTTAGGAGAAGGCTCTTGAACAGTTCTTGACGAGGACATCTTTTGGAAAGCATTTTCACTGATGACCTCGAACAAGTCCCATGCCTCATCAGCTATTTTGTGCATGTAAGTTCCACCGCAAGAGGCATCTACCATGTCTCTGCTTTTCTCATCAATCCTATTATAGAAGCTCTGGACAAGCTGCTAGTCAGGGATCTTGTGGTGGGGACATTGTTTGAGCATCTCCTTAAATCTGTCCCATGATTGATTAAAATCCTCAGTTGGGGATTGGGCAAAAGCAAGTATTGCTTTCCTCAACTGGCTGGTTTTTGTCTCTAGGAAGAATTTGGTCAGAAATCTTGTTTGGAGGTCTTTCCAAGAAGTGATGCTATTGTTTGGGAGAGTAGCTAACCAGGTGTTGGCCCTGTCCTTTAGGGAGAAAGGAAAGAGCCTTAATCTAGTTGCTTCTGGTCTCAAACCAGCAATGGAGAATGTTGTGCACAGGGCCAAGAATTGATCAATGTGCTTGTAAGGGTCTTCCTTGCTAAGCCCACGAAAAGAGGGAAGTATTTGGATGATTGAGGTTTTAATCTCATAGTTTCCCTAAACATCTGGGAATCGAATGCTGAATGGGGAATTATAATCATCAGGAACATTAAATTCCTTCAATGTTCTGGGTTGCTCTTCACCCATGACTGCTATCTCAGTTTCAGTAGGAGGCTCAACTGTGGTGTGTTTGGGCCTTCTTGGTCTTCTGCCCTTTTCTATCTCAGGGTTAGGAGGCTCTAATGTGGGACTGAGGGATCTCCTTCCTAACATGCACACACACCAACAACAGGGAAGACTACTTGCAGACACATTGCAATTAACAAAATTACAACTATCCTAATCAACTGCTATGGAATTTTCAAAGGAGAAATAGACTAAGGTTTTGAGGGTTAGAGGAGTGCAAACAGAGGTAGCTAGACTCCCAGTGCAATTCTACTCTCCTTCTCTGCAAGAAAAATTCCAAATGTAAATCAGCAGTATCAATTATTCACAAGTACAGCTACCAAAGAATAAAGAATACAAAAATCTAGGGTCTACTAATAGATCAAGATTCCCCGACAACGGCGCCAAAAACTTGTTAGGCTATTTTAAGTACTTGCTGCTAACTTTATTGGAAATGGTGATAAGAATGGGGTCAGTGAAAAATAAAAGGTGGATTACATAGCAACAAGCCTAAAATTACACAGTCCTGCAAGATACAGGGCCTGTTGTAGCAAGTTTTAATAAGTAAGAGTTTGTCCCACAAGGAAAGTTGATCTAAAGCTCCAAGGGAGCTATCTTTAGTAGGCCCTATAGATCTGGCTACAGATCTGACAATCCTAAATGGAAGGGGATTTAAGGTCACTATTGTCTAAATCCTAAGGTAACCTAAAGCCTAAACTATAGAAATGGTGGAGAAGAACGATGGAGTGTGAGAAAATAAATATAAAAGGGTGAGAAGTAAGCTATTAGGTACAGATCTGATGGGTCTTATAACTCTGACTCAGATCTGCTGCTATAGAAATCCTGTCCAATGGCTATATTATCACCAAAGAGGAGAAAGGATCCAACTCACCCCTGTGCCATGATTCAATCCCTTATGGCTATAACCTGTCCACTTAAATGGTCACAGACTATCCAATAGGGGAACCACAGTCCAGAGATGGGTCAGAACAAGTTTATCATTGTAGGTACTACTTCATCCAGGCTACCAGCTCAAGAATCCATAGGAATCTCAACCTCTAAAGTTCTGTGTGTGGGGCTAGGCCTGCAATGTGCACTAGCCTGGACACACATGACCAACAAGAGTTTGAGTACTAGCTTTAGGTAAAGCTGTTCACTACTTTAGAAAGACTGCAGTGATCCAACCACAAGCCTATAATCTCTACAGCCATATTAGATATGCCATCTGATATTGGGTCTGTGCAAATACAGGGGAGTTTGTCTCTGCACAATCTCTCACAAGGCTACAAGCACAAGTGCAGAGAAGAAGAATCTGTCTTAGATCTGTGGATTGGCCTCACCCTAGGGCTATAACCTGTCCACTTGAATGGTCACAAATTACCCATAGAGGCTATCCTCCTCACAGAGGTCTGAGACAGAACAAGAAAATTACTGGCACCACCATGTTCACAAGGCTACCAGCTCAAGCTCCCATGGGGATTCAGATTTAGTGGATCCTGTGGTGGGGCATAGGCCTGCAATGTGCCCAACCTGAACACACAGGTCACTTGGATCTAAATAAAACCTTAAAAACAATCCTCCATTGCTTACAATACAATATAACAATGGAGGATCTCAAGGCAGCAGCCTTGTACAGAACAACTCACAAAACACCAATCCCATACATGCATAAAATCCTATTATAAAACTCCATTAAAACTATTCCAAATAGACATACAAAGGCATAGCCACCAAGTGCTGGACTATGGAGAGAAGAAAAAGGAAAAAAGAAAACTGCCTAAACCCTAACCTTAGCCTACTGTAATTCTACAGTTGGTTCAAGAAGGAGTACAGAAGTCTAGTCCCCTAAACCTAAACTAGGCTTAGGCTTATATAGCAGTCAGCTCTGTGAGAATTAGGGTTAGGAAAACCCTAATTTATCAATGCTATCATGGCCATTTCATGTTCCTTAGATGCCTCGAGGCGTGTGCACGGATATTGGAGCATTGGAGTGCGTGCCCTAGTTGCTGGAAGTTCCCAGATTGCCCTTGCAGAAGTGGGGAGAAGTTAAGAACCCGAGCCTCGCTAGGTAGCAAGGATTTCTAGGTCTTGTCACGTGATAGAATTAGAGTCACGGGGTTGAATTGACTTGAAGCTCTTGCAGTCGCGGGATTGATACTTTGGTCATTGCGGGAATGCTCTGGTCGTCGCGAGATTGAGCTTTCCATTTGAATGGCGCGGGAATTGCGTGCACGGTTCGTTCCTTGATGAATCTGGTGGAGATCCTCGTGAAGAAGCCATGTGCATGGGCTTCTGGATCGCACGAGCAGTTCCCTGAAGGTTTGTATCCTGCGGCCACTGTGCGACAACTGTGCGCAGGAATGCCTGGAGCTCTCTCTCCTCAGTGAATCGTGCAAAGATTAAAGGTGCCTTTCTTGAGCTGCGCAAGAGCTTATGACTGAGCCACGCAAGAACTGCACGAAGTATGCTTTTTACTCCCTTCTGTCATCAATCTGCGTGAGAACGACGCGACCAGTTGGTGTGCTGCCCTCAAAAGCCTGCGACAACTACGTGAAGCATTCTTTCTGGTTTAATTGAGCCCTGCGACATCTGCACGAGGCTCACTTCTTAACTTATTTAGGCTTTGTTGTGCCTAAGCTGCAGCCAGTTCTATCTGGGTCTAACTTTCTTTCTTCTGAGGAACTTCTAAGGCAACTGTAGGCTTCTTGGCATGATAAGGGCCTTATCTGCTGCTGCTGCTTTTTACCTACAGGATAGACTTAAAACACATTTATTAAATGATTAAGGGTCTAACAGAGATTAAGTTAAGGGGTGAAAAGTGGTACTTTTCAGGTCTTAACAGTCATCAAACAGTATGATGCAAGGTTCCCTCACTTTGCATTCTCATCGAATCTAATCTATCGGAAGCCGAAAGAGAGAGGTTCCGATTTGAGCAACTGAATATGCTAGATGAGAAAAGGCTCCTAGCCTTGTGTCACACCCAAGCCTATTAATGGTGAATCACATGCGCTTACAACAAAGGTGTTCGCATTTGAGATTTGAAAGTGGGTGACACAGTACTCAAGAAAATCTTCCCTTCTCTCCATGCCGATCTGAGAGGGAAATTCGAGCCCAACTGGGAAGGACCCTTTGTCATCCAAGAAGTACTCCTGAGGTACGCACTCTGCCTCGTCATCATGGATGGAGATCACTTTCCTGAGCCCATCAACACTGGATACATTCGATGGTTCTACTCATAGTTTTCCCCGACAAGGTAAGTATTGATAAAATGGATATGTGATTACTCAAAGACCTAGTAAAAGAGGTCATCATTTTAAAAGCCAAGTAGCCAAAAAGTATCCCTGAACGCTCATACCCTTTGCTACCCAATTTGAGCCAGAGGCCTCTCTTTCATAAACCCCTCCAAAAAAATGTGTGTGCGTATAATACCAACTAAAAAGGAAGGAAAAAGTTACTATCAAAATCTAAAAAAAATAAAAAAAGCAAAAATCCTAAAAAGAGGATGTCTGAAAAAGAGAACCCCATGGCCGCAATACATCTCGAGGAAAAGCCCTCTTTAAGGTCTATGAGTAGTTAAAGTATCTATCAAGTCAGTGCGAGCCAAGCTAGGAGACAACGAGAACCCCATCCAGCCGGCTATGACAGAATCGACGTCCATGTCGTGGCCTTTGATTTTGAAAAAAAGAAGAAAAAGAAAGAAAAAACATATACAAGCTCAAAGCAAGATGGACGTGGTGAAAACCCGCAAGGGCGCCACGGGTAAAAACAGCGAGCTTGTGTCGACCAGGTGAAAACCTGAAAAGGCGCTTGGGGTAAAAAAGTATACTTATGGACGTAGTGAAAACTCAAAAGGGCACTACGGATAAAAAAGAGGGTAATAACGGGC